>CM054057.1:366308625-367634722 GCA_028641055.1 Alopecurus myosuroides | reverse complement strand
AGTGTTTGTTATCCAACCGGAGAGGGTTAAGAGTAGCATAGTGAAGAGAAGATATTTAGTTATTCAATTATGCGATCATTGTTGAGAGTGTCCACTAGTGAAAGTAGGATCCCTAGGCCTTGTTTCCAAGCATTGAAACACCATTTTCCGCCTGTTCTGCTACATGTTTGTTTGCTGCCATATTTATTTCAGATTTCTATTATTACTTATAACCATCCATATTACTCGCATTTCACTATCTCTTCGCCGAACTAGTGCACCTATATACCTGACAAGTATATCGGGTGTGTTGGGGACACAAGAGACTTCTTGTATATTAATTGCAGGGTTTCTTGAGAGGGATATCTTTGACCTCTACCTCCCTGAGCTGGATAAACGGTGATCCACTTAAGGGAAACTTGCTGCTTTTCTACAAACCTCTGCACTTGGAGGCCCAACATTGTCTACAAGAATAGAAGCGTGCGTAGACATCAAGCTCTTTTCTAGCGTTGTTGCCGGGGAGGTAAGGTAAAAGGTACTCACGTCCTCGGGTGTGAGTGCTCGAAGTTATTTCCTTTAGATTCTGCAATTATATCCTTTTGTTTCTTGTTTTCACTAGTTAGGCTTATTTTTAGTTATTCTTTGTTTTTACATTTTCTAGTTAGTCTTAATGAAAAACAACAACAAAATGAGAGAGCTTTATAATATTTATCTTGAGTTAGGACATGAAGTGTTTGAAGAGAAAATTAAAAAACCTATGGAGCTTTATTTGCATGCTAATAGCAATGTTATTAGTATGAATTCTTTGAATACCATTATTGCTAATGCTATGGAAAATTCTAAGCTTGGGGAACCTAGTTTATATGAAAATGATCTTTTTAGTTCCCCAAGAACGGAGGAGAAAATTTTCTTTGATGATGAGCCTATGCATGTTACATATAGTAGTGATCATGATTGGGAAAAGCACACTACTTTTGATATTGAAAATGATGATATAGAAAGCTCTAAACTTGTGGATGTTGTGTTTGAAAAACTTTTGCTACTGATGATTATATGCTTGATACATCTCCTCCTAGTAAAAATGATGATATATTTACAAATGGACACATTTTGGAGGATAACTATTCTATTGCTTATGATGATATTATTCTTCCTATATATGATGATTACAATGATTAATATGATATTTTCAGTCCACCTACTATTGATGAGAAAATTTATTTTGATGACAATATGCCTCCTATATTTAATGATTATGGTGATGAGAATGATAATGATAGCTATTTTGTTGAATTTTCTCCCACTCCTATTAATAAGAATGACTATGCTTATGTGGAGAGTATTAATTCTTTTATGCATGCGGCTCGTGATAAGAATGTTGTGTGTGATAGCTATATTGTTAATTTTATTCATGATGCTACTTAAAGTTATTATGAGAGAGGTAAACATGGTTTTATGCATCTCAACAATATTAAGTTTCCCCTCTTTATGTTGAAATTTTTTATGTTGCACTTATTTTGTCTTCCTATGCTAGTCACTTTGTGCTTCGTTGACTTGTTTTTCTACAAGATTCTTTTTCATAGGAAGTGGGTTAGACTTAAATGTGTTTTATATTTGCTTCTTGATGCTCTCTTATTGTGCTTCAACTCTTATTCTTATGTGAGCATCTTTTAAAAATCATTGTGCCTAGCTGAAAGGCGTTAAATAAAAACGCTACCGGGAGACAACCCGTTTTATTTTGCTATTTTCAACCCGTTTTCCTTTGTTTTCTTTTATGTGCTTTGCACCTGGGTGTTGTCTATTTCCTTAGCAAACCCACTATATCTTTTATCTTGAGTTTTTTTTGATCCAAGTAGAGCCTCTAGTGGAAAGTTGAGGCTATATTTCGGATTTCTGAGCAGGAAACGGATTTCTGTTTTCCACTGTTTAATCCGTATTAAATCACAGAAAATTCAAAATGACCTGAGTTGTTTTGTGCTTAACCCTGGGATGTATACGCAAATTTTCTTAGTTGACCACGTTTTGATTTGAGCAACAGAAGAGTTTTGAAAAAAATCATCATTGCATGCTGTCCTGTTTTGACAAATTTCTGCCAATAATTGCATTTGCATCTTAATCTCTTTCTTTTGGTGTTCTTTTGAGAAAAAGGGTTTTAAAAGAAGTTGTAACATTATCTAATGTGTTTATGAGTGCTAGGATTGTGTAGAAACTGAGCCATGTGAATTTATTATTTCGATTGCACTAACGTTGCTAATGAAGATTGTGAGAAGTTTGGTGTGAAGGAAGTTTTCAAGGGTCAGGAGAAGAGGATGATATGACGTGATCAAGAAGAGTGAAGAGTCTAAGCTATGGGATGCCCCGGTGGTACATCCCAGCAAATTCCAAGAAGAATCAAGCGTCTAAGCTTGGGGATGCCCTTGCATCCCCTTCTTCAACGACAAATTATCATGTCACTTCTAGTGAAACTATATTTTTATTCAGTTACATCTTATGTGCTTTACTTGGAGCATCTTTTATTTTTATTTTCAGTTTGTTTGGTTTTATTTTCAGTAATAAATGGCTGGATCTTATCATACTTGTGTAGGAGAAAGACACGCTCCGTTTTCATTGCTTAGAACACTCTAGTTTTCATTCTTATTGTTCTATGAGTGTTCACTTTTTGCTAGTACTGCGTTTAGCCTTTGTTTTCATGCATCTGTTATTCAGAGTTGTTAGTTTTAGTAGTGTTATGTGAGTACTCTCATGTTTGCTTGCTGTATCATGTATAGTATTTTTGTTAAAACATATCTTGTATGGTTCTTGTTGAGAAAAGAAATTGCTGCTTGAAGTAGAATTTATAACATTGCAAGTAAAAGCTCGTATAGACAGTTGCTAGAACTTTTTCATGCCATGCTAAATGTTATTTTAGTTCTAAAACCTTGTGATGTTGAGTAGCATGAATAGCCTCAAATATTTGAGAGTTTTTAATATGTCATTGAAAGATTCATGAGTTGTTCTTGTCATAAGGAAGCATAAATTTATGGTATTCTCTTCCAAATGTTTTATGTGGTTGACTTGGCGCATGCTCAAACCATGTTTATGACTATGAACCAGTCATGAATAGCCTCCATGACCACTTAGTTTTTGAACTGTGGTACCTCTTATGCTTTAATTAATGATGTTTACGTCGCTATGCATGATTATGGCTCTTATGCTCTCTTGATTTGTCGCTCCCAGTCTTTTGCTAGCCTCCACCTATACTGAGTATGAGCTCTACTCGTGCATAAAACTCCCTTAAACAAAAGTTTTTCCCATTGTGTCCACCATACATACCTACATGTGGTATTTAACTTCCACTCCAAGTAAATTGCTCATGTGGTACCTTTAAAACTTTCAAAAGTACTCTTGCTTTATGTTCCTGTTTTTGCTCATGGGGACGTCAATGGAGAATCTTTATCTCACTTGTTGATTGGACTTCACACCCTGGACTAGTGGCTTCATCCGCTTATCCAAATGATAGAAGAGCTGGCAGCGGGGTGCCCAGCCCCAAATTAATACACACAAAATATCTTCACTATTTTTGCCCCTGATTTATCAGTCAAAGCATAATTGTGTAAACAAAAGAAAAAGAGGGATGACCTTCTACCCAGATGCGTCCTTCACATGGGAGACGCTCTTGTGAATCCAGTTGGCTTGTGACGTACTGTATTTTCTGTTTACCATTCATTGACATTAGCATACATCTCCCAAAATATAGACACTCCTCCACGGTATGTGATTGTTAGCAGGCACCCAAGGATTCGGTTAGCCATGGTTTGTGAAAGATGGATGGGAGGAGTGTCAAAGTTTTAATACCTCTATTAAATAAAATAAAAAGCTCTAGCACATGAGTGATCCCTGCTTCCCTCCGCGAAAGGCCTTTCTTTTACTTTTATGTTGAGTCTCCATCTTCTAACTTTATGCACAGTTGAGAGAGCATTTTTGCCATTCTTAGTTCTACGTACATTGTCCCATAAACATAAATAATTACTTCATGATGTGATATTATTTGTTCTAAAATTATTTGCTCTAGTCTTCCTCATAAACTTTGAAGGTATCCTGGCATTTATGTTTTGCCCCACTCTTAAGGACTAGCGAAATATCACTTTGACATGCTTTCTCTATACCTGAAACAAACGTTTATCTTTCTTGCATTATTATTTCGTGATCCTTTATTTGAGATACTCTTAATGATGAAAAGTGATTGCTTTGCTTTATTATTAAAGTTCTATTTATCATGTTTGTGTTTGAAGTTCTATAATCTCAGCTTGCATATGCCTTTACATTTTTATGATCAAGATTATGTTAGTAGCATGTCACCTCATAAATTATTGTTTTATCGTTTGCCTACTCGAGGACGAGTAGGAACTAAGCTTGGGGATGATTAATATGTCATAAACATATCCTTAATTTCTGATGTTCCATGTTGTTTCCCACATGTTTTCCTTACACTTTATGTCATTTTTATCGATTTCCCGGGACTAACCTATTGACAAGATACCACAGAGCCAATTCTTGTTTTCTGTTGTTTTTAGTTTCTAAAAATTTGTTCTGGAAATATTCTCGGAATTGGACGATTCGAAAGCCAGAAGTATTAGAAGTCCCAGAAGCATCCAGAAGTCCCAAAGAGCCCCCGAGGGGGGCCATAGGGTGGCCACACCATAGGGTGGCTCCACCACTCCTTGGTCGCGCCACCAGGTGGTGTGGGCCCCCTGTCCACCCCCTGACATCGCCCTTTCGCCTATATATACTCCCTGAAGCATAAACCCTAAAAGAATCGACCTTTTCCACAAAATACATATGTAGCTCCGCCGCCGCTACCGACAAGTTTCGGGGGACAGATCTTTGTTCTGGCACCCTGCCGGGACGGGGAAGTGCCCCCGGAACCATCTCCATCGACTCCACCACCATCTCCATCGCCTTTGATGTCTCCTATGATGAGGAGGGAGTAGTTCTCCCCCGAGGCTGAGGGCTCTACCGGTAGCTATGTGGTTCATCCCTCTCTCTCTCCCATGGTGTGATCTATATGTGATCGTGAGCTTTGTAATCTGGTTGAATAAGTAGATGTTACTCTTCATCTTGTGCTACTCAAGTGTTTTATTAATATGAACTTTGGAGTCACCTTGTCCCGCGGTGTGAAGGTGACAGTGTGCACATCGTATGTGTCTCCTCTATGAATTTTGGTGTTTGTCTAGTACCTTCTAGGGCGCTCATAGTGACAGCGTGGGGTTAACTAGACATGAGAATGCTTACTTTAAGGAATGCTTTTTGCAGCCCTACGCAATGATTACTGTTCGTTATCCAACCGGAGAGGATTAAGAGTAGCATAGTGAAGAGAAGATATTTAGTTATTCAATTATGTGATCATTGTTGAGAGTGTCCACTAGTGAAAGTAGGATCCCTAGGCCTTGTTTCCAAACATTGAAACACCATTTTCCGCTTGTTCTGCTACATGTTTGTTTGCTGCCATATTTATTTCAGATTTCTATTATTACTTATAACCATCCATATTACTCGCATTTCACTATCTCTTCGCCGAACTAGTGCACCTATATACCTTACAAGTATATTGGGTGTGTTGGGGACACAAGAGACTTCTTGTATCTTAATTGCAGGGTTGCTTGGGAGGGATATGTTTGACCTCTACCTCCCTGAGTTAGATAAACCTTGGGTGATCCACTTAAGGGAAACTTGTTGTTGTTCTACAAACCTCTGCACTTGGAGGCCCAACATTGTCTACAAGAATAGAAGAGTGCATAGACATCAGTGGCCCTCCTCCGGCTCCCCTTTTGTCTTCCTCCGTCTTCGGGTGAAACAGGAACTTTCCGATGATTTCCGGGGTGCTCTGATATTCGCGAATATGGTATCCTGACGCTCCGTTTTCCAGGAGAATTCTGACTCTGGGGTTCAACTCTCCAATTATTGGAAAACATGCAAAATAGGTGAAATAACATAAGTATCATGCTCCAATATGAAATATATCAATGAATAACGGCAAATTATGATATAAAATAGTGATGCAAAATGGACGTATCAACTCCCTGCAAGCTTAGACCTTGCTTGTCCCCAAGCGAAACTGAACTCAGTAAACATGACCACAGGTTTATGGAATGAAGAGTCGATAAATAAAATACGCACAAGAAGCATCACCTTTATATATGCACCAACCATTATAGACAGCAACTTCCTCTCATATAACTTAACTTGAAACGAGTAATGGGAGTCACAAACAAAGATGCAAAAGAGAGAATCAAAATTGGTAATGGCAAACTTCGTTCTTGGTCAGAGAACATTTAATGATACCATACTTATCTTAGGTGAAGTCTTCATAACAAGGCTTCTATTGTAGAGCTTAACATGTTTAATTATAACAATCCTTTTACAGTGATTCATAGCTTTCAAAGTAATATTCATTTAGATAATAAAGCATGTGCTAAACAAAGAAGGATAGAAAACATGATTGAATAAATCAACATATAGATGGTGAGATCACAACAACTCAAATGCTTGCTGGAGACAGAAAGGAATGGGTTTACTCACTCAACATAAAAGTAAAGGATAGGCCCTTCGCAGAGGGAAGCAGGGACCACTCATGTGCTAGATCTTTTCATTTTTAAATGAATCAGAGGTAATGAAAATAAAGTTTGAGAGTGGTGTATGTCTATGTCAACGAATGGCAACGAAAAACTTATCATAACTCATATCAAGCAAGGTTGTCGGTCTTTTGAGAGCGGTTTCCATTGATACTTTTTCTCTTTTCCACATCATTGGCACTTCCCCCCACCTTTGCTTTAACCGAATCCTCGGGTGCCGACCAATCAATCATCAATCCATGGGGAAGTGCCTTTCATCCATTGTATTTATTTTTTCATGATATTTGGTACCAGCTCTCGGCAATATTAAGACGAGCATAGATTCATACTAATCTGGGTAAAAGGGGGAAGAACCTTGCTTGACATAAGACATAATAAATTTAACACTACTTCCTCATGAGCTAAAACAGGAGCACAAAATAGGTTTAATAGTTTTGAAGATTTTAAAGGTAGCACACGAACAATTTACTTGGAGTGGCTGTGAAATACCACGTATAGGACGATATGGTGGACACAAATGGTAGGTTTTTTGGTTCAAGGTTGGATGCACGAGTAGAGCACATACTCAGTATAGGGATTTTGGCTAGCAAGGTTGGGTAGCAAGCATAAGAGTTGAGGGAAAACAAACAAATATACACATGATAAAACCAGTCATGCAATCTTCATTGAAAGCACAAACGATCTTAACTTGTGAACACTAAGTTTATGAGCTAATAGGCAAATTCCTCTTTCTTATACTAGCATCTCAAAATATTATTTCTACTGACCCAAGCTAAGTTTGCCAAAACCAACTAGATTAACTTGATGATCTCCAGAGTGACACCAAATACTAACAACAAGATCAACCATATGACAGAAACTAAAATAAGGTGTGCAGAAAGTAAATGATGAAACTTCTGATTAATATTTCAACCCGGTAACTCACACCAAGGGATACAACGATAACCAACTACGGAGAGATACTTCCATACTGCAAACCATCCTATATGATAACTTCTCTACTCATGATATCACTCTACTGAAAAGGTAAAAAAGATGAAAGATAGTGATGTGATACCGCGGCACTCCCCCCAAGCTTGGAACAATCCGAGGGGATACCAAAACCAATGACAAATTATTTCTTCGGTGGTGATGACGAATCCTTAATGAGCTTTTCAACCAGTTCCTTCAATTCTTCAATCAGGTAGGTGAGATTACGGATCATCTCCATATTGTTCTCAACACGGTTCATGAGCATGTCGGCCTTCGAGTCCCAGCTCTTGGAGTGACTTTCGGCCTTCGTATCCCCGCTTTTGGAGTTACTTCCCCACTCCACTATCTTTCCTGTGTGGTTAGAACGGTTGATATCCCACATAGAGGGCAAATCCCTATGGGGCACCTTTTTGTACTGATAATCATGGATTAATGTGTGGAAGTGGTTCTTGATGCCCGAAGCAGGTGTCCTCGAAGCTAAGGAGTGACGTGGAACCTTCCCTCCGGTGCTCATCCGTGCGCCTCTCTTGAGCTTCAAGGGATTAGCCACCACTCTAATGCTTGCGACGGTAGTGCGAGGGTATGCACTCGGAGTTTCTTCCACTTCTTCTTCAGCTTCACTCTTCATATCCTCCTCTGGATTAGGATCTTGTGGGTCATCTTCCTTAAGCTCCTTTCCCCTGTCGTTGTTGTAAGAGACCATGGTTCTTCTAAAACTGAGAGCACTTCCTGACAGAAAATAGCTCGAAACAAAAACACGATGAGAAAACGATATACGGACCTCGGGGGGTCCGGGGGATTATATAGCAAAAAGTTTCATAACGAAAGGAAAGTACTGAGTGAAAATGGGTCGGAGACGGACTCCGAGGTGTCCTCACCATAGCCAGGCGCGGCCAGGGGTGGGCCCGCGCCTGGGCATCGTGAGGAGCCTCCGGGCTCCGTCTCCGCCTCGTTTCCGGCTCATAATTTTTCATATTTTCCAAAAACAGTAAAAATAAAAGTTGGAAGATGTTTCGCGAACGTTTTCTTACCAAAATTGATACCTATTCGAAAACTAACTCTGCAGTTTCTGAAATATGCTTCTTAATAAATTCCTCCAGGATCATGGCTCGAATACAATCAACATTTTCATTATAAGGATCTCCAGAAATATAATGCTTGAGTCTTTGGCCATTCACCACTTGTGAAGTGTTTTCTTCAAGGGAAACAATTTTAATTTCCCTGGAACAATATACCCCTTCGATAACAAAAGGTCCTTCCCATGTTGAGAGTAATTTTCCTGCTAAAAATCTGAGACCAAACCTATACAATAGCACTTACTCACCAACATGAAACTCTCTTTTAATAATTCTCTTAGCGTGCCACCTTTTAACTTTCTCTTAAAGAGCTTAGAATTTGCATATGCTTCACTGCTCCATTCATCTAAAGAACTTAAGTCAAGCAACCTTTTCTCACCAGCAAGTTTAAAATCTATATTTAGGTATCTCACTGCCCAATAAGCTTTGTGTTCTAATTCTAGGGGCAAGTGACAAGCTTTTCCATAAACCATTTTATAAGGATACATGCCCATGGGATTTTTATAAGCAGTTCTATAAGCCCACAGAGCATCATTTAATTTCCTAGCCCAATTTTTTCTAGATTTGTTAACAGTCTTTTGTAAGATAGATTTGATTTCTCTATTTGATAATTCTACTTGTCCACTAGTTTGAGGATGATAGGGTGAGGCAATTCTATGATTAACATCATATTTATCAAGAGTCTTTCTAAAACCACCATGAATAGAATGAGAACCCCCATCAGTATAAGATATCTAGGCACACCAAACCTAGGGAATGTCTTTAAGCATTTTTAATGAGGTTTCACCATCAGCACTTTTAGTAGGTATAGCTTCTACCCATTTAGTAACATAATCAATAGCAACATGAATATCAGTGTAGCTTTGTGAAGGAGAGAAAGGACCCATAAAGTCAAAACCCCAACATTCAAACGGTTCAATAACAAGAGAATAATTCATAGGCATTTCCTTACGTCTAGAAATATTTCCAACCCTTTGACATTGATCACAAGATAAAATAAACTTTCTAGCATCTTTAAAGAGAGTAGGCCAATAAAAACCTGATTGTAGAACCTTATGTGCAGTTCTATCTCCAGATTTATGTCCTCCATAAGCACTACTATGACATTTTCTCAATATCTCTCGTTGTTAATTTTTAGGAACACATCTTCGCATAATACCATCAAAACCTTCTTTATATAAGTGTGGGTCATCCCAAAAATAATGCCTCAAATCATAGAAGAATTTTCTTCTTTGCTGAGCTGTAAAGGTATGAGGAAAATACTTGGAAACAATAAAGTTAGCATAATCAGCATACCATGGAATCTCTTGAGAGCTCACTTTTATTGCAGCCAACTGTTCATTAGAAAAACTATCATTAACAGGAATAGGATCATTAGAGATATTTTCTAATCTAGACAAATTATCAGCAGCAGGATTTTCAGCACCCTTCCTATCCACAAGATGTAAATCAAACTCTTGTAAGAGGAGCACCGATCTAATAAGCCTAGGCTTATCATCTTTCTTTTCCATAAGGTGCTTAATAGAAGCATGATCAGTATGAATAGTAACTTTAGAATCAACAATATACTGCCTAAATTTATCACAAGAAAAAACTACAGCTAGGAACTCTTTCTCAGTGGTAGCATAATTCTTTTGAGCAGCATCAAGAGTTTTACTACCATAATGAATAACATTTAACTTCTTATCTACCTGTTGTCCAAGAACAGCACCTACAGCATAATCACTAGAATCACACATAATTTCAAACGGTAAATTCCAATCATGCGGTTGAACAATAGGGGCAGATATTAAAGCCTTCTTTAAAATTTCAAAAGCTTCTTTACAATCTTCATCAAATACAAAAGGTACATCTTTTTGAAGAAGATTAGTAAGAGGCTTTGATATTTTAGATAAATATCTAATAAACCTTCTATAGAAACCAGCATGACCAAGAATACTACGAATACCTTTGACATCCCTGGGACAGGGCATTTTCTCAATAGCTTCAACTTTAGCTCTATCAACTTCAATACCTCTTTCAGAAATTTTCTGTCCAAGTACAATCCCTTCATTTACCATAAAGTGGAATTTCTCCCAATTAAGAACAAGATTAGTCTCCTCACATCTCTGCAAAACTTTATCAAGATTCTACAACAATTATCAAAAGAAGTTCCATAGACGGAGAAATCATCCATGAAGACTTCCACAATTTCTTCACAAAAACCATGAAACATAGCAGACATGCATCTTTGAAAAGTAGCAGGAGCATTACATAAAGCAAAAGGCATACATCTATAAGCATAGGTGTAAGGTCCCCCAGAACCACTGTTCAAGGACACCTCCGATATGCATACATTCACGATCCCAGATCACACCAGTCGTGAACAACATATCAAGTTGGTACACAGATACAATATCCATTACATGATTACAGAAACACTTACAAAAGATACATGGTCACCTGACCAAATCTAACACAATTTCCAGGTAGGACAAACACACAACACACACAGCGGAAGACTAAAACACACAAAACATAGTAGAGCCCAAGTCACGCCTTAACCTACAGGCTGCTGACCGGGAGACGATCCTAGTTCGCAAGACCATCAGGCGCAGTACTCCTCCTCATAGATCTCCTCCTGAGACTCCTTCTCGAAGTCTGGCAAGTAAATACCAGGGACGAAACCAAGATGAGTACATTTGAATGTACTCAGCAAGACACCCATCATGTAGCTTACCAGAATGCAAGTATGCTTATATAGTGGAGTAGGTAGCCTATACATAGGGTTCACTATCCATGATATATGAAAGACATATCATAGTTGATTTTGAAAATCTATGTATATTTGTTGAAGAAGATACTTCAAAAGAAAATAATATTGTTTTCTTTCTCTTGTAGATATTGCATATCCAAGAGATTTTATAAACTCGTTTTGTAAAAGAATGTTTTCTTTGCAAAACTTCTTGTAAAACAACTTCTGGCTTTTCTCCATCAATACCTCAAAGGTACAAAGTTCCTTCTTTTATCACTTCATAGGTTCAACTCCTTTTTGAAAATTTCTTTTTGAAAACATTGAAACAATGCTAGCTACATGGCCATTCAACTGTCCATATCTGAGGACATGGCTATTCTGAATAGTTTTACTCTGCAGAGGTGTACACATTCCACCAGATTCAGTACATCCGTCGTGAACAACCACTGACTGTATCAACAGTATGTAAACATCAGATAACTGATCCTAGCCATCCACTATGTCCAAGCTAGTAAATGTCTATCTCTTCAGTTGGGTATAATCTCCCCGGCACCTGGCCCCACCCTGCACGGCAGGAGACCCAACTGTCGCACCCGGAGGAGAACTTAAGCCCTCATTGTGTATGCCTCGTGTTTCATGATTTGACGGTATTTCGGTTCGAGGGGAAATCACACCCCTTATAGCAAATTGAGATAGAGAACACACTAACAGGAACAAACTTCAACTTAAGCCCCGTGCCCATGTTGGGGTAAAGTGGCGGTACGGTAAAGGTTCTCCGACGAAGACTAGGTTATGTGTCATTTTTTTTAAACACGTTTTTCCCAAAAATGACCACTTCAACAATCCTCCGGTGAGTAAGGCTTCGCCTCCCCACCGGGTTTTCCATAAATCCTTTGTTTTGCAAAAACATATTTTTAGGGTGTCCATTAGGGATTTATGTTTTTGAGTGGTAATAAATACCATACGATGGCTATGGGCTTGGTAACACCAAGTATCAACTACTGGTATAGTAATAGTATATAGTATTAATAGTAGTAATAGTCACTCAAAAATAGTTTTTGGTAATCAAAGTTTTGTAAAACTTTTCAGAAGTAAAACATGCATGATAGATAATGATAAGTGTAGTAACATCAAGCATCGGGATGGCTTGCCTTAAATCTCTTAGTATCCCTGGCCTTGGAGTAGCTTGAACTTGATGCACAGCTCCACAACTTCTTCTTCTTCGTTTTCTAACGTCGTAAAAGAATAAAAGACACACACTAGAACTAAAGGACAAACATCTAAACAAAGCAATACATACAGCAAGCAAACTTACACTAGCGCAATCACTCAAAAGGTCATCGCGAAAACTATCTCACAAACTCTCATGGTACAAAACTATCGTCAAACAAACATATGGTTGAGAAACCCTATGCCACATATCAAATACCATATATCGAGTGGGTGTACCACTCTCATAATGAGATACTTAAGAAGCTAAAAATATATCTTTTGGTCGCAAAGGTGAGACTACTAAAAGACTAACAAACAATCAGAGCAATACCCATGGAAGTGGGTATTAACAACACACAAGCAATCATCACCAAAATAGTGCACTAATAACTAATGCATAGATAACAAGATACTACTAAGAACAACAACAACACTAGCACAACCATAACATAAGTACAATACTCATGCTAAGGGAAACACTCAGGCAATCTTCAAACAGCAAACAACCTACCACAAATGAATAAGCTAGTTACTAACTATGCTTAAGTCTACCTCCCAACTAAGGAATCCATCAATCATGAAAATAAACAAACAAACCAGTAGCTCACCCAATGGTAATAAATCATAGCACACACTCTAAAACACACTCACTACAAGATATAACAAAGCTAGAAAATAACACATCCACTGGAGTCCACTAATAGCATACTTGTACGGAAAAATCTACATAAGCATGCTATAAGAATTAATTGCATTCTACAACTAATAGAAACAAGCACTCCACAAGTCATGTCATAATACCATAAGTAACAACATCCTAAACATGCTATAATAGTCATACACTCATAAAATAAAAAGACAACAATGCTAGGGCAACTCATAATATCTAGTGGTGGCACTAAGGCATCACTAGAGAAGCAAACATCACTATAAGCATGCGTAACTCTAAATAAGAAAGGTATGAAGGTAAAAATCTACTAACAGCACAACACCTTACACATGCTAGTAAGAAAAACACTAAAATAATTCTATGAAAACAACTACTGAGCAAGAATCACTCAATTCTAATAACTCATGCTTTTCTATCAATCAAGTAACAAGCAACCAAGGTACATGCTATGAAACTAGTAGCTATGCACTTAATACAAGCTCAAATAAACACTTTCAAAAATCCAAACACTCAATGAAATCCATTCACAAATAATTTATCAATCACAAGGAAAACATTCTATTTGCAAAAAATAATCAATTCAAACAAAACAACAGTGATACCCTTCTTAACATGATATTCCTAAGGGAACATTATATTAACAAATGCACCACACCTAAACATACTAGGTTTCATAGAGTATTACTAATGCTTCAATAAAATAAGTAAAACAAACAACCACTTTCCTTGGTGGAAAATATTAAACTCACAAATAGAAATACATGCTATTAACACACAAGTGCATGGTAGGGGATTTGTATTCCCTAACCAAGATGCAATGGAACCAGTGGGTTATGGTCCCACTAATACCAAGGAATTTAGAGGTCACAAAGCCTCTGGTTACACTTGGCAAAATAATTTAACCAAGCAAACAATACACGGCTATTCATACTAGTGAAAACAATACTAGTGAAAACAAACAACAAAAGCTACTCATGCTTTTATATAAAATAAAGTGCTAGATAACAGAGATAATAACATAAAATAAACAGTACCAAAATGGTACTGGCTCACTCAATCATAACACAAACTTAGGTAAAACAAATCTACAAGGATTGGTTCACACAATAATCCAAAGAATAATACTAGGAAACAAACAAATGCTATTTCTATTTCTTATTTGACTTTCCAAACATGCACACGCTTTCTAGGGTAGATTTACTGCAAGGAAACAACCTAATAACCAGTGGTAACACTTCTATACATGCTAGGAACAAGGATTCACACAAGCAAACATTTGTTTACACTCAAATACACACATAACAAGTAAAACAGAAAAGGTGATGTTCTATACATGCTTACCAAAACTAATCTAGAGCTCTAAAAATTCACCCAAGCTAGGATTACATAGATATAGTCACACACAAACTCATCCAACTGGATTCACCTCAAAACTCATTTTTAAACCCATACTAAAAATCCTAGAAAAGCCTACTTCTCTTTTACCAAAATGGATGGCATTTCCATTTGGTAACTAACCTTGATTTTAGTCCATATCCTAATGATAGATATACTCACTAGCTATCCAAAACAATTTGATTTGACCAAAAACGATATAGATACCAAAAGTTATGCCAAAAATGGCTAAACAGATAGTCTGTGGAAAAACATTTATTGTGAAAAAAATAAAAGTCAAAACTTAGATCTACCAAGTGTATATGGTTGAGAAAACATATAACTAGTGCCGTGAATTTTAGTTGATTTTATTTTGCCCTAAAATTATTTTTCACAGGGCATAAGAATTCAAGCATTTATGTAACAAATTTTAAATGAAAAGCAAAAACAGCACACGGGCTGGGTTTCACTGGTGCATGGCCCAACTAGCGCATGGCGCGGCCCAGCGCGGCGTGCGCGTGCGGTCCCTGCACGGGAATGGCGCGATTTAACGTGGACCGTTGATCGCAGATCGAATGGTGCACGCGTCATCGTCTTCCTCTTCTCTCCTCTCTCTCTCTCTCGAAAAACGGCCGGCGACTGGAAAACGCACGGCGGCTCACCGTGGATGCTCGGGGGCGGTGGCGCGGGCTCGGGGAGGAGGTCGGGTCTTGAGGGCGTCGAGGGGCATGAATATCTACGGCTGGCGCGGCCTCAGACGGTGGCGCACGGTGGGGTGCCCGCGGCAACGTCCACGACGGCGGTGACGAACCTGCGAGGGAGAGGACGAGGGAGCGTGTCAGGGAGATAGCCTAGCTCACGGGGAGCTAGTTGAGCGCAACAAAGAGGGTTTGGGGGCACGGGGTTGTGCAGCACGACCTCGGGGTGGTGGCAGTGACCGGCGGCGAGATCTACCCCGTGGAGCTCACTGGGCTCACGGGCTGGGTCAGGGCTTCTAGGGGCGAGAGTGAGGAGGTGTGGGAGGGTGTTGGCGCAGGGAGATCGAGTGTGAGGGCATTAAACCCAAGGCATCAAGTAAGGGAGCTAGGGTGCTCTCGGTTTGTCAAATAAAAGGCATGGGGCTGGCCCTAGCTCGTGTCCTGGACTAGCATGAGGCATGGCATGATGCCAAAGGGCAAGGAGAGGGATTGGGGCAGTCAAACCATGGATCTAGAGGGGTGGAGAGGCCAAGGTATGGTCACCTGGCCCACTACACAGTGCCAACAGGCAGTGCCCACTCCTCTCTGTCCTCTCAAAAGTCTCCCTCGTTTTCTCCCTCCCCAAGTCTTCTAGAAGCCTAGAAAGGAATCCTAGGTGGAGTCCAAACTATGGTCAACACAAGGGACAAATGGGAATATCAAGTTTTGAACAGAAAGTGATTGAAAACAAGTTCCAAACTTTGTATCTACAACTGTTTTCAGAAAGTTCACAAAAATTAAGTTAACACTTAGAGAAATTTTCTAAGTGTTGGAAAACACTAAAATGAGCAAAAAGTTTGGATTGTTTTCAGAGACCAAATGGATTCCAAAATTTGTTTTCCAAGTTGGAACTTGTTAAACATGTTTTTAATTTTTAGAAAGATCTTTTGAAAACAAAATTGAAATATTTTAATTCCATGAAAACATAATGGGAAAAGGTGTACTTTCTGTTTTTCTCTGTTTTCTAAAAATGCCTTTTTCTGCCTTATTTTTCTTCCACAAAAACAACAAGCAAAAGATCATTTTTAATGTTCCAAAAATCAAACAAAGCTTATAGATTGGTAGTCCATATATCAAGGAACAAATAAAAGTCAAGAAAACATAAAATAACATTTTATAGCCTAGTGAAAACAAAGGTGGAAAACAGGTACTTGGCTATATTTTTAGGGAATAGTTTCTATAGAAAACTTAAAAGAAAACTTCCATAAATCATTTTGAAATTTTGTTTTATTGTATCCGACAAGGCTAAAAGTTTAATATTAAGATGCAAGCAATAATGATCCAAGTGTTGGAATAAAATTCACTCAAGTAACATCAGAGGAAACATCAGGGAAAAATTATAGAATTGTTTTCAGGAAAAATTGCTATTGGTTTTAAAAGGAAAAAAAAACTTGCATTGCAAATAGGATTAAGATCATAAAAACATCTTGGTTCAAACAATCATGTTGTTAAAAAAATTGTTGGCCCTAATTTTTTCCTTCTTGAACAAAGTACAAGAATCCAAAAACTGGGGTGTGACAGACCTTCCCCCTTAAAAGAATCTCGTCCCGAGATTCGCTGGCAAGCGAAAAGAGGGTATGGTAGAAACAACAATGTTAAATCATTTGTTTACAAAAACATGTGTTGTTGGTTGGTAACATTAAACACGGGTGCTTCCCCCCTTTGATTAATCTTACCAAAATCCATCGGCAGGTTAGTTTTCCAAAGGTCTGGGTGCCATGTTCTAAAACTCGAACTTATTGTTTCTCAAGACGATGATATCATTCCAGGGGTTAATCTTCAGACAAAGATCTACTTGTTTCCATTCTAATGATATTATCCTACCACTATTTCTCCTTTGGGGCATAAACTCTCTCATCATGATATAGACCAATCAATCGGATATCCACCAATATCTCTTAAACATGGGCTTTCCATTGCCCATTTACTAAAATCCAGGAAATCTACTATCTCCTCTTAATCTAATATAATCAAGTCTCAATCATTTGTCTCCCTCAAATTATTTTTATCCACTACCATATTGCTAAGGCTAAACCATCAAATTCAACAAGCATATACCAACTATGTACTACTTCTGTAAATCCTTTCAAACTCTTACCTCATGATCAATTCCAAATCATTTTCCCCAAACAATCTCGATTGAGCGTGACAAGCTCCAAGAATAAATCGTCAATAATAATCATCTACTAAATCCAAGCCACATTGATTTTTCCTAAAACCCAAAATCATCTTTTTATATCCACCAACTTCTTCCTATATCAAAATCCAACATGATCTTTATACTACAATCAACCTTTCTGCTAAAATCCAGTATAAGAATCACCTATGCAAAACCTTATCATCATCATTCCCATATCACAACTTATTCTCAGAATACTACTCCTAATCAATCCAATCTCCTTACAAATCAAGTGCTTCCTAAGAATCCAATCGTTTACACCAATATCTCTAAACCTCAAATCATTTCTTCAAGGTTACAAATCTTAGTTACCGAGAACTTGCAAAGTTTTGGGGTCCACAACTGGTTAGCCCCAGATAGTATATATCATAACTCATCTCAACTAAATATCACATGACCCTCAATCTTTCACTCCTAAGCTAAACCTCAAATGAGTCTCCACAATCTCATATTCTTAAATATGTTTCCTCCAAAAGATACACGAGAGATCTTACTTCCTAGCAACAATCATAGTTCACAAACCCAAAAAAAATTCCAAGCTTTCATCTTTCTTTCAAACAGCTATAGAACATCCTAAGGCACCTTTCTCTTTGGTTTTGGGAAAATTGGTTAGGAATTTCAAAAACGGGTGTTAGGTGTTAAGCTAAAGTTAGATGAAGTTACGTTAGTATTGTTAAATTAAAAGATATTTTTTTTACTAGTCCGACGTGAGACTTCTAGTGTTCCATTTACGTCGGATTTCTCAGGGTATGAAGACAAACACAACTATGGGGTTCTCAGGTTTGGTTTGGAAATGTACCATTAACTATGCAATGACTCGCAGATGCTCCTGCAACGTCATCATGGTCTCGAGGTCCACTCATCAAACTCTTGCGTTTCTTCTGGGTTGGACCCTGGGTCTCTTGGTTTTCTTCAGGATGAGCTAGAACACGGTTCTTCTTGGGACACTCGCGAGCAAAATGTCCTTCATGTCCACAGGTATAGCAACCCGTGGTTCTAGGCTTGACATTCACACGCTTCCTTAAAGATTGTGGCATTGCAGGTAAGGAACTACAAGTCACACATGAACTAGTTTCTCCTGGCGTCACTATCTTCCTTTTGTGACTCTCTCCAGCAAGCAGGCTGGTACTCTCTCGTAAGGATAGCATTATTCTCAGCATCGGTGATGACAAGCTGAGTCAAATGCTCTAGGGCAGCATGGGTGGCTATACGGTCTGCACGAGCGGCTTCACGTTCTTCCATTATCAGAGCAAACATTTGGGAAACTGTCGGCTCCGGTGGTGGAGGTAAATCGCTGGCCATGCTGAAGAAAAAGATCGGTAAGACGAGAGAAAACAAAATTGTGGTTTTGTTGTGAAAACTTGTGAGACATACCGGCTCATAACAGAGATGATAACGGTAGATAACACAACAACAAACAGGTATCTAAGAAACAAACACAAGCAAATACTAGCATACACCTGAAACAGAGTCTTAACAAGCATAACATAAACTTTAAGGTTCACATGGCAATAGCATAAGGCTTACAACACATCTAGCACACACATAGCTCTTAGCAGAGTTCACACAGCACAAACACAAACAAGCGTCTGGGGTGGAAGCAATATAACTCCTAATATCCTGCGGCAATCCTAAGTGCTCGAGGAAGCGCGTAGCTGTTCCTCCAACTCTTCAACTCTAGCTTGGCTGGTTTCAAGCTGGTATTGAAGGCTTCTCACTTGTGCACGGAGGTGGGAGTCAACATACTTCATGGTCTTCCTTTGTGCCACGAGATGATGCTCGGTAGCAGAGGAAACTCTCAGGACTTTCTCTAGCTGGATAATCTCTCTTCCTCGGGTGTCAAACTCTCCTCTGAGCTTATCAAGGGAGAACTGAGTGTTGTACAGTTGTCCCTCCATGTGCCGGAAGTGAAGAGCAAACACAAAGTCTTCAGTGACATCTATGGGCTTGTCATCCTCATCGCGCCTCCCATATTATCTATAGGGGGTGCCTTCAAACTTGCCGCGAAAGAAGTTCGCGATCTTGGCAATGGTCAGCTGCATCACTCGAAGGATACCATCTTACCAACTATTCTCCTTCACTTCATACGTGATCTCAGGGGTCGATGGTGCTAGCAAAGGTGCACGGATGGTACAGACCACCAACCAGGACACTTCTCGTCCATCATGGTGAATCTGCGCTCCCTTCAACTCAGGTACTGGGCACCCGATAAGGCGAGTCATCTTCATCAAATCCTCCTAAAGCGGCGGTAGCAAGGTGCATGCGATCCCAGCCGGAAGGACTCGGTGAAGACAACTGCCATCTACACAAAATTTTAAGGTAGATTAAGTTAGGTAACAGTGTGCAAAATTTTAAGATGCTCCATTGTAACTTAGTGTAAGTAGAGTTTTCAAAACACAGAGGGGGTGGAACATATAGAATATTTTGGTAAATAGTCATCTTAGTGACCTGGTTTTATTAACTTTTATTATTAGAGTACTAGCTAACGTCCATGCTAACTAAGGTCTCCTAAGGTCAAGATAGCTCGGATACCAACTCTGTAAGGTCCCCCAGAACCACTGTTCAAGGACACCTCCGATATGCATAGATTCACGATCCCAGATCACACCAGTTGTGAACAACATATCAAGTTGGTACACAGATACAATATCCATTACACGATTATAGAAACACTTACAAAAGAGACATGGTCACCTGACCAAGTCTAACACAATTGCCACGCAGGGCAAACACACAACACACATAGCGAAAGACTAAAACACACAAAACGTAGTAGAGCCCAAGTCACGCCTTAACCTACAGGCTGCTGACCGGGAGACGATCCTAGTTCGCAAGACCATCAGCGCAGTACTCCTCCTCGTAGATCTCCTCCTGAGACTCCTTCTCGAAGTCTGGCAAGTAAATACCAGGTATGAAACCAAGATGAGTACATTTGAATGTACTCAGCAAGACACCCATCATGTAGCTTACCAGAATGCAAGTGTGCTTATATAGTGGAGTAGGTAGGCTATACATAGGGTTCACTATCCATGATATATGAAAGACATATCATAGTTGATTTTGAAAATCTATGTATCTTTGTTGAAGAAGATACTTCGAAAGAAAATAATATAGTTTTCTTTCTCTTGCAAATATTGCATATCCAAGAGGTTTTATAAACTCATTTTGTAACAGAATGTTTTGTTTGCAAAACTTCTTGTAAAACAACTTCTGGCTTTTCTCCATCAATACCTCAAAGGTACAAAGTTCCTTCTTTCAGCACTTCATAGGTTCGACTCCTTTTTGAAAACATTGACACAATACTAGCTACATGGCCATTCAACTGTCCATATCCGAGGGTGCGGCTCTTCCGAATAGTTTTACTCTGCGGAGGTGTACACATTCCACCAGATTCAGTACATCCGCCGTGAACAACCACGGACTGTATCAACAGTATGTAAACATCAGATAACTGATCCTAGCCATCCATTATGTCCAAGATAGTAAATTTCTATCTCTTCAGTTGGGTATAATCTCCCTGGCACCAGGTCCCACCCCGCTACGGCAGGAGTCCCAACTATCGCACCCGGAGGAGAACTTAATCCCTCACTGTGTATGCCTCGTGTTTCATGATTTGACGACATTTCGGTTCGAAATCACACCCCTTATAGCAAATTGAGATAGAGCACACACTAACAAGAACAAACTTCAAGTTAAGCCCCATGCCCATGTTGGGGTAAAGTGGCAGTACGGTAAAGGTTGTCCGCAAAGACTAGGTTATGTGTCATTTTTTTAAACACGTTTTCCCCAAAAATGACCACTTCAACAATCCTCCGGTGAGTAAGGCTTCGCCTCCCCACTAGGTTTTCCATAAAGCCTTTGCTTTGCAAAAACATATTTTTAGGATGTCCATTAGGGACTTATGTTTTTGAGTGGTAATAAATACCATACGGTTGTTATGGGCTTGGTAACACCAAGTATCAACTACTACCATAGTAATAGTATATAATATTAATAGTAGTAATAGTCACTCAAAAATAGTTTTTGGTTATCAAAGTTTTGTAAAACTTTTCAGGAGTAAAACATGCATGATAGATAATGATAGTTGTAGTAATAGCAAGCATCGGGGTGGCTTGCCTTAAATCTCTTAGTTTCCCCGGCCTTCGAGTAGCTTGAACTTGACGCACTGCTCCACAACTTCTTCTTCTTCTTGGTTTTCTAACATCGTAAAAGAATAAAAGACACACACTCCGAACTAAAGGACAAACATCTAAACAAAGTAATACATATAGCAAGCAAACTTACACTAGCGCAATCACTCAAAAGGTCATCGCGAAAACTATCTCACAAACTCTCATGGTACAAAACTATCGTCAAACAAACATATGGTTGAGAAACCCTATCCCACATCTCACATACCATATATGGAGTGGGTGTACCACTCTCATAATGAGATATATAAGAAGCTAAAAATATATCTTGTGGTCGCAAAGGTGAGACTACTAAAAGACTAACAAGCAATCAGAGCAATACCCATGGTAGTGGGTATTAACAACACACAAGCAATCATCACCAAACAAGTGCACTACTAACTAATGCACAGATAACAAGATACTACTAAGCACAACAACAACACTAGCACAACAATAACATAAGTACAATACTCATGCTAAGGGAAACACTCAGACAATCTTCAAACATCAAACAACCTACCACAGATGAATAAGCTAGTTACTGACTATGCTTAAGTCTACCTCCCAACTAAGGAATCCATCAATCATGAAAATAAACAAACAAACCAGTAGCTCAACCAATGGTAACAAGTCATAGCACACACTCTAAAACACACTCACTACAAGATATAACAAAGCTAGATAATAACACATCCACTGGAGTCCACTAATAGCATACTAGTGTGGAAAAATCTACACAAGCATGCTATAAGAATTAATTGCATTCTACAACTAATAGCAACAAGCACTCCACAAGTCATGTCATAATAACAGAAGTAACAACGTCCTAAACATTATAGAATAGTCATACACTCATAAAATAAAAAGACAACAATACTAGAGCTACTCATAATATCTAGTGGTGGCACTAAGGCATCACTAGAGAAGCAAACATCACTATAAGGATGCGTAACTCTAAACAATCAAGGTATGAAGGTAAAAAACTACTAACAGAACACAACACCTTACACATGCTAGTAAGCAAAACACTAAAATAATTCTATGAAAACAACTACTGAGCAAGAATCACTCAATTCTAATAACTCACGCTTTTCTATCAATCAAGTAACAAGCAACCAAGGTACATGCTATGCAACCAGTAGCTATGAAATTAATACAAGATCAACTAAACACTTTCAAAAATCCAAACACTCAAT
Source organism: Alopecurus myosuroides (assembly GCA_028641055.1). Classification (NCBI taxonomy): domain Eukaryota; kingdom Viridiplantae; phylum Streptophyta; class Magnoliopsida; order Poales; family Poaceae; genus Alopecurus; species Alopecurus myosuroides. The sequence continues at coordinate 367,611,810 of CM054057.1, read as the reverse complement.
GAAATCCATTCACAAATAATTTATCAATCACAAGGAAAACATTCTATTTGCAAACAATAATCAATTCAAACAAAACAACAGTGATACCCTTCTTAACATAATATTCCTAAGGGAACATTATGTTAACAAATGCACCACACCTAAACATACTATGTGTCACAAAGTATTACTAATGCTTCAATCAAATAAGTAATACAAACAACCACTTTCCTTGGTGGAAAATATTAAACTCACAAATAGAAATACATGCTATTAACACACAAGTGCATGGTAGGGGATTTGCATTCCCTAACCAAGATGCAATGGAACCAGTGGGTTATGGGCCCACTAATACCAAGGCATTTAGATGTCACAAAGCCTCTGGTTACACTTGGCAAAATAATTTAACCAAGCAAACAATACACGGGTATTAATACTAGTGAAAACAATACTAGTAAAAATAAACAACAAAAGCTACTCATGCTTTGCTATAAAATAAAGTGCTAGCTAACAGAGATAATAACATAAAAAAAACAGTACCAAAATGGTACTGGACTCACTCAAGCATAACACAAACTTAGGTAAAACAAATCTACAGGGATTGGTTCACACAATAATACAAAGAATAAAACTAGGAAACAAACAAATGTTATTTCTATTTGACTTTCCAAACATACACACACTTTATAGGGTAGATGTACTGCAATGAAACAACCTAATAACCAGTGGTAACACTTCTATAAATTCTAGGAACAAGGATTCACACAAGCAAACATTTTTTTACACTCAAATACACACATAACAAGGAAAACAGAAAAGGTGTTGTTTGTATACATGCTCACCAAAAATAATCTAGATCTGTAACAATTCACCCAATCTAGGATTACATAGATATAGTCACACAAAAACTCATCCAATTGGATCCACCTCAAAAATCATTTTTAAACTCATCCTAAAAATCCCAGAAAAGCCTGCTGGTCTTTTACCAAAATGGATGGCATTTCCATTTGGTAACTCACCTTGATGTGAGGCCAAGTCCTAATGATAGATATACGCACTAGCTATCCAAAACAATTTGATTTGGCCAAAAAGGATACAGATCCAAAAAGTTATGCCAAGAATGGCTAAACAGACAGTCTGTGGCAAAACATTTATTGTGACAAAAATAAAAGTCAAAACTTAGATCTACCAAGTTTATATGGTTGAGAAAACATATAACTAGTGCCATGAATTTTAGTTTATTTTATTTTGCACGAAAAGTATTTTTCACAAGGCATAAGCAATCAAGTATTTCTATAACAGATTTTAAATGAAAAGCAAAAACAGCACACGGGCTGGGTTTCACTGGCGCACGGCCCAACTAGCGCATGGCGCGGACCAGCGCGGCGCACGCGTGGTCCCTGCACGGGAATGGCGTGATTTAACGTGGCCCGTTGATCGTAGATCGAACGTGCACGCGTCGCCGTCTTCCTCTTCTCTACTCTCTCTCTCTCGAAAAACGGTCGGCGACGGGAAAACGCACGGTGGCTCACCGTGGATGCTCGGGGGCGGTGGCGCAGGCTCGGGGAGGAGGTAGGGTCTTGAGGGCGTCGAGGGATGCGAAGATCTACGGCTGGCGCGGTCTTAGGCGGTGGCGCACGGTGGGGTGCCCGCGGCGGCATCCACGACGGCGGTGACGAACCTGCGGGAGAGAGGACGAGGGAGCGTGTAAGGGAGATAGCCTAGGTCACGGGGAGCTCGTTAAGCGCAACAAGGAGGGTTTGGGGGCACTGGGTTGTGCAGCACGACCTCGGGGTGGTGGCGGTGACCGGCGGCCAGATCTACCCCGTGGAGCTCTCTGGGGCTCACGGGCTGGGTCAGGGCTGCTAGGGGCGAGAGTGATGAGGTGTGGGAGGGTGGTGGCGCAGGGAGATCGAGTGTGAGGGCTTTAAACCCAAGGCATGGAGTGAGGGAGCTAGGGTGCTCTTGGGTTGTCAAAGAAAAGGCATTGGGCTGGCCCTAGCTCGTGTCCTGGACTGGCATGAGGCATGGCATGATGCCAAAGGGCAAGGAGAGGGTTGGGGGCAGTCAAACCATGGCTCTAGAGGGGTGGAGAGGCCAAGGTATGGTCACCTGGCCCACTGCACGGTGCCAACAGGCAGTGCCCACTCCTCTCTGTCCTCTCCAAAGTCTCCCTCGTTTTCTCCTCCCGAAGTCTTCTAGAAGCCTAGAAAAGAATCCTAGGTGGAGTCCAAACTATGGTCAACACAAGCGACAAATATAATAGGATAAGTATCACTAGCAGAAGTGCCTAGTACTAGAAAGTCAGCAGGATATTTAATTTAACCACATAAGACATCCGCATCTCTAACAATACCAATCGGAGAAATAGTTTCCCTATTAGTAAGTTGAATAATCACATGAATGTCTTCAAGTTCACAAGAACCAATTGCATGCATGATTTCTTTATAAAGCTCATAAGGAATAGCACTAGAACTAGCACCAATGTTGGAACGCGTAGAGATAAACGAAAACTTTTTTTTTCTACGCGGTACTTCCAAGATCTAGCCGAGGTAGAAGGCCACGAGTATTACCACTAGACGCGCAGGTGCGGATTATCGATGCAGCGCGTCGGGGCAGTGCAGTCCCACGATCCGATCCGGTCCGGCCGATCCAATCCCTCGAACGTCGAAGTGCTGAACGTACAGCACCTCCGCCGGTATCCACACGTACGAGGAGGAGCTCCGACGGCAGACTGCTAGGTCTGGTGCGACGGCTGGACTGAGTGGGGCTAGGGTTCCCAACGCATGGGAGAGTGGACTAACTTGTCCGCTAGGCAACCTGCGCCCCTCTTTATATAGCGTATGGTAATGGGCTTCACAACACTTGTGGCCCATTCCCTTTGTGAGTCCGACTCACAAAACCAGTCCATTTCCGGTTCGGGTCCAACCCGACCAATACTTGCTCCCGCTCTTAAGTGTGCGACCCTGCAGGCTCATGGCGACTTGGACACGATTGGAGTCCGACTCTCAATCGATCAATCGGTAGCGGCTCCTAGCAGAACGTGCCGACTCCCAAGTCCCATTGAGTCATGACGACATACCTTTCAATGTGATATTCATCTTAGTCCTTTTTGCCTCACGATATACCTTGTCGAACTATAGGCGATTTATCGTCATCCCTTAAATAGTTCAACTCTCTTCTCGATCCGTGATATGCGATTCATCTGACTAACTCTTAGTCAACCGACACAGTTAACACTTAACTGAGTCGCGCATGGCCATGCTTCCTGAATCATATCACTCGAGAGGGCCCAGAGAATATCTCTCCATTAGGAGGGGCAAAATCCCATCTTGATTATCCACATCACGCAGCTTGCTTCTCATTCGACCCGAACTCTGCCTTTATAGTTGCCTTGTCACAGAACAACGTTTGACAGAACCTAAGTCGGTGGTCCACAACTCGGATTGTGCGACAACCTCAGGTCTAAGGATTACATTGATTGAGACATGCAAATCACGACTTGATCGTTGCATCTCAATGTGGGTCAGTCCGACTTGCTAAACTCTTTAGCCAAGTCCGTGAACGTTGGAATGGCATCACCATGCCCATGACAAGTGGAACCGTGTCATCAGCCAACACTCACATTAGTCTAGGATGTGTGTCCAGCACAATCTTAACGACCAAGGACAATTAGTATGAACAACATGAATACATAGTTCCACAATCGAATCACATATTCAATGACATATATCAGATGTTCAAACCAAAGGACAACTTAATAACTTTATGAATACATTGGGAATTACATCATCTATGATTGCCTCTAGGGCATATTCCCAACAACCAATATCACACAAACCATAATAGCAATGATCACCTATCCTAACAGATAGCACAGGAACACTAGGTTTCCTAGATTTACTAGGATGAGAGACAATATTAGAAGCATCTTCACAAAATATAATGTGTCCCTCTTCTACATTTTTAGAAACAATGTCCTTTACTATTGCTATTGTAGGTTCTACAGTTATTTGTTCCTCGGGTTCTACAGGTTTCCTTGCACTTTTATTAACCACACTAGCTAACATAGAATGTTCTTTTACCTTAGCATGGAAAGGCATTTTCTCAATATAAGGTTCAGGCACAATAGAATCAACAGTATGAACTTCTATATCTCTAGCAGGAACACAATTAACAGTATCTTTATAAGGTGCATGGTACTTATTCCATTCCTCTTTAGGAATATCAATATAAGAAGCAAAAGCCTTATATAAGTTCGCAACAACTTGAGAATCAAGACCATAAACAATACTAACATTATGAAAATCATCGGATGACATAAAAGTTTTAATGCATTCATAATCATAATTTATATCTGACTTTCTACCTTTTTCATTCTCCCATCCTTCAGTGTTTTCTTGAATACGGTCAAGAAGATCCCATTTAGCTTCATCCTTCATGCGTGTAAATGACCGAGAACTAGAAGCATCCAATAAATCCTTATCATGAAGAAAAAGCCTTGCATAGAAATTATTAATAACAATATTACTGGGGAGCTCATGAATGGGGCATTTGAGCATTAGTAACTTCAATCTCCCCCATGCTTGGGAAATACTCTCTCCGTCATGAGGCCAAAAATTATATATATAATTCCAATCTCTATGAATTTCACTGGGAGGATAGAATTTAGAATAAAAGAGAGGCACAATTTTCTCCCATCCAATAGTCTAGCTATTTTTCAGCAGTTTGAACCATTCAGCGGCTCGGCATGTCGATGATATAGAGAATAATTTCCTCTTCACTTGGCCCATTGTAATACCTGCACACTTGAACAACTCGCATAATTCATGTAAAAAGAGCAAATGATCACCAGGATGGACAGTTCCATCACCTGAATAGCAGTTATCCATAACATGTTTAACAATCTTTATAGGTTTTTTATAAGGATCCAAATCATCAGGCGGTGGGTCACTTACTACCCTAGCATGGCAGCAGTGCCCGCAAATAAGGACTCAAAGGAGATCCAAACATAGTGTAATAAAGTAGTAGACAGTAATAAAAACAGCACTTACAGCAGAAGATTCCTTTATCAATTCCACTTCCCAATAGCGCTTAGCTCCCCGGCAACAGCGCCACAAAATAGTCTTGATGACGCACAAGTATAGGGGATGTATCGTAGTACTTTCGATAAATAAGAGGGTCGAACCCAACGAGGAGCAGAAGGTGTTGACAAGCAGTTTCGATGAAGGAATAACTATAAATACTGAAAGATAAATTTGTAGGGGTTTTTGATATTGCAGATAAATAAAGTGCGAGTAAATAAAATGCAGTAACAATAATTGCAGCAAGTGGCCCAATCCTTTCTTCACCAAAAGACAAGCCGATGGGTTTACTTATGATTAACAAACGTTCTCGAGGACACACGGGAGGTTTCTGTCAAGTGCTTTTGTTTCATGCCGCTGAATAATCGTTAGTGTTTTGATAAGTGTTGTGTGGGTGAACCTATGCTAATGTACCGTCCCATCCAAGACTAATACATACTTGTGATTATACCCCTTTCAAGCATCCGCAACTACAAGAAAGTAATTAAGAAATAAATCTAACAACAGCTTTAAACTCCGGGATCCTACGCTCCCTCGTGCAATGGTTTCCTAACGGGGATTTAGGTTTCTGTCACTCCGGCAACCCCACAATTAGTATCCAAATACACAATGCATTCCCCTAGGCCCATAAATGGTGAAGTATCATGTAGTCGATGTTCACATGACACCACTAGAATAATAACACCACAACTTAAATATCAAACCATTAAATATTACTCAACATTACTTCACTACTAACAACTTGACTTCTCCCATGTCCTCAAGAACAACATGAACTACTCACAAGACATTATATGGATCATGATCAGAGGTGATATAATGGTGATTAACAATCTGGACATAAACCTAATCCAATGGTTTCACTCGATAGCATCAACTACAAGTAGTAATCAACACCGGGAAAGTTTTCCCTATGAAATAGACAAGATGCAACCCTAGATGTTACAGCGGAATGGAGTGGAGCTGAGGGTGATGATGGTTGAGATGATGATGATGATGACGATGATGATTCCGATGAAGTCCAGCTCGATTACGGTGACGATGGCGATGATTTCCCCACTCCGGGAAGGAATTTCCCCGGCAGAGTTCTCCCTGTCGGGGAGCTTTTCTCTCTTTGTAGTTTTCCGTCCCGCAGAGGTGGCAGAAAGACTCCTCGATGATTCTTTGTGTCTTAGGGTTCCCGGGGGATGAAGTACGTCGAAGGGTCAAGCCAGAGGTGGGCCAGGGCCTCTTCACCACCCCAGGCGCGACCAGAGGTGGGCCCGCGCCTGGGCATGGTGAGGGCCCTTGGTGGCCCTCCTCCGGCTCCCCTTTTGGCTTCCTCCGTCTTCGGGTGAAATAGGAACTTTCCGATGATTTCCGGGGTCCTCTCGTCTTCGTGAATATGGTATCCTGGCGCTCCGTTTTCCAGCAGAATTCTGGCTCCGGGGTTCAACTCTCCAATTATTGGAAAACGTGCAAAATAGGTGAAATAACATAAGTATCATGCTCCAATATGAAACATATCAATGAATAACAGCAAATTATGATATATATAATAGTGATGCAAAATGGACGTATCAACCATCCATGATCAAGAAAATCTGCGGGTTTGGGAGGAGTGTTTGCCACATGTGGAATTAGCATACACTACGGTTGTCCACTCTACTACTCATCTTTGCCCGTTTCAAGTGGTCTATGCTTTCAAGCCCATTACACCACTTGATTTATTACCACTTCCCATACAAGAGAGAATAAATATGGAGGCATCAAAGAGAGCTGATTTTGTGAAGAAGATACATGAGAAGACAAAGGATGATATAGAAAAGAAAGGTAAGTATGTGGCTGAAAGAGTAAACAAGAAAAGAAATGAGGTTCTGTTTCGGCCAGGAGATTTGGTATGGGTGCACTTTCGAAAAGATAGATTCCCTAAATTGAGAAAATCAAAGTTATTACCTCGAGGTGTTGGTCCCTACAAAGTGCTTGAAAAAATCAATGACACTGCATAAAAGATTGATCTTCCAGTTGATGAGTTTGGTGTGATTAATTCATCCAATGTGGCTGATTTGACGCCATACCATGCAAATGACCTTGCTGTGTCGAGGTCGACGCCTTCTCAAGGGTGGGGGTAATGAGGACATCCCTAGTTCTTTACCACACAAGGAGGTTGTTATCCAAGAGAAGCATGATGAAATAAGACTTGGACCCAATAACAAGATCAAGGGCCAAGTTATTACAACAACAGGTGAATTCACTCCTTATTGAATATGATGTTTGTGGTTGTGAGAATTTTATACTGTCTAAGTCTATGCATTTATGTATGATCAGGGTTATTGATAACACAAATATGGAGGTGGAAAACAACAAGGAGGGGCTGGAAAACAAGCTGGAGATGCTGAAAAACAAGAGTACAAGTGGTGAAAACAACATTACAAGTGTGGAAAATAAATGTACAAGTGGAGAAAACAATAGTACAAGTGTGGAAAACAAGTCCAAGAATGTTTTCCACCAATGAGCAACTAAGGAAACAAGAGGAAGGGCCCCATTGAAGATCAATGCGCCATAGTAATTATCCCTATTGTATTAGGACATGTCTTGTATGACATATGTGGCCAAACTCCTTAATGTGAGTCGGTTTGTATCCTTCCTAGTTCAAGTAGGAGTCCTAGTCCTAGTGAGAGTAGAGGTGCTTGCGCAAGGGCCTTGTGTCGTACCCCCTCCTCCTTTTAAATATCTACCACTTGCGTGTGGAAAGCATAAGTTTAAACCAAAGAAACCCTAGCCTCTAGATTGTATTGTTGCTAAGCATTCATCTTGAAGTAAACATTGCAAAGTTGCGTGATATCTTGTTGTTCCACTGGGAATAAGGGGATACAGGACCACTCGTGATCTTTGATTGCGTGTGCAAGAGTGTGTAGTTGAGAATATCCAAAGGGGTTGATTGTTGTTGCACTTGCAACAGGGATTATCCAAGGAGAGTTCTTAGTGTAGCACTAGTTATCTATCATCCACAAAACAACCACCATAATTTTGAGAGAGCTCACAAGAGAAGATCGGGACACCCCATATCAAGCATGATGACACATGATCTCATTTCGAACAATTGCCAAACATTGGTGTATGGAGCCGGCCGGCGCTTCGGCATGTCTTTTCAGACAACCTGGAATCTAACCAGGCGAGCCATTTGTTTCGCTGACCACGATATGTCATTTCTGAGGTTTGAGCTAATGCTTTTTGTAGGAGGGATTGCCAAAGCCCCAACGGAGATTGGACTCGACTGTGGTAAGAGCGCCCGGCCCACGGAGTGCCAAGCAGAAAGCAGCACAATCTGGGTTTAGCTACCATCTCGGTAGACAAGCAAGGGAAAACTGAACCTGAGTGGCAAATTGGAGGCAAGCACCTAGCAGGAAGGCGGTTGGTAGGCTATCAGTTTTGCTTTCTAGGATGACATGAAAGAGAGCAGATCTACTGAGGACGATAGGCCTTGTGAGCATGTTATGTTTCACGAGTTCGGATATGCCATCGTGATATGGATATTATAGGGATACATGATACTTGTTCATGCTTGAGCTGGAAGAAAATATTGAACTTAGTTGATGATTGTTATAAGGTGAATTCCTTCTTAGTTGATTGTGTTGTTTGTGTTTATAAGAATGTTATACTACCTAAGCATATGTATTTATGTATGATAGGTTTGTTGATAACACAATCATGGATGGAGGAGAGCATCAATAGGAGATGGAAAACAAGCATACGATTGTGGAAAACAAGTGTGCACACATGGAGGAAGTCATGGAGATTGTTTCCCACAAGAGCTCAAGGAGTTAAAGGAGCCATCCACGCATTGGGGGATGATATGGGAGCAGCAAGGACATGTCCTAGGTTGTCCCAAACGTTTTTATTAGAGGACCTGCGAGTCCATATGGCTGGGCCCATGTTGGGTTCGGTTTGTAAAGGTTTGGGTGCACCAAACCGAGTAGGAATAGGTTAGGGCCTTACCCCCTCTCTTGGCCGCACCCCCTCCCACATATAATGTTAGGAACCACGAAATTAGGCTTAGACTACGTTATACCATAAACCTTAGAACCTCTTGTTGATTGCTTGTAAACATTCATCTGGAAGTAATACAACTGCAAGTTTTGCGTGCTATCTGCTGTTCCATTGGAATTAGTCGATACATGACCACTAGTAGTCGGTGGCTACTCGTGCAAGTGTGTGGATTTGCGAATATCCAAGGGGATTGGTTGTTGCTGTAATTGGCATCAGGAATTAGCCAGAGAGTTCGTGGAGAGACACAAGTTATCAAATCCTTGTTATCGTGTGAGTTCACTGAGAAGATTGGGCCACCCCTTATCACCTCGATTGTTCGTATCTCTCTTTCGAAAACCAAAGGAAAGGTGCTTTTCAGGGGCTTAGAGTCAAGTTAGCTTTTTTTTCGTTCATGCTCGGTTTTCAGAAATAGGAGAGAAAACCGGTATTGGTCGGTTCAAAAATGATAAGGAGATGCCCGTTCTTCTCGTTGAGCACTCTCGATAACTTGATAGATAATTTGTGTCTCGCTGAAACCTCTCCGGCTGATCCCTGATGCCAATGCAACAGCTCTCAATCCCTTTGGATATTCTCAACTCCACACACTTGCACAACGTAATCAATGGCTACGTGTGGTCATGTATCTTCTTATTCCCGGTGGAACAGCAGATAGCACGCATAATTTGCAAGGGGTAACACCACCAAACCGGTGGGGATAAATTCAGATGAACATTGTTCAAGTATGGAATCTAGGGATTATGTTTTAACTGGGTCTCCTCTAATTTCGTGGCTCCTAGCATTATATGGAGGAGGGGGTGCGGCCAAGAGAGGGGGTGCGCCTCCTAGCCTATTCCTACTCGGTTTGGTGCAACCAAACCTTTACAAACCGAACCCAGCATGGGTTCAGCCCATTGGACTCGCAGGTCCTCTACTAAAAACGTTTGGGACAGCCAAGGACATGTCATTGCTGCTCCCATATCAGCCTCCAATGTGCCTATTGTGTGGATGGCTCCTTTATCCCTTGTGGAAAACGATCTCCATGACTTCCTCCATGTGTGCACACTTGTTTTTCACCATTGCATGCTTGATTTCCAGCTCCTCTTGATGCACTCTTCTATCCATTTTTTGTTATCAATAAACCTATCATACATAATACATATGCTTAGGTAGTATAACATTCTTATAAACACAAACAACACAATCAATTAAGAAGGAATTCACCTTATAGTAATCATCAATTAATTTTAATATTTCCTTTCAACTCAAGCATGAACAATCATCATGTACCCTAAATCAGACAGTCGGGAACAGGAGGAAGCAGTTTGTTGTTGGTGGAATGGGAAAGGGAGCAAATAGTTTATAGCTCGGGAGACAAGGGCTGCTAACCCGAAGTTGGTTGCACTTGGCGATCAATCGAGTGTTGTCGGAAAGCAAACAAGGAAGGCGTGGGCCCAAACGGTAGTTTATTATTATGAGCGCGACCCCACAGGGCATTAGCAGTTCGGGTATCGAAAGTAAGCAGCTAGTTGGTAGCTAGAGGCAAGAAAGCAATCAGTTAGTTGGGTTGTTTCTTTCGGTTGATAAGAGGGAAGCTTGTAGGAAGGCTAGTTTCAGAAGCAGGATCCGATCGCGATTAGGTCGATGAACAGGGATCATCTCAAACTGGAAAATGGTCAGATTGGCAGGTTTTGGGCAATTCTTGATGGGTTGCTATGTGTTTATGATAACTTATACTCCCTCCGTTTCTAAATGTAAGGTGTATAGTTTTTTGAGAAAATTTCCAAAGTATATGGTCTATTGCAATTTATGGACAATTTATGCATCCAAAAATCAGTCCCGGAAACGGAGGGATTTGACATATTGTGGTAAGTAGGGTTTTTGTAAGAGAAAATAAGTCAATCATATGACAAATATCCTCCTCTCTCGCGATTTTGTAAGAGAAAATAAATCAATCATATGACAAATATCCACATCTTAATATTCGTGCAGAGAACTATACCTTACATTGAGAACCAGAGGGCGTAACATATTTTAGCATAACATAATCTAGTGCGTTATATATATATATATTGTGTTTTCTAGACAACACATATGTGTAGATTCATGTGTATTTAGACTAAAACATCATACGTTTTGTTTTAAAACGTTAAAACATCTTACATTACAGAGACAGTAATAGTGTACTCGTCAGTGTGAACCACAGCACCTAGTAGCTAGCATGCCCAGGTGCTAGCCACCTCGTCTATGTGACGATTTGTGGGTTGAATTGAGAAGTGAATTATGTTAGCATTCATGTTGCCTGCCAACAATGTCATGGCTTTTTGACTCGAGATGCTCTCCCCTATCTTCTTCCGAGAACCACCTAAGGTTCCACCAACTCCAACTAAAAGAATAAAATAATTTCATTGAAGTAAGAAGTCTCCCAGATGGGTCGACTTCTTACTTCAATTAGTCCCCGTGTTCTTCGAATGGATCTCTTAATTGTTGAGAGGGTTGCCCAAACGCGGTATATAAGGCATACCCAGTAAAGCTTACAAGTAAACCAGATATGGAGATGGCGACTAAAGTTGCTGTTTCCATTTTTATAGAATTTCAAGATTACAATGGATCTACGAAAAGATCGTGTATTTACAACTACAACGGAATAGTATACAAAGTCAACACCAATGATTAAATAGAATTTATGGCTACACAAACCGTTGAAGATAGTTCTAAACCTAGGCCAAAACGAACTGGTGCACTTAAGTGTGAAATCAACACTTTAGTCGGTTCTTAAAAGCAAAAAAATAAGTACAAATGTCGATTCCAGGCAGTTACTATTAATTCTTTTTAGTGTGGCAACAATACATGGTTAAACGAAAACCATGACAAATAAGATAGTCCGCAAAAAAATGGAAAACTGAATGCATGCACATTCAAAAATTAAGTTTCATTTAATCCTCCATTTTGAGCGATCCTTCAGATACCCCTCCGTCAGCGCCGCAAACAAAGTACCTTGAACTGAAGCATACACATACCGAGTCAGTTCAACAAATTGCAGGTACATAAATAGGTCTAAATTGCAGAGGTTTGCTTAGGAAACAGGATTTTCCATTGGAGACGGTTACAATCTAGAGAACAGGATAATCATTGTTCTAATAATACGTCATTGCTAATAAATAAATAGGCGTGTGGCATACCATGGATGTTTCAGCTTAGCACAGCTACTCTTGAGGCTTCATGGCCGGGAATAGAAGGACTTCCTGAGAAGACAAAGTTTTGTGTTATAGATGGGCCCAAGCAAGTAAAAGTGCTGGGCATTTAAATGTAAACACATAAGTAACCAAACCTTGATGTTCTGGGAATCTGTGAGCATCATTGTAAGGCGATCAATTCCCAAACCCCAACCACCTGTTGGTGGCAGCCCATACTCCAGAGCAGTACAGAATGTCTCATCCAAAGCCATAGCCTCATCATCACCAGATTGACGATCCTGTAACATATTAAGGACCAGAAATTATTCAACTTCTCAACAAGCAACACACGGAAGTAGGGCGATGCAGGCTCCAAAGTATCCCATTGTATCAAATTCTCAACAGGCAACAGGCGAAAATATGGCAACTTTAGCTGCTTCGATTTTCATGTGCACAAATCTAAGCACGGCATTTAAGTTTTGATGCATAGTTAGTAATCTAATTGCCAACAAGAATACATACAATACAAGGTTATAAAGGCGTTTGCAAAGTTCCAAGCATATGGAGCGGAGTACAACTACATTTCAGAAGGTTATGTTTAGTTGTCGAGAAAATTCGAACATGTACCTTTAGTTGTTCCTCAAACCGTTGTCTTTGCACTACAGGGTCATTTAACTCGGTGTATGCATTGCAAACCTAAAAGACATTTGCAGATCAATAGTGTAAGACGAAATAAACAAGGCCAAGAATCAAAATACCTACTCCTTCCGATCCATAAAAAGTGTCGCTCACTTAGTACTCCCTCCGTCTCAAATTAAGTGTCTGAAAGTTTGACAAAAGTGGATGTATCTAACACTAAATTATGTCTAGATACATCCACTTTTGTCAAAGTTTGAGACAATTAATTTGAGACGGAGGGAGTACAAAGTTTGTATTAACTTAGTACAAAATGAGGGACACTTTTTATGGATCGGAGGGAGTGTTAAGAATGGGGCGTACCTCATGTTTGTTAACGAAGAGCTCAAACCTCTCAGTCAATCCAGGCCGGGACCTATGCCACTTTGCCAATGGACTCATTATCTCTGGATGGTTGATAATAAATGTTGGGTTCACACATGTCTCCTCCAAGAAATGGCCAACTAGCTGTCAAGAGAAAATGGCTTATTAATCTAGCTAACAATTTTCAAGCATCCCTGAAACTAACAAAAACCAAAGGTACTCCCTCCGTTCCACAATGTAAGCCTTTTTAGCAAGCTAGTTTAGCTTGCTAGAAAGGCTTACATTTTGGAACGGAGGGAGTAATTAATATCATGACGAACAAAATACACCCCAGGGATTGTGGTTTTAGTTTCCATTTCCCAAGCAGCACTGATAAAGAAATGCAAGTTGGCAAAGATCTACCAAACGCAGGGACTCTACGAGGACAACGAAAAGGAATACATTTTTCGTCACCAGATATTAGTAGTCAAACATGTGGCAAAGCTTGCAAAACTAGCGAACAAAATTATATGAAGATACAGCCAGATGCAGTCTACATGAGTCAAAAGCAAAACCTTGTCAAGCAACCGTGTTGTTGTCTGGGGAGGTGGACATTTAACATCATATTTGGCACACGCATCTATCAAGTACTTGTTTGCTTCATCACTGGATAAATCTTTTGGTATCTCTAGTTTGGCCATAGCCTCCAATCCTTCAATCATGTCTATCCTTCTGCAATATGGCAACAACAAGCATTAAGTTTTCCTTGCAACTTAATGCTTGGATGGTCAGTTCAAAGCACATCTCGAGCAATGAGATTCTACTAACCAATTTAAAGTCTATTACCTGAAGGGAGGAGTGAAATCAATCTCTATCGGCGGATTGTCAACTCCATTCGCATGATAGTTGATCCTATACCCACCTGTAAGCTCTTTGACCATACCTGCCAACATCCAAATGAAATATCGTATACATCATCGTGAAATAAAATAAGTTACTAGGAAGGGAGGGAGATATGAATTAAATTGATTCTTACCAGATATCATTGCTTCAGTAAGCTCCATTAAGTCACTGTAATCTGCATAAGCCATATAAAATTCACATGTTGTGAATTCAGGATTATGTGTTAAATCAATCCCTTCATTCCTGAATTGCTTCCCAATTTCATAAACACGGTCCAATCCACCAATGACCAATTCTTTCAGATAAAGCTCGGGCGCGATACGCATAAAAAGCTTCATGTTTAGGTCATTATGGTGTGTGACAAAAGGTCTAGCAGCGGCTCCGCCAGCAATCATGTTCATCATTGGAGTCTCCACCTACAAACATAAGACTGTTCAAGCACCAAAGGATCAACAGAGGTACAAGAAAATATATTCGAAGGAACATACCTCCAAAAAATCAAGTGTATCAAGAAACCTCCGAATAAACGAGACAATTTTAGACCGTGTCTTGAATATATGCCTCACTTCATGGTTTACCATAAGATCAAGGTATCGTTGACGGTAACGCGTTTCCTGATATCACAAAAAGTCCAGTAAGCAAAGCATTACTGGTAGAAATGGTAAATATTTGAACATATGAACAAAGGTGGCAGTGGTGGATTATTAAAGAAATGAGAACGGACAGACCATTTAGCATAGGGGCTAACTGAAAGTCAAATGCACCAACTTTATGAATTGACAATGCAGATTAGAAAATACCATCAGCACCCCACCAATTTAACTTGGTAAAAAAACTGGTATCGATTCATGTGCACCCACAACAATCTGAATGAAAGGTAAGATGTAATGAAAAGAAAGTAGAGACCAGACTCGTTCCTTGCCATACCACAAGCCTGATAATTCTTTAACATTTCTATATTCAAGATAAATACATTGTTTTTAACAAGTCTGCTGTGGCACCTATCCAGTTATTAACAAATCAAAATTTACAACCCATAATCAAAATTTATCCGTGAGGGTGTCCATTAGATCTTGGATAGGTACTTGACAGAATAGGTTATGCACACACACAATGGTACTTGAGGGTGTCCATTAAATCCTTAAAGCCTGCCTAGTGATTTGTTATATATTTAGGCCCTCAATGGCAAGCATATTACTAGTTCAGAAACATGTTACATGTGAAGATCAAGTGGGAAAACCTGCTAAAATAAATGATGTGCAGAAGGAGATATAGAGCAAGTATGATTATACGCAAAGACATGCCACGAAAGAGAACAAAGTTACTATTAGGAATGGACCTTAATCTACAGTGTGTACCATTCGGATGTCGGATTTCCTACTATCTTCGGTTGGGAGACAAAAGTATAAGCTCATGAGACCAAGTTAGTAATGGAATTTAGGGTCTGTTTGGATTGGAGCCCTTGGTTGCCCTGCCAAAATATTGGTCATTGACCGGCCCTTCTCGCTTGTTTGGATTACTACCAATTATTTGGCACGCCCAACCCATCTCACTTCACCTAGTTCATTTGTGAGCCAATATTTTGGCGAGTCGTGGGAGCCCAAAAGGTTAGCCAATTATTTGGCTTGCCCATGTTTGGCAGGGCAGGCACAGGCACAAATCAAACTGCCCCTTAATCTCTTCCGTGGGCCAAAAGATAAAATTCTATGCATGCACATGAGAAGGAAAATAAACATATACCACCCTACGCAATATTCCTAACAGATACTATTTGCTTGACCAATACATCGAAATGCAGAAAAATTAGCGCGTAAAAAGTAACTGAATTAGAATGAGAACAAACCTGGTCCCTTAAAACATACTTCTCAATATTCCTACCCATTCCTGGAGCCCATGGTGTAGGTATAGCGCTTCCTTCACTCTTCTGTAAAAATGAATACCTCGTATGTAAGTAGTCATTTAGACTAGCATGCCAGGTAATACATAGCAGATCTTATTAACAGACCAAAGGCACACACTGGCACACTGCACACTGAAGTATTTGGATAGTGCAGGGCAAATAATTCTTTCACGAATCAAGTTTCAAAGAATACTACATATGTAGGTAGCCTTTTAAACTAATATGCCAAGCAACATAACAGACCGTAAGAAACCAACGGCAGACACTGCACGCTGAAAGTCTTGAATAGTGCATACATTGGCAAACAATTAGTTGAAGAATCAAGACACATCTAGAATCTGATTCGCACCTGTCGGGGCATCATATGAAGACAAGGAGAGAGCACAACAAATTTCTGTGGGAATACACTAAGCTCTCCTCTATTGCTTTTTCCTGATGATCAACAAAGTGAGAATTCAGAGTCATCAAAAACAGTTCAACAGCACGAAGAAGCAAATATAAGCAAACTTCTATGACCATTATTGTCTAATAATTGTACAACTAGATAGAAGTAACATACAGTTTATATCGAAAATAGCAAATCCCAAATGAATTAAAGTAGCTGACTGAACAGTTAATACTGTTTTTGCAAGATTCTGTAAAGTCGATTTGAACTGTTCTAAGCAGAATCCATAAGACTCGAAAGTCTAAATTCGGTATACCTCTCTCAGAGATAGGATTTGGATGTGGCAATTGTACAATTAAGTGCAAGACAAGCTAACAAACCTGGATAACCACATATGCCAACAATATCACCACGCTTCACACCAGAATGGAAACTAAAGAATTCAGCCTCTTTCAACTCCGAGGTCCTATAACAGGTACGAAGACAAATGCAAAACTTTAGTTCATTGAGACAGATACCGATAAACAAATACCGAAGCCCTCCAAATAGACACCATATCAATCTTGAATTTTTACCTGGCATCAGCCATTACTTGAACCTTCACACCATCACCAAAAAGATCATAAAAGAAAAGCTTAGAAGATGATGTTCTCTTGTTCATGATCCTTCCTTTCAAAAATAAAGCCATATATCAGACCCATATGTATCTCTAATTTCAAAACACTCACCTAGGAAATGAGAAAAAAAGTACCTGCTATACACTCTGTAACATCAACAAGCTTCTCCCCCTCACTCAGGCTCTTGTATTTCTCAATGTATCCAGGTACAGTTATCTTAGCGGGAAACTTATGTGGATAGGGATTGACACCCTTGGCTTTGATTGAGACAATAGTGTTGAGCCTATTCTCACGGTATTGCTGCAGCAAGAGACGCACTGAATTTGAGTTTTCCCGAGCGAAAGTATGCAATTAATCAGCACAAAAGAGGAGCCACAATGACATACAGTAGGATCCATGTCTTTGTCATCATCGTCCGCCGCGGCTGCCTTCTGTGGCTTTCCGCTGGCTGCCGCCTACAATAACGAAAAGATCATCAAGCTTTGTTAATTAAATGGTACTGTAATAACTAAGTACGAAAAGGAGTAGTATCAAAAAAAAGGGCTCAGATATTTCAAAAACATCGCACACCTTGCTCTTCTTCTCTTCCTCCTTAAGCCGGCGCGCCTCCTCCTGTTTCTTCAACTTCTCCTCCCTCTTCTTGGCGCTGCACGACACAGGCAACCACAAGTCAGGGCAAGAGACAAACGAAAGCAGACGACGACGCGAAACGGACGGTAGGAGGCGCACTTCTTAGAGAGCTGCGGCTCCTTGCCCGCGTCCGCGGAGAGCTCCGCGAGCTTCTCCACCAGGCCTGCCGCGCCCTCAGCGTCCGCCATGTCGCACCGGATTCTAGGGTTTTGGGGGGCTCGGGGCGGAACAATTGAGAAGGACCAGAGGGATGCGATTTGGTGCAAAGCGGAGGCGCAAGGAGAGGGAAGAGGATTTAGGTTTTAGCTAGGGTTATTATTTGCTCGTGCGCCGCCACGACGAAGAGGAAATGGTCTCTCTTGGATGAGTCCAGATGGGCCCTAGTGCACGTAGTTTCCGGAATGGTCCAAACTTATCTTCATGGGCCGAGCCCACGTACCTTTTGCTTCTTTTTCTTCTTTTTTTTTTTTTTGCTTTGGTATTACCCCCTCCGATCCGAAATAAGTGTCGTGAAAAGATCATTTTACAAAAACCTCCTCGAGTTTTGTTAACATAGACCCCTCCTCTACCCTTCCTCTCGCATGAATGCTCTGCTCCGCACACCCCCCATCTCCATCCTTACTCACCGTCGAGCTCCCCTCGTCGATCCACTCTTCCTCTCTTTGGTCCTCGCCACGCTCCCCTCTAATCGTCGCCCCACCTTCCCTCATCTCGTGGCCTTTCCTCCACCTTCCCTCGGTCGCCACGATCCCCTCCACCAAAAGATTTGACTTTTTGGTAGAAGTTGGCGCCAAATTGCCGGATCCTACGTCTCCAAGTCCGGCCGCACCGGATCCAAGGAGAGTGAGGACAATAAAAAGGGTGTAGGACCTAGAGCATCACTTGATGCATCCGTCAAGTGATGTCCAGAGGAGGAAGATCCGGAGGTGGATGAGGAAGATCACAGAGATGCATAAGCATAGGAGGAATCGGAGGCGTGGAAAAGGAACTTGCTAGAGGAGGAGCCTAGAGCTGACGATCATGGTCAAGCTCGACGTCTAGGGGAGGTGTCCTGGTGCTGCTGGAGAGGAGGCAAGTGCGACCTGGAGCTGCAGATATTACAATCCTCCACTTATATTTTGTCAAGATTTGGTTGGTGAAAACAACCGCCTTGTTATTTGGAAAAATACCAAAATTGCCAGAAGCTGAAAACTGAAAAAAGTTACTTCTGGAAACTTTCTCCAATTTATCTCAAAACTTAACCAATGCTTCCTTATGTTAAATTAGGGTCACACAAAAAAGGGCATCAAAAATTGAGTTGAT
The DNA here is from genome assembly GCA_028641055.1 of Alopecurus myosuroides. Lineage (NCBI taxonomy): Eukaryota > Viridiplantae > Streptophyta > Magnoliopsida > Poales > Poaceae > Alopecurus > Alopecurus myosuroides. The sequence continues at coordinate 367,592,851 of CM054057.1, read as the reverse complement.
TAAATCCCTAAAAACAACAATTTCCTTCACAGCAATAAACCAAAAGTGAAACAAGTTTGTTCTACAAATTTGTCGAAATGCTTTGTAAAATTCATCACATGGTGTTTATACCAAATGAGAGTAGCACAAGAAGTGGCACTAAAAATTAAATTGGTAAAGGCCCCAAAAATCATTGTTTTCTCCACAGCAACAAATCAGAACTTTAACAAGTTTGTTCTACAAACTTTATCCAATTGCTCTGCAAAATTTATCATAGTCCCTCTATGCCAAATAAGGAATTCTTGCAAGAGCCCATGAATTTTAGAAGTGGTTAACTATTTATAATAAATGATTTTCTTTTCTGGCAGATTTGAAATTAATTCAAGTTTGTTCTACAAACTTTCTCAAAATGATCGAGAATTTCTACCGGTACCTCCTTATGGTAAATAATAATTTTCCACCAGATAGCATGGGGTTTTGAACTAGTTATAATTGCCTATATTAATTATTGGAAATTAATTGCAGAAATGAGAACAAGTGTGTTTTAAAAATATCATCAAAATGACTTGAAAATTTTATCATAGCCTTTTATTGCCAAATAAGAAGTACAAGCTAATTTTCATAACAATTGAGGTTGTTTAAGTGCCTAAAGTAATTATTTTTCAAATTTTGGAAGAATTCAAACTCAACCAAGTTTGTTCTACAAACTTTATCCTTTTAGCCTCAAACTTTTACCAGTGCTGCATCTATCCAAATAATAAATTTGTGCAAAATTTCAACTCAAATTGATTTGTGTAAGTGGAGGAAAACAGGAGAAAAAGAGAGACAGAATTGCTGAAATTTTAAGAGGAGAGAAAATGCCAGGGGGTTATTTGTAAAATGCTTTCTTCTTCTTCCTGTAGCCTTTAGTACGGCCATGGCAGTGAGAAGGAGAGCCGCACGATGGCTCCCTCCACATGTCGGCCATCCACAGCCCTTGGCCAAGGATAAGACCACCGACGCCGCACCTCCCTTCTCTCCCGAAGCCAACCCTAACGCTAGCCGCTCTCTCTCCCTCTGTTTTCCTCAAACGTGGCCAAACCCTACCACCATGGCCTGCCGCTCGATGCCGGCGTTTGGAGCCGCTCTGGACGAATCGAAGATGAGGAAAAGCTCTTCCATGACGCCTTCTAGGTCCACGAAGAAGGAATCGGGCCGAGACGTCCCGAGCAGCCCGCGCCGTCCTCGTCTTCCCGTCGGCCATCCGAGCTCGCCGTCGTCATCTCCGACCTCCTCCTACCTTACCAAGCACACGGTCGGGCTCGTGGTGAGCTTCTCGTCCGATTCCCGACATTTCCCCGCTGGTTTACGCGCCGTAGTCGCCGCCTTGCGTCCGGTTCTGACCGTCGCCGGCACTGCCGAGCACGTTCAGTTAGTTACGTCCATGTCTTCGGAACAGAAATTCAGTTAATGCTTCAGTTAACGCGCCATATAAGTGTAAAATGTAAACATATCTGTAAGAATAACAAAGTTCACGCATTAGCCCAGTGGCTATCGCGCCTAGTTTCTACTCCCTACGTTTAATAATAGATGACTTCCACTTATTTAGATATGGATGTATCTAGACATGTTTAAATGTCTAGATATATCCATATATAGACAAATACAAGTCATCTATTATTGAATGGAGGGAGTACTAGATAGATAGGCGCGCTTCGCTGCGTCGCCTGAAGGGAGTCATGGCATGGCATGGTCGGCGTGGTGAATCAACAGGAATCTCTAGCTGTGTCACTACCAGGTGCAATGGTTCAGTTAAGTTTTTTTCATGTAAACCCAAAGCATCATGAAGTGCGTCTTGACCTGATGTGATCGGCCATGCCTCTCTAGTCATTTGGTTGCATGGTGTAATGTGTTCAGTTTTTTATGATGGAACCCGTAATCCCAAAGCAGCGTATGTTGCTATGTGGTTCTGTCTTGGAGTGGCGTGCTACGCTGAGTCAGTGCATATTTGATAAAACTTTGCAGGCGACCATTTCCATGAATTTCACTTCCATCAATTGATCATGCTTTCTTTTTGTTCAAAAGGAGGCGTTGATTGGGCCAAATTCATTTCAGCTCATGAACAGAGTATAATATACTCCCTCCGTCCCAACTTAGTTGTCTTGCATTTGTCAAAATATAGATGTATCTATACACTAAAATATGTCTAGATACATCCATATTTATGACAACTAATTTGGAACAGAGGGAGTAGATTACAAAGTTAGCAGCTCTGGCGGATGGTAGAAGCAAGATAAGTGTTATTCCTATGAGCTGAGCTATTTCAGCTGAAGACATGTCTGTAGTTGTGAGCCACTTCATCGGGTTCTCTGTATATGTGGTGCTGAAGGTTGAAGTTGGTGTGGTTCCTGAATAAAATCTGCTGTGAGTTGGCATGATTAGCATCAATATTCCCAGTTGCAGCTACTCTGGCCAGTGTCAAGTTGTCAGGAAGGTTACCTACTGGATTCCAAGTAGCCCAGCAAGAAGAGGCTTTCACGTGTAGAGGGGACAATGCTTGAGCCTTAGAATATTGGACCATTAGATCATAGCGCGAAGACAGGTACTTGTACTAAATATACGCACCAAGTATAGTGTCTTGCCGTGGAGTTGTTGCTTGCAATTATTTATTTCTCCAAGAAGCGTCAGCAGGAGGGAATAGTGAAATCTTTCACCATCAGGAGGATAGAGGGTCTCTGCAAAGGCAATAGAAATCATATTCCATAATTAAACCATAGGAAAAAATAGGTATAGGCCCTCAAACTAAAAATTGTAGGACTAAGATCCTAGTGCATTGTGATGTACCTTTAAATACATTGGTAGAAGCAACAAACCAAAAAGCAGAGATATAAGAAAATCATTAATTTTAAATTGCGAAGAATCTAAGTAATGACATACAAATCAAAGAACCTAAGAGCACATTGTCCAATGTATTAAGCATTCAAAGGTATCTATTTCGTGCAGCAAAGCATGAAATGAATGATGGTGCCTGAGCTCTCTGATTGGACAAACCACATATCAAATCTCAGAAAATGTTGCAGGAGCTTCCAACTTCTCTTTGTATACACTTCATTATAGAAAGAGAAGTTAAGGAATCTCAGAGTAACTAACTCATCTTGTGGTAGAGAGCACAACAAACATGTCACAATTTCCTGCGTGACAGAACCTAGCTGAAAGAAATTACTTGCAAATAAATTTCCATAATAGTTGCTAAAATCCATGAATAATGATGAAGAAGCAAAGCGGAAAAAAGCTTAACTATGTCTTGTCGCTTAGCTTCTTGCTGATGCCATCAAATGAGAAGTGAAGGGAGCAAACAGACAGTTTGCTTGCAGCAGCACCAATGTAGAGAAGTTAGTACAATTGTAACTTTGTAAGCATTGTTCCTGGAAATAAATAACATGAAACTGTCGGTCACACAAAGACCATGATAGTATGAATGATGAGCACGCTACGAAGAACACGCTATTATCTTGGACTAAACAATACAACGACGTAACTAAAGCTCCAAACCTCAATGCTAAGGGAAACAGAGCACAAAATTTATGATAGGTAATGCTAAGGGAAACAGAGCACTGAGTTTATGATGGGTAATAAGAAGAAATAACCTTTGTGACCCTAATGAATAGCTTAACTTATATTTAGTTTCTCAGGTTAGTGGTTACATACATAGCGCTGATATAATCAACAATATAACATGAAACAGTTTTATCATGGGAGAGAAAAAAGTCACTGATTGACCCATTGTATGATCTAACTTGGTTAATTAATTAATTAGCCAAAGTAGGAACCGTAAACAAGAAAACAATTCTAGGAAATGTGTTACACCCACAGAAGACATTCTTTCAACAGTCTTCGCACATAACACAAAATTATATGCTCAAAATATAAAAAAGGAGTTTTATAGGAAAAATGCTAGCGCGGGACCAAATCAGTAAATTGATTCCAGATTTCATTTATTTACCAATACATTTGCTAGTCATCTAAACATGAATTTTTTTAACTCACTATCTCCCTGTGCCTATTCATACATAGTATTCTAGAACCTGAAGTTCACGATCCATATGGAAAGAAACAGACTGAAGGGTTAAAAAGACGCAGTGAGGTTGCTCCTAGAGCCTAGCTACAATCCAATGGACCTTGTGAGCAACCATGTACCTTTAGTCCAGCTAGTTGATTAGGAGAACCACTCTCTAGCATGCCACAAATTTTCACCACATCCTTAATATGGACACCGGTCCAATCTAACAGATTTTCTTATGCTTAACCAATGAAAATGAGGAGACTATACATGTTCTGCAACACTATGTAACCTTCCTTGTAGACAAGTAAATAACTCCAACAGCCAAAAGGAATTATAATATGACCTTTTCCAATTTCGCTGTGAGGCATATAACGATTCATCTTTTCTAACTTCCTACTACTTCTGAAGTGTAGCGGAAAAGAGACTCTTTAGTTCTTGAGAAACCAAAAATGTCCTAACACAGGTATAATATACGCAATGGTCAACCAAACTCAGGATATGTTCTATATCTAGCTTAAGCTAACTAAGTAAGTGTCATACTTTAAAGGTTCCTTCTGAAATTAAATATTTTTTACCACCATACCTTTTTGGAAATCGTCTCCATTCCTACAATAATATGGACTACACAAAATCAGAGCCAACGACAACGTCAACCGTGCGTTGAAGCTGAAATGCTAGCTTTGTACTTTGAGTTCATCCTGGTTAAGAAAAAAGATGAATTTGAGCTTCGCAACAAAAACAAGAAAGAACAAAAAAAAAGGCAACACGCACCGCGTCGCTTCCTCCCAGAGGATCTCGACCCACCAAGTACATCACTCATGGATCGGCAAACTAAGGATAATCCAAAACAGAGGAGGAAAGACGACCAAGTTCCTCAGAAAAGAAAGACCAACTCCTCAGAAAAGCACCAGGCTGACAAGGCAACTGAAAAAAAAACACCATCACGCTAGCAAGCAGACCTGAAAGCAAGAACCCAAAGAGAGGGAAAAGGCCAAGAAACAGAGCACGACAGAGCTGCCCTGGTCTGCAACGCCCAAATGCCCCAATCACCAACCTGGACAAAAAGAGAAAGAACAACACAACCAGAAAGGACATCTAGCCGAGCCAGTGCAAAGCGGAGACCGGCCAAACCGCGCATGGAAGCAATCCAACAACGAACAGAGAGTCGTACAACCAACCGGGCACCCCCCCCACACACACACACACACACGAAACAAGGTGCGCGAGCGCAACAGGAAGAAGAAGAACGTCACCACCTACTAATCAGACAAACCCCATCCGAGACCATCCATGGACACAACCCCATCTGTGCAGATCCATAGCCACACCTTCCCCAAAATCACGAAGAGGAGAGAAGGAACAAACATGGGAGTGAAGTCAGCGGGGAGCGGACGTACGCAACGGCGAGCAAGCCAGCCAGCGAAGAGCACAAGAGGTCGTCGCTGACCAGATCCGTACGGACAAACCGAGGAGAAGGAACCGGGCAGAGGAAAACTAAAACAACAATCTTCCCATCGGGCACATGCGAAACTTGCTGTGCACATGCATAGAAACAAAACAGTCTCACCGACAGCGGGACCCAGAAAGAGAAACGGGCCACCAAACATAGGACAACGACGGCAAAGCAAGAAAAAAAGTAGGCGAAAAAAGAAGGCACGAACACGCGTGCAACGCAGCGGCCGCTGACGGCAATGACGCAAGCCGGACCCACAACACAGAGACAGCAAACGGGGCAAATCGCTGAGAGGCCTCCCTCGGCACCAGGCTTAAAGCCTTAGAGTAATTCTGCAGACCCGAGTTCGAATCTCTGCGGAGGCAAACATTTTTTTTGATTTTATCCCCTCAGCCTAGCCCCACCTGTCATCGGTTCTAGGTGCCAACGTGGCTTTGGGCCCCAGTGTCAGCGATAGTAACGCGTCAGTAAGCCCACCTCCTGTAGAAAACGGTTCGTTGATTTGTTTCAAAAATTGGGAAAAAAAAGAAATAGAACATATTAAAATGATTAATTATTTATTCTATATAACATCGAAAAATGCTCCAATTGGAGAAATTCTAATTTCTGTGGATTCATCATCTTGTGCTCTTTCTGTTAGCATCAAAGTTACAACATGTTTCTGTAATAATCTTTGCAATAAATAATAAAATATAGAAATGGCTATTAAAATTGGAAACTTGCAAAATTCATAACTTGAGCTCTGTTTTCCAAATTGAGCAAACTTGGTCTTTAAAATTTTGTATTAACAAACTCTACACAATGATATTTTATTTGGGCAGAAATGAATAAAAAATGATCATGTTTTCTTCTGTTCTCTAAAAAGGGCAGAAAATAATTGATTAAAGAAAATGCATAATAAATTCAATACTCATCCAAAAATTGTGTTTAATAGCTCAAAATGTTGAGTGAAACATTGTACACATGTTTTCAAGTATTTTCCATGCTTTTGGAACTGAAAGTAGCTCTGTTTAAATTGTTTACAAAAAATGGCAGAAATGAAAGCATTAATAATTAGTTCATATTTATTGTTTTCTTCACCCAAAGATTATGGAAACTATACCAAAATGAAAAGAACTTCAAGTAATAACAGAAAACATCATTTCATGCATGTGGGAATACTATTGATGTACTGGTCTTATTAAAATTAATAATAGGCCACTAAGATAAACATGAGAGGATGCCAAATAATGCATAATTATTTAGGACACTCATTTAACTTGATGATCATGTTCATGATCTTTTAGTTGCATTAAAATGTCATGTCATCATGAGTGTGCATTGCACCATCTGTAATTGTTCTTTATGTTGTTTCCTTTCCGAGGTTGTTTGTGCTTCGATAGATCGAGGAGTTAAAGTGCAACCACAAATTCTTCAACGAATCGCTACTTCTTTTTATCAACAAGGCAAGCGTAAATCCACTTCTTTGAGCATCTCTGTTGACCAATGTTTTCCCTCAAATATTTACTCCACCATAATATTGCATTCGATTCAAATGTTTTGGCTATACTCTCCTAATAGTTGCATTTTGTTCCGGATACCAATACATGTTTCCTTCCTATTATCCATAGATTGTAATGTGGCCCGAGTTACTGCTATGTTCTACTTAATTTCTTAGCCATTCTTAGTTGAGTGCCTTGGGTCCGATGATGGATCGTGGTTGGAAGATATTATGTCATGTCGGATGTGTTGGGGACCGGTTGTCTCCAAGTGAAATGTAACAGGCATGGATGAGTTGCCATCGGTGAATGGTGGTGTTTTGACTCACTCATGCCCCTAGGAGCTAGTTCTCCTCATCTTGAACCAAGACCGAGCGTGCTTCCATCGGTGGGACATATGGACTCCCTATCGACCGACTAACTTGTGAGGGTGTAGCCCGGGGTCCTTTAGTTTGAAGATTTCCATTTGCGTGTGCGTGAAGACGATGGACGAGCTGTGAACGAGGACGGTGGTGTTTAGGAGGTGGCCGCGGTCCAGGATGTCGGAGGCACTGAACCTGGACTTCAACTTCACCAATGACCTCGGGATAGATTCATGCAAGCCAAAGGTTGTAACCGCGCCCGCTCTGCCAGCCTCCCAGGAAGAGGATATGATAATGCATGATTTGGCAAGGAGCCGGACGGTACTGGTGGTTAAAATAGTACGCCCCTGCAGGGTAAATCTTTTCGAAAAGCCGTGTCCACAGTTATGGATATCCTTGGGAATGGAGCTGAGATCATAGAGAAGTTAAACAATAAAACTTGAGGCGGCGGATGTGATGTTGGGTTGGCGGATGCCTTGTTCAGAAGCTGAAGAAGAAGAGAGTTATAATTTCTATCTCATTTAAAAAATCTTCTTTTAGACGTTGCCAAGTTGTGTCTTTTAAAATAAAACTGGCTTTCTGCAAAACAACTACCAAATAGCCTTGCTAAAGCCTCATTCGAGCTATAGCTCTAGTAACCTTGCGAGTGCCTCATGTACTCACCGTTGCTTTGTTGAATTTTTATTGTATTCCAGCAGAGGACTTCTCCGACGTCGAAGGTGGTTTCTTCCTGGACGTCGACGAGTAGTCTGGGTTTTCCAGGTGGTAGTCTGGGGTGGTTAGGAGCAAGCTGGCACTGACTTGTTTATCCGTAGGCCTCTTAGGCCATATTTTGGTTCTTGTTGTTTAGAACAACTATATCTGCTTCCGCTTGTTGAAATGTTGGGTCTGTGACCTTTGATTGTATTCTGCTATATTTTCTCTGTTAAGAGTTGAATATATATGCTTTGTGTGCACCAGTTTGTTCCGAGTCTTGATCTCTTTATTATGCAACTTGGTTGGGCCCGACGTTATGTCATGACTGAGGGGTTATGGCCCGATGACCCATAACCGAGCCGCGCCTGCGGATGTCATTCAGCCTGGGGGATGGTAACCCTGGTAACTTTCAGTCGGGTATTGTAACCGGTGACACCCAGCATTTTGCATAGTTTCGAGGTCGGGGTGTTACAGCCCCCTTGCTCGCTGTTCCTGCCGCGCACGACACAGTCATCCGTTTGCTGCCGTGGGCAACGTTTTGAGTCGTTTTGCTGCCGCCACGGCAGAAAACACGCAGATTCATGCCGTGAGTTCTAGTCGATTTTTGTCTGTTTCTTTGCCAATTTCGTTTGATTTCCACTCTGTATCCTTGTGAGACATAGGCACGGCCTATCTAAATATATTTTTAGGAGCTTTCCCTTTCAAGACTAGCTCAATTTTATGCTCACAGGCTGCTCAATTGATCGTTGCATCGTGCTAATAGTCCGTACATATTGCATATTTTGGCCCAAAAGAGTGGAAAAAACAAAGAGAAAAAGCAGAAAAATAAAAGAGAAAATGAGGCCTGAAAAGTATTGACCATTGCCACAAGTTTGGAGCTGTTTTACATGTTGTTTGCACTAGTTCTTTGAGCAATATTGTGCCTGCTTCTAAGAGTTGTAGCTAGTGTCTTTCCAGTGTATTGCAACAATTCCATACATATAGTTGATTTACCCTATTTATCTCCACGCATGTGTTTCCCGTGCTTTTTATATCACATTGGACAACAAAATAGGAGTTGTTATTTTGGTGTTGTTAGGTATCCCAACCAAGCCTCACCATATACCTTGTTTGTCTTGTGTTAGCTAAAATCCCGGGTATTCTCTTCTTCACATTCGTACACGTGTTACTACTACTTGTTGGTGAGTGTTTTCTATTCACTTTGGAGCGGTAAGATACACCATTATTTGCTGTTTTGAGTGAGTTGTGAGAGTGCCACCATACACATACTGCTATATATTTATATTTGTACTAACAATGGTTGATCCTATCATGGAGAGGCCATTACCATTGTATTCCTTGTGCAGTGATACACTCTGGGAGGAGGATTCTAGTTGAATACATGCAGCAAATTTGTTCCACTTCACCGCGGACATAAAAGTTAGTCATGTTGCAATTACCCTTGATAAGGGTACTCGGGTTAATTTTGTTAGTATTGAGATTGTTGAAGCATTGCAGTTGACATCATATGATAGTAGCAACTCATTTATGTTAACTACTAATGATGCTACCCTTCACATTACTCATGCTACTATTATTCCGTTAACCATTCATGGTCATACAGAGCGATTTTTTTAACATGCTTCCTAGAGCGTTTACTTGTTGTCATCTTTTGTTGAGTGCAAAGTGGTGCAATAGCTATAAGGTGAATTTTGATAGCCATTATCCTGATTTACAATTCTTTTGAACGATAAGAAAGATTGGATAATACATGCATGGCTTATAAAATTTCAAAGAGTTAGACATCAACCCTTAATTTCTGCTCAAATGCTTGAAAAGCACATACTTGAAAAACTTGAGATGCAACGAGTTGAGCGTATAGTTATGGGATTTGTAGAGGTTGAGAAGACATGTGAGGTTGTGTCTACTAATGTAATCATGTCTACTTCTAGTGTTGTTTCTCATGATGTGCAGGTTGCTTTTGAAGAAAGGGAGCCTATAGTACAACCTGCACCACCACCACCATCACATACATTGGAGGAACATGCCATTGTGCCTAGTATTGTTTATTGTGATATGCAGGTTACTCTTGAAGAAAGGGAACCATCACTAATACAATATGCATCACCACTTGAGATAGATGAATCAGTGCCTACTATATCTGAGGAGGATGTCATTGACATTGGTGCTGATTTGGAGCTACCACTTGCAATTACAAATTTTTGTGAGTCTACTAATGTGCTAGTTAATTCTTCTGAGTTTATAACCACATATAGTTGACCACCATGTGATAATTTGAATATTTCGAATTCTGAGCATGTGGTCTTGATTACACATAAAGAAGTGCTTGCTAAAATACCACCTATTAATATTGTGTATTCCATCATGCTACATGAACCAATTACTGTGCAATATGCTATGAATATGATTGATGAAATTTCATATATCAATTCTAGCATCTATACTACTTGCTTCACTTTTAATTTGGTTGGTGACTATAACATGAATAAAAAATTATGGTGGATCACATATGTATTACTTGTGATAAAATTGTTGAACTGAATATTGTGTTACCTTGGTTGAATTGTTTACAATTTTGTAAATCTGAGCATGATTCTACACATATGTTTGGTTTCCAACAACATTTGATAAGTGCATATGCTACTGATTTATACTTCACTTATATTTGCAAAATGAGTTGCAATTTACATGATGGTTATAATAAACATGATAAGACGATTGAGTGCACCGCTACCACCAATTTTGATTATAGATCTTCTGTGACAACACTTGGTTTGATATTAAACAATAAGAATTTATACATAGATGTTTCTCCTTATGATCATAATTTTATGAGCTTCACTTATATTTGCAATTGTGATTGCTATTTGATGAGATGCTATTTGTTTTCATGTGACAATTTTGTGATACATACATGCAAATTTCGTTGCTTCCTGTCATATGAAAATTTATATCATGACCACATAACTAATGCACCCCATTATAGATACATATATTGTGCATACACGTTGTTATTTTTTTTCTTCCATGTTCAGCTTACCACAAGCCGAGGACGTCTTGTCTTGAATAAAGGGAGGATGATATGGATATTATAGGGGTACATGATGATTGTTCATGCTTGAGTTGGAAGGAAATATTGAAGTTAATTGATGATTACTATAAGGTGAATTCCTTCTTAATTGATTGTGTTGTTTGTGTTTATAAGAATGTTATACTACCTAAGCATATGTATTTATGTATGATAGGTTTGTTGATAACACAGTCATGGATGGAGGGGAGCATCAAGAGGAGCTGGAAAACAAGCATGCAATGGTGGAAACCAAGTGTGCACACATGGAGGAAGTCATGGAGAGTGTTTCCCACAATAGCTAAAAGAGCCATCAACACAATAGGAGCATTGGAGGCTGGTATGGGAGCACCAAGGACATGTCCTAGGCTGCCCCAAACGGTTGTAGTAGAGGACATGTGAGTCCAATGGGCTGAACCCATGGTGGGTTCGGTTTGTAAGGGTTTGGTTGCACCAAACCGAGTAGGAGTGGGCTAGGGGGCGCATTATGGCTGGTTGTGGTCGCACCCCCCTCTCTTGGCCTCACCCCCCTCATATATACCTCTTAGGTGCGAATTAGAGAGGTAGACCAAGTTAAAATTAGAACCCTAGATTTCTAGACTTGAACATGTTCATCTGGAATTTATCCACCACCAATTTCGTATCGATATGGTGGTGTTACCCCCTGCAAAGTTGTGTGTTATCCGCAGTTCCACTGGGAATAAGAGGGTACAGAACCACTCGTAGTCTTTGATTACACTGTGCAAGAGTGTGGAGTTGAGAATATCCAAAGGGATCGAGAGCTTTTGCATTAGCATCAGGGTTCATCCAAGGAGAGTTTTCAGTGTAGCACTGGTTATCTATCAAGTTATCGTGAGTGTTCATCGAGAAGATTGGGCCACCCCATATCAGTACCTCCTCTGGAAAAACATCATCAAACTCCTATAACACATGAGAAACAGCAAGAGGAATAGGGGTCATGTCATTAGAAACCAATATTTCTCCCTTGTGCATAAGCACTATAGGAAGCAAACTAGGATCCTCACTAAATTATCTCAAGTCCTCTTTGGTGGCTAGCATGCATAATAGGCTCACTCCCTCACTTTTATTTTTACCACTAAGATTGGCTTTGCTATTTTCACTCACAGAACTATTGTTTTCCCTCATGTCTCTCACTCTCCCTCTCAAGATTTACATCAGTTTTTTGATGAGACTCATTTACAATTTGATGTGGTGTCATAGGCCTCAAAATTATGTCCTTCCTTTTCCAATTCAGCTGATAGGTATTAGCTCTCCCATTATGTATCACACTTCTATCAAATTGCCAAGTTCTCCCAGGCAACATGTGACAAAGTGACATAGGCACCACATCACACTCAATGGTGTCTTTGTATGGCCCAATCTGAAATTCAACTCTCACCATGTGGCTCACCTTCATCTCTCCTTTATCACTAAGCCACTTAATATGATAAGGATGAGGGTGGGGAATATATCTCAATTTCAGTTTTACACACAACTCATTGCTTGCTAAATTCCTGCAACTTCCTCCATCAATAATCACCTTGCAAGCCATTTGAGGTCCCACAATTGCTCTAGTTTGGAATAAATTGCATCTTTGGCTTTCTGAACTAGGGAGAACACTCAATGATTTTTGTGTGCAAACAATAGTAGGATAACTAGAAGGATATGCATCAACTGGACCATCATCATCATAAGTATCCTCCTCAGTAGGATCAACATCATCACATGTTTCATACTCATTGTCCTCATTAATAAGCATGATCTTTTCATTAGGACAATCCCTCTTGAAGTGACCCTTCCCTCCACAAGTATGGTAGCTCATATCTCTATTTCTTGCTATTGACATAGTTGAACCACTAGAGCTTGATGCTGGTTGTGCTAATTTGTTTGATGTAGAGGTACTAGTCTCGGGTTTTGAAGAAGGTGCACCACGAAATTGGGATGTTTGTGGTGTTGGTGATGAAAAAGAAGATCTAGGAGTAAAATTCCTCCTTGGAACCATAAGAGCCTCCTCGGCCAAGTGCTTCTCAGCCTCTCTTGCTTGATGTAACAACTCATTCATATCATTATATTGCACATTCCTAACAACACTCTTGATTTTAAATTATAATCCTGAGAGAAAACGTTGCATAGTATGTTCTGTATCTTCTCTCACGCTAGCTCTTTGCATAATCAGCTCCATCTCTCTAAAATATGCATCCACAAAAGTGGTACCTTGCCTCAAGTGTTGTAATTTATCATAGAGTGTTCTAAGATAATTTTTGGCACAAATCTGTCCCTCATAACTTGCTTCATCTCCCTCCAAGTAATAATTTTAGGTTCTCTATTCTTGCTCTTGTTCTTGTAATATTGTCCCACCATAACAAAGAATAGCCATCAAAACCTGAAGAAGCAAGTTTTACTTTCCTCTCATCAGTGTAATCATGCATCCTCCAAAGCTTCTCAATTTTTAGTTCCCACATGAGATATTCTTCCACATCATCTGTATCAAAATTGAAAGTTGGGAGCATAAATTTTGGTTTACCAAGACCATCTTCCTCTCGGTTTGGTTCTTGTAGTTGAACCCTCCTTGCCACAAAGCCACGGCCTCCACCATTGCCTCTACCTTCCCCTTAGCCTTGAGAAATAAAATTGCCCTCATCATTATCAAAATCACCAAGAGCACTACCATTATCCTCCTGGATAGGGAGTCTTTGATTCACCAAAGTTGTGTAGTCAAATTTGTAAGGGCTGTTTGCATGGTGGTAACTTGCTCTTGTGTGGCAACAGCTATATTAGCAACAATATCAACTTATAAACCCAAATTCTGAATAGTGGTATCAAGGTCCACACCAGTCTTGTCAATCAAAGAGTGTAATTCTGAATTTTTTGATTCAATGCTTGTAGTCAATTGTTCTCTCATCTCCTCCAAATCTGTCCACTTCACTGCCTCATCACCATGTGCCTTCTTAGCCTGTTCAGAAACACCACTAGAAGTATTCATGATTAATAGGTTAGTGAAATAAAAATTTCTATAGGTTGTGGTGTCTCTCTCAACTCACTCAAAAACCAGCAAAGAGGTGATCCTTCCCGTTCCAAAGTGAATAGAATAACTTACCAACAAGTAATAGCAACTAGTGTAACTTGGTGTGAAGAATAGAATACCCAGGGATTTTAGCTCTCACAAAGGCAAAACAGGTTATTTAGTGGGGCTTGGTATGGATACCTAACAATCACCAAGTAACAATCCTATTTGCTGTTTGTGATGATACAAAAATTGCACCTAGGAAACACACACCAAATGGAGACAAATGTGGCAAGGCAAATATATGGATGAGATTTTGCAATGCACTCGAAAGACTCTAGCCAAGCTCAAGATAAACAGGCACAAGATTGCTCAACTGATAGTGTCAAGATATAGTAATAACAAAACAGCTCCAATCACAATTGAGAATATGATGCTCTCAGCCTCTTTGATATTTTGGTTTCTCTCTTTTTTTAATACTTTTCTCTTTTCTATGTTTTTTATACTTTTTCAATGGCCAATATCAACTAGGAGCAAAAATAACAAGTGATATCAATGTGACACAAAAGATATAGATGATAATGAGCGACCTGTTGTGAGCAAAGTATAGCTAATCTTATGGATAAGATACCTAATATTTTGCTGTAGAAAGGCTGTGTCTATGGTTCACAAAGTGTAGACTTGAAATCCTAAAGAAAATGTAAAATAAAAACAAAAGAAAACATACCAAAACTTACTAGGAAGCTCACATAACTCACGAAAGAAAACTGATGTTTTCTCTGCCGTGGCGGCAGCAAAACCTCGTGGTTTTTGTGCAGCGGTAGCGCGCGCTTGCATGGTCATGGCAGGAATCGAGCGCGGTGTATGCTGCGTGCGGTGTTGGCGACGCACGGTAGGAAACAGGCGATTTTTGTGCCACGACAGAGCTTGAGTTCGACTCACACTAGGGACCACGGCAGCGTTTCGCTGCTTTTTGTGCTGCGGTAGGACTCGGATCCGATTGCAACTAGAGGAACCACGACAGCGAATTGGATCAAATTGGTGCCTGACAGCAAACATCACCCAAACCGAGTAGGACTAGGAAGAATACGGCGGCAGCAAAATAGGAAATTTTATGTCGTGGTATGAATTGAACTAGTACTCAGATTGGAAGTAGAAAACGCACTCGGGTAGCTAATTTGTTTTTTGGATTTTCTTGTATAGACTCAACTCGAAACCTAAGAAGACTAAGAACCCTAACCCTAGAGCGAACTAGAAGACTCAAAAACAGAAAAGAAACACAAGATCAATCACAAAAACAACAACTAGAAATTGAAACTAGGTATTAACTAAGGCTATGGCAATGATTAACTATCTTTTTATGAGGCTTTTTCTATATAGATATGAAAACACTCGAATCTAAAGGGATAAAAACATCTCACCGAGTAGACCCAGTAATCTGATACCAAGATGATAAGGGGATGCACGATCTTCTCGATGAACTCTCTGATAATTGTTGGATGATAACCAACGTATTGCCATGAACTCTCCGGCTAAACCCTGCCACCAATTGCGACATCACTCAACCCCTTGGATGATGAGGATATCCCTAGTGCTTCTACAGTTCTCCCATTGAAGATGTTTGTAGAGTTCCCACATTTAAATAATGCAAGAACATATGTGTTATTGTGCTAGTCCCTGGATCAAATGCTAGCACCACATTACAAAATGAAATATCATGCAAATGCGTCAAAATCTATTACATCGCATGATCCAGTCTTTACAAAGATAACATTACAAATTGCATAGTCTTAGAAGACTAGCAGAATACAAAATATTACAGCGGAAAACATAGTACAACATTGAGCCCATCTTCTTCATGTGCCACAGGCAAAACATGTTGGCGGTAGGCTCGAGATCCTAAACGAAATCTTCACTCATCATCAAATTCATCTGCAGGATGGAATATGCAGCCACAAGGGGGTCAGTATAATTAAATATACTGGCAAATGACACTATGGTGAATGTGATGGAAAATTCTATCTTCTACATGCTTATTTGGCTAAGTGGAGTTCAAGGCTAGATTTTGCAGAAAGCTAGTTTTATCCTATCCTTTTATAAAACATTTTCATCTAAAGTGTTCACAGGTACATTTTAGTGAACTATGAAGAACTTGGTTCCAAGGTCTTACAACAACAAGGGTCTATCCCCATAGGCTATCTTGGTCTATCTCGAGAGCCTTTTAACACCAATGGTATACCTCCAAAGGTTGTGTTGGTCTATCTCCAGTGGCAGGTCTTTCTCCTTTTCCCCGTAACACCAATGGTCTATCTCCAAAGGTGGTGCTTGTCTATCTCTAGTGGAAGGTCTTTCTCCTTTGCCATGTAACACCAATGGTCTATCTCCAAAGGTGCTCCTGGTCTATCTCCAGTGGCAGGTCTTTCTCCTTTGCCTTTTAACACCAATGGTATACCTCCAAAGGTTGTGTTGGTCTATCTCCAGTGGCAGGTCTTTCTCCTTTTCCCCGTAACACCAATGGTCTATCTCCAAAGGTGGCGCTGGTCTATCTCCAGTGGCAGGTCTTTCTCCTTTGCCATGTAACACCAATGGTCTATGTAATGTCCCAGCGTTTAGGAACTCACGGGGGGTAGAATATAAATTTGTGCATCTGCATGCATGTGTTGAAAAACCTGAATAAATTTTTCGCAAAGTTAAAACCCCGGAGTGAATAAGGTTCTGCCCAGTAACTGATGCTTTGATTGAAGTTGTTACTGATACTAGGTGGAATTTTGACATGACCTCTGGGTATTATTTGAATTTGAAACATTAGTGTTTGAATTATTTGAATGATTTGAATTATTTGAATTTAGGACAATTTGAATTTGAGTTTGAATTTTAATTAAATCTAAATCAAATTGAAAGGATGAGTTTACATCCTAAGTTTAAATCAATTGATCACAATTATTATATCAAATCAGGAATTATTCCTATATATCAACAAGTATAATAAAAAGAAAACACATATGCTTTATTGATATTAATACAAATGTTACAAAGTTTTTACAAAGGATTAATAGGAATGATAAATTACAATAGCTTTGCAATAAAGCCAATACAAGGATTTAAACCTAAAACTAAGCCTAGCTACTCCAGTGCATTTAAATTCTTCAAAACCTGCAAAACAAAAACAATAAACAGAAAAATAAAGTGTTAGGGGGTGGGGTTAGTACCCTCAGGATTACAGTGAGATGCACTGATTATTCACCACAGGGTTAAATGAATAGGTAGTATCTGTTCTGATTAATTTTGCCTCAGACCAGCATCATAGGCTGATACATGGAAATACAACTGGCAACACCAAAATTATATCACCAGGCTAGGATAAGATCAATGAGTAACCAGTGCACGACAAGGATGAGACCAACAGGTACTGGGAAATATCTCCACACTAGGTGGCAGTACCTAGCTTACTGCCGAAGCAGCAACCAGCTTAGTCACAAACAAGCACACAGCACACTCAGACATCAACTTTGGTGCTGTCCAAACAGCACCTGGAGTATAAAACCTCCATCAGCCGTAGGGGATGAGGTCATATCTCATATTTCCCTGCTCAAGCACAAAATACCAGGAAAGCACAACACCAAACAATCACTTCACTGGATACTGGAGCAAAGGGGTTGCAAACTTGCAACCAATTCATCAAGGCCAAGGTACCAGGGAGCACAAGGAGGAAAGCAAGCATTCCACAAGCACCAAAATCCACCAACCACTTGATCTAAGCACAAGGTGAAAATCCTGAGTACCCTCTAAGCCAATTTCTGGCTAAGTTGCACACAGGATGGGTTGGGGGGTGCTAGATCCCTCAGATAGGCATAGTGATGCTATGCTAAATTCATCACTGGGAGTTAATTATCAAGCTAAGTATCTGTTCTTAGTGAAAGAAGGGCCTCACGCTATGCATCATGGGCTTGGGGCAAAAGAAACAAGTGAGAGTATCTGTTCTTAATTCATTAGTATCAAAGAAGGAAAAGATATCCTAAATAGTGCCCTGTTCTTATCAGTTGATACCAAAAAAAAATTAAGATAGAGAGGTGTATAGCACAGGATGTGTGACAGAGTAATAACCAGAAGCACTGGTTGTGCCACACACACCCACACACATGGTTGCTGGGCACCAGATCCAAGGATCTGATACCCCAGAACCAAGAGAAGCATGAAAGGAAAATCAATAGACAGACAATAATATTGAGGGCATATTCCCTGAATAAAATTCAGGGTAACACCTCTCAAATTATCTAGCACATCCACAGAACACTAGGAATTTTGTACTTAGCAATAAGAATTGCTATCCAATAATCAGTAACAGAAAGCCATCACTGAAGGCAAACCCTAAGTGTATCAGTACACTGTAACAACATGGGAGAGTAAACCCAAAATAATTCTCCACTAACAGCAACAGATTCATCACCATTATCTTCTCACGGCGCATAGCAGCAGAGGATAAATTAGGGCACAATAAAATTCCTATCCATCACAGATCCTAGCATGTAATTCATGCATCACACATTCAGTAAAGCATTTGGAAGCCACCCAATGCTACCAACCAAATATTAGGGCACAGTAAGCATCACACGGAGGCACAGCACGAGCTAGCTCGAGGGCTAGACTCCAGAGCAAGGGAGAGTGGAGGAATCCGTGAGAGAGAGGGAGGTTGGAGGGCAGAGAGAGGGGAGAACAACTTACAGGTGGTCACCATCGTGGTGACCACATCCGGATGGAGAGTGAAGCACGGCGGCGGAGCCGCGGTTGCCCGTTGACCGTCCCGGCGGCGTCGTCCTCGAAAACGAAGTCACAGAGCACCAGCATCAGCGTCCAACTCCAGGAGCCACGTCGTGGAGCCACGGCCACCGATGAGGTGGAGGAGCACCCCGGGAACCTAACCCTAGGGTTAGGGTTTGAAGGTCCCCACGGGAGCCACACGGGGAGAGGAGCAGATCGAAGGGGAAGGCGTGGTGGCGGACCAAGAGGAGCTAGGGAGGCGCTAGGTCACAGTGGCGGTGGTGTTCGGGGAAGGCCGGAGGAAATCGCCGGAGGAGCGCTGGATCGCGTCGCCTCTGCGTCGCCTTCCGCGTCGCCTCACGTGGAGAAGGAGGGGATAAGGCGCGGGGCGGGTGCGAGTGGGCTGGTCTGGTCCAGCCCGACCAGACCAGGGGTTAGGTCCAACCCTAACCCCAGGGGACCACCTGTCAGCCCTAGGGGCAGACAGGTAATTTTATAAATCCTAACAAAAAGGTTGGGAAAAATAACAAATAAAATTATACAAATTTCTATATCTATTAAACCAGTACAAGTTTTTGTATACACTAATTATTAAACATAATAACACCAAAATAATTATAGCCTTAATAACGGATTATTTGAGAACAAATAATTTATAATAACACTTGTTTGAATAAATAAATGAGTTAATGGTTATATCCATTTAGATATAAATAGCTAGTCATCTCCAAAAATATGTCATTACTTATATTCCTGAGAAAAACAATAAGTATTCAACCAAGTAAATTAAATTAATAAAAAATATCTCAGTTATAACAAAAATCATTAGTTATGAAGAACTGGGTGATCAAGCAAAACAAGTTTTATAACAGAATTAATATAGTCTTGCAAAAATTGCATACATCCCATCATTATGCATAATAGCATCATTTGCTTCTTTAAACATTGTCTTTACCGGACAATGATGGAATTTTGTAGAACAAGGAAATCAGGATCCACCTCAAGCTTCAGACTTCATTACCTATCCATATCCAGGCAAGTTCATCACTTGCTCATGTCCATTGAATTATGTCATAACAACTATTTTTAAAACCCTATCGTATTACCACCTACTCCAAAAAGAATGCATGATCCTATTTTTATAATAAGATGACTAATTGAATGACTACCCGAGTGGTAGTGTTCTGTTTGGTGGGCGGATGGAACCATGGTAAGATGAATAGGTCAAAGGAAGGTTCCATCTGCATGGGAAAGTATTACCTAGGAATTAACAACAAATGCCGTCAGGATTCTTGCGCCGTAAATTCGCGTTGACCATGGATCTTCTATGGGGGGAGTAAGTCAGCCGTGATACTTTTCTCGTTCGCATGTCAACGGGCTGACAGAGACGTACGCTGTACTCTCGCGTAGGTAGTGCGGGACTACATGCACATGGGTGGGATCCCTTAATTCCCACGGACTCTGCGGGTCTATGATGGTCTGCCAGGGGCGCGTAGATATCCATCGTGAGGGGTGGAATCAGGCGTTCAACCTGCTGGCAGAAATGGGTGGGCATGCGTTGTGCGGAGAAGCACGGTTTGGCTTGGACCAATAACCGGACCCCACACCTAAGTGGGAGTGGACAGGATCGCGCGCCTGGTTGAGCAACATGGTCTTGGTCGTCCATGGGTAAAGTAACGCACCTCTGCAGAGTGTAAAATGATGTGGCATGTTACCCCTTGTTCCGGGATGGAACTGCGAACGCTACAGGAAAGGCAACTCCATGAAGTTCTAGTCCTGTGATGGTCTGGCGGGCATAGTTTTCATTATTAAAAGCAATCTCTTGAAGAAAGATTTGACAAAACTTGCATCTGTCTAGACTCCTTAGAGTCAAGGACCGTAGTTAGTGCATCCATTACTTCTGTACTTACAGGAACTTGCTGAGTAACGCTCGTTACTCATTCAATCCCGTTTAACCCCCTGCTTAGGTTATGAGAACCTAGAAGAAGCATCGTTCAACATCCTTGGAGGCCAGGAAGATATCTTCTACGAAGAACCGGACCTCTCCGGTGGAGTAGAAGGAGTTGACTATCTCATCCTGTACGGAGCAGACCCCAACGAGGAGGAGTCTGACTAGGTTTAGCCTAGTCTAGATAATTACTTATTCACGGTTGAATCGAGCAGCCATAGACTCTTTTATTGGCTGTTGAGTTCCCGTGTTATCAACTGTTTACTTTTCAGTGAGCGTTCTAACTTCAATAATGGATGACCTCCATGTGAGCCCATTCTGTTGTCAGTACTCTATGTTTGTAATATATTTGGTGTATGTCAATCAGACCCGCAATGTTTCTGCTGTACCACCCTGAGGGATGTAATATTTGCGGAACGGTGTTCTGTGAGTGTTATATCAACGACTGGCGTACTACAATATGCAGTGGTATGCCGGGTCACCACAGTCTATCTCCAAAGGTGGTGCTGGTCTATCTCCAGTGGCTATGCTGGACTATCTCCAGTGCCAAGTAATGGTCTATCTCCGTAGGCAATTTTGGTCTATCTCCATTTCCAAGTAAAATAATAATCCATCTCCCAAATAACAATCATTATTGGAATATGTAACATCCCTGATTTTTGGAAAGTCCAAAAATCACTAAAAATTGAAACCTTTTGTTTTCATGTTATGCAAGTCACCAAAAACCAAATGAGATGCAAGAAACAAAAGGAAATAATACATATTACAATGAAATTGAAATTAAGAATCCATTATACCTCTATTCCATAAACCCTAAAAGCCCATTCAAAATAAATATTCATTATTTAAAGAAATTGTTTTCTTTTAGAAATCCTTATTTTATAACATGTTTTCAAATCAACTATTACTTTGAAAATGTTGTATAGCCTTTGAAACCAAAGAATTGCTACCTCTTAACAGTTTATATGCCTCAAAATTATTTTATGAGAATAACAACAATTTATATTGATATACAAATGATACTACAAGTTTTAAACATAAAGGAGTGGATCTAAAATGTTTTGCTTTTTAAATAACATAAAATAAGACTTACAAAACAATATTATGACTTGTGGTTTTTTTTCCAAATTTTATTAAGCCACTTTTATATTTATTTAATTTTCTATTTTAAAATAGAATTAAGTTACTATTAGTAAATCACTGAAATCTTAAATTTATAAAATATGAAAGTGAGGTAAAATGACTTTCAAAAATAGTGTTGACATGTTTAATGTCTCTGAAATTTTATTTAATAAAAAACCTCATTTTATTATTTTTTCTAATTAAAAAATGATATTAAGAACTAATAGTGATTTATTTATATTTTAAAAATATAAAAAGTGAAATGTGTTGAAAAGTTTATAAAAATGTTCTAAACAGAAAGATATTAATTTTACAATTTTTTTGTTTTTATTCTGAGGTCATTTGGATTATGAAAACTAGAGATATTAAAAACAGGAATAAAAAGAAAAAATATGCTCACGTCAGCATGACGTCAAGTCGTCATCAACCCGTGGAAACGACAGAACGCCTAATTTTCGGCTGTTTCTCTTCGCCTTAAATCCGTCGATTAAGACCCCCATTTGATGCCCCGTTTGGTCCTCCTTAAAGCCCCCATCTCCTCTCCATTTCCCCTCCTTCCCCTCTCCGAATCGTGCGGTCATTTCTCCACAATGTCTCACCGGAGTTCTCACATCATCGCCGCAATTCGTCGTCGTTTCCGACCAAAGGAGGAGGTTCCCGGCCCGTTTCTTCCATCTCTGCTACTTTCATTGGTCTTGTGCATCTTCTCATGCTCGTACTTGGTTTGTTTGTGCAGTTTAGCGTCGAGGCCGAGCTCGCCGGAAAAGATACCTCTGCGAACGCCTCGGATCTCCACCACGCCGTTGTCTGGAAAAGACACCATCGGGTTCGCCACGTCGCGCTGAGCCTTCCCGTGCCTGGAGATCCACCGTAGCCCCGACACCATCCGCGCCCGATGGTGCAGCGCTGCCGCAGCTCCATTTCCGGCCACCAACGCTGGCGAGGTAAACCCTAGCCGTCCCTGTCCGTCAGATCTATTTCGTGCGGCCCAGATTAGATCACTAAGCGAAGAGGTACCGGCCAATTAGAAAGTGACATGTGTCAGCCAGGTCAGCAGAGCATTATGTTGTTATTCGTCGCTCGGCGCTGTGCGTAGCAGGCCCAAGCCTACTTCCTATTAAGCGCACCGCGCGGTAGATAACCAAATCTGAGCCCAACAGTTTTCTGTTATTTTACCGAATAGATTATAATTGGCAGTTTGCAGTTTAGCCCCTAGAACTTTGAACCATCATATCTTTTTAACCATAAGGCCAAATTTAGCAAACTTGGACTTTTTGAAATTCCCTGGATCTGTAGAATATTTTAGCACTTCTCAAATTCAAATTTGACAAACTTAAATTGGTTCAAATTCAAATATGCTTGTTTGGTGAATTTTGGCATAATTCAAATTCTACAAATCCAAAAAATTGCAAATAAAATATTTTTGGAAACCTTAGGATGAGTACTTTCACATCCTATGTCCCAAAATAATTTTTGAACAAATTAAATTGGAATTTAGAATTAAGTGATATATTTGAGTATTTTTGACATAGATTTAATTCTATAAATATTTTCAATATAATTCCTTTTGCAATTTTGCTCCATTTGGTAACCTTGAACCGGAGACATCTTTGACCAACCAATTTTGGACACCATTGGACCATTACCATGTAATTTAGCCAAAAAAACATCATAGTAGTCCACCTAGATGTTTAAGTCTTAAGAATTGTTCTATCCTTGTTACCTTTGTTTGCTGTGGCCAGTTTTGAATCCAAGACCAAGTCCCTAGTATTTCAACCATATAAGAGACCAAGTAGTGAACCTCAAACACTAGTACCATAGTTTTCTATCTACTTCTCCATTCCTCTATTCTTGCTTCAAGAATTTATCAAGTTGGCAAGTGGAAAACAAGACTCAAATAATAGAAGGCACTTCATTTTCAACTTGGTGGCAAACATGAAGAGCTACAAAGATGATCATTGAAGAATTTGAAGTAAGGGATTGGACTTCACAAAAACTAGAAGCAAATCAAGGAAGTACAAGTGTGAATAAATCCAGAAGAAAACATCTTCCTCTCTCTTTCTATCTTTGTTATTTCCTTTCTTTCCAAATGGACTTAGTGATATTTTATGCCCATCCCACCTTGGACCAACTAGTGAGAAGGCCATGAAGAATTTACCAAGACAAAGAGAAGAATCCATCCAAGGAACGAGACTACAATAGAGGCATGAAGATGATCTTCAAGAAGTCAAGCATGTGAAGACTTGGAGCAATCCATACAAGTTGAAGATTTGGAAAGTTGTTTTTGTCCAACCCTTGACCCAAATGGAAAATATCAAGACTTTATCTTTTTATCTCCATTGTTATGAAGTTAGTTGAACCTAGACCTACCCTAAACCAAGATGTAAAGACTAAACTAAACCACTCAAATTTCATGATGAAAATGACTAAGTGTTACACATGGTTATGTGTTACCTTAGTTGAAATAGTGAGATCACCTTGGTGAACTCTTGGAAATTCCTCAACAAGTATGGTATTAATAAAGTTTGATCTCTTCAAACCCAACCTAGTCCAACCAAAGTGTATTCTAGGATCTTACTTATAAATCCATCATAGTATGAATCTTTTCAAACTCCATCTTTAACCAACCCTGGCCATAGTAGATAACCATAAACCTTTTTTCTATGGTTGCTACTTTGTATGTTTTCTTCATTTGTTTGTATGATTGCTAGAATGATTGTTTATTTTGTTATTGTATTTTCAATGAATAGTTTGTACGGAGAGCAACAATCTTTTGTGAAGAGAGTGTGATTTCTTCACCAACTTCAACAAGGCAAGTAACACACCATCAACTACCCATTATTTTCTATATGCATTAGTTGATTTTGAGTAGTATGCATGATAGGAAATTTTACTAAGTTATATTGTGCTATGCTATATACTAGTAGTGTGTAGACATCCATATACATTGTTATTTTGAAGCCTTGGTACTTAGTTGATGCTTAGCCATGCTACAGAAATTGTTTTACTTCATGTTGTGGAAAAATTCTAAGTAACAAGTTCAATGAACCACCTGGGTGGATTGGTAATGCGGGGCTGTTGATAGTTGAGTGTCTCCCCGAGGGGAGTTCACTTGAAGGAATGCGACCCAGGAACAAAGTGATTATGATGTTCCCCAAGTTTTGATTGCTTCCAATGTAGCCTTTAGTCATATGTGCTCTGTCTTGATTAACCAAGTTGTGATGGTTCAGCCTGGGCTTGACAAGCAGATGTAGCATAATTATAGGTGGAACGGGTCTGGCCATTAGGTTGAATTCTTGCTTCTGAAAGATCGCGTCTCAATCTTCTTCTTTCCTTAATGCACTCAGGGTGTATAGGATGTTTGGGCTGATTTGAGTCTGAAGGTGAAAGTGCACAAACTCTGAAGAGTCAACAAACTAAGATCTTAGCCATGTCCCCGGTTATGGACAACTATGAGCAGCTGGACAAGGATGGATGGAAGAATCACATCACCATTTTCAATAAGTAAAATTTGACCAAGTGAAGAGTTGTTGTGGTGTTTGGATTTCAGTCCAATGATGCCACCCTTGAAAAGAAAAGTTTTTAAAAGAGATAGGAGAAAACTTGCTTTATGCAAACTTAGCCAAAACACCACTCAGCCAAATAAGCATGTAGTATTAGTCTTACCATTTATATCCACCATAGTGTTACTTGCCAATACATTAAATTATATTGACTCCCTTGTGGCTGCATATTCCATATTGCAGATGTTTCTGAAGATGAGTGAGGATTTCGTTTAGGATCTCGAGACTATTGCCAACATGTTTTGCCTGTGGCACATGAAGAAGATGGGCTCAATGTTGGTCTATGTTTTTCCGCTGTATTTCTTTGTTTTCTGCTAGTCTTCTAAGACTATGCAAGTTGTAATCCTATTTTTGTAAAAACTGGATCATGCGATTTAATAGAATTTTGATGCATTTGCATGATATTTTATTTTGTACTATGGTGCTAGCAATTGATCCAGGGACTAGCACAATAACACATGTGTTCTTACATTATTTAAATGTGGGAACACTACAAAATGGTGTCAGATCATTGTGTTGCCTTTAGGATTCGAGACCCTTAGGTTTGGAAGCCATTTTTGATCTTGTTATTATCTCCTTAGAGTATTTTGGATCCTAGCGGCATAGTGAGATGAAGCGTCCGAACAACTTTACGTGTCCACGGACACGAGACCGTTCCCTGATTGGCTTGCGGGTGCATTGTCCTTCTCACTATAGTGAATATCCAATTTGCAACAAGTTTTTAATAACCCACTGATCACCCTAGGATTGAAAACTTTCTATGTTCAAACTGTCTAGAAACAAAACGATCGTATTAATTATTCTCATATCATCTCATCTATTATTCACCTTCAAAATTTTCTAGATGACGTCCCTCTTCAATCCCATCAAGACAAGAATGTTGATGATCATACCAAGAAGTACAAGAAGTATTTTCACCACATGAAGATCTACACTCAAGATTATTGAAGAACTTGAAGAAAAACATAGACTTCACAACAATCAAGAAACACCTCAAGACATTGAGAGAAGAACTTGAAGAAAAACTCAAGAAGTTATAGATGAGACCACCAATCTAGTTACTTTGTTAAAACAACGTTAACGTGTTAGTGTATTGATCATGCCAATGAGTGTGGTATGACAATATGAGTTGTTTTCTAAAAACCTTGATGTTTGGTGTGATGAATGTGTTACTATATGTTTGTTATGTGTTGTATGCAAGATGAGTTTCATTCATCTTATGTGTTGGGGTAGGAACTTCTTTAGCTCTCTTTCTAATCTCTACTCATCCATGCTAAGCCAAACCAAATTCCATACCCATTCAACAACCCTAGTGAACTAGAGTATGAAGTGCAACAACAAACCTTTCACCCAAGAATTTCATGACTAGTTCTCTATAGAGACACAAGCCATACAACTGAGGAATGTCACAGATTTCAAGATCCTTTTGTGTGAAGGAACAATCACATCCATGATCAATTGCCAACTACATAAGGAGCAGCAAGCCAATCAACGAGTGAAGAAACACAACTGAAACCCAAGTTGCATGAGCCATGAAGATTTCAGAGCCCACTACACCAAGAGAAGAAATAATGAAGAAACACAACTATCCAGCTTGTGTTACATAATAGTTTTACGCAACCCACTAGTTGAGAAATGATAGTTTAGCTCAAGTTTGTCTTACAGAATGGAAACTTTCTGTTAGACAAGTGAGGTGACCTAGTGTTATTAAACAAGATTCATCAATCCAAGTACAAGGTAATGATTGAGTGCAACATGGATTGGCCCCAATGGTGACTACTCAGGTTATTTACTTTTGCTATGAGGAATGTTCAATCTGAGTGACATACCTATTAGAGAGACGACGATGTTAAACCTGAACCATAGAAGGGTAGAATACAATAATGATCCTATGTTAGTGTTACTGAAAACGTACTATTTTCGGTGAGGATCAAGCCAACCTTGGAGCTATCAAGCAATGGAAGATTTTGCCTACCATGAGAGTTTCTTTAGAAATAGCATGGTGTTTGCCTTCAAGGATGACAACAATAAGATGGAAGATTTCCAAGGACATCAAAAGACCAAGTTGAGAGTGACCCAAGGACTTTTGATCGACCCAAAGAGTGACCCCTCAGTGTCAAAGGTAGTTTAACATACCTATGTTGGTCTACAGCTCTACCATGAGGGAAAGTTCTACTCAAACCATCTTAGGTAAAACCACACTCCAAGCTATGTGAATGGACACATCCTATTGGAAGAGAATATTAATCCATGGAATCCTAAAGGTTGTATACTTGGAGTCAAAACACCAATACTAACAAGGAGTTGATATTTTCCATACAAAAATACTTTGGATGATGAAGTATAACTCCAGCTGAAGATATAGTAAAACCAGCAACCAGTTAGAAAAGAGTTTTTAGACTACCCACAAAATTTTCTTTTAAGGGTGGTAGCGCACCCAGTTGTTCTGGAACCCAATTACCCAAACGTAATATTTCTTTCTAGCCTTCCCAAATCTCGGGACGAGATTTCTTTTAAGGGTGGTAGTATGTAACACCCCTGATTTCCGGAAAGTCCAAAAATCACTAAAAATTGGAACTTTTGGTTTTCATGTTATGCAAGTCACCAAAAACCAAATGAGATGCAAGAAACAAAAGGAAATAATACATATTACAATTAAATTGAAATTAAGAATCCATTATACCTCTATTCCATAAACCCTAAAAGACCATTCAAAATAAATATTCATTATTTAAAGAAATTGTTTTCTTTTAGAAATCCTTATTTTATAACATGTTTTCAAATCAACTATTACTTTGAAAATGTTTTATAGCCTTTGAAACCAGAGAATTACTACCTCTTAACAGTTTATATGCCTCAAAATTATTTTATGAGAATAACAACAATTTATATTGATATACAAATGATACTACAAGTTTTAAACATAAAGGAGTGAATCTAAAATGCTTTGCTTTGTAAATAACATAAAATAAGACTTAGAAAACAATATTATGACTTGTGTTTTTTTTTTCAAATTTTATTAAGCCACTTTTATATTTATTTAATTTTCTATTTTAAAATGGAATTAAGTTACTATTAGTAAATCACTGAAATCTTAAATTTATAAAATATGAAAGTGAGGTAAAATGACTTTCAAAAATAGTGTTGACATGTTTAATGTCTCTGAAATTTTATTTAATAAAAAACTCATTTTTTTCTAATTTAAAAATGATATTAAGAACTATTAGTGATTTATTTATATTTTCAAAATATAAATAGTAAAATGTGTTGAAAAGTTTATAAAAATGTTCTAAACAGAAATATATTAATTTTACAATTTTTTTGATTTTATTCTGAGGTCATTTGGATTATGAAAACTAGAGATATTAAAAACAGAAAAACAAAAAAAAATGCTGACATCAGCATGACGTCAGGTTGTCATCAACCCGTGGAAACGGCAGAACGCCTAATTTTCGGCTATTTCTCTTCGGCTTAAATCCGTCGATTAAGACCCCCATTTGATTCCCCGTTTGGTCCTCCTTAAAGCCCCCATCTCCTCTCCATTTCCCCTCCTTTCCCTCTTCGAATCGTGCGGTCATTTCTCCACAATGTCTCGCCGGAGTTCTCACATCACTGCCTGCTCCTTTGGTCGTTTCTGACCAAAGGAGGAGGTTCCCGACCCGTTTCTTCCATCTCTGCTACTTTTCTTGGTCTTGTGCATCTTCTCATGCTCGTACCTGGTTTGTTTGTGCAGTTTAGCGTCGAGGCCGAGCTCGCCGGAAAAGATACCTCCACGAACGCCTCGGATCTCCACCATGTCGTTGTCTGGAGGCACACCGAGCCACGCCATGGACACCATCGGGTTCGCCACGTCGCGCCGAGCCTTCCCGTGCCCTCCTCGAGCCCGGAGATCTACCGTAGCCCCGACACCATCCGCGCCCGACGGTGCAGCGCTGTCGCAGCTCCATTTCCGGCCACCAACGCCGGCGAGGTAAAGCCTAGCCGTCCCTAGCCTTCAGATCCATTTCGTGCGGCCCAGATTAGATCACTAAGCGAAGAGGTACCCGCCAATTAGAAAGCGACATGTGTCAGCCCAGTCAGCAGAGCATTATGTTGTTATTCGCCGCTCATCGCTGTGTGTAGCAGGCCCAAGCCCACTTCCTATTCAGCGCATCGCGCG
This sequence comes from Alopecurus myosuroides, assembly GCA_028641055.1. Classification (NCBI taxonomy): domain Eukaryota; kingdom Viridiplantae; phylum Streptophyta; class Magnoliopsida; order Poales; family Poaceae; genus Alopecurus; species Alopecurus myosuroides. The sequence continues at coordinate 367,563,220 of CM054057.1, read as the reverse complement.
GTAGATAACCAAATCTGAGCCCAACAGTTTTCTGTTATTTTACTGAATAGATTATAATTGGCATTTTGCAGTTTAGCCCCTAGAACTTTGAACCATCATATCTTTTTAACCATAAGGCCAAATTTAGCAAACTTAGACTTTTTGAAATCCCCTGGATCTGTAGAATCTTTTAGCACTTCTCAAATTCAAATTTGACAAACTTAAATTGGTTCAAATTCAAATATACTTGTTTGATGAATTTTGGCATAATTCAAATTCTACAAATCCAAAAATTGCAAATAAAATATTTTTGGAAACCTTAGGATGAGTACTTTCACATCCTATGTCCCAAAATAATTTTTGAACAAATTAAATTGGAATTTAGAATTAAATGATATATTTGAGTATTTTTTACATAGATTTAATTCTATAAATATTTTCAATTTAGTTCCTTTTGCAATTTTGCTTCATTTGGTAACCTTGATCTGGAGACATCTTTGCCCAACCAATTTTGGACACCATTGGACCATTACCATGTAATTTAGCCAAAAAAAAACATCATAGTAGTCCACCTAGATGTTTAAGTCTTAAGAATTGTTCTATCCTTGTTACCTTTGTTTGTTGTGGCCATTTTTGAATCCAAGACCAAGTCCCTAGTATGTCAACCATATAAGATACCAATTAGTGAACCTCAAACACTAGTACCATAGTTTTGTATCTACTTCTTCATTCCCTTATTCTTGCTTCAAGAATTTATCAAGTTGGCAAGTGGAAAACAAGACTCAAGCAATAGAAGGCACTTCATTTTCAACTTGGTGGCAAACATGAAGAGCTACAAAGATGATCATTGAAGAATTTGAAGTAAGGGATTGGACTTCACAAAAACTAGAAGCAACTCAAGGAAGTACAAGTGTGAAGAAATCCAGAAGAAAACATCTTCCTATCTCTTTCTATCTTTCTTATTTCCTTTCTTTCCAAATGGACTTAGGCTGGTGCCAGTGGGGGCTATAGGCGGGGCGCTACCGCCAGAGGGGAGGGGAGAGGCGGGCGAGACGACAGCGGCGGGCGACGGAATCACCACCCGGCGGTACCGCCCCGCTGTCGCCCGCGCTGGAGGCGAGAGGGAGGCGAGAGGCGGGCGACGCGCTGGCAGGTGGGGCAATAGGGAGGCGATAGCAGGAGCGGGGCAATGGCTAGCTGACGTGGGGAGCTGTTATTCGTCCACGTCAGCTAGCCGTTGAGGTAGCTGTTGCAGCCTCCGAAAATTCGAAAAAGGCAAAAAATTCCAAATCTCATCCCCAACCCCCTATAAATACCCCCAACCGGTTTCACTCATTCCACGCCCCTTTCATCTCATTTCTCTCCTCCACTCTCTCAAATCTTCTCCACCATGTCTGGTTGGACTCCAGATATGACCTCATTCACCGATCTCTTGCAGTCCGACGGGTCAGCAGCCCCTCCCCTAGATGATATCTCTCCGACACATCGTCGCTCCAATGTCGGTTCTTTGCCGCTTCCCCGAGTATTATACCCCTCCGGCACACCACCTCCGTGGCCATATGGTCCATACCCTCTGCCTCCGTATCTATACCCCCACCACCTCCACATGCTCCACCAACATGTAGCGGGAGTGGAACTCTACCTCCGTACCCACCACCTTCGTACGATCCTTACCCTCCACCTCCGTATGCTCTATACCCGCCATATGGTCCGTATCCCCCCCACCTCCGGAAGCCACTGCTCCAAGCTTCGGGTCCGAAGCCGCGGAAACAATCCTACCAAAGCGTCCAAAGAGGCTTAAATGGACAACTGCGGACGAGGAAAAACTGGTAATTTACTTACCCGTCACATATTTAATATGGAATTTTATTTTATTATATGACTAACAATATCTATTTCGGGGTAGGTTCATGCTTGGATTTTTCACTCCAAGGACTCTATCGCTGGTAATAGCAAGACTGGCAATAGTTTTTGGGGTCAGATAGCTGAAACCTTCAACTCTACCTCGGAACCTTCCCGCCATAGGACCTCGAAGCAACTGAAGGATCATTGGAACGTCTACAACCGTGAGGTGTCCTTGTTCAATGGATACCACATCCAAGAAGAAGCGGTACGTCAGAGTGGAGCAGACGATGCAATGGTCATGAAGGCGGCAATGGTGAGGTACGAGAATGACATAAGAGTGACTCAGCCTTTCAGACGGCACCACTGGTGGCAAGCTGTTCGCAATGAAGCAAAGTGGAAAGGACAACATGGTCCTGGTAGTGGATCCGATTCCACTGCCAAGAGAAGCCGTCTGGGAGTTTCTGGTGAGTACAGCTCTGGCGAGGCGACAGAGGAGGACCGTTCAATTGGCCGCGATAGGGCCAAGGCCACGGCACGTAAGGAGAAGGGAAAGAGGAAGGGGAAGGAATCCTCATCAAGCAGTGAGGTAGCAAGTAAATCCTTCGCAATGAAGAACATGTGGAATGGTTTAGTGAAGGCTAAGCTACTCAAGCAATGGAACAAAATTAAGGACCGATCAACCGCCGACATGGACGAAGCAGAAAAACACACACATGCGAAGGGCATCAAGATGGTGGAAAAAGATCTTGGGATGCAAGATGATGAGGATGAGAAGGAGGAGGATTAGAATTTATTTTTTATTTATTATGTAATTTTTTAAATTTATTATGCAATTTTATTAATTATTATGTAATCGGTAACATTTTTAGTTGAATAAAATAATTTTCTTCCATTATTTTAAATGTCTAAACAAAAGCAAGTGAAATAACTTAATCTGAAAAATAAATGCTGATGTGGAGGAGAGAGAAGTGAGAGCTGGCACTACAGCCCGTGCACTGGCACCGTGGGGTGAGAGTGAGGGTAAAAGCTGATGTGGCATCGCTATAATGGGCGGTGCACTCGCACCAGCCTTGGTGATATTTTATGCCCATCCGACCTTGGACCAACTAGTGAGAAGGCCATGAAGAATTTACCAAGACAAAGAGAAGAATCCATCCAAGGAACAAGACTACAATAGAAGCATGAAGATGATCTTCAAGAAGTCAAGCATGTGAAGACTTGGAGCAATCCATACAAGTTGAAGATTTAGAAAGTTGTTTTTGTCCAACCCTTGACCCAAATGGAAAATATCAAGACTTTATCTTTTTATCTCCATTGTTATGAAGTTAGTTGAACCTAGACCTACCCTAAACCAAGATGGAAAGACTAAACTAGACCACTCAAATTTCTCGATGAAAATGACTAAGTGTTACACATGGTTATGTGTTACCTTAGTTGAAATAGTGAGATCACCTTGGTGAACTCTTGGAAATTCCTCGACAAGTATGGTATTAATAAAGTTTGATCTCTTCAAACCCAACCTATCCCAACCCAAGTGTATTCTATGATCTTACTTATAAATCCATCATAGTATGAATCTTTTCAAACTCCAGCTTTAACCAACCCTTGCCATAGTAGCTAACCATAAACCTTTTTTCTATGGTTGCTACTTTGTATGTTTTTCTTCATTTGTTTGTATGGTTGCTAGAATGATTGTTTATTTTGTTATTGTATTTTCAACTAATAGATTGTACGGAGAGCAGCGATCTTTTGTGAAGAAAGTGTGATTTCTTCACCAACTTCAACAAGGCAAGTAACACACCATCAACTACCCATTATTTTATACATGCATTAGTTGATTTTGAGTAGTATGCATGATAGGAAATTTTACTAAGTTATATTATGCTATGCTATATCCTAGTAGTGTGTAGCCATCCCTGTACCTTGTTATTTTGAAGCCTTGGTACTTAGTTGATGCTTAGCCATGCTACAGAATTTTTTTTACTTGATGTTGTGGAAAAATTCTAAGTAACAACTTCAATGAACCACATGGGTGGATTGGTAATGCGGGGCTGTTGATAGTTGAGTGTCTCCCCGAGGGGAGTTCACTTGAAGGAATGCCACCCAGGAACAAAGTGATTATGATGTTCCCCAAGTTTAGATTGCTTCCAGTGCAGCCTTTAGTCATATGGGCTCTGTCTTGATTAACTAAGTTGCGAGGGTTCAGCCTGGGCTTGAAGGGCAGATGTAGCATAATTATAGGTGGAAAGGGTCTTGCCATTAGGTTGAATTCTTGCTTCTGAAAGATCTCATCTCAATCTTCTTATTTCCTTAATGCACTCAGGGTGTATAGGATGTTTGGGATGATTTGAGTCTGAAGGTGAAAGTGCACAAACTCTGTAGAGTCAACAAACTAAGATCTTAGCCGTGTCCCCGGTTATGGAAAACTATGAGCAGCTGGACAAGGATGGACAGAAGAATCACATCACCATTTTAAAAAAGTAAAATTTGACCAAGTGAACAGTAGTTGTGGTGCTTGGATTTCAGTCCAATGATGCCACCCTTGAAAAGAAAAGTTTTTAAAAGAGATAGGAGAAAACTTGCTTTATGCAAACTTAGCCAAAACTCCACTCAGCCAAATAAGCATGTAGTATTAGTCTTGCCATTTATATCCACCATAGTGTTAGTTTCCAATACATTAAATTGTATTGACTCCCTTGTGGCTGCATATTCCATATTGTAGATGTTTCTGAAGACGAGTGAGGAGTTCGTTTAGGATCTCAAGACTATCGCCAACATGTTTTGCCTGTGGCGCATGAAGAAGATGGGCTCAATGTTGCTCTATGTTTTTTCGTTGTATTTCTTTGTTTTCTGCTAGTCTTCTAAGACTATGCAAGTTGTAATCCTATTTTTGTAAAAACTGGATCATGCGATGTAATAGAATTTTGATGCATTTGCATGATATTTCATTTTGTACTGTGGTGCTAGCAATTGATCCAGGGACTAGCACAATAACACAGGTGTTCTTACATTATTTAAATGTGGGAACGCTACAGAATAATATCCATCTTAGTCTACAAGCATGACTAAGCAAACAATTTCTACTTTGGTGTTTACTGGGATCAAGATAACAGGTAACTATCTCTACTTGGTTTGTATAGAATTGTTTAACAAAGTCCTAACCATGCAATCTGTTTTGAAACACTAATGCATATAAAATCATAGGAATTTTATGAAGTGTGCCACTTGCCTTTTTGAAGTTGGTGTAGAATTATACCCTCTTCACAAACAGAACGTTGCTCTCCGTACAATCTATGCATTAAATGGAAAACACTATAAACAAGCATTCCAATAAACATACCAGCAATTGCATAAATTATAATACAAACAACGCAACAAAGTTTTCAATATAGGTTGTTTTACATTATTCATTTTTTGGTGAGGGCTTATCACATAATTCAATTTGCAAAAAGAATTATGATGGTTTGCTTTATTGGCTAGTCTTTTATGGAAAAGGGTTGATCTTCAGGGGTTAATCTTAAATGGTTCCTATTTTTCAGTGAAGTTCCGAGAGTTCACTTAGTTGATCAAGGGTTATCACATCACTTGGTATGCAAAAAGAAGCAGATGTGATAATAAGGTTTAACAATTAATTTAATTCGTAAAAAGAATTAAAGTGAGCGGATTATGGCTTGCCATTTTGATAAAGGTTGGTCTAGGTTCAAAACATAATTCAGTTACAAAGAGAATTATTGTGAATAGTTTAGATTTTTTCCATTTGGGTCAATGATTGGTAAAAGCAAACTCAAATGGGCACTAAAATTCTAAATCAATTTTAAACTAGTAAAAATAATTATTTTGTATAGTAGGATATGTTAGTACCCCATCCTAAGATTTCCAAAAAGATATTTTAAATAGGGGGCTACTGGATATACAATTCCAATATTATTATTTTGCAAAAGAATTATAGAATTTAAGTGATAACAAAATACTCAACGGCTCTCGGTTAAAATTCGAATATTTTATTATTGCCAAAACTTGAGAATGATGGTTCCAATGGATTCTATATTTCCTAAGAATTTTAGGGATACCAAATTTGCAAAATTTGGATAAACCGAACTAAAGATATGATTTTTAGAAGATTGACCATTTTCTGTCGACAACCATACGAGTGTCTTACTGTATGCATCTAACCAGTATGAAACTAGAAAATAACAAATCAATTTTCCATTGGTACTCCTGGCGTGCATGTGTTGTGTATTTCCTTGTGATTGGTACATACTCCCTCCGTTCACAAATAGATGACTTCCATTTGTCCAAATATGAATGTATTTGGACACAAACATGTCTACATACATTCATATTTGGACAAATGGAAGCCATCTATTTATGAACGGAGGGAGTACGTGAGTAGCAACTAGCATCAGATGGATTCGTTGACCTGTGTGACTATGTAGTTAGCTGTTTGTACGTGTGTTGCCAGAAGTTCAACAAAGGAGTTTTCTGCCTATACTTTGTGGTCATCGGAAGTACTCGACGGATCGGGCCTGTGCCAACTAAGTAAAAAAAACTTAAATCGCATGTCGATTGTTCTTAAAACTAATTAGGTGTACGGGACAAAAAAAATATTAAGAATTCGAAGATATACCCGAGGCTATGTTGGTTCGTCGGTGATGGCGAGAAACGGCGGCGTCAACTCGGACTTTGACGTCTGTCGACAAGAGATGTGCTGCAGGGACTGATGGGGATGCCAAACACGTAGAGAACGTCGAGACAGATACTGCGGCGATTTTGGCGCACCTCGCGAAGCTCCTATGGCGTCGGCAAGCGGATGGACCATCGGCGGTGCGGCCAACAACAAATATTCGGCGCACAATCATGTCCAGAAGTAATGAACCCGTTAGCGGAGTCAACCTGTGAAAGGAATCGAATTAGAAATCATCGGAGCCGATGTACCGTTGCGATGAAATCGGCGAGACGTAGGATATGGACGTCGATGGATGACATGACTTCGGCGGCGGCACGACCAACATCAATAAAACAATACACCACTATGTCCTGGAGGTAGGCCTTGATGAGAAGAGTCTACTGGTGCAAGGACTTTTCGAAATGATTACCGTGCACGTAGTGATCTAACGATGAACTCGAGTTTGGGGATAAAGTGGGCACGGATGGTACGGGCTGTACAAAGCTTCTTTGGGAATGGTATGAGAACGAAAATGAGGGAGGAAGAGGAGGGGCACGCAGTGGACATAATGGTTTCGCTTCTTCTTGTGTGAGGAGGTAGATCCGGAAGTCAATGCCGCCAATGGCATTTGGTTCACAGAATTTATTTGGATCATTAAGTCATTTGAATGGAAAATAAATACTCTGAATGAGACTGTGGATAACTGGGGAGTAAATCTCGTGTTGAAGTCGATCTGTTTTGGGAACTTGATTGTCTTCAAGGAGGAGGGGGAGGTAACTGCAGCCATGGATGGCTATTGTAACGTACATGATGTACGTGAACGGAAGGAGGAAGACGACTGATTGGGTCGTCGGTCTGTGATTGGCCCGATTGTTTTTGTCCTTATTCCTTTTCTTCTATATTTATTTAATCGTAACTCTTGTTTTAAGCATCCAAATTATCTCAAACTAATTTCTAAACTTTCGAAAAAAGAAACTCTATTATATAGACTGATCTTTGTGTCGTTTTCAACGCATTTTAAATTGAAAATTTCAAATTACGCATACATGCAAATTTTGCACTTAAAGACAATTTTAAAATAGAAGAATGATAAAAAGAATTTGTGGCTTAATATAATTTATATAAATAACACAAATCCAAATAATGATTTTAAAATATGTTAACAATTTATGTTCCCAATAAAATCTTGAAACATTATATTGTTCAAAGCATCGATGAATCATTTAATATTTCATAAAATATTTTTGGGCTTATAATTTTTTTAAATGCTAGAAAATAACCAAGGGTTATAATACCCAATTTGTAACGTTTAAAACATTCTTTTCGGAAACAAATATTTGAATAAAACAAATATTATGAAATAGGTATAGCTCTAAATAACTTGAATTAACTTTGTAAAAATATTTATAAGGAATAACTTTAAAGTGTATAAAATATAAGCTTATTTGGATATCAATTCCAAGTATCTTGGCATACGTTATAATATTTTTTTTATGTTTTGAATTTCTAGGGTTTTGGTGACTTTCACTTGACCAAAAACAAAAACAAAATCAAATTTTTAGAGATTTTAAACATTCCAAAAATCTGGGATGTGACAGACTATCACCCTTAAAAGAAATCTCGTCCCGAGATTTGGGAATGCTAGAAAGAAAGATAGATTTGGGTTACTTGGGTTCCAAATAAACTGGGTGGACTACCACCCTTAAAAGGAACTTTTGTGGGTAGTCTAAAACTCTTGTCTAACTGGTTGTTGGGTTTACTATATCTTTAATTAGATTCATACTTCATCATCCATAATATTCTTGTATAGCTCTTTGTTGGTATTCGGGGTCTTGAATCCATGAGTTCATGGAGAGACACAAGTTATCAAACCACTGTTATCGTGTGTGTTCACTGAGAATATTGGGCCACCCCATATCATCTTGGTATCATAGCCATGTTAACTCGGTGAGCTATCTTTGATCCATTAGATTCGAGTGTTTTTTTCCTATCCACAAAAGCCACAAAAAATAGGTGTTGTTTAGATTGTACGGAGAGAACGTTCTAATTTGTGAAGAGGGGTGATTGTTCTTCACCAACTTTAAAAGGCAAGTAACACATCATTAACTACCCATTATTTTCTATATGCATTAGTTGATTTTTGAGTAGTATGCATGATAGAAATTTTTACTAAGTTATATTATGCTATGCTATTATCCTACTAGTATGTAGCCATCCTTTTTACCTGGTTACTTTGTAGCCATTAAGCTTAGTAGATGCTTAGCATTGCTATTAAATTGTTTTCATTAGATGTTGAGGAAAATTCTAAGTACTAAGCTTAATGAACTACCTGGGTGGATTTGGTTGTTCGGTTGATGAGAGTTGAGTGTCGCCCCGAGGGGTGTTCACTTGCGAATTGCCACCCAGGAACAAAGAGATTACTATGTCCTTCTAAGTTTAGTAGCTTCCCGTGCAACCTTTAGTCATATGGGCCCTGTCTTGATCAACTAAGTTGAATGAACTCACCAGTGCTTGACAAGCAGATGTAGTGGGTGTAGGTTGGAACGAGTCAAGCCGGATGGTGGTGGAATTTCTTCTGAAAGAACTCGTCTCAATCTTCTCGTTTCCTTAATGCACTCAGGGTGTATAGGATGTTTGGGCTGATTTGAGTCTGAAGGTGAAAGTGCACAAACTCTGCAGAGTCAAAAACTACGTACTTAGCCGTGCCCCCGGTCATGGACAATTTGAGTAGCTGGACAAGGAATGACGGAAGAATCTCATCATGCCAACTTCATAATAAAATTTTGATGGGTGAACATGGGAAGGAGATTCACCCTGGTCTCTATCAGTGGTACTCCTTAATTTAGTTCTGGTTCATTGGTTTCTATCAGTGATACCTTTTATAGATGAAAATGTTTTATGATAAAGATAGGAGAAAAGTGGCTTTATGCAAACTTAGACAAAACTCCACTCAGCCAAATATGCATGTAGTATTAGTATTGCCATTTATATCCACCATAGTGTTACTTGCCAATACATTAAATTGTATTGACTCCCTTATGGCTGCATATTCCATATTGCAGATGTTTCTGAAGACGAGTGAGGATTTCGTTTAGGATCTCGAGACTATCGCCAACATGTTTTGCCTGTGGCACATGAAGAAGATGGGCTCATTGTTGTACTATGTTTTCTGTTGTAGTTCTGTTTTCTGCTAGTCTTCTAAGACTATGCAATTTGTAATACTATTTTATAAAGACTGGATCATGCGATGTAATAGAATTTGATACATTTGCATGATATTTCATTTTGTACTGTGGTGCTAGCATTTGATCCAGGGACTAGCACAATAACACAGGTGTCCTTACATTACTTAAATGTGGTAACGCTACAACATATCCTAGAAAAATGACCTTATCTTTGCAAAATGTGCACCTAGCAAGATTACCATAAAGTTTGTTTTCACGTAGCACATGCAAAACTTGTCTAATATGAGCAACATGCTCATAATCATTGCGGCTGTAAATTGATATAACATCAAAATACACAACCACAAACTTGCCAATAAAGTTTCTCAAAACATGGTTCATAAGTCTCATGAAAGTATTAGGTGCATTAGTTAAACCAAAAGGCGTCACTAACCATTCATATAAACCAAATTTTGTTTTAAAGGCTGTTTTCCATTCATCCCCTCTTTCAACCTAATTTGATGATAACCACTACGCAAATCAATTTTAGAGAAAATAGCAGCACCACTTAATTCATCTAACATGTCCTCCAAACGAGGTATAGGATGACGATAACGAATAGTGATGTTGTTAATTGCTCTATAATCTACACACGTGCGCCAAGTACCATCTTTCTTAGGAACTAAAATAACAGGAACAACACATGGAGATAAGCTTATTCAAATATACCTTTTATCAAGAAGCTCCTGCACTTTTTTCTGAATTTCTTTGGTCTCTTGGGGATTGGTCCTGTAAGGGGCTCAATTTGGTAATGTAGCTCCAGGAATCAAATCAATTTGATGCTCAATGCCACGCAATGGTGGCAGCCCTGATGGTACCTCCTCTGGAAACACATCATCGAACTCCTGCAAAACATGAGAAACACCAAGAGGAATAGGGGTCATGTCGTTAGAAACCAATATTTCTCCCTTGTGCATAAGCACTATAGGAAGCAAACTAGGATCCTCACTAAATTCTCTCAAGTCCCCTTTGGTGGCTAACATACATAATAGGCTCACTCCCTCACTTTTATTTTTACCACTCAACTTGTTTTTACTACTATCACTCATAGAAGGAGTACTCTCTTGTTTTTTCACTCTCTCACTCTCCTTCTCTAAATTCACTTCAGTTTTTTGACGAGACTCAATTACAATTTGTTGTGGTTTCATAGGTCTCAAAATAATATCCTTCCCATGCCAATTCAACTGGTATGTGTTAGCTCTCCCATTATGTGTAACATTCCTGTCAAACGGCCATGGTCTTCCAAGCAACATGTGACAAACAGACATGGGCACAACATCACACTCAATAGTATCAGAAAATGGCACAATTTGGAACTCCACTCTCACCATGTAGCTCACCTTCATCTCTCCTTTATCACTCAGCCATTGTATATAATAAGGATGAGGATGTGGAATATACTTCAATTTCATCTTTGCATATAGCTCTTTACTAGCTAGATTTCTGCAACTCCCTCCATCAATAATAACTTTGCAAGCCATTTTAGGACCTACAATTGCTTTGGTTTGGAAAAGATTGCACCTCTGATTTTCTGGAGAAGGAAAAACACTCAAGGCAACATCATTTTGTGAGCAAACAATAGTGGGGTAATGTGTGGCATAAGCATCAAGTGGACCTCCTTGCTCATCACAATCATCCTCCTCATTAGGATCAGCATCATCACCTGTTTCATACTCATTTTCCTCATTAACAAGCTTAGTTTTCTTATTGGGACATTCTCTCTTGAAGTGGCCTTTTCCTCCACATGTAGGGCAGCTCATATCTCTATTTCTTGCTGTAGACATTGTAAATCCACTAGAACTAGCTGCTGGTTGCACTTTCCTCCTTGAAGTAGAAGGGGTACTCTCAGGCTTGGATGATGGAACACCACGAGTTGGGGCTGGTTGTGGCGTGGGTGAAGAAAAAACCAGAATTTCGAGGTGTAAAAACCCTCCTAGCACTCATCTTTGCTTCCTCAGCCAACTGTGATTCTGCCTCTCTAGCATGATGTAGCAAATCATTCATATCACTATATTGGAGGTTCCTCACAATGCTTCTGATTTTGAATTGCAAAACTGAGAGAAAATGTTGCATAGTATGTTTTGGTTCCTTGCTAACTCGAGCCCTCTGAAGTATTAACTCCATCTCTCTATAATAAGCATCCACTCACAATGTGCCTTGCTTCAATTTCTGCAATTTATCATACAAAGTTCTAACATAATTTTTAGGCACAAATTTGTCCCCCACGAGTTGCTTCATAGTAGCCCATGTAACAATTTCTTGTTTTTCATTTTCTGCCCTCAATTGTGTAATATTGTCCCACCACAAAAGAGCATAGCCATCAAACCCAGAAGAAGCCAATTTAATTTTTCCATCTTCACTATAGTCATGCAATCTCCACAACTTCTCAATTTTCAGCTCCCACATCAAATACTTTTTGACATCATCATGATCAAAGGTGAAAGGAGGAATAGAAAATTTTGGCTTGCCCAAACCATCATCTTCTCTAGTATTGTCATGAGCTAGTACCCTCCTAGCAGCAAAACCCCCACGACCATTATTAGCATGAGCTCGGCCTGGTTCCCAATCATCATCATCATGCACTTGAGGAGCCCTTTGTTGGAGTTGAGTAGACAATTGAGCAATTTGCCTAGTCAAATTAGTGAGAGACTCTTGCATAAAATCAATAGATTCTCGAGTAGCAGCTTGTGTGATTTTCAGATCCATCTCTTGCAAATCTTTCCTCAAATGAGTATCATAAGCATCAATTCTTTGCTATATTCTATTTTCCATGACATCTCTAAATTTAGCAAATTCTCCCCATGTGAGCAAATCATCAGAATTCTTCTTAGTAGATGCCTCAGCAGCCTTCCCATTATTGTTGTCAACCTGCACACCATCACTAGCAACAGAATCCATGGATTAATGTGTTAGTGAAAACAAATAATATGAGATGTGGTGCTCTCTCACAACTCACTCAAAAACAACAAATAATGGTGTACCTTACTGTTCCAAAGTGAATAGCAAAAACGTACCACAAGTAAAACAACACTACTATGTCTCGGTGTGAATAAGAGAATACCCAGGGATTTTAGCTCTCACAAGGCAAAACGGGATATATGGTGGGGCTTGGTATGGATACCTAACAATCACCAATGAACAAGTCCTATTTGTTGTTTGTGGTGATATCAAAATTGCACCTAGGAAAACACACACCAAAGTGGACACAAATGTGGCAATGCAATTATATGGATGGAAATATTGCAATACACTCGAAAGACACTAGCCAAGCTCAATGATAAAATAGGCGCAAGATTTCTCAATGAAATAGTGTCAATATAGCAATGATGAAAACAACTCCACAATAATATAAATCAATGTATCTCAAGGCCTCTTGTGCTTTTTCAATTCTGTTTTTTCTCCTTTTCTATTTTCTGTTTTCTCTTTTTTTTTATACTTTTTACTGGACGCAAACAACAAGGAGCAAAAATAACAAAGCTATGATCAATGTGACACAAATGTATAGAAGAGAGCAACATGTAATGAGCAACAAAGTAGCTAGTCTTGTGTGCAAGGTACCTAGTTTATTGCCGTAGATAGGCAGTGTCTAAGGTTCACAATGATCGTACTGGAATTCCTAAAGAAAACATAAAAGAAAACCGAAAAGAAAATGCACTAAAAGGGACTAGGAACTCACGGCAGAGAATCGGCTCGTTTTATGCTGTGGCGGCAGCAAAAACGTGCAAAAACTGTGCCCGACAGAACTCCCACGGCAGCGTGAATGATTACGGCAGAAACAAAACGCGCGTCAACATTTTTGACGATTCCGTGACGCGGTAGCGCACGCGTATGCTAGGCCTTAGCGCACGGCAGGATCGGCGATCACGGCAGCGGTTTAGCTCGATTTGGTACCGCAGCAGGAGTTCGACTACGAATAGGATAGGGCGCGCGGCAGGATGTTTGCTCGTTCTGTACCGTGGTAGGAACACACCCGATTGCGAGTAGGACTAGGAATCCGGCGGCAGGGAATAGCAAAGATTTGTGCCGCGGTGGGGAACCTTGTACAACTCGAAGTAGACAAGGAAAACCGCTCGGATTGGAGTCTATTTTTGGGATTTTCGGTGGACACTAGAAGAAGAACTCGACAAACAACTAGAGCCCTAAACCTAAACCAAAACAAAAGACTCAAAAGGAGAAAAAGAAACACAAAATCAAACGCAAAAACATCAACTTGGGATTTAAATTGGTGATGATCTACGACTATGGCACAGACTAAAACTATTTTTTGAGGCTTTTTCTAGATAGGTAATAAGAACACTCAAATCTAAGGGATCAAAAACAGCTCACCGAGTAAACCCAGTAATCTGATACCAAGATGATAACGGGATGCCCAGTCTTCTCGATGAACTCACACGATGATGATAATATGATAACTTGTGTCTCTCCACGAACTCTCCGGCTAATTCCTGATGCCAATTGCAGCAGCAACCAATCCCTTGGATATTCGCAAATCCACACACTTGCACGAGTAGCCACCGACTACTAGTGGTCCGTATCAACTAATTCCCAGTGAACAGCAGATAGCACTCAAAACTTGCAGAGCTATTAATTCCAGATGAATGCTTGAAGCAAACAACAAGAGGTTCTAGGGTTTATGTTTTATTGTAGTATAACCTTTGTACTCGTAGGTACAATGTATATATGAGGGGCAGGGGTGCGGCCACAATGAGAATTGCGCAAGAAACACCTGACCCAAACCGACTAGGACTCATGACTTAAGTTGGACTCTACCAAAGGGGTACAAACCGACCCAAACAAGTGGGATTCGGCCAAGGGGCACGCAAGCCCTTATTCCACGCTCATTTGGACACCCTAGGACATGTCCTTGGTGCCCCCATAAGCCTAATGCGCATTGCTAATAATTGTGGGTTGGGACACCCTAGAACATGTCCTTGATGCTCTCAATTCCATCATGTTTAGCTCCTTGTTTCTTCTCCTCTCTTGTGCTGCCATGATCACCTTCTCCTTGTGTTATCCTATGAATTGCTCCATGGCTCCATGCTCCTCTCCTCAAATAGTGCTTGTGTTATCAATAACCTGAATCATACATAAATGCAAGGATTTAGGTAGTTTAAAATTCTCAGAACAACAAACATCATAATTTAATAGGAGTGAGTTCACCTGCTGTTCTAGTAGCTTGGTTCTTGATCTAGTCATAGGCATAATCCCCACTTCATCATGTTTGTCTTGAACAACAACATCTTCAATGGGTGCAAGAGTAGAAGAATTAGGTATGTTCCCATCAAAGATTTTGTTTGGTATTGATTGTGGGGGGGGGGAGGAGTTGTCTGGGACCGAGAAGATCATCGTCATTGGCACGTGGAGGAGCTTCGACCGCTGTTGTCGAGCTCTTCACGTTTGAAAGTGCACTATGGTCAACTAGAGGGGGGGGGGGTGAATAGGTTGACTACCAATTTTTCTTCTTTTCCTTGTAATTATGGCTAAGCAAGATAAGATAACGTTTTCTAGATGTGAAACTAGGTGAGCAACCTAAGTGGTACAAGATAAGATACGCAACGGAAGTAAAACGAAAGGCAACAAGATAAACCACAAGTGTAAACAAGGAGACAAGGATATGTTTCCCGTAGTTCCTTCTCAAGAGAAGTACGTCTACGTTGGAGAGGTGGGGATCCACCTAGGCGCTCCTCAATAGCACGGTTGTGCACACCTTATTCTCCTTGAGCTTCTCCGGTGAAGGAGATTCTCGTTTCCACTATGAGGTCAACTTGAAGGCGGTTACCAAACCTTTACACAAGGTTAAGGACACTCCACAAGATGGATGGAGGCTCTCAACGGATCCGAAGCTTCTTGCAACAAGGTGGAACCTACAAGCACAAGATCTACTAATGTTTCTAGGCCTCAAGTAGGATTCTAGATCTACTTGGATGTGGTGGATGGATTTGAAATTCCTTTGGTGGAATCACGGATCTAGGTCTCCTCTAGCTCTCCACAAAGTTTCGGAGTATTTGGGTGGTTGGAGAGGGAGATCTAGGAGGTTGAAGATTTCATTAATGGCTAGGAGAGAGAATGGGCAAAGCTTAGGCATTTATGAGGTGGGGGAAGGCTTTAAATACCCCTTCCCCCAAGTGGCCGTTGTGCAGTCCACGCAGCACCGGAGGCTCCGGTGGTCTTCACATGCGCGCAAATGTGCAATCCATTTCCTTCATGTTGTATCTTGTAGGGCGGAGGCTCCGCCCACCGGAGATCCATCGGAGGCTCCGCTCTGGCCTCCGCTCTTATCCACCCGAACGCCATTTTGGCGGAGGCGCCACCGGAGGCTAGCCCCACAGTGGGGGTAGTGGAGCCAGCGGAGGCTCCGGTGGTTTCACCGGAGGCTCCGCCCACCGGATGTACACCGAAGGCTCCGCTCTGGCCTCCACTCTTATCCACCCGAACGCCATTTTGGCGGAGGCCACACCAGACCCAACACTGGAGGCCCGCGCCTGGACTGTGCTGGAAAATGAATGGGGCGGAGGTTCCGGTGGTTTCACCGGAGCCTCCGCTGCATACAAAAATAGCTCTCCAGCTTTGTTTCTTCGAGCTCTTTTTATTCCAAACAATTTTGTAACCCATAGAGATTGTATACTTGATGAACCTGGGCATTTTCATATATAACAAATAGACATTAGTATAATAGGTATGTTGTCATTAATTATCAAAACGGAAGATGATCTTTCAACATTTGTATCGCTAACATCTATTGCAAGGGAGGACGATCAGCGAGGCTAGACTTGCGATCATAGGACACACAAATCGGTAGATCGGTTGCTGTGCGTGGTGTTTGAAGCGGAAAAAAGATAGGTTCATTTTCCTTAATCCCCGTGAGGAGACTTGGTAAGGAAGTTAGAAGGAAAGGAAGGGAGCAGACCACGCAAGTAAAGGAAGCTACAAATTAGTTGCGACCTGCTTCTTTTTCTTGTACGTGTACGTGAAGGAAAAAAGGGGAGGAAATATTGGATCCGTCTGCTTCCATATTAATACGATTCCCTGTTTTCAACATCAGGGAAAGCACATTGGATCGGTTCTATTAAAGAAAATAAATTATCGATTTGTTTGGTGGTATTGGTACGTACACGAAACAACACAGGAAAGGAGTCCTACTTCCATATGTGTTTGTGGCTAGCGCAAGGAAAGAGAATATTGGGATGTCACGTATAAGTCGTCAGCGTGGTTTTCTAGGTGGTTGTTGTGTCTCGCTCTGGAGGTTGTTTCTGGTCGTGACCAAGGAGGACTAGTATCCAGCATGCATGTAAAAAAAATGTTTGAGGCAATATTTGATCCAGTTGTCGAAATTGCTATAGCTCATGCACATGCTAATTGTGATTCATCACAGTTAGTCAAACCTACGCGGGTGATATTTGTAGAACTGAGGCGACGTTGGCTTCTATTAAAAAGAGGTCCGCACAAATGATGACAATTCATAGGGATGTTGACAAGGTGGAAGAAGTTGTACCATTGAGTGGGCTAAATATGCAACTCAAGCGTGAACATGATGACCCTTGCAGGAGGTTGATAGATGACAACACTGGAATTTATTTCAGACATAATGCATGATCAAGAGCAAGGCGTGCAACTTGATGATCGATGGTGGTAGTTGTACTAATGGCATAAGGAAATGGTGGCATCGTTGGGACTTTCCACATGGTGTATTTCTAAACCTAAGCATCTCAAGTGGTTGAATAGTTACGGTATGCTAAAGGTTACACATAGAGTGCGTGTTTCATTTACAGTTGGCGAGTATACTTGATGAGGTGGAGTGCGATGTGTTTCCATTGGAGGTATACGGATTATTACTTGGGCGTCCATGGTAATATGATCGCAATGCTACACATGCTGGGAGATCAAACACATATTCGTTTCTGCATGATGGCAAACGAAGGACGTTGAAGCCGATGTCAGATGAGAAGATCCAATCTGATGTGGTGCTGATTGTGCGCAAGGAAAAAGTGCACAAGAAGACGCCACAGCCGAGGACAGTCAAGTTTCAAAAAAAGGTGCTCGATGCAGGGAGCGTCAACACACATATCGATTCAGCTGTGCAGGTAGATGACATGCATGCAGTGCCTGTTGGTGACCATACGGTTGACTTTCAGCCTCTTAGTGGGGAAACAAAGGTTGTTGCAGTTTGTTCTACACATCCAGTTTGTGTTGACAAGGGCGTTCAGACTGACGATGTTCATGCTGATCGTGGTGCGTCGCATGTGAAGGCGCGGGTACTAGACCGCAAAATTGTTAGAGCAGTTGTGCGGAACATTGGAGTAGTTGTGCATACGAACACGGGTAATGATGGATGTGTTCGTTAGTTGTGTGGCCCAGGTATTGCACCTATATAGGGTCGTGCTCCGAAGATACATCTGAAAGTGAAAGAGGCTCCAACAATCATTGAGAAGAAGAAGAAGGAGGAGGTGGTGGCGCGCCAATTTATTTGTTTATGGAGAATAAAGGAGGCGACAAAAACTATGTCAAGTTCAGCTAATAGCGAGGGAGGAGGTGAAGTGGTAGGCCGACACAACTTGATGATGGAGAAGAGTCGTGGAGTTGTGAAGATTCGATGCCACACACGCTGGAGAAGACCTTCTGGCATTGAGGATAACGCCTTCCTAAGAAGGGGAGGATGATGCGGGCATCTACTGGTTAGCACGCTAGGACAATAGATTACGATGTATAATGTCTAAGTCCCGTGAGACGCATGTGTTGGCCGAGCCTTCTAATAGGCTGGTTTGTATCGTGTCGAGTCCAATTAGGTTTAGGTTCGAGTCAGTTTCGGTTTGGGTTTGTTCAAACCGATTAGAGGTTGACCTCCTATATAAAGGAGCCATCAGCTAGGGTTTAGGGGGTTCAGAATTTTGAGAGTTTAGACACGAGTTGTGTATCCCGTGTAGCATCCCTCGGGGACGGCTGCCGTGTATCCAGTTTGAATAGATTTGTGTGAAGATTCTTGTGTGCATCAAGAATTATCGTGTTGTGGTTTGAGGCGTGGTGATCATCACACCGTTGTTTGCTGGATTTGTCCCACTTCTTCGGGGTGCGTTCATCGCATGATGTAAGGATTACTTATCTTGTTTACTCGCTGCGAATGATCGGGAAAAACCTACGGATCATCAAGTTAATCCATATCAGTCGGGGCACAATAGTGAGGGGGCTATGCCTAGTGTGGTTGGATGGCACATGTTATAGATTACCTATCCTCCTGTCATATTTTGAGTCGTGGTTGCGGACTGCCACATTTCACCCTTGGGTATATTTCAATACATGATACTTGGTTTTGGATTTTCTTGGTTCTTTCTAAATCCATCATAATTGTATCTTCCCGGTCCAAGGAACGATCCTCGCATTGCGAGTTTATGGTCTTGGTTTTTCTTTCAATAAAATTCCACTATGAGTGAATCTTCCCAGTCCAAGGAATGATCTTCGCTTTGCAAGTTTATGGAACTTTCCAGTCCAAGAAACGATCCATCCCCATATGGTTCTCTCACCCGGTGAGGGATGGAAAGGAGTTCAGGTGAGACGTCGCCCCTCCTCAGCTTGCCGGCAGTGCTCAGAGCCTAGTCCTCGGTCTTGATTGTTTTTTGTATTTCCTTTCGTTGGTAATCCATTGAGTGCAATGATGGATATGTGAAGATTAGTAGTGAACGTAGTAGTCCTTAGCCATGTTGGCTTTCATGGATGATACTTGACGAGTTGTTACAACCATTGGCCTCGTAGGGATTACATGGCTCGGTCCATTAGCTCATTATGACTTCAATACCTCAGAGTCCATGAGTTGTGATAGCCCTCATTTCAATGGAGTGTGGCAACTTCATGTTTCAATAATTCTTACCGACTTGATGATTCTTGTAGCATAGACCTATGGGTCATGTTTACCAGGTAGCACTAGCATTACCTAAAGAGATAATGGAAAGTTAATACCACTATGCAAATAATTATTGTTCTGCATTGTATGTGGTATCATGCTTCCTTGCTATACTGTCCTGTACTTGTTGCGTTCAGAGTTCTTTGAACTCACGTTTGCAGTGTTATTGTTTTCAGGTTTCTTATGGATAGCTGCATGCATATGGGAGACTTGGGAGTAGAACTTATCTCATCCACGACACTATTTTGGTCATTTACGTGAACATGTGAAACTTATCTCACTTATGGTGGTAGATTCCTATATAGCTTGTTGTATCCTCGTGTTGATCCCTATTTTTTGCTCGTTTGTCGAGAACTTCTTGGCTTGGGATCTGTCCTTTGAGAGAAATGTTGGATTATTTTCCTAGTGATTCATGTTTTTTAATATTATTTCAACTGCCTGTCGTGGATGTCCTCTAGCACGGGGGAAACCTTGTCGGATTTCAACGGTGGGTTGGTTACCTTCCGATGTGGTTATAGATGTTGTAGTTTTCACCCAATAGTAAGGTGGAGTGTTAAACGCTATCTCAGGAGAGCTTCTGGCGTGCGGGCGGCTGCTGGCGTAGAAGGATGCTACGGCGCAGCGGAACCCTATGTGACCACTCCTTTTGCGGCCCGTCATCATTTTTCAGAGGAAAGAGTAGGTCACGTGCGATGGCTTTTTGTTGGGTCGGATCAGTGGTAGATGGGCCTGCATGCGAGCGAACCAGCGAGCGAACGATGGAGCGAGCGAACGATGGAGCGAGCGATGGTCTGGAGCAGTAGGCAACGTACCAACTCTCATCTTCTATATCTAAATAGGAACACCCCACTACATGGAATTCTCTCAACATGCAGCTATGCCATATCACTTGCTCCACTAAGTCATTTCATCCATTCTCCTTCACCCACGTTGTCAGGATTGCCACGTCAAGTCGACCCAATTTGCATACCGTGGACGTTCAATCGAAAGTATGTTTGTGTACTCCTTCACCCCCGACTCTATGCCTCTCAGCACAACCTTCTATTTTCCTGATAGGTCTATATTTATTTTTATATGTTACCCTTCCTCTTCCTCTCCTTTTCAACCCCCACTTGACGATTCATTTTTCTATATATATTGATCTCATGTTCATCTCCTCCCCCGAGCTTGACATGCCGAATTTGAAGAACTCCCATCCATCGCCTGCCCATGCACTGACGGCCGCCACACGTGCGTGGATGGCGCCCATCTCGACGGCGAGTCAGTCGGTTATCATCATCCTGTCCATGCAGGAAGGACGCCGACATGACGCACCCAGCAAGCTTCACATGATATTTGCGCCATTAGAAGATGCCGACGGAACTGCCATATTTCCATGCAGCTGGTTGTGTTTTCAATACCAAGATAGATCATAAATGTTCCTATTGATGAGTCCTACACGAGCAGGTAATATCCAAGAATAGGGGTAGCTCATACATCCATCTACTAGGATTTGAGCGTCGTTGCCTCTTTGCTCTCCACGAAGTCCTCGTCCCCTCATGGACTACCAACTTGGCGTCTGGTTGGTTTGCGTCCCCAACTGTCATTATGAATTGTTCTTCTTTAAACTTATAAAATAGATCTATCGAGTTACATCTGTAATTATGTGTACAATATTATCTGTTTTCTCCCTTTCACGTAAATCTGTCGTGACTGTGTAAGTTTATGCCTCCGGCTCATCTAGCCGTTTGGTGCTCATTGTTCCAGATTGGAGTACATGTGAGCAGATTGGTTGGAGTTTGCAAAAGAACCTACAAGAGTGACACGAGGTGGAAAAGTGTTCACAATAGTTCGCTCATGTGAGCTTTCTATTTTTCTTCAGGTAAAATACCGCTGCGTCATCGACTCTTTTTTTACGGTGTATGATTTCTTAATTAGGTTTGGAGCTGCAGATTTTCATGGTTAGCTTTGATGAATGATGATCTCCTCTCACAACCTGTATGTGTTACAAGCTTTGAGCGAAGATCAAGTCTAGGATTTTTGTTGCATGTCTAACAGGTAATTTCATAATTTCTTATCGTTGTCGCAACTATGAATTGTACGACAGTGTCTTAATTTTCATGTTAATGTTCCTGACAATTATATTAATCTAGCATAAATGGCCCTTTGTATGTATAAAAGATAGAAAATACAGAGATTTATGTTGGTTGGAGAGCCAATATGGTTTGTGCTCAGAATATTACCCCATATTTTGCCGACAATGTCTTTAGAGACCACGTGTCAGCATGTGTCTTAATACATGTCTAATTCATGTTATCCCGAGTATCCATCCCTCTTTGATTTTAATTAAAGTAAGCATTCCGTTGGTGGCAAACGAATATATACTCAGTCAATTTTCGTTTTTTAGGTGCTCTTCCAATATTCCTATTTTTATTGATTTGAGGTTCGAAAGAATAAAAGAATGTTTCATCGATTAAATGTACTCTAGGCTTCAATTTATTGGTGAAAGTGCATATGTTTCGGTCCAATAGATCATTTCTCTCAGATAATTTCAACATGTCCATGTTATTTTGGTGTTTTATTCAATCTAATTTAACATACGACATAGGCAGAATTTGTTTTTTAAATGTACGCAGCAACGCGCGGGGTATCATCTAGTACATCCATAATTAAATAAAGTTAAGTCAATTATTTTAAGGCAACCATTAGGAATTGGATGCCGATCCCTATGGTTCCATTGGACCAGTTGGCTGCCGTATGATGGTTGACCTTTTGAGCGTCCAATTCTACGTAGGTGTGGTGGTGGCAGTTAAGTGGTCATTTAATTCCTAATAACTAGTTCCAAAATTCACGTCACATTTGCATGTGTTCTCTTCTAACCGCCGCCTTAGATCACGGCTGAGCTTCCCGAAATTTTCTCCTTCTCTAAGAATTGCTTCACACATGCTTCGATCTTATCACTAAAACCAGAGAAATACCACATCTTATTGGGTACTGTAATTTGAAGCAAAATTTCCATACAGATTGAATGAAGCATGTAAGTAGGTGATGAGAAACAGATTTTTGTTAAGATCAAAACACCGTTGTTCTCTTAAGTGATAGAAGCAACTATGTTGGTAATACGAAACTTTGTTCTCTGAAGTTGAAGCATGTCATGTGCAATGTGATACCCAATAACTAGAGCGGAAGCAAAGCAATTCTCGTATTTGGGAAATATGACGTAGCATATAGAATCACACGAGAGAATATGTATTACCGAAGTATTTGTGAGACAAGAATTCTGAAGCACATATTTAGATTTGAGGAAACATAAGACAATGGTGGTGGAAGCACTACAATCTACAGACAGGAATCCTACAAAAGCATTGTGCAAGTACTACCTATGTGCTACCGAAGCATTATAGGAGCATAGTCAGAAATCACTTGTTCTATGAAGCAAGAATTTCATCTTGTGAGATAGAAGCATTCTTAGCAGGCGTTGCGAACATTTTTTGTTTGATGCGTCCATCGTTTCGAACAACTTGGGAAATTCACGCCATGGTGCCAAAAATTCTATTCCATTCTAAGAAAACAAACATCCTGTCACGTTTGGATCACATGGCGTCGAACACGACAACCAACATGGACGTATGGCGACACCAACACAATAGCAAGGTAGAGTAGGTGTGGTCGTCGATGGTGAACATTGGGAGGAGTTTCTAGAGCGCTGCAGCGAGTGATGGTCGCCCATGGCTCCTATAGGCGAGGTTGCTGGAGCTTTGCGGCGTGGTAGTGTAGGATCTCGTAAACGAAACATCTCTCCTTTTTGGAGTGTTGCGGCGAGACCGTGTAGGCGGTTGTCGATGGAACGTGCGGCCTTGTTGATCGAGGGTTAAAGTGAGACAGGGTAGGCGGTCATCGATTTTGCCGCGAGCTTGTGGAAGTTCCTGGAAAATGACGGCCATGACAGTGAGCCAGCGGATCGATTTGAGGAGGAATCTAACCAGATGGGATTCGAATTTTATAGATGGCGCTAGGCAATCTGGTGCAATATTAACGGGTCCATTTTTTTCGTGAGACGTGCATACAAGCCATGCGATGGAATAGGAAATAGATGGTGTGGGATTGGTCCGGCGTGTTGCCTCACATCGGACTATGATACTCCCTCTGTTCCAAAATATAAGATGCTCTTTAATTTCAGTGGTCAACGACATCTAACTTTGACCATGATTTGTCCATATAGTATGTCTACATGAATAGTATAAAGATATATGAAATGAAAGATTTTTTCAAGACGAGTTCAATGGCACCATTTATACGTTCTCAATACATATAATTTGTTATATATTTGTGGTCAAAGTTGACCATAAAAGACCAATCCAAAAATAGCGCGCCTTGTATTTTGGGACGGAGGGAGCACGTAGTATTTACCTTATTTTAATACGAAGGAGCAGTATTGTCCGAAGGAGCGAGACAGGCCCATCCCGGCCCTTCCCAGCCGCTAAGAGCATCTCCAGCCGCGCCCCCAGGAGCCCCCAGGGCGACTTTTTTAGCGCATGTACGACGTTTTTGGCCCAGTCGTGCCCCAACCTGTCGAATAGCGTCGGTTTGGGCCAAATTAGCGCGTCGTCGAACCCAGACCGAACCCAACACGCTGGAGGCTGCCGGGGCTCCGGTAGAAGCAAAATCGCGTTTATGGGCCAGGATAGTCAGGCGAAGGGCGACTTTTCCATGCCCTGTTTCCCCTCCCTCGCCGCATATCGCCCAACCCCGCTCTCTCCCTTCCCGATGTCGGCAACAACCCTCCACCCCAAAACGCCGCGCCGCCGATAGAAGCCCATTCCGCTGCCGCAACTGCCTGCCATAGACCCGCCCTAGACACGCCAACCTCCCTCCCTCCTCTGGACGAGCTCGCCGCTTCCAGGCGAGGCCACATGCAGCCCGCTCTCCACCACGCCCGTGAGGTGTTCGACGTTTTGCCTCTTCAGCAATGGACTCCGATGTTGAGGAGATGTTCGCCGCTCTGATGGATGAGGAAGCGGACGCAGCCGTCGACGACGAAGAGCACCTCATGTGCCTCGCCGCTCTGGCCGCTCTGTTTGCGCAGAACGCGAAACCCCGACATGGTGGATCAAAGTTCGGTCGCAGGAAGGGCAAAGAGAGACAGAGAGTAGAGGGCTACCGAATCCTCTACGCTGACTACTTCGCCGATGCTCC
Organism: Alopecurus myosuroides; assembly: GCA_028641055.1. Classification (NCBI taxonomy): domain Eukaryota; kingdom Viridiplantae; phylum Streptophyta; class Magnoliopsida; order Poales; family Poaceae; genus Alopecurus; species Alopecurus myosuroides. The sequence goes on along the minus strand of CM054057.1, from coordinate 367,538,439 downwards.
ATTGCACAGTGAGACACTGTCTCGGCGCCGATTCCGGATGAGCCGGAAGCTTTTCCTCGACATTGTGCATGCCATTCGGGAGTTCGACATCTATTTCATTTGCAAGAAGGATTGCACCGGGACGGTTGGATTTACCTCGCTCCAGAAGTGCACTGTGGCTATGAGAATGCTTGCATACGATGCTCCTGGCGATACCCAATATGACTACATGCGCACGGCTGAGTCCACTGCTTTTGATTGTTTGAAGAGGTTCTGCAAAGCAGTGGTGCCCGTGTTTGGCCCAGAGTACTTGAGATCACCCAACACTGAAGACACTGCTCGGATCCTAGCACAGAATGAAGCACAAGGATTTCCGAGGATACTTGGAAGCATCGACTGTATGTATTGGGCATGGAAGAACTTCCGTTTGCTTAGTAGGGGATGTACAAGGGCACGAAAGGATCTTGCAGTGTGATACTTGAGGCAGTGGCTACAGAGGACCTATGGATTTCGCACGCCTTCTTTGGCATACGTGGAACTCACAATGACATCAACGTCCTACAGTGCTCCCCGGTCTTTGGCAACTTGTTGAAGGCCATGCCCCGTCGGTGAACTATGAGATCAATGGCCACCAGTATAACAAGGGATACTACCTAACAGATGGTATCTATCCAAGATGGTCAACATTTGTGAAGACTATCTCCAACCCAGGTACCAGGAGGCAAGCAGTCTTGATTTTCTCATCGCCAAGAGGCTTGCAGGAAGGATGTCGAGCGAGCATTTGGTATGCTTCAATCTCGGTTTGCTGTTGTCCGATACTGACTTGGTCCAAAGAGCATATGTGGGAGGTGATGAACTGCTGTGTGATCTTGCACGATCATCGAGAACGAGCGTGACGGCCCAGTGTTTGACACAGAACCATATTTCAGACAGGGTCCTCTGGCAGCTGTCGATCATCAGGTGCCGGCAGAATGAAATGCATATCTAGCTATGCGACAACAGATCCGAGACCCCTAGGTGCACCAAGAGTTGCAGCGTGATCTGGTCAAGCATCTCTGGAGACTCAAAGACAACGCCTAGTTTCATATGTTTTCATCTGTGCTCAAACTTTGTTAAATTATGTTGAGATATTTGTTTTTGTCGATTTGTGTGCCAAACATTGTGATAAATATATGTTACGTTAAATCTGTGCCGAAATCATGTCGAATTTGGTCGAATTTCATGGAATGGTGAGAATATGTTAAATATGTGACGATTTTGTGTCGAATTTGGATGAAAACCGATGAAACTATGCTAAATTAGGGAAAAACCTATTTCGAGGGTGGGGAAAAACCGACGAAACTACGCTGAAAGGGGCGAATGACTGTTTCAAACGAAATTAGGGAAAAAACGAAACGTTTGAAACAGTACGGCTGAGCAGTGGATGTGAAGCGACGCCCGCATAGAGAAAGTTAGAGCATGTACATTGCAGGTCGCTTGTACAGTCGCTTAAGTGAAAAAAAAAAATGCTATAAATCCTATTTCTGTGCTAAGCATCAGACACCACAACGCTAGTCGCTTGAGCTGTCGCTAAAGTGATTCGAGAAAAATTACAAAAGGCAACGCGTAGCGTCTCACGCGTCCAGCGCAAGCCGCTTGTGCCGGCCGCTAAGCGCACCGACAGCTTTACCGAAAAAAATTCCTCACCCCAGCGTACTAGCTCACAGTCTCAGCTCACAGTCTCAGGCTCTCACTCCTTCCTCTGAAATCCACAGCTCCTGGTCTCGCCGGCGGCGTCGCGTCGGCGGCACCGCGCCCGCACCCGTGCAGCTCGCTCCCGACCAACTTGGAGCTGTCTCACCGCCGGAAATCCGAGCTCCCGCGGTGGATTGCACAGATCGGAAGGAGTAGGATGAGGTTCCCGCGTCCGCCGTTGACCGCCGGAAATCGGGGGCAGGGCGACGCGCCGGCGGAAATGGGGGGCAGGGCGACGCGCCGGCGGCGGCGCGGCCGCGGCCGTGCAACGCTCAACCTGAACTTGCTCCTCAATCGCAGTGAATCGGCTGAGGTACTGTGACCCGATGGAAATCAGATGCTACCCGTGCTCTTCTTCTTGATGCCTCCCAGTTCACTTCTTCTTGATGCCTCCCAGTTCAATTCTTCTTGATGCCTCCCAGTTCACTTCTTCTTGATGCCAAATTTATTTGTGTTCTTCTTTCAGGCTTTTTGGGGGAGAATCTTGATGAATGCGGACAGGGGGAAGGGCGAGGACGAAAGTTCCTGTTCTTGATGAATGTGGTCCCTGCCTTCGCCGCCCACTTACAGTAGTTCAATCTCTGGTAAATCCCTGTTTTTCTTGTCCAGGTTATAAATTGCTGAAATTGAATCGATGCAAGCTTGTAGGTTGCCAGGCAAATAAATATAAACAGAGTAGGCTGAACTCTTTGCAAATTTGATTAAATGTAGCCAAAAAATTATTGTAGAGGGAACACATACACAAACATGAAGCCAGCACCATGTTCTTCAGAAATAATACATTTAAATTTTATACTTAGTCAATTTGGTTTTAGTTATACTTGGCTGCATGGTTCACCACTTGAATTATCTAAAAATAGATATTTTCTACAGCCAGATTGCGTGTGCAGTCAACAAGACATTCAATCACGCATGGTTCGCCACTTGGCTGCATTGCATGCCTTGGTTCAGTTTTCCTTTATGCACGCATGTTTATATTGAGGAGAAATAGGCAATATACAAGGCATTGTGGACCAGAAGCACTTAGATAACGATACACACGGAATTATTCGATATTGTAACTAAATCCAAATCACATGGCCAAATTAAATCCAAAATAAAGAAAAAAAATAGCTTGAGAAGATTACATCCTATGTTACTCCCAGTAATATGGATTACTAGTTGCTCTCCTCCTCGACTCCAAATCTATTCCAAATATGCTCAACTAAGTCTTTCTTCAACTCCTTGTGCTTCCTTCTATCACGAATTTCTTCATTCCTTGCAAGCAGCTCGGTGAATCCATCAAGCGGTCCATGTTCTGGTCCTCTTGAGCTTTCCCTTTCTTTTTTGCTTTCGCGGCCTTGGTTCCCATCGGACGATCTTCTTTTGTCTTGTTGGATCCATCTTCTTTGCTTTTGCCCCCTTCTGCATGCCTACTCCATTTATGATGGACTTTCACCTTATCCCACCAGTAAAGAAGCGTGAAGTTTTGACCCTCGTTCTCCTCCTTGTACATTTTGAGGGCTTTCTGCACGAGTTGCAGGTCGCATTGCCCACTCGCGTATGCATCTCTCAACCTGCAATACACTCCGTGAAAACTAACAACTTTCCTGTTAGTTCTACTCCAGTGGTCTTTGCAGTTTTTGCTAGTCCTTTTCCGATCGGTCGGACTGTTTTCATTGTAGTCTGCCGCTACATCCTTCCAGTAGATATCTCCCTTTTTGTTGTTCCCATCGATGGAATCGATGGAGTTATTCAACCACGCGCTAATCTGAGATAGAAAAATTATATTGATACAAGCTTCATTATGAAAGCAAGGAATATTTTTAGACTACTCACCAGACGTATGTTATCTTGCTCGGTCCAAGCAAGTCGGCGGGCTCGGGTTTCCACTTCATTGTCATCGTCGCCGCCGTCAGCCTCGCCTTGGCCTTCGGTATCACCTTGGCTATCGGCACCATTGTGTTGCGAATCAGCACCGTACCAGCTAGAATCTAATGTTTGGGACATATGTGGCTGGGAGAAATTTATTGGATAATTTGGAGGTGGGTACAACGGGGGATTAGCATAGTAGGAATCCTGGGAATCATATGGATCCATCTGGGAAGTTTGTGCTGTGTTGTGCTTCTGAGTTGTGTGGAATATAAGCTACGAGGATGAATGAATGACTATATATAGTGATGGATTGAATGCATGCATGATTCAGTCAGCAACTGATAAATGAGTGCATGAATGGTTGAGCTAATTCTATATTTACTACATTTTTTTAACTCATGTGACTTCTAGGTTTGGAGCTGAAAAAATCTAGTCATCGCGAGATCTCGGAGCCCCAATGCAAGGATTTTATTTTTTGCATGCAATATTTTTTGATTGCAGGTACTCATAAGTTTGTAGAGACTTGATTTTTTTAAGTGTACATGATTTTTGTTTTTGTGCGTGTGCGGAAACATGAGAAAAAATGTCTAGATTCCGTTTATATTACGTATTCAGCTGGACCTTTTGTGCATGTGCCGAAAGTAGGAGAAAAAATATCTAGAGTCTGTTTATGTCACGTATTCAGCTGGAGCGAGCAAATCGATCCGTTAATTCAGTTGGAACGTCCCGTTATTGTAGGCGTGGACAGGCTTTCCGACTTAAAAAAAAAAAATCCTAACGCCTAGACTAGCGATCGTCGCTTCCGACTTTCTGGATCCGCGGAGAAATAGCGAGATAAAGGCCGACGCTCCAGTTTGCGTCGACGCCAACGAAATTCCCAGCGCCGGGTGGGAATTGAGCAAAACTACCGGGATTAGATTCCCTAGCGCCTCTTTAAGAGGCTGCGTTGTACGTGCCCTTAGAGCTAGGCGCCCCGCCCGCATGCGCTATGCAGACGCGGCCCGCCCCCACCCTGGTGAAATTATTGCACTCTGCCGCGCCGGTGGCCTCACCTCCTACGGTAACCACACCAGCTACTTAAGCCGCGCACACAAATACTTCCCCCGCTTCCTCACGAACTGACGTCTTCTTAAATCCCCCGGTAAAAAAAGTAAGAGTAGAGAGGAGAGAGAGTGGGGGAAAAAAGGGGAAGGAGGAGCGGCGAATCGGAGGGGAATTCGAGGGCGCGCGGCGAATTCGACCAGAAATTCGCGTGATTCGGTCCTGGTTTCAGCGACCCGGGAGATGAGCTCGCGCGGGGCAGTGGCGCAGATGTGAAGATCTGGCCCGGATGTCTCCTGCAGCGGCGGGCGGCTGCGAGGGGGAAGCAGCCGCGGCGGCGCGGGGTGAGTGCTGTAGGGTTTTGTTCCTGGTCTGTGCGTATGGGTTTGGGCTTGGTGGGTTTTGACGTGGGTTTTGGTGCCCGGCTTTGGGTTCGCAGGTGCCGGAGGAGACGAGGATGCGCTGTTCTCGGAGCTGTGGAGCGCGTGCGCCGGTCCGCTGGTCACGGTGCCGAAGGTCGGGGACAAGGTGTTCTACTTCCCGCAGGGACACATCGAGCAGGTGAGCGGCAGCTGCCCAATTTGGGGCCTTCTTATCGCCGCGTTTTGCCTTTGATTTCGCTTTACAGAATTCCATTCCTGTGTTTTCCCGTCCTCCTTCAGGTCTAAGTTTGTTTCTTCTGTGATCGGAACATGGTTTCGGTGGCGTTAATTTCTTGTTTGTTGTTTCTCTGCTGCTGTAGCTGTGGACATCATGATTTCGTGTTTCGGTGCCGCAGTTCTCGCGTTTTTCTTTACTCGTGACTGGGAAATTTCTTCTTGCACTCGCGCTAAATCCTGATTATTTGGTCCAATTTCTGATGATTTCGTTCCATTTTCTGAAACACTACCCTTTTTATGCTCTAATTTTGAGGATTCCTCCGTGCCCTAGAAACGAATCAAGATGCCTTCGATCTTTTGCCTGCGGTCTGAGCCTTGGTACTTTGAGTTTCGCTGAAATGGTAGAGATTCTTGGCTTCTCCCAATTTCTCCGTTTTTTCGTGGTCCAGTGCAATCTGAGCTGTCTCTTCTCTTTCGTGGCTGGAAATCCGAAGGTTGGAGTAATTTATGCACGCAATTCTGGCTGTTTTCGTCACTTGTTACTTCTTCTCCTCGACCTGCCTTGTTTGGAAGAAATCCAGATTTCATGCGTCTAATTATTTCCCTTGTTGCCTAATTTTTCTTTCCCCCACTGTAATTGGATGGCATTTCGGGATTCTCTCTGAGCTCACTTAAAATCAGGGTCTTCTCATCCTTTGTTCCGATCAGTTACTCTCCCCTGACTCCTGTATTTTCTCGGTTTCAAAAGAGCCATGTGTTTCAGAGCTAATTTAGAGTATTTATTCTCGTCGATTTCAGGTGGAGGCATCGACCAATCAGGTGGCCGAGCAGCGGATGCAACTGTACAATCTCCCATGGAAGATCCTGTGCGAGGTCATGAACGTTGAGTTGAAGGTACTTGCACCCTCTTGCTTCTGAGCCCTGAGCTATCCTTCTCATTCAACCGGCTTGCTCGCAAGCTGTCAAGCTGTGAACTGTCCTTTTCAGTAGCGTGCGTTTATCATTTCTAGGCCGAGTCAGACACTGATGAGGTTTATGCCCAGCTCACTCTGCTTCCTGAATCAAAGGTGACGAATTTCTACATTTTTGACACAGCTTCATACGGGGTCTAGGTCTGGACGTTTTAGAAGCTGAATTTTCTTGTTTGGTTTGTAGGAGCAAGAGGAGAATACTCCTACCGAGGAGTACGTATCTGCTACACCGTCAGCTCTTCCTGTGACGCCACGTGTGCACTCCTTCTGCAAGACATTGACTGCCTCGGACACAAGTACGCATGGCGGCTTCTCAGTGCTGCGCCGCCACGCAGATGAATGCCTTCCGCCACTGGTAAGGCCCGTGAATCTTTGACTTGTTATTTTTCTTTGTTTTAGTTGTACATTTACTATATGTCGTGTTTAATGGTGGTCTTTGCATTGGCCTCTTGATCAGGATATGAGCTGTCAGCCTCCGACACAAGAGCTGACAGCCAAGGATCTGCATGGTGCAGAATGGCGCTTCCGTCACATCTTCAGAGGTAATCATTCGATAGCTTTATCTTACCATGTCTAGAAGAACGTTTGCACTTTGGTGCCCGCTAACAAAATTGCCTATGGCTAGGAAGCATACATTTTACTTGCATTTACATGATTGTACAGTGAACAACTGTTGAGTCCATGGACATACCTTTACATTCTGTTGATCATCTGACAATATGTATACCTCCTTTACATCGTTTGCTTTCTTAAGAGTAGCTTACTTGTGTTTCCGTCAACTTGTGCATTCTGGTCTCTTGGCAACATCCTGTCTTTGACCATGTTCCATGACTAACTTTGTCAATCATGCCTGTAGTACCATCCTTCTTCAGTTTCCCAGACCAAGTTGTTTTATTGCTTCAATGCCTATTTATATTCTTAAAAAAAAATGAGTTATCAAACCATGTTTCAATTGTGGCTATGCTAGTATTATGTTGGTTCCTATTTGAATGTCTCACGTACATGCTTGCACAAATTCAGGCCAGCCACGGAGACACCTTTTACAGAGCGGCTGGAGTGTATTTGTTAGTGCAAAACGACTCGTTGCCGGGGATGCCTTCATCTTTCTCAGGTCTGATGTTTAGACACACTGAGCAATTTGTGATATTTGTTTTGAACTCCTTTTCATGTACTCCCTCCGATCCAAATTAACTGACACAGATTTAGTACAACTTTGTACTCCCTCCGTTCCAAATTAACCGACGCAGATTTAGTACAACTTTGTACTCCCTCCGTCTCAAAATAAGTGTCATTGGGATGGATGTATTTAGATGTATTAAGTACTAGATACATCCATTTCAACCAATTTCAACGACAATTGAGACGGAGGGAGTACTAAATCTGCGTCACTTAATTTGGAACAGAGGGAATACCATTTGACAAGTACTTCCCCGATATGATGTGTGCAGAGGTGAGAATGGGGAGCTACGTGTTGGAGTCAGACGTGCAATGAGGCAACAAACTAATGTTCCATCTTCAGTAATATCAAGTCACAGTATGCATCTTGGTGTTCTTGCTACAGCATGGCATGCTGTTAACACAGGGACCATGTTCACCGTCTACTACAAGCCTAGGTTTGTTCTGAACTCTTTCCACGTTCCACAGACATAGTTCATGAATGCTCTTTAGGAGACACACTGTTGTTGACTGTTGCCTGATTTCTAAACTGAGGTATAAATAGTGCTGTCAAGCTCCTTTTTATAAAATCTTTACATTGCACTTTCAGGACTAGTCCAGCCGAGTTTGTGGTCCCTCAAGATCTTTACATGGAATCACTGAAACGCAATTACTCTATTGGGATGAGATTTAAGATGAGGTTTGAAGGTGAAGAAGCTCCAGAGCAAAGGTGAGCAACTATCCGATCCAGGCTTTGGTGGACATGTGTTGTACTTTACCATAAATGATTTCTCTCTCAGAGGCGACATAACATATAGTGCTTATTACATTAGATTCACCGGGACTATAGTTGGAATGGGCGATTCTGATCCAACTGGGTGGGCTGAGTCACAGTGGCGTTCCCTTAAGGTACTACACCATTCTTCCTTTACTTTTCTACACCATTCTTCCTTTACTTTTCTCTTGAGCTACATTTGTTCTATTGAGTTTTGTTCTAATATATTTTGATACAACTCAGGTGCGGTGGGACGAAGCTTCTTCCATTCCCCGTCCTGAAAGAGTTTCTCCCTGGCAAATAGAACCTGCTGTTAGTCCTCCTCCAATCAATCCGCTTCCAGTACCCAGAACCAAAAGACTCCGTCCCAATACTATTATTTCTGCACCCGACTCTTGTGCTCAGGCAAAAGAAGGTTGATCTTGTCATCAGTGTAGAACTTCTAGGATAGTTTAGGTTAATACTAACGCATGTGTATGTCCTTTTGTTCTAGTTGCTCCCAAAGTAGCAGTGGAGACTCAACAGCATGCTTCACAGGGGGCTTTCCAGACTCGAGAGAATGCAACCTGGAAAACTGCTTTTGGCGATGTAAGCGAGTTGGAGATTGCTCAGAAATCAATCGTCCGGCCCTCAGGATTTGAACGTGAGAAAAATGGCATACCTACACAGAGAAAACTGGGATTGGATTGTTGGATGCAGATGAACAGACCTGAAAGTTACGGAGAGATGTTATCCAGATTTCAGCCACCTAAAGATTTACAGAATCAGCAAGGTTTTTGTTCTTTGCCCGAGCAGATTGCTGCAGGCCATTCAAACTTCTGGCACACAGTCAATGCTCAGTATCAAGATCAGCAAGGCAATCACAACACATTTCCTGGTTCATGGTCCTTGATGCCTCCAAACACTGGCCTTGGGTTGAACAAACAGAGCCACCAGATGATGCAGGAGGTTGATGGGTTGCCCCAGAGGACTGCAAATACGAAGTTCGGTAATGGAATATATGCTGCACTGCCAGGCCATGGTATAGAGCAATACTCAGCAGGATGGTTTGGCAACATGATACCAAGTTCTCACATGGATGACACTGAGCCACGTGTGATCAAGCCTCAACCTTTGGTCATTGCTCATGGTGATATGCAGAAAGCGAAAGGCACTTCATGCAAGCTATTTGGGATTCACCTCGACAGCCCAGCGAAATCTGAACCTATGAAATCTCCACTGAGTGTTGTATATGATGGGATGCAACAAACTTCCGGTGCTGCTGAATGGCGTCGAATGGATGCAACTGAACTAGAAAAAGTTTCCGACCCTTCTAATATTCTGAGGCCACCTGCAGATTCTGTTCCTGAGAAACATCTCTCTTGCCAGCAAGCTTCGAGATGCAAGTCACAGGGCGGATCAGCCAGAAGCTGCAAGAAGGTACATTTTTCTCGTGACTTTGCTGCCTTTCCTGTCTTACGATCATCTGAATCTGCAAAATGCTCCTAAAATCGCATATTTTATTAAATGATTCCTATGTGGTGCTTGCAAAGTTCGAGCTCACAAGTTGGGCACACTTCATGCAAGGCCAGATATGCGACTCATTGCTTGGAATTTGCCTGTCTGCTTTTACACACATGATCCTGAACAAACAAAATATGACATTACCTCAACAAACGAAATCCCCTGCATTTGATGCCCAACATGATGATAAACTGCTCTCTGTAGCATTGTTGCCAACGTGATGATTATTAGAAACTACATATTTCAGGTCCACAAGCAAGGTATTGCCCTTGGCAGGTCTGTGGATCTGACGAAGTTTAATGGCTACGAAGAGTTGGTTGCTGAGCTGGATGACATGTTTGACTTCAATGGCGAGCTGAAGAGTTCTAACAAGGAATGGATGGTGGTCTACACTGACCACGAAGGTGACATGATGCTGGTCGGGGATGATCCCTGGAAGTGAGTAACTGCCAAAATGCTTTGTCATCTGCTGAGTTGATCTGATGTAATTACAAATGTTAAGTGCACCTAAATTCCCTCCTTGGACAGTGAGTTCTGCAATATAGTTTACAAGATCTTCATCTACACAAGGGAGGAGGTCCAGCGGATGAATCCTGGAGCCCTTAACTCAAGGTCGGAAGATAGTCCTGCAAATTCGATGGAAAGAGGGTCAGCCGCGAGAGAAGTGCGAGGCTGTTTATCCACCTCGTCGCTTAATTCGGAGAACTGCTAAAGCCTTCCCAGCTGGTAACAGTTCTGGCTACATTGGTGCCTGCACCCAGTATTAATTATATAATTTCTTTCGATTGTAGGAGCGAACTGCTGTACACTGGACTGGTCTTTTGTTTGATCATGTTGCCTTTTATCAGGTGTTTGAAGTAAGGGAGACAACAAGTTGATGCATCCCTCCTAAGTGGAGCAAAATGCTTTTAATGTACTGGATAAGCCTGAAGTACCCTGTTTGTAAATGGTGCTTGCCCTGTTGGTCAAGTTGCACCCGTTACTTGCAGCAGTTTTGGTTTTTATTTTGGTGAGGTAAGTCCAGCCGCCAGTGCGCGGAGAAAGTAAGCGGTACCATACCATCTTAAGCCATACGCCGTGTAAATAGCTCCCTCCCCCGCCCTGCTTCTAGTCTAATGACGTAATTGACTTATATTTTTTTCCGAAATGGGAGGAGCGATGCCCAGCCTATGCATTGAAACAATGCCCACCTTTCATTCAGCATGACACCCTGCTAGAGCCACAGTGTGACACTTGCCGGTAGCATGCATGACTTGACGAACTGCAACTGACAGACTGATATCATTGCATTTCTTTTCTCCACATACCTATCCCACTAATCGATGACAAACTCATGTGTTAAAAATAATGGGGTCATGAAGCACAAGTAGTCTGTGCATAATGCAACAAATGAGCAGTAAGGGAGGTGGAAGTCTGATGCTTATGAAATAGCAAGTCGTTTCTAGTTGTGAAAACAATTGTTGAGGAAAAGATTGCCACAACGACTCTCCCACTCCTCCATCTGTTGTGTGCACGAGCGCAATGGCAAGTCCACTCTCTCGACCTCTCCACACCGGCGAAGAACAACGACATACCGAGCAGCCCAACTGGAGGGAGTTATCTATGGACATCATATATCTGGTCATTGAAACCTTTGCTCAACATCTCATCGGCTTCATCCTATCATGAAACCATGTTAGGCCGGCAAAAATTGAGCAAATAGAAAAATTGCCGTATGAATGGAGAGTAAACTAACCAGAAATAGGATCTTGAAGGCCCTCGTGCACATGGTCCTTCTCTTATCATATCGCAGACCCTGTTTGGGATTCCGGACACAACCTGCACTCCAGCCTCGAGCTTCCTAATATCCTCACCATTGCTTTTGCGACCAACACAAGCATGCACATCCATGCTCAAGAATTGGTCGATAACCTGCATCAATCTCTCGGTTTGTATGGAGCTCTCTAGTCGACAACATTATCAATGTCTACAACCTACAAAATCAATGTTACCCAATGTCGACTAGAAGTTTATAATTTCGTAGCAATACAACTCTGATGCATTGCAAGTTTATTAAATGACTATCAATCATAGTAACATCATGAGAATTCCGACTGATAAGCATAATGCTAACTGATACGTCCTAAACGTATCTATAATTTTTGATACTCCATGCTTGTTTTCTACATGTTTTTCCATGTTTTCTATATGTTTTACTTCATTTTTCATATAATTTCATGCACTAACCTGTTAGCAAGATGCCTAGATCCAGTTTATGTTTTCTACAGTTTTTGTATTTCGGAAAAACCCTGAAGAAAATATTCACCTAATGTGTTGAAAATTTACGGAGATTATTTTTTGTCCGGAACAAAGACTAGGTCTAAAGGAGAGCCATAGGCCCCCCCAGAGCCACGGGGCGCCCCTAGGCGCGGGTGGGGCCTAGGCCGCGCCATAAGGTCACCTCGTGGCCTCGAGCACCGCCTCACGCCGCCTTTTCGCCCATAAATACCCCCTTGACCTAAAAACTTCATACACCGGGGGATTTTTCTAGAAACGCGTCCGAGCTCCGCCGCCATCTAAAACCCTAATTCGGAGACTGACGTCTCTGGCACTCTGCCGGGATGGGGAGGTGCCCGCGATCCATCTCCATAGACCGTTCTGCCTCCATGATGCTTAATGAGTAGTTCCCCCATGGACTACGGGTTCATAGCTATAGCTAGATTGTAATCTATCTAACTCTCTCTCTCTCTCTCTCTCTCTCTCTCTCTCTCTCTCTCTACACAATACAGTATTCTCATGAGCTTCCTTACATAATTGAGATCCATATGATGTAATCGGTGTTGTGTTTGCTGGGATCCGATGAATTGTGCATTATGATCAGTTATTCAGTTGTTAAATTACCGTCGCGGAGACTTGTTATTCTTAATGGTTGTTAATATTTCACGAGTATAATTTTTATTCAGTTTGCTGGGATCTCAAATCTGTTTATGTTTGTATGAATATAATTGTTGTTTTGGATCCTACCTGCAAGTTGTATGCACCTATTATAGTCCGGAACCTGAGACCCCAAGGTGACAGGTTGGGAGGGAAGGGTTATAGTTTGAGTATCACGTTTGTTCATTGAGTGCTAATGCTTTGCTCCGGTGCGTAGTGAAACAAGTGGCTTAATTACCATAAGTTCCTTTATTGGCCCCGTAGAAACGTGATGGTTGAACAAAAAGATGTTGTGCGAATTCTCATAGCGAGTAGATACAACTATATATTAAAAAAATGCCTACGTATGATTTATTAGCTAGAATACATGATCATGAGTTAGTTCAATTTTAGTCGATTTCCCAACTGTAATTTGTTCACCGAACACTTGTTATCTTGCTTGGAGAGTTACCTCTAGTGAAACTATGAACCCATTGAAAGTGTATGGTTCCCCCATGTATGGTTTTGGTAATTAATGAAAATCCTTATGGACTAATGTTTGCATTGAGACATTCTTATAGGTTTGTCCATTGGTACCACTTGAACTCCATATGTTGGATTCAAGGTTGGATGCTATCAAGATCATCACTTAATGAATATATCTATATGATCAATAGAACAATTGTCATGCTACTATTGACCATATTACAAGCATGTCTTGAAGAAGGAGATTGTGTGAATATTCATATTTACCTTCAAGTCATCATCATCATGAATAAAGAGAAGATACTTGGTTGATAAAGTATGTGTGCAAAGCTTGCCACCCATATGAAGATTATGGTCAAGTGAAGATGGTCATGTGAGAATCTCTCTAATATTAGCTTATGGGGGAGCAATTTACAAGTCTTCACGAAACGAAGCGCAATCAAGAAAGGTGGTCCAAGTTAAGGCGATTAAGATCGTCATCATATAGCTCAATTGGATTGCGCAAGGCAAAAGTGTGACTTAGATAAGGTTTCTATTTTACCGGTCTCATTATTCTAGTTGGGAGACCGGATTATAGGATAGATAACCGTACTATCAAGAGGGGCTCTTGAATGCATATCTTGATCGTATCTATCATAGAGGGCTCAACCCTTTGCATACTTGGCATCATCCTTCTTGGTTCTTATTTTGATTTTCTCCATGTGAGGTTTTATAGCTTTTCATGTTCTTCATGTCAAGCTCAAGTTCGTCAAAAGTGGATTTCGTATGAAAAACTTATCACATTTTTGTTGTTGGAGGTTTCTACCGGTTGTCCTTTATTGATAGGTCAAACCTTTCATCATTTGGTTTTATATTCCCATATTGTACTATGATGTTTCTCTGCATATTCTTTTAGTGCTTGTCTTTGCGATTTCAACGAGCCCAAGAACATCTAAAATGGAGTCCGTATGCAAAAGTTACGACCGTTTTCGTACCGAGTGTTCTGCAGTTTTTCCAGCACCAGAAGTTCCGGTGCTGGTTCTGCCGGAAACCCTTTCGGCTGCATGGGGCAGTTTTCCAGCCCTTTTGGTGTTCTAACTCATCCGGGGGGACGGTAGTTCCGGTGGTTTCACCGGAGGTACCGCCCCTGCACGATTTCTCCCCCCCCCCCAACGGTTGGATATTTGGGTGACCTATTTAAGGGGCCTTCTTCCCTAATGGTTCCCTAACCTTTTGGGAAAGTTTGACCTCCATTGTTGACCTCCAAAAGCTTGCTATCTCTCAACCCCTCCAATTATTCTTGCTTCCACTTGAGGGAAAAGAGAGAGGAGATCTAGATCTACCACTTCACCAATCAATCCCTCCTCTTTGTGAGGGGAACCTATTGGATCTAGATCTAGGGATTCATTTGTTGTTTTCCTTGTTCTTCCTCCTTACTCCCTCCATAGAATTAGTTGCTTTGGTGGGATTTGGGAGAGAAGTTCTTGACCACTTTGTGTGTTCTTTCCATTGCATTAGGTGCATCGGTTTGAGTTCTCCACGAGATTCGTGAAAGAAAAGTTCGTGAGCTTGTTACTCTTGGGTGCTTGGTCACCAGAGAGATTGTTCCTCTTGGGTGTATTGGGAACCGTAGATGGTTAGCGCTTGGAGCTTCCACCTTGTTGCAAGAAGCTTTGTTGAGAGCCTCCAATTGAATTGTGGAGATAACCTCAACCCCGTGTAAGGTTTGGTCAACGCCTTCAAGTCGACCTCATAGTGGAAACGAGCATCTCCCTCACTGGAGAAGCTCAAGGAGAATAAGGTGTGCACATCCGTGCTATTGAGGAGCGCCTAGGTGGCTCCCCACCTCTCCAACGAAGACGTACTTCCGTTGGGAAGGAACTTCGGTAATCACATCGGTGTCTCCTTGTGCTTCGGTTATTTCTATACTCTATCTCGTTACTTATGTATTTACTTTTGTGAGAGAAATTAGCATAAAACCACCACTTTTCTGCCTAAATTCCGAAAAACCACCAGTTTTCGTTTTTTAGCACAAAACCACCACATTTGGTTTTAATTTTCGCAATGTGCGCTGAGTACCGATTGGAGGGAAATTGGCAGGGAAACAGACGTGGGGGGCCCACCCAGGCGGTGATGTGGCGTTTGTCGGACGAGCGGACAACGGGTGGTTCATCTGTCCGTTAGTACCGTGGGGACCGCCCGCAAAATCCATTGCTGCTTTCTTTGTCTCTCTCTCCCGCGGACCTGAAGGTGGTGTCACCGCCGCCGCCGCAGAGACATCGTCGCCGGCTATTCTTTCGCGCTCGCCGCCGACGCGATGCCTAGCTGGGACGACGAGTACTTGAGCCCAGAGCTACTGTTCGTAAGTTTCCCAATCTCTCTAGGGTTAGGGTTTGGAATTAGTCTCCGATTTGTTCGATTTGGCTTCGATCTGTGCAATGGTTTGAAATTTCCCGGTTTATAGGACATTGTGGAGTCCGACTATGCTCCAGAAACCATTGAGGACCCCAGTTTCCATGGCTTGGCTGTCGAGTTCCCCCATATCTGCCGCGTGCACAAACTTGTGCCGAAGAAGTGTGTGGCATTTGGTGGTACTAACACATGGCGTCGATTTTTTATGTGCTCAGTGGCAGATGTGAGTTATTAGCTCCATTTTTGTATGAATTTTGCAGAGTATTAATTCATTAAGTTCTATATGCTCTAGTTGTCACTGCCAGTGCAATATGCCAGTGGAATTTTGCAGATTATTGCTTGTTTAGATCAGATGTGAGATGCAATTTTGCAGAGTATTGTTTAGATCAGGGCAATAAGCAGTGCAATATGCTCTAGTTGTAGCTGTAAGTGCTATATGCAGTGTACAGTATGCAGTGCAATATGCTCTCATTTTGATTGTTGTCAGTGCTCTAATTTTGGCTATATGCAATGTACAATTATATACCTGGTAAAATAATAATTTTGATTGTTGTTTTGTAGGCAGTGTACAATTGTCGGTTTGTCTCCTGGTTAGATGCAGAGTGGCCTGATTCACTGGAGAATTCTTTAGGCAGGCTGTGGCCAATGTATGAAGATAGCAACAATGGTAGAATCAATGAAAAAATACATAGTGACAAGATGTTGCAGGAGCTAGCTAATGAGAAGGAGAAGGTTGAAGATGAGTACACAACTCTTAAAGCTGATGTGAAGAAATACATTGGGGACAAAGAGAAGAGGGTGCTTGAGGAGAACTATCGAATTATTATGGATAAAAAGCAGGAGAATGTGGTGGAGCTGAAGAGGGAAGTGGATGTGTTGAAGAAAGAGGTGGATGTGTTGAAGAAAGAAGTGGAAATGCTGAAGAATGTTCAGAAATCTCAAGCACAGGTAATGAAGGCCAATCAGAAGACATGGGATGAGGAAAAAGAGGCTTTGAAGGGAGAGAAGAAAAATTTAGAGTACATGCTCTATGATCTGTTGAAAGTGAGTGAGGCTAACAAAGATAAGCTGAAGAAGGTGAAGGAGATTTGTGAGGAGTGAATGGTGGTGAGAATAAAGTCTATTTGGGTTGTTGTCAAGTAGTAATGAAGTGAACTTTGTTTAATTTTCTATGTGTGTACTATTTGTGCTGTTGTTGTAACCAATGGACTAGTTTAGTTTGGAATCAAATGCTGAAATGGTTTGATATCTGAAATGGTTTGATCTCTGGTTTAGTTTGGAATCAAATGTATGAAATGGTTGGTTATTGTATGAAATGGTTTGATCTCTGGTTTAGTTTGGAATCAAATGTATGAAATTGAATGAAATGGTTGTCGAGGATCCTCCGGGGTCCTCGACAACCCTATCTTAATGGTTGAAAATGGAATGAAATGGTTGTCGAGGATCCTCCGGGGTCCTCGACAACCCTATCTTAATGGTTGAAAATGGAATGAAATGGTTGTCGAGGATCCTCCGGGGTCCTCGACAACCCTATCTCAATGGTTGAAAATGGAATGAAATGGTTGTCGAGGATCCTCCGGGGTCCTCGAGAACCCTATCTTAATGGTTGAAAATGGAATGAAATGGTTGTCGAGGATCCTCCGGGGTCCTCGACAACCCTATCTTAATGGTTGAAAATTGATTTAAATGGTTTCAAAATAAACAGATAGCAACTTAGTATCAACAAACACAGTCTTACAAATCATAATCAACAGATAGCAACATAGTCTCAACAAACACATAGTCTTACAAATCAAAATAAACAGATAGCAACATAGTCTCAATAAACCAACACATAGTCTGGAACACATAGATGGCATGACCATAGTCTCAACAAACCAACACATAGTCTGGAACACAAAGATGGCATGACCATAGTCTGAAGAAACAAACCAACTGAAACTCACTTCTTATATGAGCTTGCCTTCCCTGCATTAAGATAACCCTCCATCCTACTTGTTTTCTTACTTGCTCTACTGCTCACTCTTCTGGTTGGTGGTTCACTAGTAGCAGTAGCAGATTCTTCAACAATCCTAGGTGCAGAAAAGGGTGCTCTTGATGCAGACAATGATCTAGAGTCCTGTGTAGCTGCTGGAGAACTTGAAGGGGGTTGCCTTGATACTCTTGGTGCAGAGAAAGATGTGGACTCTTGTGTAGCTACTGGAGGAGGAGTAGCTGTTGGAGTAGGTGTTGCACTCTGTGAAGCAGATGCCTCATCTGTGTAGTTCACCCTGGTTGACTGGATCAAAATAATTGGTTAAAAGAAGAACCAGGTGCAGAATGTATGTACATATAAACCAATTGGTGCAAAAATGCTTAATTACCTGGTGTTGATCTTTTCTAAGTTGCAGCTTTGGCCTCAACCTTGTAGGACAGTTCAAATACCTATGCCCTGTCTGGTTGCAATTGGTGCAAGTGATAGTGGTCATCCTTGATGTATCCCTAGGGGCTGACACCTCAAACTGACTTTTTCTTCTAACTGTTTGTTTTCTGCCAGGGGCCTCATTGAATACATGTGGATCAATGTCTCTTGTGTTTGTTTTAGGCCAGCCATCAGCTCCAGGAACAGGGTATATCACATTTTTAATGCCTCCTTGTACATAGGTTTCTTGAAGAAATCATGCACATAGTCCTCAGGATGCTGCTTGATCTTCACAATGACAGAGATGGCATGATTGCAAGGTATTCCAGTAAGATCCCACTTCATGCAACCACAAGTTCTAGCTCTCAGATCAACAACATGGACTCCTGGACCAGTGGTGCTAACTTGCCATAGACCTATGTCTGCATTCTTAGCCTTGCACTCTCTAGAAAACTTTTTAGCAATCTCTAATTGCTCAGAATAGAATGGTGTGATCTCCCATCTTGTATTCTCTGCCTTTTCTCTTGTGCCACTGCATTTCATCATGAGTTTGTCCTTTATGCCATCAATCATTGTTTGAATTGGCTTGTTCCTGACATCAAGTATCATTCTTTTAAACACTTCACTAAGATTGTTGACCACAGGATCAGTCTTGCAATTTGTGTCAAAGGCATGCCTAGCCCATGCTTCTACATGAATCTTCATTAGCCAATTGTAGCCTTCCTCACAATCAGTTTTCATAGCATCCATAGCCTTGTCAAATCCACTCTTGGTGTAGTCATAACTAGCACTAAACATATGTTTCTTCAATTCTTGGCCTTTAAACCCTGATCTCTAGAAGTTAGCAAAGATACGCCTTAGGCAGAATCTGCCTGGTGAGTTAGAAAAAACATGACATATGGCTTTCAGCAAACCCTGAAAAAATAAATAGGTAATTGGTTAGATAAGAAAATGAGTATGGATGCAGATAGGAGAATAGAAAAATAGAAACAACAAGAAAATTAATCAATTACCTTTTGCCTATCTGACATAATAGTGTAATTTCCAAATTTTCCTGCCTCTCCAATGCAATATTTAAGTTGTGTTAGAAACCAAAGCCAGCTAGCTGTATCTTCCTTGTCCACAACACCAAATGCAATGGGAAAGATATTGTTGTTCCCATCTCTTCCAGTAGCAGCCAAGATTTGTTGCCCTGTTGTCAGTTTGATAAAACATCCATCAAGCCCAATAAATGGCCTACATCCATTAAAAAAACCCTCCTTTGATGCATTGAGACAAACAAACAGCCCATGAAACCTGGGATTTGGACTAGGATGATCAAGCACCTCTTTGGTTGTTACAATGCATCTACTTCCTGGATTTGTGTCCAATATAGCCTGCAGATAGTTGCTCAGCCTTCTATATTGCTTCTTCTGGTCACCAATGACAACACTGAAAGCCTTCTTCCTTGCCCTGTAAGCTTTGCTCCTTGGCACTTCCACTCCAAATTTCTGTTTTGCATGATCAATCAGTGTGTCCACACATGTGTTTGGATTTGTTCTAATAGCTTGCTCAGACTCCTTGGCCAACCAATCTATTGACACCTTTGTGTTCTCTCCATGGGCTATGCAAGTGTGAAGGGCATTGAATTTTCTGATGCAGAAAGTTTTCTCATGGGCAATGTTAGAAGCAGTAAGGAAAAAAGGACAACTTTCTTCACTGCATTGAACAATAATCCTATCACTATTGTTTCTGTGAAACTTGAAGTTCCTAAGCTGGGCAATGTGGTAGTTCCTAAGGGCAATGAACTCATATACATCTTTGAAGCATAACTTGATGGAAAATTGGTCATGTGCATCAGCTCTGCTTGGATCATAGTATTGCCTTTTCTTCATCTTCTTTAGACTCCTTTTTCTTCCACTTGCCAGTGCAATTTTTTTCACATATCCATCATCATCACTATCAGGCAACTCATCATGGCTGCACTCCTCATCAGATGTGGGCAAAAAGAAATTATCATCTGCTTCATCAGGCTCATAATGAGATCTACTTGTTGGTCCACGCCTCAATGCCAACTTCTTTTCTGTAAAAAAGTCTTCTTCAGCCACTTCCTCTGCCTATGATTCTTCCACTACTAGAGAAATGCTTATAGCAGCATGCATTACCACAGGCGCACTAAATATATGGTGCGCTGGTGCTAACTACCGCAGGCGCACACTATATTAGATCCGCCTGTGATATTTTACTACCGCAGGCGCACCACCTGTTTATACGCCGGCGGTAACGTGTGAGAGGAACCGTCTGGAGGGGCATGGGCTACCGCAGGCGCATGTGTATGCCATGCGACGGGGGTATTCTATTACCGCAGGCGCTTGTGTGTGCGTGTGCGCTGGCGGTATTCTGTGGATTGGGCCAGGCCTCGGTCATCCCGTACTGTATGTATATGCACCGTACCAGGCATTATTTTTTTGCAGCCATCGTGATGGAGAGGCGAAACACTAGCCGCTCGTCCTCCTCTATCTGCCTCACTGGCCACTCGTCCTCTATCCGTCGGCGAACAAAGTCGCACCCCAAACCCTATCCAGAGCTCTCCGTGGCGGCGGCCGCCGAAGACCGCGAGAGGAATCCCAGTAAGTCCCCATCCCCTCCCCCGTTCCCACTTGATCTACTCCATTTGTAACCTCCATGGACCATCACCTCCTCCCTGCACTCTTCTGATACGGCCTCCCGAATCTCACCTTGCCGTGTTGATTGATTTGCTTCACAGATTCATACATCTGACGACAAGGACGCGCCGTGAGAACCCAAGGGCGTCGTCCACAACACAATCGGAATTTGGGCCGTGAGCTCTGTAGATCTACGCGCCGTGAGCTCTGTAGATCTGAATTTGGGCTGGCCGGCGAATCCGTGAACGGGAGCCAACCTGGAGCTGCTTCTGTGCTGGATCCTATGGATCCGCTTGCTACCAAGGATGTAGGAGACCAGGAGATAAAGGATTGCTCTGACACTGCCATTGAGGAGCCCAAGACTGCCTCTGCTGATCCCACGAGCAGCAAGCCGGGCCGTTCGATCGGGACGACCTAGCTAGACAGCGTGACCACCTCCCGAGAGCTGCTGTCGGTGATTCCCAGCGACCATCACCCCAAGAACTGCCACTCCTGCCGCCGACGACCACAACGACATGTTTCTTCTGGTCACATCCTCAACCCCTAGTGAGCTCTCTTTTCCCTGCTCCATCTAATCATGCAAAAAATTATTTTTATTTTCTATTGAATTGTATATGTAGGTAGTACATGTATACAATGACTAGTACCTATTTTAGGTGAATTCTGTGCCATCCTAGATGACCTATGCATACGAAAATCTGTGCATATAAGGTGCTTCTTTGTACCACAACAAACCTTGACCGACATAGGATGATATATAGAAAGACTCAAGGAGTGTTGCCTGTTTGCTAGATCCATCAATAGCACCGGTAAACAATGAAAATAAAGCCATGCCCCTAGCAACCAGAACATAGAACAGAAGCATCATCAGCAAAGCAACAACTGAAAGCTCAGGCCCCAAACAACCACATCCATGAACAATAGCAGCTAACACTCGAAATGCAACCATGCCCCTAGCAATCGGAACACCAAACCCAAGAAACAGCCCCATAAGGTTGGCCATGTACAAACTATATTATGTAGATAGACGATTCCAACTTTCTTCAATGTCTGCCCTGGCTTTTATATTGACAGTGACTACATAGCATACTCAAAAGGGAATTGTCGGCGCTGCAAGATCAATGGCCACTTCGGATCATTCACATTTAAAACTATTCTCAGAATGCAAACCAACTTCCCAACAGCTAAACCAGTCATCACCGTAACCTCAAGCACACAATCGGCTAGCCTGTTAATCAACAACCTTGTGCCATTACACAGCCTCATTCCTTGATTCAGATTCCACATCAAAATAACATGCATGCCAACCTGGAGCACAAGGCGATGATCAGCCTAATTCAGTTGTATTATAGAACCGAGACTTTATGAATTTTTTAGATGACCTAAAATATTTAGTTAGTGAGAAGAATGGATCAGTTTCTTTATGGTACCCCAGAATGCTCTGCTGTTTGTGTATAATCTGAGCCACATAGTTGTTTAAAGATAAAGAAAGAAACTTACAATGTAGATATTTTACTACTTGGGCAAGTTAAATGATTCGCTATCCTATACACTTTGTGCTTGACCTCTGTTTGACATTTTAGAGGATTCAGATTATGCTCATGCTCTTTTAGATGAGTTTTCTTCAGTTCTCGGTCACTTTTATATTGTTTTCACATATTGCCAATGCTATAATTACACTGCGTTATATTGCTCTTATGTTGTTTAATTTCTGTAACACTATAATTACACTGCCAATGCTCTTACATTGCTTAATTTCTTTGACTTGCTTGTAGCAGAAATATAATTACACAACCAAATCTCTTATATTTCTTTAATGCTATTTCCCAGCACCATATCTACTACTTCCGTAGCAGCATGCCTCGTCTACGTCGTCGTCCGTGTCGACACCAAGCCGCTGCGCCGCCTCCTGCCGTGGGCCGAAGCCACTGGAGCTGGAGCTGGAGCCACAATTCCGTTTGTTGTTGTTTTTTGTAGATCTATAATTACAAAGTTGCAAAGTTGTAATACATGTTCACTTTAATATAATAAACACTCCACTCGGTGGTTCCGTGACTGCTTTTATTTAAAACATGTACATACTAATGCTGGCGCACATGGTCTGTGCACCGGTGGTACCCCTGTGTTTTTTTAAGCCTAAAAGTCCTACTGCCGGCGCACATGTACTATGCGCCTGGGGTATTTAGTGCTGGCGCACATGCCTTGTGCGCCTGGGGTATTTAGTGCTGGCGCACAAGCCTTGTGCGCCCGGGGTATCTAAAAATACCGCCGGCAAAGCTGGTTGTGCGCCTGCGGTACGCTAATACCACTGGCGTGTACGTCGCCAGCGCATCGCTATGCGCCTGCGGTAGGTCTTTTTTGTTCGCGTGCGGTACACTTTTCTCTAGTAGTGTTCCTGTCCTGAATAAAACTCATCCACATCTGTATCCCCTTCAAAGTGCATTTCAGGATCTTTATTCTGCTTACTCAATTTCATTAGCTTCTCCATGATGAGCTCATCTTCAGGTTCTTTTCCTTCTTTCCTCTGCCTCTTAAATTTATTAACTATCTCCAACTCCTCTGCTATTCCTTTCTCATGATCAGCAGGCCTATACTCACCCATGTCAAACATTGAAGCATCATCAACTGAGTCTATAATCTCTACAGGTATTTTCTGCCTGTTAATGTTTTCTTTCCCTTATCAACATTGCAGCTTTGTTGAGTTCCAATGTACAAGGCATCTGTCAAGTCAATTGCAACTGGATAAATTTCTTCATCCTCACTTATGAATGTCACTCCATCCTTGTCCATTGCAAATTTTGCTTGCTCAATTGCTACAACTTGCCCTTCTAATTTCTCTTTGTCCATTTCACATAGATTCAGTCCAAATGGTACTGGTACATTGTCCTTAAGTACAGTTAACTGCAGCACTTTGTCACTGTCAAATATTTGCAGCATCTCTTCCACCTTGACCATGCTGTTAAGAGCTTCCAACCCTTCAAAGCCCTTTCCCTTCTCCCTAACATAGTATATAGTATTGCAATATCCATAACCATGTTCATCAACCATTGCCAACAAATTCTTAACAGTTATGTCACTTGTACAAAGGAACCTCTCTACATTGTCTTGTCCAGGGAAATTGAACCTAATGTCCCATATTTCGTCATCCAAACTGCATAAATAAATTCAATTGTTACTACTTTTTTATTATAGTGCCTACATTAAATCATAAATCCTAAATACTAAATACTAAATCATAAACCTACATGCACAATTGATTCAGTTACACAGAACATATCTATGCAGTCATATTCAGTAACAAATTCAGTTACATAGAAAATATATATGCACTCATATTCAGTAACAAATTCAGTAACAAATTTCAGTAACAAATTCAGTAAAAAAATATATATGCAACCCAGATTCAGTTACACAGAACATAGTAGTCATATTCGGTAACAAATTCAGTTAGACAGAAAATATATATGGACTCATATTCAGTAACAAATTTCAGTAACAAATCAAAGCATAAATATTAATACTAAGTCACATGTACTACACTACATCAGTAATCCACTGTATAAACCTACACTACCTAGACATAGTTTCTGAATCACCACCTAAACCTAGATTCACTTGAAGATTGGGGAGAGGACAGAGAGAGAGATGGGAGAAAAGATAGAGAGAGGGGAGAGAACTTACTCGACGCCTCCAAAGCCAGATGACCACTGGTGTCTCGTATTCCCCGGTGAGGCCAGTACAACCCTCGCAAAAGCGACCGCCGAGGAACGCTCCGGCGAACTCTCACCCAATCCAGGAGACTGCGAGCAGGGACCATGTACGCCAGATTCGCCGCCCCCTTCACCTTCCATGCCACAGAGGGGTTCGCCGGAGCCAGGGTCGCCGCCGCCGGGGGTTGCCTCCGCCATTGACGAGGAGCATAGCAGAGCAGCGAGCGGGCGATTTGGGGGGGGGGGGAAGTGAAACCTAAATAACGGTTTCCCCCCTTTTTACACGGTCCTTGTCCGCCCGTCCGGATTCGTTGTCCGCCCGTCCCCAGTGGTCTCCGACAAACGCCACGTCACCGCCTAGGTGGGCCCTGTCGAATATGCATCTCAACAAGTCCCTTGGGTGCGCCCATAGGGGTTCGAGTAGGAGAACGTGTAGGTGCTGGTGACAATCATCGGCTAATCAGGGGGCATGATTTACCCAGGTTCGAGGCCCTCGTTGAGGTAAAAACCCTTACTCCTGCTTCTGTCGATCTGTATTAACGAGTAGATCGGTTACAGTGGGGGATGCTTAAGTCGAGAGTATGATCTTGATCTCAAGGCTTTGGTGGTGCGGTATTGCTTGCTCCTCCCCTCCGGTGGTTCTCCAGGCTTTATATAGATATCCAGGTCCCAAACCGTGCCCGGGGGGGATACAAACCCTAACCTAAAGTCGGTTACAAGTTTCCTTTCTTAACCCGCAAGGCTTTGCGGGTGGGCCTTCGATTGGGCCTTCTAGAACAGTTCATGGCGTCTCCCTTGGAGCTTGGATCTTGGGCCTTAGACCGGGTAGGCCCACCCGACAGGTCTAGGATCCATCCCTTCGTCAGTAGCCCCCGAGCGTTTGCTCGGCTGAGAATCTGTCGGGTAAACGCTCAAAGTTTATCTTGATTTCTTTTCGACTGGTGACTTCAATCGTTCGAAGAGGATGTGTACCCTGTATGCGATGCATTTCTTGTACTCGAATATCGAGAAAATAAAAGTGCCTGTGCGTTTGGCTGTTTTCGCAGAAGGCTGTGGCTCAGTTGCTTGGCTCTCCCGAAAGCTCAGGGCCAATTAATTGCATCTAGGGAAAAAACAGTTCTGGCCTACACATATCCGAGACCTCCGACTCGAATCTGGTGAGGCGATCATTACGACTGGGCCGTGGAGGTCTTACCGAGTCGAATTTAACCTAATAGGATACCCGGCGCGTCCGCTAGGATTTTTCTTCGTGTTGTTGACACGGAAATTTACCGGAGGACGCAGCTTGAGTGTGATTCCAGGCCATCAAGAAAGATCTCTCAGGTCTTACCTTCGTATTGAGAGGATACGACATCTGGATGTGCCTAGTCGGCTGAACGATCCATGATAAAGATGCGTATACATCGTATGCTAGAGTGGCTGGGACCGCTCACCCGTGGACATTTCCTCGCGAATTTGCGAGTGAAGAATTTGTCCTCGTTGTCGAGACATCGTAGTAGATTTCATAGACGGGGGTGCCATGAACTACCGATAGAGACGTGGGAGGACGTGATCGTATGATGAACAATGACACAGGGTTTTACCCAGGTTCGGTACGACGCAGTACTGCGGCGTTCCTACTCCTGCAATCTCACTATTCAGGGCTGAAGCCTGGAAAATACAGAGTACAATGTGAGGTTAGGTTTAGCTATTCGACAAGGATCCACCTCTCGTCGAATTAGCCTATAGCTTCTTGTCTATCTATCTTATATCCCGTCCGGCTTTATATAATAGCCGAGTTAGGGCATACAGAGAAAGAAACCTAGAAGACTACGGTATGTGTTAACTTTAAAGTAAGGAATCCGCCTTCTGCTCCAAGCCGTATCACGTGGGGCGTGATCCGGGTTCTTCTAGAATCCGGCTGCTGTGCATCAGCTTACTGGGCCGCTCAATGGACCGTAGCCCATTACCATTTAGGCCACCCTGGTAATCCGGCACTTTAGACTACATCTGATATACCCCTGATTGGTATATATCCGATAGTAGCCCCCAAGAAGGATTAAGACTCTGATTTTCCGTCTTTCCTCAAATGTGCAATCTTTCCGAGAAATTCTGGCTCTCTTTCTTGATTCTTCTTTTCATCAAAGTAATGCCATAACGCAAAACTCGGATTTCGGAAAGTCCGGCTTTTCTTCCACGAATCTTCGTGGAGAAGGAACTTCCTACGTCAGCGCTTTAATCTTGCTGACGCCAGGGACGTTTGGGTTTCGAGCGGGAAGACCTGGAACATATCTCTGACAGATTCTCGCGGGAAACGAGGAGATAGCAATAATCACCCGTCGTTTCATTTCCCGGAATTTCCGGCGAGTGACACGCGTTGATCATCCAACGGTCAAAAGATCCGTTAGCACGTATTGCGACGGGTTTCCGGCTATAAGTAGCCGTCTCCATCCCCTCCGGCAAACCTTCCGCTCCCAGTTCTCCACGCCTCACTCAGCGCCCAAGCACTATGAGCAGAGCAAGTCCCAAACGCGCACTCGCACATCGCCATTCACAACCTCGCCGGAGCGCACGGTTCTTTCCATCGCGCCGCCCGATAATGGTTTCCCCGAGCGCTTCTCCGTCTCGCTCCACCGCGGCGGAGATAGACGACATCATCAACACCCTGGATCCCACGGTGGATTCGCCTCTCCGCGCCACCGGCAACGAGCCGGAGAAAACAACCGGCGGCCAATCTGGCGAGGAACCACCTCCCGCCGCCACCAATCTGGCTGGGTCCTCCTCTGCGCCATCTCCGCCGTTCGCGCCCGAAACAGCAGAGGAAAAGATAATCCTCGTCGGAGAAGAACTCGCGGCCGCGTCCGCCGCGGCGTTCGCCGGCGCCGGGGCGGAAGACGAAGGAGAAGCTGCTGGCAACTGGAGCCAGAGCAGTATTCCCCCTTCCCTCCTTCCGACAATGGAGAAGGAGGGGCTGCTGCTGAAGGGCAAATGGCGGAGCCCGGAAGACGAGTCCGAGCCACTGCCCAAGGACGGGGAACGCGTTCTCCTCACCTCCCATATCGCCAGAGGTATGGGTTTACCGCCATCTGCCTTTTTTCTTGAAGTTCTCAACCACTATGGCGTTCAGCCCCACAATCTTCCACCAAACTCCATTCTATACCTAGCTGGTTTCCAAGCTCTTTTCGAGGGGTATTTAGGAATAGCACCTAGATTAGACTTTTGGCAATATTGCTTCGGAGTAAAGCGGAACCCTACAGAGGGTGTTCTTCCCATCCGTGGGACCATTTCTTTCACTCTTCGGAGATTTAGGGAAGATTGGTATCCAAAGATAAAAACATCAGAATCCGTCAAGTTTTGGACGGGTTCTTTCTTTTATCACCATGACATCCCATTCCCTAGAAAAGACAACGGGGTTCCTCCATTTATCAATTCCGCCGCCGTTCCACAAGACAGTTGGGCGGTCGAAGCAGTACAGACTTTGCCGGATGACCTGATGAAGATAAAACGGCGTATCGCCAAAATCACTTCCTCCCAGCCTCCTCTGACCAGAACAGACACTATTCTGTGCTGGGTTGGTCGCCGTATTCAACTTCTTGCCTTTCGTTCCCGGCTTCTTTGCGAATATGAAGGCCCGGAAGACAAAATGAGGGGGACGGACAAAGCCTTTACAAAAAAGGATTTCAAGAAGCGAGTCAACCAATTGGTTGCTACTCGCGACCAGTATGAGGAGAGCTTGTGGATGTATCACGAGGAAAACCCAGTTCCTAAGGTACTTTACTTTTCCCTTATTTGGTATTTTCTAGGATTTATACCTTTCCCTGATTTTTCTAACTTAGTCGGATCTTTTGTCGTTTCGATAGTTCGATGACCTTGCAGAAACAGATCTTGCGTCGACGCCGAACTTGACGAATTGCATGCCAATTTTTATGGCGGTCGGAAACGCAAGAGGCAAGTGATCACGGAACAGGTGATAGATCTTGACGGAATTCCCATCGCCACGTCCAGGTATTTTCCCAGGGTTTTCACTTTCCATTCCGTTTTGGTTCCTCGAGGTATTTACTTCTCAGATTTTTCCTTCATCCTTTCTTTTTTCAGTCTTGCTCCAGTTTCTTTGAAAACAAAGAAACTGAAAAAGCATAAAGCTACCGTTGGCAAGGGAATGCCGTCTCCAGCTGCAGCTCCTCCCACTCCAGTAACTCTTGGTGGGGAGGATAAGACCACAAACCCGGAGGAACAATTCCGGCCAACCAGCCAGCCTATTGCATCTAACGTGGACGCGAAGGAAAGGGCGGAGCCGGAGATGGGCGGTCCTTCTCAAACTTCTGAAGAGCCCACCCCTACTTTTGACAAGGATTTCAAGGTAAAGGAAGAACCTTTTGACGATCTCAGATACATTCGTCCGGCAGGTAAGAAGTTCTTCGCTCCTGCTCCCCTGATCCGTCCTTGGACACAAGGCAGACTAATTGTCCGAAATAACTTCGTGTTTTCACCTCGTCAGGTCATCCAAGACGGCTTGCACCATGTTGGAATTCTTTTTTTCTCAATATGTAAAAGAATTCAATGAAATCTTGTCAGGTTTGCAGCGGATGAGCCTAGGTAATATCTCTAGCCCCCAAGCAATAAGTCAAATGCATGCTTTTAACTTAATGCTTTGATCCTTAATATGCTTGCTGCTAACTTAAGCATTTTGTTTCATTTCCGTGTTTCAGCAAACCGCTGAAAGTATAAACCTGGAAGTTTTTGGAAAATTGACCGTCAAGAATAAGGAGGTTAGAAGCCTTCTTTCTATTCTTGAAGTTAAGGAAGCGGAGCTGGCATCGTCTCAGCATCAGCTGGAGGAAACAACATGTATTTTATTTCTCCGTGGTTTCATTTTTATGCCTTTTCTCTAAGTATTTTTCCGAGTTTTTCTAACTCAGTATTTTTACTTGCTTTTCAGCTGCTTTGGCGAAAGCCAAGCAAATTGCTGAAGATGCCGGCAATGCTGAGAACCTCCGCTGAGAGAACCTGGACCTTCATAAGGACCTTATGAGGGTTCAGAAAGAACTGGAGGCCAGCCAGCTGGCTGTAGGCATTGCTCAATCCAATGCGTCCAACCAAGCTAAGAAGGACAAAGCAACTATCCGGGACCTGGAGAACACTTTGAATCTTCGCCTGGAGGAAGGCTCCGAGATGGATAAGATCCTCGGTAAGTTTTCTACTTTTACCAGATTTTCAACGTTTTACAATCTTTCCCTGCTTTCTTCATAACCCTTTGGTTATTTGTCTGAAAACAGGAGATGACCCATCTCTTACTTGGATTGAAAAAATCCGAGCCTTCGGGAAGGTTTTCACCGCGCTAAAGGCTGCGGGTATGGAGCTGATCTACAAATTCCTTCTCGCAAGGACTGGGAAATTCTCAGAAGTTGAGAAACTTCCGGAGGCTATCTTGGAGGTGGCGGAGTCCAAGGAATCCACCTTGCGCTCCGCGGCACGGGGTGGTGCTCGCATGGCTTTAGGTCTCATGCGTATGCATTACCCCACTGCCAAATCTTGGCGCGTGGCGTCCGACATCACGCAAGGATATACGGAAGCCCAGCGGACCAACATCTTTGACGAGATCAAAGGTAACACAACTAAGATTTCTTCCATGGTCAAAGTCGCGATCTCCTACCCGGAGGAGGCAATTCCTGACACTCCAGAAGAATCCTCCAGCGAAGATGACTCGGATGCTTGAAGGAGAAGTCCGGGTCCTGGGTAGATAGAAAATAGGAGCATTACTGAACTTATGTTGTAAACATTATTGTAATGCTTCTATTCTTTTGAATGAACAAGTACTCCGCCTTTTGCAGTTTAATGTTATATAACTACTTTGCAAGTTTTTTCGGGTTATCATTCCTTTACCTTCTAAATTCTCTGGTTTTGTATGCTTTAACTGTCCTTAGTGCTTGAAATGGCTCGATAGCGTTTTAATCTTTATGCCGAGTGACCGAGTATGACCGATCAGTCTAAAACTCGGAAACATGGATCATGCTAAAGGCATTTTTGCTTACTAGCTCCAGTGACCCAGCACAAAAACAATTAGATAATATCTAGAGAATAGTTAAGGAATTTTTAGTATGAAACTTAGGCACGCATGCACAATCTGGGTTTCCTTAAGCCCTTTTTAGGCTGAAAATCGTTCAGTTTTTTAACGCCGAGCACGCAGGCACAATTCGGGTTAACGTTGAGTATTTTGAAAGATCATTGGGAAATAGAAAAGGCGAAGATATGCTTTATACTATAATAAACATGTAAAAACATAGAAGTATGGATTCCGACAACTTTATTTCATGATCTCAAAGATGTTTACATAGAACTTGAACTAAGTATAGAAGGGACGTAACTGCTGGATACTCCAGGGCCTCTTTGTCTCTCCTAGTTCATCATCTATCTTTCTCTTTCTTTTGCGATTCGGCTTCTCGGGATCATCTTCCGTATCTCGAATGTCTACAAGATAGTATGATACATTTTTCATAGCTTTGCTGATGACGAATGGTCCTTCCCATACTGGGGCCAATTTGTGCTTTCTTTGCTATACCAATCTTAGCACTAGGTCACCTTCTTTAGAAGAACGATGCCTGATTTTCCGACTATGATAACGTCGTAAACCTTGATGATAGATGGCGGATCTTTGAAGCACAAGCTCTCGTTCCTCTTCTAAGAGATCGACGACATCCTGCCGTGCGCTTTCGGCATCTGATTCATCGAAATCCTGCACTCTCGGGCTGTCATGAATCATGTCCGTTGGGAGAATTGCTTCCGCACCATAAACTAGCAAAAACGGGGTTTGCCCTGTTGACCTATTTGGCGTCGTTCGAGTGCTCCAAAGCACGGAGGGTAACTCTTCCACCCATGCTCGAGCTGTTCTATGAAGAGGAGATTCGAGTCTTGGGCGTATTCCTTGCAGGATTGAGCTATTCATTCTTTCAACCTGTCCATTGGATTGCGGGTGTGCCACAGATGCGAGATCTAGGCGAATTCCCGTTTGTCGGCAATATTTTGCCAACTCTCCAATAGAGAAATTTGTCCGGTTGTCAGTTATTATGCTGTGTGGAACGCCATATCTCATGACTACGTCAATAATGAAATTTCTGGCAGTTACACCGTCAAGTTTTTTGATGGGATTAGCCTCCACCTAGTTGGTATATTTATCCACTGCAACGAGTAGATGTGTAAGTACGCCTCTTGCAGTTTTGAATGGTCCCATCATATCTAGCCCCCAGACCGCGAACGACCATGTAATAGGGATAGTTTTGAGTGCTTGGGCTGGCATATTTGTCTGCTTGGCGTAATACTGACATCCAACACATGTGTTCACTATGTGCTCGGCATCTGTCTTGGCTGTTAGCCAGAGAAACCCTGTGCGGAATGCTTTTTTGACTATGCTTTTTGACTGAGCATGATGTCCGCAGTCTCCGGCATGGATTTCTTGCAGGATTTCTCGCCTTCTTCTGGCGAAATACATCGCAGAAAAAATCCGATAGTACTTCGTTTATACAGGCAACCGTTAATTACCGTGTATCCTTTGCATCGACGCTATATCTGTCTTTGCAAGACTTCATCTGCTCCATCCGGGTACTTTTGATCAACTAAGAAGTTTAAATATGGAATTGTTCATTCCGGGTTAACGAGCATGACTTTAGTTGACTCGGAAACCAGAGGATAGTCGACATCTCCACCTTTTATCGATGGTTCGTACAAGTGCTGGACGAACACACCTGGTGGTAGGGTTTTCACCCTTTCTGATCCCATGCGGGCTAATGCGCCCGCGTTCCAGTTTTCTTCCCTTTTGATGTGAAGCACTTCAAATCCTAGGAAGCAAATTACAAACTCGTCCACCGTTCTCCGATATTCGGCCATGATGGGACTTTTGGCGTCCCAAGTTTGGTTGAGCTGGTGCTGTATCAAATATGAGCCGCCATAGCCTAAGATGCGTTTAACACCTATTTCCTTTGCAATATGCAAGCCATGAAGCAGAGCCTCGTATTCTGCCACATTATTACTGGCATTGAAGTGTATTTGTAATACATACTTCATTATGTCTCCTTTAGGGGATTTTAGTACTACACCAGCTCCAGCGCCTTCCTTCTTCTTGGATCCGTCAAAGTGCAGGATCCAGTATTATGACTCCGGTATTGGTGTTTTTTCCATTGCTTCTGTCCAATCGGCGACAAAATCTGCCAACACCTGGGATTTTATTGCCGTCCTGGGTTGGTACTTAATGTCGAATGCTTCTAGCTCGATGCCCCATTTGGCTACTCGGCCAGTCGCTTCCGCATTGTTTATTATATCCCCTAGTGGTGCTTTACATACCACCGTTATGGAATGTCCTTGGAAGTAATGTCGAAGTTTCCGAGATGCGAAAAACATGCCATATGCCAGTTTTTGATAGTGTGGGTACCTTTGTTTAGATTCAGAGAAAACTTCACTTACATAGTATACCGGAGGCTGATCTGGTATGCTTTGTTCGTCTTTCTTCCTTTCCACAACTATTACTGCGCTAATAACCCTGTTTGTAGCCGTGAGGTACAATAACATAGGTTCTTCGTCTTTTGGGGGCGCCAAAATCGGAGCTTTCATCAAAGTTTCTTTCAACTGGGTTAATGCTGCGTCTGCTTCTTCTGTCCACTCGAACTTGTCGGACTTCTTCAACAATTTGTATAGTGGCAGAGCTTTGTCCCCTAGCCGGCTAATGAACCTGCTAACGGCTGCTGCAGAACCCATCAATCTTTGTACATCTTTTACGCACGTGGGCTTGGAGATGTTTAAGATTGCTTTGATCTTTTCCGGGTTTACTTCTATTCCTCTATGAGAAACGATGAAACCCAGAAGTTTTCCTGAGGGAAACCCGAATACGCAGTTTAAGGGATTCAACTTCATCTTATAAGTGCACAAATTTTCGAAGGTTTCTCGCAAATCTTCAAGTAGTGTGTCCTTTTTCTTGGAAACGACAGCAATATCGTCCACATAAACATGGACGTTTTTGCCAATCTGACTATGCAAACATCATTGCATGCAACGCTGGTAGGTTGCACCTGCGTTCTTCAGGCCAAATGGCATGGTTATGTAATAGTACGTCCCATATGGGGTTATGAAGGAAGTTTTGATTTGATCTTCTTCCTTCATGCGTATTTGATCATACCCGGAATATGCATCCAAAAAGCATAAAAGCTCAGAGCCAGTAGTGGCGTCTATTATTTGATCGATTCGCGATAAAGCAAATCTATCTTTTGGACACAATTTGTTCAAGCCAGTATAATCTATACACATCCTAAGAACGGTGCTATCTTTCTTCGGGACTAATACTGGGTTTGCAGACCATTCAGTATGTATAACTTCCCGGATAAAATCTGCTGCCAAAAGCCGGATAATCTCTTTGCCAATAGCCTTCATTCTTCTTCCATCAAATCGACGGAGACCTTGTTTGACGGGTTTGGATCCTGGAATCACCTTAAGTTGATGCTCAGCAAGTTCCCTGGGTACGCCTGGCATGTCCGATGGACACCATGCAAAAATGTCCCAGTTCTCACGGAGGAACTTGATGAGCTCGCTTTCCGATTTGTCGGTCATCCCAGTTCCTACTACGACAAACTTTGTAGGATCTTTAGGATTTAGGATTACCTGTCTTGTATTCTCGGAAGCTTTGAAGCTATCTGCTGGCTTCCGGCTTTCTTTTCCTACCGGCATTTCTGTCGGCGATACTTCTTTGGCCAGCTCCTTCAGTTCTTCCTTTGCTATCACCTTTTCTGCGCAAAGGGTATTTTCTTTCTCTAGCTCGTTTGCCAATTTGAAGTCTCTCGTTATGGTGATTACTCCTCCTTTTGGCCCTGGCATCTTCATCTTGTTATAAATATAACATGACCTTGCCATAAATTTGGCGAAATCTGGACGTCCGAGTATTGCGTGATACACGCTTTCGAACAACACCACCTCGAAGGATGCTTTTTCCTGACGGAAGTGATCTTTCTCTCCGAAGGTTACATCTAGGAAAATTTCTCCTAGGGATCGTGCTTGTCTTCCAGGGACGATACCGTGAAAACGTATATTGCTGTGATTGAGCTGGGTCTCAGAGATTCGCAGATGCTTCAGTGTATCCAGGTACATTATGTTAATGCTGGATCCTCCATCCATCAGCACTCTTTTTAGCCTAGGTGCAGTTCATATGCTTCCTTGCGCTAGAAACCAATACGCACGTACGAGGCCTACGATTCGTTGATAAGATAACAGTGTGAAAACACTTCCTGATGTCGAATTCCAAAAACCAGCGAGAGGTTCCCCACTCTTCTTTGATCCGTCTGAGGGTCGAGTGGCAGCCTCGACCCGAGCGGAAGTGCGATGTGTCTGGAAACTCGGGATCGTAAATGGATTCGGGTACCATTCTGATCGCCTCTTTCATGATCTTTTCTATGGGTAGAACTACTGTGAGCGGTCTAAACTTCGACCCTTCTTTCTTTCTTTATTTTTAAAAGGGGGAGCAAAGCCTATTTTTTGCTCCCTCAATTGATAGATCAGGGCCCCTCCTGCCGGCCCGAATGAAAGGCTCTTTAAGGAAGTAGTCCCATCACTCTTGGGCCCGGCACCAACCAAGAGGAGGCGGGGCTCTCTCCAATCATTCCGAAGAGCCGAGATCTCGTAAAGGATAAGATAGCTGATGGAAGGATGAAGAAGCAAGCTGAGAAACAAGACGGTGATAGTGACAGACCGGATTACTTCTGCAGTTTAGGATATTATGCTTGTCATGCATGAATAAAATGGGGTAATGAGGGTGGGTATGGTTCCACTGAAGAGCCGAGGCAATTCAATATCCCAATCTCTCATCAGAGAATAAATGCTTCGGAGAAGCATCAAGTGACTAGTTTCCTGCTTACCAGTATCATGTTATGGTTTCCTAATCCTAGAACTGTTTCCGTGGGAATGAGTCTTACCTTCGAGAAATGATAGCTCCAAGAAAACCTGAGATGAAATGAATGGAAGCCTTCTCTATTGCTCCTTCCTTTCAAGAATAGCACAACAATAAAGATATTGCTACTTAACTGGAGGGAATGAATTGAAACAAAAGAGATGAATATCATCAATGGCAGGGAAAAGGCACGATAAAATAAATAATAATAATAGAGGAAATTTACGATTCAAAGATAAGCGCATGAGACTGGTTACCCGAATAGTATAGGAGCGTTACGATAGATAGATAATGAATGCCATCACACCGATTTACGTAATTGTAAAGGAGAGTAACGAGGAATAGCTTAATAAACAATTGTAGCATACTTACAGTTAGACTTCCCCGCAACATAACTCTTATTTATGCGATTCCATAGAATCACAATCCAAAACCACAACCATTCAAGCCATTATACAATGATTACGAGGATCATCAATTACTAAAAACTGTCATATATTTTTAGGAACCATTTAACAAATTTTACTAGGATTCAAAAGAAGCTTCAACCATTGACATTGCCAACTTCATTTCTTAAGAGCATTCTACTCCGTTTTCTACTATTATTCGAGTTGTCTTTTTCCTAACAATAGGATGAGTTGAAGTGATATAAAAATATCGCTGCCCAAAGTTTCATTTCTTCTCTTGATTCTATATCCATACCTACTAACTGGAAAGCTGCTAAAGAGGATCCAAATCGGCTGCAGAAGAGAGGAAAACAAAAACTATAGGTTATCATCTTGTCAAACAAAGCAAGGGAAACAGAAACATCAAACTCCTAGCGGGAGATCCAGACTTTTCTGTAGATTTGAGACATTGACATATTCCAACTTCGTGATAGAAATAGTGGAACAATAGGACTTACAATTAGAGCTTGTGTGCCGGGTTCTGGGATATTTCCGGGATGATCAGACTGATCCCAGGTAATTGGTGTATTGGAGTACTTCAAGAATTTTGGGGTTGCAGGGACAACCACGTTTATTTATCGAAGTGTTCTCTTTGCCACCTTTGCTGAGGGAGTTGCCAGGAAAATTAGGTTGCATTCTCTATCAACTCTCGGACACTTAGGTTTGCCTTTTCGCTGCTGTTCCTGGATTTTTTCGTCAGTGTCCTTTCACTGTCTTCTTTTTCATCTTCTGGCTTTTGCTTGGAGAATTTCCTCTTGGAGTTTTTCCCTTTGTTTCCGGATCCTGCGCTGCCTTTCATATGCTTGTTCAGACAACATTGTGCGTTAATATGGGTGGGTTTCCCAAATTGCGAGTGATGGACACAGTTTTCCGACTTTATTTTTTCCCACTCTTCTTTGGTGTAATTTATCGGCTCTGTGCTTCGTTCTTTCCACTTGCTCCCATTTTCTCTTCCAAAGGCTATGTTAACTTCTTTGGGCTTTTGCGTTACTTCGGGAGTCACTTTTTTATCAGTACGAGGGGTCTTTTTGTCTTGGATCAAAGTGTCGATATTGCCGCCTCTCGCTCTGATGTCGGCCTCGGCCGCTGCATGCTCATTGGCGGTTGTAAGCATAGATCCGAGATGTTTGTGCTTTTTGGAACCGATCATGAACGGTACGAGTCCGGGTTTTAATCCATTGACGAAAGCATGCATTGCTTGGAGGTCAGTTACTCCAGAACAACTATTCTTCATTGCCGTCCACCTTGAGATGAAATCCACGTATGGTTCATCCTCAAATTGGGTGCAACGGTTTAGCTGGTTGATGCTGTTTGGGCGCTTGTAGGTTCCCCGGAAATGCTGAGTAAACACTCTAGCCATATCATCCCAGCTGTCAACAGTTCTTGATGGTAATCCATTGATCCAATCTCTGTCTCCATCCAGTAACATTAGGGGGAGGAATTTTACTGCCTCCAGGTATGTCCCATTGTTGATCTGAACGTCTGTGTAATAGTCTGAGAGCCAAGTATCCGGGTTTGTGCTACCGGTGTATTTTTGGTACGTTGGACCAACTTTGGCAAAGCCAGAATGCAGAGTTATTCTTCGGATCCTATCAGTGAAGCACTTGGGTCCAAAGTATAAATCATCTATTTCCGCTCTGTCCATGTGTGCGGAGTATCTGTCGGCTGAATGGACAGAAGGGGATCTACTCCTTTCTTTTCCATTGTGGCGCGAACGCGTTTTTCCGGGATTATCTCTATTTCCTCCGTGATAGTGCCCTTTGGGATAAGGTGGAGTTCTACTCCTGTATCTTTCCTTATTCCTGGGGGGCGTCCGGGATCTCTCACGCCTGTGAGGTATATCCTGTCTTCCAGCATTTTCTGCAGGGCGTCTCGGAGGCGGCATTGATTTTCTGTCCTTCCGTTTTTTCTCTTCCCGATCACGGGGATTACTTCCATCTTTCGGGAGATGGGATCCGGTTCTGGACGCTTCATCCTTATTGTCGGGTTTCTTCCTGTCCTTTCTCGAATCTGATTTCTTCTCTTTCGAATTGTTTGAATCTCCAGGTTCTTCCGGTCCAGGTGCTCCAGCGGTGCATGTAGCTGTCTTGCATAGGGCGGAGTCATCATGTAACTTCCCCGATCGCTTTGCGCTCGCTATTGTTGTTGGAATGCTTTTCCTAGGAACGCATACACCCCTTGAAGTTTTTCACCATTGGAGTACATATCGTTGTTGAGGATGGCGAACGCTGCTTCCGCGTTTTCTGCTGCGGTTTTGTATATTGGCTCGCCTCTGGCATCTTTGCCATTTACCTGCTTTTGCCAAGATGGGTTGTGGAACCTTTCTTTTGGCGGCATTGCTTCCGGTTTTGCGATTCCGGGTAACAGCGTAGGTTTAATGCCAGATCTATTCTTTCTCTCGTATTCCTCGATTTCTTCCCGCATGAGCTTGATGTCAGCCTGGGTTTTGTGGAGGTGTTCTCGAGTTCGAAATAGATGTTGCTGCTGCCTTTGGAGAGCTTGCCTCCGGGCTTCCAGCACTTTAGGGGGCTCGTGTGGTCCCACTGGTGTTTGGAGTAATTCCTGTTCGTCCTGTTCTGTCTTTGGCGGAACAAGGATTTCCTTCGTTTTCTTCTCCGTAGGTTTCACTCCGCTTGCATCTCCTACTTCCGGGCTTTCATTGGCTGGATCAGCCGATTTCTTCTTCCGGAGCTTATACTGGAGTTTTTTAGCAGCTTTGTGTTTCTTCTTGGAAGAGGGAGGTTTCTTACAGGGTTCTTCCTCTGTCAATTCTTTGACATCGAGGAATTTTGGAGAGGTTTCTCCTTCTTCTCTCTCTTCCTCTGGCGGAGGCGTTCTAGGGATTTCCTGACTATCGGCATCCGTGTTTTCAGCCGGTTTTGCCATCAGTACTTCGTGGAATCCCTCTTGGAAGGATTTGACCTTTCTCTCGAAAGCGTCTTCATCTTCGTCTTCGGTATCGAAGTGATCCGATCCGGGTTCCGACTCTAATCACGCCTTGATGGCGGCTAGCACAGAGTCAGCTTCCGAGTTCGTCGCCATGTTGACAGATGTCGGATCTTCCACCTCTGTTGTGGGATTGTTGTTTTCTGCCTCTTGCACGGGATTTTCTTTCATCCGTGTTTTCGGCGATCTCGGACTGCACCATGCCGATAAAGTGCGATTCAGCACTATATCGACGATCTGAGCAAAATCCGGTGTCATAGTCGTCTTCGACTGGGTATAGGGCGGGTGGGATAAATTTGCTCCCACCATAGAATCCCATTGCTTCTGCAGTTAATCCGATAAAGATGTTTGCAGATCCAATCGGTAGAACGCAGGCACTTACCAGATGATTCCGCACTGGCATGTACGATCCGTTGTCGAGGAAGCGCCCGACGTCATTGTCGAATTCCAAGCTTCCGACAGTTATGGTACTGCCGATTCCGCCAAGTATCCCCGACCGGAACATAACGCCTGACGTTGCTGCCCCCATGGTGGGCGCCAACTGTCGAGACATCGTAGTAGATTTCATAGACGGGGGTGCCATGAACTACCGATAGAGAAGTGGGGGGGGGGGCGTGATCGTATGATGAACAATGACATAGGGTTTTACCCAGGTTCGGTACGACGCAGTACTGCGGCATTCCTACTCCTGCAATCTCACTATTCAGGACTGAAGCCTGGAAAATACAGAGTACAATGTGAGGTTAGGTTTAGCTATTCGACAAGGATCCACCTCTCGTCGAATTAGCCTATAGCTTCTTGTCTATCTATCTTATCTCCCGTCCGCCTTTATATAATAGCCGGGTTAGGGCATACAGAGAAAGAAACCTAGAAGACTACGGTATGTGTTAACTTGGAAAGTAAGGAATCCGCCTTCTACTCCAAGCCGTATCACGTGGGCCGTGATCCGGGTTCTTCTAGAATCTGGCTTCTGTGCATCAGCTTACTGGGCCGCCCAATGGACCGTAGCCCATTACCATTTAGGCCACCCTGGTAATCCGGCACTTTAGACTACCATCTGATATACCCCTGATTGGTATATATCCGACACTCGTCGCATTAATGCGTAAGGATTTTTGCATTTGAGTCCATACAAGAGAAATTCCTTACTTGGAAGCCTTGTTGTGCCTATACGAAAGAAATTTCGTGTTAAAGGCCTTTATGCGAAAGAGTTTTCGCGTCTTGATATGTTCATACGAAAAACGTTTCGTGTTATGGAGTTTATGCGAAGGAATCTTCGCGTCCTGATATGTCCGTACGAAAGAAATTTCGTGTTTAGGATCTTATGCGAAATTTTTTCGCGTCTTCGATATGTCCATACAAAAGAAATTCCGTGATTAGGATTCTATCCGATGGAGTTTTTGGGTTTGATGATGTGTGCAATTACATCATCACGCACTTTGTTCGTGTTCGTTCTAACTCCTCCCGATGGGACGTGACAAAGTGAAAACAGGGCATGCTGGCCCACCTAGTCAGCTTTTGACCGGAAACGAGACGTCGTTTCCGGTTTTTCCGCGAGCCACACGCAGTAAATGCGCACGATCTGCTGTTAAGATCGTGGCACGAAACAGGTTTTCACCGCTGCCTCGTTTCGGCTTCACGCGTGGCAGCCGCGATGGGTGCCACGTTTCTTGATGAACGGCTCGGATCGATTTGTCTTGTATATATATATCCTCCCTTAGCAGAAAGTAAAATTTCGTGGTCATTTGCTTCTCCGTCTTCTTCTTCCTCGCGCCCATCTTCTCTTCTGCAAATACCCACAAGCTCTCATGGCGGGAGGAAAGAAGCGCAACGCCGCTGCTTCATCTTCGAAGGCGCCCAAGGATGTTCCTGCGCCACCCGCCTCGAGGACGGGCGATTGGCACTCTGCCAAGACCACCAACAAGAGCATCAAAGAGATGCAGACAGAGGGGCTGCTGCCCCCCGATGGCGAAAAACGAGTTCGCCTCGGCAAGAAGGAGGAGGTACCCAATGCCCACGCGAATGAGCGCGTGATCTTTGCAGATCACGTGTCGCGCGGGCTCTCGCTCCCCCTCCAACCTTTCCTTCTTGGTTTGTTGTATGTCTATGGCATACATCTCCATGATCTGCCTCCAAATGTGGTGCACCACATCTCGTGCTTCATCGTACTTTGCGAGTGCTTCTTGGGAATTCACCCGCACTGGGGCCTTTGGAAGGCCTTGTTCAAGGTGCAGGTCTTCCGCGAGAAGTCGCGAGTGGAGAATGGGCTTGGAGAGACGCTGCTCATCGGCGGCTTCAGAATCCAAGGGAAGACGGATAGCTCCTATTTCGAGATGCATTTCATCGACTCCGCGCAAGATGGCGGAGGAAGTCGTTTTACGTCGTTGATAACAGCACGGGTGGAGCTCATGAGTTTCACCCGTTCGCTGTTTTGAAGAGACGGAAGTCCTGGGCGCGCAAGCTCTCAGTCGAAGAGAACCGCGTCATCGCCCCTCTACTCGCCAAGGTGACAGCTCTTCGCGACCAGACCGCAGGGGTTGCGTTGAACGGTTTACATCTGGCGAGTGTCTTCCTCAGGCGCAGGATCCAGCCTCTCCAAGAGAGGCCCTCAACCATGTGGGAGTACCAAGGCGTCGATTACCCCAGCCGTGTTAGCCAAGATATTCTTTCGAATGCTGAATTCGAGAAGAAAATTGCGGCTATCACCAAGCTGAAGGTGGGCGAATCCTTTGACATCTGCCCTATTTCAGCATTTGAAGCTTCGAGGCCTCCTCCATCCGATGTAAGTTTCCTTCTCTTCTTTGATTTAACATTTTTGTCATTCGTGGGTTTGTCGACTGAATTTTCTCTTTTCCCCTTCTTGTTTTCTTAGAGCCTAGAAATAACTACATGCTATCCGCCAGTTTCTGTTGATGATGCTTCGGACTTGCTGGCGAGCAACCTCGAAGCTCCCCTTGACACCAGTGTCACCGAGGCCGACTCGAGTTCCGAGCATGGTTCTTCGGATGACGTGGAAGATTCGGGTAGCGACCTCCATCATCGCAAGCGCCGCCGACAAGTCGACGATGAAGCCACTTCCAAAGATAGTTCTTTGGGTGGCGGACCTGGCAAGGCGGCAGAGCCTCTCGTGGTGACGCCCTTGAACGTGCTTCCTCCTCCAGCCCCCAAGTTGAAGATTGGAACCGCCTGGAATGCGGATATGCTGGACGACGACGATGACGAGTAAGTTCTTCCTCTCCTATTGTCCTTTAGTCGAATGTCTTCTCTTGTTTCCCTTATGTTTTTGTTCGATTCTTCCTCTCATGACAACTTTCAATCCATCAGCCCTGGTCAGTTTTCTTCCTCTATTCCCTCTGTGAAGAGAAAAGAGGCGGCTGCGGGCGAAACTCCAGTTGCCAAGGTGATCCAGAAACCTTCGAGCCCAGCACCGGCAGCTCAGGCTCCAGACTATGGACTGCCTGGCTTCACGGGTCGGGCTCCGTTGAATAAAGAAGTCTCGGGGAGCTCGGCGGATCCTGTGTGCACCGCCCAGGGCCAGGTAAATCTTGTTCCTTCTTTCGCATCCTGTGTTTTGTCCGTTTGTACTTTTTTTATCGGGTGCACATCAGTGCTCCCGATGGGAGTAGCTCCCGAGGCCGTGGTTAATTGCTTGCGATTAGCCAAGACTCAAGTTTAGGCTTTTTCCTTGCTTTGATGTTATCGGGTGCACGGCAGTGCTCCCGATGGGAGTAGCCCGCGAGGCTATACTCGATTGTGTACAGTCGTGAATAGGCTCAAGAACTTTTTCCTTTAACTGGAACTTTGTTTTGTGTTTTTGTAGTCTCTTGACTCCCTGGCCGCCATTGGCCGACGCGTACTTTCGGCTGAGGCAGATTGCGCGGCCCTTCGGCTGGATCATGATCGACTTGTCGAGGATGGCCAAGCTCTCCAAGGTAGGTCAATTCACTCTATATTTCTTCCGCTATTTCATTTGATCATATCTGTTTTCTTTAGGCTGAATTTAACTGCTTTACAGCTCAAGTCGATCTCCTGAAGGCCGACAAAACCGAAGCCGCCTCTCGGATGAAAACCCTTGAAGCCGAGCTGGAGTCCACCCGAAAGGAGCTGGAATCCACTCGCAAGAATTCGGTTGACTTCGAGGGGAAGCTCGCCGAGGCCCAGGATGCGCTGAAGCAGCTGGAGGATGCTGGTGCTAAGCACGACAACGATCTTGTTGGCATCATCCGCCCTCTGGCTCAGCAATTCGGGGGTAAGTTGTACTTGATTTTTGCTGCGACTTGATTTTGATTGGCTATCTCGGGAGTTTACGGTGTCCTTTTGTAGATATTGTTGGTGTTGCACTGGAGCTACCTGGGAGTCGGCGATTGGATGCTTTGACGGACTCTTGCTCCCAGCTCCTAAAACACGTGAGTGGGATCTGCTCCCTCGTTGGCGAAGCCATTCGAGTGTTGAGGCAATTCCACGAGCGTATTCTGGTGGATGCCGTGGTTCCGCCCATGCTAGACGGTCTTCTGAAAGTTTTCCCGGAGGGTGATGTTTTCAAGCTTACTCGGTTGCCCAGTCCGAATGTGGAGCGAAGACTGCCATCCAGTTTGCGTTGGCGCACAGAGTCGAAGGCCTGGAGAAAGCGTATTCGAGCCTTCCTTACGACGCCGCCACGGGCAGAAAGGTAGCGCTTCGTCCTTTTGGTGATCCGGCTGAAGTCCTCGCCAAGAAGCTATCCGAATTGCTTGCCCGTGCTAGTCGCAAGGGACATCCTGCTGCCAGCGCTAGTACCTCCGCAGTTCCATAGGATAGTTTATTTTTACTTTGCCTTTTCAATGTAATGAACCTTGGGATGCATTCTCGTATTTTGCTTTTAATCAAAATGTTCTTTTGATGTCTAAAATGCCCGATTATTGCGATTGAAGCGTTACGAGCTCCCGATGGGAGTAGCCCCTGATCACCTCTTAAGTAGGTGGTATATTTCTTGAGTGGGGTCTTGGAGTGTATCTGAACTTGTTTCATTTCCTTCCAGGTTGTGGGTCCTAACGCAAAATCTTTGAGTGGATCTGCTGCACGAGTAGATCCCCTTGTTGCTGCTGTTGGTACATTTGCCGGGCTTTGTGAT
The DNA here is from genome assembly GCA_028641055.1 of Alopecurus myosuroides. Classification (NCBI taxonomy): domain Eukaryota; kingdom Viridiplantae; phylum Streptophyta; class Magnoliopsida; order Poales; family Poaceae; genus Alopecurus; species Alopecurus myosuroides. Next base: position 367,494,901 of record CM054057.1, on the reverse strand, counting down.
CGTGTCGCGGATGGTGAGCGCAAGCTGAAAGCTTTGCGTGGAGTGGCCGATGTAGCTAAATCAAAGCAAAAGTTTGCGGCTGAGCGTGAACAGTTCGTGATGGAGGAGCTGGCTGCTGTTACCAAAGACATGCTTTGTAAGCATGCTAGCCCCATAGCACTTTGTTGTTTACCTTCGCTTCACCTTTTTAACCTTTCACGCAGTTTTTCGCAGTTGTTGAGCCCGATGGTCCTTGTGAAACTCATTGGGTAGAGAACCACATTGTTCATGAGGCGAGTATCCCAAAACCGCATGCGAACAACTTCTGGTCTGACCGCAGCCGCAGCTTTATTCTGGATACTTTGAAGTACCGGGCTGGCCAGGCGAGGCTGCTTGTGGATTCTTTTCACGGAGCCTTGTCTTCTGTGCATCAGACGTTCTATCCGCTGGGTATTGTTCTAGAGAGGTTAAGAGACCTTCTAAGACTTTTTTGGCCGAGTTGGTGAAGTTCGTGAGTGTGTTAGTCAGCAGCTCATCTGCGGTGCTGAAGTGGCGCTCGCTTTTGTTCGGTTGTGGCATCCTGAAGTCAATTTTAGATTTGTGGCCAGGCTCCCCAATGCCCCCAGTCGATATGATCTCTCATTATGAAGTTGTGCAACCTGCGGCGGAGGAGATCATTCGACTGACTTCTGAAGAGATTGAACACAAGCTGGCTGAAAGGGCTCCTCCTCATTAGGTGTAATCGTAGGATGTAGATATCCTGTTACCTTGTACATTTCACTCGAGATTTTATAAGGTGTTTTATAAGGCGTGAACCTTGTTTGTACCTTGTACTTGTAATTTTTCCTCCAATGCTTAGTTAGGCGTAGCCCCCGTGCATTTGGGGTGTATACCTATTGTTTAGCATACAAAATGAAGAAACACGAATATCTATGGTTGAGAAACCATGTGTTTTTATTGATGTGGCTGAGAAGCCATGTATTTTCCTCGAGCTACAAGATAACTAGTATAGCCTTATTTTTGCAAATAGAATAATCCTAAGGATAGAACTTGCGGAGATGCGCAACATTCCATGGATTGGAGTAGATGCCACCGGTCTCGGGGTTCTTCAGTCGATACGCGCCACCTGGGATAACTTCGTGTATGATGAAGGGCCCTTCCCATGGTAGCTCGAGCTTGTGCCCTTCCTTTTGCTTGAGACGCAACACCAGGTCGCCTACCACGAAAGATCTGTGGCGTATACGATGACTGTGGTAATTGCGCAGCGATTGCTGGTATACCGCTGATCTTGCGAGTGCGATGTCGCGAATTTCATCGAGTGCGTCCACGTCTTCTGCGAGTGCCCTGTTCGAGGTTTCTTCGCTGTATGCGACGACTCGGGGTGCGCTGAATTTGACATCTTCAGGTAGGACGGCCTCGGCTCCATAGACCATGAAAAATGGCGTGTAGTTTGTTGACCGATTTGGTGTTGTGCGAAGGCTCCCCAGCACTGATGGTAATTCCTCTGCCCAGTGTCCTGCTGCTGGGTTTAGGCGGTCGAGTAGCCGCTTCTTGAGCCCGGCTGAGACTAATCCGTTTGATCGCTCGACTTGACCATTAGTTTGCGGGTGAGCCACTGAGGCGAAACTGAGGGTGATTCCCTTCTGTTCGCAGAATTCCTGTGTTTCCTTCGCTGTGAAGTTGCTGCCGTTGTCGGTGATGATGTTGTGTGGTATGCCAAACCTGCACACAATGGAGTTGAGGAATTTCACGGCGCATTGGACGCTGGCGGAGGTGACTGGCATAGCCTCGATCCACTTCGTAAATTTTTCGACTGCAACGAGCAAGTGCGTGTATCCTCCGGGTGTCGACTTTCGCAGTGGCCCCACCATGTCTAGCCCCCACTGTGCAAAGGGCCAGGTGATTGGGATCATGTGAAGTTCAGTGGCAGGGGCGTGCGGCTTGGGAGAGAATCTTTGGAAAGCGTTGCACTTGTTGACTAAGTCCTTTGCGTCTCTGGCCGCTGTGAGCCAGTAGAATCCTGCTCGAAAAGCTTTACCCATGATCGCCTTCCAGCTGGCATGGTGCCCGCAATCTCCTTGGTGTATATCTCGCAGTAGTTCCATGCCATCCTCGGGTGCTATGCATCTCTGCAATATTCCTGATATGCTATGTTTGTATAGCTCTTCATTGAGCACTCGAAAAGCTTTGCTGCGTCATACTATATGTCGAGCCTCGCTAATATCTGCTGGGAGCTGTTTGTTGGACAATAGTCGAGGTATTTCTGCGTCCAGACTGGTTCGACCAGAAAGACTTGCCTTGAAATGTTGTGGCTGAGCTCAATCATAACAGTTTGCAGGCTGACCTCTGTCTCCAATGCCGCGGGTGCTTCTGCTGATTTTTTGACCATGACTGAGCGCTTGACCATCCTCTCGAAGTATATTCCAGGCGGTATGGGTGTGTTGATAGAACCCATGTTTGCCAATTTATCTGCTTCTTTGTTGCTGGATCGCGCAATGTGCTTTAGTTCGCACCCTTTGAAACTTCCTTCGAGTAGGTTGTACATATCTCGATAGGCGACCATGTTTTCTGCAATGGCGTCACACTCTTTCATCGTCTGCTGTACGATGAGGTTTTAATCTCCATAGATCATCAGCCGGGTGGCTCCACAGGCGATCGCCATCTGCATGCCGTGAAGGAGGGCCTCGTATTCTGCGTCATTGTTTGATGCCGGGTCGTCGGGTGGAAAATCCAATCGCAGGACGTACTGCACCTTGTCACCTCTGGAGGATATCAGTACAACCCCGGCTTCAACTCCTTCGTTTCTCTTCGACCGGTCGAAGTACATTATCCAGTTGCTCGTATATTCTGGAGGGCCTGGCGTTTGTAGTTCTGTCCACTCGCTCAGGAATTCCACGAGTACTTGTGATTTCACAGATTTGCGCCCTGCATATATGATGTCCCAGGCGCCAAGCTCGATACTCCACTTTGCAATTCTTTCGGATGCCATGGGGTTATTCATGGTAGTACCGAGTGATGCGTCGTTCAGCACCGTGACGGTGTGCTCCTGGAAGTAGTGCTTGAGTTTTCGAGCTGTGAGCACCACACCGTACGCAAGCTTCTGATAATGAGGGTATCGCTGTTTGCAGGGCGAAAGCACCTCGCTGATATAATATATTGGCCTTTGGACGCCATACGCCTTGCCGTCTTCCGGCCGCTCGACCATGATTGCTATGCTGATGACTTGATTTGTTGCGGCTAGGTACAGATACAGTGGCTCCCGTTCTTGTGGCGTTGCCAGGATACGCCTACTCTGCAATGCTCGCTTGAGGTCCACGAATGCTTTGTGCACTTTGGGCGTCCATTCGAACGTATCCGTTTTCTTCAGTAGCTTGTAGAAGGCAATGCTTGCTCGCCCAGCCTCGCAATGAATCTGCTTAGAGCGGCTAATCGTCCTGCGAGCTGCTGCACACCGCGGAGATTAGTTGGTTCCTTCATTGCCAGGATCGCTTGGATTTTCTCCGGGTTGGCTTCAATTCCTCGAGCAAAAACCAGGTACCCGAGAAGTTGTCCTGCAGGGACGCCAAAGACGCATTTGGTCGGATTGAGCTTGATTCGGTACGCGTTCAGCGCGTCGAATGTTTCTATGATGTCATCGAGGAGCGTATTCTCTACTCGAGTCTTGATGACGATCTCGTCAACGTACACTTGTACATTCTTGCCAATGAGCTTGGCGAGGCATTTTAGCATGCAGCGCTGATATGGTGTGCCTGCGTTTTTTAGCCCGAAAGGCATTGTCGTGTAGCAGTAGACACCGTGGGGTGTGATAAGCGCTGTCTTCTCCTCGTCCTTCTTTTCCATCCTGATCTGATTATAGCCCGAGTAGGCGTCTAAGAAGGAGATGCGCTGACAGCCTGCTGTGGAGTCCACGATCTGGTCGATCTGTGGTAGGGGGAAGTTATCCTTGGGGCAATGCTTATTCAGCGACGTGTAGTCGACGCACACGTGAAGGATGTCAGTATTTTTTCTTCGGGACCAGCACCGGGTTTGCTAACCAGGTGGAGATCTTTATCTCGTGGATAAACTTTGCTGCGAGTAACCTGTTCACTTCTTCTACAAGTGCTTTTTTGCTTTGGCTCTGAAAACCGCCGGGTTGTCTGCTTGATAGGTTTGGCGTCTTTATAAACTTCGAGTGAATGGTCGGCGAACTCCCTGGGTATCCCTGGCATATCCGAAGGCTGCCAGGCGAAAATTTCCCAGTACTCAAGGAGGAGTTCGACGAGCGCGCCTTCCTATACTGGCGAGAGGGTGGTGGACACCATCGCTGTTTTCGTAGATTCGGTCGGGTGCACCTGATGCTTTCGAGTGCCGCTGTTTGCGCTGAACTCGAGCTCTGTGGCGTTCTTCTTTGTGAGGGGCATCACGGAGTGATCCGTAGTTTTTGCTATCTCTTCCAGCTCTTCCTGCATTACGAAGGATTTGGCGATCTCGTTGAACTCGATGTCGCATTTATTGGATTTCTGGAAATCGCCGTCGATGGTGATGGTGCCATGTTCCCCAGGCAGCTTGAGCTTCAGGTATGCATAGTGTGGTACTGCCATGAATCTGGCGGACGCTTTTCGGCCAAGAATAGCGTGGTACTGTGAGGGCCAATCGACTACCTCGAAGTCGAGAAATTCTCGTCTGTAATTTCTTCGGTTGCCGAGCACCACGTCCAAGTTTATTGTTCCTAGTGGGCGGACTGCCTTCCCTGGTACTATCCCGTGAAAGGATGTCTATGATTGCGCGAGTCCGTCCAGGTTCCTGTTCATCCTGCGGAGTGTGTCCGCGAAAATGATGTTAATCCCACTGCCTCCGTCCATGAATACTCGGGCGAGTTCATAGTTGCGTATTTGCGCCTGGATGATGAGTGCGGCATGCCCTGGTCGATAGACTCTGGGGGGATGGTCCTCCTTGGAGAAAATTATCGGCTGGTCGACCATCTTCAGATACTCGGGTTGGGATGGTGGTGCCTGGACAGCCATGAATACCTGTCGAGTGTTTGTTTTCTGGGCCCTGCGGGACGGGCAAACTTTCTGTATCATCCCCAGGAGTCCTGCTGGATTCGGGTATCCATTGGCTCCCTGGTTTGGGGCGGGTGGCGCTGGTAGTGCGGCTAGCACCTTAGTTTTGGTTTCCTGGTGGGGGCAGGGCTTGCGTTGGGTGGAATCCTTGGGGTCCTCCTCCAGGGAGCTGCGGGTAGCCCTGATTGACTGCTGCTCTGTTTTTCTTCGAGAAGGCCTCGTGGATGTCAAGAAAATTTCGGCAATCCTTGAGAAGGTGTGTTGCTTTAGTTTTTCCAGTGCACTTATCTGTGAATAGATGTAGCATGTAGTAACCATCAAGGTCCTCCTCGAGTGTTTTGTCCTCTGGTTTTGGCTTCCACTCGCGATTTCCGTGATACCCGCTGTCGCGATTTCTTGTAAATTCTGCTGCCACCAGTTCTTCCCGATCGTTGCGATCGTAATGCTTTCTTCTGTTCTTTCGACTATGGCGGTCATCGTCCGGTGTTGGTGATGATGCTTTCTCGTTGCGCACCGCGTCCTCGCCATTGGCCCATCTGTCAGCTATAGCCATTAGTTCTCCCATGCTTTTGGGTGCGACCCGTCCCAGCTCTTCCCGGAAGGCGGTTCGCCGAGCTCCTTTGGCGAATGCTTCGACTGCAACCTCCTCTGATATGTTTCCTGCTGTATTCCTGAGTGTGGTCCATCGCTGAATATATTCGCGAGTTGACTCGCCACTTTTCTGCTTGAAAGCTTGTAACTCCTTGATGGTCGCATGTCTTTTGTATGTTGCTTGAAAATTCTTGCAGAAATCGAGGTTTAGATCGTCCCATGATCTGTAGCATGCCTTCGGTCTTCCTTCGAGCCAGCTGCGCGTAGCGCCTACGAGATGTAGGTTAAGGTACTGCATAGCCGTATTTTTGTTCCCACGTTGGCATTTTACTGCCGTGAGGTAATCTGACAACCAAGCTTGTGGCTCTTGCGAACCGTCGTATTTTTGCACCTCCGTGGAGAGCTTAAACCTCTTGGGTAGCGGTGCCTCGTGGATGTTGCGAGCAAAACATAAGGCTACGCAGACCTCTTCGCCGGAGGAGGTAGATGGGGAACACGCGCGATTCCTGGCTGCTCGAGCTTTGTCGACCTTGTGCTGAGCGATGTCTGATCGCGCATTGTACCCAGGCTCGTCGCGATTGTCGTCTCTCCGCGGCTCCTTGCTGCGGTGTCGCGAGCGGCTGCTGTGTCGCCGTGGGCTGCGATCTCGATCTCTCCGTGGGCTGCGATCCCGACTTCTTCGTGGGCTGCGATCTCGACTTCTTCGCGGGCTGCGGCTACGGTCTCGATTCCTCGGGCTGTCGTCACTGCCACTCAGACTATCCCCGCGTCGTCGAGCTTCTTTTCCTCGCGCGCGGCGAGGCGACTTTTCCTTGCTAGGTGACGTACTCCTATGTCCATGGGGTGCTTCCTTGTCCTTCTGCGCGGCTGCTCTCTTGCGATCGTAGGAGGAGATTTTGGCGGCTGCCATGCCCAACCCCTTCTGTACTTGTCTGTACTGCTCCGCGCGAGGGTCGTTCTCTCCTGGTTGATTTGTCTGCATGTAGGTGGCTGCGGCAAGCACCACGGCGGCTGGAGTTGTCGGATACACGTTGCCATCCTCGTTGACACGCATAAGGGAGGCGTCGAGTGACTTACTGATTCCAGCCAGGGACTCGCCATCCATGGTTGCGGTTTTTGACACGCGTCTTTTCCTTGCGGGATGATTCCCGACAGAATTTGTTTTGGATAACGTGGCTCGGCGCTGGCTTGACTCGTCTGCTAATCTTCTCCGCTGGGCTAGATCTATGCGGGCTTCCTTGATTAAAGTGGCTGCTCTCACTAGGTGATAGTGGTAGGCGGTTATATCCTCATGAGGGGCTCCGACTTCGAGTGGTTTACTGGTGCGGATGGCCTCCTTTGCCCGATCCCAAGCGGCTCGTGAAACGCCGATGGTAGCGCGTTCCCTTGCGTTGTTCTCAGTTTCCTCGGGTGGATCTCCGGATCCTGCCATGCAGACCTGAGCCAGATATGGCTCGCATGTCCTAGGCGTAGTTTGGAAGGCTTTCCTGACCCGAGAAGGTTCCTCTGTGGAGAGGGTATGGAAGTTGTGGGTGTTGAGGCGGATAGATTCGCCACTTTTTGCCAAGTCGTGATCCGCGTAGCAAGACCGTGAATCGACAGCTTCTGGCCTAGAGATCTATCCAGATCCCGATCCTTCAAGATTGGTTCGCTCGGGGAAGTGAAGAATTCCATCCTTATTGGCGTAGAACTGGAAGCTCCCGAACGTCAGGGTGATACTTTTCTCCAAGTCGCTGAATACCGTGCGTGATTCCGGCGAGTGAGGGGCGACGATGACTGATCCGATTCAGATCGGATTGGTTGGGGTCGAACTTCCGGGGCTCCAGCGTGAGTTGGTTGTCGATGAGGCCGAAGATGCCGGAGATCCAGCACCCGCTGTTCCCACAGATGGCGCCAATTGTCGAATATGCATCTCAACAAGTCCCTTGGGTGAGCCCATAGGGTTTCGAGTAGGAGAACGTGTAGGTGCTGGTGACAATCGTCGGCTAAACAGGGGGCACGATTTACCCAGTTTCGGGGCCCTCGTGGAGGTAAAAACCCTTACTCCTGCTTCTGTCGATCTGTATTAACGAGTAGATCGGTTACAATGGGGGATGCTTAAGTCGAGAGTATGATCTCGATCTCAAGGCTTTGGTGGTGCGGTATTGCTTGCTCCTCCCCTCCGGTGGTTCTCCAGGCTTTATATAGATAGCCAGGTCCCAAACCGTTCCCGGGGGGGATACAAACCCTAACCTAAAGTCGGTTACAAGTTTACTTTCTTAACCCACAAGGCTTTGCGGGTGGGCCTTCGATTGGGCCTTCTAGAACAGTTCATGGCGTCTCCCTTGGAGCTTGGATCTTGGGCCTTAGACCGGGTAGGCCCACCCGACAGATCTAGGATCCATCCCTTTGTCAGACCCCCCACGTCAGTTTCCCTGTCAATTTCCCTCCAATCGGTACTCAGCGCACATTGCAAAAATTAAAAAAAAATGTGGTGGTTTTGTGCTAAAAAATGAAAACTGGTGGTTTTTTGGAATTTAGGCAGAAAAGTGGTGGTTTTATGCAAATTTCTCACTTTTGTGATAGCCATCGTGCTTGAAGTCATCTATCTTGCTATCACATAGTTGTATTTCTTGCCTAGCATAAGTTGTTGGTGCACATAGGTAAACCTATCTTGTATAGGTTTTGTGCTTGATAAATTAAATGCTAGTTTTATTCCGCATTTACTCAAGCCTAAACCGTAATTAATTTAAAGCACCTATTCACCCCCTCTAGGCGGCATCCTTGTACTTTCAATTGGTATCAGAGCCAGGGCTCTCATTGTTAGGCTTCATCGCCTTGAGAGTAATGATGTCGCTTAGTGAATTAGTGCACGATCCCACATTTCATTTCGATGGCACAAACTATGATGTTTTGAAATTTCGCATGCTTATTAATTTTCGGGTCATGGACCCACATATGGAGCAAATTGTAGAGATGGGTTTTCTCTTCCAAAGGATCCTCAAAATCCAACTTTAGAGGAAGAGAAAAACTTATCTCTCGATGCTCTTGCTATTAATGCGTTTTCCCTTCTTGTGAGCCTTGTAGTTATTAAACCACTCTTTCCTATCGGGAATGCTCATGAGTTATGGACAAAGCTTCAAGATAAATATGGTGTGTCCAATGTTGAAGAGGATGATTGTTATCCCTCCACTTCCGGTCGTGATTTGTTCTGAACTTCTTCTACTTCACCAACATGTGGTAAGCCACAAACTAATGAGATGATGAGTAGTGATAGGCTTTGGAATAATTATAGTGAGCTTATTATTGATGATACTTCATATTTATCTTATTGTCATGCCTCATCTTTCGACTTAAACACAACTAGAACCAAAAAAGTTTTACATGCTTGTGTTGATAGTCTTTGCATATCATGTCGACATTGCTTGACTAAATCTCATGATGATATGATTGCTTTATCTTGTTCCCATCATAAAAATGATTGTGTTTCCTCTAGTATTTGTATGGCTAACAATGTAAAGGAAACCCAACTCTCTATGGAACAAGATGTGTACTTGAGTGGTGCCTCAAGTAATGATCTATCGTCATCTACCACCTTTTTCCTCATGGCCAAGGATTCAAAGGTATCTTCTACTTTGAACCCCAATATATCTCAGGATGATAGAAATGGGTGGATAGCTTTGTGGTTATCTAGCCTTGATGGTGAGACCAAGAAAAACGTGAATGCTCTCCTAGAAAAACTTTTTTTTTTGAACAAAGGTGCCCCCTAAGGGGTTGTAATCACATATATTGATAAGAGCAGATTACAATGTTGTGATTACAATACTCATCCTGACAAAGAAAGATGAAAGCAGTACATCGAAGATGAATTATCGAGAAAACACGGCAACCTAGCTGGAAAGCACAAAAGGAGCCTATCAGGGGGTCCGGCGAGAACTCGGACCCACAGAACCTGCAATTGTACTTTCCAAGGGCCTCCGAAACCCCGACCAACCAAAGAGCCAGCGGCTCAACCAGCAATTGAATTGGCAAGGGCCAATGAGGTAGAGAACTGAGCTGTAGATCTGGAGGATGCATCACCGAGCTCAGAGCAGGTGGTTCTTTGCTGTTGAACCCGAGAAACCGCAGCAGAGACGATCTCATCCGCCTCCCTCATGTCCCGAACAGCAAAGAGGCATAATTGCCATGCTCAATAGTTGAAAGCATAACAGATGTATGCATGTAATTTCACAGAATTGCATCACACAGGATGAATTTGGATGTCGACAGCAATGATTTTGTAGAAGACTACGCATCCAACAACAATGCATGGAGATGCTCCTTGTGCAGCAAATGTTACCTCCTGTAGAGCATAGGAGCTCAAACAGGGCATGAAGACCAATCTCACAGATCCCTACTGTTGACATCTCCATACGGATTCCCTCCTCAATATATTCCACAAAAAATAGAACATTAATACCTGTGGACTTGAAGCAAACCACTGAGGAGGATCTCAGTGGAGTCCAAGTGCAGACCTGAACCCAAGCGTTCAGGGCCTTGTTAAAAAAGGAGGCGGCCACAGAGCACTCCATTAACATCGTCTTCTTCCACTGAAGCTCGATGAGACGAAGAAACCACCGCAACCCGCAACAGGTTGTGCCCATCCAACCATGTGCTCTCCTCTCTGCAACAGGCGCGCAGACGACAACCTCCTCCGTACTCTCCGCTCGAAGGAAGAACCGAGGAACACTAGCCCATCGCTCCAGCAGAAGCAGAACCAGCAGCCCTCCAGGGATCCGTCGGGCAAAAGGTAGGAAGGGCACCTTCAATCTTCTTGACACCACGTCAAAACAGAGGAAGGCAGCATCATCCCAACTCCCAGTAGCAGACGTCACTTGCTTCCTTCCTACCACCAGAAAATGCCCACTTCTGCACCTCCCAAAGCCACCCCCTCGATGGCGAATCGGAGCTGCCACCAGGCCATCCGCAGCAACAAGCCGGAAGCAACCAGAGGAACCCAGACGGAGACCGCCTGCATCGAGCTTATTAGTAGGAGGGACGAATGAAACTTGACCTGCCGCCTCCGGCTCTGACCTCCAGAGCACCACAGCAAGGAATAGCCGCATCGCCGGCGAGCCTGCACCGCCCGAAGCGTCGGCCCCCCACACCTCCATGGCATAGCGCCAAAGCAAAGAAAGACCAAGCAACAGCTAGAACAGCAAAACAAGAAAGCATAATCTAGACCTACTATGCACAAGAGCACACCGAACACCTCCCCCCTCACTTCTCCATCCGGCGGCGCCGGCGGCGAAGGTCCGGGATCGGGCCAGGCGCAAGCACGGTCGCCCCTCGTTCGCCTCCTTATCCGCTAGTTACTATAGCAGAGAGGAAAAAAGAGCCCCCCTCCTAGAAAAACTTGATAAGGCTAACTCTATTATAGATGAAAAGGAGGATATCATCGTTACTTTGGAAAGTCATAGTGGTAGTCATTCTATCAAGGACAAAGAGCTTGAAAAAGCTTTTGAGAAAGAGCAGTCCCTTAGATCTTCTCTTGAAGAGAAACTATATCGTCTAGAAGAAACCTATGCTATTAGCATTTCTAAGCTTAGAAGGGACAATGAATTATCTCTTTCTCTTGCTAATGACCTCAAAGCTAAAAATGATGTTGCTTGTGCTACTAACTATATTTCTTGTGAAGCATCCATATTATAGGAGAATGTTGAGCTATGGGCTCAACTTGAGTTGCTAACTAGTAATTATGGGAAATTGGAAGAAACTCATGAAAATCTCTCAATCTCTCATGAGGATCTTCTAGTCTCCCATGAGAGGCTAAAATTAGCTCATGAGGCTATTTTAACTAAGGTAACATCTTGTGAGCCTCATGTGGACAAAGGCACAATCTCTACTCTAAATGCTATATTTCCTTGGGCTAGTCCTAGTAATTCATCCTCTCATAATGTTCCCACATCTTATGATGAATTGCTTTCCTTACCTTGTTGCTCTAATAATGATGCATCTACTTCCTCTAGAACTTGTGTTGATACTAACCATGTAGAGGGAATCAAAGAGCTCAAGGCCCAAATTACTTCATCGAGGAAAGACTTGGATAAGTGTCATAAAGGGAAGTCCAGACTTGACAATATGTTGAATGTACAAAAATCCCCCAATGACAAGAGATGACTTGGATTAGTTTCCAATCACAAGAACAAGTCCAAGGTCGACAAGAAGAAGGGCCATGAACAATTCAAGAATTTTGCCAAGATTGTTTGCCTCAAGTGCAAGGTTGAAGGGCATCATGTTAGATCATGCCCTTTGAAGAAGAAGCAACTTAGTGAGAAGCAACAAGGGAAGCGACCACAAGTCCAACCTCAATCTCAACTTAAAGTTGAACAAAGGCCTCCTCCCATGAAGACTCAAGCTAATGCTTGTCAAGTTGAGAAATCAACTAAGAAGAATGGAAGGAGTCGTTGTTGCTATTTATGCCGTGAAAAGGGCCATCTTGCTTCTTCATGCACTAATGGTACATTATCCAACCCAATCATAATTGATGATGTTTATTCCATTCGGAAGGATAATGTGGGCAATGTGTTTGCCAAATCTGTTGGTACTCAAAGTGGTGTCAAGAAAAGAACCATTTGGGTTGCCAAGCCTATTGTGACTAACCTCTTAGGACCCAACTTGGTTGGTGACCAATAAGCTCAACTTGATCAATAGGTGTTATTGGAGGACATTGGAGTCTTGGCTATATCATGAAGAATTAAGGGATCTTCATCACGTATATTTTCCTTAAGCTAAGTCATTTGTATTATCATGTCTCTATCTCATATTCCATGCCCCTTATTATGGTAACTTGTATTTACATTATATATATACATTGAAAGTTGCTTGCCCCTTTGCATGTATCAGTTTTGTACCTTGCTTGTATTTTGTATATGTTGTACTTATTACTTACTTATCCTTGAGTAATCTAGTATGTGTTTGTCGGTTCACACAACATGTACGTATGAGTTTTCTTTGAGCCTAATTGCATCATGTATGTATCTTATTTGGATCTTTTGAGTGATTAATGGACTATCCCATTTTGGGAGAGTAATATGCCTTTAGCACTTCACAATCCTAAAATGTGTATACATGAGGAATACCACTTAGTGTTGATATTTCAATATTATCTAGTCTCTTTGTGGTATGTCATACTCATGAGAAATTCAAATTCTAATGTCTATTAGTTATGTCTAGTTGGTATTTGTTTGCCTCTTGCTAAGAAGATAAGGATTATCACATTATGGGGGAGTAATATGCTTTGTGCATATCACAAGCCTAAAGAATGCAAAATTTGAGGTTTTGCCACCTAGAACTGATATTGCTAATTATCTTGTTCCTATGTGGCATGTGTGCTCAAACATGTTTCAATTTTCTTAAATGATTTTATTTGCTCATCTTTTGGTATCTTGTTTGTAAGAGAGTTTCTTGGTGCGGTTTTCCTCAAATATGCACTAGTATTTACCTTCTCGGAAACCGGTTGCTTCATGCTATATTAATCATTGCTTTGCATGATCATTCGACTTTTGAAGACACCAAGAATCTCCATTTAAGCATGATGTTTTCATTCATATCCTTTTCGTAGGCTTTTGTTTTGTGAATATGATCATGAATATGTATGCAACATACCACCGAGTAATAACTCCTCTCCTTGTCCTTGAAAAGTGATAATCTTATTTGTGGTATAATGTATTGATCATATTTACTTGGGCTATTTCTTCTTTTCCCCATATTTATTGCCATGTAATTTGTTTTGTCTTCCTTGCCTTTTGAGAATCTCTTTGGTTTACTCGTATTTGGTTGGTGTTCTAATTGGTAAAGCTAAAGCAAGGACCCCACTTATGTGCATATTATATTAAAATACAAAATTATAAGTAATGCACAAATCATGGGGGATCTTTCCTATATTATTTATAACACTATTTTTCTTCATTTATCTTTAGATCTTTCTCATTTGGTATTTACTCCCGATGACGTGTCTATTTGGAAGACAAACCTTTTTCGTCTTGGTACTTTGTGCCATCATGAAAAGTGTTGAGGGTTTGGTTTAGTTGTTGGAACCTTTCTCTTGTTGGGAGTTGGTTATCTTCTCATTGATTTATGTCAAATTGATCTATTTTGGATATTGGACATCTTTTCATTAATGAATCTTTCTTTTGGTATCTCTTTTGGGAGTTCAATATCTCATTTCTTGATTTAACTCTTATTTGGTATCTTTCAAGTGTTAAATGGTTCTTTGTGTATCTCTTTTTCACTTGATTTATTTTCAAATTGGTTTCTTATCAACCATGTGTTGATTTGGATCTTTGGTATGATTTGGACAACCTTTTTTCGTGTCACAATCTTGTGCACCCACTTTGTTTTTCTTGGTGTTTTTGTCCACATCATATCCCTTTTGGTTCTTGAAGGTATTTGCATGCATATTTACTAATGCATTTGTTATGGCATACTTTACTTTATTTGATCCGTTATGTAGGGTAAACTCCACCAAATCCAAAATCGGCAGAAATCTCAAAAGCAGGAAGTTGGCCAGTCTTTTGTCCAGGTGGCGGTAGTACTGGTGAAACCACCAGTAGTACCACATCCGGTATTCTCCAGCACATCTCCAGGGAGGCAACCTCTGGTGGAGGTACCGGTGGTACCACCGCCAAATCGATGCTCTGTTGGTACATCGCGAGGCCACAACGGAGGCCACAGGTAGTACCGGTGGGCGGTAGTACCGCTGGTGCCACCGGTACCTCCGGCGTTTCCTCGGGATTACAGGGGCTGTCCACCACCGGTGCTGGTACCGGTGGTGGTATCGCCAAACCAACGCTCTGTTGGTACATCACGGAGGCAACGCTGGAGGCCACCGGTAGTACCGCTGATTCCACCGGTACCTCCGGTGTTGCGGATTACTGGTGAGCAGCTCTGGCACACTGACCGCCGCACCGGTACTACCGCTGGTGCGGGAGAGTGGGTAGTGGATGGTTTGGGTAAGAGTATCTATTGCACATATTTATGTGGATCTTATCCTATGTATTGTAGTTTGTCTAACTACTTTGGACCCAATAAGGTTGGGGACCATTTTGTGCTTAAATGTGTTTTAGGTACATTTGAGATGCATTGGATGCTTGCCTCATTCTCAAGGAAGGTGTTGTCACCATGATCTTATCAGAGTCAAGCTAGGATGATATATTAACTCTTATCCACAACAACATCTCCAATGCGATCTTGGTAACAAGTATCTCTCATGCATAGTATTCTTGTATTCAACCTTGTGTATGTTGCATCTTGGCATGAAAATTCTTTATTTGTAAAATTATTCTCCTTTTGTGATACTTGATTCTTCCAAAACATTGCAACTATCTATTTTTTACCTTATTGGTATTTGTGATGTGTTTGGTGTGTTTGTCTTGGAAATTAATTTATCCCCTTTTAAGATAAAATTGAGCTATGTGCTATGCTTTCAATAAAAAAAATCTTATTGTTGTATTTATGACTTTATCTTGGATATCATGTTCTTCACTTTCGTACTATTTTGTGTGTACATGCTTCTTTGTGGATACATATTATCATGATTTGTGTCCACTTAGAAACTTATACACATGAGAGGAGTTACATATCTTTTTGGTATCATATTCCTTTGGAGTCCACCCTTCTTATACCCTTTTCATTTTTGGTGACTCCGGAAAGTATTTTCCTTATGAGTGATTGTCTTATATTATTTCATCTTATGAACTCATTTGGTTTTTAGTTTTTTTTGTATCTCATGCTTACCTTGGTGGGCATGTTGGTTTCCTTATGTATGGTTGAGCCTTGTCTCATGGTGTTCCGTTCATTTGGTATCTTTTTGCTCAATCATTCATTTATTTTCTTCAAGTGCTATGCCTAGTTTTCCTTTTATGTTCTCTTGCACTTGTTTTGTGTTTTAGAGGATATTCGGGGAGTGATGATCCCATCTTTGTGCACTTTGTATTCAAATGCAAAAACAAACTCTAAGTAGTGCATGAACATTGGGGAGCTTCATGATTTTCTTTAGAACACTCTTTTGCTAAAATCATAAAATCTTTGGTTCCATTGGTTTTTCGGATCCTTTGTTTGTGCTTTTCCTCTTGGAAGAAGTGTCAAAGAAATATAATCTTATTTGAAATCTTTGGAACCTCAATATAGTTTGATCTCCCCCATCTATTCGTCATTGAATATGCATTTGTTTTCACTCATATTATGCGAAATGCAAAAATTGTAGGGAAGCTCTTACTATATTGGCCTTCTAAATTTTCCGCCCATTTCGGAATGGATGCCAATGGGGGAGAAGTTTAGAGGGTTTAAGGGAATTTGGTTTAATGCTTTGCTTTTGTTCTTAAGCATTTTTGCCTTCCATTCTCATGCATCCATGTGTATTGCTCTTCATGTTTGCTTAATTCATTATACAAACCCTCGTAAAAGGGATTGTCATCAATTACCAAAATGGGGGAGATTGAAAGTGTATGGTTCCCCCATGTATGGTTTTGGTAATTAATGAAAATCCTTATGGACTAATGTTTGCATTGAGACATTCTTATAGGTTTGTCCATTGGTACCACTTGAACTCCATGTGTTGGATTCAAGGTTGGATGCTATCAAGATCATCACTTAATGAATATATCTATATGATCAATAAAAGAATTGTCATGCTACTATTGACCATATTACAAGCATGTCTTGAAGAAGGAGATTGTGTGAATATTCATGTTTACCTTCAAGTCATCATCATCATGAATAAAGATAAGATACTTGGTTGATCAAGTAGGTGTTTAAAGCTTGCCACCCATATGCATATTATGGTCAAGTGAGGATGGTCATGTGATAAGCTCTCTAATATTATCTTATGGGGGAGCAATGTACAAGTCTTCACGAAACGAAGCGCAATCAAGAAAGGTGGTCCAACTTAAGGTGATTAAGATCGTCATCATATAGCTCAATTGGATTGCGCAAGGGAAAAGTGTGACTTAGATAGGGTTTCTATTTTACTGGTCTCATTATTCTAGTTGGGAGACCGGATTATAGGATAGATAACCGTACTATCAAGAGGGGATCTTGAATGCATATTTTGATCGTATCTATCATAGAGAGCTCAACCCTTTGCATACTTGGCATCATCCTTCTTGGTTCTTATTCGGGTTTTATCCATGTGAGGTTTTAGAGCTTGTCATGTTCTTCATGTCAAGCTCAAGTTCATCAAAAATGGATTTCGTATGCAAAACTTATCGCATTTTAGTTGTTAGAAGTTTCTACCGGTTGTCCTTTATTGATAGGTAAAAACTTTCATAATTTGGTTTTAGATTCCCATTTTTTACTATGATTTTTTTTTTCCTGCATATTCGTTTAGTGCTCTTCGTTGCGATTTCAACAAGCCCAAGAACATAAAAAACGGAGTCCGGATGCAAAAGTTACGACCGTTTTCGTACCGGGTGTTCTGCAGTTTTTTCCAGCACCAGAACCGGAAACCCTTTCGGATGCCCGTGGCAGAACCTCCGGTGAAACCACCAGAGGTTTCGCTGCCTGGGGCAGTTTTCCAGCCCTTTTGGTGTTCTAACTCATCCGGGGGGTGGTAGTTCCGGTGGTCTCACCGGAGGTACCGCCCCTGCGCGATTTTGCCCCCAACGGTTGGATATTTGGGTGACCTATTTAAGGGGTCTTCTTCCCCAATGGTTCCCTAACCTTTTGGGAAAGTTTGACCTCCATCGTTGACCTCGAAAAGCTTGCTATCTCTCAATCCCTCCAATGATTCTTGCTTCCACTTGAGGGAAAAGAGAGAGGAGATCTAGATCTACCACTTCACCAATCAATCCCTCCACTTTGTGAGGGGAACCTATTGGATCTAGATCTAGGGATTTATTTGTTGTTTTCCTTGTTCTTCCTCCTTCCTCCCTCCATAGCATTAGTTGCTTTGGTGGGATTCGGGAGATAAGTTCTTCACCAATTTGTGTGTTCTTGCCATTGCATTAGGTGCATCGGTTTGAGTTCCCCACGAGATTTGTGAAAGAAAAGTTCGTGAGCTTGTTACTCTTGGATGCTTGGTCACCGGAGAGATTGTTCCTCTTGGGTGTATTGAGAACCCTAGACGGTTAGTACTTGGAGCTTCCACTTTGTTGCAAGAAGCTTCGTTGAGAGCCTCCAATTGAATTGTGGAGATAGCGTCAACCCCGTGTAAGGTTTGGTCAACGCCTTCAAGTTGACCTCATAGTAAAAACGAGCATCTGACTCACCGGAGAAGCTCAAGGAGAATAAGGTATGCACATCCGTGCGATTGAGGAGCGCCTAGGTGGCTCCCCACCTCTCCAACAAAGACGTACTTCCCTTGGGAAGGAACTTCGGTAATCACATCGGTGTCTCCTTGTTCTTCGGTTATTTCTATACTCCAACTCACTACTTATGTATTTACCTTTGTGATAGCCATCCTGCTTGAAGTCATCTATCTTGCTATCACATAGTTGTATTTCTTGCCTAGCATAAGTTGTTGGTGCACATAGGTAAACCTAGCTTGTATAGGTTTTGTGCTTGATAAATTAAACGCTAGTTTTATTCCGCACTTACTCAAGCCTAAACCGTAATTAATTTAAAGCGCCTATTCACCCCCCTCTAGGCGGCATCCTTGTACTTTAACTGGTCCATTCTTTTAATATTATTGCTACTGTTTTTACACGCTTTTACCACTTGTTACCTTTGTTGTCCGTTTACTACAGATTACACATATCATTTGTTTCACTCCATATTACACCATCTTCATTAGTTCTTCGTCGAACCAGTGCATCTATACAACTAACACTATAATAGGTATGTTTAGGACGCAAGAGAATCATCCATCACCACGTCAACAACTTATTTTCTAGCACCGTTTATTACTTATATATTTTGCTAAGTGCTTCTCACGTGTGGCTGAATTGACAACTCAATTGCTAAGACTTATAGGTATTATTTGGCTCCACTTGTGTCGAATCAATAAATTGGGTTACACTTACGCTCCAAGACTGTTGCGATCCTCTATACTTGGGTTATCAAGACTGTAATCTGGCGCCGTTGCCGGGTATTCTTTGGCTCCCCTATTTCTGTGCGCGGCCAGGGGCGCCGGATGGTCCGGCATTTTTGGCGCCGGATCATCCGACGTCCAGAGTAGTGCTATATTAAGTTGTAGTTGTGCAAGTATTCTAGGGGTCGGGCGATCCGACGTGGGTTGCCGGACGGACCGGCGAGGTCGCCGGACAATCTGGCACAGTTTTGCCGGACGAACCAGCATGCGGGGACGCGATCCACCGGAGAGGTGGCACACTCGTGACGGTAAGGACCGACAGCCATCCAGCGATCTGGGAGGCGCCGGAAGATCCGGCGGCTCGAGAGACGGCTTTTCTTCTCTTCTTCTTCTCACGCAAATTCTTGGCAATGTTCTTGGCCATGATCTTGTTCATCATTGGCACCTTCTTGGAGCTTCATGGGGGGTCGTAGCTGAGCACACATAGGATGTTTGCCTGAGGTAGTGCACCATTCACCAATTTATAGAATTCATAGAGTGAAAAGAGCGAGTTCACCTTGTTTTGCATAACATTTGTGCGTGCTCTCGTCATTGGTCCTTGATGCGTCCAATAATGGCACATCTTTATCTATCTTTAACTGTATCTTTGTCATGAAAATGATAGAGATATCACTCTAAACCTTCCACTAATCACTAATGTGCAATTTATTTGTAAATGTCCATGTCATTATTTTTATTGCAGATATTGGACAAGAAATCGCTCGAAATCAAGTCTAAAAGGAAGGAAAAGAGAAATATCAGAAAATAAAGTAAAGATGTCTTCAGAACACACTTAACGACTCCAGTACGGTCAGTACCGATCGTACTGCTCACCATACAAGATGCCAGGAGGACCGTCAGATCAAACCGACCAAAAGTCATCAAAGGGCCCAAAGCCAATTTGCGAAGGAAGACGCCCGAAACCCTAGTCCGTTTGATGCAGCACTATATAAAGAGAAGAAACAACCCCCCCCCCCCCCAGAAAGAGCACCGACCATCTTCACCTCCATACGCCGTCACTACCATCCTCTCCATGCAAGACCACGTAGTGCTACCGCATCTCCACCACATCATCTCCACCACCACCATAGTCATAACCAACTACTACTTTGGAATCTAGATCCCATCGCGATTGGCAACATTGTAAGAACTATCAATCTATCCAATTCAAGTATTATTTTTGCCTCAATGTTTTCTATTGCTGATACGATCGCGATGTGTGAGTAGTAATCTTAGGAAATGGGTTTAGGCTTAACCTTTGAGCTATGTGCTTGATCTAAGCCATGGGATAATTAGTCTAATGAGTTCATTTATGTTATTTATGCGTGTTCTAGTATCCGTGCCTGGCTCATAGGAATTGTCAGGTACCCAAGACCCCGAAGAGTGATCAAGCCAAGGGTATAGCGAGAGTGAAATGGAAGGCTGATCATGAAAGGTTGTGACAGGAGGATCAATAGCACTGTTGGAAGCGGATCTCTTACGAACAACAATGACATCACCATGCTTAATGCTTTCGTCCTTCTTTTAGAACTAAAAACCAAGAAAACCCCGCGAGACGGTAACTATATTGGGCCAGCGGTTGGACGAATTACTCTATGTTGACCCGTGCTCGGAGGCATAATGGACTACAGATGGATTGCCTACATACAACTAAATATCATATGTATTAATCATACTAAACTGCGTTAATTTTATCTTATTTATCCCATGTTACTAATGCACAACTGCAAGTGAAACCTTAAGCCCATGCCTATTTTAATCATTGATACAAACCCCCTTTTGCAATACAAGATTGGTATGGTAAAACATGAATTAATAAGATTTTTGTGGATTTAATAATTGTACCCATCAAGCATCTACTTCCCGGTTCGATAAAACCATGGGTCTCAAGATAAAAAGCTACATACTACATTCAAAAAATCCGGATCGAAGGTATCAATCCTTTTCTCGCGCAATTGGTGGGGAAGTATTTCTGCTACCTCGGTGAGGTCATAGAGTCCCTTTTAGTTTTCTTAATTTCTTCTTTAATTTATTTTTTGTTACTAGTTTATTACTTTTTCAGCTCATTTGAAAACAAAAAAAAAATATTAGTTCACATTTTGTTCTTATTTGAAAACTAAAAAAATTAGTGTGGCAAACAAGAAACTTGGGAAGTTTGCAACTCCCAGTGATGATTATTTACATGCACCTGATACGTCATAAACGTATCCTTAATTTCTAATGTTCCATGTTGTTTTCATGCCATATGCTACATGTTTTCCTTACACTTTATGTCATTTCTATCGATTTCCCGGGACTAACCTATTGACAAGATGCCACAGAGCCAGTTCCTATTTTATGTTGTTTTTCGTTTCAGAAAGGTTGTTCTGGAAATATTCTCGGAATTGGACGATCCAAAATCCAGAAGTCTTAGAATTCCTAACACGTCCAGGAAGTCCAAAGGAGACCCGGAGGGGGGCCCTGGAGCCCCCATACCATGCCTGGGCACGGGTGGGCCCCTGGCCGCGCCTGGGAGTGGTGTGGGCCCCTCGGGCACCCACCGCCATCGCCCTTCGCCTATATATGCCCCTGATGCATAAACCCTAAAGATATCGGCCCCCTTCCACGAAAAGTTTCGTAGCTCCGCCACCGCTGTCGACAAGTTTCGGGGTACATAAATCTCTGTTCCGGCACACTGCCGGGACGGGGAAGTGCCCCGGGGGCCATCTCCATCGACTCCACCGCCATCTCCATCGCCGTTGCTGCCTCCTATGATGAGGAGGGAGTAGTTCTCTGTAACATCCCAAGTATGAAAACTACCCCCTAGAATGTTTGATTTCTTGTTACTTAAAGTATTGCATCATGTCATCATATTGTTTCCATGTTGTTTGCATTTGTTTCTTATTTGTTGCATTTGTTCCTTTTGTTTTGCATCTGTTATTCTTTGTTTTCACAATGAAAATCAAACAATTCCAACTGCCTTGTTTTCATACTTGCTCTGTTACAACTTTTGGAATAAAAATAACAAATAAAAACAACTCCTTTGTTGTCATTTTATGTCATAGTTATCAATTACTAAAATGGTGCTTCTATTTCAAACAAATAACTCCCAAATTGTTTTCAAACTCAAATCTCAAACAACATTCAATTGGAATTATAAAATTGCCCACAACAATCTAACCTTTGTTCTAAGCTAAAATAGGGTTCACCCTATTGAAGGTTGGTTTCATTTATAAGCACCTAATAATCACTTTTAACCCCAATTTGAATTAACTACAAACAATATTTTAAAGTTTGAACTTTGGAAAATAAAAGTTAGCATTTTGTTTGCTATCAACCTAACTAACTTAACCTAATTTTTCTAACCTTTTTACTAACTCAAAAACTCATCTTTTCCTTCCTTTGGGTTTTCTACAAAAAAAAAATAAAACAATCAGAAATTGTAAAAAGAATAACTGGTTTAGAGGGGAGGAGAAAGCACAGCCCATCATCAACCAGCCCAACCCACTTCCACCTAGCCCAGTACCCATTCCCTGTGTCTTCTTCCTCGTGGCTGAGGTCACCACTGTACGAACCGAAAAACAACCGTGCGATCCCCCCAAACCCTTTAGATGCTCAGCCGTACTAGTGCTCTCCCTCCATATATCCCCCTCCTCCTCCGATCGCAGCTAACCCTAACCCTAGCACCACCCTCCATCGCCGCCAGCTTCTCTCCCTCTTCCCCCAACCGAGCCTCTCTGCTGTTCTTCGTTGTCTGAACCTGAACAACCGCGAGCACCTCACTGCCTCTCCTAGCTCCGGTCACCACCTCCACCGCGAGGCTCATCCGGTAGCGGGAATGGAATCCCCTACCCTCCAGCTCCCTCCTCCACCCCTCAGCATCAACCGGAAGTGCTCGAGTCGCTGCCGCCGTGCAGTTATCGCCGGCGCCCACCTCTGCAACCGAGCGCCTGCTTCTCTCTCGGGCCCGAGGTGAGCTCCTCTCCTTCCTCTCGCTACCCCCTCTCTCTGCTCTCCCCTTCGCTCCCACACCATCACGGCACCACGCGCACACGGTGCCCCTCCCGCGCTCGCCTGCAGCAGCCCCGGCGAGCCTCGCCGTCGCTTCCGTCGTGGATGCGTTCTGTCACAGAACGTATTCAGTTTCGTCAGGTTTAGCTGGCGGAAACGTACCACAAAAGGTCGCCTTCCTCTGTTCCCTCACAAAACGAATCAAACCGCAGTGGTTCTGTTCCTTGAGCGCGCAGCAGAGGGGGTGGGTTCGAATCCCACCCCCCGCGGTTTAACCCCAGTTTTGCCATTTTATTTTCCACAACCAAAACAATCATCTAATCACAACCAAGTCCCTGCTGTAATTTCTAAATCCCTGTAATTTATTTCCTAAGTCCCTAGATCATAAAAAATGGCAGATTTGCACTATATTTTGGAAATTGCATAATAAAATCATTGTAACTCCAAATCCAACATTTTTGATATGTTTTCAATACCAAATTAAATGTTCTATCCAAATATAAAATTTGTTTACTGTTTTGAATATTTTAAATTGGTGCAATATTTGAAAACTTGTCAAATTCACTTAAAATTGCAAAATTCATAACTTGTTCATAAAAATTCCAAATTTCACAAACCAAATATGTTTTCCAATCAAATTTTCATGTACTTTCCAAATATAAATTTTGTTTGCTGTTTTGAATAATTTAAATTGCTGAAAACAACTGTTTCTTGTTTATTGCATTTAAAATTGCCAAAATAATAACTTGCTCATTTTAAATCCAATTTCCACGAATGAAATATGTTTTCCATGCAAAATTAAACCACCTTTCCAAATATAAAATTTGTTTCATGTTTTGAATAATTAAAAGTGGTTAAATAATTTAAATCTTATTTAATTCATTTAATATTGCTAAATTTATAACTTGATCAAAACAAATTCTTTTGGGACATATAAAATATGTTTTCCAACCATAAAAGCATAACAATTTCAAATATGAACTTCATCTAATGTTTTGAACAAATAAGAATTCAAATAAGTTCATGTTTGAATTAAATTCATTTAATTCTTGTTTAACCTTGTTTAATTCATAAATACTTTATTTGAAATCCTTTTTCAATAAGTGAAACATGTATTCCAACTAAAATCTTGTTTTCTTTTCAAATATAAACTTGGTGATCTGTTTTGAACAATTTAACTTGATGAAAACAACAAATTCTTGTGTGGCACCTTTAAGTAACCAAAATTCCAACACTTAATAAATGAATTTCTAAACTTGCTAAGCCTTATTTCCATTTGGTTCTATTGTTGTTATTTTGTTGTTTTCCTCATCCATGCATCATGCTAATCCACTTTCATATAATGATTAGTTGTAAAACAATTAATTCAACCATAATTCATGGATCTTTTCCATATGCAATCCAATTGCATATGGGTCCATTTAAATTGTGTTATCTTGTCAAGTAGTTTATTTTGATGCATCTATTAACATGACATGCATCATCCCATTGTTTGTGCACTATGCCATTATATTGATTGTTTATCTTTCTGCAATGTTTGTTTGCTTCTTCCCGGATATACGACGACGTTGAGACCGACGATACTTACGACATCCCTTCTAAGGATTTAGCTCAGTACCAGGCTACTGGGTTTTGCAGGCAAGTTATCACTCACATGAACCATCGTGTTCCTTTCAACATTGATTACCGATACTTTCCGTTGTTCTTTTCTGCTAGCCTTAGTAGTAGTTGTTTCTGTTACGAACCTATCACATGTATCCTTTAACCCTGATATTGCATCACCTCCATACCTATAACCATTGTTTGAGCCCGTGTCTTACTAGCATGCGTAGGTTGTTTTGCTCGAGTCTGTTACCCGTTACTTTCTGTTACTATTTCATTATGTTCTGGGGGCTCGATGTTTAATCAATCAATCATGCTAATGTTACTATTAATAACAAACTTGATGATAAGGCACCGGCAGGAGGCCCATGAGAGGTTTTGAAGCCTGCTAGTGTCGACCCTAATAGGAAAAGGGTCTTGTCTACTGATCCATGATGAGCGCACTACCCGCATTTGGGAAGCGAGTATGGGCGCCCCCCTCAACTTGACCTGATTCGCATCTCGTCCAAATCGCCTCATTTAGTTCGTGTTTTCCATTTGCCGCATGCATGTTTTTGCGAGCCCAGGCCAGGGTGGAACTTTTGTAGTCGGCATATAGGGGGACACGGTCTTAGAGTGCTATGATGGTCCATTTTCTTCTGGGCTTGATTAGCCGTGCGCCCAAGGTTCTTTGGGCTTGATGCGAAGAATGGTTGGTTGTGTAGAGTACCCCGCTTGGTGGAAGTGCATTTCCATCTGGCGGGTTATTCTTGAGTGTACGGCCAAATTGGTGCAACCCTGCAGGGATAATCTTCTCGAGAAGCCGTGTTTTCCGCGGTTATGGATTACTTGGTGAAAGTACTGGCTAACAAGTACTCAGGACAACTTAAACATAATGATCAAACAGGTTACACCCCATGATTAATAACTTGACTAGTAATAGGTTGATGACATAATAATTTGATTCACCTTTAATACAACTGTGTGAGTTATCCTCGGATCGCTTCTTTGGATAAGGGGCGAGATCCAGGATGGGTTTGTTTGAAGTTATCTTTCAGTTGGTTACAATCCTCGATCTTATCTTCTTTCTGTTAGCCGGAAGTGGTAGAACCTCTGTAGTTGGTTAGTGCAGCCAGTTGCAGCATCTTTTATATCCCCTTCCTTCCGTTGAACCCAAAGCATCTGTGCTTGGTGTTGACGGGTTACATTTTGGTGAACTGTGAGTCTTGCTTGCCAGTACGTTTATGTACTGACCCCTTTGGGGCTGTGGTTTCCGCAGACCTACGTTTCCGAGGATCTACATGGTGGCAACTACGTGGAGTATGACGAGACTGCTGACGAGTAGATAGCGGACCCGGGCAGGATCCGAGACTTCGTGGATGGGCTCCGTCTGTTTGTTTCCGGCCTCTTAGGCCTATTTGGTTCTTGTCTGTACTCAGACCTGTTGAATGCTTCCGCTGTATTGTAATGATGTATTGTTGGGGCATGTGCCCTCTGAATGATTGTATCTGCTATCTCTGCTCTAATGAGAGCCATTTGCAACTTATTTCAATCTTTTGTGTCGTAGAGATCTGTTGTGATATCACTTGTTAAACGCCGTTGACGTACCATGTGTGTATGGTTTGAAGTACGTCGACGGAAGTGCCTTTGATCTCTAGTGGATAGTTTACATCGACGATGGAATAGCAGAGCTTGTGTTGTCGCGCATAAGCGCCGGCCTACCAGGAAGCTGGGACGTGGGAGCAGTTATGCCCCATAATCCAAGCATCTGCTATCCAGTTCGTACGGTGAGTATCCCCTAGAAATCAGGGTGCGACAAATGGTATCAGAGCCTGTCTGCCTGTAGGATCCCTTTTTACTGGTCGCAGTTGAGTCTAGAAACTATTTGGTAGCTATATAGGCAAAAACAAAACGTGAGAGTAGGAATTCTGTTCTTTTTCTTCTTTCCCCACCCACCCTCCCTTTTCTGGTAAGGAAGTGTAACGTTGATTTTTCCCTTCTCATCTAAACTTTCAAGTTAGGATTTCACGAATTCTGGTTTCTCTAGGATGGTTATATCTACTAGACCATAGGAATGGAGGTGGTTGTGACGTGATTTATCATGTTGCCTACTCATGATTGAGAACGGTGGCAAATAGGCCCCGGAAGCAGATCCTCTATTCCTTAAGCAGTAGATATTGATCCTTTAGAAGCCCGGATGGGTTTTCCGTAGTACCTCAGGAGTTTTGTTCTCGTTTTCCCCGATGTTGATATCCCGTTCTTCTCAACATTCTTTTCGTCCGTTGAAATCTTGTTGTTGTTTTCCATTTCAGTTCTTCTACCGGCGTCTAATCAAAGTTTCCCCGTTCATCTGCTAAACTCTATTCCAACTAAAGTGTTATTTCATACCGGAGAATCACATTCCTTTGTGTCAACAATCTTTTCCACAACATACAACCCAATTCTGGTTCCACTAAGCAATCAAAACTCTGTTCACTCCCCGGGATCTCAAGTGTTGACTTCCAAGATAAGTAAGAACAATCCAATTCTAATGGGAGGCCACATATTCCTCGTTACTCTCATGTTGCTGATTCTGACATTGATGTCATCCTTGGTGTTCCATTGATGTCAATAACTCTGTTCCAACCTTATTACAGATAGTCTATTCTCCAAATGAAACAAATTCTATACAGCTATACGCCCTCCATACAAAACCTCTCCCTTTACTTGAAAATGTTCCGGTGGTTTCCAAATTCCCTGACATCTTTCCAGAAAAGTTGCCAGGGTTGCCTATCGTTTTGTACTTCCAGAAAAACTATCCAATGTGCACGATGTGTTTCACGTGACACAGCTCAAGTGGATCTTCCCAAGAAGTTTCCGGACCTTTTCTTTTCTCAGTAGGAATCTCGGGGCGCGATTCCTTCAAGGGGGGGCGTTTTGTAACATCCCAAGTATGAAAACTACCCCCTAGAATGTTTGATTTCTTGTTACTTAAAGTATTGCATCATGTCATCATATTGTTTCCATGTTGTTTGCATTTGTTTCTTATTTGTTGCATTTGTTCCTTTTGTTTTGCATCTGTTATTCTTTGTTTTCACAATGAAAATCAAACAATTCCAACTGCCTTGTTTTCATACTTGCTCTGTTACAACTTTTGGAATAAAAATAACAAATAAAAACAACTCCTTTGTTGTCATTTTATGTCATAGTTATCAATTACTAAAATGGTGCTTCTATTTCAAACAAATAACTCCCAAATTGTTTTCAAACTCAAATCTCAAACAACATTCAATTGGAATTATAAAATTGCCCACAACAATCTAACCTTTGTTCTAAGCTAAAATAGGGTTCACCCTATTGAAGGTTGGTTTCATTTATAAGCACCTAATAATCACTTTTAACCCCAATTTGAATTAACTACAAACAATATTTTAAAGTTTGAACTTTGGAAAATAAAAGTTAGCATTTTGTTTGCTATCAACCTAACTAACTTAACCTAATTTTTCTAACCTTTTTACTAACTCAAAAACTCATCTTTTCCTTCCTTTGGGTTTTCTACAAAAAAAAATAAAACAATCAGAAATTGTAAAAAGAATAACTGGTTTAGAGGGGAGGAGAAAGCACAGCCCATCATCAACCAGCCCAACCCACTTCCACCTAGCCCAGTACCCATTCCCTGTGTCTTCTTCCTCGTGGCTGAGGTCACCACTGTACGAACCGAAAAACAACCGTGCGATCCCCCCAAACCCTTTAGATGCTCAGCCGTACTAGTGCTCTCCCTCCATATATCCCCCTCCTCCTCCGATCGCAGCTAACCCTAACCCTAGCACCACCCTCCATCGCCGCCAGCTTCTCTCCCTCTTCCCCCAACCGAGCCTCTCTGCTGTTCTTCGTTGTCTGAACCTGAACAACCACGAGCACCTCACTGCCTCTCCTAGCTCCGGTCACCACCTCCACCGCGAGGCTCATCCGGTAGCGGGAATGGAATCCCCTACCCTCCAGCTCCCTCCTCCACCCCTCAGCATCAACCGGAAGTGCTCGAGTCGCTGCCGCCGTGCAGTTATCACCGGCGCCCACCTCTGCAACCGAGCGCCTGCTTCTCTCTCGGGCCCGAGGTGAGCTCCTCTCCTTCCTCTCGCTACCCCCTCTCTCTGCTCTCCCCTTCGCTCCCACACCATCACGGCACCACGCGCACACGGTGCCCCTCCCGCGCTCGCCTGCAGCAGCCCCGGCGAGCCTCGCCGTCGCTTCCGTCGTGGATGCGTTCTGTCACAGAACGTATTCAGTTTCGTCAGGTTTAGCTGGCGGAAACGTACCACAAAAGGTCGCCTTCCTCTGTTCCCTCACAAAACGAATCAAACCGCAGTGGTTCTGTTCCTTGAGCGCGCAGCAGAGGGGGTGGGTTCGAATCCCACCCCCCGCGGTTTAACCCCAGTTTTGCCATTTTATTTTCCACAACCAAAACAATCATCTAATCACAACCAAGTCCCTGCTGTAATTTCTAAATCCCTGTAATTTATTTCCTAAGTCCCTAGATCATAAAAAATGGCAGATTTGCACCTATATTTTGGAAATTGCATAATAAAATCATTGTAACTCCAAATCCAACATTTTTGATATGTTTTCAATACCAAATTAAATGTTCTATCCAAATATAAAATTTGTTTACTGTTTTGAATATTTTAAATTGGTGCAATATTTGAAAACTTGTCAAATTCACTTAAAATTGCAAAATTCATAACTTGTTCATAAAAATTCCAAATTTCACAAACCAAATATGTTTTCCAATCAAATTTTCATGTACTTTCCAAATATAAATTTTGTTTGCTGTTTTGAATAATTTAAATTGCTGAAAACAACTGTTTCTTGTTTATTGCATTTAAAATTGCCAAAATAATAACTTGCTCATTTTAAATCCAATTTCCACGAATGAAATATGTTTTCCATGCAAAATTAAACCACCTTTCCAAATATAAAATTTGTTTCATGTTTTGAATAATTAAAAGTGGTTAAATAATTTAAATCTTATTTAATTCATTTAATATTGCTAAATTTATAACTTGATCAAAACAAATTCTTTTGGGACATATAAAATATGTTTTCCAACCATAAAAGCATAACAATTTCAAATATGAACTTCATCTAATGTTTTGAACAAATAAGAATTCAAATAAGTTCATGTTTGAATTAAATTCATTTAATTCTTGTTTAACCTTGTTTAATTCATAAATACTTTATTTGAAATCCTTTTTCAATAAGTGAAACATGTATTCCAACTAAAATCTTGTTTTCTTTTCAAATATAAACTTGGTGATCTGTTTTGAACAATTTAACTTGATGAAAACAACAAATTCTTGTGTGGCACCTTTAAGTAACCAAAATTCCAACACTTAATAAATGAATTTCTAAACTTGCTAAGCCTTATTTCCATTTGGTTCTATTGTTGTTATTTTGTTGTTTTCCTCATCCATGCATCATGCTAATCCACTTACACTTGTCAATCAAATGTAGATCATTGCTTCCACCTTAACCACTTGCATCCATATGCAATTCACATTGCATATGGGTCCAATTAAATTGTGTTATATTGTCAAGTAGTTTATTCTGATGCATCTATTAACATGACATGCATCATCCCATGTTTGTGCACCTATGCCATGATATTGATTGTTTATCTTTCTGCAATGTTTGTTTGCTTCTTCCCGGATATACGACGACGTTGAGACCGACGATACTTACGACATCCCTTCTAAGGATTTAGCTCAGTACCAGGCTACTGGGTTTTGCAGGCAAGTTATCACTCACATGAACCACTGTGTTCCTTTCAACATTGATTACCGATACTTTCCGTTGTTCTTTTCTGCTAGCCTTAGTAGTAGTTGTTTCTGTTACGAACCTATCACATGAATCCCTTAAAACCTGATATTGCCTCATCTCCCTTCCTACAACCCATTGTTTGAGCCAGTGTCTTACTAGCATGCTTAGGTTGTTTTACTCGAGTCTGTTACCCGTTACTTTCTGTTACTATTTCTATTTACGTTGTGGGGGCTCGATGTTTAATCAATCAATCATGCTAATGTTACTATTAATAATAAACTTGATGATAAGGCACCGGCAGGAGGCCCATGAGAGGTTTTGAAGCCTGCTAGTGTCGACCCTAATAGGAAAAGGGTCTTGTCTACTGATCCATGATGAGCGCACTACCCGCATTTGGGAAGCGAGTATGGGCGCCCCCCTCAACTTGACCTGATTCGCCTCTCGTCCAAATCGCCTCATTTAGTTCGTGTTTTCCATTTGCCGCATGCATGTTTTTGCGAGCCCAGGCCAGGGTGGAACTTTCGTAGTCGGCATATAGGGGGACACGGTCTTAGAGTGCTATGAGGGTCCCTTTTCTTCGGGGCTTGATTAGCCGTGCGCCCAAGGTTCTTTGGGCTTGATGCGAAGAATGGTTGGTTGTGTTGAGTGCCCCGCTTGGTGGGAGGCATTCCATCTGGCGGGTTATTCTTGAGTGTACGGCCAAATTGGTGCAACCCTGCAGGGATAATCTTCTCGAGAAGCCGTGTTTTCCGCGGTTATGGATTACTTGGTGAAAGTACTGGCTAACAAGTACTCAGGACAACTTAAACATAATGATCAAACAGGTTACACCCCATGATTAATAACTTGACTAGTAATAGGTTGATGACATAATAATTTGATTCACCTTTAATACAACTGTGTGAGTTATCCTCGGATCGCTTCTTTGGATAAGGGGCGAGATCCAGGATGGGTTTGTTTGAAGTTATCTTTCAGTTGGTTACAATCCTCGATCTTATCTTCTTTCTGTTAGCCGGAAGTGGTAGAACCTCTGTAGTTGGTTAGTGCAGCCAGTTGCAGCATCTTTTATATCCCCTTCCTTCCGTTGAACCCAAAGCATCTGTGCTTGGTGTTGACGGGTTACATTTTGGTGAACTGTGAGTCTTGCTTGCCAGTACGTTTATGTACTGACCCCTTTGGGGCTGTGGTTTCCGCAGACCTACGTTTCCGAGGATCTACATGGTGGCTACTACGTGGAGTATGACGAGACTGCTGACGAGTAGATAGCGGACCCGGGCAGGATCCGAGACTTCGTGGATGGGCTCCGTCTTTTCGTTTCCGGCCTCTTAGGCCTATTTGGTTCTTGTCTGTACTCAGACCTGTTGAATGCTTCCGCTGTATTGTAATGATGTATTGTTGGGGCATGTGCCCTCTGAATGATTGTATCTGCTATCCTCTGCTCTAGTGAGGGCCAGTTGCAACTTATTTCAATCTTTTGTGTCGTAGAGATCTGTTGTGATATCACTTGTTAAACGCCGTTGACGTACCATGTGTGTATGGTTTGAAGTACGTCGACGGAAGTGCCTTTGATCTCTAGTGGATAGTTTACATCGACGATGGAATAGCAGAGCTTGTGTTGTCGCGCATAAGCGCCGGCCTACCAGGAAGCTGGGACGTGGGAGCAGTTATGCCCCATAATCCAAGCATCTGCTATCCAGTTCGTACGGTGAGTATCCCCTAGAAATCAGGGTGCGACATTCTCCCCCGGGGCTGAGGGCTCTACCTGTAGATATGTGTTTCATCTCTCTCCCATGGTGTGATCTTTATGTGATCATGAGCTTTGTAATCTAGTTGAATATGTAGATGTTTCTCTTCATCTATTATGCTACTCAAGTGGTTTTGTTATGAGATTTCTGTAGACATTTTGATCACGGTGTAAAGGTGAAAATGTGTGCACCGTGTGGTTCAGCATGATATTTATATCTTGTGTTGGACGACCCTATAAAATTGTGGTGTTTGTCTAGTACCTTCTAGGGCGTTCAAGCTGATAGTGTGGGGTTAACTAGACATGGGAATGCGACTTTAAGGTGTGTTTGTAGCCATACGCAATGAATTGGTGTTTGTTATCCGACCGGAGAGTGGTTCGGAGTAGCGTAGTGAAGAGAGATATTTATGCATTCAATTATGTTATCATTGTTGAGAGTGTTCACCAGTGAAAGTAGGATCCCTAGGCCTTGTTTCTAAACATTGGAACACCGTTTATAATCATTTCTGCTAAATGTTTGCTTGCTTCCATTTTTTATTTCAGATTGCTATTATCACTTATAATTATCCATACTACTTGTATTTCACTCTCTCTTCGCTGAACTAGTGCACATATACAACCGTCAATTGTATTAGGTGTGTTGGGGACACAAGAGACTTTGTGTATCGTAATTGTAGGGTTGCTTGAGAGGGATACCTTTGACCTCTACCTCCCTGAGTTCGATAAACCTTGGGTGATCCACTTAAGGGAAACTTGCTGTTGTTCTACAAACCTCTGCACTTGGAGGCCCAACACTGACTATAATACTAGAAGCGTGTGTAGACATCAGCACCCATCACTCAACCGACAGTTGTTGCGGAGAATTATGAAATTAAACCTAATTTACTGAACCTTATTCAACAAAATCAATTTTCAGCTTCCGAGGATGCAGGTATGCACCTAAACACTTTTACCGAATTATGTGATATGATGCGTATAAAGGATGTCGATCCAAATGGAGTCAAGCTACGTTTGTTTCCCTTTTCATTAAGAGGAAAAGAAAAAGCATGGTTACTAGCATTATCTGGAGGTGGGGATAATTGCTATAACATCTTTATGACTAAATATTTTCCACTTGCTAAAAAAATGCAACTCCGTTAAGTTATTATATTTTTTAGAAAGGAAGATCACGAGCCACTAGCGCTTGCATGGGAAAGAATGAAGGATTCTATTAGAAACTATCCTAATCATGGCATGGAAGAATGGTTAATACTCCATCTATTTTATAATGCTTTAAACCTGATACGTTGCAAACATATCTATATTTTTTTATGCTCCATGCTTGTTTTCTACCCAATACTTTTTGTTTTCCACATGTTTTCTACCGTTTCCTTCAGTTTTCGGAGGGAGAGAAGGATGATATGAGAAGATGAAGGATGGAAAAAAGCTCAAGCTTGGGGATGCCCATGTAACCCCAAGACATATCCAAGAAGTACAAGCGTCAAAGCTTGGGGATGCCCAAGGCATCCCCTTCTTCATCAACAAAAATGTCAGGTTTCTTTCGAGCTTCACATGATATGTGTTATTTTTGGAGCGCCATTTTATTTTGATTTTAGTTTTTTTTCCTTTGCTATAGTTTATGGCCAGATCCTAGCACTATTTTAGTTGGAGAGAGAAATGCTCCGTTTTTATTGCCTAGAACACTCTAGTTTTCACTCTTATTGTTCAACGAGTGTTCAGTTTTTGCCAGTACTGCATTTAGCTCTTGTTTTTCACTCGAATTTTGTTTAGAGCTTGTTGGTTTGCTCTAGTCATATATGATTATCTCTTCAGTCTATAATTATTATTTTCTTTGAGAGTTGTTTCAAATAAGTTGATTGGTGTTAGAGAAGAGTAAAATATTTCATGCTTATAGTGGTGCAATAGGAAGCTTGTTTTGACTGTGGCTTGCATGTCATGTTAGATGTTATTTTAATTTTGTGCTTAGTAGTATATGATATATCATGACTAGTCTCAAGTAGCTGAGAGTGCTTATGTGCCATTGAAATTAAATCATGTGTTGTTTCCTCATATTGAAGCATGGTATTGTGGTATTCTCTTCTGAATGATTTATCTGGATTGACTTGGTGCATGCTCACAACATGTTATGAATATAAACAAAGTCACCTCTAGCCTTTATGGTCATTTAGTTTTTGACTTGTAATATCACTTCATGCTTTGATTAAGATTGTTTTGTCGCTATTCATGATTATGGCCATTATTGCACTCTTAGTTGGTCGCTCCCAGTCTTTTGCTAGCCTTCACCCTGTACTGAGTATGAGCTCTACTCATGCATCCAACTCCCAAAAACCAAAGTTTTCCAATGTGTCCATCATACCTACCTATATGTGGCATTTCACCGCCAGTCCAAGTAAATTTCTCGTGTGCTACCTTTAAACCTTTAAAATTATTAACCTGTTTTGTGTTCATGTTGAAGAGGATGTGACCTCAACAATCCCCATGGTGAGGGACCTGGGGTTTCGTGAAGGAAATGACGCTGGTGGACTAATCGACTCAACGGGTTGCTTCCCGCTGTATTTTATTTCGAAGAGGTGAAAAGAATCGATTACAGGGGGTGCTATTACAGATTGAATCTGGCGCATATCTGAATCTAGGGTTTTCTGTTTCGTTTGTGACCCCCTCTCGTACTTTATATAGGTAGCCGGGTCCTGGGGGTCGTACATGAGTTGGACTCGTTCCTGAGTCGGTTGCTACCTTTCCCTATCCTTGTTGTCCAAGTCTTTCCTTCTTCTGCTCATCCATAGGCTTCTTTTGTGGGCCTCCATGCAACCACTCGAGGGGCCTGTTAAGGTACCCCCTAATAGGATGCACCGGGTACACCCATCATGGGGGTGTCTCGGGTATCCCCACGCCAGTAGCCCCCGAGTGCCCGATGGAGTCAAGGACTCTATCAAGGGACTAAAACCTCGAGATGGATTGACTCGGGTGCTTTTCTGTGATAAAATTTTGAAGGATATGACTCAATAGGTTCGATCTACCCAACTGATCGGGGTCGATTAATCTCACTCGGGAGAAAACACCATTGGACTACTCAGGCTTCGAGTCCTTAGGCTCGAACCCGGAAAAACCTAGGGTAACTCGACTCATGGTGCTGAAGTCTTACCGAGTGGAATTCCAGTTGTTAGTCATTTACCCAATGCGTCCGTCAGGATTTTCATGACACCTGTTGGCAAGGAAAGGTACCAGGTAGCGCAGCAGTGGTGGAACTCCTAGGCTGTTGGAACTGATCCACGGGTCTTACCTTCATACAATGAGTACGACATCCAAAGTTCTAACGCATATGTGCGATCTGGGAAAATAGAGTTTACTGTCACAATTCATTCGAGTCAGTTTTTCGAGTGAAAAAGGAGGAAACCTCAACGTATGTACTTCCTCGGAGAAATTTTTCCTCGTGAAAAGAACCTCATAGGATTCGAGTGATATTACTGATCAGTCGAGTATTTTTCCGTTTGAGTGACCACGTCAGCCAGTGACGCACTACCCTGTTTTTGCCGTTAGGGGATTAGATGTTTTTCTGAGGTGAACTTATCTTGTCAAAAGATAACTTGCGTGAGTGGTGTTTGACCACTTTTTGACTGTTCAGTGCGCGGTAATCTAGGTATTTTTCAGTAAATGCCTAGATTCCCGCGCGTAGTGGGCGGCGTGGAGGCGTAGTGGATAGCCTCCCTGCGCCACGTGTAGGGCTGAGCTGAGACGACAGAACATCGATGGTGGAGGTACTTTTACCCCTTGATAAATACTATTGAGGGGAACGTAATTTCCCACCTCTTCTTCCTCGCGTCTGCAACCCTCCAGCAAAGAAAACTAAATCTCCATTGTCGCGCTCCTCAAGATCCATCGCCTTCCCGCCATGGTGAACACTCACGAGAATGGAGACACTCCTGCGGCCAGCAGCGCCGAAGGACAGGAAACGAAGGGGGCGGGGAAGTGGACTAAATCCTCCGGACCCGCAAGCACCTCACCGCCGGTGAGCGCGAGGGGCTTCTCCGAGCCGAATCATGGAGGCGCCTAGGACAGGAGAACCGCCCTGCCCCGGAGAACGACGAACAAGTGGTATTTACTGACCATGTCTCCAGGGAGTTTCTTTCCTTCTGCACCCTCTCTCCTTGCTCTTCTAGCTGTGGACGGCATGTAGCTGCACGACATACCTCCCAATTCAACTCAACACATCGTCTGCTTCTTCGTGCTATGCGAGTGCTATCACGGGATAGCACCGCACTGGGCACTCTTCGATTGTTTCTTCAACATCAAGGTCCAGACAAGAAGAAACGGCCCTCACGAAGTTGAGGACTGCAACATCCAGATTAACTCGAAGGCGTGTTACTTCAAGATGGACTTCATCGAATCCCTTACCGGGTGGAGGACTCGATGGTTCTACGCGAAGGAATCGCCCAATGCCGACGACACCCCTTTGGTTGATCTGGAGAGAAAGGTGGTGCAGAGAAGCTCCTGGAAGAACCAACTTACCGAAGAGGAGAAGGAGCAAACTCAGGACTTAGTATCCCAGATTACCACTCTGAAGGCTAGCGGGCTCAGTGGGAGTCACCTTTCTGCGGTGTTTCTGAAGTGCCGAGTGCAACCACTCCAGGCCAGAGCGCAACCTATGTGGGCGTACTTGAGTGCTGAATCGTCTCACCGGCTGCACAGAGAAGAGCTCTCGAGTAAAATACTCGAGGGTTGCGGGTCAAGGAAACAAACCCCATGGACTCGGTGCCACCTATTCCTCCCTTTTCAACGAACATCGTGCATACCATGGTAAGTTTATCTCCCGTTCTGCTTCCCAATTATCATACTATTTCTTTGCTATGTCTTCTGAGTCCTGTACTCGACTTCACTTTTTTTTCTCACTTCTTGTTCTTTGTACTCGAGTGACCTTTTCTATTGCTGAATCTTGGTTTTAACTTCTTTCAGAACTTGGATGTTCTTCCTAGCGAACCACCCAAGGCTGGTATCTTCCCTTTCATAGAGGGCTTGACTGTGGCCTCACCCGCGGATTTGAACTCGATCCCTTCCGCTGCTATGACTCATTCTTCTCAGGACGTTGAGTGTTGGAGATATCCAGAAGGGGTTATATGTCAACATCCAGAAGCTGGACCAGAGGGGAGGGCCCAAAGGCCAAGGCCCAAGTGGGACGAAGCGCAGATGGACATACCGCAATGGTGGCCACAAGCCCGTCTGGCTTCCAAGATCCAGATGACCGTATATTGTTAGGTTTAGTCGTTGTACGACTGGTGTTCCTGTAAGACCTGATCCGGCTCCTTATATAAAGCCTGACAGGGGGAACCCTAGGGAGATTAGATAAACAAACAATCTACCTAGGTACTTTTAACTTGTGCCCGGTGTTCCGCCGTCATACTTGATTTGCAGGAAGTAGGGAGCCTCTCCGGCTAACCTGAACCTGGGTAAACACCATGTCCTCGCCTCAAAATCGCTCCCCCATGTTAGCCTTCCCCGCGGTTCATCCCTGTGAGATGGCTCCCCTTTCCGGGAAACCTGATCACGGAACACATTATTTCGCACCCACTGCTACTGGCAATGGCGACCGTGGCGGGAGGAAGTCTTCTTATATATGTTGGTTCGATCCCCGGCAACGGCGCTAGAAATTCTTTGATGCACACGTTGATGGTGTCTTGACGGGGAGACTTGTTGACGATGATTAAGTCCCTGACAACGACACCAGAAATTCTTGTTGCTATGGATGGTGTGTTGGGAACCCCAAGAGGAGGGTGTGATGAGTGCAGCGGTAAGAATTTCCCTCAGTTAAGAACCAATGTTATCAATCCAGTAGGAGAAAGGGGATCTTCGGAAGATTGATGCCACTGACGGTGGTGATGGAGCCTCACCGGTGTCAGCAAAAACGCGGAACCTGCACACAACACAACCAAAATACTTTGTCCCAACGGTACACTGAGGTTGTCAATCTCACCGGTCTTGCTGAAAACAAAGATTAGACATATAGTGTGAAAAATAGTGTATGCTTGCAGTAAGTAAAGAAAACGGGAAATTGTAGTGGTCTGTTTAACAGTGTAGGAAAAAGGACCGGGGTTCATCGGTTCACTAGTTGTGTCTCTCCATAAAAGATAGCATGTTGGGTGAAGAAATTACAACAAGACAATTGACAAATAGAGGTTGCACCGTAGTGCACATTCATGACATGATGACTACTATGATATTTAGTCCAGGCATTACAACAATATACATAGACCGTAATCCAACTGCATCTATGACTAATAATCCACCCTCAGGTTATCATCCGAACCCCCTTAGGTATTAAGTTGCAAACAACAGATAATCGCATTAAGGAATGTGTGTAATGTAAGAAATGATTGTGCACGCGGGCACTCACACCGCTGTTTTCTCCCTAGTGGAAACAACACATCCTCCCCCGTCACGTTTTTGTCACTCGAGCACAGACGAAAAGGAGGCATGAACCCAACTATCGAGCATAAATACTCCCTCTTGGAGTCACTAGCAACTACTTGGCTAGAGCAACCACTAGCAACTGAAAGCATGCAAGATCACAAATAACATATGCAATAAAGACTATAATCAACTTGGCATAAATTCAATATTCATCGGATCCCAGCAAACACAACACATAGAATTACATAAGAACAATCTCGATCATGTTAGGCAGCTCATGAGATATAAAGATCGAGGCATAGAAGGAGAAGACAACCATCTAGCTACTGCTATGGACCCGTAGTCCAAGGATGAACTACTCACGCATCACTCCAGAGGCAGGCATGGTGATGAAGAGGCCTCCGGTGATGATCTCCTCTCCGGCAGGGTGCCAGGAGACAGCTTCAGAACCCCCCTGGTCTAGGGTTGATGACGACGGCGGCTGCGGAATTTTTCGGGGATTTTTGATCAGGTGCTTAGGGTTTTCCTTCGGAGGGGAATAAATAGGCGAAAGGGCAAAGGCGGTGGAGCCCTGGGGGCCCCACACCACCCCCCGGTGCGGCCAAGGGGGGGGGGTGTGCCACCCTATGGTGTGGGCCCCTTGAGGCTCCCCTCCGGGTCTCTTCGGGACTCCGTGGAACCTTCGTAGATTCTAAGACTTCCGGGCTTCGAATTTTCCGATTCCGAGAATATTTCCAGAACAACTTTTCTGATACTAAAAACAGTAGAAAGCAGGGAACTGGCTGTGTGGCATCTTGTCAATAGGTTAGTCCGGAAAATCGATAAAAATGACATAAAGAAGGGAGAAAACATGTATCAATTGGCATAATATCATCATGGAGCATTAGAAATTATAGATACGTTGGAGACGTATCACCCACCATGGGGCAAGCTACGTCTGGGGTGATCTCTAGGGAAGGGATCCTGGGCGGCATCGGTGACACTATCGCCGTTGGATCCGCCGTCCCGGGACTGTTCGGTAGTTACATCGTCAACACGAGCACGGTAACACCGGCGCAACCACATCATCTGGTCCTACGTGGTCCCGATCGGCACCGCCAATATCTTCATCGGGTTAACGGCGGAGGCAATGGGATTCCGGGGGGAAGCAAGTTTTTTCCGCTCACCCACCACCCAGCAAATAAAGGTAACAAAAACGCATATCGCCCCTGTAGATCTAAATTTCAATCTGATATGGAAAATCCTAGATCTTTGTTCGTTGGCATGGGGCAAGTAGAGTCTTCAAAAGAAAGCTCTGAACTTGAATCGATACTGGCCGCCATTGACGGAAAAGTAGATTCAGAAGCCGGAAGTGATTCCAATGACGATGGCACCGGCTTTGCCGAAAAATTCCGGAAGGCTACGGGATGCTCTAACGGCGTCTATATGATAGCATCGACCATGCCAGCAGACAGGGATGATTAAACGCCTTCCAAGGAGGAGCCAGCCCCCGAAAAGCCCGTAGATGCGTTGCCGGATGCTTAGAAGAAAAATCCGCCCTCTCTGGAAGCACAATTCCAGAAGGAGAAGTCCAAGTCACCGCCTCCGCCACCCAAGAAGATGAATCCGCCAATGCGAAAGCCACCAGCGAAACCCAGGAGGCTGGATCTCCAAGACAGGGTGCTGGAAGACGGTGGGCCTAGCAGAACCACTGCATCTAGAAACCCTAGATGAGGATGACAAATATGCACTGTGTAGGAAAACGGGGTAGGCTACACTAGCGCAAATCAAAATTTTTACCGCGTCAACCAAGATCTGCTGCAAGATATAGATCACGAGATTACCACTAGACGCGCTGTGCCGATCTCGGTGAAGCGGATCGGGGCAGGGTAGTCGTACGAATCCTCCGGATCCCGTCGCTACCACGAACAGCTCCTCTTGGCGGCTCGTCCGAGTGCTACATATGCATCACCTCTATCGGTATCCACACGTGCGACATGGAAGCGCCGCTCGCCGGACTGCTAGGTCCGCGCGGGCGGCAGGGGCGTGGAGAGACGGTGGCTGCGGTGGAATGTGGTGTGGAATTAGCAGCCCTAAAACACACATCCTCCTCTCCTTTATATAGACGTCCCCATAATGGGCTGCCACTAAAACAACCCACTCTAGAGTCCATTTCCAGCTCATTTCGGATCCAATCCGAATTCTGCTTCTTTTGCCTTAACTGTGCGACCCTATAGGTTCACGCATGTTTAGACATGACACGAGTACACCTGCTCGGCCAATAGTTGGTACCGGCTTCTAGCAAAACGTGCCAACTCCCAAACGTGCATAAAGATCATATTGGACGAACCATCACATGTTTATGCTATTCGTTTTGCCTCGCGATATTTGATCATGCTCTTAGCTGATCACTCTTTCTCGATCTTGTGAATCAGAATCCCTTTCCAGGTTAACTATTAACCTTATTCAGCATGACCATGCATTTCTGGATCCGATCACTCGAGGGGCCCAGATAAATATCTCTCTCTAGTGAAGAGAGGGGCCAATCCCATCTTGACTGACCATGCCTTGCAGCATGCTTCATGACAAACCCGAAAGCTACCTTTATAACTATCCTGTCACGGTGTAGCGTTTGATACCCCCAAAGTAGGTCGATTCACATCTCAAGAACATGCGACAATCTCAGGTCTAAGGACAAAGCAAGCACAACGTGTAGAGAGAGAACTATTAGCATTGTTGTAATGTCTCAAGTTGGGTCAGTCCAACACCATGTTCGTAACATGAGTTCACATTATTAGTTTGACATCACCATGTCTATGACTTGCGAAACATAGCCATCAACCAATACATGTGCTAGTCTAATGTTCAGGTGTGTCCTCACATGAACTCCGACTAGGGACATATTTAGAATAACCATGTAAGTAAAGAGTTTCACAAGCAAGTCACATATCTGTCAATCAATACAAAGGTATTATTCAAGGCACATTATTACAAATCATGGATACATAGATATATCATCATCTCTATGATTGCGTCTCGGGCATATCTCCAAGAGTCTCTCACTTGCACTAGAGTCAATCTAGAAGATATCTAATACCCATAGCTCTTGTGTGCGCCTCATGCTTAGGCTTGGGGAGAGGTTTTGTCAAAGGATCAACAACATTCAGATCCGTATGTATTTTGCATAAGCTTACTTCTCCTCGTTTGATGAACTGTCAAATGAGATGATAACGCCGCACAAAGTGTTTGGTTTTCTGGTGACTCCTTGGCTCCTTGGCTATCGCAATGGTCCCACTATTGTCACAGTAGAGATCCAATGGATTTGACGCACTAGGGACAACACCTAGATCAGAAATGAATTGCTTCATCCAAACACTTTCCATGCCGGCTTCAGCTGCCGCGATGTACTCGGCCTCCATTGTAGAATGAGCAACCGTGTCCTGCTTGGAACTCTTCCAGCTAACCGCTCCACCGTTCAGCATGAACACATAGCCCGATTGCGATTTGGAATCATCCATATCGGTTTGGAAACTAGCATCGGTGTAACCATTTACAACGAGCTCCTCCTCACCTCCGTAAACTAGGAACACATCCTTAGTTATTCTCAAGTACTTAAGGATATTCTTTACCGCTGTCCAGTGACTCTCACCGGGATCAGCTTGGTACCTGCTCGTAGCACTTAGAGCATATGAGACATCTGGGCGAGTACATATCATTGCATACATGATAGACCCAATTGCCGAAGCATATGGAATCCTACTCATGCGCTCTCGCTCATCAGTTGTCGAAGGACACTGAGTCTTGCTAAGATTTATGCCGTGTGACATGGACAAGAACCCTTTCTTTGCCTCTTCCATGCTGAATCGTTTCAGCACTTTGTCAATGTAAGTACTCTGGCTTAATCCTATTAGCCTCTTTGATCTATCTCTATAGCTCTTAATACCCAGAATGTATGCCGCTTCCCCTAAGTCCTTCATGAAAAAACTATTTTTCAATGAGGTCTTAACAGACTCAAGCATAGGAAAGTCATTTCCAATCAGTAGTATGTTATCCACATATAAGATTAGAAATACGAGTGAGCTCCCACTTTCTTTCTTGTAAACACAAGACTCTGATTCGTTTTTGATAAAGCCAAAACCTTTGACTGCCTCATCAAACCGAATGTTCCAACTCCGAGATGCTTGCTTCAACCCATAAATGGATTTCTGAAGCTTGCATAACTTTCTAGCATTTTTAGGATCGACAAAACCCTCGGGTTGCATCATATACACGTCCTCGGTTAGGTTTCCATTTAGGAAAGCCGTCTTGACGTCCATTTGCCATATCTCATAGTCGAAATATGCAGCAATAGCTAGAATTATCCGAATAGATTTAAGCATCACTACGAGAGAGAAGGTCTCGTCATAGTCAACTCCTTGAACTTGCCGAAAACCTTTTGCGACAAGTCGAGCTTTATGGACATGAACATTTCCGTCCATATCAATATTTCTCTTATAAATCCATTTGCACTCTATGGTCTTATGACCATCAGGCAGATCAACTAAGTTCCAAACTTGATTGTCGCGCAAAGAATCTATTTCGGATCTCATGGCACTTTGCCATTTCTCGGAGTCTGGGTCCATTATTGCTTCCATATAGGTCGTAGGCTCATCATTGTCTAACAATAATATTTCTCGCGTATCATTGTCTAACAATAATATCTCTCTCGAGTTATGGAGCCTTTCCGACCTTCGTGGTGCTGGTGCTTCTCTTGCCACGGGTTCTTCAACTCGTTCTGCCATTATAGAATCACTCATTGAGTCCTCCCCGGTAGGCTCATCTTGAACTTCATCAAGCTGCACCGTTCTTCCACTTGTCTCTAGAAACTCTTTCTCTAAAAAACACCATTCCGAGTGACAAACACTTTGCCCTCTTCTCGGTTGTAGAAGTAATACCCGAATGTTTC
This sequence comes from Alopecurus myosuroides, assembly GCA_028641055.1. Lineage (NCBI taxonomy): Eukaryota > Viridiplantae > Streptophyta > Magnoliopsida > Poales > Poaceae > Alopecurus > Alopecurus myosuroides. The sequence goes on along the minus strand of CM054057.1, from coordinate 367,451,825 downwards.
CTTTGGATATCCCACGAAAATGCATTTATCCGACTTGGGTGTGAGCTTGTCCGACTGAAGTCGCTTGACAAAAACGTCACAGCCCCAAATCTTTAGAAAAGACAAGTTGGGACTCTTCCCATTCCACATCTCATATGGCGTCTTAACTGCGGATTTAGATGGTACCCTATTTAGTGTGAGTGCCGCTGTTTCTAGAGAAAAACCCCAAAATGACAATGGAAGATCTGACTGGCTCATCATTGATCGAACCATGTCCAACAAGGTTCGATTACGCCGTTCGGAAACCCCGTTTCTTTGAGGCGTTCCAGGCGGCGTAAGTTGAGGAACAATTCCACAACTCTTAAGATGATTGCTAAATTAGTGACTCAAATATTCTCCTCCGCGATCGGATCGTAGAGCTTTAATTTTCTTGCCACGTTGATTCTCTACTTCATTCTGGAACTCTTTGAACTTTTCAAAAGTTTCAGACTTATGTTTCATTAGGTAGACATAACTGTATCTACTAAAATCATTAGTGAAAGTTATGAAGTAGTGAAAACCACCTCTTGCTGTCGTGCTCATTGGTCCACATACATCAGTATGTACGAGTTCCAATAAGTCCGTTGCCCTCTCAGGAGAACCGTTGAAAGGCGACTTGGTCATCTTTCCAAGTAAACAAGCTTCGCATGTCTCGTATGATTCAAAATCAAACGAAGTTAGAAGACCATCATTATGGAGTTTCTTCATATGCTTTTCACTTATATGACCAGACCGACAATGCCAAAAATAGGTGGGATTCAAATCATTAGGCCGTAGCCTTTTAGCACTTACGTTATAAAGATGAGCATCAACATGATTTATAATAAAAAGCCCATTCACAATGGAAGCAAAAGCCACAAACATATCATTCTTGGAGATTAAACAACCATTGTCTTTACTCGCAAATGAATAACCATCTCTCATCAAACATGAAGGAGAAATAATGTTTCGGTTAAAACTAGGAACGTAATAACAATTATTCAATTCCATAATAAATCCTGAAGGGAGGTGCAGTTGGTAGACGCCAACGGACAACGCATCAACCCTTGCATTGTTTTCGACGCGAAGATCAACTTCTCCTTGTCTCACGCTTCAACTCCTTACTAGCCCCTGCATCGATTTGCAAATGTGAGCAACCGATCCGGTATCAAATACCCAAGAGTCAATAATAGAGTCAGTGAGAAAAATGTCTATAACATTAATTACAACTGTACCTGAGCTAGAAGTCTTAATTCCACTCTTCTTCACCGAAGCAAGGTACTTGCTACAATTTCTCTTCCAGTGTCCAGTATCATGACAGTAGAAGCACTCTGTGTCAGGTTTAGGTCCGTCCTTAGGCTTAGGCTTTGGCTTAGAGATCAAATCTTTAGCGTGCCCTTTCCCCTTAGACTTACCCTGCTTCTTAAAGCTAGGCCTGTTCTGCACAGCCAACACTTGGCCATGCCCTGCACTCTTTTTAATGTCATTCTCTGCCGTCTTGAGCATCCCACAAAGTTTATTAAGGTCCTTCTCAGCCCCATGCATATGGTAGTTCGAAATGAAGTTCCCATAGCTAGGTGGAAGCGAAGCCAAAATGAAATCTGTGGCTAACTTAGGGGCCAATGGAAAACCAAGCTTGTCCAAAGTCTGCACGTAACCAAGCATATTGATCACGTGCGGCCCTACTGCTCCGCCCTCAGCTAGCTTGCATTCACCAAAAGCCTTAGCGACATTGAACCTTTCAGTTCTGGCTTGAGTCTGGAACATATCCTTCAGCGCAGTGATCATATCATACGCTTCCTGACCATCAAATTGCTTTTGAAGGTCGGGTTTCATGCATGCAAGCATAAGGCAGCTAACTTCAAGAGACTCATCACATGCTCTCTTAAAGGCAGTTCTAACGGCAACAATGTCAGTATAAAGAGGCGCATCTGGGATTGGGGTATCCAAAACACTTTTCTTTCTCTCAGCCCTGAAACAATTCTCAGGTTTTGGATCCAATCTGAATAGTTTGTTCCATTTAACTTTTCCTTTTCAAGAACAGATCGCAGCGCAAAAAGGGTGGGTTGGTTGTTACGTGCCATTGATCTACAACAGAAAAATATGCAAAATACTAAGACAAAATCCATGATAGAGTAAAAGACATTAAACAATTTAACATGGTCTACTCCCACTAAAACCAACATCCCTCTATCGGTACTTAGTGATTCAAGATCCGCAACGAACAAGTCGACTAGTGACGTTTGGCATCACTGCTAGAAGACAAGGTAGATCGGTAAGCAACACTTGCTAATCATATCACATATGACTCTTGTTGTTGGGTGACATCTCCATGTCAAAAACACCAACCTTTATGCCCCAAGGCGCTTAACCGTTAAGATTACCTTGATGATAGGGATATCATAGAGGACCATGAGGTTTATTCATACTTGAGTTGGAAGCAAATATTAAGCCTCACTATTGTTCATGATAAGGTGAATTCTTTCCTAATAACAAATAATGTTTGTGTTTATAAGAATGTTATACTAGTTAAGTCTATGCATTTATGTATTAGCAGGATTATTGATAACACAAGCATTAGCGAAGCAATGGAGCTGGTTGAAGAGGATGGCAATCACGAGGGAGGCGAGGGAGGAAGTGGAGCCATCAAGGAAAGGATATTCGGTTCGAACTGGCAGAAGTCCCGAATTTGAAACGAGCATGGACTCTTCATACGTACTCCAAATAAAGCAAATGAGCACAATATGAAAAGAAATTTTGAAGGGCTTTCCAATGGATCCGGCCCCACGCACCGATTCGACTCGAACAAGACGTGGTGACCGAAACAATGCACGAATCATTTTCTGCCAGTTTCCAAATAGAGTCCTGTCAAGTTAGGAAACTTAGAGATTTGTTTGATTTCGACCCCAAGACTAGGTTGGACGTCCATCAACCCTTATAAGGCTTGTAATTTGCATTATTAGAGATTAGACTACGTTAAAACATAAACCCTAGACCTCTAGATTGAAACAGGTTGTAAGCCTTCATCTGAAAGTTCATCTGCAAACTTTACGTGTTACCTGCTGTTCCACTAGGAATAAGAAGGTACATGACCACTTGTAGTCAGTGGATTACTTGTGCAAGAGTGTGGAGTTGAGAATATCCTTGGGGTTGCTATCTTTTGCATTGGCATCAGGGATCAGCCGGGAGAGTTCTTAGTGGCGTACTAGTTATCAATCAGAAGTTATCTGTGAGTTCACTGAGAAGATTGGGCCACCCTTATCATCTTGGTATCAGATTTACAGGTTTCCTTGGTGAGCTATCATATTTTCCCTTTAGATTTGAGTGTTTTTCTTCCTATACAGAAAATTGCCCCACAAAAATAGTTGTAGTTCGTGCCATAGCCTTAGATCAAACACCAATTGCTTCTACTAGTTGTTGTTCTTGTTGATTTTGTGTATCTGTTTTCTCCCTTTTGAGTCTTTTAGATTTTGAGTTAGGGTTAGGGTTCTAGTTGTTCTTCGTGTTCTTCATAGAGTCCACCGAAAATTCCACCAAAAACATCCAATCCGAGTTGGTCAAGTTCTGCCTTTAGAGTCCACCGAAAATTTTCCTTTCAATTTCCATCGGGTGCTGTTCTAGTCATAATCGAGTTGGTTTTATTTTTGTACTGTGGAACATAATCACAGAAATTTCTGCCGCACGGTTTCCTTGTACCACTCGGACTCCATCATCGCATGATACCACAACGCAGTTGGTAACCATCCTTCCTTGCGCGCACCAATCCTAGTTGGGATCGTATCCCTACCGCGGCAGGAAAAGGCTCCAATTCGCCTACCATCACCTACCCGCACTCGGATTCACCCAGTCTCACCCTTACCAAACCCGCCCGTAGCCCCGTCTCACGCTTATAGCATCACCCCACCGCGCGCTGCCGCGGTACAAGATTGGCGCGAATCGCTGCCGCGCCCTGCTATTCACTGCTGTGCACCGTGCTGCCGGCAGGATTTTTGCGCGTTTGCTGCCACGACACACTGCCATGGGCACCAAAACGGTGCGTTTCTCTGCCACGGTTCAGTTTTTCTGCCGTGCGATCATAGTAGCTGTAGTTGGTTTTCCGTGCTGTTTTCATTGCCCTTTTCACTTGATTTCCACTCCGTATCTTTGAGAACCATAGCCACAGCCTATCTATATATCAAAATAGGAGCATACCCATATAAGACTAGCTCGTTTTTATGCTCACAGGCTGCTCAATTGATCATTGCGTTGTGCTGTTTTTCTGGAAAAAAAATCTCCGCGGTGCGACATATTGTGGCCAAAATAGAAAAAAAGGAAAAATTATGTCCGTACAGTCCGTACAAGTGGCATCATTTGGGCCAAAAGAGTGGAAAAATAAGAGAGAAAAAACAGAAAAAAATTTAAAGAGAGAAACGGCCTAAAATTGGTGATATTTGCCACACGATTGGAGCGGTTTTACATGCTATTTGCACTACTTTCTTGAGCAATCTTGTGGCTGTTTATAAGAGCTGTAGCTAGTGTCTTTCGAGTGCATTGCAACAATTCCATCCATATAGTTGCTTGCCACATTATTCTCCACGTGTGTGTTTCCTGTGCTTTTTATATCACATTGGTCAAAAAATAGGAGTTGTTATTTTGATGTTGTTAGGTATTCATACCAAGCCCCACCATATACCTTGTTTGTCATGTGATTGTTAACACCCTGGATATTCTCTTCTTCACATCAAAGCATATTAGTTGCCACTACTTGTTGGTAAGTATTTCTATTCACTTTGGAACGGTAAGATAATCTATTGTCTTGCTAGATTTTTGAGTGAGTTGTGAGAGAACACCACATCCCATTGTTATTTTGTTACTAACAATTTAATCAATGGAGTTTTGTAGTTCTTCTGTGTGCAGTGATACTTTCTGGGAGGAGGATTCTAGTGGAATACCTGCAGCAAATTTGTTCCACTCACAGGAGACATCAATGGTAGTATTGTTGCTATTACCCTTGATAATGGTACACGGTTTAATTTTGTTAGTACTGAGGTTGTTGAAGCATTACAGTTGACATCTTTGTAACACCCCTGTTTTTAAGCACTTGTTTAATAGTATATTAGCAAGCATCTTAAGACTTTTGTAAGACAATTAAGTGGACAACATGTTTATGTAGTCATGTTTATCTATGCAATATAAGTGGTGTGTTTCTTTTCACCCATTTGAGGATTTTCCCTGATGATTGATTATTTCCTGCCTGATGTTTTTCAACTGGAAACCCTAAGATTTTTCTTCTCAAATTTTGGGGAATGCTTGATTCACTCATGATAGCATTATTTAGTCATGTATTGACCAAGGAAACATTTTGGTTTGGATTTAAATAGCTTTGGGAATTTATTTCCTATTTAAACTTTTAGCAGGAAAACAGCAGGACTAGCTGTTTTCCACACTTGTTTTCAGGAAGTAAACACTTTTGATTTGTTGTTCTCTTGTGGTATTATGGTTTACCATGTTATGGAATACAACTAAATGCCACTGGTTTATTTTTCCCACTTGGAAAACAACCTAATCCATGATTGTTTTCCTAGTATAAAAATATTGCAAAACCAATTCTATTTGAAAAAACAGAAACATAGCTTTTTGGACAGTTGTTTTCAGAAGGTTAACCAACTCCAATTTTTGTGTACTGGTTGTTTTCTCAAACTAGAAAGTACATAGAACAATTACCAACTTGAATTTTCAAAATCCAAGTTCATTTGCCCTTTCAAACAGAAGCAAACTTTTGCTTCAAATCTCTGTTTTTCCAACACTTAGTGAAAATTTCACTAAGTCTTTTTCTGAATTTTCTGAATCCATTTTTGAACAGAACTTGGGGGATGAATTTCTTGATCTATGCTTGATCTTTTTGTGTGGAATTTGATCCTAGTCACTCACCTACGATTCCTCTGTAACTCCATGTGCTTGTTGGCCCGAGGGTTGCCTTAGCAAGGAAGGAAGGAAGAGAGGAAGTAGGGCTCGGGATGTGTGTGAGCTGAGAGAGAGAGGCGCAGTGGAAACCGTTTTCCACATGCCTAAGCTATCCTAGCACCACTGTGGTCACTAGTGCCCTAATGCACCGCCCCTGGCTCGAGAGAGCATGAGCGAAACGGCCCCCCCACCTCTCTGCTTGCCAACACGGCCTCAACATGCGCACCCGAAGAGCATGCCCGCGGCCTCGTGGCTACAAAGCCTCCCGAGCCACGCCACTTCGCCAGAGCACGCCACCACCATCCACTCCCCCACCCACGAGAAGCCTAGCCGTGCCTCGCCGTGTGCGAGCGGCACGAGCAAATGTTTCGCCGCCGGCCACCGCAAGATCCACCGAAGCGTAACGATCAACCCCGTGCCCTAGCGCTTGCCATTTCCATACGCGTGCAACCACTGTAGCCCTAGGCGCGTCCTTGACACCCTCCCCGACCTGTTTGCTTGCAGGAGTGCCCGTGCCATCGCCGCCGTGTCCGCCGCGCCGTCGCGGAGAGGAACACGCCGTCGAGGAAACGACGTCGCCACCACCGCGCCATCAGCACCCCACGACCCCACCGCCACCACTCGCCGCTACACAGCAGCCCTAGGTGAGCACCCAGCTCGCCCCGTGCACGCCCGTAGGGTGTTCGACGCCGGCGTGGTCGTGTTAGAACGGGGGAAGAAGAAAGAATGCGGACCGTTGATCGCGAGATCAACGGCCACGCTTGAACGCTGCGTTCCCGCGCCCTCCGCCCGCGCGCGCATAGCTGGGCTAGTCTAGGCACTAGCTGGGCCGCGCGTAGCGAATCCGGCCCGTCTGGGCAATTAGCTGTTAGTTTTTAAATAGGAATTTTTCTGCCAGAAAGATTGATGCTAGCTTTTGGCCTAGGATTGTTAGCAAATGATTTTATTTAACCTTGCTAATTTTTGTACCTGTATCCATACAAAATCACAACCACCTCCCATTGGCCGAATAATGTTTTGACTTTTAGTTAATTTTCTATAGCCATTTTTGCCAGATAGTACCCTTAAAATTGAAATGAATAGAACTTCAAAAATGCATAACATTTTTGAGAAAACTCAACTGTTTTGGAAATCCCTTGTCAATACCTACCAGTAGAATTTTAGTTTGCACCAAGGTGAGTTACCATTTGGAAATGCCATCCATTTTGGTGAAACATCTGAGAGCTATTCCAGGAATTTTAGGGGGAGTTTGGGACATTATTTTTGAGTGGGACCAATTGGAGAGGCTTTTTATTGTTAAGGACTATCACATCCGCGAAGGATTTAATTTTTGGAGCCATAGAAAAAATTAGGGAGACAGAACAAGTTTTGGTACTTTTCTGCCTAATTTTAATTCCTAGGTCTTGTTTTATATGTTCATTTTGTGATGTGCACATGATGTGTTCTTGCTTGTAATGTTGTTTTCTAGTGTAGTGATGATGTTTACAAGTTATATGAACATGTTAGAATGAATGGTTTGAGTGGTAGAATTTTTAGAATTATTTTCCATGCATAGATCTTGCTCATAGCTTAATTTCTATCTAGGTTTTTGAGTAGATTTTTAGATGTGTATTAGGCTTATTGCTAGATTAATTTTCATGGAACCAGTACCATTTTGGTACTGTTATTTTGGTTATAGCACCTCTGGTTACTTGGTGCTTGTGTTTGGAATAGATTTAAATAGCATTGCTTAAGTCTAGTTTTCATACTAGAATATCCATGCATGCCTTTTTGTCTTGTTTTCCACTAGGGAAAAATATGAATCCTTGAGATTGAAAACAGAGGATGGAATGTCCTTGTGGCATTGTTATCTTCGTGTTTTCACCTCTGTTATTTTTTTTTCTAGAAAAGCATGAGTAACACTTGGGTGCCTAGATTTAATTCCCTCACATGTGTAGCAATTTTAGCCTAGTTTTTCCTTGGTTAATAGCTAGACTTATTATTTTGTTTTGGGGGATCCATTAGCATTTTGATACAGATTAGAGGAGTATTTTTCCTCTATTAGTTTGCACACTTGTGCATAAAATTAACAAGTGAAGTAGAAACTAGTCTAGTATTTTTCCAAAGTTTCTACTAGTATGAGTAGGAGTTTTTGGGACTAGTTTGGTTGTTTTGAGCACTTTTAGAAATGTGACCAGAGGCTTACTAAACTCTTTATGAGAATTATGTTAGTGGAACACCCACTGGTATTTTTGTATCATGGTGGAAAATGAGCTTGACTTGTTGTCATGAGCCTTTTTCACCACTTGCATAATTTAGCTTATTATTTGTGCTTGCCATAGAGAATGTTGGGGGAGCTTTTAGACATCAAATTGTGTTTTATGTGACACCCTACTGTCTAGTAACATGTGTTTTACCCCACTGGTCCATGGTGCTCTTACCTAAAAATCATTGAGTTTGGCCACACTTAAACACTAGGAAAAAGCAGATTTTCCCACTATAGCTTTTATGCCAATTTTTCTTAAGGGAAAATTGAATACCTTGAGTGATACATTTTAATTGCTTGCTGTATGTATCACTTGTAGCATTGTTTGTCTTGGTTGGCTCTGAAAGTGTGCCTTTATTTCTTTTTACGACGTTAGAAAACGAGGAAGGAGGAATTGCTGAAGAGGGGTATTGCAACTCCTGTTACTTTCAGGACCAGGACCATCACTTGTACCAAGGCAAGCCATCCTAATGCTTGCTGTATAAATACTTATCATTATCTATCATGCATGCTTTTCACTTCTGAAGTTTTCACAAAACTATACTCTCAAAAACTATTTTTGTTGTGAATATTACTACTATTAATATTATTAGAAGAAGGAATCATATTAATAGTCAACTTGGTATTACCAAGCCCTTAGCCAATAAATGGTATATAAATACCATCCACCAAATTAAAACTTGGGTTCTTAAATGAAATAAATAAAATGTGCTTTTGTAAACAACTGCCTTATGGAAGAAAAACCCCGGAGGAAGGATGAGACCCTGTCTACCGGAAGGATGTCATGATGGGAAATTTTTGAGAAATGTTTACAAAAGACACATAACCTAGTCTTCGCTGGACAACCATTATCGTACTGCCACTTTACCCCAATATGGGTAGGGGCTTGATTAAAAACTTGTTATGGTTAGTATGTGTGCTATCTCAAGTGCTATAGGGGATTGGATCCTCCGAACCGAAATGTCGCTAGGAGTGGAGAATACGGGACATCTAAAGTGTGGGATTAATTTTCCCTCCGGATGCAGCAGTTGGGTCTCCTGTTTGGGCGGTGTGGGACACGGCTTGCCAGGGAGGGTAACCCCAATTGAAGAGATAGTCATGTACTAGCTTGAACATAGTGGATAGTCAAGATCAGTTATCTGATGTTCTCATAGGTTGGGAACAGTCCATGGTTGTTTCATGGGGATTCTGGATCTAGTGGAAATGTGTACACCTCTGCAGAGTAAAACTATTTCGAGATAGCCGCGTCCTCGGATATGGACGGTTGAATGGCCATGTAGCTAGTATTGTGTCAACTTTTCAAAAGAGGTTTTGAAGGACGGCTTTGTACCTGCGAGGTACTAAGGAGGAATGACTTGGTATCTGCGAGATACTGATGAGAAGGAAACTATTACTAAAAGTTTCTACAAAGAAATCTTTCCTTTCTAAAAGTCTTATAAAACCTCCGAGATATGTGATATCTACGAGAGAAAAACTACTTTATTTTACTTGATCTTTCACAAAGAACTAAACCTGAAGAATCAACCATGATAAATCTTTTATCTGTCATGGGTAGCTGAACCATATGTATGGCCTACCCATTCCACCAAATAAGCATGTATGCATTATTGTAAGTTCATAAAGGATGTCTTGTTGAGTACATTCAAATGTACTCATTTGGTTTCGCCCCTGGTATCTACTTATCAGACTATGAGGAGCCACCCCAGGAGGAGTTCTATGAGGAGGAGTTCTACACTGATGGCCCTGCGAGTTAGGATCGTCTCCCAGTCAGCAGCCTGTAGGATGAGGCGTGACTCGGGCTCTACTACGCTATGCTTATCGTATTCCACTGTGTTTATTTTGAATTCCTGTCCTGTGTGACAGTTGCCAAGAACTTGGTCATGTGACCATTTATGTAAGACTCTAATATTCGTGTAATGGATGATGTATTCTGTATGCCAACTACGTATGTTGTTCACAACTGGTTATTCTGGGATTGTGAATGAATGCATATGAGGGGTTCTGGACCCTCCGGTCTGGGGCTTCTACAAAGTTGGTATCAGAGCCATCCTGACTCTAGGAGACCTTAGTTAGCATGGACGTTAGTGTATACTCCAAAAATCTAAGTTATAAATACAAAAAGATTGGATATATGACTATGTATAAAAATATTCCCTATATCCCACCACCTCTCTGTGTTAAACTCTACTTGCATTAAGATTGTTCTTTGCATAAACTTAAAACTTTGCACACTGTGGTCTCACTTAAACTATACTTAAAATTTTGTGTAGATGGACGTGGTCATCACCGAGGCTTTCCAGTTGGGACGTCCACGTGGCGAGACTTTCCTTTTCGAGGAGAGGCTAGTAGCTATGGCTACTGTGTTGGGACGTCCACTTCCGGAGCTGCGAGGAGGACTAGTTGACGGCGCACCTCTGGAGGGGGACTGGTACGCGGAGGTCACTATCCGTGCACCTCTGGCTAGCCCGACAGTGGAGGCCTACGTCTTCCGTGCTGTTGATCGTTCTTGGACCGAGGCAGCCGTGCGGGTGATTCAGGAGTCAGTGGCACGACTGGCACACATTGGGGAGTATATGGTCATCGGTTCCCGGTTCGAGTTGATTGGGAGGCGCGATGAGGAGGGCATACCACTTCCTGTCGAGCCAGACACTACCACTGTTGGTCCTCACTTAGACGAGATGGAGATTCTGTTATACCGCACTCAGCACAGGCTGGACGATCAGCGACTCGAGTACCACCTCGGCACATTGGTGCACCACACACTGATAGCCGAGACTGACGAGCTGAGGGCTGAGCTTCATGACAGCCAGGGGGAGAGTGGAGCACTGGCACAACAGTTGTCCCAGTTGAGGGAGGAGTTTGAGGTCACCGCCGCGAGGAGCCGTGCCTTGGAGAGACAGCTGCGGGCCACCCGTCTGAGCCGTGCTCGTCTCACCAGCAGGATGACGGCTCAGGAGGGGGCTAACTCAGTTCTGCGTGCTAGGCTTCAGATAGCTCGTGATGACATAGCCGCGAGAGACTCTGCCATAGAGGAGCTTGAGGAGGAGGGCGCAGAGCTCATCAGGGAGATTGAGGAGCTCCTGCCAGTAGAGGATGTTCCGTCCGACTTGGAGGGGATGGATATGAGTGAGGCTAGCGAGCAGGATGATGATGACCTGCTTGGCGAGGAGGAGGAGGAGGACCCTGAGGAGCGTATCTTCGAGGTTGGGGACAATGACGACTCTGTGTAGTCGCAGCCTCCTCACCCTTAGCACTTGATGCTGGTCTAGATGCTAGTTAAGTATGCTAGATCGTTTTGCTAGTAGTAGCCTTGCGATGACCCCACCAATCGCACCCCTTGTAGCTCGATGAAGCCTTCCTTGTAAGATATGGCTTGTAATGTGTGTGTGTAATGTCAAAAACTCTGTTTAGTTGTTGTGATGAATGAAATGTTCTGCTTGGTTCTTTGATGATTGTCACTAGTTTGCGTTCATTTCATCCATGTTTGCGACTGCCCCGCTCTTGTTTTTGAAACATATCACTCGTATTCCTTTTGTGGTGTTAAAGGTACTTGGGTTTTCAAAAACAAGAATTTACTTCTAAAACTTACACATGTTTTCACTTCAGCATGGCACCTCGTCGCGAACCCCCACCGCCACCACCACCCACAGTGGAGGCGCTGTTGGCCCTGCTGATGGAGGATCGCCAGGCCAGCCGAGATGAGAGTGCGGCTACCATTGCCGCTCTGCAACAACTAGCTGCTGCCAACAACAATAATGGCAATGGAAATGGTGCTCGCTCGAGACTGAGAGACTTTCAGCACACCAATCCCCCAGTCTTCACTAGGATTGTGGAGCCTCTCGATGCTGACGACTGGCTCCGCACCATTGCAAACAAACTGGAGGTTGCTTCAGTTGAGGAGAATGATAAGGTCCTGTTTGCCTCCCATTTTCTTGCTGGTCCTGCCAGAACTTGGTGGGAGACTACACGTGAGACTGTTGCTGCTGGTCACGTGTTCAACTGGGAGGATTTCTCTGCAAGATTCCGCAAGTACCACATTCCCCAAGGAATGATGGCACTTATGCGGGAGAAATTTCTGAATCTGAAGCAGGGAAGTATGCCGGTGTCTGAGTACTGGGAGAATTTCACTACTCTGTCCCGGTATGCACAGGAGGATATTAACACTGATGCTAAGAAGAGGGAGAGGTTCTTAAATGGGCTGGATGATGAGCTCCAGTGCTCTCTAGTGGTGGTTCCATTCCAGGACTTAGAGACCCTTGCAAATGCCGCTATGGTGCTGGAGCACAAGCGGAAATCTGCTGATGATAACCGCAAGAGGAAAATGACTGCGCATGGAGGACCTAGTGCTCAAAGGACTCGCAACACTCCGTATGCGAGGCCACCATCCCACAAGGCACCTGCTTATGCACCCCGCCCCAGCCACAACTATGCACCAAGGCCCAACAACTACAACCACCCTGCACCTCATGCACCAAGGTACGGAGGAAATAGCTATGGTGGTAACCATGGTAATCATTCTGGGAACCATCATGGAAACCGCTATGGAGGCAACAATAGTGGAAATGGGAACAACTCCAACAATGCTCCCAATGCTAACCCAAGCCCAAAGCCTTCTGGAGGTTGCTTTGCCTGTGGAAAGGAAGGTCACTTTGCTCGGAATTTCCCAACCAAAGTTACTGCCCCAGCCCAGCCTACCGCAACCAAGATGAACCATGGTCCTTCCACTGGACGGCAGATTAGGATGAAGGGACACCTGAACCACGTCAATGCTGCAGAAGCTCAGGAGGCACCAGACATGGTGATGGGTATGTTTCCTGTCAACTCGGTGCCAGCCGCAGTACTGTTTGATTCTGGTGCATCGCATTCCTTTGTCACTAAACCGTTTGCTGAGAAAAGTGGTATGAAGCTTTCCCGTATGCACCACCCTATGTTAGTACAAATACCGGGGGATAGTACTAAAGCCAACCTAATTTGCAATGAAGTACCAGTAGAAATACAAGGGAAAACTTTTCATGCTGATCTTATAATGCTGGGATCCAAAGGGATAGAAGTGGTACTCGGTATGAACTGGATGGCCAAGTATAGGGGAGTTATTGATTGCACTAAGAAATCTATTGAAATGATCTCTGGGGATGGGGAAAAAGTTGCGTACACTGCAACTAGACCCTCGTCACAAGTTCACTGCCACACTGGTATAGCCCACCCTGACCTTGAGGAAGTCCCGGTCGTTTGCGAATACCCGGATGTTTTTCCTGAAGAGTTACCCGGTATGCCCCCTGATCGGGATATCGAGTTTGTGATCGAGTTAGTACCCGGAACTGGACCCATAGCACAGAAGCCTTATCGGATGAACCCAAAAGAATTAGATGAGTTGAAGACACAGCTGGATGACATGTTAAGAAAAGGTTTGATTCGCCCTAGTGCATCGCCATGGGGATCTCCGATCATTTTTGTGGAAAAACGGGACGGTACCACTCGTTTATGTGTGGACTACCGCAAGTTGAATGATGTTACCATCAAGAACAAATACCCGTTGCCCAAAATTGAAGACCTGTTTGACCAGCTAAATGGGGCCGTAATCTTCTCTAAGATCGACCTTCGGACTGGTTATCACCAACTGAAAGTCCGTGATACTGATATTCCCAAGACTGCTTTCACCACTCGTTACGGGCTGTATGAATACACCGTGATGTCCTTTGGTCTAACCAATGCCCCTGCCTATTTCATGAATCTCATGAATAAGGTATTCATGGATTTTCTAGACAAGTTTGTCGTGGTGTTTATTGACGACATTCTCATATATTCTCGGAGTGAGGAGGAACACGAAGAACATCTGAGAATTGTGCTCGGAACACTTCGTGAGCATCAATTGTATGCTAAGTTTAGTAAATGTCAATTCTGGTTGACGGAAGTCGGGTTTCTTGGACATGTAGTATCTGCGGGAGGAATATCTGTTGACCCTACTCTAGTTCAGTCTGTGGAGAAGCGTGCTGCTCCGACCAACCAGACTGAAGTCAGATCCTTTCTGGGTTTGGCAGGATATTACCGCAAGTTTGTTCAGGGATTCTCGAGTATAGCCAGACCCCTCACCCAGTTGCTCAAGAAGGATAGCAAGTTCCTATGGACGGACAAGTGCGAAGAGAGTTTCAATGAGTTGAAGCATCGACTTGTGACCGCTCCAATCCTGATAATGCCGGATATCACCAAGAATTTCGACGTGTATTGTGACGCTTCTAAGCTTGGTCTTGGAAGCGTACTTATGCAAGAAGGGAAAGTGATATCTTTTATATCCCGCCAGTTGAGACCCCACGAGTTGAATTATCCCACTCATGACTTAGAGCTTGCTGCTGTTGTTCATGCCCTCAAGACATGGCGACACTTTCTTATGGGAAGAAGAGTGGAAATTTACACGGATCATAAGAGTTTAAAGTATATCTTTACTCAACGTGAGCTCAACATGAGGCAGCGCCGCTGGATTGAGCTCATTAAAGATTATGATCTGAGTATTCATTATCACCCTGGAAAGGCAAATGTTGTTGCAGATGCTCTTAGTCGAGAGCCGGCCTCTCTAAATGCTATGATTTTAGTAAGGCAGCCCGAGTTGTGGAAAGAGCTAGACCAGCTTGGCATTGAAGTGGTCAGCTATGGTATGTTGGATGCCATGGAAGTTAAACCAACTCTGGTTGACCAAATCAAAGAAGCGCAGAAAGGCCAGAAAAGTATTGATGGTATTAAGGCCCGCATGGAGAAGGAGAAGGTTCCTGGGTTTACTATCGATGCTGATGGGGGATTATGGTATGAAGGCCGTATTTGTGTTCCCTCTGAGTCTGATCTCAAGCAGACCATCATGGCCGAAGCTCATGAGACCATGTATTCTATCCATCCTGGAGGAACAAAGATGTATCAAGACCTGAAGGAGAGATTCTGGTGGCATGGAATGAAGAGGGAGATTGCTTCATTTGTAGCCAAGTGCCATGTCTGCCAGCAAGTGAAAGCTGGGCACCAGCGTCCCGCTGGCTTGCTCCAGCCGTTGCAAATACCTGTTTGGAAGTGGGATGAAGTAGGGATGGACTTCATCACAGGACTTCCTAGGTCCAGCCGAGGAAATGACTCTATATGGGTTGTCGTGGACAGGCTCACGAAAGTTGCTCACTTTATTCCTGTCCGGACCACCTATCGTGGAGATCAGCTTGCTGATCTTTACATTACTCGGATTGTCAGCCTGCACGGAGTCCCAAGCAGGATTGTGTCTGATCGAGGTACACAGTTCACATCTAGATTTTGGAAGAAGTTGCACGAGAGTTTGGGAACCAAATTAGCTTTTAGCACAGCCTATCACCCGCAGACTGATGGACAGACAGAGCGTGTGAACCAAATTCTGGAAGACATGCTCCGTGCTTGTGTGTTGTCCTATGGAGTTAAATGGGAAGACTGTCTGCCTTTCGCAGAGTTTTCTTACAACAACAGCTATCAGTCTAGCTTGCAAATGGCCCCTTTTGAAGCACTGTATGGACGCAAATGCCGTACACCTCTGAATTGGACTGAGACTGGAGACAGTCAGGTTTTTGGTGTGGACACTTTGAAAGCTGCAGAGGAGCAGGTTCAGCTTATTCGGGAACGTTTAAAGACAGCTCAATCTCGTCAGAAGAGTTATGCTGATACGAAGCGTCGTGATGTCTCTTTCAGCATTGGAGATTTCGTGTACCTTCGTGTTACGCCACTCAAAGGGATGCAACGTTTCCATGTCAAAGGAAAGCTGGCACCCAGGTATACTGGCCCTTTTAAGATCTTGGCACGTCGTGGCGAAGTTTCTTATCAGTTAGAATTACCAGAGGAGCTATCTGCGTTTCACAATGTGTTCCATGTGTCATTGCTCCGGAAATGTCTGCAAGTACCTGAGAAGGATCTCTCGTATCAAGACATAGACTTCAGGACCATTGATATCAATGATGACTTGACTTATCGTGATAGACCCCTGCGGGTTCTCGAGGAGATTGTGCGCGCTACCAGGAGGCGTGCTATAAAATTCCTTAAGATTCAGTGGACGAATCACTCTGAGGAAGAAGCTACCTGGGAGCGTGAGGATGATATCAGGAAGGAGTTCCCTGATTTTCTTAAAGCCTAGACCCGCTAATCTCGGGACGAGATTCTTTTAAGGGGGGGAGATTTGTAACACCCCTGTTTTTAAGCACTTGTTTAATAGTATATTAGCAAGCATCTTAAGACTTTTGTAAGACAATTAAGTGGACAACATGTTTGTGTAGTCATGTTTATCTATGCAATATAAGTGGTGTGTTTCTTTTCACCCATTTGAGGATTTTCCCTGATGATTGATTATTTCCTGCCTGATGTTTTTCAACTGGAAACCCTAAGATTTTTCTTCTCAAATTTTGGGGAATGCTTGATTCACTCATGATAGCATTATTTAGTCATGTATTGACCAAGGAAACATTTTGGTTTGGATTTAAATAGCTTTGGGAATTTATTTCCTATTTAAACTTTTAGCAGGAAAACAGCAGGACTAGCTGTTTTCCACACTTGTTTTCAGGAAGTAAACACTTTTGATTTGTTGTTCTCTTGTGGTATTATGGTTGACCATGTTATGGAATACAACTAAATGCCACTGGTTTATTTTTCCCACTTGGAAAACAACCTAATCCATGATTGTTTTCCTAGTATAAAATATTGCAAAACCAATTCTATTTGGAAAAACAGAAACATAGCTTTTTGGACAGTTGTTTTCAGAAGGTTAACCAACTCCAATTTTTGTGTACTGGTTGTTTTCTCAAACTAGAAAGTACATAGAACAATTACCAACTTGAATTTTCAAAATCCAAGTTCATTTGCCCTTTCAAACAGAAGCAAACTTTTGCTTCAAATCTCTGTTTTTCCAACACTTAGTGAAAATTTCACTAAGTCTTTTTCTGAATTTTCTGAATCCATTTTTGAACAGAACTTGGGGGATGAATTTCTTGATCTATGCTTGATCTTTTTGTGTGGAATTTGATCCTAGTCACTCACCTAGGATTCCTCTGTAACTCCATGTGCTTGTTGGCCCGAGGGTTGCCTTAGCAAGGAAGGAAGGAAGAGAGGAAGTAGGGCTCGGGATGTGTGTGAGCTGAGAGAGAGAGGAGCAGTGGAAACCGTTTTTTCCACATGCCTAAGCTATCCTAGCACCACTGTGGTCACTAGTGCCCTAATGCACCGCCCCTGGCTCGAGAGAGCACGAGGGAAACGGCCCCCCACCTCTCTGCTTGCCAGCACGGCCTCAACATGCGCACCCGAAGAGCACGCCCGCGGCTTCGTGGCTACAAAGCCTCCCGAGCCACGCCATTTCGCCAGGACACCCCCACCCCTCCACTACACCACCCCCGAGAAGCCTAGCCGTGCCTCGCCGTGTGCGAGCGGCACGAGCAAATTTTTCGCCGCCGGCCACCGCAAGATCCACCGAAGCGTAACGATCAACCCCGTGCCCTAGCGCTTGCCATTTCCATACGCGTGCAACCACCGTAGCCCTAGGCGCGTCCCTGACACCCTCCCCGACCTGTTTGCTTGCAGGAGTGCCCGTGCCATCGCCACCGTGTCCGCCGTGCCGTCGCGGAGAGGAACACGCCGTCGAGGAAACGAACGTCGCCACCACTGCGCCATCAGCACCCCACGACCCCACCGCCACCACTCGCCGCTCCGCAGCAGCCCTAGGTGAGCACCCAGCTCGCCCCGTGCACGCCCGTAGGGTGTTCGACGCCGGCATGGTCGCGTTAGAACAGAGGAAGAAGAAATAACGCGGACCGTTGATCGCGAGATCAACGGCCACGCTTGAACGCTGCGTTCCCGCGCCCTCCGCCCGCGCGCGCGCGTAGCTGGGCTAGTCTAGGCGCTAGTTGGGCCAGGCACAGCGAATCTGGCCCATTCGGGCATTTTCTCTGTTAGTTTTTAAATAGGAATTTTTCTGGCAGATTAATATGTGTTAGCTTTTGGCCTAGAAAAGGTAGCAAATGATTTTATTTAACCTTGCTAATTTTTGTACCTGTAGCCATACAAAATCACAAACACCTCCCATTGGCCGAATAATGTTTTGACTTTTAGTTATTTTTCTATAGCCATTTTGCCAGACAGTACCCTTAAAATTGAAATGAATAGAACTTCAAAAATACAAAACATTTTTGAGCAAACTCAACTGTTTTGGAAATCCCTTGTAAATACCTACCAGTATAATTTTAGTTTGCACCAAGGTGAGTTACCATTTGGAAATGCCATCCATTTTGGTGAAACATCTGTGAGCTATTCCAGGATTTTTAGGGGGAGTTTGGGACATTATTTTTGAGTGGGACCAATTGGAGAGGCTTTGTATTGTTAAGGACTATCACATCCTAGAAGGATTTAATTTTTGGAGCCATAGAAAAAATTAGGGAGACAGAACAAGTTTTGGTACTTTTCTGCCTAATTTTAATTCCTAGATCTTGTTTTATATGTTCATTTTGTGATGTGCACATGATGTGTTCTTGCTTGTAATGTTGTTTTCTAGTGTAGTGATGATGTTTACAAGTTATATGAACATGTTAGAATGAATGGTTTGAGTGGTAGAATTTTTAGAATTATTTTCCATGCATAGATCTTGCTCATAGCTTAATTTCTATCTAGGTTTTTGAGTAGATTTTTAGATGTGTATTAGGCTTATTGCTAGATTAATTTTCATGGAACCAGTACCATTTTGGTACTGTTATTTTGGTTATAGCACCTCTGGTTACTTGGTGCTTGTGTTTGGAATAGATTTAAATAGCATTGCTTAAGTCTAGTTTTCATACTAGAATATCCATGCATGCCTTTTTGTCTTGTTTTCCACTAGGGAAAAATATGAATCCTTGAGATTGAAAACAGAGGATGGAATGTCCTTGTGGCATTGTTATCTTGGTGTTTTCACCTCTGTTATTTTTTTCCCTTAAGTAGTAGAAAAGCATGAGTAACACTTGGGTGCCTAGATTTAATTCCCTCACATGTGTAGCAATTTTAGCCTAGTTTTTCCTTGGTTAATAGCTAGACTTATTATTTTGTTTTGGGGGATCCAGTAGCATTTTGATACAGATTAGAGGAGTATTTTTCCTCTGTTAGTTTGCACACTTGTGCATAAAATTAACAAGTGAAGTAGAAACTAGTCTAGTATTTTTCCAAAGTTTCTACTAGTATGAGTAGGAGTTTTTGGGACTAGTTTGGTTGTTTTGAGCACTTTTAGAAATGTGACCAGAGGCTTACTAACCTCTTTATGAGAATTATGCTAGTGGAACACCCACTGGTATTTTTGTATCATGGTGGAAAATGAGCTTGACTTGTTGTCATGAGCCTTTTTCACCACTTGCATAATTTAGCTTATTATTTGTGCTTGCCATAGAGAATGTTGGGGGAGCTTTTAGACATCAAATTGTGTTTTATGTGACACCCTAATGTCTAGTAACATGTGTTTTACCCCACTGGTCCATGGTGCTCTTACCTAAAAATCATTGAGTTTGGCCACACTTAAACACTAGGAAAAAGCAGATTTTCCCACTATAGCTTTTATGCCAATTTTTCTTAAGGGAAAATTGAATACCTTGAGTGATACATTTTAATTGCTTGCTGTATGTATCACTTGTAGCATTGTTTGTCTTGGTTGGCTCTGAAAGTGTGCCTTTATTTCTTTTTACGACGTTAGAAAACGAGGAAGGAGGAATTGCTGAAGAGGGGTATTGCAACTCCTGTTACTTTCAGGACCAGGACCATCACTTGTACCAAGGCAAGCCATCCTAATGCTTGCTGTATAAATACTTATCATTATCTATCATGCATGCTTTTCACTTCTGAAGTTTTCACAAAACTATACTCTCAAAAACTATTTTTGTTGTGAATATTACTACTATTAATATTATTAGAAGAAGGAATCATATTAATAGTCAACTTGGTATTACCAAGCCCTTAGCCACTAAATGGTATATAAATACCATCCACCAAATTAAAACTTGGGTTCTTAAATGAACTAAATAAAATGTGCTTTTGTAAACAACTGCCTTATGGAAGAAAAACCCCGGAGGAAGGGTGAGACCCTGTCTACCGGAAGGATGTCATGATGGGAAATTTTTGAGAAATGTTTACAAAAGACACATAACCTAGTCTTCGCTGGACAACCATTATCGTACTGCCACTTTACCCCAATATGGGTAGGGGCTTGATTAAAAACTTGTTATGGTTAGTATGTGTGCTATCTCAAGTGCTATAGGGGATTGGATCCTCCGAACCGAAATGTCGCTAGGAGTGGAGAATACGGGACATCTAAAGTGTGGGATTAATTTTCCCTCCGGATGCAGCAGTTGGGTCTCCTGTTTGGGAGGTGTGGGACACGGCTTGCCAGGGAGGGAAACCCCAATTGAAGAGATAGTCATGTACTAGCTTGCACATAGTGGATAGTCAAGATCAGCTATCTGATGTTCTCATAGGTTGGGAACAGTCCATGGTTGTTTCATGGGGATTCTGGATCTAGTGGAAATGTGTACACCTCTGCAGAGTAAAACTATTTCGAGATAGCCGCGTCCTCGGATATGGACGGTTGAATGGCCATGTAGCTAGTATTGTGTCAACTTTTCAAAAGAGGTTTTGAAGGACGGCTTTGTACCTGCGAGGTACTAAGGAGGAATGACTTGGTATCTGCGAGATACTGATGAGAAGGAAACTATTACTAAAAGTTTCTGCAAAGAAATCTTTCTTTTCTAAAAGTCTTATAAAACCTCCGAGATATGTGATATCTACGAGAGAAAAACTACTTTATTTTACTTGATCTTTCACAAAGAACTAAACCTGAAGAATCAACCATGATAAATCTTTTATCTGTCATGGGTAGCTGAACCATATGTATGGCCTACCCATTCCACCAAATAAGCATGTATGCATTATTGTAAGTTCATAAAGGATGTCTTGTTGAGTACATTCAAATGTACTCATTTGGTTTCGCCCCTGGTATCTACTTATCAGACTATGAGGAGCCACCCCAGGAGGAGTTCTATGAGGAGGAGTTCTACACTGATGGCCCTGCGAGTTAGGATCGTCTCCCAGTCAGCAGCCTGTAGGATGAGGCGTGACTCGGGCTCTACTACGCTATGCTTATCGTATTCCGCTGTGTTTATTTTGAATTCCTGTCCTGTGTGACAGTTGCCAAGAACTTGGTCATGTGACCATTTATGTAAGACTCTAATATTCGTGTAATGGATGATGTATTCTGTATGCCAACTACGTATGTTGTTCACAACTGGTTATTCTGGGATTGTGAATGAATGCATATGAGGGGTTCTGGACCCTCCGGTCTGGGGCTTCTACAATCTTATGCAACTCGCAGTTCATTTATGTTACAAACTAATGATGCTACACTTCACATTACTCATGCTACCTGGATTCCTTTAACTATTCATGATCATACAGTACGAATTAGGTGTAATGTGCTTCCTAGAGCATTTACTTGCTGTCACCTTTTGTTGAGTGCATTTTGGTGCAATAACTATAAGGTTAATTTTGATAGCCGTTATCCTGATTTACAATTCTTCTGGAATAATAAGAGAGATTGGATAATACATGAATGTTCTACAACATTTAAAAGAATTAGACATCAACCATTGGTTATGAGATTTGTAGAGGTTGAGAAGACCTATGAGGCTGTTTCTACTAATGTAACTATGTCTACTTCTAGTGTTGTGTCTTGTGATGTGCAGGTTGCTTTTGAAGAAAGGGAGCCTATAGTACAACCTGCACCACCACCATCATCACATCCATTGTAGGAGCATACCATTGTGCCTAGTATTATTTAACTTGCATCAACACTTGAGAGAGATGAATCAGTGCCTATTATTTCCGAGGAGGATGTCATTGACATTGTTACTGATTTCGAGCTACCACTTACAAGTACAACTTTTTGTGAGTCTACTAATGTGCTAGTTAATTCTTCTGAGTTGATAGTCACATATAGTCCACCATCATGTGATATTTTGAATATTTCAAATTTTGATCATGTGGTCTTGATTACACATAAAGAATTGCTTGCTAAAATACCACCTATTAGTATTGTATATTCCATCATGTTACATGAACCAATTAATGTGCAATGTGCTATGAATAGGATTGTTGAAATTTCATATATCAATTCTAGCACCTATGCTACTTGCTTTATTTTTAATTTGGTTGGTGACTATAACATGAATGAAATTTTTATGGTCGATCACATATGTATTACTTGTGATAAAATTGCTGAATTGAACATTGTGTTACCTCGTTTGGATTGTGTACAATTTGCTAAATCTAAGCATGATTCTACACATATGTTTGATTTACAACAAAACCTTATAAGTACATATGCTAATGATTTATACTTCACTTATATTTGCAAAATGAGTTGCAATGTACATGATGATTATACTAAACATGAGCAGAAAATTATGTGTACTACTATTCGGCCATTACTTTGTTATACATATCAGAGTAGCACAGTTGAAGCATGGTATCCACTATCTAATGAGTTAATTTGTTTGGATTGTTTTGACTTTACTACCACCAATTTTGATCATAGATCTTCTGTGAAAACACTTAGTTTGATACTAAACAATAAGAATTTATACATAGGTGTTTCTCCTGTTGATCATGATTTTATGAGCATCACTTATATTTGCAATTATGATTGCTATTTTATGAGATGCTATGACATTTATGTGCTGTTTTCATGTCAATTTCGTGGTCACATGTCATGTGAAAATTTTTATGAGCTGCTAACAACCAATGCACCCCATTATAGATATTTGTATTGTGCATACACGTTGTTCTTTTTCTTTCTTCCACTTTCAGCCTACCATAAGCCGAGGACGTCTTCTCTTGAAGAAAGGGAGGAGAGTCATAGGATTTTTTTTGAAGAAAGGGAGGATGATAGGGATATAATAGAGGACCATGAGGTTTATTCATGCTTGAGTTGGAAGTAAATAGTAAGCCTCACTATTGTTCATGATAAGGTGAATTCTTTCCTAATAATAAATAATGTTGTGTTTATAAGAATGTTATACTACCTAAATCTATGCATTTATGTATTTGCAGGATTATTGATAACACAAGCATTGGCGAAGCAATGGAGCTGGTTGAAGAAGATGGCAAGCACGAGGGAGGCGAGGGAGGAAGTGGAGCCATCAAGGAAAGGATATTCGGTTCGAACTGGCAGAAGTCCCGAATTTGAAACGAGCATGGACTCTTCATACAGACTCCAAATAAAGCAAATGAGCACAATATGAAAAGGAATTTTGAAGGGTTTCCAATGGATCCGGCCCCACGCACCGATTCGACTCTAACAAGACGTGGTGACCGAAACAATGCACGAATCATTTTCTGCCAGTTTCCAAATAGAGTCCTGTCAAGTTAGGAAACTTAGAGATTTGTTTGATTTCGACCCCAACACTAGGTTGGACGTCCATCATCCCTTATAAGGCTTGTAATTCGCATTATTAGAGATTAGACTACGTTAAAACATAAACCCTAGACCTCTAGATTGAAACAACTTGTAAGCCTTCATCTGGAAGTTCATCTGCAAACTTTACGTGTTACCTACTGTTCCACCGGAAATAAGAAGGTACAGGACCACTTGTAGTCAGTGGATTACTTGTGCAAGAGTGTGGAGTTGAGAATATCTTTGGGGTTGCTATCTTTTGCATTGGCATCAGGGATCAGCCGGGAGAGTTCTTAGTGGCGCACTAGTTATCAATCGGAAGTTATCTGTGAGTCCACTGAGAAGATTGGGCCACCCCTTATCACTTGATGAGTTAACCAACCCTTTATGCGCGTAAGCATCAGCAGATGTCACCCTGCTGCAACAGTCGTACCACCTAACCGATACATACCCACCTAGTCAACGAAAACTGATGGCGCCCTGCTGCAAGAGACCCACCATCAATCGTAGAAGACATGGGATGATGCAATTTTTAGTTGGGGGGAGGGGCAAGGGAACTTAACATTTGCGAGGGATCGTTCTACTTCTACGAATCTAACACGCATAGGAGTAAAACAACAGGAATATCAATCACATAGTTGTGACACAGTATGGCCTGTTTAACGTGGTGATCTCCATCTCCATGGAACCTGTCCACCATGATGATCTCCGTCTCCATGGTCCATATGCGCCATCCCTCCGGGTGATGAGTCCTCCAAGAAACTTCTGCAAGCTATTACTACTAACAGCTAGAAAAGAAGATTACATGGATAGAGGGAATCATCACAAGTCGGCACGCAGGCCGTTAATACAATAAGTGACAACACAATATGGCTCCAGACGTGTTGACATACTTACGACACGCAGGTGATGCAAATATTACACATATGCATCACATACAAATAGGGCCATACCGGTCACAAAATCTGCAAAAACGAGTTATACGTTCTAACGCCGAAACTTGCAGGGCCTAAAAGACTGTCTTAGAAGTAGAATTAGCCAAAACCTTAAAATCGATCTGATCTCAATTGACTGGAGGAAGATTTCCGAAACAAAATTTTGTTGCGCATCTTTTTCCAGTTGAGACTTTTTCTATCCTGGTTGTATGCAGAAGTTACAACTGTTTTACCGGGACTGTTCATTTCTGCGAATTCCCCAAAACCGGCGGCATATCCAATCTGTCATCCCGCGCATCTCATGCACATCGTATATGATCTAGACTCCAATTCGACCAATCATATTGATCTTCGCGTGCTACAATTAGATTTACATGTCAGAGTCTACCCCGATGGCGGAAACTGACTGGTAGGGGTATGTCGTTCCACGACCTCTTGCATCACGATCACGGAATCCAAATCACAGATCGAAACATCTACTCCATACAATCGATCACACCGATCATACCCCATCTACATATCACATATGCAAACGATCCGAATCTATAACTACGCAGCATCGGCTCTGATACCACTGTAGGAAAACGGGGTAGGCTACACTAGCGCAAATAAAAATTTCTATCGCGTCAACCAAGATCTGCTGCAAGATATAGATCACGAGATTACCACTAGACGCGCTGTGCCGATCTTGGTGAAGCGGATCGGGGCAGGGTAGTCGTACGAATCCTCCGGATCCCATCGCTCCCACGAACAGCTCCTCTTGGCGGCTCGTCCGAGTGCTACAGATGCAGCACCTCTATCGGTATCCACACGTGCGGCGTGGAAGCGCCGCTCGCCGTACTGCTAGGTCCGCGCGAGCGGCAGGGGCGTGGAGAGACGGTGGCTGCGGTGGAATGTGGTGCGGAATTAGCAGCCCTAAAACACACAACCTCCTCTCCTTTATATAGACGTACCCATAATGGGCTGCCACTAAAACAACCCACTCTAGAGTCCATTTCCAGCCCATTTCGGATCCAATCCGAATTCTGCTTCTTTTGCCTTAAGTGTGCGACACTATAGGTTCACGCATGTTTAGACATGACACGGGTACACCTACTCGGCCAATAGTTGGTAGCGGCTTCTAGCAAAACGTGCCAGCTCCCAAACGTGCATAAAGATCATATCGGACGAACCATCACATGTTTATGATATTCCTTTTGCCTCACGATATTTGATCATGCTCTTAGATGATCACTCTTTCTCGATCTTGTGAATCGGAATCCCTTTCCGGGTTAACTATTAACCTTATTCAGCATGGCCATGCATTTCTGGATCCGATCACTCGAGGGGCCCAGATAAATATCTCTCTCTAGTGAAGAGAGGGGCCAATCCCATCTTGACTGACCATGCCTTGCAGCATGCTTCATGACAAACCCGAAAGCTACCTTTATAACTACCCTGTCACGGTGTAGCGTTTGATAGCCCCAAAGTAGGTCGATTCACATCTCAAGAACATGTGACAATCTCAGGTCTAAGGACAAAGCAAGCACAACGTGTAGAGAGAGAACTATTAGCATTGTTGTAATGTCTCAAGTTGGGTCAGTCCAACACCATATTCGTAACATGAGGTCATATTATTAGTTTAACATCACCATGTCTATGACTTGCAAAACATAGCCATCAACTAATACATGTGCTAGTCTAATGTTCAGGTGTGTCCTCACATGAACTCCGACTAGGGACATATTTAGAATAACCATGTAAGTAAAGAGTTTCACAAACAAGTCACATACTTGCCAATCAATACAAAGGTATTATTAAAGGCACATTATTACAAATCATGGATACATAGATATATCATCATCTCTATGATTGCCTCTCGGGCATATCTCCAACACACTGCTCCGATCCCCAATAGACTGAGACAAACCTCCACAGTTCCTGGAAGCTAGACGTCAGCTCGTAATAAAACAAACTGATTACCTGGAGAAAAAGCGCACATGAGGCGATTGAGCACGCTCAGGATTCCGTCGAAGAGTATGATAGGTGGGTCACACGATCCGCCGTTAAATCAAGAATATGGAAAGCTATAGATGACGAAAACCCAGCTCGACAGCGAATACAGGTTGTTGACTGGACGAAGGAATCAACCTGCAAAAATGCAAAGGGGGAACTGGTGTTCAGAACCGCAGCAGTAAACGCGGCGGTAGCGTACGACATTCTGAATGACGGCAGCTACTCACCGGAATACCATGCCATGCCATGCTTCAGCATCATAATGGCGAAACACGCTCTGGGAAACTGTTCGACGATTCCCAGCTCTGTAGAACTCAAACTGCAACCGTCATTCCTAGTGCTACTAAAGCCCTGAAAGTAAAGGCTAAAGTGCAACGAGATGACGAAGTGTCAAATACATGCTCCAGTTAGGGAAAACATGAGGGAAAGAGTGGGAAGAAAGATCCATCCCCACATAAGGAGGAAATTTCCCACCAATCCCCCGCTGCCAAAACATGGATGACGTGCCGCCTCCGACAAATCATAATGGCGGACGCGGAAGATCAGACGGTCGCGAACGAAAACAACGTTCATGCTCGCCAAGGCGCAATAATGGGGGAAGAAGCAGATGCATGACACCCCCCAAAGCACAGCATGTCCCAGCGGGAATCGCGAATGCCAAACCTTGGTGCGAACATTCACGCAAGGACGGATCGCACCACTCTAGATCCGTGCAATCTGACGCGCGAGCAAGGCCGGATGAGCTCATGGCAGCGAGAGATGCAAATTATCTGGGTCCAAAATGCGTTGGCGATAGTATCCGACATCTGGAGCAACATGCAGGATTTGCCAAAGTCAGGGCAACTGACGAGCGTTATGATGGATCCACTAACCCAAACACTTGGCTGCCAGATTACCTAATGGCCGTGAAAATCAATGGCGGATCCAACCTGGAAGAAGTGCATGTTTTGCCCTTGAAGTTAATCCAAGGAGCAGGAACATGGATTGAAAGCCTTCCTCCAAAGTCAATCAATAGCTAGGAGGACATGGCCAGGGTATTCACTCAGCATTTCCAGGGTACGTACAAACGCCCCAAGAGCATCAATGAGCTTCAAAGTTGCATCCAGCACGACAACGAAACCAATGTGGATTACATCTCACGATGGACCGCATTGAAGAATATCTGTGAGGGGATAAGTGACCTTTAAGCAACACACACCTTTATTAATGGCCTGCGGAACGGACTGGTCAAGTTTATGATCACTTCATCCGACCATCCAGACCTCGCATCCATGTTGACAACGGCAAACAAACATGCGACATCAGACGACTTGAATGCCGACAAATTCGATCAATACATAAACAACAGTCGAAGACAACCCAAGGTTGACCGAAAGCCTAACCAAGATCCGCCAAAACCCCAAAAGGATGTAAGGGCCGCCTTTGGCAAAGGTGGACAGTCCAATGGCGGGAATTGGAAGGGAAAGTCCAATGAACCATACTTCAACGAGGACATCCGGAAGATGGACCTGGACAAGGTGAGGAAGGAACCATGCCTCCACCATTCCAGGTTCGGGACGACAACACACTCCAACTAGCAATGCCGCATGAACAACGAATTCAAGCAGGAATCTGATAGCGGGTATAAGGGGAAAAACTTCAAAAGGCCCAACGACGGACATGCAGAAAGTGCCTCCGACACGAACGAACAAATCCAGGAATAGTAGAGGAAAGGAGAGCCAAAATTCCCCAAGGTAACATGAAGTGTGAACCACACTTTCTTGGCAACACCATCCGCCAGGAAGGTGAAAGCCGCATGGAGGGAAATGAACTCCATCTTGCCATTCAACCCAAAATTCCTAAAGTACGCTCAAACCGCAATCACATGGGATCACACAGATCATCCCCCAAACATCCCGAACCTCAGAGCACATGCTTTGGTGGTAAGTCCAATCATGGAAAACATTATATTCGACAAGGTTCTCATGGACGACGGTGCCAGCATAAACCTCCTGTACGTTAGTACGCTAGAGAAGCTCGAGATATCCGGAAGCAGCTAAACCACAGCAAGGTGAACTTCCACGACATTGTCCCTGGAAGACATGCCACATTCCTAGGTGAAATATTAGGAGAAGAAAAGCATTTCCGAACGAAAAAAATAATCTATTTTGAGTTTGTCCCGTTCCAAAGTGTATATGACGCCATCTTTGGGCGTCCGATGTTTGCCAATTTCATGGCACACTCATGTAATGTCTACAATAAGTTGAAGATGCCAGGGCCAAAAGGCGGTGTAATCCCTATTTGTGGTGATTTCAAGCTGGCAAAGAATGCGAAAGGGCGAACGCCGTTTGCGCAGAAGCTGCCATTGCCAAAGAGGAACTCAGATAGCTAGAAAAGGAGACGAAACACAGAGAAATGACGGTAGGTGCAGTGACCCAGCACACCACTGCATGTGTAGTGCGCAAGTCGTTGACACAATACTCACAGAAGGACTTATCCGTGAATATTACATCCCTCAGAGTGGTACAACCGAAACATAGCAGGTCCAAGCAAAGCTATAGGATACACACATATTCATTACAAAATCTCGAGAATCTCTTTGATCAATCAAGAAGATCTCATGCAAAAGAAACATCAGAAGAAGCAATTCGAAGCTCCAAGCTCGAGAATAACTCTAGCTCAGAACCTAATCCACTATGGCTGATGTCAGCCCTAATCTATGGCTTGTGAGAATCTAAGTCCAGGAGTAGACTCCACCTACAACTTGATAGCTTCTCATACACCGACGTTGTTGATGACAATGCTTCACCGACTTAGTAATATATGAATCCTCCTAGCTTCAGTAGCTAATGATGTCTTCTCGATGAAGATCTCCCTTGAGGCTTCAACTCTAAGAAGGGGGTCAAACAGGAACGGATGAGTAACGAGCGTTACTCAACAAGTTCATGATATAAAGTGGGTATTTTTATGCACTAACTAAAACTTTAGTCTCGAAAGAGTTATAAGCTAATGCAATTTTTTTGCAAATCTATCTTCAAGAGGTTGCTTTTAATATTGAAAATTATGCCTGCCAAATCATCACCGGAGCTAGAACTTCATGGAGTTGCCTTTCCTGTAGCGTTCGCAATTCCTTCCCGGAGCAGGGGTAACATGTCACATCATTTTTAACTCCATAGAGGTGTGTTACTTTACCCATAGGCGATCAAGACCATGTTGCACAACCAGATGTACATTCCTGTCCACTCCCACTCAGGTGTGGGGCCCGGTTGTTGATCCAAACCAAACCATGCTTCTCCGCACAACGCATGCCACCCATTTCTGCCACGCAGGTTGAACCCCTAATTCTACACCTCACGATAGAGATCTAGGCGCCCCGGGAAGACACTCAGAGAACCCAGAGTCTGTGGGACATAAGGGCTCCCACCCATGTGCATGTAGTCCCGTAAGAGCTACAACGTACATCTCTGGCAGTCCGTTGACATGCGAACGGGAAAAGATCACTGTTGTCTTACTCGCCCCATACAAGACCCATGGTTAACGCGGTATTTACGGTGCACCGAGCTCTCACGGTATTTGTTGTTAAGTCCTAGGTAATACTTTCCCATGCAGATGGAACCTTCCTTTGACCTATTCATCTTACCATGGTTCCATCCACCCACCAAACAGAACACTACCACTCGGGTAGTCATTCAAGTAGTCATATTATTGTAAAAATAGGATCATGCATTCTTTTGAGAATAGGTGGTAATACGATAGGGTTTTTGCAAATAGTTCTTTAGGAAATACTGCAAAGGATATGATCAAGTGATGAACCTGCCTGAAATAGAGATAATGGCAATAATAATCCATGTCTTCGGGTTCGAGAGTCGCATAGAAAATCCCGAGATCTGAAAGATAGAAAAGTAGTCCCGGTAATGACTACTAAAAACACTGGCAAGATGATACATGCATTGTAATGAGATGCATTGCGAAGTACCCTGGAAAATACCCCAGCTTACAAGTGTAAGCTATGTTTGATACGATAACTTAATCACACAGGTTTTAGGTGAGTTGTTTCATTACT
Organism: Alopecurus myosuroides; assembly: GCA_028641055.1. NCBI lineage: Eukaryota > Viridiplantae > Streptophyta > Magnoliopsida > Poales > Poaceae > Alopecurus > Alopecurus myosuroides. The sequence goes on along the minus strand of CM054057.1, from coordinate 367,421,232 downwards.
TGTGGTGATGTTGTTATTAGTTCTTTTAGTCTCATGTGTGTTTCACTTTTATTTAACACAAAATTGTTATCATGTTTAAGTAGAAGTATTTATTACTTGGTTAGGCAATAAGACAATACCACATGGAAAACCACTATAGAAAAGATAGCAAACACCTTTTATTTTATGTTAAAAATGTAGAGCTAATGATAAAGAGTTTAATTGAAAAGAAGCAACTAACATAACCAACTCTATCATCACATAATTTGCTAGTGCCTTGTGATGATAGGTTTAGTAGGTGTGAAAACATTAGAGATTCATAAGTTGAACAAAAGATTTTGTTTCTAACATATTGGAATTGGAAATGTTTTTCTCTTTCATTTGGTATAACATTTGAAGCTTTTTGAAAATATTTGAATAAGTTATTAATTTCTTAATTTTAAATGAATTAAATGACTAGGCAAAATATTGCATACATGAAAACTTGTTCAAATGACTTTGAAATTCTCATAGAGAGTTTACATTTGTCATTTTGAGCAATTTGGTATATAACTTTTATTGTTCTAAAATATTGAATTATTCTTTAATTTTCTTAATTTTTAATGATTTAATTTAATAAAAAATGTTTAAATTAAAAATTCATAAATATTTTTGAAAAGTTTATAAACATTTAGATTTTATTTTTCTAAACAATTCTATATTTTATTTGTATTTTTCTGTTAATTAATTTAGGAGATATTGATTTATTAAGTTTAGTTGATAATCTGTTATTTTTAATTGACACATGGGTCCCACGTGTCATATTCGGTTTAAATAAAAAATTAAAAGAAAAGAAAAAGAAAAACATCCATGACATCATGCTGACGTCATGACAACATCAGCACGGAGAAGGATCTCCTATGATCGATGCAATCTCTCTAATTTGCTGCAAATTGGTTCAATTTGTTGGCTCTAGTGGCTTTAGGAGCTCACGGTGAGTGCGCGTGGCCGTGGGGTGACCAAATGGTCACCGGAATGTCAACGGCGGTGACCATCTGTGGCAGCAGAGGGCCTTGCACGGTGAACTCCTAGCGTTCGACTCAAATTTACACAATGAAAGGCACCATGCGGTGCAGGAGCTCACCAACAACTCGATGATGAGGTCGGGGAGACTCAGCGAGGGCTATAGAGACAGCGGCGTCCGATATTGGTCGGCGGATGGACTTGGAGACGGCGGAGAAATTCCCAGCGCCTGATGAACCCCTTCCCTTGCGCGCGCTCGAGGAGGATCAGTGGTGCCCGGTGATGCTTTTGAGAGGTCCAGGACGACGAGGGACTCCATCAATCAACGGCGAGGATGAATCCACACCGGCTAGGGTTTCGGGTTCTCTCCCTGGAAGAAACAGAGAGAGAGAGTGGGTGCGGATGAGAGGAGAGGAAGTGTAGCACGGCGATGTGTTGCCCTCCTTATCCTCGACGAGGAGGCGGTAAGCAGGACGCGGCCTCGACGATGACAGCGCAAGGATCTCATCTGCCTTCTGGCAGAGGAAGGAGAAGAAGGAAAAGAAACGACTAATTTTGATACCCCGAAGTTTCTGATAATTGCAAACTGGTCCTTCTATTTAAAGAAACTAAAAAGGAAAACTTGTTTTGTGAGCTTTTTTGTAATCAGAAAAATTATTAAAAACCACATTTGAAATCCTTATGAAATTTCCATGCTCACCATGTTTTGTTTTGTTGAAATTGGAGAATATTTGTATATTGAGACTTGGTTTCTCAATTAAGTGGGTTTTTAGTATTTTCTCTAAATTTAAATTACAAATGGATTTAAAAATTCTTTTAGACATTCTATAACATGATCACACAACAAATATGTTTCTATCAACAATGGTGTGATTTTCATTGGACAGATTTTAGGTACAAGTCTTTTAGAAATAGTTTCTAAAACTTCTTAGTAGTGTTTCTTATACATTGTGGAGAACATCACCAACTATGAAATATCACTCCAATTCATACCAGATGATTTTAATTAGTGAAGAGACTTGTTTTCTTTTATGTGGCTTTGCTATTTTCATAATTGAGGTTCTTATTAATTTTGGTTGACATTTTCTTCTATTGTGTGTAAGCCATGTTTGATATATAAAGTAGTTGATCAGGTGTAAAACATGAGTGGCTTTGGCTTAGATTGATTCCCAATATCAAGATACTATATGTTTGCTTTCCAACCTTGTTTACAAGTATGGCTATTATCCAATGTTGTTTTTAGAACATGCAATCATTTGCATGGTTACGAATAGATGAGTTTTCGTTATTATCCATTTGTCTTATGGATGAGAAGGATCTATAAAACAAGGTAGTTAAGCTTGTTACCATCAACCTAAACTTAACACAAGACATTTGGATGCAATGGATTGTTATTATTTCTTACTTTATACTTTATTCCATTGAACATGTTATTAGGTGGCCCTTATCCTTGATGAGCTTTACAAGGCATAAAGGTTCTAGATTCTCTGGTATTATCTAATGATTAACTGGATGATTTCTTATGCTCCCTTACTGATGCAATGTTGCTTCTTGTGGTCTTCTATTGCCTGCGATATCCTTGTGTCTAGTTGCCACTAGTCTTCAGATACTTCCTTTGTCACTTGCAAGTAGGATCGGCTCTTGGATTCCATCTTCAACTGTCTCACCGTTGTGGTGAATACAACCAATTACTCCAAGCAAAGATTTCTCTTAGATGATTATAAAGAAATGTAAGTGTAATTTATGACATCAATTAGCCTTAAGCATATAAGAAGTATTTGTTAACAAGATAGCTAGTCTTGCCTCCAAATTTCTATTCATAGACAAATGGATGAAATGTACTAGGTTATATGATCTTCTGTTTGTTTGTGTATGAAACTCAATTGTTTGAGTATACAAAAGTGATTTTCTAACAAGGTGTACAAGCTTGTTACCAAACTACTTCTATGTCACACGAACATTGGAATATCACACTATTTTAGGAGGAATTATTAAGATTAGTTTAAGATATAAGAGTTCCAAATACTCTTATGATAGATTGGAATAGAACTTATAAAACACTCTAAAGAATCCTTCTGCTGGTCTTCTTGTCGAAGTTCCTCCTTTCCTGTGGGTTGCTTCCCTTGCAGAATGTCTTCGAGAAGATTGGGAAACAAGAAAATAAGATAGTCTGAACAAATTAACAAGATCTAGGTTAAGAGTTAGTTAAACTTTTATTCTCCTTCCATATACTTATTATTTTATTCCCATAAGATATTTACTTATTTCATATATGATTGGTTTTACTTAGTTATCAATTCATTTCCTCTAACAGAGGTTATAACTTGCTGTTATCAGTGGTTATATCTAGAGATACTTTAGTTGTTGAATGATGGATTTTGATAGAAGTGTGGAGTGTTTGTGGAATGAGAACTTAAGATAGTGAGATCTCATATGCTCACTTGTATAAGGCAAATGAGATAATGAGCATATGAAGGTTATTTGGGTTTAATGATTTAAATCATAGGTGTTAGTTGGTTTCTCAAAGTATCAAGTTGTTACTATATATTCTTCTTTTGTAGTCTTGGTCATGCATAATGCAGACATAGAGGTTTGGGAAGATCACATATAATGATCAGGATTTAGTACTAGTCTAAGAAGGTTTGTTTCATCTTTTAAATGCTTCCTTTCTTGTTGATGAGATATGTACATATTCTATAAATATGTTAATAATAATAGTTATGTCATTTCCCACTTGTGGGGTTTGAGTTATCACTTGTTTGTATCATATGTGTTCTATTGAACCTTTGTTATCTACTTGCGAAGGTTCACTTAGTAGTTATTAGATAATTTAGAAAGATATTGTGTGAATGGTTGATAACTTAACGAGTTCATGTTTAGGGGACATAATATACCTACTAATGAGATGGTTCAATTGTGCATTACTATCTTGTGGAAGTGTGATCATCAACTACGTGATTTGGATACTCACCCCTCTTTTAGTTTTAGATACCTAGTGAATTATCCCAGGTCACTTATAGATTTGTGGTTAAGGTTGTTGAGAGTTTGTGCTTGTTCATAACAAATTATGTTTTGTCTTATCAATTGTTTTGGTTTTTAGAGATACTATGTTATAAAGATCACTCCAAATGTACTCTTGACCATATGATCTAGACCTATTTCATCATGTCAAGTGAAACATTGGTCACTTTGCTTCGTTTAAACATTCGCGCCAAAATTTCCCGTAATTTTAAATGCATGCTTTGCAGATGGACATATCATATTTTGATCCTTATAACTTCCCAAACACTGGGATGTTACAGTATCTCCCGCTTAACAAGAACTTCGCCCTGAAGTTCAACTCTCTCACGTAAAGATAGGTATAGAGAACTTCTGTAGACCTTTGATTCCTCACAAACTGTTTTCTTGTGTTGAACTTGACATGTGTAGCCTCTTGTCTCGATTGTACACCTTCCGATGTCTTGCATGATGATCTAATATTCTACCTGTTACTATGCCAACACTTTTTTTATTACTATATTTTCCTAAGAGTCTCACGAAGAACACGTGGTATTTCCACCATATAGTGGATACCAAGTTTCATTCTACGATGAATAGGTACGGTTTCCTACCTCTCACAACTTTCCGAAGAACATTTGGTACATCCACCAGGTGATGAATAACCAATAAGATTCTTCCGGTACACTGGATACTGTCTATGGCTAGGACTCCATTTGGTTCAATCTAATGGTCTGAAGAGAAATATGTTACTATCTACTCCTCTATGGGACTTGTGTGTGAACACACACATGATTCTCTCCTGGAACTGTCTAACCATCCATCTACCTGGATAAAACTTCCTTGTGTCATATCCCATATTACTATGGATTAGATGGTCAACTCCTCATACATCCTTTTGTAACTGGAGAATCCAGCTACCTTAAGGCTTCATACTCCATTACTCTCAGCCTAAGGACACTCTTAAAAACCTAAATTCGTCTAAACTTCTCCCTAGACTTATCTGATTAGTAAAAACATCTTCGAGCTTCTCGAGTTTTAACTATTTTCTATAGGTGACTCCCTATGGTCCTTATACATCTTTGGGTTATGACTTCTACGGAAAGACTCTATAATTTGATTTACTGAACTTTTACATGTTTCCTTCTAGGATATAATTACTCAGGTGATTTTCTTCACATTACTTGTGGTAGATCTCCATGTGTTGATGAAGTATGTAACCAACTCCAAGCAAGATGTGGAATGTGGTCCATTCCCATCAGTGACTTTATTAACTTCTGCGTTCTTGACTTCCTGGTCTTCCAGAGCTTTTGTGGTTGCTTCCATCTGCTGATAATTCATACCGCTCTCATACTAATTCTATACCCTCTAGACCAGACACATCAAGAAAGAACTCAGTGTTCACAACATGTATTTGCACATCAAGTTCAATCTTCATGTATAGATCTAGTCAATCAAAAATCCAAATAAGATCCAATAAATCCCAAATGCAGTTATATATCACTCATGCATCAAAGGCCCGTATGTCGGGGGCTACCCCCGAGTAGGGAAAAGCTTGGCATAAAATGGTATCCAAGGAGTGGATACCGAGATACTATTGACCGAGATCCGTACCGGGACCGAGTTGCTGGTTACCGAGATGGTGGCATCTCGGTAAGAAGTGCTAGGTGTTATGCTTTGCAGGTGGGCGTTCTCCCGGGTTATCCGAGTTACACTTGGGGAACGCGGGATGTATGAAGGACAGGTTATCTCGGACCGGGGTCAACAGAGATCTCGAAGATCACGGGAGAGTACAGGCGTGCGGTTCAACTTACAAGGCACATGATGTATAGACGTAAACGGGAACAGTGCAAAGCATGGGCGAGGCCACGTCCTATCTCTGACAAGTGGGACAGGTTATGGTAGCGGCTACGGAGGAGGCGACTTTCGGCTTAGTGACAGCGAGCATGCGCTACGGCATAGTATTCTCCGCCTAACCCTGTACATTCCGTCAGTGGCCACCAGTATATAAGGTGATACGAGCATCTACTGGTTAGCACGCTAGGACAATAAACCACGATGTATAACGTCTAAGGTCTGCGAGCCGCATGTTGTGGCCGATCCTTCTAAATGGGCCGGTTTGTATCCAGTTTGAGTCCAATTAGGTTAGGAGTCGGTTTGGGTCTGTCCAACCAACTAGGGGTTGACCTCTTATATAAAGAGATCCAAGGCGTAGGATTTTAGAGAAAGTTGAGTTATGTAGAAGCAAGTGTTCAGGTTACCACCGTCCCTTGGGGATTGACGTGTAGATGACGTCTCGGACGTTCGTTAAGTTATCTTTGAAATTGAGGCACGAGTGTTCTGCCAAGGGTTATCGTGCGTTTCCGAGAAGGTCCTTGAGCGATCAAGGGTTGTCAAGCTTGGCATGAGGCGTGGTGTTCGTCACCTTGTTGCTCGCCTAAATTTATCCAAATTCTTCAGGTTGCGTGTATTGCTCACGTAATTGGGAGCATAGTTATCATCGGTGGTTCTTGCGCGGAAAGATCGGACAAACATCTACATCATGTGGTATCAGAGCGCCAGGTTGATCACCGCGAGGGAGTTTGTTCAGTTGAAATCGATCCGCGGGTTTGCAAAGATTGGCAGATCTATTTTGCTGAGATTGTTTGCAGGGAGAGAGTCGACGAGTTGGAGTATTGTCGCATCTCGGTGTGGGAGAGTCGACGCGGAAAGGGCGACGACGATTGTTTTCGGTCTAGGCGAGGCGTGGTCCACGCGCGCGATGGAATGTTTCCATTAGGATGGGTTGCGAAGCGCGGATCAGAGGATATTTGTGCCAGCCCGTCGTATTGTTCAGCAGAGGAAATATCAGATTGGACTCTTTCCGTTTCGGGACATGAAAGGATCGGAGAAGTCTACACGTGGAACCAGGAAAGTAAATGTAGAGGCCCCAGACCGGAGGGTCCAGAACCCCTCATATGCATTCATTCACGATCCCAGAATAACCAGTCGTGAACAACATACGTAGTTGGCATACAGAATACATCATCCATTACACGAATATTAGAGTCTTACATAAATGGTCACATGACCAAGTTCTTGACAACTGTCACGCAGGACAGACATTCAAAGTAAACACAGCGGAAGACGATAAGCATAGCGTAGTAGAACCCGAGTCACGCCTCATCCTACAGGCTGCTGACTAGGAGACGATCCTAACTCGCAGGGCCATCAGTGTAGAACTCCTCCTCATAGAACTCCTCCTGAGGTGGCTCCTCGTAGTCTGATAAGTAGATACCAGGGGCGAAACCAAATGAGTACATTTGAATGTACTCAACAAGACATCCTTTATAAGCTTACAATAATGCATACATGCTTATTTGGTGGGATGGTTAGGCCATACATATGGTTCAGCTACCCATGACAGATAAAAGATTTATCATGGTTGATGTTTCAGGTTTAGTTCTTTGTGAAAGATTATTTAAAATAATGTAGTTTTTCTCTCGTAGATATCACATATCTCGGAGGTTTTATAAGATTTGGTTGAGAAAAGAAAGTTTTTCTTTTCAGAAAATTTTAGCAGTAGTTTCCTTCTCATCCGTATCTCGCAGGTACCAAGTCATTCCTCCTTAGTACCTCGCAGGTACAAAAACATCCTTCAAAACCTCTTTTGAAAAGTTGACACAATACTAGCTACATGGCCATTCAACCGTCCATATCCGAGGACGCGGCTATTTCGAAATAGTTTTACTCTGCAGAGGTGTACACATTTCCACTAGATCCAGAATTCCGCCATGAAACAACCATGGACTGTTCACAACCTATGAGAACATCGGATAGCTGATCTTGACTATCCACTATGTACAAGCTAGTACATGACTATCTCTTCAATTGGGGTTACCCTCCCTGGCAAGCCGTGTCACACACCGCCCAAACAGGAGACCCAACTGCTGCATCCGGAGGGAAAATTAATCCCACACTTTAGATGTCCCGTATTCTCACTCCTAGCGACATTTCGGTTCGGAGGATCCAATCCCCTATAGCACTTGAGATAGCACATATACTAACCATAAAAAGTTTTTAATCAAGCCCCTACCCATATTGGGGTAAAGTGGCAGTACGATAATGGTTCTCCAGCGAAGACTAGGTTATGTGTCTTTTGTAAACATTTCTCAAAAAAATCCCATCATGACATCCTTCCGGTAGACAGGGTCTCACCCTTTCTCCGGGGTTTTTCTTCCATAAGGCATTTGTTTACAAAAGCACATTTTATTTAGTTCATTTAAGAACCCAAGTTTTAATTTGGTGAATGGTATTTATATACCATTTAGTGGCTAAGGGCTTGGTAATACCAAGTTGACTATTAATTATGATTCCTTCTAGTAATATTAATAGTAGTAGTATTCATAAAAAAATAGTTTTGAAGATCTAATTTTGTGAAAACTTCAGAAGTGAAAAGCATGCATGATAGATAATGATAAGTATTGATACAGCAAGCATTAGGATGGCTTGCCTTGGTACAAGTGATGGTCCTGGTCCTGAAAGTAACAGGAGTTGCAATACCCTTCCTCAGCAATTCCTTCCTCCTCGTTTTCTAACGCCGTAAAAAGAAATAAAAGCACACTTTCAGAACCAACCAAGACAAACAATGCTACAAGTGTTACATACAGCAAGAAATCAAAAAGTATCCCCCAAAATACCCAACTCTCTCATAGGAAAAATTGGCATAAAAACTATAGTGGGAAAAATCTGCTTTTCCCTAGTGTTTATGTGTGGCCAAACTCAATGATTTTTGTTAAGAGCACCATGGACCAGTGGGGTAAAGCACATGTTACTTGACAGTAGGGTGTCACATAAAACTCTTTTTGATGTCTAAAAACTCCCCCAACAATCTCTATGGCAAGCACACAAAATAAGCTAAAACATGCAAGTGGTGAAAAAGGCTCATGACAACAAGTCAAGCTCACTATCCACCATGATGAAAAAATACCAGTGGGTGTTCCACTAGTAAAAATGCTCACAAAGAGGTTAATAAGCCTCTGGTCACTTTTCTAAAAGTGCTCAAAACAAACAAACTAGCTCCAAAAACTCCTACTCATACTAGTAGAAAATTAGGAAAAATACTAGACTAGTTTAGACCACACTTGTTACTTTTATGCACAAGTGTGCAAACTAACAGAGGCAAAATACCCCTCTAACCAATACCAAAATGCTACTGGATCCCACAAAACAACTTAAAAAGCTTAGCTATTAAACAAGGAAAACTAGGCATAAAAATGCTACACAAGTGAGGAGATTAATTCCTAGTCACCCAAGTGTTACTCATTCTTTTATACTACTTAAGGGGGAATATACCAGAGGTGAAAACACCAGGATAACAATGCCACAAAGACATTCCACCCTCTGTTTTCAACCACAAAGATTCCTATTTTTCCCTAGTGGAAAACAAGACAAAAGGCATGCATGAATATTCTAGTATGAAAAATCTAGACTTAAGCAATGCTATTTAAATCTATTTCAAACACAAGCACCAAGTAACCAGAGGTTCTATAACCTAAATAACAGTACCTAAATGGTACTGGTTCCATGAAAATTAATCTAGCAATAAGCCTAATAAGCAAAAACATGATCTACTCAAAACATAAGTAGAAATTAAGCTATGAGCAAGATCTATGCATGGAGAATAATTCTAAAAATTATACCACTCAAGGCATCTATTCTAACATGTTCATATAACTTGTAAACATCATAACCACACTGTAAAACAACATTACAAGCAAGAAAACATCATTTGCACATCACAAAATGAACATATAGAACAAGATCTAGGAATTTAAACTAGGCAGAAAAGTACCCAAACTTGTTCTGTCTCCCTAATTTTTCTATGGCTCCAAACATGAAATCCTTCTAGGATGTGATAGCCCTTATCATTACAAAGCATCTCCAATTGGTCCCACTCAAAAATAATGTCCCAAACTCCCCCTAAAATGCTTGGAATAGATCACAGATGTTTCACCAAAATGGATGGCATTTCCAAATGGTAACTCACCTTGGTGCAAACTAAAATTCTACTGGTAGGTATTGTCAAGGGCTTTCCAAAACAGTTGTGTTTGCTCAAAAATATTATATATTTTTGAAGTTCTATTCATTTCAATTCTAAGGGTACTGTCTGGCATATGATTTATCGAAAAATCATGGAGACTCAAAATCTAGATCTGCCAGTGGGACATGGCTAAAAAAATGTGTGGCTATTAGCAAACAAATTGGCTAGGCAAAAAGAATAATTTAACTTGCTCAAAAATAGCTAAAGTAAACAGGCACAGATTGGTTCATTTAAAAGGAAAATAAGGACAGAGCCCAAACGGGCCAGATCTGCCTGCGCGGCCCAGCTAGCGCGCGGATCAGCCCGCCAGCGCACGCGCGCGCGCGAATGGCTCCGTTCAAAGGGAACCGTCGATGCGCAGATCGACGGCCCTCCTACTCTCTTCCTCCCCGCGCCTCTCTCCTCTCTCTCTCTGTCCCGCGGACGAACACCTAGCGGGCTAGGGTTTTAGCTCACCTAGGGCTCGAGTACCGTGGCGGGGTGGTGCAGGCGTGGAAGAGGGTGGCCTGGGAGATGCTGTGGCGCGGGCACGGGCGATGGGATGGCGCGGACACGACGGCGGCTTGACGGCGCTCTGCGGTGGCTCCGGGGACGGCGACGGCGTTCCTGCAAACGAGCGTGCGCAAAACCATGTCAGGGGGATGCGCACGAGCTAGGGCGTCGATCTAGAAACAAAAAGAGGGCGGGAGGTGTCGGGATCGCGGGGGTACCTCGCTCTCGATCTGTAAGGGCTCGCGGATGGGCACGGCTTGCCTCGCTCGCACAGAGCGAACGAGCAAGCGAGAGCTCGATGGGATGATCAAGTGGAGTAAGGAGAGTGTTGTGGCGAGAGGGATTGGCCTCTAGGGCTTTGTAGGCCCGGGGCCAAGGTGGGTGTGCTCGGGTTGGCAATGGCATGGGCATGCCTTGCCCCTTGGGGGTTTGCCAAGGGTGGCATGGCCTCTAGGAGGTGCCCTAGGGTTATTCCTAGTACAAATGCGTGAGCAAAGCCACAGTAGGGGCCAAGGGATGGGCAAAAGTAAAAAATTTCAACTATTCCAACCACTCCAAATGACCTCACAGCTAGTCCACTTTCCACCTCACTCTCTCCCTCCCTGGTCAACCAAAAAGGGATCCAATGCCCCTTCTAGAAGCTCAATACCAAGTAGTTTCGAAATGGCAAAGTGGCCTGGCTTGGATTATCACACACAAGATGATTCATCAAGTCTAAAAGTATAATCACTGTTCTGTCAGAAAATTCAGTTAGACAGTTTTCTGAAATTTTCTAAGTGCTGGAAAAACAGACAGAGATAGCAAAAGTTTGAGCTGTTTTAACCAAGCAAACAAAGTCAAAAATGGGTGATTTAAAATGCTCAACAAAGAGCAACTATCCAAGTTTCATAACCAACCATTTGATCTGAAAATGGAGGGGTTTAAGGCTCTGAAAATAATTGGCAAAGTAAGCACTTTCTCTGTTTTTAAATTGCCTAAAATCTGTCTTAACAAGATGGCTCAAAAACCATCATGGGAGTGTGTGTTAAATATATTTTTAAGTTTTTCCAAGGGTGTAGTTTTGTTGTCCTCATAACAGAGAGTAGTCTTGATCAAATAAAATCCATAATTGGATAATCCTTGTGATGGAAAACAAGGGCTCAAAACAGCTACTTGGCTGTTTTTCAGGACAAAATTTATATTGGAAAACCTAAAGAAAGCTTTTCCAATTAATTTTATTCCAAGGTCAACTTGATTCCTAACCATCAATAACACATTTATAAGTTGATATAAAGTGTTACCTCAAGGTTTTGAAAATATTCCCTTAAGAACTTTTGTGGAAAACAAAGGAAAACAAATAGAAAACAATTGTTTTCCTTAGGAGAAAAATCCCCTAGTGAGTGAAAAGAACACACCACTTATATTGCATAGACAAACATGACTACACAAACATGTTGTCCACTTAATTATCTTACAAAAGTCTTAAGAGGCTTGCTAATTTAATATTAAACAAGTGCTTAAAAACAGGGGTGTGACAGTAAAGTGCAAATCGTGATCTGTTCTTTCCATGACGTGCATGATAGAGACAGGCGGATGGAACGTGAACGTTTGCAAAACGAAGACATGCTATCTCGTGTTCGCTTTGTCCTGGCCAGCAAAAGGAAAGAATCGGAAAGGAAAGGTGCAGCGTGCTGTTTGTCGGGTCGTGTGGAAAGTTAAAAAAAAGCACCAAAAGGTACATACCAATTGTATGGATTGGTGTACGTACAAGCAAAAAAGAAAAGAAAAAAAGAGGAGCGATCGGCTCGGTCACGTGCAAGAAACGGGAAGGGATAAGAAGAGGAAGGTATAAAGGCTGCCATGCATGCTGACGGACACCCGAGGCTGGAGGCCCTATCGCCACCAACGACGGCGAAAAAGGTGAGCTATCCATCGGGTGCGAGTCCATATTTTGCACGATTCTCAAAGATTGTTTTGGATCCGTACTGTGTACAGAGTACGACACCAGTTCTTATTTTCACAGGCGGTGGACTTGGTTCATTTGGATTCATGGGTGCAGGAATTTGTCCTATTCGTCTTGGGTGATGCACTCAGTTGACCTCCACTATTTTAGATCGCATATGTGGCATATTCAGCTTATTTGGACCCTTGGGGTACATGAGTCTGTCCTGCTGCGTTTGGGGTGGTTTGTATGGTGCGTTTTCATTTGCAGTCTGAAAGTTATGTGTCTAAATCTGGTTGGTGGTGCCAAACATGAAGGAAACCAAGAACAAGTCTAGCTAGCCGAGAGGGAGGATGTGGTGTGGCAGGCTAGCAAGACTTGAGGATGTAGAAGCGTGACGATATGATAATTTGACGCCACAAGCGCCAGAGAAGACCTTCTGGCGTTGAGGACAACGCCTTTTGAATAAAAGGAGGATGATATGGGCATCTACTAGTTAGCACGCTAGGACAATAAACCACAATGTATAATGTCTAAGTCTTGTGAGCCGCATGTTGTGGCCGCGCCTTCTAAATGGGCCGGTTTGTATCCAGTTTGAGTCCAATTAGGTTAGGAGTCGGTTTGGATCTATCCAACCAACTAGGTGTTGGCCTCTTATATAAAGAGAGCCAAGGCGTAGGATTTTAGACAGAGTTGAGTTACGTAGAACCAAGTGTTCAGATTACCACCGTACCTTGGGGATCGGCGTGTAGACAACGTCTCGGACGTTCGTCAAGTTATCTTTGAAATTGAAGCCCGAGTGATCTTGGATATGCCAAGGGTTATCGTGCGTTTGCGAGAAGGTCCTTGAGTGATCAAGGGTTGTCGAGCTTGGCGTGAGGCGTGGCATTCGTCACCTTGTTGCTCGCCTAAATTTATCCAAATTATTAGGTTGCGTGTATTGCTCACGTAATTGGGAGGATAGTTATGATCTGTGGTTCTTGCGGGGAAAGATTGGACAAACATCTACATCATAAGGTGGCCACACCCCTTCTGCGCGAGGGACGACGACACTACGACCCCGGAGAGAGAACTAGTAGACATTTTACTTAGAGAGAGCTTCATCTTCCTCTAGCTCTGTGAGCTTGAGGAACCACCTTGTATCTCGGTGACACACATATATTGACAGATAGGCAGGAGTAGGGGTGTTACCTCCACACGAGGGCCCCCGAACCTGGGTAGATCTTGGTGTTTGTAGTGTAGTGAGCGCGCCATCTAGGCGTGCAATCCCTCCCTGGATACCCACAGTGTCCATCAGCCCCAACCTTAAGACATCCCATGACATGTGTCTTTACACCACCACAACAGTTGGCGCCCTCCGTGGGTCCAGCAGCGGCGCTGGATGGGGTTTCTATCTGGATGGGATCTCTGCTTCCTTTGGACGAGCGCGTGGTTTGTGTCCTTCTCCACAGATTCAGCTTGTTCGACTTCGTCATCGACAACGCCGGTGATTTTGGCGGTAGGGCGTTTCCCGTTGGCGGATCTGTCTTCGGTTTCGGCTCTCACATTGTGTACGTCGCCACTGAGATCATCCGAGGGTACCCGGAAGGGGGTGCTTGTTGCTGCGGATTCTCCTGCGGTCTGTGCTGTCCGTGACCGGCGTACCGATTGCCTCGTGGACAGCGTGGATGTGACGGTGGTCTTGACCGCTGCTGATGCGGGAAAGGGTGCGGCCGGTGATGCCGAGACCGGTGCTGAGCAACCTCGGGCGGCACGCAAGCCGTTGGAGAGAAAGGATAATCAACCGAGATACGTGGGTACCTCTACATCGACCTAGAGGCCACCTCCATTCGCCGACATCATCGATAAGTTGACTGTGCCAGTGGCTGCTGATGCAGATCCGATAGTGGTGCAGGCGCAACTCGAGGAGCAGCGCCAGGCCATCCTCGCAGAAGCTGTCAAGATGTCCAAAGCCAGGCAAGCTTTCAATCTCGACCTTACCGAGTACAACAAGGCTCATGGTTTTTACTCCGGTTGGAAACAACCCTAGTCGGTTAGATGCTGTGCGAAACCGAGGTCAAGATCTTGGTGCCGAGATAGCTCGAGATGGAAGAGCTAGAACTAGTATATCTGCCAGTGTTGTTTCGGCTGCTAGGCCCAAGTACAGTTCACCTGCTAAGAACCTTAGAGTTGCTGAGGCAGTCGCTGCCGAGTTGCCGCATTTAATTGATGAAGCTCACGCTAGGCAGCAAGACCGGCTTAATGAGCTTGTTTTGGAAGTTGACAGGCAAAATGAGGCTTTCCAGAAGGCGAAACCGGGGACAGGTGCTTCTCAAATGGTCCACTCCAATGGTGGGAGATCTGGTGCACATGCCTTGTCACCCCATGTCGGTGATGGGCGAGCCAGGAGTGTGAATTCCAAGAAGAACAAGCAGATGCAAGTGTATGACCTGGCTGGTGCCGGAAAACAGTTAGCTGTGCAGGGCCAGGTTGGGCAAGGACATGTCGGTCAAGGTGGACATGCTTCCAACCAAATTCAAGCAGCCGGGAACGTCCGCGACCGAGATCTTCCACCTCCGCACCCGGTAGCCAACCCGGCTCAGCATCAGCATGGTGCGGGGTATCAAGACCGACATAACGGTGGCTACTCGGCAATGGAGAAGGCCGGCTATCCGAGATACGAGCAACTGGTGGACGCTGGAGTACTTGCTGCTCGATTGGGGCCCCGAGTACTGCGGCCATATGATGCCCGATACAAGCTCGAAAAAATCTATCTGTCGGAGGAGATGTAAGAACAAAGTCCTCCGGGACCACTCCGTTTTGGTCCCCGGATCATGAAGGAGCCGACTGTAGACAAGTTCCAGCTGGCTAGGGGGACAAAAACTTATGACGGCAGCACCAAGCCGGAAGACTAGCTAAATGATTACGTCACTGCCATGCATATTGCTGGTGGTTGTTGGAGCGCGTAGAGATAAACGAAAACTTTTTCCTACGCGATACTACCAAGATCTAGCCGAGGTAGAAGGCCACGAGTATTACCACTAGACGCGCAGGTGCGGATTATCGATGTAGCGCGTCAGGTCGGGGCAGTGCAGTCCCACGATCCGGTCCGGCCGATCCAATCCCTCGAACGTCGAAGTGTTGAACGTACAACACCTCTGCCGGTATCCACACGTACGAGGAGGAGCTCCGACGGCGGACTGCTAGGTCCGGTTCGGCGGCTGGACTGAGTGGGGCTAGGGTTCCCAACGCATCGGAGAGTGAACTAACGTGCCCGCTGGGCAACCTGCGCCCCTCTTTATATAGCGTATGGTAATGGGCTTCACAACACTTGTGGCCCATTCCCTCCGTGAGTCCAACTCACTAACTCAGTCCATTTCCGGTTCGGGTCCAACCCAACCAATGCTTGCTCCCGCTCTTAAGTGTGCGACCCTGCAGGCTCATGGCGACATGGACAAGATTGGAGTCCTACTCCCAATCGATCAATCGGTAGCGGCTCCTAGCAGAACGTGCCGACTCCCAAGTCCCATTTAGTCATGACGACATACCTTTCAATGCGATATTCATCTTAGTCCCTTTTGCCTCACGATATACCTTGTCGAGCTATAGGCGATTTATCGTCATCCCTTAAATAGCTCAACTCTCTTCTCGATCCGTGATATGTGATTCATCTGACTAACTCTTAGTCAATCGACACAGTTAACACTTAACTGAGTCGCGCATGGCCATGCTTCCTGAATCATATCACTCGAGAGGGCCCAGAGAATCTCTCTCCAATCGGAGGGGCAAAATCCCATCTTGATTATCCACATCACGCAGCTTGCTTCTCATTCGACCCGAACTCTGCCTTTATAGTTGCCTTGTCACAGAACAACGTTTGACAGAACCTAAGTCGGTGATCCACAACTCGGATTGTGCGACAACCTCAGGTCTAAGGATTACATTGATTGAGACATGCAAATGACGACTTGATCGTTGCATCTCAATGTGGGTCAGTCCGACTTGCTAAACTCTTTAGCCAAGTCCGCGAACGTTGGAATGGCATCACCATGCCCATGACAAGTGGAACCGTGTCATCAGCCAACACTCACATTAGTCTAGGGTGTGTGTCCAGCACAACCTTAACAACCAAGGACAATTAGTATGAACAACATGAATACATAGTTCCACAATTGAATCACATATTCAATGACATATATCAGATGTTCAAACCAAAGGACAACTTAATAAGTTTATGAATACATTGGGAATTACATCATCTATGATTGCCTCTAGGGCATATTCCCAACAGTGGTACCCGCCGCTGGGTGGTGAGATATGTGCATCAGATGTTGGAGGGCCCAGCCAGGATCTGGCTGAACAATTTGCCGAGAGATAGCATTGGTTGCTGGCTGGAATTCTCGGAAGCTTTCATCAGCAACTTCACCAGCAAATATCGGAGGCCAAACCGTCCACATCAACTCTTCGCGTGCAAGAAGAGAGAGGAGGAAACTGACCGAGATTATCTTACTCGGTGGAGCACTTTGAGGAACACATGTGAAGGGGTGAATGAGTCCCAGGCCATTGCCTGGTTTGCGCAAGGATACATGCATGGCAGCATGCTTTGGCAGAAATTGCAGAGGGAGATGCCAAACACTTTGGCTCAGACCATCAAGATCGCCGACATGTATGCACTGGGAGATCCGACATGGCCTTTAATGGACTTGTTTGAGTCGAGTAGAAGGCATCTCAGCAATGATGGTGCCAGATCCTCCAGGCGGAATGACCGCCAGGACTTCCGGAACAAGAGAAGAGATGACAGGCCGGACATCCGGTATGCTCCAACCATGTAGCCGCGGTTGATCCAGATCAACCTGATGCCGGTGGCAGCCAGAGGCAGAACAACACTGGGCCCCAGTATGGGCAAAACCAGAACAATAAGAGGTAGTGGACAGATCAGAAGAAGCCTGGGGATGACAGGTTCACCTTCGAGATGATGAGGGATGGGTCGTGCAACTACCACACTCGGCTTCTCAGTAGGCCGGCTAACCACACTACCCGGCAGTGCAGCCGGTATGACCGGATCAAGGGCGAGGGTTTTGGCGCCTTGCGTCCTCCTCCACCCCTGCCACTCTCGGGTGCAAATGTTCATCCTATCAGAGTGAACCCGAGGCCTGCAGAGAACCAGAGGAGGCCCGAGAACGTGAATCAAGTGGCTCAGGGAGCCAACAACTACAACAACAACGGCCACAAAAACAACTACAACAACAATGCCGGTGACAAAGGCCGAAATGATTACCGAGAGCATCATGAGAGCTATATGGTGTTTGTCACCGAACTAGATGACAAGCAGAGCCTGCGTAGGGGCGCAATGGAGGTCAACGCTATGATGCTGGTTCTACCGGAATACATGTTCTGGTGCGATCAGGAGATTGTCTGGTCTCGGGCGGATCACCCCAATATCATGCCAAACCCGGGCAGTTATGCTCTAGTGCTGGACCCAACCTTTATTGGGCCCGAGATCAATGTGAAGTTCACCAAGGTGCTCATCGACAATGGAAGCATCATTAACATCTTGTACCGAGACACAATGGTGAAGCTAGGCATCTCTGAGAACATGCTCCAACCTAGTCGGACTACCTTCCATGGTATTGTGCCGGGAGTATCTTGTGCGCCTATTGGCAAAGTGTGGATGATGTGCTTTTCAGCACCCGAGATAACTGCCGTACCGTGTGCTTGCATTTGAGGTGGTTGATCTTCAGAGCCCTTATCATGCTCTACTCAGCAGACTGGCTCTGTCCAAGTTCATGGCCTCGACTCATGCGGCCTATCTGAAGATGAAGCTTCCGGGTCCCAACGGCATCATCACCATCTCGCGTGATTACAAGCGCTTTCTGGAGTGTGTAATTGCTGGATCTTGGCTGGCCGAGTCCCTGGTCATTGCTGCCGAGAAGAAGAACATGAGGTGGTGTCCATGGCTCAAGCGACTCAACTCAGTATGCCCGGGATGACCAACTCTAAGCAAAGCACCACATTCCAAGCCTTCAAGGAGATCAAGAAGGTGCAGATCGACCCTGAGTTCCCCGAGCGTGAGGCCATCATTGGTGCCGGGTTGGAAGAGAAATAGGAAAGCGAGCTCATCGACTTCCTCCATGAGAATCGGGATGTCTTTGCATGGTCGAATCAGGACATGCCAGGTGTCCCGAGGGAGTTGGTTGAGCACTCTTTGCATGTGAGACCGGATGCTAAGCCGGTGAAGCAGGCTCTGCGGCGCTTTGATGCAGAGAGAAGAAAAGCCATAGGTGACGAGATCACGAGGCTATTGGCGAGTGGATTTATCATGGAGGCGCTGCACTCGGACTGGTTGGCTAACCCGGTCCTGGTAGAGAAGAAGAAGGATGACCCGATGGTTGCTGTAGTGTAGCGCATGTGTGTGGATTACACCGACCTGAACAAGGCATGTCCGAAAGATCCATTCCCGTTGCCCCGGATAGATCAAGTGATCGATTCCACGACCGGGTGTGAGCTGTTGTCATACATAGATGCTTACTCTGGTTTCCACCAGATCCATTTGAACCCAGCTGATCAAATAAAGACTACCTTTATTACCCCGTACGGTGCTTATTGCTATCGTGTCATGTGTTTCGGTTTGAGAAATGCTGGTGCTACATACCAGAGATGCATGCAAAAATGTTTGCACGGGCAAATTGGTAAAAATGTGCAGGTGTATGTGGATGACATTGTCATCAAAACCAAAGCGAAGCACACTCTCCTAGATGATATCCGAGAAACATTCGCGAACCTGCAAAAGTACCGGATGAAGCTGAACCCGACCAAGTGCACTTTTGGTGTCCCGACAGGAAAGTTACTTGGTTTCCTCGTATCTAGCCGAGGTATCGAGGCCAACCCCTCAAAGATAAGAGCAATTGAGAGCATGTCTCTACCGAGATCCCTGAAAGATGTGCAAAATTTCACTGGTTTCCTAGCATCCCTTAGTCGTTTTATTGGGAGAATGGGGGAGAAGGTGTTACCTCTGTACCAGCTGATGAAAAGAATGACAAGTTTGTCTGGACCCCGTAGGCTGATGTGGCCTTTCGAGATCTGAAGACCATGTTGGGCACTGCTCCCATATTGGCATCTCCACTGCCCAAAGAGCCCATGTTGCTTTATATTGCAGCTACCAACCGAGTTGTTAGTGAGGTGGTAGTAGTGGAACGAGAAGAGGAAGTAAAATATGTGCATAGGCCAGTGTACTATCTTAGCAAGGTGATTTCCAACTCGAAGCAAAATTACCCCCACTACCAGAAGATGACATATGGAGTCTATATGGCTGCCAAGAAACTCAAGCACTATTTCCAAGAGCATCCAATGACGGTGGTGAGTACAGCCCCCATCTCGAGATCATGGGAAACAAGGATGCAAGTGGCCGAGTAGCCAAATGGCCATTGAATTGGCTGCTTACACACCGATGTATGCTATAAGAGAAGCCATCAAGTCTCAGGCACTCGCGGATTTCTTTGTTGATTGGGCCGAGATGCAATATAAGCCGCCGCTACGGGAATCAAATTTCTGGCGAATGCATTTCGATGGCTCCAAAGTGAAGGAAGCACTCGGTGTTGGTGTTGTGCTCACCTCAGCCAAGAATGATCAGCTAAAATATGTCCTGCAAATCCACTTTGCGGCATCCAATAATGTGGCAAAGTACGAGGCCTTAGTCCATGGACTGAAAGTGGCCAAAGAGATTGGCATTCGCCGGATAATATGATACGGTGATTCGGACTTAGTGGTTTAGTAAAATTATGGTACTTGGGACGCATTGGATGCCAACATGGCATCATATTGGTTCCTTGTCCAGAATATCTCTGGATACTTTGATGGGTGTGAGTTTCTCCATATACACCAAGCTGAAAATGAAGCTGCTGATGCACTATCCAAGTTGGGTTCATCTCGGCAGGCCATCCCGACAGGAATTTCTCTGGAGCATTTCCGGAAGCCATCCATCAAGCCGTCGCCCCAGTCGGATTCAATCTTTGTCCCGGCCAATCCGGAACCAGAAGCTGTTCCAATGGAAAGATGTGTGGTGCATCATGGAGAACTCGGGGACTGCCTCCCTCATCTCGGGGACTGCCTTGCAGAACCTGGGGACTCGAGGACTCGTCCCTATATCAGAGTCTATCATGTCGGTTGAGCCTATGGAGGTAGATGAGGCTATCTTTCCTCTCTGACCGATATCGTATGGGCCCAGCCAATAATGTCTTACCTGGCGGATGGTACTTTGCCGAGTGATGAGATCTTGGCCAGGAAGATAGAAAGAAGATCCAAGGGCTACACCACCATCAACAAAGAATTTCACAAGAGAAGTACCACACGGGTGCTCCAGCGTTGTGTTGAACTGGAAGAGGGAGAAGAAATTCTCCGAGAGATACATCAGGGGGAGTGTGGGCACCACGCCTCATCTCGGGCTCTAGTGAAGAAAGCATTTTGGCATGGCTTCTTTTGGCTCACTGCCTTGCATCAAGAATAAGATTAAGTAAGGAAGTGCAATGGGTGCCAGAGATACGCCAGCAAGATCCATACGCCACCCTCCGAACTCAAGACCATTCCTATCACTTGGCCATTTGCAGTATGGTGCTTGGACATGGTGGGGCCTTTCAAGCCAGCCCAGGGCAACATGACCCACATCTTGGTCATGGTGGACAAATTTACCAAGTGGATTGAGGTGAAGCCAATCCGGAAGTGTGATGGGCACACGGCTGTGACCTTTCTGAAAAGATATTATCCTGAGATATGGCTACCCACATGGGATCATCTCGGATAATGGAACAAATTTTGCCGAGGGAGCTTTTGCTCGTTTCTATAAGGAGAAGAGGATCCGACTAGACATTGCATCTGTTGCGCATCCAGAATCAAATGGGAAAGTTGAAAGAGCCAATGGCATGGTTCTATTCGGGATAAAACCTAGGCTGTTTGAGCCGTTACAGCGAACCCCGGGTTGTTGGTTGGATGAGCTACCAACGGTGTTGTGGAGTCTAAGGATTACCCCTAACCAATCTACCAGATACACACCATTTTTCCTGGTGTATGGAGCAGAGGCCGTGTTGCCAACCGACATAGAACATGACTCGCGAGAGTGACCCTCTATACAGAGGCAGAGGCAAGAGAAGCCCGAGAAGATGATGTTGATTTGCTAGAAGAAGCAAGAGGAGATCAGTTGTATATCAACAGAATCTAAGACGCTATCATAGCCAGAAAGTGAACCCACGGGTTTTCCGAGAAGGATATCAGGTGCTTAGGCTTGTGTAGCGCACTGCCAGGATGCACAAACTTTCCCCTCCATGGGAAGGGCCATTCATTGTGAGCAAGGCTTTGCACAATGATGCGTAGTATCTCATTGATTCTTAGGAACCGGAGAAGAAAAATATGTATAGGTCCGGAGAAGAAACTAAACGTCCCTGGAATGTAGCTCTACTTCGTCGTTTTCATTCTTGAAAATTCATTGTATGTATCTCCTTACCGAGTTGAAACTATGTCGGCACCCCGAGAAGGGACTCGGGGACTACCTGTGCCAAACTTGTTGTGTGTACTTACCTTTTTACTCTTGTATGCCAGTTAATCATCTTGGAATTTCGCGTGTAGGTTTAGTAGTGTGCTTAAACCTAAGAGGCAACTCTTCGGCTATGATGTTGTCCGAAACCCAACTTCATGGCAAGAAAGAGAACAAGCTAAGCGTCAATGATCACATGAAAAACTACTAATGAAAGAAAGAGTTAGCAAACCGACATAAGTTGTTGTTGTTTCCTTTTTTGGCTAAGTGTTGGAAGTTTTAATTCTTATCTCAGAGTTGTGAATACTGTAAACTTGGTTTTCAAAATCTCGTGACTCGACTGTCAAAAAACCACAAGTGGTAGGCAAGAGAAGAGAAGAAAAAAGCCGAGTGGATAAGAAGACATACTCGAGGACTCGTTGCGCAAACTAAATTGAAAGCAAAGTAGCAAGAGATAAACGTGTTCATTACATCTGCACCCGCAATACCGGGGATCTGACAAATCTACAATATCTAAATGGAGCAATCCACTAACTCTATTTCTCTAGACATGCAGGATGTCCACGTGAGCATGCCTCTAATTGGTCCATGTCATCCACCTATCCAACTAAGAAAATCTGCCACCTCAGCGGGAAAATTAGCTTGCGAAAAAACTGCTTGGTTTCCACTGTCGTTAGGTTCCAAGAGTTTTCTTTCCGAGCGTTTCTTCTCCTTCCACCAGTAAACCCACATGAAGCCCATTAGTCTCATTAGAGCACAAGAAGAGGCCCATTATTGTTTTATCTTCGCTGTCAATGCTGCAGAGACCGATCGTTTTCTCCTTCGTTTTTTGGCAGACCTCATAAATTGTCTTCCCAACCATCGCTGGAAGCCTCTTCGTTTCTCCTTCCACGCCATTGGGCTTCAAATTTCCCGAATCAGATCGTCTTCATCCCTCATTCGCCCCTCGCGTGATCCACGATAGTTGGCTCTCAACAGTCACCATCATAGCTGCTTGCCTGCTTCTACTAATACGCCGTGACCATTAGGGCTGGAATTCGAGCCGAGCCGAGTCAGCTCGGCTCGACTCGCTCAAGCTCGGTCAAGTGACGAGTCGAGCTCGGATCGACTCGTTCAACAAACGAGTCCAAAATCAAAACTCGGCTCGGCTCGGTGAACTCGCGAGTAGCTCGCGAGCTACTCGTTTAACTTTTTTTTTATTTAGTAAAATTATAAAAGTCGACATTATATATTTTATATATAATTATTTTTATTATTTGGGGCATGTATAATAAAATCATCACAATGATCGATGAAAATATGTCACCATAAAATAATTTGTTGTAAATAAACTACAATAATCAGTAAAAAAAAATCACATATATAAAAATATCATTAGAAACTCTTTTTACCGAGTTAAACGAGCTAAACGAGTACTCGTAAACTCGGCTCGTTTAGCTTGAACTCGTTTACTGTGTTATGTCGCAGCAGGAACAAAGGCAAAGGATAAAGCATTCTCCGGCGCCCTGCACCGTTTTTTCCAATCTAGCCATGTGTGATGTAGATCTGAGAAAAGATTTTGTCGCTTTCGTTCCCGATGGCGGCAAGAGTTACGGGAGGACTACCACTATCATCAACGCAACAAGGTGAGCTCTGTCCCTGCCTACCTGTTTTGATTTCAATCAGATTGGTTCATGTTGTGTATCTGTATATGGAACTGATATGCAAATAGTTACGGTCTGATCTATCCACGATGTCCACTCCTTCTCTTTTGGAGCGCATGCAAGTTCTTTTCCCATGGTGCTGTACACATCCAGCAGATGTGTTCATGAGAGAAGTTGTACACCATCATTATAGGATTCCTTTTATTTTTTTTCCTTTTGATTATCTCTGTGGGAATTACGAAATCTTGGGTGGTAGTGCTTTTTTGAACTTAATCCTAAATATTTCTCATGTTTGTTCTTGCAGATTATCTATGACGAGTGTTAACAAGATGTCCGACAGAAATCAAAGCAGACTGCACATTAAAAATAACATGGATTACGCTCCTAATAACATTGTATTTGAAGTTTTGCAAGAGAAGTTTGAATTTGTACTTTTGCTGCCTTCTTTACCCTCCTAATTACATATCTTGGCTTGGATACAGCTGAACTAATAGGCCATGCATGGATTTGAATTTAGCTAATAAGTGATGCATGGAGTTTTCTCTCAACCATCTACCTTATGATAAGCAACATTTCAGGTCAGTAGGGAGATAACGCTTGATTTGGATTAACTACTCTTTTTTGCAAATGATTTGGAGCAACTACTTCACTTGGATAAAAAATATCATCTACTTGACTGATAGCAACTCTATATTGCTGAAATATGTTGAAGTATCTTTGCTTCAAGGTTATACTTGATTTTAGTAATTTAAAATTCCTAACTTCCTTTAATTTGTTAAATAAAGTAACTTACATATAACTTTAATAAAAAGCATCTTTCATACCATATTTTGAAGTTCAGAGTTATACCAAGCTAGCAACCGTGGAGAAACTCAATCGGTTCCTAAGGTGCATGATTTACTACTTTAATCTCTTATTTGACCCATGGCTAGAGCCAGTGAATGATCAGTTATGTTGCACTGCAGGTTATCATCATCTACAATTTGCTTTATAACCATCCAGATTACGATTCTCTAAATATTTTAGGAATGCATATCTGGTCCTACTTGAAGATAGCAGTCCTACATGAAGATAGCATTTTAGGTACTTCTGTTTTTTTTATTCTGTAATTCATGCATGCTTGCGGTGTTCACTGATGCAGAAACTCGGCATGTATTTTCACCATTTTCTGCAGCATCGAACTTGCTGGAAAAAGCGATTAACCGTCACTCAAGAACATAATCAACTATTCATTTGTTGTTTTATCGATTTGAACTTATGTTTCTTATTCCCTGCACACATCTGGAGTGTAGCTGATATCACCCAATCTTTCCTGTATCAGCTATTCACATCATTCTCACAAGTTGCTTTAATACCATAAGCTACTGTTGCACCATTATGTACTAAAACAATGGCGATTCGCTGTGTAAGGTGTATCCCATGTTATTAAGGGTCATTTAAAAATATGTTAGTCCATTCTCACTTAATTGTTGCTTATTCGGATCAGAGAAATGTGACAATTATATCTCTTCAATATATACGAACATGTACAAAATTACTGATTTACTTATATTTTTGTTTAATTATAGTGTTGTATGTCTTATCAATTGAGCTTTTTCCATGTTACAAAAATCTAAGACCCTTGATATACCGTCTTTTCAACATGAATGTGAGCTATTTAATCAGTAGTTGGGATTTTCGTTGCTTAGCTCCAAAACGGTATATCCTCTTTTTTAATAACAAAACAATCCATACAAGAATTCCCGCAGCAACGTGCGGGGTATCTTCTAGTTTAAACAGTGTTTGATAAGCATTAGGCCGCATCCGAAGGAGTGGGAGCTGTGTCGGTCCCCGCCGGGATGGTGGACTCGGTGGCAGTCTCGGCGGTGACCGTCTCGGTGGCAACAGTCTTGACAGCTGGAGTCTCGGTCGTGTTCTTCTCGGTGATGGTGGTTGGGTCGACCTTGGCCTCGATCACCTCGTCAACTTCCTCGGAGCCCTCCTCCGCGTCAGCTTCTCCTTCAGCCTCGCCACCCTCATCCTCGGATTCCTCTTCCTCCCCGTCCTCGGTCTCTGGCTCGGGGAGGCCCTCGATGAAGTTCTTGGTCTCGCCATAGGAGGCGAGCCGGAATGCGGTTTCCTGGCGACGCCGAATGTGTCCCTCATCCGTGGACCACTTGGACTTGGTCTGCATGGTATTGAGCACCTCGAGATTGATGGACTCGTGCCAGGATAGCACAAACTGCAGAGTTTCATCTGCGCCAGTGCGTGCAGCCGAAGCGCGCCACTCCTTGAGGCGGTCCTTGGTCTTGTCAAGGCACTTGGCCAACTCTTCAATCGACCCTGAGACCTTCATACCTGACCAAAAGGCCTTATACACCCGGATAGCACTTGATAGGAGATTTTCTCTGATGGATTTGAGTGGCAGAACTCAGGCCTTGACGACCGCCATGAGATCCTCAACATTGGCCCTCTCCGAGAGAATTTCGCCAGCTCGAGCTCTTCTTTCCTGGGCTTTCTCGATGGCCTTCTCGGTGCCACTTTCCGATAGGGGGAAAGTTCATGTGAGATAAGATGTGTGGGTTAATCAACATCAGTATAGTGGATCAGATCAAAAGCTAGTAGAAACAAAGAAGAGAAGGGGTTTACTTTTCAGGTCCAAGTTCAGCTGGGCGAGCTTGGTCAGCCACTTGTCAGTATCCGAGTTTGCCTTGTCCAGCTGGGTTTGTAGAGAGTTGGCCCTGGTCTCGATCTCGGTGTGCTGGTCCCTGAGGTTCTTGATCTCTTCTTCCTGGCGGGCCTTCTCGGCACCAGTTGTGACGCCCCTGGATCAGGTACTATGGGGATTTCGGCGTTCCCGCCCGAATCCACATAATATCTGATCCCGAGTTGTCATTTCTGATACCATTACAACAGTTCACGAATAATCCGCAACCACAACAGAAGAGATATATACAAGACGGCTCAAACGAGTCAAGGATACAACTTATACAATACAAAGATCCAAATAACAACGTAAAACAAAAAAAACAAAATCCGACTACGGATAAGATACAAATTGGACTAAGAGTCATGAAGATAACCGATGGCGTCCAATCACTGCCTAGGCCAAGCAGGAGGGATTCCCAAGCTAACGTCGTCAACTTCAAACCTGCTGACTGCATTGTGAATACAGCCCCGAATCATGGGGTCAGTACTTTGAATGTACCGACAACGGCAAGCAATACTCACAAGATACCAATGCAACCAGTCATCACAAGATACAAATACTTTGGGTACAACGGAAGAGGTTGTTGTAATGAAGCAGCAGCGGGCAACACTAAGCAATCTACAGAGACGCGCTACGACTCTCGTCTATTAGAAAAGGATGAGAAAGTGCAACAAAACCAACTACAACTACTCACCAAAGGAAACCCATCCAGGATTTACCCCCCATCAACCAATGTCAGGAGGTAACCCGAGGAAAAACTCACACATGTTGCAATAGTAAACTCGTTATCGCACATGTTAACAAGTATCATTAGGTGTAAGTTATCTGACTCGTGTAAGCCAGCAGTTTCTCCAAGATCGTCACATAAGCGCGGACGATACGCCTTCTCGAAAAGATTTAACCCCGCAGGGATGCACTACTGTAGCCACAAGCACCGAACTGTCGCGAGACTGTCGGCACAACACTTCACCTTACCACAAACAAGTCCAGGGAGCCACCTAGCTAGGTTGGAACCGCCTCGAGAGTTCGGCCGATGCTTCGAAGCGGACCTAGCCGTTTGCGCCTACGCGCGAAACGGATCAAACGTGACCGGAACTGTCCGCTCCACGTCATACCGAGGAAACCTATATAATTGTACGCACATCGGTAACATACCATTATCATCCTCAACGTTGTTGCCATTGTACCTGCAAAACTGGTGATGTGCGTACCCAAATGGAAAGCCCGAACTACGTTGTGGCATTCTGGACAAGAGTGCAGCGAGGCTAATAGGTTGCGGGGAGTCCCATTTCTCCCACGATGTGGTTAGCACGCTCATTCTTGGATCAGCGGACAAGAACCTTTTCCTATGGCGAAACCAGAGGGACCAAAAGCCTCAAGGGGCCTCCCGCCGGTGGCTTAACTCGATTTCAAATTTTATTATTACCCCAAGCGTTAAGATCATTTTAAAAATAAGTTGACCCAACCTATCATACTAGTCAGGTGACAAAGAACCAAACTCGCCAAAGAACCTAAGCATGCGCTACGACTCGCATGGCAAATAAGAAACACACATGTCATAGGAGGTGGGGGATGCGGCTATATCATGGATGCAAGGTAAACATATGATAGGGTCAAGACACAAGCATCGAATCATAAGGCTAAAATAAAGACAACGGAAAACATCCGTAACAAGTGAGGAACGACAGTCAAAGGTAGCAAGTGAGTAAAGCTTGCCTGGAATCCAGCTTGTAGAGGTAGCAGAACTTGTCGTTGCTCACATCATCTCAACATTCTATCCACAAAGAAGCAAAGCACTAAAAGAAACAACGGATGCAACAATTACTACTACGACAAGAGATCCAGCATGCTCAAGGTATGGATGCATGACATGCGGGATGCAACTAAACCAATTTAAGAGGAACCGGAATCCCAACGATTAATTATAGGTTAAGTTGTTTTAGTTAACCATCAAATTAAATGTTGATTAACATGGAGAACAAGATATATGTGAGCTACACAATTTAAATGGAACAGGGCACAATTTGAATTAAATAGCCCAACACATTCCATGTTAGTTAATTAGGTGCACATGCATAACACAACTAAAATGCAAGATGTTAGATGCAAACATGAACATGGATGTCATATTAATGTTCATTGCATTTTTCTGATGAAAATATATATAAAGTTTGTGTTGCTTGGATTAGTAAAACAAAAGTTATGAGCAATTGAAGTTAGGAGTGTTTTGTGTAAAACACTGGGACTAGAGTGTGAAGAACCAGTTGATCGGAGGGCTCCCGTACAAAAAGGAGAAGGCCAGGGGCCTAGGTGCAAGATTCCAGATTCAGATCTGGATCTGGGAGAGTTTTACTACCGGACTAGTCAGCCAGAGAGGATGACAGGCGGGCCCCAGATCCACGCGGCGCTGACGGGGCGAGGTGGGAGCCACAGTGGCAAAAATCGGAAAAGGTGGAGGCAGAGTGTGCCACAGAAGGGATTCGAACTCGGGTCTCCCGAGTAGAAGACAGAGGGCTCATCCACTTAGCTATATGCGACTTGCTGATACAACACGGATCTGACGGAAGAAGTTGTGTACTGCGCGGTCTTACCTGAATTTCGAATCTGAGAGTTTCAGACTCCAATCAGAAGCACGACGGGAACAGCGGGGAAACGCAACCATGACGACCAGAACGGCGCGCTGCTCGTACGCTGCTATGTCGGGTGGGGTGTGTGTTCGGGAGGAGCTCCAGGGTGCAGGTGCGTGGTGTAGGGTGCGGGAGCAAGCACCCAGCGGCAGAAAACTTGGATGACTCACCCTCGTCATCCATGGCGGACAGAGAGACGACCAGCCCAACTATCGCACGACGGCGAGTCATGGAGCAAGGAAAAGAGCAGGCGAGATGCCCGTTGGTACGGATGCTCACCGGGGTGGCTCTACGGGGTCGTGCTTGCTCGGAGGAGAACGTAGACGTCGAAGGCGACGATGACCTGTCTAGCTCGTGCTCACGGACATCGGAGAAGACGGCCATGGCGGGGACGACCTGGGCTGCCTCGGATCCTGTTCTGGCGCGCATAGGACGGAGACAGGTAGGAGGCTCGATTCCCGTGCTCATCTTGGCTTGAGGGAGTCCCTGGCGTCGGGGCAACGGCGAGGTACTCCGGCGTTTCTTCAGTGTACAGAAAATTCAGAGAACTGGAGAAAGAGAGAGGAAGGAGAAAGACAAGAGGAGAAAGGTTGGTGGCGGCGGAGAGGGAAGAGAGGAAGGGGAGGCTAGGGTTCTGGCTTGGAGGAGGGGAAGATAAGGAGAGGAGGAGGGGACCATGGCTCGGTGGTGGTGGTTTCCTTGGGAGGGGAAAGCGATAGTAGGTTGCTCTCCTCGTGATCGTCCGTACGGAGGAGAGGAGAAGTGGGCTGGGTTCAAAACAGAGAGGTGGGCTGGTTTCTTGGGCTGCCTCCTCAAAACATTTTTTCTTTTAGTTCTTTTGTTTATTATTTTTCTTTTGAAAGAAAAATAAAAGAAGAGGTTTAGCGATTTAGAAAACAAAGTTTTAACCATTTAGAACATTGTAGAAAATAATTTTATTAATGCCATGTGATATGATGCATGAAGCATGACGATGCACAAAATAAAAACAAACAAAACTAATTGAGGAAATCCCCGGGCGTTAGACCAGCATCCTTCTCCAGCTCAACCTTAGCTTTCTCTTCCTCGGCCTTTTGTTCTGCATCTTGGCCAGCTCTAACTTTATCCGAGTTACCTTAGCATTCTCGGTCTGAAGCTCATCCTTGAACTTGGCCTCACAGTCTAAGAGCTGCATCGCCGTCTCGGCCAGAGTGAGACAATCTTGATGCTTTTTAGCAAAGAGTTTATACTCATCTATGCAAAAACAGTCCGGTTAGCAGGCAATGAGGCTCATGGAAACAAAGTAAGAATGAAGAAGAAGGACTTACTCTCAAGGGCCGAGATCTTGGCCTGCGTCGACTCGACAAGAGTGGTGCAGCCCTGGTGCTTCTTGGCAAAAATCTTGTGCTCACCTACATCGGGACAACAAGGTTAGCCAGCAAAAAGGGGCATAAGTACAAAACGCGAGATACAGAAAGAGTAAATTACTCTCCAGGGTAGAGATTTGGTGATAGTATCCACCAGCTGATGCTCAATCACGGCTGTTGAAGGTAAAAAGAATGCGAGTTAGAAAATCGATGCAATAAGAAGCATACTCGATATCTCTGTGTTAGAAAATGGTACCTTTGGTTCCCAGCTGCTCCTGCAGACGCTGGTTATGCTCGGTAAGATCGCGATGCGTCCAGATAAGCTAATGGTACAGCTTGGCATGGGTCTCTGTGCAAACCTGGAAAGATACAAATGGATAGTGAGTCTGAAGATTCGGCCCGAGTAACCCTTAACTCGGTCAAGTAATGCCTACTCGGCCCAAATCTCGGGACTGGTTGTATGTGTTTATCTCGGATTTGCAATGGGTAATTGAAGAGTTCGTTGCATAGAAAACAAAAAAATTTCCTACACG
This sequence comes from Alopecurus myosuroides, assembly GCA_028641055.1. Classification (NCBI taxonomy): domain Eukaryota; kingdom Viridiplantae; phylum Streptophyta; class Magnoliopsida; order Poales; family Poaceae; genus Alopecurus; species Alopecurus myosuroides. Next base: position 367,390,419 of record CM054057.1, on the reverse strand, counting down.
AGAGACACTCGAAGGGCCAAGATCTAATCTAGGAGATGAAGTGCAACGGGAAGAAAAGAGTCTTAAGAAGAACATACCCTCAAAGACACAAAGCGTTACAAGATCGAATCTCGTTGTTGGCGTAGTCGTACTCACACCGATCCCGAGAGCGAGAAGATGTGCACCGCAATCCGGCAGTGCCTCCGTGATCGGTCACACGTACGGTTGATGACGACCTCCATTCCCTCGATCCAGCGGGGCAGCGGAAGTGGAGGATCCCTCGGAACTCCAGCAGCACGACAGCATGGTGGTGGTGAAGAATCCCACGGTCAGGGCTTCGCCAAGTCGGAGACCATGGAATGGAGCAGCGGGTGGAGAGAGGTGGAGATGACACAAAGTGTGTGGGGAGAGGGAGGTCCAACCCCTATTTATATAGGAGGGGGAGGCAGCCACGAATTGTTGGTGCCTCCACCTCTCCCCTCATCATGTGGGTGGAGTCTCCAGTCAACCCACTCATTCTCTCATCAATTCCCACTCAAAATTCCAAGGGTTTTCTTTAATAAATAAATAAAACAATTTTATTTATTTATTTTTAATATTTGTTAATCCTATTAACAAAAATTAACACTTACCCCTTGAAATATTTGTTAATCAAACATTAACATATACCACCTTGAAATATTTCAATATTCCCCGAAACAATTCCGATGACTATTTCAATATTCCCCGAAACAATTTCGGTGCTGTCCAAACTTTTCTCCGATATTCCGTATCCTCTCAAATGCGTCATCGAACCTTAAGTGTGTCACCCTACGGTTCACGAATAACATAGACATGACCGAGACACCTCTCCGATCAATAATCAACAGCGGGATCTGGAGATCCGTGATGACTCCTATATATTCAACGATGACACTCGTGATCGTGTGAACCATCAACGTCATAACTATTCCCTTTGTCTCGTGATATTTTACTTGTCCGAGATTCGATCATTGGTATCAACCATACCTTGTTCAATCTGTTACCGACAAGTACTCTTTTCTCGTTCCCGTGATATGACATCCCTGTGACCTAGTCACGTGGTTGCAAGCGGTGTCGATGTGATATCACCGAGAGGGCCCAGAGTATATCTCTCCGTCATTTGGATGGACAAATCCTACTCTTGATCCATGATCCTCAACTAATACTTTCCGAATACCTACGACACCTTTATAGTCACCCTTTTACGGTGTGACGTTTGATGACATTAAAGTACCCTTCCAGTATCAGTGATTGACATGATCTCATGGTCTAAGGAATAAGTTACTTCGTATGTTTGATATAACAATGTAAACTTAATGACTTGATCGCATTGCTATATTTACTTTGGGTATATGTTCATCACATCATTATTCTAATGACATGACCCCATTACTAACAACATCCAATGTTCATGATCAGAAAACCTTGATTATCTATTAATCAACGAGCTAGTTAAAAGAGAGGCTTTACTAAGAACCATTGTTTGTTTATTAAACACACATGTATCAACGTTTCCGGTTAATACAATTCTAGCATGAGAAATAAACATTTATAATGAACAAGGAATAAGATAATAACCACTTTATTATTGCCTCTCGTGCATATTTCTTTCAATCTCCCACTTGCACTAGAGTCAATAATCTAGTCTGTAAGCACTTAGCACATATGGCGTTCCAGTGTTATTACCATGCTTCGCATGTGGTAAAAATCATCAAAAAGATCTGAACTATTCAGGTCCTATTGTATTTGCATGTTCTTTGCGTCTATATGCATCACTCATTCTCTAATGAGATGGCTTTGTATATATTTGGTCAACCGGTGAAACCTTAATTCCTCAGCTTAAACCAATGTTACTAACTTTGTGAAAATGTAGCTTCATAGTGTCAACATTCTTGGAAATTCACCAAGTTCAATAAAGAACTCCTTGACACAAAATAATCCTACTATTTTTTGTCAACACAACGATATACTTAGTCTTTGTTGTAGTATCTGTCACAATACTTTATTTTTTGAAACTCTTTCAAATCTAGCATGGAACTTTCTTCCAGTCTATTGTGCTACCTTTCATCACATGTTTTAATTGAGATAAAATTAATTGAATAAATGACAGGACTATTAGTGTAACATATTACAACTAATATTTTGTCATTACTACATAGGAAAACATATCCTTAGCATTTCTAAAATGGCATAAGGATCTCTCCCACTTTTGTCTAATCATCATATGCATTATCCTGCTATAACATTTGATAGCATAGGACTCATCTGGTTGTGTAAATAGCATGGAACACATGACTTAGAAATCTTAATTTCAATTATGCTCATCATGTGTCAAAACACTTGAATCTTGATCAATTCTTTTCCATGTGACAAGAACTTCTTCTTGTCATTTCGATATTGACTTACTTCAATATTTCATCTATGTAATTTGTCTTTAACCATATCAGGCGCTTCAATCCATCTCTTATAGATATCGATGCCCAATATTTCCTAAGCCTTTCATCAATATGAAAATCTTAACCGTGTTAATTTAAATACGTATTTTCCAATCAACCATATGTCATGTACATAAAGCATTGGAAATATGTCATAGCGCTCAATTTCTTGTAACTTTACAAGCATCTTTATCGTTCATGATGGAATCAAACTCTTTTGATAACTACATTAAGGTAAAGATTCCAACTTCGTTATGCTCACTTCCACCATTGAAGTGTGCATACCTTTCCAGCAACCTTTTGAATTTTACAAAACTCTCAGACTGTGTCAAGTACACATCCTCGATCAAACTTCCTTGAGAGGAAAGTTGGTTTTGCTATTCAACTGCCATATCATAATATGTAACTTTTGCTAGAACTATCCAAAAAGACTAAAGCATCAATATGTTAGATCAAAATCTTGCAGTAGTCAACTCTTTGAACTTCGTCGAAAACACCTTTTCGACAAGTACAAGATTAAAAGGATGTAAAAATCCATGTCTTTTTTGCTATATAGACCCGTTTGCTATCGTTAGGCACTATGCCTATCGAAAAGGACTACCAAGTCACATACTTGATATCCATACAGGGATACTATCGCAGATATAATGACTCATAGCCAATTTTACGAAGTCAGGACGCATCATTTGCTTCCTTTATAAGGTCCAGGTCCTTTGTTGTCAAAACAACACTTTACTCTCAAACCACAAGTTGGTCTAAGTACAAAGTTTTAGGACTTTTGTGGTTCAGCTCGCAAACTCATTCGAAGTATCTACAACACATGTAGTGTCTTTTACTTGGTCGAAATAGGAAACCCCAGAACAATTTCCAGTGCTGCGCTACTCTTGACATGGTAACGAACATTCTCTAATCTCGTTGATTTTGTACCGTCCTCCCACTCACTTGTTTCGCAAGAACTAATTTCTCGAGAAATCAACCCTTTTGACAAACAACATTTGACTTTTGGTTCGGTGATAGGAGAAAAACCCAATAACCTTATAAACATATATGTATCCCATTTTGGTTGTAAACATTTTACACATGTTATGCATACCAAAACATAAGAAAAAGACAATTTGGTCCATTACCCAAACCATATCTTATATGCTGTCAATTTCAACGGATCATGATGGCGCTCTTTTCAGTGTAAAATCGGTTGTCACTAATATATAAACTACAAAATCATAATGGCATTTTTAGTAATCTTACCATGTCCAACAAGGTTTGATTTTGTCTCTTGAATACTCCAAACTAATGTGGTGTATTCGAGAATTATAAGTTGTAGAACAATTTTGCAACTCCTCGGATGTTTTGCTAAACTTGTAACTCAAAATTTATCCTTTATGATCCAATCATAAATTGTTGATTATCTTGTTACGATGATTTTTACTTCATACTAACAATAATTTGAACCAATTAAAAAATGTCAAACTCCGTTCTCTTTAAATAGATATACTCATATATCTACTCAAATCATCAACGGAATTTTATGAAGGAAAACTTAATCCACCACACACGACTACACATAATGGAATATATACATCAATATTTATAATCTCCACTAATTAGTCGTCCATTCTTATTTGGCCTATGAATGACATTTTAGTCGTCTTTTGGAAGAGGTCTCACAAGCGTCAATTTATTCAAAACAAAATGACTCCGGAAGTCCCTTCATGTTTTCCTTTTCGATATGAACTAAAATGGCGGTGTCACAATTTAACTGAAATTCTTTTACGTCTTGCAACGTTTAGCATTTTGTCTTATAGATGTTTACTTTACCAACACGATTTATATTAACGCATCCATCAATTATGGAATATGGTCATAGTTTGAACAATCTCATTTGTTCTCACAAAAGACCGGAACAAAATAAAAACTTATTAAGTTCTTAAAATAAATCTTGAATGTTTGGTTCGATACAACAATGAACACAATAACACTTTATTTCAGTTCTTGTCATGATCGATTCCACATCTACTACTAGTTCCTTTTTAGGCCTTGTATTTATTGCATTGTGTTGCTTTGTATGACAACTCATACCAACCAATCTGGTATCAAAATACCAAAAAAAAAATACTTTGTTAACTAGTAATACATCTATATCTTGTATATCAAGCATATACACCTCAGGTGGACTTTTCCTGTTATCTTCTTTTCTGCCATATATCTTTTTGTAATTCTATTTTCAATATTCCCTTTTTTTTACAGAAGAATCATTTAACATCAAACAATGATAGTCGTACTAGCACATTTTCCTTGGCGTGTTAGTCATATACTATCACCCATTGAGTCGTACTTTGAGTTTGATTGTTCTACTAATATCACCATATTAATAGCATTCTTCCAGATTCCACTCTTAGAAATATCCAAGAAAGGTAAACTATTTTTACCCATACTTTTAATCCAACCCATCATAACAATTTTGTGATTAATCTACTATAGCTTGAAGGAAGGAATTTAGAGGATAATTTTTAGCGCCCAACTTTTGGAAGATTCAAACGCCTAGCGTCTTCAATCATTGCATATATTATAATATAAGCATACATTGTCACGCTAAATTATACTTAGTCATGTGGCCACAAATAAGTTTCTATATATCAATATATCTTTCACTTGATTGTTTCTGAAAACAATTCTTTTCAGTTACTAAATCACCTTGATCAACAAAACATTCTTTTGAAGATAAAGTAATATGGAAGCAACCATGACTCTGGATTCTAAGTAGGAATTGGTTGTTCTCTAGATCAATCAATAATTAATCATATGGAGCTATGTCGGGGGGTTACTCCCGAGTAGGGGTAAGGCAAGTGCTAAAGGCAAGGTCAGAAGAGGTGTTTGGCACAGTAGCTAGCTACCCGGTACTTGCTACCCGGTCGACTGCTATCCGGCCATACCCATCAATGGCCAGGAGGAAGAACCAAGGAAGTTGTATTCTTCCGAGTAGAGGAAGTAGTCCGAGTAGAGGGAGTGGATTCCTACTCGGGCCAGAAGTCAATGGAGCCGTTCTGACAAAGGATCCCGCGTATCCTGCGTTCGTACGGCGTGCGGTTCAACTTACGGAGTGCGTGATTATCCGCGCTCCGGCGTGGCTACAGTGCGGTAGGCGCCTGTCTAGTCCTGTCACTGACAGAGGGGACATGACAGGGCTAGGGGCCTACCCTATCTCACTGACAAGGGTGGACAGGTCCCATCTCCGAACGGCGCGACGACTTACGGGGCAAGCGTCAGCGGGAACCCGGAGGCGTGCGCGGTTCTGCAGGGCTCCTGTCACGTCAAGTCGTACTTTACAGTTGTTTTCTATTCGGCTGGGCACCAGTATATAAGGTGCCCTGCCTCCTCCTGTGAGAGGTTCGCTGCATACGCTTGGATCCTAGACGAGGCAACACTTAGAGAGAACTTGAGCATAGAGTGGCTACTCGGCTGAAGGCCTGATCTGTACTGTGGCTACTCGGTGAACACGCATATAAAGAGAGAGGCAGGAGTAGGGGTGTTACCTCCACACGAGGGCCCTGAACCTGGGTAAGATCGTGTTGTTTGCAGTATTTGTGATCTACTACACGCGGCTACTCGCCGTGTGATCCCTCCCCGAGCACCTCCAGCGTCCATCGGCCCCAACTTTAGCCATCCCATGGCATCTGCCGTGATACCACCACGATAGTTGGCGCCCACCGTGGCGCAGACAGAGGCGCTGGCTGGAGTCCATGTTCGGACGGGACTCGTTTCTGCTACTGGGGAGCGCGTGGTCTGTGGCCTTGTCCACATATTCGGCTCTTTCGACTTTGTCACCGACAACGCCAGAGATTTCGGCGGGAGACCCATTCCGGCAGGCGGCTCGGTGCTCTCCTTCGGCTCACACCTCGTCTACGTCGCCACCGCCGTCGTCCGCGAGTTTCCAGAGGAGGTGCTGGTCGCGGAGGATCCCCCTGCCGTGCTCGCTGCCCGCGGAAGGCCGGTGGGCTGCTCCGCGGACAGCGTGGAGGTAATGATGACCGGCCTGGCTACCGATGCCGGGAAGGGCGCGGCTGCTGCCGCGGAGGTCATCGAGGATCTCGCTGGCCCAAGTGTTGGCGGGAGGACCCACAAGCCCTACGAGAAGGATTCCAACATCCCTCTCTCTACTACACAACGATACCGGCATCCGCTACGCGGATGGGCATGCCGCCTCCCACCGAGCTCGAGCTCTTGACCATGAGGGCGCAGCTCGACCGGCAGCGCTAGGAGCTGCTCGCCGAGCATCTGGAGTTGGAGAAGGTTAGGCTTGAGCTTAGCCTAGACCAGAACGAGTACAACAAGGCCCACGGCTTTACGCCTGTTGTTAGGAAGTCTAGCAAGGTAGGCGCTATGCGTCGCAACTTAGGCGCCAAGATGGCAACAGTTGTAGAGGCTCCTAGCCAATCTGCCACCGCAAACACCTCCACCAGGCCTAGATATAGCACCCCCGCCAAAACACTTAGAGCTGCAGAGGCTGTAGCCGCAGAGTTGCCAAACCTAGCTGGCGACGCGCGCGCTAGGCAGCAGGAGAGGCTCAATGAGCTAGTGCTAGAGGCTGCTAGGAAGAATGAGGAGTTCCGGAAAGCCAATCCGGGTCCTGATGCTTCTCAGATCGTGAATTCGCGTGCGGCGAGGTCTCATGACCAAGCGTCATCGCCGCATCCCAGCCGCGAGAGGGACCAGAGTGTGCGCTCTGGGAAGGGTAGAGAGATGCAGGTGTACGACCCGGTTCTCGCCGCAAAACAGCACGCTGTGCCGCGAGAATCCGGTCAGAAACACACTACTGCAGGAGCAGTCTATCAAGCCCATAAAGCTCAGAGTAAGGGACATAGCGGAGACAACGCGGGGCCTTCTCGGCGTCCTGCTGCTCAGCCTACTCGGCAGAGGACGCAGCAGCCTGTTGCAGCACAGCCGCGTGCGGCTGCGCCAGCAGCCAACCCTGTGGTGCAACCCGCTATCGTGCAGGAGAACAGGTATGACGATGGCTACTCGGCGATGGGGCTGGCTGGCTTTGCTGACCCCAGGAATGTTGCTGATCGCCTTGGTGAGCGCATGCTGGAGCCCAGTGATGCCAGGTTCAAGCTGGACAGGATCAATCTGTCCGCGCAACTCGAGAACAGGGGGCCGCCTGGCCCAGAGTGCTTTGGCCCTCACATCATGAACGAGCCATCAGTGAACCACTTCCAGCTGGCCAGGGGGACCAAGTGTTACAATGGCAGCACCAAGCCGGAGGACTGATTGAGTGACTATGTCACAGCCGTGCACATTGCAGGCGGAAAACCGGAGATGGGCTGTGCGGTATGTTCCGCAAATGCTTGAGGGTCCAGCCCGGACTTGGCTCAACAATCTGCCCAAGGACAATATCAATTGCTGGCTGGACTTCTCGGAGGCCTTCATCAGCAACTTCACCAGCACTTACAAGAGGCCGAATAGGCCGCAGCAGTTGTCCGCTTGCAAGCAGCGGGAAGACGAGACCGATCGCGAGTACCTTACTCGGTGGAGCACCTTGAGGAACACCTGTGAAGGTGTGAATGAGGCCCAGGCCATCACTTGGTTTGCGCAGGGTTGCAGGCATGGTAGCATGTTGTGGCAGAAGGTGCAGCGCGAGATGCCGAGTACTCTCGCAGAGACCAACAAGATTTCCGCAACCCAACCCAGCCCAGCCCAGCCTCTGATGGACTCCCCCGAGCCGAGAAGGAACTACAACAACAACAGCAGCAAGCGCAATGATTTCCGCAACAAGCGCAGGGGTGACCGGATTGATACTCGGTATGATCCCGAGGAGGTGAATGCTGTGACTACGGCTGCTGGGAGTAGCCAAAGGCAAAAAACTGCTGGAGCCCAGTACGGGCAAAACCAGAATCAGGGCCAAGGCATCAAGAAGCCGTACAACGCTCCCCAGCAGGGTAGCGGCAACTCGGGTCCTGCACCAAACTTGATCTTCACGGATATGAAGGATGGCCCGTGCAGCTTCCATAATCGGCATCCAGCCAAGCCAGCCAACCACACTACTCGGCAGTGCAGCTGGTGGGAACAGATCAAGAACGAGGGCTTGCCTCCTCCTCCTCCTCTGCCAGCTGCGAATGCCAATGTGCAGCCAGCTCGGGCACCCGCTCCTCGGCCCGCAGTCTTCCCGAGAAGAGAGAACGTGAACCAGGTGGATTTAGGAGCCAACCACAACTTCAACAACGACCGCTACCGCAACAACGACCGCAACCGCAACTACAACAACAATTACTACACCCGCAACAACAACATGAACAACAACAACAACAACAACCAAGGTAACAACAGCAACGGCAACAATGGCGGTGGAGACCGCAACCAGTACCAAGAGCACCACGAGAGCTACATGATCTTCACTTCTGAGCCCACCGACAAGCAGTCTCAGCACATGCGCTATGAAAGTCAATGCTGTGATTCCTGCTGTGCCCCACTACCTGCACTGGTGCAACCAAGAGATCACTTGGTCCAGAGCTGATCACCCTAAGGTGATGCCCAACCCGGGTAGCTACGCCTTGGTGGTGGATCCCACTTTCTTGGGAGCTCAGAAGAATGTCAGATTCAGCAAGGTACTGGTTGACAACGGCAGCAGCATCAACATTGTGTACAGAGACACACTCGAGAAGCTCGGGATGGCCGAGAACATGCTGCTACCCAGCAGGACCACTTTCCATGGCATTGTGCCGGGAGTGTCTTGCTCTCCAATCGGGCACGTCTGGATAGACGTCCTATTCGGCACCAGGGAGAACTGCCACACTGAGAGTTTGGCCTTTGAGGTGGTTGACCACCAGAGCCCATACCATGCCCTACTCGGCAGGCCCGCTCTCAGCAAGTTCATGGCTTCAACCCACACTGCCTACTTGAAGATGAAGATCCCTGGTCCCAATGGAGTGATCACCATCTCGGGTGACTACAAGAAGTCCATGGAGTGTGCTTCTGCTGGTTCCCAGCTGGCGGAATCCATGGTCATTGCTGCCGAGAAGAAGAAGATGTACGAGGTGGTGGCTATGGCGCAAGCAGCGCAAGGTGGTGCGCCCGGAATGCCGAGTTCCCAGTACGGGACTGCATTCCAGGCGTCCCAGGAGACAAAAAAGGTCCAGGTCGACCCTGAGTTCCCAGACCGTGTTGCCATCATTGGCGCCGGGTTGGGAGAGAAATAGGAAAGCGAGCTCATCCACTTCCTCCGTGAGAATCGGGACGTGTTTGCCTGGTCCAATGAGGATCTGCCAGGTGTCCCGAGGGAGTTGGTTGAGCACTCGCTACATGTGCGGCATGATGCCAAGCCAGTGAAGCAGGCGATGCGCCGCTTTGGCGATGAGAGGAGGAAGGCTATCGGTGATCAGATCACCAAGTTGCTGATAAGCAACTTTATCATGGAGGTCTTGCATCCGGACTGGCTAGCCAACCCGGTTATGGTTGAGAAGAAGAAGGAGCACCCCAAGGCGGATACCGCTTGGCGCATGTGCGTGGACTACACCGACCTGAACAAGGCCTGCCCCAAGGATCCCTTTCCGCTACCCCACATAGATCAGGTGATCGATTCCACTGCTGGTTGTGAGCTTTTGTCTTTCATAGATGCCTACTCTGGTTTTCAACAGATAGCTCTCAACCCTGCTGATCAAATAAAGACTGCTTTTATCACCCCGTACGGGGCTTATTGCTATCGTGCCATGTGCTTTGGGTTGTGGAATGCTGGGGCTACCTATCAGAGATGCATGCAGAAATGCTTGCATGATCAAATTGGCAAAAATGTGCAGGTGTATGTAGATGACATTGTCATCAAAACGAATAAAACACATACTCTGCTTAGTGACATTGAGGAAACATTTGCCAACTTGCGCAAGTACAAGATGAAGTTGAATCCGACTAAATGCACCTTTGGCGTCCCGGCTGGCAAGCTACTCGGCTTCTTGGTATCCAGTCGGGGCATTGAAGCCAATCCTTCAAAGATAAAAGCTATTGAGAGCATGTCTTTGCCGAGATCCCTGAAGGATGTGCAAAAGTTCACTGGTTGATTGGCTTCTCTGAGCCGCTTCCTGGGCAGAATGGGCGAGAAGGCCTTGCCTCTGTATCAGTTGATGAAGAAGAGCGACAAGTCCGTCTGGACACCGCAAGCTGATGTGGCATTCAAGGAGCTGAAAGCCATGCTGGGTAGCGCTCCCATCTTGGCTAGTCCGCTACCCAAAGAGCCAATGCTGCTGTACATTGCTGCCACCAACCGAGTGATCAGTGTTGTGATTGTGGTAGAGAGAGAAGAGGAAGGAAAGACTGTGCAGCGGCCAGTGTACTATCTCAGTGAGGTGCTGTCCAGTTCCAAGCAAAACTACCCACACTACCAGAAGATGACTTACGGCGTGTACCTGGGCGCCAAGAAGCTTAAGCACTATTTCCAAGAGCATCCCATCACTGTGGTGAGTTCTGCTCCCATCTCGGACATCATGGGCAACAAGGAGGCAAGTGGCAGAGTAGCCAAGTGGGCAATTGAGCTGGCCGCGTACGCTCCTGCGTATGCGAGAAGAGAAGCCATCAAGTCTCAGATCCTAGCAGATTTTCTGGTGGATTGGGCTGAGGTGCAGTATGAGCCTCCTACTCCGGTAGCCAACTACTGGAAGATGCACTTTTGATGGCTCCAAGGTGAAGGAAGGCTTGGGTGCTGGCATGGTGCTCACGTCACCCAAGCGTGATCAACTCAAGTACGTGCTGCAAATCCACTTCAAGGCATCCAACAATGTAGCAGAGTACGAGGCCGTGGTACACGGTTTGAAGGTGGCCAAGGAGGTTGGCGTGCAGCGCATCATATGCTATGGCGACTCGGATCTGGTTGTGCAGCAAGTTTCAGGCACTTGGGATGCTCTGGATGCCAACATGGCATCATATCGGTTCTTGGTGCAAACCATGACTGGATTCTTTGAAGGGTGCGAGTTCAAGCACATCCACCGAGCAGAGAACGAGGCAGCAGATGAGATGTCCAAGTTGGGGTCTTCTCGGCAATACATCCCGGCTGGGGTTGCGTTGGAGCATTTGAGAAAGCCATCTATCAAGCCATCCCCCAACTCGGAATCTATATTCGTTCCTTCTCTGCCTGGTGAGGAAGCTGTTCCCATGGAAATTGACTGGGAGGTTGCAAAAGAGAACCCGGGGACTGCCGTCTCCATCCCGGGGACTGGCGCCTGCAACCTGGGGACTGTCCCTCCTTACTCGGGGACTGCCCCTCCCAACTCGGGGACTGTCGCATTCATTGAGGGAGTTCTTGCTGCGGTCACGAGATCTCGGGGACTCGTCCCCGCCCCTGAGGAAGAAGAAGAAGTGGTGGCTGATCCAATGGAAGTGGACGAACCAGTGTTTCCCATCCAAGGAACACCGAGTTGGGCTTTGCCCATTGACGAAGATATGGATCCTGGACCCTGCGGGTAAGGACACCCCCTCTCAGGCCCAGGGACAAAGCCCAAGAAGAGGCGCCTTTGAAGTACTCTAGAAGGCCCGCGTGAAGCCCACCTGCAGTAACTTGCGGGTTAAGTTAGAAAACATGTAACCGACCTAGCTAGGGTTGGAGTCCTCTCCGGGTAGAACTCGAGACCTGGCCATCTATATAAGGCCAGGAGAGCCCCCCTAGGAGAGGACCAAGTAATACCGCACGACCAAAAAGCCTTGAAGCTCGAGATCTACTCTCGATTCGAGCAACCTGTAACCGATCTAATCATCTAATACAGATCGACAGAAGGCAGGAGTAAGGGTTTCACCTCTTCGAGGGCCCCGAACCTGGGTAAATCTCGCCCCCTGTCTAGCCGACGATTCCGCCAGCGCTCATGACTTCTCCTAGTCGAAACCCGATAGGGTCACCTAAGGGATTTGTAGAGTCAGAGATTCGACAATTGGCGCCGACCGTGGGGAGCGCGGGCGCTGGATCACCGGCATCTTCGGCTTCATCGACGTCCAACTCCCGTTGGAAACCATCGACTACGGCTCCGAACAATCCTGTACGGATCGGATCTGTCATAGTCACGCCTCACTCGCCGGAATCACGCCCGGTGTTCGAGGATCTAGAGAAGAGCGTCACCTTGACGTTCGGGAGCTTCAACTTCATGGCGAACAGAGACGGAATCCTCCACTTCTCGGATGAATCTGAACCTGAATCTGGAGCCGTCAACTCGCGCTTTCCTATGGAGAAAAGTGGCGAGTCCATCCGCTTCAACACAGTCGACTATCACGCCCTCTCGACAGAGGAACCATCTTGGGTACGGGAAGCTTTCCGATCTACGCCTAGGACACACGAGCCACGACTGGCCCAAGTCTGCATGGCAGGATCGGAACAGCCCTCAGAAACCGAATTCAGCGCAACCGAGCGCGATATAATCGGCGTTTCGCGGGAGGCCTGGAAAAGGGCCAAGGAAGCCATGAGGCGGAGTCAGCCACCCGCGGCAGGAGCCTCACAGGAGGACCTAACCGCCTACCACTACCACCTAGTAAGAGCGGCCTCAAACATCAAAGATGCCCGGGCGGATCTAGCCCGTCGCAGAAGAGCGGCGGACGAATCAAACCTGCGACAAGTCGAGCAGTCCCTTGCACCCTCGGTTGGTACCCGACCCGCGAGGAAAGGACGCGCAACATCGTCAAGGGACCACGAATCCATGACTGCGACCGACAGGTCGACCACGTCTTCCTTCATGAGGGTCGACGATGACGGCAACGTCTACCCGCAAACCCCAGCTGCCGCGATCCTAGCCGCAGCAACTTACATGCAGATGAACCAACCGACGGAAAGCGACCCTCGGGTGGAACAGTACAAACAAATTCGCAAAGGACTAGGATTGGCGGCCGCAAGGCTCGCTTCTCACGATCGCAAGAAGACCGAAGAACAATTGGAGAAGGAGCGACAGGAGAAGGACAAGGATAAAGAAACGCCCCGCAGGCACAGAAGCCCATCCCCAAGAAAAGACAAATCGCCACGACGTGGTCGAGGAAAAGAAGCCCGCCGCCGCGGCGATAGTCGAAGCAGCAGCGACGACAGCCCGAGAGACAAAAGCTCGCGGCACCACAGCAGCCGCTCGAGAAAACGAAGCAAAGAACCAAGGAAAGATAACGACCGCGACCGGTCCGAATACGACGCGCGATCAGATCTCGCCCCAAAGAAGGTGGATAGGGCGAGAGCTTCACGATATCGCGAGCGCTCCTCATCCAGGTCCTCGGACGACGAAACCTGTGGAGCACTCTGTTTCGCTCGCAGCATCCGTGAAGCACCTCTAGCCAAGAGGTTCAAGCTCAGCACGGAGGTGACAAAATACGACGGCTCACTCGAGCCCTCCCAGTGGTTAAGCGACTACCTCACGGCAGTAAAATGCCAACGTGGGAACAAGAACACAACCATGCAATACCTCAATTTGCATCTTACAGGCGCGGCCCGTAGTTGGCTGGAGAGAAGACCCAAATCTTGCTACGCATCGTGGGACGACCTACACCGCGATTTCTGCAAAAATTTCCAGTCGACTTACAAGAGGCCAGCCACAATCGAAGAGTTACGAGCATGCAAACAGAAGAGTGGTGAATCCACACGAGAATATATCCAGTGGTGGACCGCACTCAGGAACACAGCAGGAACCATCTCGGAAGAGGTGGCGATTGAGGCCTTCGCCAAAGGGGCGAGAAGAACCGTGTTTCGAGAAGAGCTAGGCAGAGCCGCGCCCAAAACCATTGGGGAGCTAATGATCATAGCAAAAAAATGGGCTAACGGAGAAGACGCGGTGCGCAATGAAAGAGCATCGTCGCCCGAACACGAGGACGACCGCCATGGACGAAGAAAGAGAAGGAAATACTAGGACCACGAGGACAGGGAGGAATTAGTGGCGGCAGAATTCACGCGAAATCGCGACTCTGGTCGCCGTGGAAGTCGCGAGTGGAAACCAAAAGCAGAAGAAAAATCCCCCGAGGAGGATCTTGATGCATACTGCTCGCTACACCTGTTTACAGATAAGCGCACGGGCAAAACTAAGGCAACACACCTTCTCAAGGATTGCCGAAAGTTTCTTGACATCTCAGATGCTCTCGCGAGGAAGAGATTTGCATCCACCCAAAACTACCCGCCGCTGCCAGGAGGAGGACAACAATTCCAGCCGCCTCCACCACCACCTCCACCAGCAAATCCAAACATGGCGCTAGCCGCACTACCTGCGCCACCACCGCAAAACAATGGAGCCAATCCATACCTGAACCCGGCAGGACAACTCGCGATGATACAGAAGGTATGCCCCTCTCGCAGAGCTCAAAAGACTAACACGAGGCAATTGTGCATGGCAGTGCAGACACCACCGACAAAAACCGAGTACCTGAAAATGGCGGATCAGCCAATCACGTTCTCAATGAAAGACCATCCGCCACGAGTCTATCGACCAGGACACGCCGCCCTCGTCATCCAAGCTCAAATTGGTAATTATGACCTGGCCCGCGTATTCATGGACGGTGGCAGTGGCATTAACATCATCTACGCGGACACACTCCGTCGAATGAACAAGAACTTGGACGGCCTAACGGAATCAGAAACATCCTTCCACGGGATAGTTCCGGACAAAGCAATCCGTCCACTCGGAACAATCAACTTAGAAGTCGTATTGGGCTCTCCAAGCAACTACAGAAGGGAATTCCTGGACTTCGAAGTCGTCGACTGGCCCTCACAGTACCACGCCATTCTTGGTCGAACAGCGTTCGCCAGATTCATGGCCGTACCACATTACGCGTACTTGAAGCTCAAGCTACCCGGCGAATACGGTGTGATCACCATCGACGGAGACTTCCAGAAATCGGTCAAGTGCGACATAGAATTTAATGAGATCGCAAAATCTTTCGGGATGCAAGAAGAACTCCAAGAGCTGGCAAAAACCACGGATCACTCCGTTATGCCCCTCACGAAGAAAAACGCGCCTGAACTAGAATTCAGCGCCAACAGCGACACTCGCAAGCATCAAGAGCACCTGACGGATTGTGCGAAGACAGCAATGGTTTCAACAACCCTCTCGCTAGCATAGGAAGGCGCGCTCGTCAAACTCCTCCGTGAGTACTGGGAGATTTTCGCCTGGCAGCCCTCAGATATGCCAGGAATACCCAGGGAGTTTGCCGAGCACTCACTCGAAGTCTTTCCTAATGCCAAACCCATCAAACAGACGACTCGACGATTTTCAGAACCCAAACAGAAGGCGCTTGGAGAAGAAGTAAACAGATTGCTAGCTGCAAATTTCATCAGGGAGATCAAGATATCCACCTGGTTAGCAAACCCGGTATTGGTCCCCAAGAAGAACACGGATATCCTTCGGGTGTGCATCGACTACACGTCGTTAAATAAGCACTGCCCCAAGGACAATTTTCCTCTACCACGAATCGACCAGATCGTGGACTCTACGGCAGGCTGCCAACGCCTCTCCTTCCTGGACGCCTATTCGGGATATAATCAGATCCGAATGAAAAGGGAAGACGAAGAGAAGACGGCATTCATCACACCCCACGGTGTCTACTGCTACACGACAATGCCTTTCGGGCTGAAGAACGCAGGCGCAACATATCAGCGCTGCATGCAAAGATGCCTCGCCAATCTCATTGGCAAAAACGTACAGGTGTACGTTGACGACATTGTCATCAAAACTCGAGTAGAGGACACACTCCTCGAGGACATCAGAGAAACATTCGACGCCCTTAATGCATATCGGATCAAGCTCAATCCGACCAAATGCATTTTTGGCGTCCCTGCAGGAAAACTACTCGGGTACCTGGTATCCGCCAGAGGCATTGAAGCCAACCCGGAGAAAATACAAGCTATCTTGACTATGAAGGAGCCAACCAATCTACGCGGAGTCCAGCAGCTCGCAGGACGACTAGCCGCCCTAAGCAGGTTCATCGCACGATTGGGAGAGCAAGCGCTACCCTTCTACAAATTACTGAAGAAGACGGACAAATTCGAGTGGACACCCGAAGCTAAACAAGCGTTCGCAGATTTGAAGCGATCGTTGCAAAGCAGGCGCGTCCTTGCAACACCGCAAGAAAGGGAGCCACTTCTACTATACCTAGCCGCTACAAACCAGGTCATCAGCACAGCAATCGTGGTCGAACGACCTGAAGACGGCAAAGCATACGGCGTCCAACGACCAATATATTACATCAGCGAAGTGCTCTCGCCATGCAAGCAACGATACCCTCATTATCAAAAGCTCGCATATGGAGTTGTTCTCACAGCCCGAAAGCTTAAACACTATTTCCAGGAACACGCCATCACAGTGGTTAATGATGCCTCACTTGGGACAATCATGAACAACCCTATGGCATCCGGAAGAATAGCAAAATGGAGCATCGAGTTGGGCGCCTGGGACATCACCTATGCAGGACGCAACGCAGTCAAATCTCAAGTACTCGTGGAATTCCTCAGCGAATGGACAGAGCTACAAACGCCCGAGCCACCTGAGTACACGAGCAACTGGATAATGTACTTCGACGGATCCAAGAGAAACGAAGGAGCAGGAGCTGGAATCGTTCTTATTTCACCTCGGGGAGACAAGCTGCAATACGTCCTGCGACTGGACTTTCCACTAGACGATCCAGCCTCGAACAACGACGCAGAATATGAAGCCCTGTTGCACGGGATGAAGATGGCAATCGCCTGTGGAGCTACCCGATTAATGATCTACGGTGACTCCAATCTCATAGTGCAGCAGACGATGAAAGAATGCGACGCCATTGCTGAAAACATGGTCGCATATCGTGACATGTACAATCTACTCGAAGGAAACTTTAAAGGTTGCGAGCTGAAGCACATTGCAAGATCTAGCAACGAAGAAGCAGATAGACTGGCAAACATGGGTTCCACGAATACACCCATACCGCCAGGAATATACTTCGAACGGATGATCAAGCGATCGGTCAAAGTGAAGAAAGCTGCAGCAGCGCCAGAAACAGAGGTCAGCCCGCAGGTCGCGCTTATCGAGCTTATTCATAATATTTCACGACAGGTCTTCCTGGTCGAGCCAGTCTGGACGCAGAAATATCTCGACTACCTGCTCCATAGACAGCTCCCGGCCGATCCACGTGAGGCTCGACAGATAATCAGGCGTAGCAAGTCCTTTTGAGTAGTCAATGGAGAATTATACAAGCAAAGCATCTCGGGAATACTTCAGCGATGCATCGCACCCGAAGATGGCAAGGAATTGCTCCAGGACATACACCAAGGAGATTGCGGACATCATGCTAGCTGGAAAACAATAATGGGAAAAGCTTTCCGAGCAGGATTTTACTGGCTAACAGCAGCCAACGATGCAAAAAGCCTGGTCGAACGATGCGACGTCTGCCAGCGATTCGCACCAAGGCCACACGCACCTGCTACGGAATTACACATGATACCAATAGCCTGGCCCTTTGCACAATGGGGGCTAGACATGGTTGGACCACTACGCAAGTCCACACCAGGTGGATACACACACTTGCTGGTCGCAGTCGACAAGTTTACCAAATGGATCGAGGCTATGCCAGTAACTTCGGCTAGCGCCCAATGCGCCGTCAAGTTTCTCGACTCCATTGTATGCAGATTTGGTGTGCCACATGACATCATTACAGACAATGGTACAAACTTCACAGCAAAGGAAACACAACAGTTCTGCGAGGAAAAAGGCATGAATTTCAAGTTTGCTTTCGTTGCTCACCCGCAAACGAACGGACAAGTCGAAAGATCCAACGGCTTAGTTTCGGCTGGCATCAAGAAGCGATTACTCGATCGCCTACACCCCGCTGCAGGACATTGGGCAGAAGAGCTACCCTCCGTACTCTGGAGCCTCCGCACAACTCCTAATCGATCGACGAAGTACACGCCATTCTTCATGGTATACGGGGCAGAAGCAGTCCTTCCCGAGGACGTTCGATTCAGCGCCCCACGAGTTGTAGCCTACAGCGAAGAGACTTCCAACAAGGCACTCGCAGAAGATATGGATGCACTCGACGAAATGCGAGACATCACACTCGCAAGATCCGCAGTATATCAGCAATCCTTGCGCAACTATCATAGTCGCCGCATACGCCACAGAGCATTCGCGGTTGGGGACCTGGTGCTGCGGCTCAAACAGAAGGAAGGACACAAGCTCGAACCACCTTGGGAAGGACCCTTCATCATACACGAAGTCATCCCAGGTGGAGCCTACAGGCTAAAAAATCCAGAGACTGGAGGAATCTATTCCAATCCTTGGAATATTGCACACCTCCGCAAATTCTATCCCTAGATTTACTTGTTATGACAACAAAATAAGGCTATACTAGCCACTACTGTAGCTCGAATACATGGCTTCTCAGTCATTGCAATAAAAGACATGATTTTCTCATCATATTCACTCGAAGCTTCTAGTTCTTTACATGCTACAAGTTACAGGTACACACCCCATAAAACACACGGGGGCTACCCTACAACTAAGCATCACAAAGAAACATCATCAAATACAAGGTTATACACCTTACAACAGTTTTTTACAAACTATAAACAGATTACAGGATATTTACATCCGACAATCAGTCGAAGCGCTGAGCATTCTCAGTTGCCAAAACTCTATCTACCTCTTCAGAGGTCATTCGGATAATCTTCTCCGCTGCAGGACGTACAGCATCATAGTACGGCGAGATATCCTCGATTGCATAATCCGGGCGCCGAGCAACAGAGTTAACGTCTATCTCAGGGTGCCATATTCGGACAAAAGAGAGAGCTACAACCGCGCCGCACGTCATCTGATTGCGCACACACGCGCGAACTTCTCCTTCACGTCCAAACAACCTGAGAAGATAGCTCCAGTCTTCGGGACCTTTTTCGAGTGGGTAAAATGCAGCGTTCATCGCAACCAAGACCTCGGAAAAGAACTCACGAGAATTTTCGCCTGGAGGACTCGGAATTTCAAGGTGGCCATCGCAAAACCTCGACTGCGATCAGACCAAAAATTGTTTGCATGAGGTTTTGAGCTGCTAGCCTCTCGAAGGATGTGGTTTTCTACCCACTGCTTTTCTTCCCTGTCATCCGGATTAACGATTGAAAGAGCAAAAACATACTCAGTCAGCTAAGGAAGTAAGGAAGGAAAAGGCACGGGGGCTGCACTACTTACAGAGCAAATCCCTTGCGACTGAAGCCAACTCATCCATCATAAATTGCTCGCGCTCAGCCGCTAATTTCTGTTTGGATTTCGCCACATCGGCTACCCCGCGCAAAGCTTTTAGCTTACGCTCACCCTCCTGGACCTTATCACGAAGGCCCGCAAAAGTACCAACAGCGGCGACAAGTGGATTTACTGGAGTACCACGTCCACCCTAAGTTTCCGCGGCAAACCCAGTAGCCTCGAAGAATACAACGAAAGAAGTAAGACGCCCTACTCGAGTCATTTCTAGTCGCACATCTGACAAACGCTCGGGGGCTACTCCCATCGGGAGCCAACGCACAAACAAGGGGAATAAATTGCAAGACGAATTCTTCAATTAAAGACAACAAAAGTACGGGAATACATCCCAAGGTTCATTACATTCAAGAAAAAAGAAAAACTATGAAGCTACATTGGTGCTTCCGCTAGCGGTAGTCGCCCCTCCTCGCAGTCGAGCAAAAATCTCAGACAGCTTCCGAGCAAGAATAGCGGCTTGCTCGCCAAAACGAGAGAGCCGTACCTTTTTGCTCGTGGAGGGGTCGACCGGAAGAGATGAGTAGGCCTCTTCCAAACCTTCGACTCTGTGCGCCAAAGCAAATTGGATCGCGGTCTTCGCACCAGACTCCGACTGAGCGACCGCGAAGGCATCCAGAAGTTTGCCTTCTGAGAAGACCTTCAACAGATCATCTAGCACGGGTGCAGGAGTGGCGTTGGCGATGAGGCGACCATGCAGTTGCACCAGCACTTGAGTAGCATCGCTAATCAAGGAGAAAACTCCATCAGCGTGCCTATTAAGCTGGGCAAGTGTGTCGGTTACCACATCTACCCGCTGGAGCCCAGGGATCTCTAGAGGAACATCCAGAAGACCTACAAAGGAAGGAAATAATACTTAGCAAAGTTCGGCAAAATGAAGGATCAAAGTCGCAAAAGTCCAAAACACTTACCCGCGAAACGTTCAGCGAGGGGACGGAGGAACCCGACAACGTCGTTATCGGCCTTACTGCCAGCTTCCTCTAACTCCTTCAAGGCCTTCCGCGCATCCGCAAGCTGTCGACTAAAATCTTCCGATTGCATGCGGGAAGCCTCCAGCTCTTGTCGAATGGCCGTCAGGTCAGCCTCCCGAGCAGTTACCTGCTCAGAGAGTTTGACCTTTTCGGATTCCGCAAATTCAAGTCGAGCTGCAAAGAGATGCTTATCAAAAATCAAGAATGTACGGAATACTGAAGACAGGGAGATGATAAAGCTTACCCTTGAGAAGGTCGTTTTCAGTTTGAAGTCGGCTACGGTCCGTTCGAAGTGACTCGCAATCCGACTCGGCGAGAACGACGCGGAGACCAATCGCCGCAAGAGAATCAATAAGCGACTGCAAAAGCACGAAGACGGAAGAGTTAAAAGTATTAAATTGGAGTCTGTACCCGATTATTTACAATCGACTACAGCCTCGGGGGCTACTCCCATCGGGAGCACTGCTGTGCACCCGATAAAAATGAAATCATGAAGAAGAATTAAACCAGACTTTGAGCCTGTGGCCGATCGCACGCGATCGACTACAGCCTCGGGGGCTACTCCCATCGGGAGCACTGTCGTGCACCCGATAAAAATTTGAAGATAGAAGACGAAGTCTACATGGCCGGTGGCGCGAGAGAGCGGATCCGCGGAACTGTCTGTCACTTCTTTAGAAGCTGAAGTCCTGGCGGCAAAGCTGGGGGCTTCACGTTCCACAGTCGCAGCTTCGGGGGCTGCTCTGGGAGAATTTTGGACGGTGCCCGCGGTGGGAGTTTCACCCGCATCCTTTGCCTTATTCCTCTTTTCGGGAGGAACGGCAGCGGCGTACCTGCGAGGACTGATCGTCTGCAGTCTGTAGCGAAAGATAGAAAACATCAATATTGAAGCACGGAAAATGTTCGACCAAGAATAAGGAAGAAGCACTTACTCGTCATCCTCGTCGTCGTCATCCAGCAAGTCCGCGTTCCAAGCGGTCGTCATCACTGGGAACGAAGGCGAAGGAGCAAGAGAGCGAAGTGGAGTCGCATGGATAGGGGCTTGACTGGGCGATGCTTCCAAGGATTTATCTTTAGAAGTAGCTTCGTCCTCATTTACCCGACGACGTTTCGTAGGGGCGCCATTCGAGTCTTCAACGTCATCCGAAGAATCGTGTTCTGAACTCGAAGAGGCGTTGGCGACGCTGGTGTCAACCGCGCCGTCTTGATGACTCGACACTTGCTCTGAGGCAGCCTCCCCCGCAGCTGGCGGGTAGCAGTCCGCCATAGCTAGGCTCTACGAAGACAAGAAGAAGACGAGAAAAATCTTATCGACTAGGACTTAGAACAAAAAGGGAACAACTCAAAGACGAGAAGGAAGAAACTAACCTCGGCTGGAGGAGGATTTGAAGCGACAAAGGCTTCAACTGAATAATCGGGGAATTTCTCCCCCACCTTCAGTCGAGTGATACCCGCGATTTTCTTCTCGAATTCCACATTCGAAAGCTCCTCGCGGCTTACTCGGCTGGGGTCCTCTGAGCCTTGATATTCCCACATAGCGGAGGGCCTTTGTTGAAGTGGCTGGATCCTGCGCTTCAAAAAGATGCTCGCCAGATGCATCCCATTGAGCACGACTCCTGCAGTCTGATCCCGGAGAGCAGCTACTCTTGCGAGTAAGGGCGCGACGGTCTGAGTCTCCTCGGCTGACATCTTGTGCCCCCAGGACTTTCGCCTTGTCAGAACAGCGAACGGGTGGAACTCCACAATCCCACCCGAGCTGTTGTCGGTGACGTAGAACCACCTCTTCCGCCAGCTTTGAGCGGAGTCGACAAAATGCACGTTGAAGTAGCTGCCTTCTTGTCGAGCTTGGATCCCGAAGCCGCCCGTGCGAAACGGTTCGCCGAGCTCGGACTCCACCCGCGATCTCTCGCGGAAGATCCGGACTTTGAAGAGCGCCTTCCAAAGCGCCCAGTGCGGGCGAATGCCGAGAAAGCATTCGAAGAAAACGATGAAGCACGAAATGTGCTGCACCGCGTTCGGGGGAAGATCGTGAAGCTGTATGCCATAGACACACAGCAACCCGAGGAAGAAGGGATGAAGAGGAAAGGAAAGGCCCCGAGTCACGTGGTCCACGAAGACCACGCGCTCGTTCGATTGAGGATTGGGTACCTCTTCCTTTTTTCCGAGACGGACTCTCTTCTCCGTCTCCGCCGGCAGCAACCCTTCCCGCTGCATCTCCTTGATGCTTTTCGCGGTGGTGTTGGGGGAGCGCCAGTCGCCGGCGCGGGGCGCGAGTTGCGCAGAAGGTTCACCGGACGCAGAGCCGACAACACCCTGTCTTTTTCCGCCAGCCATTGCTTGCAGCACGAGCTCGAGCGCGAGGAAGACAAAAGTGGGCGCGAGGAAGAAGATGAAGGCAGAGAGCTGGGAAAGTTTTACCGTAGCGCTAACACCCGTATTTATACACGGAGCGAGACGATCTCAGCCGTACGATGCGCTACGTGGCGCTTATCACGGCCGCCACGCGTGAAGATGGAACGAAGCGGCGGCCAACGCTGTTTCGTGCCACGATCTTAACAGAAGATCGTGCGCATTTACTGCGCGTCTCGCGTAAAAACCGGGAACGACGTCTCGTTTCCCGGTCAAAAAGCTGACCAGGTGGGCCACCATCTGCTGCCACTCCGTCACGTCCCATCGGGAGAAGAGGAATGCGCCATGACGTCATGGCATTCGTCATTGAAAATCAAGATCTTTCGATTGGAAGTTCAAACGCGAAAGTATGTTCGTACGAACATCAATTCCTTCGGATAAAAGCAACTTTTCCGTGAACAATTCATGAAGCAAAACCTCTTCGAACAAGAGAAAAATACCCTATACACGAAAACTCTTTCGTATGGGCACAACATTCCGAACATGAAAACTCTTTCATATGGACTTAGCTTTTCTTCCAGCACGAAATTTCTTTCGTATAGAATTCAAACAAATCGATCGGGTAGGAAGAACCTACCTCTCTTACACATGATAAATTTACATCATAAAAACCTGGATTGTTCAGCCGACTAGGCACATCCGGATGCCATATTCTTCGAATATGAAGGTAAGACCCGAAAAGATCTCTCTTTTGGGCCTGGAATCGCATTCGAAAGCTGCGTCCTCCGGTGTAATTCCGTGTCAACAACACGAAGAAAAATCCTAGCGGACGCGCCGGGTACCCCCATAGGTTAAGTTCGATTTGATAAGTCCACAACGGCCCAGTCGCAACGATCACCTCATCGGGTTCGAGTCGGAGGTCTCGAATCTGTGTAGGCCAGGAATGTTTTTGCCCTAGTTGCAATTAATTGGCCCTGATCTCTCGGGAGAGCCAAGCTACTGAGCCACATCCTTCTGTGAAAAAAGCCGTACAAACAGGCACTTATGTTGCTCAATGCTCGAGCACGATGACTTATGATACAGGGAACACACCCTTTTAAACAATAACTGTCAAGCTGGTCCTCCAGAAAAGATCAAGAAAGGTTTGACCGTCTACTCGACTGGAAAAATCCCAATCGAGCAAACGCTCGGGGGCTACTGACGAAGATATGGATCCTGGACTCTGCGGGTAAGGACACCCCCTCTCAGGCCCAGGGACAAAGCCCAAGAAGAGGCGCCTTTGAAGTACTCTAGAAGGCCCGCGTGAAGCCCACCTGCACTAAACTTGCGGGTTAAGTTAGAAAACATGTAACCGACCTAGCTAGGGTTGGAGTCCTCTCCGGGTAGAACTCGAGACCTGGCCATCTATATAAGGCCAGGAGAGCCCCCCTAGGAGAGGACCAAGTAATACCGCACGACCAAAAAGCCTTGAAGCTCGAGATCTACTCTCGATTCGAGCAACCTGTAACCGATCTAATCATCTAATACAGATCGACATAAGGCAGGAGTAAGGGTTTCACCTCTTCGAGGGCCCCGAACCTGGGTAAATCTCGCCCCCTGTCTAGCCGACGATTCCGCCAGCGCTCATGACTTCTCCTAGTCGAAACCCGATAGGGTCACCTAAGGGATTTGTAGAGTCAGAGATTCGACACCCATATTATCCTTTCTCAAGGACGGCACCTTGCCGAATGATGAGGTTACCTCGAGGCAAATTCAGAGAAGATCCAAGGGCTATACAATCTTCAGAGATGTGCTGCATAGAATAAGTCCAACTGGTGTGTTGCAGCGCTGTGTAGAGCCAGAAGAAGGAGAAGAAATCCTGGTGGATATACACCAAGGAGAATGCGGGCATCACGCCTCTTCTCGGGCTCTGGTCAACAAGGCTTTTCGGCATGGTTTCTTTTGGCTCACTGCCTTGAAGCAAGCTGAAAATATTGTGAGAAAATGCAATGGCTGCCAAAGGTTCGCAAGTAAGATTCATATGTCAGCTTCCGAGTTGAAGACCATTCCCATTACTTGGCCATTTGATGTTTGGTGGTTGGACATGGTGGGTCCGTTCCAGCCGGCTAGAGGCAACATGACACACATCTTGGTCATGGTTGACAAGTTCACAAAGTGGATCGAGGTGAAGCCTATTCGGAAATGTGATGGAGTCACTGCTGTGAGTTTCTCGAAGGATGTGATCCTGAGGTATGGCTACCCGCACAGCATCATCACTGACAATGGCACAAACTTTGCTGAGGGTGTGTTCGCGAGGTTCTGCAGAGACAAGCATATTCGGCTAGATGTTGTATCTGTTGCGCATCCCGCCTCCAATGGGCAAGTGGAAAGAGAAAATGGCATGGTGTTATCAGGCATAAAGCCAAGGCTGATTGAGCCGCTGCTGAAAACACCGGGGTGTTGGCTAGACGAGTTGCCAGCGGTGTTGTGGAGTCTAAGGACTACCCCTAACCGGTCAACCGGCTACACGCCATTCTTCCTGGTTTATGGAGCTGAGGCCGTGCTGCCCACTGACCTAGAGCATGATTCGCCCCGTATAACGCTCTACACGGAGGCAGAGGCTAGAGAAGCTCGAGAAAATGATGTTGACTTGCTAGAAGAAGCAAGAGAGCTAACTCTGTCACGTTCAGCTGTTTACCAGCAAAACTTGAGGCGTTATCATAGCCAGAAAGTGAACCCAAGGGTTTTCTGAGAAGGAGACATGGTGCTTAGGCTTGTGTAGCGCACATCCGGGATGCACAAGCTTTCTCCTCGGTGGGAAGGGCCTTTCATTGTGAGCAAGGCATTGCACAATGATGCCTATTATCTTATCGACGCACAGCCACCCCAGAAGAACAGGCCGGATAGATCTGGAGAGGAAACAAAGCGCCCTTGGAATGTAGCTCTACTTCGACGTTTTCACTCATGAGCAAAATATGTATGTATCTCCTTATCCGAGTTGAAATCCTATTCGGAAATCTGAAATTGAACTCGGGGACTGCCCTCGCCAAAATTGTTCCTTGTGTTTTACTCTGTCTTACTTTGTCTATTCGGTTGAACCACTTAGAATTTCAAAAGCATACAAAGTAGTGTGTTTAAACTCACCGGACACTCTGCGACTCTGCTGCTGTCCGCAACCCGGCTTCATGGCAAGCCAGAGAACAAGCCAAAGAGTCAATGAACACATGAAAAATTGCAAAGGAAAGGAAGCGTGTGGCAACCGAATAGAGTGTTTTTTACTGTTTTTTCTTTCCGGCTAAGTGATGGGCAGCGTTACTATGATTTTTCTAAGTGGCTAAGTATTTGAAACTCCTACTTTGAACTCTTGTGACTCGACTACCAACAAAGCAACAAGTTGCAGGTAAGAGCTGAGATAAAAAGGAAGAGCGGATAAAAAATGCAACTCGGGGACTTGCATATTAACGCAACCCGGCATTAAGACAGAGTTGCTAAAAACTTCAACTGAGAATAAAACTGAGTAGCAACAGAAATAATAATTGTTTGATACATATGCACCCGGCATCTCGGGGATCTGATAAAATTTCTAGAGCATAAGTGTTTTCAGGAGTGCACTAGTTGGAGGTAGCGGTGTTCTCCAAGTTGGCGTTGGCAGCATCAGCCTCGGAGTTGGCGTAGGCAGCGTCAGAAGTTGCAGTGGCCACCGAGATGGGATCGGTGGCTGAAGTGGAAGCAGTGGACTGAGTCCGGAGTAGCGCCGCGTCGCCAAGTGCCGCGCCAGAAGACGAACCCAACTCGGGAGCCGCATCCTGGATCACCATCTCGGTGGTGATGGTGGTCTCCTCGGCGTTGGGTTGCGATTGCTCGACGTCGGCATCAACCTTGGCCTTGCCCTTCCCTTTCTCGGCGGCTCCCTCCGCGGCACCGTCGTCGAAGAAACTCAAGTCATCTGACTCGGTGTCTTCATCGTCGTCCTCGCTTTCCACCTCGGTGTCCGGCTTGGGGAGGCCCTCGATGAAGGTTGCGGTGTCTGCGTAGGAGGCTACCTCGTAAGCTGCTGCCTTCCGACGAGCGATGCACTCGGGATCCTTGCTCCACTTGGAGTCTTGGCGCCTTTCAGTAATCCTGGAGAGATCGAGGTTCTCGTACCAGCTGCAAATAAAGTGGAGAAGTTCATCTGCTCCTGCCCGAGCTGCCGAGCCGCGCGATTTCTTCAACTCAGCCTTCACACCGCCCAGCTTCTCGGCAAGCTCGACAAAACTGTTGGGCGCGGATTGATCCGGCCAGAACAGATCGTGGAGTCTGTATGCTGTGGACACCATGGTGGTGCCCAGGCCCTTGAGTTGGCGAAGCTAGGTCTTGATGTTCAGGAGGTTGTCATTGACGCTTGATTTGGTGTTGATGGGCAACCCGGAATCAGCTCGGAGTTGCTGCGCCTTTGCTAGAGCAGGCGAGCTCGCGGCGCGAAGATCAGGAAAGACGTCTAGAGAGAAACCAATAAAAGTTAGAAAGGGAGGCAGAGAAGAGATAAAACCAAGAGGAAAGAGTGGGAGGAAAATCAAGCCAGGTAGCGAAGAAGAAAGACAGATAAGTGCCGGGAAGAGGAAACTTACTTCTAAGATCAACAAGCAGCGCGTCCAGCTTGATCTTCCAATCCTCCTCGTCGGCGAGATGCCTTTCTTCGATGCTGCGCGCGTTGGCAACCTGCTGCGCGAGCTGCACGTTGTGCTTCTTCAGCACCTCGATTTTTGCCTCGAGCGACTTCTTGGTGGCTTTGGCTGAGGTCTCGGTCTCCAGGGCACCCTCAAGATCTGTTTTCAACTTCACCTGCATCGCCTCGAACTCGGCGCGCTCAACGTCGCGTTCCTTCTTCAGCTCTTCATCTCGGGCGGCCAGTTGCTGCTGCACCTCGGTAGGCATCAAGCAGTGGAGATGCTCTTCCCGGAATTTCTTATATTCTTCTGCAGAGATAATAGCAAAGTTAGCATAGAAACCAAGTAAAGAAAAGGATACAATAGCAGAGAAGATGGCAACTCACCTTCCAGTTGCTTAATTTTGCTCTTGGCGGAGGCCGTGAAGTCGTGGCAGTGCTCGTGCTGCTCCTGCAGTTCTTTGAATTTGCCTGCAGAGTAAACAGAGTTATAGCAAAAAGCAAAATACGGGCGTAAACACAAAACGCACAAACCGAATAGCTAAAAGCTTACCTTCGATCTCTGAGAGCTGGAGAGCGCGGTCCAGTGCCGCCTGCTCCAGTGCTGCGTCATCCTTGCGCTCGGCTTCAAGAGCCGTAATGCGCCTCTTGGCAATGCTGTGATTCCAGAGAAGCCGCCGGAACAAGTTTGTCCTCTTCAGGAGGCTATTCTATGAAGGAGAAGAAAAAGAATTAGAATTTTTTTGGAAGATTTGGCCCGAGAGGACAGCAACTCGGTTGA
This sequence comes from Alopecurus myosuroides, assembly GCA_028641055.1. Classification (NCBI taxonomy): domain Eukaryota; kingdom Viridiplantae; phylum Streptophyta; class Magnoliopsida; order Poales; family Poaceae; genus Alopecurus; species Alopecurus myosuroides. The sequence goes on along the minus strand of CM054057.1, from coordinate 367,362,058 downwards.
GTACCCGCCAACTCGGCCCGAATCTCGGGGACTGGGGAATAGCTAAGGAGGGAAGAAGAAAAGAAAAACTGCAACTCAGAAAAGCAAGAAAATGCAAGGGAAACAAGAAATACTTACGGCGTATGTTTGTTCCACGTCTTCGGCGGCCTTGCGGAGGCAGAAAAGCTTCCCGGCTAGCGTGCAGGTGTCGGAGGCAATGGTCACTGGAGTAGCGCCGATGTCAGCCTTATTCCAGTCAATGCGGTAGTGGTCAACTTCGCCCAGCACGCTGCTGTTCCACTTCTCGACGCCGTGGGCGTCACTCTCCCAAACTTTGTCAATAAAGGCAACCCGGTCCACGACCGCGGTTAGCCCTTGGGACTGGATGTCGTCCTCACCGGCTTCGCGAGAGAAGAACTCAGCAGGCTTCTTGGCTTTGAGCTTGGCGTCCGTTACCCTAGCCTGACCCTCCATCAAGGAGGCAAGCCGTTTCTCGCCTTTCGTCAGGGAGATGCTGTGTTGCTGGGACATAGACTGCAGGTATGATGGCCAGCTGCCGTGTACTCGAGCAGCACCTCCAGCACTTGACCCTGCGCCTGGGCCAGATGATCCACCAGTAGCGCCGGTGGTGAGTTGCGTGCTCGTTGGTGCCTGGGGTGGTGGCATCAAATCCGAGAACTGCACAACCTTGCGAGGCGGACTCTTCCGGATAGGGGCAGCTTCGGGCTTGGCGGCTTGCTTGCCGGTGTCAGGAGTCTTTTTGCCGGTGTCCGCCCGAGAAGCGGGCGTAGGCACTTGGCGCGCAGCGGGAGGAGGCATCAGCTCAGAGTCAGCCTTGGTCGTCTTCTTCTTCGTTGGGGGAGGGCTTGGTGCAGTTGGTGGAGTGGCCTGTTGGGTAGGCGGCACAGGGGGCCGGCTACCCTACGCAGCGTCCGGCTGCGCTTGGCTCTGGAGCACAGGCTCCACCACGGTCTTCTCAACCCGCTGCTCGGCAGCGGGATCAGGTCCTGCGTCAACTTGTTTTTCTACCCGCGGCGTTTCCGCGGGGTCTTCATGAACTGCAGCTTCTTCTTCCTGCTGCTCGAGGTTCTCGTCCTGCCGCTCAAGGGCGGCACGGTCCTGGTTCCCGACTTCTTGTTCAACATCCTCCCCAGCTGTGGTAGCTGGGGGAGAGGGAGGCGTCTCTTCGTGATCAGCATCCTGCGCACTCTGGTCCGCGTCGGTCTGCTGATCTAGGTCCTGGAAATCTTGGTCACCAGCGCCCGTGTTCTCGGCGCCGACGTCTTCTTCTTCTAACTTCACAGGGGAGGACGCACGCGTCTCATCCAGCTGAACTGGCTCGTCCTCTTCCTCGGAAAGATCGACGATCTTCTCGATGTCGATGACGGACTTCCTCTTGGGGCGAGTAGAGGTCGTGGTAGCATCAACATCCAGAGCATCGCTGGAAGAGAAGAAAGAGGTCAGAAAAAGAGAAGGGGAAAAGCATAGCGAGAAGCGGCACCAAACTAGTACTCGGTTGAGGTAACTTACCCCTTAACGGTGGGAGGCTGTCGCCTGGCGGTAGTGAGCTTCTTCTTCTTCTCGGTCTTCTTGGACTTCTTGGCAGCGGGTTCTTGAGCGCCACTGCCCGTCCTCTTCCGAGTGCTGGGAGCTGCCACGGACAGAGGGTCGACATTCAAGGCCTCCTCGTCGTCCTCATGCTCAACATCCTCTGCGGAGAAGAGAAAAGGGAGTTAGAAGCAGAGAAGGAAGTTAAGTTGGGTTGCGAGTAGGCAGAAAGGTGAACTTGGTCACCTTCGTCGTCCTCGGACCAATCCCGGATAGACGTGTCGACTCGGTGCTTACCGGGCTGAGTGGCGTGCGGGATGCAGAGGGTATCCTGCGTGTCGTAGGCCTTCTCGTCGTCCTCTTCCCGGTCAGCATGCCAGTTGCTCTTGAAGACCTCAGAATCCTCTCTTCTCTGCCGATCAATGTGCTGAGAAGGCAAGCAAGATAACAGAGTGAGTTGAGATCTACTCGGAAAGACATGCAAACACAAAGCATAATTGTCTAAGTGATTCTACTCGGAAAGACATGCAAACACAAAGCATATTTGTATAAGTGGTTCTATTCGGAGTAACATGCAAACACAAAGCATATTCGGCTAAGGATTTCTACTCAACACGGCATGCAAACACAAAGCATATAAAGCCAAACTGGACATTCATGGTCTTCTACTCGGGATCAAAGTACAACAGCAAAGTGTAGAAGGCTAACCTGTTCAATGCGCTTGGTGCGGCTGTACGGCTCAAAGCCATACACCCAGGTGTCGGAAAGCGTGGTCTGCATGATGGACCTCGCCCAGATAGCCACATCCTCCTTGGAGAGCTCGAAGGTGGTGGTCCTCGTGCAGTCGCGGGATCCTCCCATATAGCACATCTTGTGCGAGCGGCGCTGGAGGGGGAGAACGCGATGCGAGATCCAACATGCGATTGGATCATCTCGGCGGAGTCCCTACTCCCGCAACTCGCTCAGGTGCTGCTCGACCTGGACGACGTCCTCGATGGTGTTCCTTGGATGGTAACCCCGGTTCTGTTGGGTAGGCAGCGTGTTCCGGAACTCGGGTAGTCCTATCCGGTTCTCGATTGGTTTCCCTTCCTCTGTGGCTACGTTCTTCACGTAGAGGAAGGAGCGCTGCCATTTGCGCACAGATTCAAGGCCCTTGACCTTTGGGTGGCTACCCGTGGTGCGCTGCAGCATCGTGGCGCAGCCGGTCTTGGTCATGGCGCGACCAGTATCCATTTTACCCGGATTAGGAATGCTCTGTTTGCGGAAGAAGAAATAGCGTGCCCACATGTGGATTGTCGGGTACACGCCAAGGAAAGCCTCACACACCACGGCGTGGGTGGAGAGCATGATCAAGGAATTAGGAGGGAGGTGATGTGGCTGGAGGCCGAAGTGCTCAAGAAACTTAGAGAAGAAATCGGAGATAGGGAGGCCGCAGCCGCGCTTAAAGTGCGCAAGAAAGACAACGTACTCACCCGCTTCGGGCGCGGGGACGATCTCGTTGCCTGGATGCCGGCACTTCACGCCGGGAGGCACACGACGGGTGTTGACTAGCCATTGGCAGTCTTCCGCCGTGACCTCGGAGCCCTCCCAGCCGGCGCGGGCGGCGGCGTCGTCATCTCCACGGGCAGCCATGGCGGCGGAGATGCGGATTGGAGATGCGAAGTGGAGGCACCGGTAGGAGATGTGATCTGGAGTGGAAGATGTGAATCGGAATCTGGCTCTCTCTGTCTCCGGCGGCGCGTGGAGCAGTGGCGCAGCAAGAGATTGCGGTGGCGGAGTGCTCGACGGCGGCGGAGAGGCGAAAGGACAGAGGATGAGAAGAAGCGGGAAAGAGAAGAAGAGGGAATCGAGGGGGTATTTATCTCTCCCCTCGAGTTGCCGTTACCAGCGGAGTTAGTGGGATCAATCATGCACGGAGATAGTGCGGCGTGGGCTGCGCGCAAGTTAGAAACGCACATAGCGCATATTGCACGCGTAACGGGCGCAGTTAATCCCACGTCGAGATCGTGGGCTAGTGAGTGCAGTTGAGGTGACTTAACAGGCTGGTGGGCCCTAGGCGCAGTTATTGGCTCGTGGCCTGCAGCGTCCCAGGCACCGAGGCGTCGGGGGTACGGGGGCGTGACACATGCCCTGTAGCGACACGCAGAGGTGGATTCGCACCGTTTGAGCGGGATTGCGTTTCGAGATTTCGCTAAGTCTTTTTACTCGGCACCAAAGAAGAATGACAGTGCTACTCGGAGAAGAAGAGATTCGAGCCAAGGATAAAGGCTACTCGGAGGTGCTACTCGGCATCTTACAGTTCAAAGAGAAGATTTATTTGTAAGCTGGAAGGGCCCAGTGAACAAGTTCGCAGGACTCTACCAGCTTCGGGGACTAATGTCGGGGGGTTACCCCCGAGTAGGGGTAAGTGTCGCACCCGGACTTCTAGAGGATACTCACAGTCCGCTAAACAGTAGAGAAATGGCTTACGGGGCATACCGGCACCCGCATCTCAATATGAGTAGGCCAACACGTAAACGTGTGACAACCATTCTCTTACTATTCATCGTCTGCGCAAACCATCCCATAGAAATCCGGCTACTTCCGTTGACGTACTTCATAACATACACACATGGTACGTCAACGGTATTTGAACAACTGATATCACAACAGATCTCTAAGACACAAATAACTAGAAATAAATTGCGAATAGCTCTCACTAGAGCAGAGATAGCAAATACAATCATCCAGAGGACACATGTCCCAACAATTCATCATTACATCACAGCGGAAGCATCCAAAGTGTCTGGGTACAGACAAGATCCAAATAGGCCTAAGAGGCCGGAAACGAAAAGACGGAGCCCATCCACGATGTCTCGGATCCTGCCCGGGTCCGCTATCTACTCGTCAGCAGCCTCGTCATACTCCACGTAGTAGCCATCACGGGGATCCTCGTAAGCGTAGTCTGCGGAAACCACAGCCCCAAAGGGGTCAGTACATAAACGTACTGGCAAGCAAGACTCACAATTCACCAAAATGTACCCCACAACATCAAGCACAGATGCTTTGGGTTCAACGGAAGAAAGGGTGATACAAAAGATGCGGCAGCTGGCTGCACTAACCAACTACAGAACATACTACAACTTCCGGCTAACAGAAAAGAGATAAGATAGCGTATCGTAACCAACTACCAACTAACTCCAAGCAAACCCATCCTGGATCTCGCCCCTTATCCAAAGAAGCAATCCGAGGATAACTCACACATTTGGATTAATGATGGTTCAAGTTATGGTGTCAATAAGACTATTACTAGTCAAGTTATCATTAGTTAGGTGTAAGTTGTTCTGAGTACTTGTTAGCCAGTACTTTCACCAAGTCAACCATAACCGCGGAAAACACGGCTTCTCGAGAAGATTTACCATGCAGGGGTGCACCAATTTGGCCGTACACGTAAGAATAACCCGCCAGATGGAATGCCTTCCACCAAGCGGGGCACTCAACACAACTCAACTCTTCTTCGATTCAAGCCCAAAGAACCCCGTGCAATTGAGCGCACGGCTAATCAAGCCCCACGAAGAAAAGGGGACCCTCATAGCACTCTAAGAACGTGTCTCCCTAAATGCCGACTACAAAAGTTCCACCCTGGCCTGGGTTCGCAAATATATATGCATGCGGCAAATGGAAAACCTGAACTAAATGAGGCGATTTGGACGAGATGCGAATCGAATAAAATTGAGGGGGGCGCCCATACACGCTTCCCACATGCGGATAGTGCGCTCATCATGGATCAGTAGACAAGACCCTTTTCCTAATTAGGGTCGACACTAGCAGGCCTCAAAACCACGCCGGGCCTCCTGCCGGTGCCTTATCATCAAATTAGCATTACCTCAAATATTAACAGGTTGATTGTTTCAACATCGAGCCCCAGAACATAATAAATATAGTAACATAAATAACGGACAATAGACTCGAGCATAAACAACCCTAAGCATGCTAGTAAGACACAGGCAACAAGCAACGGGGTTTTAGGTGTGGAGGTGAGGCTATATCAGGGTTACAGGATAACATGTGATAGGTTCGGAACACAAGCAACGATTCATAAGGCTAGCAGAATAGACAACGGAAAATATCGGTATCCAATGTGGAAAGGAACACAATGGTTCATGTGAGTGAATACTTGCCTGCAAACTCAGCAGCCTGGTACTGAGCTAGATCCTCAGAAGGGGTGTCGTAAGTATCGTCTGTCTCAACGTCGTCGTCTATCCGAGAAGAAGCAAACAAACAACGCAGAGAGACAAACAATCAATAACATGGCATAATGCACAAACATGGGATGATGCATGTCCATTTAATTGATGCATCAGAATAAACTAGTTGACAAGATAACATGTTTAAATGGACCCATATGCAATTGGATTGCATATGGAAAGGTCCATGAATTAAGGTTGGAATAATTGTTTTACAACTAATCAACAGGTGAAAGTGGATTAGTATGATGCATGGATGAGGAAAACAAAAAAATAACAACAATAGGAACAATTTTGAAATAAGGTTTACCAAGTTTGGAATTTTATTTATTAAGTTATGAAATTTTGGTTTCTTAAGGGTGTTACCCAAGTATTTGTTGTTTTCACCAATTTAAATTGTCCAAAACAGATAACAAAGTTCATATTTGGAAAGTATACAAAATTTTAGGTGGATTACATGTTTCACTTGTTGAAAAAAGGATTTAAAATAAATTACTTATGAATTAAACAAGTTTAAACAAGGTTTAAATGAATTTAATTCAAGTATGAATATTATTTGAATTTTATTTGCTTCAAAGCATTAAATAAAATTCATATTTAAAAGATTATGTTTTTCTGGTTTGAAAACATATTTTATATGTTCAAAAATAACTTAATTTGAGCAAGTTATGAATTTAGCAAATTTAAATGATTTAAACAAGGTTTAAATTATTTAAGCAATTTTAATTATTCAAAACATGAAACAAAATTTATATTTGAAAAGGTGGTTCAAAAATGGCATGGAAAACATATTTTATTTGTGTTATTTGAATTAAGTTTGAATTAGTTATGAAATTAACCAAATTTAAAAGGAGTTGTTTGAATTTGAATTTTAGAACAATTTGAAATGTTCAAAACATAAAACAAATGAGTTAATCATGTAGAGGGTTTAATTTGGTGCAGAATACATATTTTATTTGTATTATTTGGATTTGGAAATTAAAGTTATTTGCATTTTTAAGACATGGACTAATCTGTAAAAGAAAAGGACTTAATTTTAAAAGAAAAACTGGGCAGAAACTATTTCTACCGCGCAGTGACCCAACTTGGGCCACTGCCAGCGGGCCCTGGCCACCGTGGCAGCGCGTGGAGGCACGCGTGGCCACCACTGCCTATGGCAGGTGGCCCCTGCCTGCCAGCGTGGCTAGCAAAAATGTGGGGATTAAATCCGCCCGCGGGGCCTCGAACCATGGCCACGGCGTGCGCGTGCAGTGGTGCGTTACCACTGCAGTACTCCTGCTTCGTTGTTAGGTAAGCAGCACGCGGTGAGGTTATTCTTCACATACGCGCTAACTGAATTTTTTTCTGCAGGTTCGTTTTCTGAACTTTGACAGAGGGCGCGATGGCAGCTCACCGGCGGCGACTGCTGCCGTGCTCGTGCTGCCGTGTGCGTTGTGCGTGTGCTGTGGGTGTGCGCGCGGTGTGCATCGTGCAGAGAAGAAAGAGGGCGAGGGGAGGTGCTGCTCACTGTCGCTGTAGAGGTAGCAGCGGCTCGGGGTGGTGGACGTCGCCGGCGGCAACAACACGGACGGCGGCGGCGCGGTGGACCCCCTCCGTGCTCGCTGAGGTGTCGATGACGAAGAGGAAACTGCGGGGGACCGATTCCCGCGGCTAGGTTGGAAGGTGGAGCATCGAGGCAGCGGTGATCATCGGATCTTTAGGTGGCGGTGGTCGGGGTGAGGTTCAGAGAGGAAAATCGCCGACAGAGAGAGGAGAAAGAGAGAAAGAATGGCGGCGTCGAGGGAGGTAGGTGGAGGCTAGGGTTAGGGCAGCTCGGGGCTAGCTAGGGCTAGCTAAATAGAGGAGTAGGGGCGAGCGCTGCCGTCTGCTGCTCCTCTGTGTCGACGTGGACGCGCTCGATGGACGCCGTATAGAAGGAAGAAGGTGCGAAGGGGTACCCGGCCAGTTTGTGGGCTGGGCCTGGCTGGCCTGCCCCTCTCTCTCCGTTTTCTTTTTAAATTTTCTGTTTCTTTTTTTTTGCTGAAAAGAAATAGGAAGAAAAGGCTAGGGTTTTTGGGTTAGAAAATTTAGGGAAAATTTTGTATAGGTGGGTTATTACAATAGCAACAAAATTCCACTTTTGTTTTCCAAACATTTTGAATTATGGTGCTTTTTGTATTTTAAATGAATTTGAGCAAAATTGACATTAATTAACTTATTGAAAGAAACATGTTTAAACTAGTTTGAAAGTTCCATGTTTATTTGAAACAAATTGATTGGATTGTTTTGTTTCATTAATTTCAAATGGTTGCTGTTTGGAAAATGCAATTGAATTTGAATGCAATTGAATTAAGTGAATTATTAAAAAGAACAGGTTAATAGTTTGAGCTTTATATTTTAATGGAAACAAATAGCTGTTTTTAATTGAATATTTCTATTTGAGAATTGTAACATAACAAGTATGAACAATTTGATTTGGAAATTGGTTTGAATTTGAATGAATTTGAGATTGATTTAATTATTGAACTTAAGCCATTTAATAGTTTGGATTTTTATAGTTCAGTGGAAACAAAGTAATGTTTTGAATTGGAATTTATTTGATAAATTGTGACAGCACAAGTATGAAACAAATATTTGAATTTGGTTTGAAAATTGAAATAGAAAACAAAGGAAAACAAATGCAAACAAATGGAAAACAATTGGAAAACAAATGCCAAAACAAATGCAATGATGATGTCATGATGCAAAACATAAAATAACAAGAAATAAAACATTCTAGGGGTTGTTTTCATACTTGGGATGTTACAAAACGCCCCCCGTTGAAGGAATCGCGCCCCGAGATTCCTACTGAGAAGAGAAAAGGTCCGGATACTTCTTGCGAAGATCCTCTTCGGTCTCCCATGTTGCCTCTTTATCGGAATGATGGGACCACTGCACTTTCAAGAACTTGGTGCTCTTGTTGCGAGTCTTACGCTCGGTCTCATCGAGAATACGAACAGGGTGCTCCTCATAAGATAGATCTTCTTGCAGTTCAATGAAATCATGATCAACTGCACGATCTGGATCTTTGAAACACCTCTTGAGTTGTGACACGTGAAACACATCGTGCACCTTGGATAGTTTCTCTGGAAGTTCAAGACGATAGGCATTTTCCGCACGCCTTGAGAGAATGTTGAAAGGACCAATGTATCTTGGTGCAAGCTTTCTTTTCACACCAAAACGATGAGTGCCTCTGAGGGGAGTTACACGGAGATATGCCTTGTCACGGGGAGCTTTTCCGACGAGACTGAGCAATCTTGAGATTTTCACGAATGATGCGAACTTTCTCTTCGGCTTCCTTAACAATGTCAGTGCCTAAGAGTGAACGTTCACCAGCTCCAGACCAATTGATTGGACTCCTGCATGTGCGGCCATAGAGAGCTTCAAATGGTGCCATGCCTAGGCTTGCCTGGAAGCTGTTGTTGTAGGAGAATTCAGCATATGGAAGGCATTCCTCCCATTTCATGCCAAAGGAGAGACCACATGCTCTGAGCATATCCTCGAGAATCTGATTGACTCTTTCGACTTGCCCTTGAGACTGAGGGTGATAGGCTGTGCTGAACAGAAGTTTGGTACCCAAAGCTTCTTGAAAGCTTTTCCAGAAATGAGAAGTGAATAAACTTCCACGGTCTGAGCTTATTTCCAATGGAACACCATGAAGAGGAACAATCTTTGCTGTGTAGAGCTCTGCTAACTGGCTAGCTGAGATTGTTTCTTTGACAGCAAAGAAGTGAGCTACTTTAGTGAGACGATCAATAACAACGAAGATTGCATCGTTGCCCTTCATGGACTTTGGAAAACCAGTGACGAAGTCCATTTCAATCATGTCCCACTTCCACTCAGGGATTTTCAGAGGTTGGAGAAGACCGGCTGTTTTCTGATGGACTGCCTTAACACGTTGACAAATGTCGCATTCAGAAACGTATTGAGCAATTTCATGTTTCATGCCAGGCCACCAATACAGCGTCTTGAGATCCTGGTACATCTTTATACTTCCAGGGTGTATGGAGAGAGGAGTTTCATGAGCCTCCTTGAGAATGACATCTTTGAGACTTTGAACTTGAGGAACTGCAATGCGTCCTTCGAAGAACACAGTTCCTTTGTCATCCATTGAGAAGGACTTGAATTTCTCCTTGCCTTCTTTGATGTGTTCTAGCATCTTCTTGATTTCAGCATCATGAAGTTGTTCAGAACGAATCTTGTCCTCGAGAGTTGGACTGGCTGTCAAGTTCGCAAGATAACCTTGAGGAACAAGACCAAGGTTCAGCTTCTGGAATTCTTCATGAAGTGGAGGTTGGCTTTCCATGATCATGAGATTATTGCAATACGACTTGCGACTGAGAGCATCGGCCATAACATTAGCCTTGCCTGGAGTGTAAGAAATGGTAAGTTCAAAGTCTTTAATTTTTTCAATCCATCTGCTTTGCCTGAGGTTTAGATCTGGTTGAGTGAAGATGTATTTCAGACTCTTATGATCGGAAAAGATTTCAGTGCGATTACCCAACAAGTATTGCCTCCATTTCTTGAGGGCAAACACAACTGCTGCAAGTTCAAGATCATGTGTGGGATAATTGATCTCATGTGCATTCAACTGACGTGAAGCATAAGCCACAACTTGACGTTCTTGCATAAGAACTGCACCTAGACCTTGGAGAGATGCATCACAGAATATCTGGAAAGGTTTGGTAGTATCTGGGCCAACCAAAACTGGTGTAGAAGTGAGTTTAGTCTTCAGGAGATTGAAACTTTCATCACATTGTGTAGACCAAACGAACTTCTTGTCCTTCTTTGTAAGGTCAGTGAGAGGTTTGGCAATCTTGGAGAAGTTTTGGACGAAACGATGGCAATAGCTAGCCAAGCCAAGAAAACTTCTTACTTGCTTTACCGTCTTAGGAGGTTTCCAATCAACAATTGCTTTAACCTTTTCTGGATCAATGGCTATGCCCTTGGCAGAGATGATATGACCAAGGTAAGCAACTTCTGGAATCCAGAACTCACATTTGGAGAACTTGGTATATAGACGATGCTCACGAAGTTTCATGAGAGTGAGACGAAGATGCTCTTCATGCTCTTCCTCGGATTTTGAGTAGACAAGAATGTCATCGAGATATACCACAATGAACTTGTCGAGGTATTCATGGAAGACAGAATTCATGAGTTGAGAGAATGTCGCCGGTGCATTGGTGAGACCAAAGGACATGACGGTGTATTCATATAGACCGTACCGAGTGGTGAAAGCTGTTTTTGGAATATCCTCTTTTCTGATCTTTATTTGATGGTAACCCATTCTCAAGTCCAACTTGGAGAATATTGAGGCTCCAGCAAGTTGATCAAAAAGATCATCGATACGAGGAATTGGATACTTGTTTTTGATGGTTTTCTCGTTAAGAGGACGATAGTCAACAATCAGTCTCTTTGTGTGATCCTTCTTCGCAACGAACAGAGTTGGGCAACCCCAAGCCGAGGAACTAGGTTGAATGTAACCTTTTTCCATGTACATATCGATTTTCTCCTTTAACAGTTTTAGTTCAGGAGGAGCTATCTTGTATGGATGCTTAGAGATTGGAGCAGTACCTGGTTCAAGCTCGATCACGAACTCAACTGCTCTGTCCGGAGGCATCCCTGGCAACTCTTCTGGAAAGACGTCAGGGAATTCACAAACCACCGGAACATTTTCAAGTAGAGGTAGAGGTTTTGCATTGAGGGTGCATAGCTGAACAGAATTTGATTCATTTGGAGAATAGACTATCTGGCCAGAAGGGTGGAACAGAGTTATTGACTTTTGAGCATAGTCAATCTTTGCTTTATTGGCCTTCAACCAATCCATACCAAGAATGACATCAATGTCTGAACTTCCCAGCAACATGAGTGAAGCAAGGAATATGTGGCCTCCAATTAGGATTTGATTATCCTTACTTATCTTGGAAGTCAACATTTGAGATCCCGGTGAGTGAACAGTGATTTGATTGCTTAGTGGAACCACCATTAAGTTGTTTGTTGCGACAAAAATCTTTGACACAAAAGAATGCGATGCTCCGGTATCAAACAACACTTTAGCTGGAATAAAGTTTACGGGGAATATACCGAGAACGACGTCAGCAGCTTCCTCAGCTTTGTCGACCTTGACATGATTCACCCTTGTGGTCCTCCCGACAGGCCTGTTGTTGGAGTTGAAGGCTTTAGCCGGGGGAGCACGCACCATTGCCTGGTTGGTGTTGGGACGAGGTGGTGGTGGAGGTAGCTGCCTCTGCGTGCACTTGTCAGCGTAGTGCCCCGTCTGCTTGCACTTGTAGCAAGTGACGACACGAGGAGGCCCTGGCCTTGGCTGCCCCATTGAAGCCCTCTGATCATGCATCTGAACAGGGTTGGGTGGGCGGGGAGCAAAGACTGGAGAAGCTTGGGCATATGGAGCCCGAGTGACAGCACCATTTGGCACCCAGATGCGGCGCTTCTGCGGAGGGGTGGTCATGTTGGAGAAGGAACCACCCTCACGCGAGTGCTTGCGAGATTCCTCGAACGCCTTGCGCCCATTTTCTTCATTGAGCGCGGTGTTAACGAGCTCCTCGAAGTCTTTGGTCTTGACGTTGGTGAGGGCATACTTGAGCTCCGGGTTAAAACCTCTGCGGAACCTTGCCATCTTCTTAGCTTCAGTGGACACGTCGTCTCCAGCGTATCGAGCGAGGCGATTGAACTCACTCTGATAGCCGATGACGTCCAGCTTGCCTTGCTTGAGAGAGCAAAACTCTTCACGCATCCTTTCCATGAGACCATCTGGAATGTGGTGCTTCAGGAAAGCTTCCTTGAAACAACCCCAGGTGATTGGATAGCCAGCTCTCATGGTCTGGTAGTTTTCCCACCAAGTAGCTGCCTGACCCTTCAGCAGATAGGAGGCATACTTGACCTTGTCTTCCTCAGCAACGTGAGCAATCTCCAGAGCCTTAGCTATCTCACGGATCCAGTCATCAGCATCCAGAGGCTCGCGTGTTGCCACGAAAGCTCTTGGACCCAGACTGAGGAACTCCTTGATGCTGACTCGTGGAGCATTCTGGTTGTTGTGCTGGTTAGTCTGGAACTGGGCCATCTGTGCCATGACTTGGGTCATCTGAGTCAACAGCTCCGTGATTGGCGGTGGCTCAGGCGGGGTGTTCCTTGTTGGCGGCATCCTGAATGGAAATGCATTTTAGCACAACGACAGAAAAGGATAGACTTGGCAACCGAAAGAGAGATTATTCCGACGCATGAATAGATAACCAACAGGTACATCATCGCATGTTCAAATACATCAGAATATCCAACACACCATAAATGGTTCGAATGCCAAAGGATAACTAAACATAGCTAAGAACGGATACATCGGTACTCCCATGCTCATCACACAGGACGACGGTGAGTAGTACGGCGAGAGGTACAGTGAGGAGGACGCCCACGAAAGTAGGTAGAACGACGGTCCACGTAGATCTGACGTGGTCTGAGCCCGACTCTAGGTGTGGTGAAGTACATAGCATCGGCTCCCTGTTCTCCAAAGCGGGGAATCCCAGTGTAACCAGCACCAAGGTTGAGGAGTGGACCTCTGATCGGCTCGTAACCTCCAGCATCTGGCAGACGACGACCAACTGGCTGATCGAAACATGCGAAGCGCTCGTCTCCAACAAAGTCTGTGGTGTACGTCGCCAAACGAGTCAAAGCAAGGTGGAGCTGCTCTCTGACTGAAGCCAACTCCTGAGAAAGTGTGCGGGCAACTGCGTCACTGTGCCTCACAAACTGAGCGGTGGTGTGCAGCCTGGAGTTATGATGCTCATAAACATCCAAGTTGTCGTAGAGAGTGAAGTGAGCTCCCTCCGAAGTGATGTAACCACGGGGGATGTGGCGATAGATGGAATCGTAAAATCCCCAGTAGTCAGCACGAAGGACGGTGAGACTCACATAAGCTGCCTGCTGCACGGCCATATCCACTGTGGAACCTACTGCCTCGTAGCGGTGGACTACGCTCATGCCATCATCTGACAGAATGTAGACGATAGCCTGGTAGTAGGTCTGGTCAAACTCTCACTGCTGCTCGTAGACCTGGTACTCTGGTGCCCAACGGAACCCCAGATAAGTGACCATGTCTCTCAGCATCTCCGGATAACCGGCGGTGCTCTCACAACGAGTCATCCGAACCACCTGCGGGTAGAACCGTAGATCCATCTGCAGATGATCGGGGAAGTTTTGATTAGACACCGGTAGATGAACTGAAGTGGAAAGCAACAACAAGGTTTCAACGGACGAAAAGGATGTTGAGAAGAACAGGATATCGAAGCAACATTGGGGAAACACGAGACCAAAACACTCCTGAGGTACTACGGAAAACCCATCCGAGCTTCTAAAGGATCAATATCTACTACTTAAGTAATAGAGGATCTGCTTCCGGGGCTTACACGCCTCCGTTCTCAATCGTGAGTAGGCAACATGATAAATCATGTCACAACCACCTCCATTCCTATGGTCTAGTAGATATAACTATCCTAGAGAAACCATGATTCGTGAAATCCTAACTTGAAAGTTTAGGTGAGGAGAGAAAACAACGTTGCACTTCCTTACCAGAAAAGGGAGGGTGGGTGGGGAAAGAAATAAAAGGGCAGAATTCCTACTCTCACATTTCATTTTTCCTATATAGCTACAAAATAGTTTCTAGACTCAACTGCGACCAGTAAAAGGGATCCTACAGGCAGACTGGCTCTGATACCATTTGTCGCACCCGGACTTCTAGAGGATACTCACAGTCCGCTAAACAGTAGAGAAATGGCTTACGGGGCATACCGCACCCGCATCTCAATATGAGTAGGCCAACACGTAAACGTGTGACAACCATTCTCTTACTATTCATCGTCTGCGCAAACCATCCCATAGAAATCCGGCTACTTGCGTTGACGTACTTCATAACATACACACATAGTACGTCAACGGTATTTGAACAACTGATATCACTACAGATCTCTAAGACACAAATAAATAGAAATAAGTTGCGAATAGCTCTCACTAGAGCAGAGATAGCAAATACAATCATCCAGAGGACACATGTCCCAACAATTCATCATTACATCACAGCGGAAGCATCCAAAGTGTCTGGGTACAGACAAGATCCAAATAGGCCTAAGAGGCCGGAAACAAAAAGACGGAGCCCATCCACGATGTCTCGGATCCTGCCCGGGTCCGCTATCTACTCGTCAGCAGCCTCGTCATACTACACGTAGTAGTCATCACGGGGATCCTCGTAAGCGTAGTCTGCGGAAACCACAGCCCCAAAGGGGTCAGTACATAAACGTACTGGCAAGCAAGACTCACAATTCACCAAAATGTACCCCACAACATCAAGCACAGATGCTTTGGGTTCAACGGAAGAAAGGGTGATACAAAAGATGCGGCAGCTGGCTGCACTAACCAACTACAGAACATACTACAACTTCCGGCTAACAGAAAAGAGATAAGATAGCGTATCGTAACCAACTACCAACTAACGCCAAGAAAACCCATCCTGGATCTCGCCCCTTATCCAAAGAAGCAATCCGAGGATAACTCACACATTTGGATTAATGATGGTTCAAGTTATGGTGTCAATAAGACTATTACTAGTCAAGTTATCATTAGTTAGGTGTAAGTTGTTCTGAGTACTTATTAGCCAGTACTTTCACCAAGTCAACCATAATCGTGGAAAACACGGCTTCTCGAGAAGATTTACCCTGCAGGGGTGCACCAATTTGGCCGTACACGTAAGAATAACCCGCCAGATGGAATGCCTTCCACCAAGCGGGGCACTCAACACAACTCAACTCTTCTTCGCATCAAGCCCAAAGAACCCCGTGCAATTGAGCGCACGGCTAATCAAGCCCCACGAAGAAAAGGGGACCCTCATAGCACTCTAAGAACGTGTCTCCCTAAATGCCGACTACAAAAGTTCTACCCTGGCCTGGGTTCGCAAATATATATGCATGCGGCAAATGGAAAACCCGAACTAAATGAGGCGATTTGGACGAGATGCGAATCGAATCAAATTGAGGGGGGCGCCCATACACGCTTCCCACATGCGGATAGTGCGCTCATCATGGATCAGTAGACAAGACCCTTTTCCTAATTAGGGTCGACACTAGCAGGCCTCAAAACCACGCCGGGCCTCCTGCCGGTGCCTTATCATCAAATTAGTATTACCTCAAATATTAACAGGTTGATTGTTTCAACATCGAGCCCCAGAACATAATAAATATAGTAACAGAAATAACGGACAGCAGACTCGAGCATAAACAACCCTAAGCATGCTAGTAAGACACATGCAACAAGCAACGGGGTTTTAGGTGTGGAGGTGAGGCTATATCAGGGTTACAGGATAACATGTGATAGGTTCGGAACACAAGCAACGATTCATAAGGCTAGTAGAATAGACAACTGAAAATATCGGTATCCAATGTGGAAAGGAACACAATGGTTCATGTGAGTGAATACTTGCCTGCAAACTCAGCAGCCTGGTACTGAGCTAGATCCTCAGAAGGGGTGTCGTAAGTATCGTCTGTCTCAACATCGTCGTCTATCCGAGAAGAAGCAAACAAACAACGCAGATAGACAAACAATCAATAACATGGCATAATGCACAAACATGGGATGATGCATGTCCATTTAATTGATGCATCATAATAAACTAGTTGACAAGATAACATGTTTAAATGGACCCATATGCAATTGGATTGCATATGGAAATGTCCATGAATTAAGGTTGGAATAATTGTTTTACAACTAATCAACAGGTGAAAGTGGATTAGTATGATGCATGGATGAGGAAAACAGAAAAATAACAACAATAGGAACAATTTTGAAATAAGGTTTACCAAGTTTGGAATTTTATTTATTAAGTTATGAAATTTTGGTTTCTTAAGGGTGTTACCCAAGTATTTGTTGTTTTCACCAATTTAAATTGTCCAAAACAGATAACAAAGTTCATATTTGGAAAGTATACAAAATTTTAGGTGGATTACATGTTTCACTTGTTGAAAAAAGGATTTAAAATAAATTACTTATGAATTAAACAAGTTTAAACAAGGTTTAAATGAATTTAATTCAAGTATGAATATTATTTGAATTTTATTTGCTTCGAAGCATTAAATAAAATTCATATTTGAAAAGATTATGTTTTTCTGGTTCGAAAACATATTTTATATGTTCAAAAATAACTTAATTTGAGCAAGTTATGAATTTAGCAAATTTAAATGATTTAAACAAGGTTTAAATTATTTAAGCAATTTTAATTATTCAAAACATGAAACAAAATTTATATTTGAAAAGGTGGTTCAAAAATGGCATGGAAAACATATTTTATTTGTGTTATTTGAATTAAGTTTGAATTAGTTATGAAATTAACCAAATTTAAAAGGAGTTGTTTGAATTTGAATTTTAGAAAAATTTGAAATGTTCAAAACATAAAACAAATCAGTTAATCATGTAGAGGGTTTAATTTGGTGCAGAATACATATTTTATTTGTATTATTTGGATTTGGAAATTAAAGTTATTTGCATTTTTAAAACATGGACTTATCTGTAAAAGAAAAGGACTTAATTTTAAAAGAAAAACTGGGCAGAAACTATTTCTACCGCGCAGTGACCCAACCTGGGCCACTGCCAGCGGGGCCTGGCCACCGTGGCAGCGCGTGGAGGCACGCGTGGCCACCACTGCCTATGGCAGGTGGCCCCTGCCTGCCAGCGTGGCTAGCAAAAATTTGGGGATTAAATCCGCCCGCGGGGACTCGAACCATGGCCACGGCGTGCGCGTGCAGTGGTGCGTTACCACTGCAGTACTGCTGCT
Organism: Alopecurus myosuroides; assembly: GCA_028641055.1. Taxonomy (NCBI): domain Eukaryota; kingdom Viridiplantae; phylum Streptophyta; class Magnoliopsida; order Poales; family Poaceae; genus Alopecurus; species Alopecurus myosuroides. Next base: position 367,344,460 of record CM054057.1, on the reverse strand, counting down.
TCGTTGTCAGGTAAGCAGCACGCGGTGAGGTTATTCTTCACATACGCGCTAACTGAATTTTTTTCTGCAGGTTCGTTTTCTGAACTTCGACAGAGGGCGCGATGGCAGCTCACCGACAGCGACTGCTGCCGTGCTCCTGCTGCCGTGTGCGTTGTGCGTGTGCTGTGGGTGTGCGCGCGGTGTGCATCGTGCAGAGAAGAAAGAGGGCGAGGGGAGGTGCTGCTCACTGTCGCTGTAGAGGTAGCAGCGGCTCGGGGTGGTGGACGTCGCCGGCGGCAACAACACGGACGGCGGCGGCGCGGTGGACCCCCTCCGTGCTCGCTGAGGTGTCGATGACGAAGAGGAAACTGCGGGGGACCGATTCCCGCGGCTAGGTTGGAAGGTGGAGCATCGAGGCGGCGGTGATCATCGGATCTTCAGGTGGCGGTGGTCGGGGTGAGGTTCAGAGAGGAAAATCGCCGGGCAGAGAGAGGAGAAAGAGAGAAAGAATGGCGGCGTCGAGGGAGGTAGGTGGAGGCTAGGGTTAGGGCAGCTCGGGGCTAGCTAGGGCTAGCTAAATAGAGGAGTAGGGGCAGTCGCTGCCGTCTGCTGCTCCTCTGCATCGACGTGGACACGCTCGATGGACGCCGTACAGAAGGAAGAAGGTGCGAAGGGGTACCAGGCCAGTTTGTGGGCTGGGCCTGCCCCTCTCTCTCCGTTTTCTTTTTAAATTTTCTGTTTTTTTTTTTGCTGAAAAGAAATAGGAAGAAAAGGCTAGGGTTTTTGGGTTAGAAAATTTAGGGAAAATTTTGTATAGGTGGGTTATTACAATAGCAACAAAATTCCACTTTTGTTTTCCAAACATTTTGAATTATGGTGCTGTTTGTATTTTAAATGAATTTGAGCAAAATTGACATTAATTAACTTATTGAAAGAAACATGTTTAAACTAGTTTGAACTTTCCATGTTTATTTGAAACAAATTGATTGGAGTGTTTTGTTTCATTAATTTCAAATGGTTGCTGTTTGGAAAATGCAATTGAATTTGAATGCAATTGAATTAAGTGAATTATTAAAAAGAACAAGTTAATAGTTTGAGATTTATATTTTAATGGAAACAAATAGCTGTTTTTAATTGAATATTTCTATTTGAGAATTGTAACATAACAAGTATGAACAATTTGATTTGGAAATTGGTTTGAATTTGAATGAATTTGAGATTGATTCAATTATTGAACTTAAGCCATTTAATAGTTTGGATTTTTATAGTTTAGTGGAAACAAAGTAATGTTTTGAATTGGAATTTTTTATTTGATAAATTGTGACAGCACAAGTATGAAACAAATATTTGAATTTGGTTTGAAAATTCAAATAGAAAACAAAGGAAAACAAATGCAAACAAATGGAAAACAATTGGAAAACAAATGCCAAAACAAATGCAATGATGATGTCATGATGCAAAACATAAAATAACAAGAAATAAAACATTCTAGGGGTTGTTTTCATACTTGGGATGTTAGAGTAAGGCAAGTGCTAAAGGCAAGGTCAGAAGAGGTGTTTGGCAGAGTAGCTGGCTACCCGGTGCTTGCTACCCGGTCGACTGCTATCCGGCCATACCCATCAATGGCCAGGAGGAAGAATCAAGGAAGTTGTATTCTTCCGAGTAGAGGAAGTAGTCCGAGTAGAGGGAGTGGATTCCTACTCGGGCCAGAAGTCAATGGAGCCGTTCTGACAAAGGATCCCGCGTATCCTTCGTCCGTACGGCGTGCGGTTCAACTTACGAAGTGCGTGATTATCCGCGCTCCGGCGTGGCTACAGTGCGGTAGGTGCCTGTCTAGTCCTGTCACTGACAGAGGGGATAGGACAGGGCTAGGGGCCTACCCTATCTCACTGACAAGGGTGGACAAGTCCCATCTCCGAACGGCGCGACGACTTACGGGGCAACCGTCAGCGGGAACCCGGAGGCGTGCGCGGTTCTGCAGGGCTCCTGTCACGTCAAGTCGTACTTTACAGTTGTTTTCTATTCGGCTGGGCACCAGTATATAAGGTGCCCTGCCTCCTCCTGTGAGAGGTTCGCTGCATACGCTTGGATCCTAGACGAGGCAACACTTAGAGAGAACTTGAGCATAGAGTGGCTACTCGGCTGAAGGCCTGATCTGTACTGTGGCTACTCGGTGACTACACGAACCAAATTCACTACCGCAAAACCGATCATCACGTGAGATGGTGTAGCTGCAAAGGCGAACATCGACACGTTCATCATATAATCCATATGACTCATGCTTTACCTTTCGGTTACGTGTCCTGAGGCCATGTCTGTACATCCTAGGATCGCCAAGTAGAACCGTAGTATTGCGTGTGTTCCGAGTCCATGTCTGTATATGCTAGGCTCGTCGGGCACCCGTTGTATGCGAACGTTGAGTCTGTCACACCCGATCATCACGTGGTGTCTCGAAACGACGAACTTTCTTAACGGTGCATACTAAGGAAGAACACATTATTATCTTGATATTAAGTGAGAGGGATCATCTTATAATGCTACCGTCGCTATCTAAGGAAAATGAAATGCATAAAAGTATTAACATCACATGTAAGGATAATGTCATATGATATGGTCCTTCTTTCACTTGATCTCCATCATGTGCATCATGGTATGATCTCCATCATTCCACCGGTGTGGCACCAAGGTCCATGGGACCTCCATCTTGATTGTCCATCAATAATAAGACAACCATATGGATACCTTCCGGTATATCAATAATTTACAAAAGAGATCATCTCATAATCAAACTTGTAACATTGATCATATCACATCACATGCCCAGCAAAAACTAGCTAGACGCCTCTAATTTATTTTTTTGCATATTTTACGTGGCTTAGGGCTTCCGAGGATAGAACCGTTCATACCTACGAACATCAACCACAACGTTGATAAACACATTTTTAACAACCCTTCGTATATTAGGTCCTAACTATAGTTGGGGAAACGGACACCCCCTCAGCCACAAGTGAGACAGGTCTCGCGTACATAGTACACGCAAAGTTTGTCTAGGGCAGCTTCATCCAACTATGCCACTAAGATCATAAAATACTCAAGGAGGCAATAACATGATCATCAACGCCCACATACATCTATGTGTTCTACCCGTGCAAAACATCTAAGCATAGATCCGTCTCTGATAGCACTGAAGGGTTCGTTGCATAGGAAACAAAAAAAGTTTCCTACGCGAGAGAAACACGAAGGGCCAAGATCTAATCTAGGAGATGAAGTGCAACGGGGAGAAAGAGAGTCTTAAGAAGAACATACCCTCGAAGACACAAAGCGTTACGAGATCGAATCTCGTTGTTGGCGTAGTTGTACTCACACCAACCCCGAGAGCGAGAAGATGTGCACCGCAATCCGGCAGTGCCTCCGTGATCGGTCACACGTACGGTTGATGACGACCTCCGTTCCCTCGATCCAGCGAGACAGCGGAAGTAGAGGATCCCTCAGAACTCTAGCAGCACGACGGCGTGGTGGTGGTGAAGAATCCCACGGTCAGGGCTTCGCCAAGCCGGAGACCATGGAATGAAGCAGCGAGTGGAGAGAGGTGGAGATGACACCAAGTGTGTGGGGAGAGGGAGGTCCAACCCCTCTTTATATAGGAGGGGGAGGCAGCCACGAATTTTTGGTGCCTCCACCTCTCCCCTCATCATGTGGGTGGAGTCTCCACTCAACCCACTCATTCTCTCATCAATTCCCACTCAAAATTTCAAGGGTTTTCTTTAATAAATAAATAAAACAATTTTATTTATTTATTTTTAATATTTGTTAATCCTATTAAAAAACATTAACACTTACCCCCTTAAACTATTTTTTTAATCAAACATTAACATATACCACCTTGAACTATTTCAATATTCCCCGAAACAATTCCGATGACTATTTCAATATTCCCCGAAACAATTTTGGTGTTGTCCAAACTTTTCTCTGATATTCCGTATCCTCTCAAATGCGTCATCGAACCTTAAGTGTGTCACCCTACGGTTCGCGAATAACATAGACATGATCGAGACACCTCTCCGATCAATAATCAATAGCGGGATCTGGAGATCCGTGATGACTCCTATATATTCAACGATGACTCTCGTGATCATGTGAACCATCAACGTCGTAACTATTACCTTTTTCTCGCGATATTTTACTTGTCCGAGATTCGATCATTGGTATCAACCATACCTTGTTCAATCTCGTTACCGACAAGTACTCTTTTCTTGTTTCCGTGATATGACATCCCTGTGACCTAGTCACGTGCTTGCAAGCGGCGTCGATGTGATATCACCGAGAGGGCCCAGAGTATATCTCTCCGTCATTTGGATGGACAAATCCCACTCTTGATCTATGAGCCTCAACTAATAGTTTCCGAATACCTAACGGAACCTTTATAGTCACCCTGTTACGGTGTGGCGTTTGATGACATCAAAGTACCCTTCCAGTATCAGTGATTGACATGATCTCGTGGTCTAAGGAATAAGTTACTTCGTATGTTTGATATAACAATGTAAACTTAATGACTTGATCGCATTGCTATATTCACTTTGGGTATATGTTCATCACATCATTCTTCTAATGACATGACCCCGTTATTAACAACATCCAATGTTCATGATCAGGAAACCTTGATCATCTATTAATCAACGAGCTAGTTAAAAGAGAGGCTTTACTAGGAACCATTGTTTGTTTATTAAACACACATGTATCAACGTTTCCGGTTAATACAATTCTAGCATGAGAAATAAATATTTATCATGAACAAGGAACAAGATAATATCCACTTTATTATTGCCTCTCGGGCATATTCCTTTCAGTAATCTTGGAAAAAAACGGAAAGAAAAAAAAGTTACATACCCGAGAAGTGATCTTGGCAGCCTCGGCAGCAGATTGCAGGGAGTACATCTTATGCGCGAGAGTGATGGAGGAAGACACAACTGGCATGGTCACCTGGCCATTGTCGGCTTGGTTCCAGTCCTTGCGAGAGTGGTCAATCAGGCCCAGCTTCTTCCCGGCATGAGTGTCGGGGATGTACCCGATCTGGTCAAGCCTCACCTCCATGTCTTGCTGGTGCACCCCTATCCCTTGGCGTGGGACCATTTGTGTGTCGGAGCTAATTGACAGCGTGCCTGCTTTCGGCTGCCCGGTCCCGATCTTCTTCAGGGGCGCATACGCTCTCCTCGACCGAGTCGGCACTGACAGCTCCTTCCCGACAGGCTCCTCCTTCCCGGTCGTCCTCTGCGAACCACTCTACACAGGCGCGGAGGCCTGTCTCGGTGGGCTGTTGGTGCTGGTTGAGTTGCTGTTGCTGTTGCTGGAGTTGGTGCTGGTGCTGGTTGTGCTGGTGCACTACCAAATTCCGTGTGACCCAGAACGTTTTGATAACGTCGCGCGGTTTCCGTCGCGGATGGCTGAAAAGTGGAATTTGCTCTCGACGTATTGGTTTGGTCCGTCGCAGACTGGTTTTGCCCGACTTTTTGCTAGTTTTACGTCGCGGATTTTCGTCTTCGGCCCAGTAGCGCACTAAGAGCCCAGTTGCCTTCGAAAAAAGTTGCCTGGTCACGTAGAACGTCGCGAATTTTTCTTGGGGCCACACATCCTGCCCTGTTTGACTGCTTTGACTGGCTACGACCACGCCCTTGGTGCCTGGCCCCACCTTCAGGCCGTGTGCACCGTTTGTAGCCGTTGGTACTGTGGGACCCAATTTAGCCGTTGACACAGCTGAACGTACCAATTAAATAACTCGACCACACCACAACAAATCCTCCACCGCCGCTGCCGTAAATCCTCCGCCGTTACCACACTGCTGCCACTGACGAGGGCACGCAGCTAAATTTCCCTCTCCTATTTCTCCCTTGGCGATTCTACGGTTCTTCCCTGTCTCCCCTGTCTCACATGGCGCGCAGGGAAAGCATGGTCGCTAGCGGCGAGAGTTCGTGCTCGTCGCACGAAGGGGGGTTTCCTCCTCGCTGCCGCAAACCTATCCCATACACTCAGGAGCCCTTGGACCACTCCAATGAAACAAAATGTCTGTGCGGTTTGAAGAAGGCCACCTGGATTTCTCGGACCGACCATAATCCAGGGCGGAGATTCCTGAAATGCCAAAGACGCTTGGTAAAGATTTGTGCTTTAGTTTAAGTTTGGTTGCAAGATTTTGCTTTTGGTTAAATTCTATCTTCTTTCGGTTGCAGAAGTATGGCATTCCTTATGGTTGTGGAAAGTTCTCATGGCATGACTCGAAATGGACAGAATTCCAGGAACATGTGGTTCTTCAACTGCGTAATGCAGTGCTTAGAGAGAAGGACGAGAATAGCACATTGCAGGAAGAGATAAGTGCACTGAGGCAGAAGCTAGATCAGGTGATGCGGAAAGGGGTACACAAAGAAGGTGCTGACGAAGCAGCTGGAAAACCTGCTCATGAGGGCAAGATTCAAGATTCTGGCCACAATCTATTGATGATTTGGGTTTTTTCAGTTTTATTTGCAATGTGTCTTGGCATGATGATGTCTGGCAGTTGAGTAATGGCATATTAGCAATGTAAGAAAGATAATTGGGTAATGGTAGCACTTGAGTAATATCATGTTCGCGGTCAATTTTATGAGCACTTGTATGTACTCTATGTTTAATGCTATGGTTTTGACATATACGAGACAAATAGCTAAAAATCACACACACACACACACACACACACAAACAAACAAAATTCAAAGAAAATGCAATAATGCACTTCAGTTCAACACAAGCATACACACACGCATGCACATCAGTTCAACACAAGCATGCAAGCAGGCATGCACAAAAGTTCAACACATAACATGCAAACAGGCATGCGTATCAGTTCAGCAAAAGCATGCACACAAAGCATGCAAAATCAGTTCGACACAATCTTGCACATAGGCATGCAACACTAGTCTCCATCGCTATCATCTGCGGGAAGTGCACCCGGATCACTGTCATACTCCGCATATGTGTCGTCTACTTCATCCTCACTGACTTCTAATTCACCGTCACCATCTTGTACTTCACCTTCCTTATGCTGCATAGACACTTTTTTTTATCTTTTATATAAGCCCAAATCTCATCTGCTGAGAGGATGCGGGGAGCCATGTCAGTGCGTTCCAGAGTAGCCAGAGGCGGAGGATGGGATATCGGGTCAGCAGGAACGTCCTCATTGTTAGAGACTTTGACATCTTGATGTGCTAGAATACTAGGCCTCTCCTCCTCATCATTGTCCTCCTCATCTTTGTCCTTCTCATGTTCGGACACATCAAAGGTCCGCCTATGCTCAAATTTTTGGACTATTCGCCAGTGTTCTCCTCCTACATTGTCTGGCATATAAAACACTTTCTGTGCCTGGGTTGACAGGATATATTTATCATCCTCGTACCACAAATTGGAAATGTTGATACTCCTGAACAGTTTATCATCCTCGTAGCAAGTGAGTAAAGCTTGCCTGGAATCCAGCTTGTAGAGGTAGCAGAACTTGTCGTTGCTCACATCATCTCAACGTTCTATCCACAAAGAAGCAAAGCACTAAAAGAAACAACGGATGCAACAATTACTACTACGATAAGAGATCCAGCATGCTCAAGGTATGGATGCATGACATGCGGGATGCAACTAACCCAATTTAAGAGGAACCGGAATCCCAACGATTAATTATAGGTTAAGTTGTTTTAGCTAACCATCAAATTAAATTTTTATTAACATGGAGAACAAGATATATGTGAGCTACACAATTTAAATGGAATAGGGCACAATTTGAATTAAATAGCCCAACACATTCCATGTTAGTTAATTAGGTGCACATGCATAACACAACTAAAATGCAAGATGGAAGATGCAAACATGAACATGGATGGCATATTAATGTCCTTGCATTTTTCTAATGAAAATAGATATAAAATTTGTGTTGTTTGGATTAGTAAAACAAAAGTTACGAGCAATTGAAGTTTGGAGTGTTTTTTGTAAAACACTGGGACTAGAATGTGAAGAACCAGTGGATCGGAGGGCTCCGGTACAAAAAGAAGAAGGCCAGGGGCCTGGGTGCTAGATTCCAGATCCAGATCTGGATCTGGGAGAGTTTTACTACCGGACTAGTCAGCCATAGAGGATGACAGGCGGGCCCCAGATCCACGCGGCGCTGACGGCGCGAGGTGGGAGCCATGGTGGCAAAATAGGAGAAGGTGGAGGCAATGTGTGCCACAGAAGGGATTCGAACTCGGGTCTGTCCGAGTAGAAGACAAAGGGCTCATCCGCTGAGTTGTGTGCGACTTGGTGATTCAACACGGATCTGACGGAAGAAGTTGTGTACTGCGCGGTCTTAACTGAATTTCGAATCTGTGAGTTTCAGACTCCAGTCAGAACACGACGGGAACGGCGGGGAAACACAACCATGACGACCAGAACGGTGCGCCGCTCGTACGCTGCTATGTCGGGTGGGGTGTGTGTTCGGGAGGAGCTCTAGGGTGCAGGTGCGTGGTGTAGGGTGCGGGAGCAAGCACCCAGCGGCAGAAAACTTGGAGGACTCACCCTCGTCGTCCATGGCGGACAGAGAGACGACCAGCCCAACTATCGCACGACGGCGAGTCATGGAGCAAGGAAAAGAGCAGGCGAGTTTCCCGTTGGTACGGATGCTCACCGGGGTGGCTCTACGGGGTCGTGCTTGCTCGGAGGAGAACGTAGACGTCGAAGGCGACGATGGCATGTCGAGCTCGTGCTCACGGACATCGGAGAAGACGACCATGACGGGGACGACCTGGGCTCCCTCGGATCCTGTTCTGGTGCGCATAGGACGGAGACAGGTAGGAGGCTCGATTCCCGTGCTCATCTTTGCTTGAGGGAGTCCCTGGCGTCGGGGCAACGGCGAGGTACTCCGGCGTTTCTTCAGTGTACAGAAAATTCAGAGAACTGGAGAAAGAGAGAGGAAGGAGAAAGACAAGAGGAGAAAGGTTGGTGGCGGCGGAGAGGGAAGAGAGGAAGGGGAGGCTAGGTGATGGAGGGATGATAACCCGGTAGGCCAACGCCAGGGAGTAACTCGGCCCAAAGGACGCTGCGCAAGACCCGGCTTAAGATAAAAGAGTTTCTAGAAGGCCCAAGAACGTAGGCCTCGTAACCTGGATTGAGGGTTCCGATAAGGAAGTTTAGGGTTTGTAAGCAGTGTCCGGGTAGGATTCAGAGTGCGCCTTGGAGAGTAGGCCAGGGGGTCCGGATATTATATAAGCCGGCCCCTAGGGTTAGACGAGAGAGATCCAAGAGTTTGACACGAGAGTATCCAGTGTAACACGAGAGTTGAGTTAATATATTTAGATCGGAGACTCGGCGACTTGATTGCCGGCTACCAGATCGCATATCATCATGTTTTCCCTTGAGCTAAACCCTCTGCCAAACACCAGAGTCGATTTGCCCCAAGACAAGTTACCCCCGGTAACGTCTGCCGTGATTATCCCACGACAGTTGGCGCCCACTGTGGGGCCTACGTCCAAGGGTGTTTACATCACGGGAGAAGCTCGGAAGAACATGGAGAACCTTGTCATCGGCGAGATCTACACCAACCCCGAAGGAGAGAAGATGGTGGACGATTCCGGCTGGGGGCCAGAGTCGGATCTGCTCGAATCCGGATCTGTCGTGACAATCGGCCAGATCAACTTCTTCATCGGCATGGTACGTACGTCCGGTTCAATCCCTGACGATTTCGGATTTGATTCTATGTCAGGGGAAGCCACCTACTTTCAATCAGATGGGGAAGAATCGGTCGGGACGGTAGATCCGACAGAAGAGCCCCCCACGAAGAGGGAACAGCCGGAGGAGCCGGTATGGACCCCGCGTGGCCGGGTCATGAGAGAAGATGATACCGAGTCCATCTTGCATCTGCTGGAGGACCGGTACGAGGAAAATAGCAGTGAAGCGGAAGAGTACGAATCTGCGCCAAGCATTGCGCGCCAGGTTGCGGTTTACACGGCCCCGGCGATCAATCTTAATCAGGGAAACGTGACCGCGGCCACAGTCGGAACAGCACCAGCATTGGCCCAGCAGCAAGGTCCGGTTGACGGAAACCCGGTTCTCACCCGGGTTGATGGAGAATCGGTATCAGTTACCAGCCACGCGGCGGATAGAGAGTTGCAGGCAAACACGTTTGGATATCTGGCAAATCGGACGCCAGGGGCGGGTCCTTCAAACCCGCGACACCCGGCCCTATTCGACAATAACTTGATTCTGGATCCAACCGTTTTAGCCACAGTTATTACTCCGTAAAACGCGGCGGACCGTGTTAGAGATCTGGATGTAGCCCGTCGTGCATTGGAGCAACAGAGAAGGCAAGTAGAAGCAGAAAGGCAGGGGATGGCCACGCGCCAACGTGAGCTGGATGCATTAGAAACCCGGCTCCGAGAAGAAACAACTAGGGTGTGTCAAAGGCATCAGACCATGTTACCAGCAACGGGTGGAGTTATAAACCTGACCAACCTATTTATCACACCTCAGGATCAACCGATTCCAGCAGCAAACCAAGGAACCGTACAGTAACTTGCAACTGGAGGAGCACAGCCGGCAAACATACAAGCCGGGTTACCCACATTGCAGACTGGAGTCACTGCCGGCAATACATTACCACCACCACCACCATCGCGATTTCGCACACCAGCAGGTCATTACAACAACCCCATGGATAATGTGTACGCAGCAACACTCGCATTGAATCAAATCGCCGTGGGAGAGTCACCCCACGCAGAGGAGACCCGGCGGGCGATAGATCTATTGCGCACTGCGGTAGCTCAGCAAGTTAATTACCCGGATCACAGAAGTGGAATGCATGGGACATCATATATCAGCCAGTAACGAGGCAATGCCGGCAATATCCAGACAAGTTCAGCATGGCGGAGAGAAGAGCAGCAGCAAATGCCGCCTCCTCCCCGCGTTCAGGCAGTACCAGCAGCATCAGCAGCCCAAGCTATCGTGGATAGTTCTAGAGCCAGGAGGGCCGCGGCCGGGTCTGCGGTGCATGGGCCACCAGCCGTACCGCGTCCAGCCGCACCTCCCGCAGGATCACATGTTTCCCGGGTGAGGCCAGTTCCGACTAATCTCGCTGGGCCTAAGTGTCTGTCGGATAACATCAGAGCTGAGCCTTACCCGGATAAATTCAAGGAACCGGGTAAAGTTGTGAATTATGAGCCGACTATGGATCCAGAAACATGGTTGAGCAGTTATGAGATGGCTATGTCGATTCGCAATGCATCAGAAAATCTTCAAGCCAAGTTCATGTACTTGATGATGTCAGAAGGAGCAGCAAAGTTATGGTTCAATAATATACCGGAGGCATCTATCAAGTCATGGGAGGAGTTGAAAACTGCGTTTATCAAGCACTTTCATGGGACGTGCAGAAAGCTATTTACTATTGTTGACCTAGAGCGATGTGTACAAAAGAAAGGAGAATCGGCGCGCAGCTGGGTGCGCCGGGTTATGGAGATACTTCACTCATCTACGGATATTCAGCCCAAAGATGCGCTACAAGCTATGGCAAAGACGTGCAAGTACATACCTTTAGTGCAAAAGTTAACTCGCCTGAAATCTAGTCGAAATGCTTCAGAGGTTAAGATGGGAGAGCTAATGGATGCATGCAACAAACACGCTGCAACGGATACTACAGAAGAGGATGTCGATGACAAGAAAGCAAAAGCAAATACAAATAATAGTGGAAGAACCGGCAATGGATCAACGCCGGGTAACAATGGAGGTAACAATGGGAACAACCAGAACAAGCGCCCGTTTGAGGGAGGCTCCGAGTTTGTCGCTAGCACAGAAGCCGGGTCTTCGAGACCTAGGGCAGAAGGAAATTTCAATGCTGGAAACCACAATGGAGGAAATTATCAAGGGCCACCGAGGCCGGGTAACAATTGGGATATCTTCAGAATGGCGTGTCCAAAGCACAGCAGGAACGGTAGGCCGGCTAACCACTCATTGGAGCAGTGCGCGGACCTACAGAGATGGAAGAATGAGGAGATAAAGAAGGCTATGCGAGGTGCAGGTCGGGGAGGAGGACCGGGTCCGGGTGGAAACCCGGGCAATGGCCCACCCCCAGCCGGCAACCCGGCAGGCGGAAATCCGGGTAACAACCAAGGGGGAGCTGGAGGTTTCCAAGCTAACCCCAAGCAATTGGGACAATATCACGTGCATACCACAGGAATTTCTAACAAGGATAAAAAGATACTGAAACAGGCGGTAAACTCGGTTTCTTCGGCTGTTCCGAGGTACTTGAGATGGTCAGAGCAGGACGTAACATGGAGCAGAAGAGATCACCCGGAAAGGATAGAACACCCGGGAGTCTTAGCATTGGTGGTGGCACCACAAGTTAATGGTTATGAGCTGAAAAACGTCCTAATGGACGGTGGAAGTAGCATCAATATCTTGTATTGGGAAACCTTTCTACGCATGGGTCTCAAGGAGTCTCAGCTACAGAAGAGTTCAACGGTTTTTCACGGGATTGTGCCAGGTCACTCAGCGTGCCCCGAGGGAAAGATCACATTGGAGGTAGCTTTTGGAGAATCGAAGGATAATTATCGAGTCGAGTGGCTTACTTTCGAGGTGGTTAAGTTGCGCAGTCCTTATCACGCGCTATTCGGAAGGCCGGCTTATGCCAAGTTCATGGCCAGGCCGTGTTATGTGTATCTACAACTAAAAATCCCGGGGCCCAAGCAGACCATCACCATACACGGGAGCCGGGATATAGCAGCTGAGTGCGATGAAGGAGATGCAGCCATGGCGGAGCAAGCTTGCAGAAAAGAGGAACTCAAGTATTACCGGTCTCAAGTAGACCTGGACGACAGAACGCGTTAAAAAGACCAAATACTGAAGATGAGAGAGCAAAATTCAAGGCAGCACAGGACACCAAGATGGTAGCTTTTGTCGAGGGTGATCCCTCTAAGCAATTTGCTATATGATCTAACTTGGACAGCGAGCAGGAGAAAGCACTTGTGGAGTTCATTCGTACAAATCAGGATGTGTTTGCCTGGACGCCTAGCGATATGTCGGGTATCCCCACAGAGTTGGCAGAGCACAATTTGCACGTCGATCCCAAGTCCAGACCCGTGAAACAGGGCTTGAGAAAGATGAATGAGGAAAGAAGGAAAGCTATAGGAGAAGAAATTTCTCGGCTGCTGACAGCCGGCTTTATTATGGAAGTGTTTCACCCGGACTGGTTAGCAAATCCGGTTCTCGTGATGAAAAAGACCAATGAGTGGAGGATGTGCATTGATTACACGAGTCTCAACAAGCATTGCCCAAAGGATTCGTTTGCTCTACCAAGGATAGATCAGATCATAGACGCAGTAGCTGGAAGCGACCTATTATGTTTCCTGGATGCATATTCCGGGTATCATCAAATCAAGCTCAAGAAGGAGGATTGGGAGAAAACATCATTCATAACCCCTTTTGGGGCCTTTTGTTACAAAACCATGACATTCGGATTAAAGAACGCTGGCGCAACCTATCAACGGTGTATTCAGAAGTGCTTCGGGGACCAAATTGGACGCAACGTCCATGCTTATGTAGACGATGTGGTGATCAAGACCAGAAAGGCGGTGATATTTATCGATGATCTAAAGGAAACATTCAAGAACTTGAGAAGGTATCAGATGAAACTCAACCCGACAAAGTGTGTTTTTGGAGTTCCAGCCGGGAAATTACTCGGCTTTATCGTTTCTGAGAGAGGAATTGAAGCAAACCCGGACAAAATCAAAGCTATCCAGAGTCGGAAAAAGCAGGAAAATTTGAAACATGTTCAGAAGTTCACAGGGTGCGTAGCAGCTCTCAGCCGGTTTATATCCAGACTCGGAGAAAAGGCAATACCCTTGTACCGGCTCTTGAAAAAATCTGATAAATTCGTATGGGATCAAGAGGCGGACGAGGCATTCGAGGCACTAAAAAAGCAGCTATCTGAGGCACCAGTCCTAGCAGCTCCGGGTCCTAAAGAGCCTATGTTACTATACATTGCAGCAGGGCCCCGGGCGGTTAGCGCGGTGGTTGTTGTCGAGCGAAAAGAAGATGGAAAAGAATACCCGGTCCAGAGGCCGGTTTACTACGTCAGTGAGGTACTATCAGAGGCAAAACAGCGTTATCCACATAGGCAAAAGCTGGTTTTCGGGGTCTTCATGGCCAGCCGGAAATTGAAGCCATATTTTCAGGAACACCCCATAACAGTGGTGAGTTCTATACCAATGTCGGATATTATCAGAAACTCGGATGCAATAGGTAGAATAGCCAAGTGGGCGATCGAGATGGGGGATTATCATATCAATTACGAGCCAAGGTCAGCAATCAAGTCTCAAGCTCTAGTCGATTTTATTAATGATTGGACACACACATGCATGCCCACCATGGCTCCAAACTCCGAGTCTTGGATCATGCACTTCGATGGATCCAAGCAATACGAGGGGTCAGGAGCTGGAGTGGTGCTAACATCACCCAAAGGAGACAAGTTGAGCTACGTGCTGCAGATTCACTTTGATTGTTCCAACAACGTGGTCGAGTATGAGGCCTTATTGCACGGCTTAAAGGTAGCCAAGGAGATGAACATTAAGAGGATACGATGCTTTGGAGATTCGGACCTTGTGGTACAGCAGGTCTCAGGAACTTGGGATAGAAAAGATGCAACTATGGCAGCATACCGCAGAGAGGTTGACAGAGTTGCCGGATGTTTATCCGGGTACGAGGTGGAGCACATAGACAGAAGAAAAAACGAGGCAGCAGATGCACTCGCCAGACTCGGCTCGCGCAGAGAGCCGGTTCCACCTAATGTTTTCCTGGATGAATTTTGGCGACCATCAGTTAAAACCGAGTCTGAGGAATAACTGGCAAATCAAGACCCGGATTTGGAGCTTGTGGCCACAGTACGTGCTGTTCCCGAGTGGACAGAGCCGTTCTTGGCCTACCTATCACGGGGCGAGTTACCACAGCAGGAAGTATTAGCAAGACAAATTCTGAGGCGAGCAAAAGGATATTCTATCATCAATGGAGAGTTATACAAGAGAAGTGCAGCAGGAGTCTTTTTGCGCTGTGTAGCACCAGAAGAAGGCCGACAGATCCTCAAGGAAATCCATGAAGGTGATTGTGGGCATCATGCATCCACAAGATCTCTTGTGGCCAAAGCTTATCGACATGGTTTTTTCTGGCTCACGGACCTAGCAGACGCGGAGCGCTTGGTGGCAAGGTGTGACGGATGTCAAAGGTACGCTCGCCAAACCCATGTGCCGGCTATGGAATTACGGACTATCCCGTTAACTTGGCCGTTCGCTGTTTGGGGTATGGACATGGTTGGCCCCTTTCACATGTCACCTTGCAAAAAGACACATCTCTTGGTGGCCATTGATAAGTTTACCAAGTGGGTTGAGGTTATGCCTGTTACCAACTGTGAAGCAATTACAACAGTCAAGTTCCTGAAAAGGATTATCTACCGGTTCGGGTATCCCCATAGCATAATTACCGACAATGGAACCAATATGTCCCTTGGCGAGATGGAGAAATTTTGTGGTAACAATGGAATCCGGCTTGACATAGCTTCAGTGGCCCATCCACAGGCTAATGGACAAGTGGAGAGGGCAAATCAAGAGTTGCTTCGTGGATTAAAGCCATGATTGCAAGTTCCGTGTATTAGAGCTGCTGGCGCATGGGTCGAAGAATTACCTGAAGTGGTTTGGGGTATAAACACAATGCCTAACAGATCCACTCAGATGACACCGTTTTTCATGGTTTATGGTGCAGAGGCGGTGTTGCCGAGTGATATCATCCATGACTCGCCTCGAGTGTCGGCTTACGTCGAGGTAGAGAACGAGAAAACCCGGCAGGACGCCGTGGATATGCTAGAAGAAGAAAGGGAACAAGCACTGGAAAGATCAGCCATATATAACCAGGATCTGCGGAGATATCATAGCCGGCGCGTGAAAACCCGGGTCTTCCAGGAAGGAGACCTGGTTCTGCGCCTGGCACAGTCAAAGGAAGGAAAACACAAGTTATCACCGCCATGGGAAGGACCGTTTATCATAAGCCGGAATTTGCACAATGGATCGTATTACTTGATATATGCAAGGGAAGAGTCGGCTACGGTTAACGACACCGCTCATACCACTTCATCTATGCAAGAGAGAGAAAGACCATGGAGCGTAGCTTAGCTGCGTCCCTACTATACCTAGTATAGACCAGACTCACAAGTGGAATTACACGATGTAACAGGCAGCAGGTTTCAGACGCACTCTTTTCCTATCCAGGGTACCTAAGGGGACTGGAGGGTTTTTAATGAGGCGGCTTGCTGACCTAACTTTCTCATATCAATAAAGAGATGGTTAAGCAATATATATTTTTCACATGTTTTATCAATTTTTATTTTTCTGTTATGTTTTTTACTTTTATTCCAGGTAAGTATTATTTATTGTTTTCTTAGTACCTTAGTTTCTTCAGTATGTTGCATGTATTTAGGTCTTGGGGGCTGATTGCTTGAATAGCACAGTTACAAACTCAAAGACCCGGCCATGATGTCTATGAGTTATAAGGGCCGATTACTCGCAAACGAGTACGGCTGCAATCTTATAACCGGACAAAGGAGCCAAATTTCTTGACTTTTCTTACTTAAGCTCGATGTGACTCGCACTAAAGTGGCATGATTTGCTCGCTTACGATTACAATCAGCCATGATGCCCAATGGGACTTGCCTGACCCTATTTTCGTACAGATGTAACAACATGGTATCCACGCGAAAGCCGGCTTACAGTACAAGAGAGCCAAAAGGGTCATCTAAACCACAAGTTATGCAGAGTACAAGGCTAATAGCCATAAACTCAAAGTTCATTAAGCATAACTTCAAAACCTATGTGAAACGGCTCTAGGTTTTGGGCTTAGCAAGGATAACTTGTTTTCTTTGTAAGACCTCACATCCCTAGACTCGGAATTTCGGGCCTTGGGGACTGGGGATTTTGAAAAAAGAGGCAAGTTATCTAGCTATTAAGCACAAAAACCCAAAAAATCTGAGTCTTGGGGACTTGGGGACTTAGAGAAAAGTTCACCTGTCAAAACCCATGTGACCCGGAAACCGAGTCTCACAAAAGGAACCATAAAGTAAGTCGGAATATCAAGAATAAATAAACTCAAAGGTAGATAGATATCGGATTCATCCAAAGGCCAGAAGAGCCACGAAAGCCATTAAAGTCTCATAATGTATTTACATGATGCGATGGTAGTATCAAAAGTGCACATCCGCACCATCAAAAGAATATCTGTTTTTACAAAGGCATCGAGCGAACAAGGTATTAGGATGGCATCAGGTAATAATTTACTCGGCCTCATGAGTCGGGTCCACATCCTTGCCCTTGCCCTCCGGGTCTTGGTCCTGGGCTTGCTCCTTAGAAGCATTCGCATCATCATCATTAGGATTCTCAACATCAGGACGAACAGGCGGACGGACAGCCGGCGTAGAGGAAGTTGGTGCTGATTCCAAGTCGGCTTTCCTCTTTGCAGCTTCCTCCCTCTTCCTAGCCGAGTCAGCATTCCACTTTTCCAAAATGTCGAATGGCACGGGCGTATCTTCCTTCACAGCTTTGTCCTCAACGTTGTATGGAGACATAAACCTACTCAAGTCCATACTGTCGGCAAGAGCAGTTGCCGAGTGACGTACCTCGGATTGTACGGCTTTGAAATCCTTGGGGGAAAATCTCGAGCCATCTGCCTTGAATTCTGGAAATCCGTCCACCACCGTTGCCGGCTCAAGCTTAGGAAAATAGGCTTTCGCCAGCATAAGTCCCCGGGTCATCCCAACCCGGCATGCTGAGCGTTTCCAGAGCTCAATCCATGCAGGGACAGTAGAACATGCATGGATTAGGGTCTCCATACCCGGATAGAGTTCAGTCGGCCACTGAATGGCGTCTAGTATCCATTTGGTGCCGTCACAGAACCTCCGGAGGACATTCTTCAATTTCTTTACCTTTTTGATATCATCTTCTTCTGAAGGCGCGAGGTTGGAAGCTGCAATATGAACAACAAAGGTTACATCAAAGTATTCCGGGTATCATGTATCAAGAAAACAAGAAGCCAAGGCACGAACCAGTAAGTAGCGAAATCTCACCAACGAGGACACGATAAGTGTCAGCCACTTGGGCTGATAGCTTCTTCAGCGCAGCTTGAGCAGTGGTGTATTTCTCTTTGTATTTTGTGACATCTTTCTCCAAGGCTGCCACCTCGGACTCAAGTGCTTCTCTTAGCTTTACCTCGGTGTCCAGGAGCTGCTTGGTCTTGGCCAAAATCTCCTCGGACCGAGACGCCTGTGCCTAAAAGAATGGAAGGTTAAACATTAGTCGGATATCGCAATCAACCGAGTATTGCAAGGAGTACCGAGTGTAACTTTGACAAGTTAGACTCGGAACTTGGGGACTAGGTGGACACTATGAGATATCAACTAACGTACCTGATGCTCCACGGCCATGCGCTCTAACATGCTGCTCTCTGAGGCCTTCATGGCGAGGAGGGCGCTCATCATTTGGTCGAAGGAATGGTTGCCCAAGTTGGAAGACCCGGGGCCTTGATAACTCGAGGTGGAGGTTTTCTCCTTGGCAGGGGAATGCACCCGAGTCGTCCGGATATCGGAGTTTGGTGCGCCTCCTCTCGTGCCCAAGACGGCGGCCTCTTCCTCGCGTGCATGTGTGGCTATCGGGTACTCGGCTTCCTGATCAGCCGGGTGTGTTGGTGGCACTTGTTGTTCCTCTTCGCCTCCAGCTGCAGCCGTCATGTCATCAATCGGGATCTCCTCACCCGGATCATCGGTCTCCATATTTTCCTGCTCACTGATAGTGACCGTGGCTCTGTGGACAGTATAAGTAAGTGGTCAGCACGCAACCGGAGAAAATTATGGAAAGGTGATAGAACATCAGGAGAAGAGCTTTACCCGGGATTCACTGTGAAGTCCGAGGGGAACACGTTGCTGGACCCGGATGAAGCTGATAAATATCGATAAAAGTAAGACATGAAGCTGCCCTGCTAAAGGATGATTCGGAAAGGAAAAACTTCGATATCTGGGAAACGATTGAAAAATACCAGCGCGTTGAGGAGGGGACGATGGAATACCCGGATTAAGTGCGGATTCACCCGGAAAGTTCCGAGTCATTCTGCGCTTGGTCACGGGCGGATCCTTTAAGTATGGCCAGTTAGACAACTCTCGGTTTAGCTCGCACATGTTAGCAAAGGAGTACAGTTTAAAAGCAAGGGAACGGTATGGCATCTTAAAGACGACCCCTCGGGGTTTCCTCTTTGCTCCGACCTTGACTGTCGGCTCAGCTTCATCTTCATCGCTTGTTGTTTCCACCCTGCCTTCCGGTTCTTCTTCTTCTTCGTCCTTGTCCTCTGGCTCTGAAAGTTGTCAAGGTATATTGTCGGAAAAACAGAGAATGAACAGCAATGAGCTTGCAGAATCTAAGTGAGACTCGGAATGTACCTTCCTCCGAGTTGACTACGTCCTCTTCCTCCTCTGGACTCTCGGAGTTAGGGGGCCTTTCGATGTTCCAAAAGACGTTATCAGCCTAAGACAAAGGCACAAGGGTAAGGATCAGTAGTTGTATCGAGAGAAAGGTGTGAAGGTAAAAGTATGAGAACCTGATTTTACCTCAGGAGCTGGGTTCTCGCGAGTAAATGGTTCCAACCCGGCTATGTTCCGGATTACCTCCAATTTCTCCATCAAGAAGCTCTTGATGGTCTTGTTGGTGTCACCGGCCGGGTAGTTCTTGGAAGAGTATCGGAGGGAATCCGTAGAGTGCCCCGAATACTCGCACATCAGTTTTGGGCGGATGGAATTGGGTTGTATGCGAAAGTTCACCCAATTTTTGACTAGGTTGAGCCCAAGGAGACCTTGGGCGGAAAGGACGGCTATTTTTGAGAGGAGCGGTTGGATGGCCTCCCTGTCCGACTCAGGGGCAAAGGCGTTGAAAGATTCGGAGATATCTAGAAGGCCCTCCGAGTAACCCGGCAGTTTCCTTTCGCCGGGTGGGGAGGTGTCTCGGCAGTAAAAGAAGGAAAGTTGCCAATGCTTAATGTGAGAATTCAGGTTAAGAGTCGGCATTGGGGAATTCTTACGGCGCTGGATGGAAACCCCGCCGCAAGCAAGAAGTGCCCCGTCACCGCTTTCGCGACACGGTTTGCACTGGAAGAGTTCAATGAAGAGAGCCAGATTTGGCGGAGTGCACAAATATGACTCGGAAAGGACGATAAAATGGGTTATGTTCAACATAGAGTTAGGCCTATGTCGAACACCCGGAGGCCGTAATGGCTCAAGACTTCACGAAAAAAGGGATGACCCGGAGGGCGAAACCCCCGGGTCACATGTTCAATGAAGCAGATTACCTCATCGGCAGCAGGTGTAGGCCGGGTCTCATCACCTGGCACCCTCCAGTGGATGTCTTCCTGAGGGGGGAGGACCCCTAGCTCGGCCAGCTCCTCCAGCTTGGCCTTGGTGATTGTGGACCGCGCCCAGTTGGCGGATATCGATTGGGTCATCTGGGTTTTAGCCGGCTGTTTCCCTTGCTTCTTGGGAGCCATGGGTTCAGACTGCAGAACACAAGACAAAAAGGTACAAGGCATAAGACTCGGAAATCATGGGTTATCCGGATATATGCATGCAGTATCAAAAAGAGGTATGGGAATTATGAGTTGTCCGGGTATCGCCGGATGTAGCGAAAGTCACAGATTATCCGAGTATCGAATATCAGTACAGAAACTATGGGGGACTTACGTATTGGTGATCGTTTGCGGAAGAAGGTTGATTGCCGGAAGAAGCGGACTTTCCGGGTATCAATGGCAGGTGAGGAAAATTTGGGCGGCCCGAGCCTAGATTGGAAATTTCATTTTCAAATTCGTGGTGAAATTAGTGACTACAAGCAATAGGAGAGTGAAGTGGAGCCTATATTCAAGCCATTGGATGAACTAGTATGAGTTTATCTGACCTAATCCGGCGTGGGGTAAGAAATGACCCGCGGTTGACCTAGATCCAATCTAGAACGAATCAAGAAATTGTGAGGCTAATTCAATGGGAGCAAGGAGCTTACCGGAGGAGATTGGAGCAGAACACGACGGCGGCAGATGGCGCAATCCAAATGTCCCTTTGCGATTCCCGGCGGGCAAGATGAGGGCGCGGCGGCGGAGCTTGGCGGCGGCGCGGAACGGTTCGAGGACGAACGTAACCGGCGGCGGCTTTGCTCCGGCGATGAGCTCGAGGTCCCCGTGGTGGTGTTGCGCAAGCGCGAGCGATGGAGAGGAAGGAAAAGTTGGAATGGACCGTTGGGGTTAGGTTATCCCCTAGGTACCTATTTATAAGGTACGGGTGGGTAAACCTAGTCCAACGGGCGGGAACCGGAAATTTCGGGATAAGGGATACCCGCCCGGATTTTCTGAGATATGCTTTAAGTGCTGGACGAGATATCCGGAATGGATAAGAAACAAATCTTCTCCGCGATACCTGGACTGATTAACAAGTAAAGTAAGCCAGATCTTTGGCGTTTGCATCAGGGGCGTTGATCCGGAAAAGTAAAAACTTGACTTGGAGAAAGCCGGGTTACTATATGGCCACCATGGAGTAAGGCCTAGCTGTTTATCAAAGCAACCTAACCCGGCCTCTGTGGATTTGTGTGTTTGTTATTTTTGCAGGGAATAGCGTGCGCTTCAAGGAGGATGTCATGAAGCCCAAGCTATTCTGGGGACTACTGATGGAGGGATGATAACCCGGTAGGCCAACGCCAGGGAGTAACTCGGCCCAAAGGACGCTGTGCAAGACCCGGCTTAAGATAAGGGAGTTTCTAGAAGGCCCAAGAACGTAGGCCTCGTAACCCGGATTGAGGGTTCCGATAAGGAAGTTTAGGGTTTGTAAGCAGTGTCCCGGTAGGATTCAGAGTGCACCTTGGAGAGTAGGCCAGGGGGTCCGGATATTATATAAGCCGGCCCCTAGGGTTAGACGAGAGAGATCCAAGAGTTTGAGCAATATCGCTAGGTATCGAGTATCCAGTGTAACACGAGAGTTGAGTTAATATATTTAGATCGGAGACTCGGCGACTTGATTGCCGGCTACCAGATCGCATATCATCATGTTTTCCCTTGAGCTAAACCCTCTCCCAAACACCAGAGTCGATTTTCCCCAAGACAAATTACCCCCGGTAACGTCCGCCGTGATTATCCCATGACACTAGGGTTCTGGCTTGGAGGAGGGGAAGATAAGGAGAGCAGGAGGGGACCATGGCTCGGTGGTGGTGGTTTCCTTGGTAGGGGAAAGCGACAGTAGGTTGCTCTCCTCGTGATCGTCCGTACGGAGGAGAAGGAGAAGTGGGCTGGGTTCAAAACAGAGAGGTGGGCTGGTTTCTTGGGCTGCCTCCTCAAAACATTTTTTTTCTTTTAGTTCTTTTGTTTATTATTTTTCTTTTGAAAGAAAAATAAAAGAAGAGGTTTAGCGATTTAGAAAACAAAGTTTGAACCATTTAGAACATTGTAGAAAATAATTTTATTAATGCCTTGTGATATGATGCATGAAGCATGACGATGCACAAAATAAAAACAAACAAAACTAATTGAGGAAATCCCCGGGCGTTAGACCAGCATCCTTCTCCAGCTCAACCTTAGCTTTCTTTTCCTCGGCCTTTTGTTCTGCATTTTAGCCAGCTCTAACTTTATTCGAGTTACCTCAGCATTCTCGGTCTGAAGCTCATCCTTGAACTTGGCCACACAGTCTGAGAGCTGCATCGCCGTCTCGGCCAGAGTGAGACAATCTTGATGCTTTTAGCAAAGAGTTTATACTCATCTATGCAAAAATAGTCCGGTTAGCAGGCAATGAGGCTCATGGAAACAAAGTAAGAATGAAGAAGAAGGACTTACTCTCAAGGGCCGAGATGTTGGCCTGCATCGACTCGACAAGGGTGGTGCAGTCCTGGTGCTTCTTAGCAAATATCTTGTGCTCAACTACATCGGGACAGCAAGGTTAGCCAGCAAAAAGGGGCGTAAGTACAAAACGCGAGATACAGAAAGAGCAAATTACTCTCCAGGGTAGAGATCTTGGTGATAGTATCCACCAGCTGATGCTCAATCACGGCTGTTGAAGGTAAAAAGAATGCGAGTTAGAAAATCGACGCAATAAGAAGCATACTCGATATCTCTGTGTTAGAAAATGGTACCTTTGGTTCCCAACTGCTCCTGCAGACGCTGGTTATGCTCGGTAAGATCGCGTTGCGTCCAGATAAGCTTATGGTACAGCTTGGCATGGGTCTCTGTGCAAACCTGGAAAGATACAAATGGATAGTGAGTGTGAAGATTCGGCCCGAGTAACCCTTAACTCGGTCAAGTAATGCCTACTCGGCCCAAATCTCGGGACTGTATGTATGTGTTTATCTCGGATTTGCAATGGGTAATTGAAGAGTTCGTTGCATAGAAAACAAAAAAAATTCCTACACGAAAAAACACTCGAAGGGCCAAAATCTAATCTAGGAGACGAAGTGCAACGGGAAGAAAGAGATTCTTAAGAAGAACATACCCTCAAAGACACAAAGCGTTACAAGATCGAATCTCGTTGTTGGCGTAGTCGTACTCACACCGATCCCGAGAGCGAGAAGATGTGCACCGCAATCCGGCAGTGCCTCTGTGACGCCCCGAGATAGGGCACTATGCAGATTTCAGCATTCCCGCCAAAATCCACATAATAACCGATTCCAGGTTGCCACTTGTGATAACATTACAACAGTTCACGAATAATCCACAATTACAACAGAAACAGATAGATACAAGATGACTCAAACGAGCCAAGGATACAACTGATACATTACAAAGATCCAAATAACGGCGGAAGAAACAACATAGTGTCCGACTACGGACAAGATACAAATTGGACTAAGAGTCCTGAAGATAACCGAGAGCGTCCAATCCCTGCCCAGGCCAAGCCGGAGGGATTCCCAAGCTAACGTCGTCAGACTTCATACCTGTTGACTGCAATTTGGAATTTGCAGCCACGAAAGAGATTCGTGGGTCAGTACGGTTAAGTACTGGCAAGTGGAATAAAACCCATACTCACAAGATACCGGCGTAGCCAGTCATCACAAGATACAAATACTTTGGGATCAACGGAAAGGAAGGGATTATTGCAAATAAGCGACAGCAGGCTGCACTAACCAACTACAGAGAGATACTACAACTTCCGGCTAACAGAAAGAAGATAAGATCGAGGATAGTAACCAACTGAAAGTAACTCCAAACAAACCCATCCTGGATCTCGCCCCTTATCCAAAGAAGCAATCCGAGGATAACTCACACAGTTGGATTAATGAATAATGGATCAGGTTGTTGTGTCAATAAGACTATTACTAGTCAAGTTATTATCATTAGGTGTAAGTTGTTCTGAGTACTTGTTAGTCAGTACTTTCACCAAGTAATCCATAACCGCGGAAAACACGGCTTCTCGAGAAGATTTATCCCTGCAGGGGGTGCTCCAGTACCCGTACACACTCAAGCCACCAACTAAAACTCAGGTTGGCTTGACACGACCCAAACCATCTCCACAACCCATCCTAGGAGCCACGGAGCTATAAGGTCCCGGCCAGTCCGCTAAGCGCAGGGGTGAAAACCACACCCCCCGGCACCACAGGCCTCGCCCTATATGCATCATCATCATAAGTAACCATGGGGGATCCACCCATTATGCAAGGAGCAAATGGAACACCCGAACTAAGTGTGGCTCTTCGGAGAAGCTGCAGATCAGGTCTAAGTCGAGGGGGGTCCCATACTACCACCCGGATGCGGTGAGCACGCTCATCATGGATCAGTAGACAAGACCCTTTTCCTATTAGGGTCGACACTAGCAGGCCTCAAAACCACTTAGGGCCTCCTGCCGGTGCCTTATCAGCATATTATTAATAACAGGTTGAGTGATTAACATCGAGCCCCCAGAACATAATGAAGTAATAACAGAAAGTAACGGGTAACAGACTCGAGCAAAGCAACCTAAGCATGCTAGTAAGACACGGGCACAAGCAATGGTTATAGGTGTGGAGGTGAGGCAATATCAGGGTTAAAGGGTTCATGTGATAGGTTCGTAACAGAAACAACTACTACTAAGGCTAGCAGAAAAGAACAACGGCAAGAATCGGTAACAAGTGATGAAAGGCAGCCATATGGCAGCAAGTGAGTATACTTGCCTGAGATCCCGCAAGGTAGCAGAACTTGTCGTTGCTCACATCATCTCAACGTCCTATCCGGGAAGAAGCAACGAACCTCGAACAAACACCGGATGCAACAATTACTACTACGGCAAAAGATCCAGCATGACCAAGATATGGATGCATGACAAGTTTAAAGATGCATCAAAGTAAACTAGTTGACAAGATAAACAGATTTAAATGGACCCATATGCAATTTGAGTTGCATATGAAAAGCCCATGAATTATGGTTAGATTATTTGTTTTCCAACTAATCAACAGGTGAAGGTGGATTAGCATGATGCATGGATGAGGAAAACAGCAAAATAACAACAATAGAACCAATTGAAATAAGGTTTAACAAGTTTGGAAATTATTGGCTAAGATTGGAAATTTTGGTTACTTAAACATGTCACACAAGCAATTGTTGTTTTCACCAAGTTAAAGTGTTCAAAACAATTAACAAAGTTTATATTTGAAAAGAACATCAAATTTTAGTTGGATTACATGTTTCAAATATTGAAATTGGAATTAGGGTAATTTAATTATGAATTAAACAATATTAAACAAGTTTTAAATTGGAATTAATTCAAATAGGAATATTAATTGAATTTTTAATTGCTCAAAATATTAAACCAAGTTCATATTTGGAAAGGTTATGTTTTTTCTGGTTGGAAAGCATATGTTACATGTTTAGAAATAATTAAATTTGAGCAAGTTATGATTTTAGCAATTTTAATTGAATTAAACAAGATTTAAATTGTTTAGGCAATTTTAATTATTCAAAACAGGAAACAAAAATTATATTTGAGTAGGTTATGCAAAATGGTATGGAAAACATATTTTATTTGCAATTATTGGATTAACAATGAATTAGTTATGGAATTTAAGAAATTGCATTTGAATTATTCAAATTTGAATTTTAAATTGCATTTTGGAATTTCAAAACAGTGAACAAATGTGATATTTGAAAAGTTCATGATTTTCTGATTGGGATATATATAAAATTTGTGCAAATTGGAGTTACCAATTAAAAGTTATGATTTATAGAAGATTCACTCGTTTTTCTGGAATTTTGGAAAATAGAAAAAGGGTTTGGAAATTTTCTGCACCCGGGGAGAACAGACCCATGCTGGATGACAGATGGGCCCAGCGCCCGCGTGGCGCCACTGTGGCGCGGGTGGAGGCTGACTGGGCTTCCAGCGAGCATGACAGGTGGGCCCTGTGGTGGCGTGGAGGAAAAAGGGGCAAAAAGCCCCACGGCTTGCGGCGCCTGGGGATCGAACCCAGGTCTCTACCGTGCGCGCGGGGGAGCAGAGCCACTGGGCTGGTTCGTGTTTCTTGACAGATACAGAGCAGCGTTGTGGTTAAGGTTCAGTTTTCCGTCAGTTAAGATTTTAACTGAACATTGTTCAGTTCGTGCAGGTTCAGGCTTCAGGCGCGATGGCGGACAGGGAGCAGGGCGACCGGTCGATCGCCGCTGTGCGCTGCCCCGCCGTGGGCGCTCGCCCGCGGCTGACCGAGCGGGTGGCCGGTGCGGCCGCTGCCGGTGTGCTGCGGCCGGAGAGGCAAGGAGCGGGAAGGGGTGCGGAGGCGGATGGTTACCTCGCTGCTGCAGAGGAGGGAGCGGTCGGAGCAGCGGTTGGTGGCGACGGAGGCGAAACCCGGCGACGGTGCGGGAGTTACGGTGGTCCTCGGGGGAAACCGAGGCCACGGGGAGGAAGAGGGCGCCGCGAGCTTTCCATTCCCACGATCTGCAGCCCGAGGTGGCCACCCCTTCCCCGACGCCATGAAAACTTCCTCCTCCGGCCATGGATGCTCGGTGGATGTGGTGAAAGAAACAGAGAAGAAAGGGAGTGGAGAGAGGGGTGGCGGCGGAGGGGGAAGAGGAGAGGGGAAGGAGAGTCTAGGGTTAGGGTTCGGAGGGAGATAGGGATGGCTTTAAGGAGGGGAAAGCTTGAGGGGGAGGGGACCATGGCCACGTACTGTACCACCTCGTGAGGAAGACGACAAGGAGGGGCCTCCTGGTGGGCTGGGTGCAAAGGGGTAGTAGGTGGGCTGTTGGGCCTGACTCCCCCTAGAGAGTTGATTTTTATCTCTTTTTTTTTGTAAAAGTGAAGGAGAAATTGGAAATTGGAGGGGTTTTACACATGCAAAAAATTATGAAATAAATTTCATTGCATTTGGAATTGAGAATGCCCAAGTGCACCAACTCTTGTTTTGGAAAATTTTAAATATTTGTGCTAATTGAATTTGATTGAATTTTTGGGTGAATTTTAAACTGGTTTGAATTTTTCACATGGTTTTGAAAGTATATGCAATGCATAATGCACGATGCAATGCTATGCAAAAGAAAAGCAAACAACATCTATTTGGAGAAAATTCCCCGGGTGTTACAGACGACACCACTAACAAGGGATTGCGCCCTTGCAATCCACCTGCTAACCCGGGAGGGGAAAGAAGTTCGACTATCGATTCTTCATGCTTCCAGCTGATCTGCTCGACACCACTAACAAGGGCTTCTCGACACCACTAACAAGAGATTCTTGCTAGGGCTGACGACGACGTTCTTCCACCAGGAATCTTCCGATGATCGAACCTATTAGGTTAAAGGCTCAGAAAACGTCCATCCACGTAGGATCCTAACACTTTGAAAGATAGACAAGAGGGGGAGACTCCAAAACAAATAAGATGGGAGGGGAAATAGAACAGAGATAAGGAGAAAAACCAGAATCCTATTGAGATGTTTTTCCGAAATAGTTTAGCAGAATTAGTTTTTGACACTCTAGAAACAACGACCGTTAGCGAGGTTATCCTACAGGCTTTGCGGACCCGTTGCTTCGATAACCATTCGTATCGAAACAATCTCGGGAATCGGAACCAAGGCTCTGATACCATTTGTGACGCCCCGAGATAGGGCACTATGCAGATTTCAGCATTCCCGCCAAAATCTACATAATAACCGATTCCAGGTTGCCACTTGTGATAACATTACAACAGTTCACGAATAATCCACAATTACAACAGAAACAGATAGATACAAGATGACTCAAACGAGCCAAGGATACAACTGATACATTACAAAGATCCAAATAACGGCGGAAGAAACAACATAGTGTCCGACTACGGACAAGATACAAATTGGACTAAGAGTCCTGAAGATAACCGAGAGCGTCCAATCCCTGCCCAGGCCAAGCCGGAGGGATTCCCAAGCTAACATCGTCAGACTTCATACCTGTTGACTGCAATTTGGAATTTGCAGCCACGAAAGAGATTCGTGGGTCAGTACGGTTAAGTACTGGCAAGTGGAATAAAACCCATACTCACAAGATACCGGCGTAGCCAGTCATCACAAGATACAAATACTTTGGGATCAACGGAAAGGAAGGGATTATTGCAAATAAGCGACAGCAGGCTGCACTAACCAACTACAGAGAGATACTACAACTTCCGGCTAACAGAAAGAAGATAAGATCGAGGATAGTAACCAACTGAAAGTAACTCCAAACAAACCCATCCTGGATCTCGCCCCTTATCCAAAGAAGCAATCCGAGGATAACTCACACAGTTGGATTAATGAATAATGGATCAGGTTGTTGTGTCAATAAGACTATTACTAGTCAAGTTATTATCATTAGGTGTAAGTTGTTCTGAGTACTTGTTAGCCAGTACTTTCACCAAGTAATCCATAACCGCGGAAAACACGGCTTCTCGAGAAGATTTATCCCTGCAGGGGGTGCTCCAGTACCCGTACACACTCAAGCCACCAACTAAAACTCAGGTTGGCTTGACACGACCCAAACCATCTCCACAACCCATCCTAGGAGCCACGGAGCTATAAGGTCCCGGCCAGTCCGCTAAGCGCAGGGGTGAAAACCACACCCCCCGGCACCACAGGCCTCGCCCTATATGCATCATCATCATAAGTAACCATGGGGGATCCACCCATTATGCAAGGAGCAAATGGAACACCCGAACTAAGTGTGGCTCTTCGGACAAGCTGCAGATCAGGTCTAAGTCGAGGGGGGTCCCATACTACCACCCGGATGCGGTGAGCACGCTCATCATGGATCAGTAGACAAGACCCTTTTCCTATTAGGGTCGACACTAGCAGGCCTCAAAACCACTTAGGGCCTCCTGCCGGTGCCTTATCAGCATATTATTAATAACAGGTTGAGTGATTAACATCGAGCCCCCAGAACATAATGAAGTAATAACAGAAAGTAACGGGTAACAGACTCGAGCAAAGCAACCTAAGCATGCTAGTAAGACACGGGCACAAGCAATGGTTATAGGTGTGGAGGTGAGGCAATATCAGGGTTAAAGGGTTCATGTGATAGGTTCGTAACAGAAACAACTACTACTAAGGCTAGCAGAAAAGAACAACGGCAAGAATCGGTAACAAGTGATGAAAGGCAGCCATATGGCAGCAAGTGAGTATACTTGCCTGAGATCCCGCAAGGTAGCAGAACTTGTCGTTGCTCACATCATCTCAACGTCCTATCCGGGAAGAAGCAACGAACCTCGAACAAACACCGGATGCAACAATTACTACTACGGCAAAAGATCCAGCATGACCAAGATATGGATGCATGACAAGTTTAAAGATGCATCAAAGTAAACTAGTTGACAAGATAAACAGATTTAAATGGACCCATATGCAATTTGAGTTGCATATGAAAAGCCCATGAATTATGGTTAGATTATTTGTTTTCCAACTAATCAACAGGTGAAGGTGGATTAGCATGATGCATGGATGAGGAAAACAGCAAAATAACAACAATAGAACCAATTGAAATAAGGTTTAACAAGTTTGGAAATTATTGGCTAAGATTGGAAATTTTGGTTACTTAAACATGTCACACAAGCAATTGTTGTTTTCACCAAGTTAAAGTGTTCAAAACAATTAACAAAGTTTATATTTGAAAAGAACATCAAATTTTAGTTGGATTACATGTTTCAAATATTTAAATTGGAATTAGGGTAATTTAATTATGAATTAAACAATATTAAACAAGTTTTAAATTGGAATTAATTCAAATAGGAATATTAATTGAATTTTTAATTGCTCAAAATATTAAACCAAGTTCATATTTGGAAAGGTTATGTTTTTTCTGGTTGGAAAGCATATGTTACATGTTTAGAAATAATTAAATTTGAGCAAGTTATGATTTTAGCAATTTTAATTGAATTAAACAAGATTTAAATTGTTTAGGAAATTTTAATTATTCAAAACAGGAAACAAAAATTATATTTGAGTAGGTTATGCAAAATGGTATGGAAAACATATTTTATTTGCAATTATTGGATTAACAATGAATTAGTTATGGAATTTAAGAAATTGCATTTGAATTATTCAAATTTGAATTTTAAATTGCATTTTGGAATTTCAAAACAGTGAACAAATGTGATATTTGAAAAGTTCATGATTTTCTGATTGGGATACATATAAAATTTGTGCAAATTGGAGTTACCAATTAAAAGTTATGATTTATAGAAGATTCACTCGTTTTTCTGGAATTTTGGAAAATAGAAAAAGGGTTTGGAAATTTTCTGCACCCGGGGAGAACAGACCCATGCTGGATGACAGATCGGCCCAGCGCCTGCGTGGTGCCACTGTGGCGCGGGTGGAGGCTGACTGGGCTTCCAGCGAGCATGACAGGTGGGCCCTGTGGTGGCGTGGAGGAAAAAGGGGCAAAAAGCCCCACGGCTTGCGGCGCCTGGGGATCGAACCCAGGTCTCTACCGTGCGCGCGGGGGAGCAGAGCCACTGGGCTGGTTCGTGTTTCTTGACAGATACAGAGCAGCGTTGTGGTTAAGGTTCAGTTTTCCGTCAGTTAAGATTTTAACTGAACATTGTTCAGTTCGTGCAGGTTCAGGCTTCAGGCGCGATGGCGGACAGGGAGCAGGGCGACCGGTCGATCGCTGCTGTGCGCTGCCCCGCCGTGGGCGCTCGCCCGCGGCTGACCGAGCGGGTGGCCGGTGCGGCCGCTGCCGGTGTGCTGCGGCCGGAGAGGCAAGGAGCGGGAAGGGGTGCGGAGGCGGATGGTTACCTCGCTGCTGCAGAGGAGGGAGCGGTCGGAGCAGCGGTTGGTGGCGACGGAGGCGAAACCCGGCGACGGTGCGGGAGTTACGGTGGTCCTCGGGGGAAACCGAGGCCACGGGGAGGAAGAGGGCGCCGCGAGCTTTCCATTCCCACGATCTGCAGCCCGAGGTGGGCACCCCTTCCCCGACGCCATGAAAACTTCCTCCTCCGGCCATGGATGCTCGGTGGATGTGGTGAAAGAAACATAGAAGAAAGGGAGTGGAGAGAGGGGTGGCGGCGGAGGGGGAAGAGGAGAGGGGAAGGAGAGTCTAGGGTTAGGGTTCGGAGGGAGATAGGGATGGCTTTAAGGAGGGGAAAGCTTGAGGGGGAGGGGACCATGGCCACGTACTGTACCACCTCGTGAGGAAGACGACAAGGAGGGGCCTCCTGGTGGGCTGGGTGCAAAGGGGTAGTAGGTGGGCTGTTGGGCCTGACTCCCCCTAGCGAGTTGATTTTTATCTCTTTTTTTTGTAAAAGTGAAGGAGAAATTGGAAATTGGAGGGGTTTTACACATGCAAAAAATATGAAATAAATTTCATTGCATTTGGAATTGAGAATGCCCAAGTGCACCAACTCTTGTTTTGGAAAATTTTAAATATTTGTGCTAATTGAATTTGATTGAATTTTTGGGTGAATTTTAAACTGGTTTGAATTTTTCACATGGTTTTGAAAGTATATGCAATGCATAATGCACGATGCAATGCTATGCAAAAGAAAAGCAAACAACATCTATTTGGAGAAAATTCCCCGGGTGTTACAGCCTCCGTGATCGGTCACACGTACGGTTGATGACGACCTCCATTCCCTCGATCCAGCGGGGCAGCGGAAGTAGAGGATCCCTCGGAACTCCAGCAGCATGACGGCGTGGTGGTGGTGGTGAAGAATCCCACGGTCAGGGCTTCGCCAAGTCGGAGACCATGGAATGGAGCAGCGGGTGGAGAGAGGTGGAGATGACACCAAGTGTGTGGGGAGAGGGAGGTCCAACCCCTCTTTATATAGGAGGGGGAGGCAGCCACGAATTGTTGGTGCCTCCACCTCTCCCCTCATCATGTGGGTGGAGCCTCCAGTCAACCCACTCATTCTCTCATCAATTCCCACTCAAAATTCCAAGGGTTTTCTTTAATAAATAAATATAACAATTTTATTTATTTATTTTTAATATTTGTTAATCCTATTAACAAACATTAACACTTACCCCTTGAAATATTTGTTAATCAAACATTAACATATACCACCTTGAACTATTTCAATATTCCCCGAAACAATTCCGATGACTATTTCAATATTCCCCGAAACAATTCCGATGACTATTTCAATATTCCCCGAAACAATTTTGGTGCTGTCCAAACTTTTCTCCGATATTCCGTATCCTCTCAAATGCGTCATCGAACCTTAAGTGTGTCACCCTACGGTTCACGAATAACATAGACATGATCGAGACTCCTCTCCAATCAATAATCAATAGCGGGATCTGGAGATCCGTGATGACTCCTATATATTAAACGATGACTCTCGTGATCGTGTGAACCATCAACGTCGTAACTATTCCCTTTGTGTCGCGATATTTTACTTGTCCGAGATTCGATCATTGGTATCAACCATACCTTGTTCAATCTGTTACCGACAAGTACTCATTTCTCGTTCCCGTGATATGACATCCATGTCAGCTAGTCACGTGCTTGCAAGCGGTGTCGATGTGATATCACCGAGAGGGCCCAGAGTATATCTCTCCGTCATTTGGATGGACAAATCCTACTCTTAATCCATGATCCTCAACTAATACTTTCCGAATACCTAACGACACCTTTATAGTCACCCTGTTACGGTGTCACGTTTGATGACATCAAAGTACCCTTCCAGTATTAGTGATTGCCATGATCTCATGGTCTAAGGAATAAGTTACTTCGTATGTTTGATATAACAATATAAACTTAATGACTTGATCGCATTGCTATATTCACTTTGGGTATATGTTCATCACATCATTTTTCTAATGACATGACCCCGTTATTAACAACATCCAATGTTCATGATCAGGAAACCTTGATTATCTATTAATCAACAAGCTAGTTAAAAGATAGGCTTTACTAGGAACCATTGTTTGTTTATTAAACACACATGTATCAACGTTTCCGGTTAATACAATTCTAGCATGAGAAATAAACATTTATCATGAACAAGGAATAAGATAATAACCACTTTATTATTGCCTCTCGTGCATATTTCTTTCAATCTCCCACTTCCACTAGAGTCAATAATCTAGTCTGTAAGCACTTAACACATATGGCGTTCCAGTGTTATTACCATGCTTCGCATGTGGTAAAAATCATCAAAAAGATCTGAACTATTCAGGTCCTATTGTATTTGCATGTTCTTTGCGTCTATACGCATCACTCATTCTCTAATGAGATGGCTTTGTATATATTTGGTCAACCGGTGAAACCTTAATTCCTTAGCTTAAACCAATGTTACTAACTTTGTGAAAATGTAGCTTCATAGTGTCAACTGTAACATCCCAAGTATGAAAAATAGCCATTAGAATGTTTGCTATCTGTTATTTTATGTTTTGCATCATGACATCATGTTCATTGCATTTGTTTTGCTTGTTTTCCATTTGTTTTCCTCTGTTTTCATTTGTTTTCCTTTGTTTTCTATTTGAATTTCAAATCAAATTTCAAACCTTTTGTTTCATACTTGTGATGTTACAATTTCCAAATGAATATTTCAAATCAAAACAATCATTTGTTTCCATTAAAGTTGTGATTTCAAAACTGTTGATTTATTTCTAATCAAAAATTCATTTAATACCAAACCCTTTGCAAATTCAATTAATTTCCAAAACAGCAACCCCTTTTTGAAAATTATGAAAGTGACAAAACACTTCCATCATTTGTTTCCATTAAACTAAGGTTCAAACTATTTAAATTATTGCTTTCAATATTTCACTTAATATTCCAAATTCATTCAAATTCCTTTTCAAATTCAATTAACTTTTCCAAACAGCAACCATTTTTCAACTTTATGAAAATTACCAAAACAAATCAATCTTCTGTTTCAATTAAACCTGAGGGTTCAAACTATTTTAAGTGGTTCTTTTTAATTATTCATTTAGTAGCAATTTCCACCAAATTCAATTGAATTTTAAAACAGCAACAAGATTCAAATTTTGAGAAACAAACCATTTCACAATTGTGCCTTTAACTAATAACCTATAAAAAAATCATCCACCAAATTTTTCTACTCCTAAAAACCTCCCTTTCTCTCTTATTCCAATCTGCAAAAAAAAAACAGCTAGAACAAAATAATAAATAAAAACCCAAAGGCAGAGAGGGGCAGGC
Organism: Alopecurus myosuroides; assembly: GCA_028641055.1. Classification (NCBI taxonomy): domain Eukaryota; kingdom Viridiplantae; phylum Streptophyta; class Magnoliopsida; order Poales; family Poaceae; genus Alopecurus; species Alopecurus myosuroides. The sequence continues at coordinate 367,309,842 of CM054057.1, read as the reverse complement.
CCAGCCCACCAATTTTTCCCCAGGCCCATACCCCCTCGAACATCGTCTTCCTCGTACGGCACCCATCCCCTGCATCCACGTCGCCTGGTTCAGAGGAGGAACGGCTGAGCGGCTCCTCCCCCTCCCTTATAACCCCTAGCTCGAGCTCGATGCCCTAGCCCCCTGCCCTAACCCTAATTCTCTCCCATCTCCCTCTCCACCGCCTCCATTCTTCTCCTCCCCTCTGCTCTCTTCTCTCTGCAGCTCTCTGAACCTGACCACACCCGAAAATCCCCCCTCCTCCCTCCGGCGATCGCCGCCGGTGGAGACCTCCTCCTCGATGGCTGGGGCCGGGAATGGAAACCCCCGGCCACCCTCTTCCTCCTCCACCCCGCGGCGAGGGCCGGGAGCCAAGGAAGCGCCGCCGCCATCCACTCCTCGCCGCCGGCCACCTCTGCCCGAGTGCCTCCTCCCTCTGTCCGCTCGAGGTGAGCTTTCCCTCCCCCTCTCGCTACTCCCTCACCTCCTCCCTCTCGCACACGTCCGCACGCCACTCGCAGCAGCACCCGCACGCGCACAACCACGTCGAGGCGCAGCAGCGCGTCGCCGTTCGCCGGAGACCATCCCACCGATCTGTCCGCGCCAGGTTCAGTTAGCGTCAGTTTCAGTTTCAGAGAAAAAAGCCACAGCGAACTACACCTTAACCCCTGCGCGTTTCCCTTACCTGACAAGAACTTGCAGCCACCGCAGTGGTAGCTGCCCACTGCGCACAAGCCAGAGGTGGGGGGTTCGAATCCCACCCCCCACGGGATTAAACCCCCATTTTCCTTTTTAATTTTTCACAACCCAAACAAGCTGCTAATCACAACCAAGTCCCTGCTGTTAACTTCTAGATCCCTACTAATTATTTCTAAGGCCCTAGCTGTAAATAAAATGGCAGATTACACCTTAAACTTGTAAATTGCCTAAATAATTCATTTTAACTCCAATTTCAACATTTTAAATATGTATTTTGTACCAAATTGAATTCTCTACCCAAATATAAAATTTGTTTACTGTTTTGAATATTTTAAATTGGTGAAATATTTAAAAACTTGTTTAATTCACTTAATTTTGCAAAATTCATAACTTGGGCATAAAAATTCCAAATTCAACAAACTAAATATGTTTTCCATTCAATTTTTCATGTACTTTCCAAATATTAATTTTGTGTTCTGTTTTGAATAATTTAAATTGCTGAAAACAACTGTTTCTTAATTAATGCATTTAAAATTGCCAAAATAATAACTTGCTCATTTTAAATCCATTTTCCACAAATGAAATATGTTTTCCATGCAAAATTAAACCACCTTTTCAAATATAAAATTTGTTCCATGTTGTGAATAATTAAAATTGGTTAAATGATTTAAACCTTGTTTAAATCATTTAAATATTGTTAAATTCATAACTTGGTCAAATTAAATTCTTTCTGAACATATAAAATATGTTTTCAAACCATAAAAGTATAAACTTTTCAAATATGACTTTCAACTAATGTTTTGCACAAATAAAAATTCAAATAAGTTCATGTTTGAATTAAAGTCATTTAAATCTTGTTTAACTTGTTTAATTCATAAGTAATTCATTCAAAAATCCTTTTTCAACAAGTGAAACATGTATTCCAACTAAAATTTTGTGCTCTTTTCAAATATAAACTTTGTTATCTATTTTGAACAATTAAAAGTGGTGAAAACAACAAATGCTTGCGTAACACCTTTAAGGAACCAAAATTCCATAACTTAATAAATGAATTTCCAAACTTGGTAAACCTTATCTCAAATTGTTTCTGTTGTTGTTTTCTTTCTGTTTTCCTCATCCATGCATCATGCTAATTCACTTACACATGTTGGTTAGTTGTAAAACAATTATTTCAACCTTAATTCATGGGATTTCCATATGCAATCCCAATTGCATGTGGGTCCATTTAATCATGTTGTTACCATGTCAACTATCTTATTTCTGATGCATCAATTAAATGGTCATGCATCATCCCATGTTTGTGCACTATGCCATGTTATTGATTGTTTGTCTCTCTGCGTTGTTTGTTTGCTTCTTCTCGGATAAACGACGACGTTGAGACCGACGATACTTACGACACCCCTTCTAAGGATCTATCTCAGTACCAGGCTGCTGAGTTTGCAGGCAAGTATTCACTCACATGAACCATTGTGTTCCTTTCAACATTGGATACCGATACTTTCCGTTGTCTATTCTGCTAGCCCTATGCATCGTTGCTTGTTCTCCGAACCTATCACATGATATCCTGAACCCTGATATTGCCTCACCTCCACTCCTATCACCCCTTTGCTTGTGCCCGTGTCTTACTAGCATGCTTAGGGTTGTTTTGCTCGAGTCTGTTACCCGTTACTTTCTGTTACTATATTATTTATGTTCTGGGGCTCGATGTTAAACAACAACCTGTTAATTTTGAGGTAATAATAATTTGCTGATAAGGCACCGGCAGGAGGCCCGGCGTGGTTTTGAGGCCTGCTAGTGTCGACCCTAATTAGGAAAAGGGTCTTGTCTACTGATCCATGATGAGCGCACTAACCGCATGTGGGAAGCGTGTATGGGCGCCCCCCTCAATTTGATTCGATTCGCATCTCGTCCAAATCGCCACACTTAGTTCGGGCTTTCCATTTGATGCATGCATGTGCAGGTGCGAACCCTTGGCGCCAGGGTGGAACTTTTGTCGTCGGCATTTAGGGCGGCGTGGTCTTAGAGTGCTATGAGGGTCCCCTTTTCTTCGTGGGGCTCGATTAGCCGCGCACGCACAACATGTGGTTCTTTGGGCTTGATGCGAAGAAGAGTTGAGTTGTGTTGAGTGCCCCGCTTGGTGGGAGGCATTCCATCTGGCGGGTTATTCTTACGTGTACGGCCAAATTGGTGCATCCCTGCAGGGTAAATCTTCTCGAGAAGCCGTGTTTTCCGCGGTTATGGATGACTTGGTGAAAGTACTGGCTAACAAGTACTCAGAACAACTTACACCTAACTAATGATAACTTGACTAGTAATAGTCTTATTGACACAATAATCTGAACCATCATTAATCCAACTGTGTGAGTTATCCTTGGATTGCTTCTTTGGATAAGGGGCGAGATCCAGGATGGGTTTGTTTGGTGGTTAGTTGTAGTTGGTTACGATACGCTATCTTATCTCCTTCTGTTAGCCGGAAGTTGTAGAATGTTTCTGTAGTTGGTTAGTGCAGCCCGCTGCCGCATCTTTTGTATCACCCCTTTCTTCCGTTGAACCCAAAGCATCTGTGCTTGGTGTTGACGGGTACACTTTGGTGAACTGTGAGTCTTGCTTGCCAGTACGTTTATGTACTGACCCCTTTGGGGCTGTGGTTTCCGCAGACTACGTTTCCGAGGATCCCCATGGTGGCTACTACGTGGAGTATGACGAGACTGCTGACGAGTAGATAGCGGACCCGGGAAGGATCCGAGACTTCGTGGATGGGCTCCGTCTTTTCGTTTCCGGCCTCTTAGGCCTATTTGGATCTTGTCTGTACTCAGACACTTTGGATGCTTCCGATGTGATGTAATGATGAATTGTTGGGACATGTGTCCTCTGGATGATTGTATTTGCTATCTCTACTCTAATGAGAGCTATTTGCAACTTATTTCAATCTTTTGTGTCTTAGAGATCTGTTGTGATATCACTTGTTCAAATGCCGTTGACGTACCATGTGTGTATGTTATGAAGTACGTCAATGGAAGTATCTGGATTTCTATGGGATGGTTTGCGCAGACGATGAATAGTAGAGAATGGTTGTCACATGTTTACGTGTTGGCCTACTTATATTGAGATGCGGGTGCCGGTATGCCCCGTAAGCCATTTATCTAATGTTTATCGGACTGTGAGTATCCCCTAGAAGTCCGGGTGCGACATCAACATTCTTGGAAATTCACCAAGTTCAATAAAGAACTCCTTAACACAAAATAATCCTATTATTTGTTGTCAACACAACGATATACTTAGTCTTTGTTGTAGTATCCGTCACAATACTTTATTTTTTCAAACTCTTTCAAATCTAGCATGGAACTTTCTTCCAGTCTATTGTGCTACCTTTCATCACATGTTTTAATTCAGATAAAATTACTTGAATAAATGACAAGACTATTAGTGTAACATATTACAACTAATATTTTGTCATTACTACATAGGAAAACATATCCTTAGCATTTGTGAAATGGCATAAGGATCTCTCCCACTGTTGTCTAATAATCATATGCATTATCCTGCTATTACATTTGATAGCATAGGACTCATCTGGTTGTGTACATAGCATGGAACACATGACTTAGAAATCTTAATTTCAATTATGTTCATCATGTGTCAAAACAGTTGAATCTTGATCAATTCTTTTCCATGTGACAAGAACTTCTTCTTGTCATTTCGATATTGACTTACTTCAGTATTTCATCTATGTAATTTGTCTTTAACCATATCATGCGCTTCAATCCATCTCTTATAGATATCGATGCCCAATATTTCCTAAGCCTTTCATCAATATGAAAATCTTAACTGTGTTAATTTAAATACGTATTTTCCAATCAACCATATGTCATGTACATAAAGCATTGGAAATATGTCATAGCGCTCCCACTTAATTTCTTGTAACTTTACAAGCATCTTTATCGTTCATGATGGAATCAAACTCTTTTGATAACTACATTAAGGTAAAGATTCCAACTTCGTTATGCTCACTTCAATCATTGAAGTGTGCATACCTTTCCAGCAACCTTTTCAATTTTACAAAACTCTCAGACTGTGTCAAGTACACATCCTAGATCAAACTTCCTTGAGAGGAAAGTTGGTATTTGTTATTCAACTGCCATATCATAATATGTAACTTTTGCTAGAACTATCCAAAAAAGACTAAAGCATCAATACGGAAGATAAAAATCTTGAAGTCGTCAACTCTTTGAACTTTGTCGAAAACACCTTTTCGACAAGTACAACATTCAAAGGATGTAAAAATCCATGTCTTTTTTGCTATATAGACCCGTTTGCTATCGTTAGGCGCCATGCCTATCGAAAAGGACTACCAAGTCACATACTTGATATCCTACAGGGATACTATCGCAGATATAATGACTCATAGCCAATTTTACGAAGTCAGGACGCATCATTTGCTTCCTTTATAAGGTCCAGGTCCTTTGTTGTCACAACAACACTTTACTCTCAAACCACAAGTTGGTCTAAGTACAAAGTTTTAGGACTTTTGTGGTTCAGTTCGCAAACTCATTCGAAGTATCTACAACACATGTAGTGTCTTCTACTTGGTCGAAATAGGAAACCCCGGAACAATTTCCAGTGCTGCGCTACTCTTGACATGGTAACGAACATTCTCTAATCTTGTTGAGTTTGTACCGTCCTCCCACTCACTTGTTTCGCAAGAACTAATTTCTCGAGAAATCAACCCTTTCTGACAAACAACATTTGTCTTTTGGTTCGGTGATAGGAGAAATACCCAATAACCTTATAAACATATATGTATCCCATTTTGGTTGTAAACATTTTACACATGTTATGCATACCAAAAGATAAGAAAAAGACAATTTGGTTCATTACCCAAGCCATATCCTATATGGTGTCAATTTCAACGGATCATGATGGCGCTCTTTTTAGTGTAAAATCGGTTGTCACTAATATATAAACTACAAAATCATAATGGCATTTTTAGTAATCTTACCATGTCCAACAAGGTTTGATTTTGTCTCTTGAATACTCCAAACTAATGTGGGGTATTCGAGAAGTATAAGTTGTAGAACAATTATGCAACTCCTCAAATGTTTTGCTAAGCTTGTAACTCAAACTTTAACCTTTATGATCCAGTCATAAATTCTTGATTATCTTGTTACGATGATTTTTACTTCATACTAACAATAATTTGAACCAATTCAAAAATGCCAAACTCCGTTCTCTTTAAATAGATATACTCATATATCTACTCAAATCATCAACAGAATTGTATGAAGGAAAAATTAATCCACCACACACGACTACACATAATGGACTATATACATCAATATGTATAATCTCCACTAAATTAGTCGTCCATTCTTCTTTGGCCTATGAACGACATTTTAGTCGTCTTTTGGAAGAGGTCTCACAAGCGTCAATTTATTCAAAACAAAATGACTCCAGAAGTCCCTTCATGTTTTCCTTTTCGATATGAACTAAAATGGTGGTGTCACAATTTAAGTGAAATTCTTTTACGTCTTGCAACGTTTAGCATTTTGTCGTATAGATGTTTACTTTACCAACAAGATTTATATTAACGCATCCATCAATTATGGAATATGGTCATAGTTTGAACAATCTCATTTGTTCTCACAAAAGACCGGAACAAAATAAAAACTTATTAAGTTCTTAAAATAAATCTTGAATGTTTGGTTCGATACAACAATGAACACAATAACACTTTATTTCAGTTCTTGTCATGATCGATTCCACATCTACTAATAGTTCCTTTTTAGGCCTTGTATTTCTTGCATTGTGTTGCTTTGTATGACAACTCCTACCAACCAATCTGGTATCAAAATACCCAAAAAAAAAATACTTTGTTAACTAGTAATACATCTATAACTTGTATATCAAGCATATACACCTGAGCTGGACTTTTCCAGTTATCTTCTTTTCTGCCATATATCTTTTTGTAATTATATTTTCAATATTCCCTTTTTTACAGAAGAATCATTTAACATCAAACAATGTTAGTCGTACTAGCACATTTTCCTTGGCGTGTTAGTCATATACTATCACCCATTGAGTCGTACTTTGAGTTTGATTGTTCTACTAATATCACCATATTAATAGCATTCTTCCAGATTCCACTCTTAGAAATATCCAAGAAAGGTAAACGATTTTTACCCATACTTTTAATCCAAACCATCATAAGAATTTTGTGATTAATCTACTATAGCTTGAAGGAAGGAATTTAGAGGATAATTTTTAGCGCCCAACTTTTGGAAGATTCAAACGCCTAGCGTCTTCAATCATTGCATATATTATAATATAAGCATACATTGTCACGCTAAATTATACTTAGTCATGTGGCCACAAATAAGTTTCTAGATATCAATATATCTTTCACTTCATTGTTTCTGAAAACAATTCTTTTCAGTTACTAAATCACCTTGATCAACAAAACATTCTTTTGAAGATAAAGTAATATGGAAGCAACCATGACTCTGGATTCTAAGTAGGAATTGGTTGCTCTCTAGATCAATCAATCATTAATCATATGGAGCTAGGTAGGAAATACCGAAACTCTAAAATAGGACTCAGTTTCAAATTTCACTAATACGATACCAATCTTAAATGGTTTTTACCTGATCATAACAGTTATATCTCAATTAACAATTTAAGTGTAAGGTAGTTTGTGGATGCCAATGAATACTACAATTTGTGCAAATTCACTTTGATTAGTTGTTCATGATAAATAAGTTCAAGTTAATTCAAAATTACTACGTGAACTCCCACTCAAAAACAACATCCCTCTAGTCATTTTAGTGATTACACGGACCAAATTCACTACCACAAAACCGATCATCACGTGAGATGGTGTAGCTGCAAAGGCTAACATCGACATGTTCATCATATCATCCATATGGCTCATGCTTTACCTTTCGGTTACGTGTTCCGAGGCCATGTATGTACATCCTAGGCTCGCCAAGTAGAACCGTAGTATTGCGTGTGTTCCGAGGCCATGTCTGTACATGCTAGGCTCGTCGGCACCCGTTGTATGCGAACGTTGTGTCTGTCACACCCGATCATCACGTGGTGTCTCGAAACGACGAACTTTCTTAACGGTGCATACTAAGGAAGAACACATTATTATCTTGATATTAAGTGAGAGGGATCATCTTATAATGCTACCATCGCTATCTAAGCAAAATTAAATTCATAAAAGTATTAACATCACATGTAAGGATAATGTGATATGATATGGTCCTTCTTGCACTTGATCTCCATCATGTGCATCATGGTATGATCTCCATCATTCCACCGGTGTGGCACCAAGGTCCATGGGACCTCCATCTTGATTGTCCATCAATGATAAGAAAACCATATGGATACCTTCCGGTATATCAATAATTTACAAAAGAGATCATCTCATAATCAAATTTGTAACATTGATCATATCACATCATATGCCCAGCAAAAACTAGTTAGACGCCTCTAATTTATTTTTTGCATATTTTACGTGGCTTAGGGCTTTCGAGGATAGAACCGTTCATACCTACGAACATCAACCACAACGTTGATAAACACATTTTTAACAAACCTTCGTAGATTAGGTCTTAACTATAGTTGGAGAAACTGACACCCCCTCAGCCACAAGTGAGACAGGTCTCACGTACATAGTACACGCAAAGTTTGTCTAGGGTAGATTCATCCAACTATGCCACTAAGATCATAAAATACTCAAGGAGGCAATAACATGATCATCAACGCCCACATACACCTATATGTTCTACCCGTGCAAAACATCTACGCATAGATCCGGCTCTGATACCACTGAAGGGTTCGTTGCATAGAAAACAAAAAAAATTCCTAAGCGAGAGATACCCGAAGGGCCAAGATCTAACTGTAGGGTCCGCCCTTCGAACCACTGTTCAAGGACACCTCCGATATGGATACATTCACGATTCCAGAAATTCAGTCGTGAACAACATATCAAGTTGGTACACAGATACAATATCCATTACACGGTTGCATAAACACTTACAAAAAGGGCATGGTCACTTGACCAAGCCTAAACGGCTGCCACGCAGGGCAACACACAACACACACAGCGGAAGACTAAACACACTCATAACGCGGTAGAGCCCAAGTCACGCCTTAACCTACAGGCTGCTGACCCGGAGACGATCCTAGTTCGCAAAGCCATCAGCTCCGTACTCCTCTTCATAGACCTTCTTCTGAGACTCCTTCCACAGTCTGGCAAATAGATACCAGGGGCGAAACCATAATGAGTACATTTGAATGTACTCAGCAAGACATCCATCATGTAACCTACCAAATATGCAAGTATGCTTATATGGTGGAATAGGTAGGCTATAAATAGGGTTCACTATCAATGGAGTTCATATAAGATGACACCACAGTTGCAGTCAAATTAATATGTATCTTCGTTGAAGAAGATACTTCAGAAGAAAATAATATAGTTTTATTTCTCTTGTAGATATCACATGTACAAGAGGTTTTGTTAAACTTTTGTTTAAAAGGGAATTTTCTCTTTGCAAAACTTCTTGGAATTAGTTTCCAGAATTCTCGCTAAGAGTAGAAAAGTTTTATTTGCAAAAAATTTTAGTTTGTAAAACAACTTCTGGCTTTCCATCAACGGTACCTCCACGGTACAAGATTTCCTTCCTTTCTGAACTTCACCAGTTCAACACCTTTTGAAAACTTCCTTCTTAAAAACATTGACACAACACTAGCTACATGGCCATTCAACTGTCCATATCCGAGGACGCGGCTTCTTCGAAAAAGTTGTACTCTGCAGAGGTGTACACATCCACCAGATCCAGTACACCTGCCGTGAACAACCACGGACTGTAACAACAGTATGTAAACATCAGGTATCTGATCATAACCATCCACTAAGTTCAAGCTAGTATATGTCTATCTCTTCAGTCGAGTGTCCGCATCCCCGGCACCGGGCTAATACCCACCACGACGGAAGCCCCAACTGCTGCGTCCGGAGGGAAAATTAATCCCACACTTTTTATGTCTCAACATTGGGAGTTTTGATGACATTCGGTTCGAGGGTACGACGTCCCTTATAGCGATTGAGGTAGAACACACACACTAACAAGGACAAACTTCAAGTTAAGCCCCGTGCCCATGTTGGGGTAGGGTGGAAGTACGGTAAAGGTTGTCCGGCGAAGACTAGGTTATGTGTCATTTTTGAAAAACACGTTTTTTTCCCCAAAAATGACCACTTCCACATTCCTCCGGAGAATAAGGATCCGCCTTTCCTCCGGGTTTTTCCATAAATCCTTTGTTTTGTAAAAACACAATTCTAAGGTGTCCACTTAGGGACTAGTATTTGTGATGGTAATAAATACCACATGGTGGCTTATGGGCTTGGTAACACCAAGTATTAACTAATGGCATAATAATATATAATATTAATAGAAGTGATACTCACTTCAGAATTAGTTTACTTTTGGAAATCAAAGTTTTGTAAAACTTTTCAGAAGTAAACATGCATGATAGATAATGATAAGTGTAATATCAGCAAGCATCAGGATGGCTTACCTTAAGTCTCTTAATGTCCCTGGCCTTGAAGCAACTTGAACTTGACGCACAGCTCCACAACTGCTTCTTCTTCTTCTTCTTCTTCTTCTTTGTTTTCTAGCGTCGTAAAGGAATAGAAGACACACACTCAGGTCTAAAGGACAAACAACTAAGCTAAGCAACACATACAGCAACAAAAGCTCACTCACGAGTTCTCTCGAAAAGATGACGCGAAAACTGTCTCACATAACGCTCACGGTTCAAAACTATCGTCAGGCACACATATGGTTTAGGAAACCATATCCCACATCTTACATACCATATATGGAGTGGTGTACCAATCTCATAATAATATATACAAGAAGCTAAAAATATAGCTTGTGGGTGCAAGGGGTTAGGTTGCTAAGGTAAAACAAACAGACAGGACAATACCCATGGCAGTGGGTATTAGCAACACACAAGCAATTGCCGCTTAATAAGTTTATGATTAGTTTGGATGCTTAGTTCACAAAATACTCCTAAGAACAACAACAAAACTAGCAAAACAAATAACACAAGTATGACACTCATGCTAAGGTACACACTCAGACAATATTCAAACATCAGGTATACACACACCAATTGAATAGACTATTTATTTACTACACTAATGTTTACTTGAAGTTATGGAATCCATCAATCATGAAAATTTAGCAAACAACCAGTAGCTAATAACAAGGATAACACATCATAAAAATAATCTAAAACACAGTCATCACTCCAGAAAATACTCCTATCAAAAGCATAAAAACAGGAATGCACTAATAACACATTAGTATGCAAATCTACACAAGCATGCTATAAGGAGTACTTACAATCTACAACTATAGCACATGCAACTAAAGAATTCATGGCATCATAACATAAGTAATAACTTCCTAAAAATGCTATAATAAACTCATACACTCATAAAATAAAAGATGGTAATACTAGAGCAAAATTCACCATTTTCTAGTGGTGACACTAGTTCAACACTAGAGAAGCAAACAATGCTATCATGATTCTTAAACCTAAACAAGAAAGTCATGAATATAAGTGTACCTAATAACAGTACACAAATCCTACTCATGCTAGGAAGCAAGAACATCAAAATAATTCCATGAAACAACTATTAAGCATGCAGAAATTAATTCTAGCAATTTCTGTTTTCTTTAACCAATTACTAGCAAGCAAGCAAGGTATAACTCACACAACCAATAGCTATGCACTTAAAGAAAAGTTATCTAAACATTTTCAAAAATCCAAACACTCAATTTAAAATCATTCACAAACAATCTATCAATCAAAAGGAATTTATTTCTTTTGCAAACAATTTAATTTAGCACTCAATAGTGAATCATTTCTTAACATGATGCTCCTAGGGAATATTATGCTAACAAATGGACCACATCTAACATACTAGTATCTTCTGATAAGAAATAAACTTCTGACTTGCATAAGTGAAAACAAACAAATATATTTTCCATGGTGGAAAAATAGCAATCAATCATATAATTAGAACATGTCAATTTCTCACATGTGCATGGTTGGGGATTTCCATCCACAACCAAGATGCAATGGGACCAGTGGGTTATGGGACCACTAATACCAAGGCAAAAGAGGTACTAAGCCTCTGGTTACTCATGAAAAACATTAGCATGCAAGATAAATAATACAAAGCCATTTATTCTAGTGAAAACAATACTAGTGCATAAGAATAACAAAACCTACACATGCTTCACTAAAAAAAACATGCAAGATAACAGAGGTATTATCTTCAAAATATGTCTCACGCGGACTTCTAAAGGATACTCGCCATTCCGTTGAACAGTAGTAGATTGGATTACGGGGCTTACCGGCACCCGCGTCCTCTTACGAGTAGGCCAACACACGTATGTGTGACAACCAACCCCTATCTGTTCAGCGTCGACGTAAACTATCCCATAGAAATCAGGATACTACCATTGACGTACTTCATACCATACACACATGGTACGTCAACGGCTTGTAACAGAATGATAGCACAGCATTGTAGCATCCCAACTTTTAATAAAGATGGAATACCTGTGTTATTGTGCTAGTCCCTGGATCAATTGCTAGCACCACAGTACAAAATGAAATATCATGCAAATGCATCAAATTCTATTACATCGCATGATCCAGTCTTTACAAAATAGGATTACAACTTGCATAGTCTTAGAAGACTAGCAGAAAACAAAGAAATACAACGGAATATATAGTACAACATTGAGCCCATCTTCTTCATGTGCCACAGGCAAAACATGTTGGCGATAGTCTCGAGATCCTAAACGAAATCCTCACTCGTCTTCAGAAACATCTGCAATATGGAATATGCAGCCACAAGGGAGTCAATACAATTTAATGTATTGGCAAGTAACACTATGGTGGATATAAATGGCAAGACTAGTACTACATGCTTATTTGGCTGAGTGGAGTTTAGGCTAAGTTTGCATAAAGCCAGTTTTGTCCTATCTCTTTTGTAAAACAAACTTTTCTTTTCAAAGGGGTGGCAACATTGGATTTAGATCCAAGCACCACAATACTCTTCACTTGGTCAAAATTTTACTTATTGAAATTGGTGATGAGATTCTTCCGTCAATCCTTGTCCAGCTGCTCATAGTTGTCCATAACCGGGGACACGGCTAAGATCTTAGTTTGTTGACTCTGCAGAGGTTGTGCACTTTCACCCTTTGTCTTCAATTAGCCCAAACATCCTATACACCCTGAGTGCATCATGGAAAGGAGAGAATTGAGACGAGATCTTTCAGAAGAAGAAGTCCAAACCCACCGGCAAGACCCGTTCCACCTATAATTTTGCTACATCTGCTTGTCAAGCCTGGGCTGAACCCTCACAACTTAATTGATCAAGACAGAGCCCATATTGTCAAAAGGCTGCACGGGAAGCTACTAGATTTAGAGGGACATAGTAATCTCTTTGTTCCTGGGTGGCCATCCGCAAGTGACAACCTCAAGTGGAATAACCCTTAGACAAGGGCCCTGAGGCAACACTCAACATAACCCAGTCTTACCACTTCCACCCAGGTGGTTTATTCATTAGTTATACTTATAAATTTTCCTCAACATCTAGTAAAACAATTTTTGTAGCATGGCTAAGCATCTAAATAAGTACCAAGGCATCAAAATAACAAGGTATAAGGATGGCTACACACTACTAGGATATAGCATAGCATAATATAACTTATTAAAAATTTCCTATCATGCATACTACTCAAAATCAACTAATGCATATAGAAAATAATGGGTATTTGTTGATGTGTTACTTGCCTTTTGAAAGTTTGCCGTTGCTCACACACTCTCTTCAACGTAGAACGTTCCACTCCGTTCAATCTATACAGTAAAATAAATAGCAATAAACAAGCAATACATCAAACCCATACAAACCAAGCAAGAAAATTCATATTATTTCATATTCGGTTTACGTTCTTTTTATGATTCAGTACACATAAAGAATCAAATGTGGGTTTGAGATTCATAAGATATGGCTATGGAAGTTTAAATTATCACATTCAAATGGTCACAAATTTTATTGTATGGGGTAATGCCTCTATGGATTAATCTAAGATGGTTTATGAATTGTGAAGTATGGCATAAAACGTTCTGATGCCAAAATTGAGATAATGTGAAGTGAATGAGTTCCATTATTTTAAATAGGAGCGCTATTACATATACAATTTCATATCATCCTTTTTCAAGGAATCGACTAAAAAGGATTTGTAAAATTTAAGTTATGATAAACTACTCAATATCTCTCATTTGAAATTTGAATATTTTATGATTTGTCGAAACTTGAAAACTAATTATATAAATGTGTTCTAGATGTTCTAAGGATTTTAGGATAGCAATTTCACGGAATTTGGATGAGCAGAACTGAACTAATGAGTTATGTAATTTTTTTGTCTAAAAGAAAAATGAAAAATAGAACATGGCCGGTTCTGGTTGGATAAATAGTGACTAAAAACTGGCCACAAGATCCTGATCTGATGGCTCTAATCTTGGGCATCAACTATTAGAATTAAGCACATAGGTGCATGCCGACATCGGCCGGGCGTTCATGCATGTTTCGTATACGAGTAGGATACATATATCAGAGTAGGAGTTAGAAACCGAGCCTGTCTAGTCCAAATAGTTCTATAGTCGATAGGCTAAAAATTCCTAGTATATATGTAAATTAACGCATGAATTTGAAGTTTATGTTATTTCGAGGAGGACTGAACATTGAACTCCCGTCTTTGCATTGCGGATGTACCATACGCAACTCAGTTTTCAAGCTTGTCGCTGCTAAAACTCAACATGCACATCGGTAAATAAATCACGAGCTAATGTATACACCATGCATGGCTGTAGCCAATGAATCACGCTCGCTCTTACGGATATTGCCTCAAGGATAGAAGTGTGGAACACGTGCAAACCAAACATGTAAACACTACCGGAGTAAGGAAACAGCAGCTCACCACGGAAGGAGTTCAGGTGGCGCAAAATGCATGTACGTCGGCGACGGGACGGTCTGCTCCTCCCAAGTCCTAATGCTTCTCATCGGAGTTAAGTACATCGGTGGGCTTCGGGTGAGGACGCCACAGAATGTCGGCTGTGCGCGAGAGTTGAAAAAAAATGTCAGTTAGATGCGTCTCGTCTGTGGGAGCCCGATGGTACAAAATGGAAGGGCAGGGAATGAGGTATCTCACTAGGGACGACGATGAACGGCGGCGCTCTGACCTTCGGGTGGTGGATGAAGCGGTCGATGTGGTGCTCCTGCGTCCACAAGTTGGTGTCAGCAAGGTGTGCTGTGTCGAGTATGTCTCGGTGATGAAAACTAGAGGGAGAGAGGTGCTCGGTGCTCACCAGGATTGACGGTGAATGGAGACGGCCGGCGACGTCTTCCAAACGGCGGAGCGGCAGCGACTTGGGTCAACATCGGAGATACGACGTACAACCATGTCCTGAAGATAGGAATAATCAAAATAAGGTATATTGTGGAAGGGATTATCCGGGAAAGTCACCTAGAAGTTGTACCAGGGTGAAGAACTCGGCATGATCTGAAATAAGACGCCGATGTCCTGGGAGCTACAAAGCTCCTATCGAGAAATTTTGTGAAGAAAAGTGGAGGAGGAGAATAAGGGGAACCTACTGGACAAAATGTTTTGGTTTCTTTTGGTCTGAGGAGTGAGATCAGGAGAGGCATGCCAACGGATGGCATTCAGTTCACGACGTTAGTCCGGACGTTTAAAACATTGATGTGGGGGATAAATATCCTGAATGGGACGTCCATAAAATTCTGAATAACTTTCGTGTTTAAATCGACCCATTTAGTGATCTTCAATGACCTAAAGGAAGGGGAGAAGGAACAGCCATGGAGGTTGTAACGTACGTGCATGTATGGAGAGCGAGGAAGACGACCGGGTTGGTCGGCCCTAGTTGGGCCACGATTCGACCCATCTTGGCTCGGCTCCACCTTCTTTTTTTTTGTTCTTTTTGTTATTACATATTTTCCTTTTATCTTTTTACTCATAACTTTTGTTTTAAGCATTCAAATGACCTCAATTTGGTTTCTAAATACTTGTAAAAACAAAATCTTCCAACAGAAAACATTTTTAGACAAGCTTGAACACATTTAGAAGTTTGAAATTCCAAATTATGCGTATTTGCATAATTCTATATTTGATCTTATTTAAATATAGATTAAAAAAATGAAATTGTGGCTAAGTGAGATTTAGAAAAAGGAAAAAAAATGTACCACAATTTTCAATATTAGTTCTCAACCCATTTTCATAAAAAAACAATTTATGTAAATTATTTCATGGTTTTATAACTTTATACGGCATTTCAAAATTCCACATAATTTTGGGCTTATAAGGTGTTTATTAAAATCCAAATATATATAAAAAAATCCTCAATATTTTACTGTCACATAATCATTTTACAAATCAAACATTTGTATTAAATAATTTTATGAAATAGGAATTTCTTTGAAGTACTTAGCAAACATATTTATTAGAAACAACTTTGAGGGTTTCAAAAGTAGAGTCTAATTTGTATTATCAAATCGAAATAATTTGGAAGATTCATATTATTTATTTTGTATTTGGATTTTTCTTGGGTTTTGGTGGCTTTCTTTACCATGCAATAAAATTTTTTATTTTTTTATTTTTTTCAAAAATCAGGGATGTTACAGACTACCACCCTTAAAAGAAATCTCGTCCCGAGATTTGGGAAGGTTAGAAAGAAAGATTGGGTAACTGGGTTCCAGAACAAACTTGGTGGCTACCACCCTTAAAAGAAACTTTTGTGGGTATTCCATTTTTATTTGATTGGAGTGTAGATTGATTTGAGATTGGCTTGAGTAGAACTTTACTTCGCGGTAGAGCTGTAGACCAACATAGGTATGTTGAACTACCTTTGACACTGAGGGGTCACTCTTTGGGTCAATCAAAAGTCCTTGGGTCACTCTCAACTTGGCCTTTTGATGTCCTTATAAATCTTCCATCTTGTTGTTGTCATCCTTGAAGGCAAACACCATGCTATTTCTAAAGAAACTCTCATGGTAGGCAAAAAAATCTTCCATTTGTTTGGTACCTCCAAGGTTAGTTGGATCCTTATTAGGAAGTTGGCATTGATCATGGATGTGATTGTTCCTTCACACAGAAGAAAGAAATTTGATACTAGCATTCCTCAAATGGGATGGCTTGTGTCCTGGTAGGATACTGGTTGTGACATTCTTGGGTGAAATGTTTGTGATTGCACTTTATATGGTATCCCAATATGGTTGGTAAATGGGTATGGGTTTTTGTTTGTCTTAGCATGAATGAATAGAGATTATAAAGAGAGCTAAAGGAGGTTCCTACTCAAACACAACAGATCAAGGAAACTCATCTTGCACAAACACATAACAAACACTTATCAACACAATCATCACTCCAAACAACATGGTTTTTAGAAAACACTAATATTGTCATACCACACTCATTAGTATGATCAATATACTAACACGTTAACGTTGTTCTAACAAAGTAACTAGATTGGTGGTCTCATCTATATCTTCTTGAGTTTCTTCAAATTCTTCTCTCACTGTCTTGAGGTGTTCTTGATTGTTGGGAAGTCTATGTTTTTCTTCAAGTTCTTCAATAATCTTGAGTGTAGGTCTTCATGTGGTGAAAATACTTCTTGCACTTCTTGGTATGGTCATCAACAATCTTGCCTTGAGGGTATTCAAGAAGTAGTTCATCTAGAAAGTTTTGAAGGTGAATAGTAGATGAGAGGATATGAGAAGAAATAAGATAGTTGTTTTGTTTGTAGAACATTTGAACATAGCAAATTTTCAATTCTAGGGTGATCAATGGGTTATTAACAACTTGTTGCAAATTGGATATTCACTATAGTGATAGATACTGGCACCCGCTAGCCAATCGGGGAACGGTCTCGTGTCCGTGGACACGTAAAGTTGTCCGGGCCGCTTCATCTCACTATGCCGCTAGGATCCAAAATACTCTAAGGAGATAATAACATGATCAAAAATGGCTTCCAAACCTAAGGGTCTCGAATTCTACAGGCAACACAATGCTCTGATACCATTTTGTAGCATCCCAACTTTTAATAAAGATGGAATACCTGTGTTATTGTGCTAGTCCCTGGATCAATTGCTAGCACCACTGTACAAAATGAAATATCATGCAAATGCATCAAATTCTATTACATCGCATGATCCAGTCTTTACAAAATAGGATTTCAACTTGCATAGTCTTAGAAGACTAGCAGAAAACAAAGAAATACAACGGAATACATAGTACAACATTGAGCCCATCTTCTTCATGTGCCACAGGCAAAACATGTTGGCGATAGTCTCGAGATCCTAAACGAAATCCTCACTCGTCTTCAGAAACATCTGCAATATGGAATATGCAGCCACAAGGGAGTCAATACAATTTAATGTATTGGCAAGTAACACTATGGTGGATATAAATGGCAAGACTAGTACTACATGCTTATTTGGCTGAGTGGAGTTTAGGCTAAGTTTGCATAAAGCCAGTTTTGTCCTATCTCTTTTGTAAAACAAACTTTTCTTTTCAAAGGGGTGGCAACATTGGATTTAGATCCAAGCACCACAATACTCTTCACTTGGTCAAAATTTTACTTATTGAAAGATGAGATTCTTCCGTCAATTCTTGTCCAGCTGCTCATAGTTGTCCATAACCGGGGACACGGCTAAGATCTTAGTTTGTTGACTCTGCAGAGGTTGTGCACTTTCACCCTTTGTCTTCAATTAGCCCAAACATCCTATACACCCGGAGTGCATCATGGAAAGGAGAGAATTGAGACGAGATCTTTCAGAAGAAGAAGTCCAAACCCACCGGCAAGACCCGTTCCACCTATAATTTTGCTACATCTGCTTGTCAAGCCTGGGCTGAACCCTCACAACTTAATTGATCAAGACAGAGCCCATATTGTCAAAAGGCTGCACGGGAAGCTACTAGATTTAGAGGGACATAGTAATCTCTTTGTTCCTGGGTGGCCATCCGCAAGTGACAACCTCAAGTGGAATAACCCTTAGACAAGGGCCCTGAGGCAACACTCAACATAACCCAGTCTTACCACTTCCACCCAGGTGGTTCATTCATTAGTTATACTTATAATTTTTCCTCAACATCTAGTAAAAAAATTTTTGTAGCATGGCTAAGCATCTAAATAAGTACCAAGGCATCAAAATAACAAGGTATAAGGATGGCTACACACTACTAGGATATAGCATAGCATAATATAACTTATTAAAAATTTCCTATCATGCATACTACTCAAAATCAACTAATGCATATAGAAAATAATGGGTATTTAATGATGTGTTACTTGCCTTTTGAAAGTTTGCCGTTGCTCACACACTCTCTTCAACGTAGAACGTTCCACTCCGTTCAATCTATACAGTAAAATAAATAGCAATAAACAAGCAATACATCAAACCCATACAAACCAAGCAAGAAAATTCATATTATTTCATATTCGGTTTACGTTCTTTTTATGATTCAGTACACATAAAGAATCAAATGTGGGTTTGAGATTCATAAGATATGGCTATGGAAGTTTAAATTATCACATTCAAATGGTCACAAATTTTATTGTATGGGGTAATGCCTCTATGGATTAATCTAAGATGGTTTATGAATTGTGAAGTATGGCATAAAACGTTCTGATGCCAAAATTGAGATAATGTGAAGTGAATGAGTTCCATTATTTTAAATAGGAGCGCTATTACATATACAATTTCATATCATCCTTTTTCAAGGAATCGACTAAAAAGGATTTGTAAAATTTAAGTTATGATAAACTACTCAATATCTCTCATTTGAAATTTGAATATTTTATGATTTGTCGAAACTTGAAAACTAATTATATAAATGTGTTCTAGATGTTCTAAGGATTTTAGGATAGCAATTTCACGGAATTTGGATGAGCAGAACTGAACTAATGAGTTATGTAAGTTTTCTGTCTAAAAGAAAAACGAAAAATAGAACATGGCCGGTTCTGGTTGGATAAATAGTGACTAAAAACTGGCCACAAGATCCTGATCTGATGGCTCTAATCTTGGGCATCAACTATTAGAATTAAGCACATAGGTGCATGCCGACATCGGCCGGGCGTTCATGCATGTTTCGTATACAAGTAGGATACATATATCAGAGTAGGAGTTAGAAACCGAGCCTGTCTAGTCCAAATAGTTCTATAGTCGATAGGCTAAAAATTCCTAGTATATATGTAAATCAAAGCATGAATTTGAAGTTTATGTTATTTCGAGGAGGACTGAACATTGAACTCCCGTCTTTGCATTGCGGATGTACCATACGCAACTCAGTTTTCAAGCTTGTCGCTGCTAAAACTCAACATGCACATCGGTAAATAAATCACGAGCTAATGTATACACCATGCATGGCTGTAGCCAATGAATCACGCTCGCTCTTACGGATATTGCCTCAAGGATAGAAGTGTGGAACACGTGCAAACCAAACATGTAAACACTACCGGAGTAAGGAAACAGCAGCTCACCACGGAAGGAGTTCAGGTGGCGCAAAACGCATGTACGTCGGCGACGGGACGGTCTGCTCCTCCCAAGTCCTAATGCTTCTCATCGGAGTTAAGTACATCGGTGGGCTTCGGGTGAGGACGCCACAGAATGTCGGCTGTGCGCGAGAGTTGAAAAAAAAATGTCAGTTAGATGCGTCTCGTCTGTGGGAGCCCGATGGTACAAAATGGAAGGGCAGGGAATGAGGTATCTCACTGGGGACGACGATGAACGGCGGCGCTCTGACCTTCGGGTGGTGGATGAAGCGGTCGATGTGGTGCTCCTGCGGCCACAAGTTGGTGTCAGCAAGGTGTGTTGTGTCGAGTCTGTCTCGGTGATGAAAACTAGAGGGAGAGAGGTGCTCGGTGCTCACCAGGATTGACGGTGAATGGAGACGGCCGGCGACGACTTCCAAACGGCGGAGCGGCAGCGACTTGGGTCAACATCGAAGATACGACGTACAACCATGTCCTGAAGATAGGAATAATCAAAATAAGGTATATTGTGGAAGGGATTATCCGGGAAAGTCACCTAGAAGTTGTACCAGGGTGAAGAACTCGGCATGATCTGAAATAAGACGCCGATGTCCTGGGAGCTACAAAGCTCCTATCGAGAAATTTTGTGAAGAAAAGTGGAGGAGGAGAATAAGGGGAACCTACTGGAAAAAATGTTTTGGTTTCTTTTGGTCTGAGGAGTGAGATCAGGAGAGGCATGCCAACGGATGGCATTCAGTTCACGACGTTAGTCCGGACGTTTAAAACATTGATGTGGGGGATAAATATCCTGAATGGGACGTCCATAAAATTCTGAATAACTTTCGTGTTTAAATCGATCCATTTAGTGATCTTCAATGACCTAAAGGAAGGGGAGAAGGAACAGCCATGGAGGTTGTAACGTACGTGCATGTATGGAGAGCGAGGAAGACGACCGGGTTGGTCGGCCCTAGTTGGGCCAGGATTCGACCCATCTTGGCTCGGCTCCACCTTCTTTTTTTTTTGTTCTTTTTGTTATTACGTATTTTCCTTTTATCTTTTTACTCATAACTTTTGTTTTAAGCATTCAAATGACCTCAATTTGGTTTCTAAATACTTGTAAAAACAAAATCTTCCAACAGAAAACATTTTTAGACAAGCTTGAACACATTTAGAAGTTTGAAATTCCAAATTATGCGTATTTGCATAATTCTATATTTGATCTTATTTAAATATAGATTAAAAAAATGAAATTGTGGCTAAGTGAGATTTAGAAAAAGGAAAAAAAATGTACCACAATTTTCAATATTAGTTCTCAACCCATTTTCATAAAAAAACAATTTATGTAAATTATTTCATGGTTTTATAACTTTATACGGCATTTCAAAATTCCACATAATTTTGGGCTTATAAGGTGTTTATTAAAATCCAAATATATATAAAAAAAATCCTCAATATTTTACTGTCACATAATCATTTTACAAATCAAACATTTGTATTAAATAATTTTATGAAATAGGGATTTCTTTGAAGTACTTAGCAAACATATTTATTAGAAACAACTTTGAGGGTTTCAAAAGTAGAGTCTAATTTGTATTATCAAATCGAAATAATTTGGAAGAATCATATTATTTCTTTTGTATTTGGATTTTTCTTGGGTTTTGGTGGCTTTCTTTACCATGAAATAAAAGTTTTTATTTTTTTATTTTTTTCAAAAATCAGGGATGTTACAAGCATATCTCTAAGACACAAAAGATTGAAATAAGTTGCAAATAGCTCTCACTAGAGCAGAGATAGCAAATACAATCATCCAGAGGACACATGTCCCAACATAACATCATTACATCTCAGCGGAAGCATTCAAAGGGTCTGAGTACAGACAACTCCAAATAGGCTTAAGAAGCCGGGAATGAAAAGGAAAACGGAGCCCATCCACGATGTCTCGGATCCTGCCCGGGCCCGCTATCTACTCGTCAGCAGCCTCGTCAAACTCCACGTAGTAGCCGTCACTGGGATCCTCGTAAGCGTAGTCTGCGGAAACCACAGCCCCAAAGGGGTCAGTACATAAACGTACTGGCAAGCAAGACTCACAGTTCACCAAAGTGTAGCCCGTCAACACCAAGCACATATGCCTTGGGTTCAACGGAAGAAAGGGGATATATAAAAGATGCTGCAACTGGATGCGCTAACCAACTATAGAGATTCTACCACTTCCGGCTAACAGAAAGAAGATAAGATATCATATCGTAACCAACTGAAATATAACATCAAACAAACCCATCCTGGATCTCGCCCCTTATCCAAAGAAGCAGTCCGAGGATAACTCACACAGTTGGTTTAATGAATAATGGATCAAGTTGTTGTGTCAATAAGCCTATTACTAGTCAGTTAGCATTAGTTAGATGTAAGTTGTTCTGAGTACTTGTTAGCCAGTACTTTCACCAAGTCAACCATAACCGCGGAAAACACGGCTTCTCGAGAAGATTTATCCCTGCAGGGGTACACCAATTTGGCCGTACACGTAAGAATAACCCGCCAGATGGCATGCCTCCCACCAAGCGGGGCACTCAACACAACTCAACTCTTCTTCGCATCAAGCCCAAAGCACCTTGGGCGCACGGCTAATCGAGCCCCGAAGAAAGGGGCCCTCATAGCACTCTAAGAACGTGTCCCCCTATATGCCGACTACAAAAGTTCCACCCTGCGCTGGGCTCGCAAAAACATGCATGCGGCAAATGGAAAACACGAAATAACTGAGGCGATTTGGACGAGATGCGAATCGAATCAAATTGAGGGGGCGCCCATACACGCTTCCCACATGCGGATAGTGCGTTCATCATGGATCAGTAGACAAGACCCTTTTCCTATTAGGGTCGACACTAGCAGGCCTCAAAACCACACAGGGCCTCCTGCCGGTGCCTTATCAGCATATTATTATTAACAAGTTGATTGATTAACATCGAGCCCCCCAGAACATAATAGAATATAGTAATCAGAAAGTAACGGGTAACAGACTCGAGCAAAACAACCTAAGCATGCTAGTAAGACACTGGCTCAACAATGGGGTGGTAGGAGTGGAGGTGAGGCAATATCAGGGTTAAGGGATTCATGTGATAGGTTCGTAACAGAAGCAACGATACATATGGCTAGCATAAATAGACAACGGAAAGTATCGGTAACCAATGTTGAAAGGAACACAGTGGTTCATGTGAGTGATAACTTGCCTGCAAACTCAGCAGCCTGGTACTGAGCTAGATCCTCAGAAGGGGTGTCGTAAGTATCGTCTGTCTCAATGTCGTCGTCTACCCGAGAAAAAGCAAACAAACAATGCAGAAATATAAACAATCAATATCATGGCATAGTGCACAATCATGGGATGATGCATGTCAATTTAACTGATGCATCAAAATAAAATAGTTGACATGGAAAACAATACATGATTAAATGGACCCAAATGCAATTTTGAGTTGCATATGAAAAGCCTATGAATTTTGGTTGAAACAATTGTTTTCCAATTAACCAACAGGTGAAAGTGGATTAGTATGATGCATGGATGAGGAAAACAACAAAATAACAACAATAGAACCTATTGGAAATAAGGTTTACCAATTTAGAAATTTATTTATTAAGTTAGTGAATTTTTGGTTCCTTAAAGGAATTACACAAATAGTTGTTGTTTTCACCAATTTAAATTGTGCACAATAAATAACAAAATTCATATTTGAAAAGAATACAAAATTTTAGTTGGACTACATGTTTCAAATATTGGAAAAGGAGTTAAGATGAATTTATTATGACTTAAACAAGATTAAACAAATTTTAAATGAATTTAAAACAAGTATGAATTTTATTTGTTCAAAACATAAATTCAAATTCATATTTGAAAATTTTATAATTTTCTAGTTTGAAAACATATTTTGCATGTTCAAAAATAATTTAATTTGAGCAAGTTATGAATTTAGCAAATTTAAATGATTTAAACAAGGTTTAAAATATTTAAGCAATTTTAATTATTCAAACCATGAAACAAAATTTATATTTGAATAGGTGGTTTGAAATAGCATGGAAAACATATTTTATTTGCATTATTTGGATTTAGTATGAATTAGTTATGGATTGTATCAAATTACAAATGATTTGTTTGAATTCAAATTTGAAATGCATTTGGAAAATTCAAAACAGAAAACAAATGTTACCAATAGGTAGATAATTGAATTTGGGGCAGTGCACATATTTTATTTTTATTATTTGAGTTTATAAAACAAAAGTTATTTGCAATTTAAATTGGAGGACCAATCTGCAATTTAAAAGGGACTTTGATTTAAAACAGAAAACGTTAAAATTTCTTTATACGCACTGCTAACTAACCCAGGGCACTGCCACTGGGCCCTGGGCCAGCGTGGCATGCACGTGTGGCAGCTGTGCTACACAGCGGCTGTCAGGGGGGGCCACCCTGTCAGCGCACGGTGCAAAAACTTGGTTTTTATTCCGCGGATGCCAGGGTTCGAACCCACGGCTCCCGGGCGCGTACGCTGAGCGCAACCACTGCGCTGCTCGATCGATCTTGTCAGGTAAGGGGCTGCAGCTAGGTTGTAGTTCAGTTAGGTTAACTGAAACTCAAACGCGCGCGCGCTAACTGAACTCTGTCAGAGAACAACGACGGCGGCGAACGGCGGCGTGCTGTGGTTGTGATGCTCTGCTGCTGTGCTGGGGGTGTGCGGTGTTGTGCGTTGGTGCTCGCGCAAGCAGAGAGGGGGAGATGGAAGCACGGCGAGCTCACCGGCGATGTAGTCGCTGCAGAGGCCCGAGGTAGCGCGGCTGCCGGCGACGTCGAGGACCGCGGCGTCGATCCGGGCAGCAGATGGCGTCGGGGAAGTGTCGTCGAGGGAGAGGGAGATACGCTGGTACGGTTCCTGTGGCTAGCTAGGGTGGAGGAGGTCCATGGCGGCGGTGGTCGACGAGGATTCAGAAGCGGTGGCGTTCGGTTGCAGTGGCAGAGGTGGCGAAAATTCGCCGGGGAGAGGGAGAAAGACGGCGGCGCGAGGGGATGGAGTGGATGGCTAGGTTAGGGCGGCGCCAGGGGGGCCTAGGGCGCTCTTATAGGGGGCTACAGGAGCTCCTGGCCATCGGGGCGCACGGCGGCGTACGTGGCACCGGTGGGATTGCTGCCGTACACGAAACAGACGATGGGGAGCGAGGCGAACCGGTACCAGGCCGGGAAAAAGGGTAAGTTGGGCTGGGCTCGCGCCGGGCTGAGCCCATCTGCCTCTGCTACGCGCGTTTTTTTATTTTTTTAAAATTTTATTCTTTTGTTTTTTTTTGCAGCAATTAGAATAGGAATAAAAAGAGAGTTTTGGTGTTAGTGAAAATCTTAGAAAAATTTGGGTTAACTCCTTTATGTAATATTAACCAAATGCAAGTTTTGGAATTTCAAATTAATTGAATTATGGTGCTGTTTTGACTTGGAATGAATTTGATTGAAATTTGTGGTTAATTGGTTATTGAAAACAATATTTTAATTAGGGTGATCAGATTTTAATTGGAAACAAATGAGCACATTTGTTTTGGTTATTTCATAATTTCAAAAGTGGGTACTGTTTGTAATTGAATTTTAAATAACATTGGAAGTAATTAATTGAAATAAAGCCACCATTTTATTAGTTGATCATTATGGAAATAATTGGAAGCAAATGGTTGTTTTTATTTGAACTTTTTATTTAAGAGGTTGTAACATAACAAGTATGAATTAAATGTTTGAACAAAGTTTGAATTTCAAATGTGAAAACAGAGTAAAACAGAAGCAAACAAATGGAGAACAAAGTAAAACAAATGCACACAAAGAATAAATATGATGACATGATGCAATACTTTAATTAAACAAGAAATCAAACAATCTAGGGGTATTTTCATACTTGGGATGTTACAAAACGCCCCCCCTTGAAGGAATCGCGCCCCGAGATTCCTTACGGAGAAGAGAAAAGGTCCGGATACTTCTTGCGAAGATCCTCTTCGGTCTCCCACGTTGCCTCTTTATCGGAATGATGCGACCACTGCACTTTCAAGAACTTGGTGGTCTTGTTGCGAGTCTTACGCTCGGTCTTATCGAGAATTCGAATAGGGTGCTCCTCATAAGATAGATCATCTTGCAGTTCAATGGAATCATGATCAACTACACGATCTGGATCTTTGAAACACTTCTTGAGTTGTGACACGTGAAACACATCGTGCACCTTTGATAGTTTTTCTGGAAGTTCAAGACGATAGGCATTTTCCGCACGCCTTGAGAGAATGTTGAAAGGACCAATGTATCTTGGTGCAAGCTTTCCTTTCACACCAAAACGATGAGTGCCTCTGAGGGGAGTTACACGGAGATATGCCCTGTCACCAGGTGCATAGATCATATCCCTGTGCTTGCTGTCATAGTAGCTCTTCTGACGAGACTGAGCAATCTTGAGATTGTCACGAATGACGCGAACTTTCTCTTCGGCTTCCTTAACAATGTCAGGGCCTAAGAGTGAACGTTCACCAGCTCCAGACCAATTGATTGGACTCCTACATCTGCGGCCATAGAGTGCTTCAAATGGTGCCATGCCTAGGCTTGCCTGGAAGCTGTTGTTGTAGGAGAATTCAGCATATGGAAGACAATCCTCCCATTTCATGCCAAAAGAGAGACCACATGCTCTGAGCATATCCTCAAGAATCTGATTGACTCTTTCGACTTGCCCCTGAGACTGAGGGTGATAAGCTGTGCTGAACAGAAGTTTGGTGCCCAATGCATCTTGGAAACTCTTCCAGAAATGAGAAGTGAATATGCTTCCACGGTCTGAGCTTATTTCCAATGGAACACCATGAAGGGGAACAATCTTTGTTGTGTAGAGCTCTGCTAACTGGCTAGCTGAGATTGTTTCTTTGACAGCAAATAAGTGAGCTACCTTAGTGAGACGATCAATAACAACGAAGATTGCATCGTTGCCCTTCTTGGACTTTGGAAAACCAGTGACGAAGTCCATTTCAATCATGTCCCACTTCCACTCAGGAATTTTTAGAGGTTGGAGTAGACCTGCTGTTTTCTGATGGACTGCCTTAACACGTTGACAAACGTCGCATTCAGAAACGTATTGAGCAATTTCACGTTTCATGCCAGGCCACCAATACAGTGTCTTAACATCCTGGTACATCTTTGTACTTCCAGGGTGGATGGAGAGAGGAGTTTCATGAGCCTCCTTGAGAATGACATCTTTGAGACTTTGAATCTGAGGAACTGTAATGCGTCCTTCAAAGAACACAGTTCCCTTGTCATCAATTGAGAAGGACTTGAATTTATCATTGCCTTCTTTGATGTGCTCTACAATCTTCTTGATTTCAGCATCACGAAGTTGTTCAGAACGAATCTTGTCCTCGAGAGTTGGACTAGCTGTAAAGCTTGCAAGATATCCTTGAGGAACAAGACCAAGGTTCAGCTTCTGGAATTCTTCATGAAGTGGAGGTTGGCTTTCCATGATCATGAGATTATTGCAATAGGACTTGCGACTGAGAGCATCGGCCATAACATTAGCCTTTCCTGGAGTGTAAGAAATGGTAAGATCAAAGTCTTTAATCTTTTCAATCCATCTCCTTTGCCTGAGGTTTAGATCTGGTTGAGTGAAGATGTATTTCAGACTCTTATGATCGGAAAAGATTTCAGTGCGGTTACCCAACAAGTATTGTCTCCATTTCTTGAGGGCAAACACAACTGCTGCAAGTTCAAGATCATGAGTGGGATAGTTTTGCTCATGTGCATTCAACTGACGTGAAGCATAAGCCACAACTTGACGTTCTTGCATAAGAACTGCACCTAGACCTTGGAGAGATGCATCGCAGAATATCTGGAAAGGTTTGGTAGTATCTGGGCCAACCAGAACTGGGGTGGAAGTGAGTTTAGTCTTCAAGAGATTGAAGCTTTCATCACATTGTGGAGACCAAACGAACTTCTTGTCCTTCTTTGTGAGATCAGTGAGAGGTTTGGCAATTTTGGAAAAGTTTTGGACGAAACGACGGCAATAGCTAGCCAAGCCAAGAAAACTTCTGACTTGCTTCACCGTCTTAGGAGGTTTCCAATCAACAATTGCCTTAAGCTTTTCTGGATCAATGGCTATGTCCTTGGCAGAGATGATATGACCAAGGTAAGCAACTTCTGGAATCCAGAACTCACATTTGGAGAACTTGGCATATAGACGATGCTCGCGAAGTTTCATGAGAGTGAGACGAAGATGTTCTTCATGCTCTTCCTCGGATTTTGAGTAGACCAGAATGTCATCAAGATATACCACAACGAACCTGTCGAGGTATTCATGGAAGATAGAATTCATGAGTCTAGAGAATGTCGCCGGTGCATTGGTGAGACCAAAGGACATGACGGTGTATTCATATAGACCGTACCGAGTGGTGAAAGCTGTTTTTGGAATATCTTCCTTTCTGATCTTTATTTGATGGTAACCCATCCTCAAGTCCAACTTGGAGAATATTGAGGCTCCAGCAAGTTGATCAAAAAGATCATCGATACGAGGAATTGGATACTTGTTTTTGATGGTTTTCTCGTTGAGAGGACGATAGTCAACCACGAGTCTCTTTGTTTGATCCTTCTTGGCAACGAAGAGGGTTGGGCAACCCCAAGCGGAGGAACTAGGCTGAATGTAACCTTTCTCCATGTACATATCGATTTGCTCCTTCAACAATTTCAGTTCAGGGGGAGCTATCTTGTATGGATGCTTAGAGATTGGAGCAGTACCTGGTTCAAGCTCGATCACGAACTCAACTGCTCTGTCCGGAGGCATTCCTGGCAATTCTTCTGGGAAGACGTCAGGGAATTCGCAAACCACCGGAACATTTTCGAGTAGAGGTAGAGGTTTTGCATCGAGGTTGAACAGCTGAACAGAACTTGATTCATGTGGAGAATAGACTATCTGGCCAGAAGGGTGGGAGAGAGTTATTGACTTTTGAGCACAGTCAATTTTAGCTTTGTTGGTCTTCAACCAATCCATACCAAGGATGACATCAATGTCAGAATTTCCCAGCAACATGAGTGAAGCAAGGAATATGCGACCTCCAATTAGGATTTGATTGTCCTTACTTATCTTGGAAGTCAACATTTGAGATCCCGGAGAGTGAACAGTGATTTGATTGCTTAGTGGAACCAGAACTAGGTTGTACGTTGTAGCAAAGATCTTTGACACAAAAGAATGCGATGCTCCGGTATCAAACAACACCTTAGCTGGAAAAGAGTTTACGGGTAATAAACCGATAACGACTTCAGCAGCTTCCTTAGCTCTGTCGGCCTTGATATGATTCACCCTCGCGGTCCTCCCGACAGGCCTGTTGTTGGAGTTCAAGGCTTTAGCCGGGGGGGCACGCACCATTGCCTGGCTGGTGTTGGGGCGAGGAGGTGGAGGTAGCTGCCTCTGAGTGCACTTGTCAGCATAGTGTCCCGTCTCCTTGCACTTGAAGCAAGTGACGACACGAGGAGGACCTGGCCTTGGCTGCCCCATTGGAACCCTCTGATAAGTGACCATGTCTCTCAGCATCTCCGGATAACCGGCAGTGCTCTCGCAACGAGTCATCCGAACCACCTGCGGGAAGAACCTGATATCCATCTGCAGATGATCGGGGAAGTTTTGATTAGACGCCGGTAGAGAACTG
Source organism: Alopecurus myosuroides (assembly GCA_028641055.1). NCBI lineage: Eukaryota > Viridiplantae > Streptophyta > Magnoliopsida > Poales > Poaceae > Alopecurus > Alopecurus myosuroides. The sequence continues at coordinate 367,279,821 of CM054057.1, read as the reverse complement.
AAGTGGAAAGCAACAACAAGGTTCAACGGACGATAAGGATGTTGAAAAGAACAGGATATTGAAGCAACATCGGGAAACACGAGACCAAAAATCCTGAGGTACTACGGAGAAACCAAAACACGTGAAAACCTAACTTGAAAGTTTAGATGAGAAGAGAAAACAACGTTGCACTTCCTTACTAGAAAAGGGGTGGGTGGGTGGGGAAAGAAGAAAAATGGCAGAATTCCTACTCTCACGTTTCATTTTTCCTATATAGCTACAAAATAGTTTCTAGACTCAACTGCGACCAGTAAAAGGGATCCTACAGGCAGACAGGCTCTGATACCATTTGTCGCACCCGGACTTCTAAAGGATACTCGCCGTTCCGTTGAACAGTAGTAGATTGGATTACGGGGCTTACCGGCACCCGCGTCCTCTTACGAGTAGGCCAACACACGTATGTGTGACAACCAACCCCTATCTGTTCAGCGTCGACGTAAACTATCCCATAGAAATCAGGATACTACCATTGACGTACTTCATACCATACACACATGGTACGTCAACGGCTTGTAACAGAATGATAGCACAGCATATCTCTAAGACACAAAAGATTGAAATAAGTTGCAAATAGCTCTCACTAGAGCAGAGATAGCAAATACAATCATCCAAAGGACACATGTCCCAACATAACATCGTTACATCTTAGCGGAAGCATTCAAAGGGTCTGAGTACAGACAACTCCAAATAGGCTTAAGAAGCCGGGAATGAAAAGGAAAACGGAGCCCATCCACGATGTCTCGGATCCTGCCCGGGTCCGCTATCTACTCGTCAGCAGCCTCGTCAAACTCCACGTAGTAGCCGTCACTGGGATCCTCGTAAGCGTAGTCTGCGGAAACCACAGCCCCAAAGGGGTCAGTACATAAACGTACTGGCAAGAAAGACTCACAGTTCACCAAAGTGTAGCCCGTCAACACCAAGCACAGATGCCTTGGGTTCAACGGAAGAAAGGGGATATATAAAAGATGCTGCAACTGGCTGCGCTAACCAACTACAGAGATTCTACCACTTCCGGCTAACAGAAAGAAGATAAGATATCGTATCGTAACCAACTGAAAGATAACATCAAACAAACCCATCCTGGATCTCGCCCCTTATCCAAAGAAGCAGTCCGAGGATAACTCACACAGTTGGTTTAATGAATAATGGATCAAGTTGTTGTGTCAATAAGCCTATTAATAGTCAGGTAGCATTAGTTAGATGTAAGTTGTTCTGAGTACTTGTTAGCCAGTACTTTCACCAAGTCAACCATAACCGCGGAAAACACGGCTTCTCGAGAAGATTTATCCGTGCAGGGGTGCACCAATTTGGCCGTACACGTAAGAATAACCCGCCAGATGGGATGCCTCCCACCAAGCGGGGCACTCAACACAACTCAACTCTTCTTCGCATCAAGCCCAAAGCACCTTGGGCGCACGGCTAATCGAGCCCCGAAGAAAGGGGACCCTCATAGCACTCTAAGAACGTGTCCTCCTATATGCCGACTACAAAAGTTCCACCCTGCGCTGGGCTCGCAAAAACATGCATGCGGCAAATGGAAAACACGAACTAAATGAGGCGATTTGGACGAGATGCGAATCGAATCAAATTGAGGGGGGCGCCCATACACGCTTCCCACATGCGGATAGTGCGCTCATCATGGATCAGTAGACAAGACCCTTTTCCTATTAGGGTCAACACTAGCAGGCCTCAAAACCACACAGGGCCTCCTGCCGGTGCCTTATCAGCATATTATTATTAACAGGTTGATTGATTAACATCGAGCCCCCCAGAACATAATAGAATATAGTAATCAGAAAGTAACGGGTAACAGACTCGAGCAAAACAACCTAAGCATGCTAGTAAGACACTGGCTCAACAATGGGGTGGTAGGAGTGGAGGTGAGGCAATATCAGGGTTAAGGGATTCATGTGATAGGTTCGTAACAGAAGCAACGATACATATGGCTAGTATAAATAGACAACGGAAAGTATCGGTAACCAATGTTGAAAGGAACACAGTGGTTCATGTGAGTGATAATTTGCCTGCAAACTCAGCAGCCTGGTACTGAGCTAGATCCTCAGAAGGGGTGTCGTAAGTATCGTCTGTCTCAACGTCGTCGTCTACCCGAGAAAAAGCAAACAAGCAATGCAGAAATATAAACAATCAATATCATGGCATAGTGCACAATCATGGGATGATGCATGTCAATTTAACTGATGCATCAAAATAAAATAGTTGACATGGGAAACAATACATGATTAAATGGACCCACATGCAATTTTGAGTTGCATATGAAAAGCCCATGAATTTTGGTTGAAACAATTGTTTTCCAATTAACCAACAGGTGAAAGTGGATTAGTATGATGCATGGATGAGGAAAACAACAAAATAACAACAATAGAACCTATTGGAAATAAGGTTTACCAATTTAGAAATTTATTTATTAAGTTAGGGAATTTTTGGTTCCTTAAAGGAATTACACAAATAGTTGTTGTTTTCACCAATTTAAATTGTGCACAATAAATAACAAAATTCATATTTGAAAAGAATACAAAATTTTAGTTGGACTACATGTTTCAAATATTGGAAAAGGAGTTAAGATGAATTTATTATGACTTAAACAAGATTAAACAAATTTTAAATGAATTTAAAACAAGTATGAATTTTATTTGTTCAAAACATAAATTCAAATTCATATTTGAAAAGTTTATAATTTTCTAGTTTGAAAACATATTTTGCATGTTCAAAAATAATTTAATTTGAGCAAGTTATGAATTTAGCAAATTTAAATGATTTAAACAAGGTTTAAAATATTTAAGCAATTTTAATTATTCAAACCATGAAACAAAATTTATATTTGAATAGGTGGTTTGAAATAGCATGGAAAACATATTTTATTTGCATTATTTGGATTTAGTATGAATTAGTTATGGATTGTATCAAATTACAAATGATTTGTTTGAATTCAAATTTGAAATGCATTTGGAAAATTCAAAACAGAAAACAAATGTTACCAATAGGTAGATAATTGAATTTGGGGCAGTGCACATATTTTATTTTTATTATTTGAGTTTATAAAACAAAAGTTATTTGCAATTTAAATTGGAGGACCAATCTGCAATTTAAAAGGGACTTTGATTTAAAACAGAAAACGTTAAAAAAAAATTATACGCACTCCTAACTAACCCAGGGCACTGCCACTGGGTCCTGGGCCAGCATGGCATGCACGCGTGGCAGCTGTGCCACACAGCGGCTGACAGGGGGGGCCACCCTGTCAGCGCACGGTGCAAAAACTTGGTTTTTATTCCGCGGATGCCAGGGTTCGAACCCACGGCTCCCGGGCGCGTACGCTGAGCGCAACCACTGCGCTGCTCGATCGATCTTGTCAGGTAAGGGGCTGCAGCTAGGTTGTAGTTCAGTTAGGTTAACAGAAACTCAAACGCGCGCGCGCTAACTGAACTCTGTCAGAGAACAACGACGGCGGCGAACGGCGGCGTGCTGTGGTTGTGATGCTCTGCTGCTGTGCTGGGGGTGTGCGGTGTGTGCGTTGGTGCTCGCGCAAGCAGAGAGGGGGAGATGGAAGCACGGCGAGCTCACCGGCGATGTAGTCGCTGCAGAGGCCCGAGGTAGCGCGGCTGCCGGCGACGTCGAGGACCGCGGCGTCGATCCGGGCAGCAGATAGCGTCGGGGAAGTGTCGTCGAGGGAGAGGGAGATACGCTGGTACGCTTCCTGTGGCTAGCTAGGGTGGAGGAGGTCCATGGCGGCGGTGGTCGACGAGGATTCAGAAGCGGCGGCGTTCGGTTGCAGTGGCAGAGGTGGCGAAAATTCGCCGGGGAGAGGGAGAAAGACGGCGGCGCGAGGGGATGGAGTGGATGGCTAGGTTAGGGCGGCGCCAGGGGGGTCTAGGGCGCTCTTATAGGGGGCTACAGGAGCTCCTGGCCGTCGGGGCGCACGGTGGCGTACGTGGCACCGGTGGGATTGCTGCCGTACACGAAACAGACGATGGGGAGCGAGGCGAACCGGTACCAGGCCGGGAAAAGGGTAAGTTGGGCTGGGCTCGCGCGGGGCTAAGCCCATCTGCCTCTGCTGCGCGCGTTTTTTTATTTTTTTTAAATTTTATTCTTCTGTTTTTTTTTGCAGCAATTAGAATAGGAAGAAAAAGAGAGTTTTGGTGTTAGTGAAAATCTTAGAAAAATTTGGGTTAACTCCTTTATGTAATATTAACCAAATGCAAGTTTTGGAATTTCAAATTAATTGAATTATGGTGCTGTTTTGACTTGGAATGAATTTGATTGAAATTTGTGGTTAATTGGTTATTGAAAACAATATTTTAATTAGGGTGATCAAATGATTTCAATTGGAAACAAATGAGCACATTTGTTTTGGTTATTTCATAATTTCAAAAGTGGGTACTGTTTGCAATTGAATTTGAAATAACATTGGAAGTAATTAATTGAAATAAAGCCACCATTTTATTAGTTGATCATTATGGAAATAATTGGAAGCAAATGGTTGTTTTTATTTGAACTTTTTATTTAAGAGGTTGTAACATAACAAGTATGAATTAAATGTTTGAACAAAGTTTGAATTTCAAATGTGAAAACAGAGTAAAACAGAAGCAAACAAATGGAGAACAAAGTAAAACAAATGCACACAAAGAATAAATATGATGACATGATGCAATACTTTAATTAAACAAGAAATCCAACATTCTAGGGGTATTTTCATACTTGGGATGTTACAAAATAACAGTACCAAAATGGTACTGGATCCATAGCAATCATAGCACAAAATTTAATAAAGCATTCACACAAAGATCTAGCTCACACATAAACTCCAAAATAATAAAACTAGAAGGTAACAAATGCTATCTCATTTTTATTTGAGTTTCCAAACATGCACACACTTTCTAAGGTAGATGTATTATAATCAAACAACCTAATAACACGTCCTAACAACTTTATACAAGCTAGGAAGAAAGATTAAATCAACCATACAATTTATTTCAAACAAGAACACATTCCAAAACAAAAACAGAAAAAGCTGCTGTTTCTAGATCTGTCTACCAAAAATAATCTAGAGCTAAAAAAATTAATCGAAGATAGGATAAGATATATCTAGTCAATACCAAACTCATCCAAGTGGATTTGCTCCAAAAATCATTTTTAAACTCATTCTAAAAATCATAGAAGAGCTTACTGGTCTTTTAGTAATCTGGATGGAATTTCCATTCTATACCTCACCTTGATGTGAGGTCAACTGCATTGGATAGGTATTTTCAATACCTATCCATAACATTTTAGTTTGTTCAATTTGGTTACATATTTTAAAATTTATGTTGAAATCATTCTCACTGATAGTCTGTGGGAAAACAGTTCTTGTGCCCAAAATATTGGTACAAAAGTAGATCTGCAAATTTTTGATGGTTTAGATTTCATATCTTTAGGCCCATAAATTTTTACAGATTTTATTTTGCAGTTTTTATATTTTTCACAAGTCCAAAGTGATTGCATCAGTTTCTTTCAAAAAAAAATAAAAGAATAAAAGGAATCGCAGCGCGGGCTGGATCCACTGCGGCTGCGGCCCAGTTAGGTGTGGGCGCGGCCCAGTGCAGCACAGCGCACGCGCGCGGCGCGTGAAGGGTGGCGTTCAAGCGTGGCCGTTGATCATCAGATCGACGGCTCGCTGCGTCTCTTCCTCCTCGCGACCCTCTCTCTCTCTAGCCCGAAAACGGCCGGCGGCGAAAGACTCGGGGGCGCTCACCTAGGGGTCAGGGAGTGGCTGCGTGGGCTCGGTGGTGTCCCTGGGTGTCGAGGGCGTCGAGGGGCGGTGACGGCGGTGACGGGCGCGGCTCCGAGCGGCGGCGCTCCCGGACGGCGGCGGCGGATCTGTGCACGAGAGGCCACGGGAAGGCGTCAGGGGGACTCAGGGAGAGGTGGTGAGTGGATCTAGGGTAGTGGGGAGGGAGGAGGGAGCTCGGGTCGAGCAGCACCTTGTCGTGCCCGTGGTGGTCACCGGCGGCGTGGGCACGGCTCGGGCGCGCTCCAGGGGCTCGGGCTCGGCTTCTTCTTGGTTTGGGGAGGCAGAGGGAGGTATGAGGGAGGGTAGGGAGCAAGGGGAGGGGTGCTGGGTACTTATACCCGTGGTGAAAAGCACAAGGGCAAAAATGGCCACTCGGGTCATGTCATGCAATGGCATGAGCAAGCTCTAGGGCATTTGGTCATTTCCATTTGAGTGCACATGGTGTCCTAGGTCAAGTACACATGGGACATGGGAAAGGTTGGCCTTTGGAGGCAAGGGGAGGCAAGGGGCAAGTCAAGTGGGTCTAGGTATGGGTTGCCCATACTTGCTTACCTCACCATTTCTCTCTCTCATTTTCTTCATGCCTAAGGCTTCTAGAAGGTATCCAATGCATGCTGGTTCGAGTACATTAGTTGGTCAACAAGTTAGCTCAGGCCAAAACTCAAAATGTGCAAAGAAACATCAAGAAAAGAAGTGTGCAAAAGTGTATCCCTTACTGTTCATTTGCAAAATTCAGAAAATTCAGTCTTATGACTTAGAAATTTTCTAAGTGTTGAAAAACAGATCAAAGGTCCAAAAAGTTGAGTTTGTTTTCAGGGTTCAATTGCTTTCCAAAATTGGTTTTCAAAGTATGGACTTGTTAGCCATGTTATATACTTTCAGAAAAAACTTTTGAAAACAATTTTGAACTAATTTAAGGCCATGAAAATAATGTGGAAAAAGGTATACTTTCTGTTTTTATCTGTTTCTCAAAACTGCCTTATTCTGCCTTAATTTTATACCACAAAAACAACAAGCAAAAGATAGTTTTTATTTCTCCAAAAATAAAAATGAGCTTATGGGTTTGTAGTACATATACCAAGGATTTATTAAATGTCAATAAACCATAATATAACAATTTATAGCTTAGTGAAAACAAGGGTAGAAAACAGGTACTTGGCTTTATTTTCAGGAATTGTTTTCCATAGAAAACTTAAAAGAAACTTTCATAAATTCTTTTGAAGATTTGTTTTCTTGGATCCAACAAGGTTAAAAGTTTGTTTTAAGATGCAAACTAGAATGATCCAAGTCTTGGAATAACAATCCACTCAAGTAATAATAAGAAACATCAGGGAAAATTAATAGGAATGTTTTCAGAAACATTTGGTATAGATTTTATCCAGAAACAAAACTTGTGTTGCAAATATGTTTTAGATCATAAACATATGTTAGTCCAAACAATCATGTTGTTATAAAAATAATTTGTTGGCCCTAATATTTGTCTTCTTGAGCACAGTCCAAGAATCCAAAAACTGGGGTGTGACACTAACCTAGGAGATGAAGTGCAACAGGGAGAAAGAGAGTCTTAAGAAGAACATACCCTCGAAGACACAAAGCGTTACGAGATCTAATCTCGTTGTTGGCGTAGTTGTACTTACACCAACCCCGAGAGCGAGAAGATGTGCACCGCAATCCGGCGGTGCCTCCGTGATCGGTCACACGTACGGTTGATGACGACCTCTGTTGCCTCGATCCAGCGGGGCAGCGGAAGTAGAGGATCCCTCGGAACTCTAGCAGCACGACGGCATGGTGGTGGTGAAGAATCCCAGGGTCAGGGCTTCGCCAAGACGGAGACCATGGAATGACGCAGCGGGTGGAGAGAGGTGGAGATGACACCAACTGTGTGGGGGAGAGGGAGGTCCAACCCCTCTTTATATAGGAGGGGGGGCAGCCACGAATTTTTGGTGCCTCCACCTCTCCCCTCATCATGTGGGTGGAGTCTCCACTCAACCCACTCATTCTCTCATCAATTCCCACTCAAAATTTCAAGGGTTTTTTAATAAATAAATAAAACAATTTCATTTATTTATTTTTAATATTTGTTAATCCTATTAACAAACATTAACACTTACCCCCTTAAACTATTTGTTAATCAAACGTTAACATATACCACCTTGAACTATTTCAATATTCCCCGAAACAATTCCGGTGACTATTTCAATATTCCCCGAAACAATTTTGGTGTTGTCCAAACTTTTCTCCGATATTCCGTATCCTCTCAAATGCGTCATCGAACCTTAAGTGTGTCACCCTATGGTTCACGAATAACATAGACACGATCGAGACACCTCTTCGATCAATAATCAATAGCGGGATCTGGAGATCCGTGATGACTCCTATATATTCAACGATGACTCTCGTGATCGTGTGAACCATCAACGTCGTAACTATTACCTTTGTCTTTTCTTGTTCCCGTGATATGAAATCCCTCTGACCTAGTCACGTGCTTGCAAGCGGCGTCGATGTGATATCACCGAGAGGGCCCATAGTATATCTCTCCGTAATTTGGATGGACAAATCCCACTCTTGATCCATGAGCCTCAACTAATAGTTTCCGAACATCTAACGGAACCTTTATAGTCACCCTGTTACGGTGTGACATTTGATGACATCAAAGTACCCTTCCAATATCAGTGATTGACATGATCCCATGGTCTAAGGAATAAGTTACTTCGTATGTTTGATATAACAATGTAAACTTAATGACTTGATCGCATTGCTATATTCACTTTGGGTATATGTTCATCACATCATTCTTCTAATGACATGACCCCGTTATTAACAACATCCAATGTTCATGATCAGGAAACCTTGATCATCTATTAATCAACAAGCTAGTTAAAAGAGAGACTTTACTAGGAACCGTTGTTTGTTTATTAAACACACATGTATCAACGTTTACGGTTAATACAATTCTAGCATGAGAAATAAAAATATATCATGAACAAGGAATAAGATAATAACCACTTTATTATTGCCTCTCGGGCATATTCCTTTCAGTAATCTTGGAAAAAAATGGAAAGGAAAAAAAAGTTACTTACTCGAGAAGTGATCTTGGCATCTTCGGCAGCAGATTGCAGGGAGTACATCTTATGCGCGAGAGTGATGGAGGAAGGCACAACTGGCATGGTCACCTGGCCATTTGTCGGCTTGGTTACAGTCCTTGCGAGAGTGGTCAATCATGCCCATCTTCTTCTCGGCATGAGTGTCGGGGATGTACCCGATCTGGTCAAGGCTCACCTCCATGTCTTGCTGGCGCACCGCTAGCCCTTGGCGTGGGACCATTTGTGTGTCGGAGCTAATTGACAGCGTGCCTACTTTCGGCTGCCCGGTCCCGATCTTCTTCAGGGGCGCATACGCTCTCCACGACCGAGTCGGCACTGACATCTCCTTCCTGGCAGGCTCCTCCTTCCCGGTTGTCCTCTGGGAACCACTCTGCACAGGCGCGGAGGGCTGTCTCGGTGGGCTGTTGGTGCTGTTGGAGTTGCTGTTGCTGGAGTTGCTGCTGGTGCTGGTTGTGGTGCTCGTGCTGGTTGTGCTGGTGCACTACCAAATTCCGTGCGATCCAGAACATTTTGAGTGGAACGTTTTGATAACGTCGTGCGGTTTCCGTCGCGGATGGCTGAAAAGTGGAATTTGCTCCTGACATATTGGTTTGGTCCGTCGCAGACTGGTTTTGCCCGACTTTTTGCTAGTTTTATGTCGCGGATTTTCGTCTTCGGCCCAGTAGCCCACTAAGAGCCCAGTTTCCTTCGACAAAACTTGCCTGGTCACGTAGAACGTCGCGAATTTTTCTTGGGGCCACACATCCTACCTTGTTTGACTGCTTTGACTGGCTACGACCACGCCCTTGGTGCCTGGCCCCACTTTCAGGCCATGTGCACCGTTTGTAGCCGTTGGTACTGTGGGACCCAATTTAGCCGTCGACACAGCTGAACGTACCAATTAAATAACTCGACCACACCACAACAAATCCTCCACCACCGCTGCCGTAAATCCTCCGCCGCCGCTGTCGTAAATCCTCCGCCTATACCACACCGCTGCCGCTGACGAGGGCGCGCAGCTAAATTTCCCTCTCCTCTTTCTCCCTTGGCGATTCTAGGGTTCTTCCATGTCTCCCCTGTCTCACATGGCGCGCAGGGAAAGCATGGCGCTAGCGGCGAGAGTTCGTGCTCGTCGCACGAAGGGTGGTTTCCTCCTCGCTGCCGCAAACCTATCCCATACACTCCGGAGCCCATGGACCACTCCAATGAAACAAAATGTCTGTGCGGTTTCAAGATGGCCACTTGGATTTCTTGGACCGACCATAATCCAGGCCGGAGATTCCTGAAATGCCAAAGACCATTGGTAAAGATTCGTGCTTTAGTTTCAGTTTGGTTGCAAGATTTTTCTTTTGGTTAAATTTTATCTTCTTTTGGTTGCAGAAGTATGGCATTCCTTATGGTTGTGGAAAGTTCTCATGGCATGACCTGAAATGGACAGAATTCAGGAACATGTGGTTCTTCAACTGCGTAATGCCGTGTTTAGAGAGAAGGACGAGAATAGCACATTGCAGGAAGAGATAAGTGCACTGAGGAAGAAGCTAGATCAGGTGCTGCGGCAAGGGGTACACAAAGAAGGTGCTGACGAAGCTGCTGGAAAACCTGCTCATGAGGGCAAGATTCAAGATTCTGGCCACAATCTATTGATGATTTGGGGGTTTTTCAGTTTTATTTGCAATGTGTCTTGGCATGATGATGTCTGGCAGTTGAGTAATGGCATATTAGCAATGTAAGGAAGATAATTGGGTAATGGTAGCACTTGAGTAATATCATGTTCGCGGTCAATTTTATGAGCACTTGTATGTACTCTATGGTTAATGCTATGGTTTTGACATATACGAGACAAATAGCTAAAAATCACACACACACACACACAAACAAACGAAATTCAAAGAAAATGCAATAATGCACTTTAGTTCAACACAAGCATACACACACGCATGCACATCAGTTCAACACAAGCATGCAAGCAGGCATGCACAACAGTTAGACACACAACATGCAAACATGCATGCGTATCAGTTCAGCGAAAGCATGCACACAAAGCATGCAAAATCAGTTCGACACAAGCTTGCACACATGCATGCAACACTAATCTCCATCGCTATCATCTGCGGGAAGTGCACCCGGATCACTGTCATACTCCGCATATGTGTCGTCTACTTCATCCTCACTGACTTCTAATTCATCGTCACCATCTTGTACTTCAGCTTCCTTATGCTGCACAGACACTTTTTTTCTGATCTTTGATATAATCCCAAATCTCATCTGCTGAGAGGATGCGGGGAGCCATGTAAGTGCGTTCCAGAGTAGCCGGAGGCGGAGGATGGGATATCGGGTCAGCAGGAACATCCTCATTGTCAGAGACTTCGACATCTTGATGTGCTAGAATACTAGGCCTCTCCTCCTCATCATTGTCCTCCTCATCTTTGTCCTTCTCATGTTCGGACACATCAAAGGTCCGCCTATGCTCAAATTTTTGGACTATTTGCCAGTGTTCTCCCCCTACATTGTCTGGCATATAAAACACTTTCTGTTCCTGGGTTGACAGGATATATTTATCATCCTCGTACCACAAATTGGAAATGTTGATACTCCTGAACAATTTATTATACTTTTCCAGTTTAAACCTGCACATGCCCCTGCCTGCTACAAGACAATACCAGTCACAGCCAAATAGAACAACTGCCCGTTTATGTTTCTCGATAGAGATATAAGTCATATCTTTGATTTCCTTGAGGACACCATAAAAATCTCCTGCGTCCCCGCTGTGATCCCCAGCAGCCATGACTCTACTGTTTTCCGTTTTGTTGCCTTTTTCACGCTCAGCAGTGACAAACCGAACTAAGTTCACATGACAAACTGAATATGTTTTAACTTTGCTGTGTGGGCCAAGTGCCAATGCGAACAACTCATCTTCATGAACTTCTGGTCTTTCCCATGCCTTGTTCATGATCTGTGTACCACGGAAAAAAAAGAAAAACAATATGGTCAAAATCATGCAATGAAATGCAAAAGGTCAAAGAGAAATGCAAAAGGAAACTTGCATGCTCTTTGAACCATCTTGGAAAATCCTGGTCAACCCTAACTTCGACATCAGGTGTCCCTTCTTCCTCCAGCTTTGTCCTGAACTTTCTACAAACCATGAAGAGTTATTAAACTCCGGTAACTATGGGGTATACAATGTGTACGGTAACGTAAAATTCAGACGTAGGGAACATACTGGATATAGCCTGTAACCTTGCTGCAATTGTTTAGGACATACCAAGCCATTCTATAAAGCTCTGTTGACAGGGTCTCAGTGCTATCATGATTGACTGCACTATATGCTCCAACTAAACGCGCACCATGGCCAAACACATCACAAGATGATTCTTCTTGTTCAACTTTTTGTTGAACCTCATATCTCCGTTGCCGGTTGTACCTTGTCTCAATATCTTCTTTCAAGTATCTAGAGGCAAATGTCAAGCACTCGGAGGCAATATACGCCTCTGCAATTGAACCTTCTGGATGTGCCATGTTCCTCACATATCTCTTCAAAGTACACAACATCCTCTCGATTGAATACATCCACCCATAGTTCACAGGGCCTCGGAGCAAAGCGTCGTCAGGTAAATGCAAAGCCAGGTGGACCATAACATCAAAAAACGCCGGCAGGAAGATGTTTTCAAGCCTGCACAAGATTACTGGGATTTCAGCTTTCAGACGGAGCAGAACACTTCTTTCCAACCTTTTACTGCACAAGTCCTTGAAAAAATTGCCTAGGCACCTATCGCCCGATAGACATCGTTTTTCAATAATCCCCGCAGCCCAGCAGATAATGTTCTCTACAACAGGATGTGGCAGTCATGGGTTTTAAGTCCCGAGATCTTGTGTGTTTGTACGTTGACACACTTGGACATGTTGGAACAAAAACCATCTGGATATGACAGTCAGATAGAAACTGGCATAGCTTTGTCTTCGCATCTTTGTTTAGGGTATAGCTTCGATATTTCATTACACATTTACATTTCTCCGGGTCAATGTCCGGGGGCATTACCTGTGGAACCAGCTGCATTTTTTTTCTAATGCCAAGGGTATGAAGATCCTTCCTAGCATTGACAGTGTCCTTATTCTTCCCTTCCAGTTCAAGGACGGTGCCAAGGATGATGTCTAAGATGTTCTTTTCGATGTGCATCACGTCGAGATTATGCCGAAGTTTCAACTTTGGCCAGTAATGCAAGTACCACCAACCAAGCCTACGCTTCCAGATCGGTGTAGGTTCTCCACGCTTCCTCTTCTTGCTGATGCTCTGGGGACCAATTCCTCGTTTTAGATGTCTAACCTTCTCCAGCTCAGGTTCTAACTTTTTATCAGTAAATGATTCTGGCCGCTCGTTCTTGACGAAATTTTCACCTCGAAGGACTGTCTTTCCCCGCCACAAGTGGTCATGGGGGAGGAAACGATGGTGCCCAATGTAGCACAATTTGTTGGTTATGGGCATTGATAGAGGATCTTTGTCACAATGCAGGCATGCAACATAGCCTTGAGTGGTACGCATAGACATAGTGCCACAAGCTGGGTATTCGTGTATGCACCAGAGTACCGCATCACGAAGATCAAACATTTCCCTAGAAAATGAATCATAAGTCCGGACACCCTTCCAAAGGTCCTGCAAATCTTCAAGCAACGGCTGAATGAAAAGACCAAAGTCCTTTCCAGGACTTGTTTTTCTAGGGATTAGCAAGCAAAGCATGTAGTATGATGGATCACCGAACTCCTCTGGTGAATGGTCGTACAGCACGGCAAACACAGGCCACATGTTGTAGCTTGTGCTCATGGTTCCATAGGGATTGAAGACATTAGAGGTAATGCCAAGCCTTACGTTTCTAGGATCGCCCGCAAATGTTTTGAATTCATCGTCGATAGCCTTCCATGCTGCACCATCAGCCGGATGAGTCAATATGTCCTTTTCAGGCTTCCTCTTTAACGCATGCCACTACATGTTCTCCGTTGTTTTCCTTGAAGCAAACAATCGCTTCAGCCTCAGTGCCAAAGGAAATAACGCAACACTTTAACAGCAGATCTCTTTCTCTCTGGATACTTGCACCTCGATGCTTGACACTCTGGGCAGTTGTCCTTATCAGCATATTCCCCGCTGAAAGTGTGCAGTTGTTTGGGCACACGTGTATGTTGTCATATGAAAGACTCAGATCCTTCATATAAGCTTTTGCTTCTCTATATGATTTGGGCAGTGTATTGCCGTTCGGAAGTGCCTTGGCAAATATACGCATCCAAGCATCAAAAGCAATGTTGCTGACCCGGTAATATGATTTGTGATAAAGTAGCTTTATCATTCATGCCAGCCTACCGACCTGTTTATTTCCCGGGTAAAGCAGGCGCTCTGACTCTTCCAACAATTTTTCAAATACTTTATCATACCCACCTTTGACCTTAGTTTCTGTTCCTTCATGGGCTGTTGCTCCCGTGAGGTCTTTCAACATTGCTTCCATTTCATCGGCTTCTCATGACCGGCATTATCATGCTCATCACCACTATTGACATCATTATGTGGAGGATCTTCAATAATCACGACATCACTTGGCTCTCCATGATGTATCCACCGAAGGTAGGTACTGGAAAATTTGTGGATATGTAAGTGCCGGGTCATCTCTCCAAAATGCCGCATCTTCATATTTAGGCACCTCGTGCATGGGCATCGAACACGACAATTATTGCTGTTTCTCTCTTTGACTAAGCTTAAGAACTCTTTGATTCCATCAACATATGGGGTCCAAGGTCTACCACTTGAAATCCAACGCCTATCCATCTGCTAAAGAGATAAACAAGCTATTATTGGATTTTTCTGAAAGTGGGTACTCATTTTTTATAACAGGCTACTCAATTTGCAGAACAAACTAATCGAGTTTAACGAACATCAAATCACTAACCATGAACAAACTAATAATAGACCATGAGCAAACTAATCAATTGGCAGAACAATTAACAGTTCTAGGTATTCTTACTTTCTTAGCATGTAGCACAAGGATGGGAGGGTTCTTTACCTTGGCTTGCGGAGGCGGCCGGAAGGGGAGCCCCAACTAGTCGAACAGTACAGGCATGCGCTGGGGAATGCGGCTGGAAGGGGAGCATTAGCGACGTAAGCCGTGGAGGGCGGGCGAGGAGACGGCAGCCACGGAGGGGGGCGGGGGTGGGGGCGGCAGGATGAGCCTCTGGCGGCTTGCACAGCCGCAGAAAAAAGGACGGAAGGGGCGAGCTCCGTGGAGAGCACCGTACGCCACCGCCGCTGCCACAGCCAAGGGTGGAGAGAACTGGATCTAGTTTCCAAACCTGATTTTGGTCTGAGCAGTGATGGGTCCCACATGCCAGTCCCTCTAGCTCCGCATGTTGGCAAGGCGGCAACGGGATTTGTGTGTGTTCTCCACGTGTTCCCTTTGGCCCCATATGTCTGCCACAGCTTGATTTTCGTTAGACTTTATCTCCACTTCAGTTAATAGCCGAACATACGCGGAGAGAGAACACTCTGCCCCCTTCCAGTGAGAGAAAAACCCCACCATTTTTCTCCACGGGGAGAAAACCACCGCCGCCGCCGCCGCCATTTTTCTTCACTAGCCGCGAAGTTCTTCCATTTCCCTTCTCCTTTCTTTTTCCTCCGCGCGCATGGCGAGCGCGAGGAGAGTGAATCTCACATTTTCGCGTGCATGCATGTAGCGGTACGTGTGGCCGAATCCACCACTGGGGTCATCATCGGCGACGAAGCAAAGGGTCAGCAAAACACCAGCGACGACGCTCTTCACCATCGGTAAGCACCCTCTTCATCAGCGGTCATCATCGGTTTGAATCTGCTTGGGTTTTTTGGCCGGCCATGGCGGATGAACAATACAAGTAGTACTACTACCTCCATTCCATAAACTAGCTTGCTAGAAAGGCTTACCAGAACGGAGGGGAGTTCTAATTAGTACTAAAATTGTACTCCATCTCGGTTTATTAGTCACTTTTCCAAAACCAAATAATATCAAGAGTTAGGCACAATTAGCATTAATAATCTTCTAGAGACCCTCCCACCCACTTCCTCTCCCCAATCCGCATGCAATTTAGCCAATGCTCCATTTAATTAAGCCAATGCATGCTCTTACTATTAAGCATTGTTGGCCTTTCCTAATTAATTGCCAAATTTAGGAGTGTTTATCTTGACCAATCGTCACTTGCCTGGGTAGTATTTATGCAGATCATTACTGTTGTTATTTGTGTAGCTGTATCATGGATCCTGTTCTAATTAATACGCTTGTTTTTTGTGTTTAAAAATCAAGAATGGCTCAAAACCTATCTGAGTTCTGTTCTCATGAACCTGACATGTGTCTCGCCGGCAGTGAACTGCCATTATTGACTTTTAGAGTGAGGATGAGGGTGTCTACAGAATCTTGTCATCAAGCGGCAGTAAGTATCCTTGACACTACAATTATGTTGTTCCTGAGCTTTTGATTTGTTGACGAATATATGTGTGCTTATTCTATTAAATTATATATATGTGTACTATGTAGGATCTGCCTTGTTCTTTCCATAAGCGTATACATCAATTTGCTGTTGGTCCACATGCGGCATGGATTGTCTACAATGTCAATGAATACCACTTCTACGTGGAGCATGGGCCTGGAATGACTTATATATGTGGACCATATTGGACAACATTTTGTCAAGCTTATGACATTCAACCGAATGATCTTGTGAGGTTTGATTATGATGATCTATTCGGTATGTTTGACGTTCGAGTAACTAATGCAAACAATGAGGTCAAAGCTTGGGTTCTAGACCCGGTATGTAATTGCACGTTGGCTTGTTTTCCTTACACATTAATTTACTAGTTAGTTAATATATATGTTTCAAACTTTCCAAGATGGCCTTGGTTATGTAATTGCACATTCACGTGTTTTTCCCTTTGTGATCAGAGTGTCGTCCTATCGTACCATCTTGCAAGATGACACTACAGAAGAGCCTATTCTAGTGCCCATGTGAGGTCACTGATTCTGAAATGAATGCGATATCCTGGGCTTTTTACAAGCAGAATAAGATGGACCTGGAAAATGGGGATCACATTATAGTCCCTCAGTTCTTTGTGCACAGGGTGCAGGATCAAGAAGAACTTAATGAGTTGGTTAGTTAATTACATGATCATTCTTTTCCTGCTTAATTTGAAAAAAAATGTCATTTAGCTATCTATGCATTTCTGATATCAGTCTTAAATGTACTTGGTCAGGATGTCCCTTTGAAATGCATAGAAGGGTATATACTTCCAAGAGACGGGCAATCTCGTATATGCATGAAAGCTGGTGGGGGCAACGAAGTGTTGGGTTCATATCACATTGATGAAGAAGAAGAACCTTATTACTTCAAGTTCACTGAGGGCTGGTCTGAATTCGCTGTTCAATCACGATTACAAATAGATGATCTCATCGTCATACAGGTAAAGGTGGCAAAGGACTATATCAGGCTGGTCGTAGAGGTGGTCAATGAAAATGCGGACGACGATGTCGAATCACAGGAGGACGATGGGGGCAGTGAACTTGGCAGTATAGTTGGTGAGAACTTCTGAGTAATTTTAGAGAATGATAACAAACATGTGTTGTTGTTTTATCAGCTAGTTTGGTGGTCAGAACTTGTGTTATATTGTTTAATTAATTAGCATGTATATTCCTCGTGTATAGATATAGTAGTACCAGAAATGTTGTCTTTTGTTGTTCTACCAAAACTATCTCATATAACCTTGTAGTAGTACAAGAAATGTTGTCTTTTGTTGTCCTACCAAACTATCTCATGAGAATCGTTATTGAAAACTATCTCCTTTGTAGTGATTACTTTCAAACATAGTCCAAATATTCCTGAGCATTCTTAAAAAACAAATTACTGAGATAAACTATAAAATTAGTAAACACAACTTAAACATAGTTCGACATAAACTGCGATAAACTTGCCAGTGCACACACAACATGTCTTAAACTGAAAGAAATGGATAGCAGGTAGAGAGCCCCAAACACGTTCACGCAGGAGCAATGGAGCTTAATTTGAAGCCTCGCTCTGGGAAGAACGCCCCTTTCTTGGCCAGTTTGAGTTCCCTGTGGAGGAGAACAATTTCCCTGTCTTTCAGCTCAATCTTCTTTTCGAGGAATGAGACCGTGCTCAGTATGTCGACGTTTTGCATCAGCTTCTCATTCAGCTCACGGCATATTTCCGATGCAGCCCTTTCTGCCTCCTGATAGTAGGCAATAGCTTCTTTAGCCTTGCAACCATTCTTCCTACACTGCTCTTCCAGATTCTTTAACTCCTCGTCCAGTTCTGCCAAATGGGTCTTGAGCGAATCGACGACGCCCACCGGCCCCAACAGCGAAGCGGATCCGGTGCGGACACTGGAACCACCGGCGCTGCACGAAGGGGAACCAAATGTTGAAATAAATCCAAAGTAATTGAAAAGGTGGAATCGAAATGAAGGAAGAAGAACAGTTGAAACAAATCGTGTTGAAACAAATACCTTGTTGCAGCAGAAGACGACATCGTCGGTGGCGACGAGCAGAAAGGCACGAACGAGCGGCAGAGGGCCAACTGATTTCACTTCGAGGAGAAGAACTGCTGGTTTTTGGGGAAGAAATGCACAAACGAGCGGAGGGAGGAGAAAACCCTAAATAGATCGGGGTGGGGGAGACGAAGAGGGAGGGGAGAAGACGAGGAATCCATCCACGCACACAGCAGTACGTTGGCACGAACTGCACGCACGCAGCGGGACGTTAGCACATACGCAACGTACGTGCGTTGCCAAGTAGGTCATATTCGTTGTGTGTACGTGCACAACCGGCGCGGATTCTCTGACTAACCTCTGGCCGGACTTTTCCTTGACTTTGAGTCATTGACAGTTGGATCCCACGTCTCATGGCCATGGGATGCATCCACAACCAATGCATGCAAGCAAGCTGCGTGCAGAGTTGGCTTCTTTCTAATTTAACTCGTGGGAGCCTCTCCTTGGAATTTTTTGTACGTTCAAAAAACAAAATCTGAAAAAACAAAATTTGCCAAGAACGCAAACTATATGTGAACGGAGGGGAGTACTTCAATATATGTTCGGTCACAAACTTCAACATTGGATGGCAGTACACACTTAGTCTTAATTAAACTAAAATAAAATCATAACAAAATACTACCTGGGACAAGCCCAAACACGCTCACGCAGGAGAAAATCGATTTAGATCTGGCCGGGCTCCCCTGCTTCCTTGGCCAGCACTTCGATCTCGCTGCGGATGAGATCAGCTTCATGGTCTTGCATCTGAATCTTATTCCAGAGTTGTTCCGTCTTCCTACCCAAGTCATGGTGGACCGGCAGAATCTCAGCCATGTTGGTAGCAACCCTCAAAGCTCTCTGCTTCTGCTCCAGCTCGAGTGCATAATATTTCATCTCCCGCTTGGCATTCGCGAGGATCTCTTTCGCGGTCCTAGCTATGTCCTGGTTCCGGATTTCGATATTCCCCATGGTGACCTTGGCATATAGAACCTGCCTCGAAAGGAAAGTGTGGTCTAGGACTGAACCAGGTTTCTCAGTGGAACAATCGACCCTGTAGGAACTTTTGTGAGAAGATGCATGAAAAAATCCAAAAGGTGGAATAAAAAATGAATGTTTTTACGTTGAAACAAATACCCGGCTGCTAGGTAATCCTCGGTCCACCTCTTCTTAGACGCCGAGGAGATTGGTGAAGACGACATCGTTAGTGAGAAAGAGAGGAAGAAGTGAACAAATTTAGGCGTGGGGAACGAGAGGGGGAAGAAGAGATAAAATGCAGGCGTGTGAAAGTGGCGATATTAATCAGTTGAAACTGCACTGCTGACACCCGTGTGGAAGTGGAGACGGCAAACTGCATTCACTCCTCCCACGCGAGGGATTAGCCCACCTTTTCAGCATGTACTATACGTTGTATTGGTAGCTTGGCACGTTCAAGTTGTGTTGGCATGTAGGCACACTCGAGGGGTACATACGTGGACGACATTCAAAAGAACAACACATGGTATGCCAAGGGACTAGGGTTTTTCCGGAGAGGGGCTCCGGAGCGTCTGAAAGCCACCACAGCACATGGTATGCGATATCATGTGTGTTAGAGTGTGGCATGGGTCTTGGATGCCAAATATTCACTCACTCTCTGTGTTAGGGCTTCACCGGCGTCGGATTCTCGCTAGCGGGTTCCACGACTACTTAGAGCCCGAAACTCCGGATCTGACGGAATGGGGGAAATATTGCCAAGAGGTTGGCCCTACCATTGACTTGGGTGTTCCTTGGGCCTAATATAACACAACCAAGCAATTGGTTCTACTGTGCTACCCCTTCCGGCTCACGTAGAGGGGCCACAATGGCAGTTCCGTCTTTTCCCCCAAGGGGCTAAGGTTTCTCCGAAGAGGGGCTCTGGAGCGTCTGAATGCCACCACAGCACATGGTATGCCATACCTTGTGTGTTTCCATACCATGTGTGATATATAGTGTGGCAAGTGTCTTGGATGACCAAGATTCCCTCACTCTCTTTGTTAGGGCTTCACCGGCGTCGGATTCTCTCTGGCGGGTTCCAAGACTACTTAGAGCCGAGACTCCCGGATCTGGCGGAATGGGGGGAATCTTGCCAAGAGGTGGGCCCTAACATTTTATTTGGTGTTCCTTGGACCTAAACTCACACAACCAAGCAATTGGTTCCAATTTTCTACCCCCTTCCGGCTCATGTACGAGAGAGGCCAGAACGGCGGTTCCGTTTTTCCCCCAACGAGGCTAGGGTTTCCCCGGAGAGGGGCTCCGGAGCGTATGAATGCCACCACAACACATGGTATGCCATACCATATGTGTTATAGTGTTGCATGGGTATTGGATGCAAAATATTCGTTCACTCTCTGTGTTAGGGCTTCATCGGCGTCGGATTCTCTCTAGAGGGTTCCACGACTACTTAGAACCCGAAACTCCCGGATCTGACAGAACGGGGGAAATCTTGCCAAGAGGTTGGCCCTACCATTGACTTGGGTGTTCCTTGGGCCTAATATAACTCAACCAAGAAATTGGTTCCACCTTGCTACCCCCTTTCGGCTCACGTAGAGGGGCCATAACGGCAGTTCCGCCTTTTTCCCCAAGGGGTTATGGTTTCTCCGAAGACGGGCTCCGGAGCGTCTGAATGCCACCACAGGACATGGTATTCCATACCATGTGTGATATAGAGTGTGTCAAGTGTCTTGGATGACCAAGATTCCCTCACTCTCTTTGTTAGGGCTTCATTGGCGTCGAATTATCTCTGGTGGGTTCCAGGAGTACTTAGAGTCGAAACTCCCGGATTTGGCGGAACGGGGGGAATCTTGCCAAAAGGTGGGCCCTAACATTGTCTTTGGTGTTCCTTGGACATAACCTAACACAACCAAGCAATCGGTTCCACTTTTCTACCCCCTTCTGGCTCATGTACGCGGAGAGGCTAGAACGACGGTTCCGTCTTTTCCCCATGGGGCTAGGGTTTCCCCGGAGAGGGACTCTAGAGCGTATGAACGCCACCACAGCACATGGTATGCCATACCATATGTGTTATAGTGTGGCATGGGTTTTGGATACCAAACATTCCCTCACTCTCTGTGTTAGGGCTTCACCGGCGTCGGATTCTCTCTAGCGGGTTCCACGACTACTTAGAGCCTAAAACTCCCGGATCTGACAGAACGAGGGAAATATTGCCAAGAGGTTGGCCCTACCATTGACTTTGGTGTTCCTTGGGCCTAATATAACACAACCAAGCAATTGTTTCCACCTTCCTACCCCCTTTCAGCTCACGTAGAGGGGCCAGAACGACAGTTCCGTGTTTTTCCCCAAGGGGTTATGGTTTCTCCGAAGAGGGGCTCCAAAGCGTCTAAATGCCAACACATGGTATGCCATACCATGTGTTTTTCCATACCATGTGTGACATGGAGTGTGGAAAGTGTCTTGGATGACCAAGATTCCCTCATTCTCTTTGTTAGGGCTTCATCAGCGTCGGGTTCTCTCTAGCGGGTTCCATGACTACTTAGAGCCGAAACTCCCGGATCTGGCGGAACGGGGGAAATATTGCCAAGAGTTGGACCCTAACATCAAATTTGGTGTTCCTTGGACCTAACCTAACACAACCAAGCAATCGGTTCTACTTTGCTACCCCCTTCCGGCTCATGTACGCGGAGAGGCTAGAACGGCGGTTCCGTCTTTTTCCCTAACGGGGCTAGGGTTTCCTCGGAGAGGGACTCCGGAGCGTATGAATGCCACCACAGAACATGGTATGACATACCATATGTGTTAGAGTGTGGTATGAGTCTTGGATGCCAAACATTCCCTCACTATCTGTGTTAGGGCTTCACCAGCATTAGATTCTCTATAGCGGGTTCCACGACTACTTAGAGCCCGAAACTTCCAGATCTGACAGAATGTTGGAAATATTGCCAAGAGCTTGACCCTACCATTGACTTGGGTGTTCCTTGGGCCTAATATAACACAACCAAGCAATTCGTTCCACCGTTCTACACCCTTCCGGCAGTTCCGTCTTTTTCCCCAAGGGGCTATGGTTTCTCCGAAGAGGGGCTCCGGAGCGTCTGAATGCCAGCACATGGTATGCCCTACCATGTGTTTTTCCATACCATGTGTGCTAGAGTGTGTCATATTTCTTGTATTCCAAAGATCCCATCACTCTTTGTGTTAGGGCTTCACCAGCGTCGGATTCTTTCTTCCGGGGTCGAGGACTGCTCACACCCCGAAACAACAGGATCTAACAGAACGGGGGGAATCTTGCCAATAGGTGGGCCCTACAATTTTCTTGCGTGTTCCTTGTGCCTAACATGACACAACCAAGCAACTAGTTCCACTTTTCTACCCCCTTCCGGCTCACGTAGAGGGGCCAGGACGGTAGTTCCGTCTTTTTCTACAACGAGGCTAAGGTTTCACAGAAGAGGGGCTCCGGAGCGTCTGAATCCGACCAAAACCAAGTTTTTTCCATACCATGTGTTTTAGAGTGTGTCATGTTTATTGGATGCAAAAGATCACATCAATCTTTGCGTTAGGGCTTCACCGTCAGATTCTCACTTCTAGGTTCCAAGACTGCTCACACCCCGAAACTCCCGAATCTGACAGAACGGGGGGAATCTTGACAAGAGGTTGGCCCTACCATTGTATTGGGTCTTCCATGGGCCTAAAATGACACAATAAAACAACTAATTCCACTTTTCAACCCCTTTCCGGCTCATGTAGATGGCCAGGACGTCAGTTACGTCTTTTTTTACAGCGGGGCTAGGGTTTCACCGGAGAGGGGCTCCGGAGCGTATGAATCCCACCAAGTCCCATGGTATGCCATACCGTGTGTGTTAGAGTGTGTCATGTGTCTTGTATGCCAAATATCCCATCAGTCTTTGTGTTAGGGCTTCACCGGCGTCGGATTCTCTCTTCCGGGTTCCAGGACTACTCACACCTTGAAACTCCCGGATCTGACGAAATTGGGGGGGGGATCTTGCCAAGAGGTGGGCCCTACCATTGTCTTGGGTGTTACTTGGGACTAACATGACACAAAAATGCCACTAGTTCTACTTTGCTACCCCCTACCGGCTCACGTAGAGGGGTCAGGACGACAGTTCCGTCTTTTTCTACAACGGGGCTAGGTTTTCACCGGAGAGGGGCTGCGGAGCGTATGAATCCCACCAAGTCCCATGATATTCCATACCATGTGTGATAGAGTGTTCCATGTGTCTTGGATGCTAAATATCCTATCACTCTTTGTGTTAGGGCTTCACCGGCGTCGGATTCTCTCTTCCGGGTTCGAGGACTGCTCACACCCCGAAACTCCCGGATCTGACGGAACAAGGGGAATCTTGCCAAGAGGTGGGCCCAACCGTTGTCTTGGGTGTTCCTTCGTCCTAACATGACACAACCAAGCAACTAGTTCCACTTTGCTACCCCCTTCCGGCTCACGTAGAGGGGCCAGGACGACAATTCTGTCTTTATCTACATCGGGGCTAGGGTTTCACCGAAGAGGGGCTCCGGAGCGTCTGAATCCCACCAAGTCCCATAGTATTCCATACCATGTGTTCTATCGTGTTCCATGTGTCTTGGATACCAAAGATACCACCACTCTTTGTGTTAGGGCTTCACCGGCATCGTATTCTCTCTTCCGGGTTGTAGGACTGCTCACACCCCGAAACTCCCGGATCTGACGGAACGGCGGGAATATTTCCAAGAGGTGGGACCTACCATTGTATTGGGTGTTACTTGTGCCTAACATGACACAACCAAGAAACTAGTTCCACTTTACTACCCCCTTCCAGCTCACGTAGAGGGGCTAGGACGACAGTTCCGTCTTTTCTACAACGGGGCTAGGGTTTCACCGAAGAGGGGCTCCGGAGCATCTGAATCCCACCAAAAACAAGTGTTAGCCATAACATGTGTGTTAGAGTGTGTCATGTGTCTTGGATGCCAAAGATCCCATCAATCTTTGTGTTAGGGCTTCTCCGACGTCGGATTCTCTCTTCCGGGTTCTAGGACTGCTCACACCCCGAAACTCCCGGATCTGACGGAACGAGGGGAATATTTCCAAGAGGTGGGCCCTACCATTATATTTGGTGTTCCTTGGGCCTAACATGACACAACCAAGCAACTAGTTCGACTTTTCTACCCCCTTCCGGCTCACGTAGAGGGGCCAGGACGGCAGTTCCGTCTTTTTCTACAGCGGGGCTAGGGTTTCACCGGAGAGGGGCTCTAGAGCGTGTGAATCCCACCAACTCTCAAGGTATGCCATACCATTTTTGTTATAGTGTTTAAAGTGTCTTGGATGCTAAATATCCCATGACTCTTTGTGTTAGGGCTTCACCGACGTCGGATTCTCTCTTCCGGGTTCTAAGACTACTCACACCCCGAAACTCCCGGATCTGACGGAACGGGGGGAATCTTGCCAAGAGGTGGGCCCTAATATCGTCTTGGGTGTTCCTTGGGCCTAACATGACACAACCAAGCAACTAGTTCCACTTTGCTACCCCCTTTCAGCTTACGTAGAGGGGCCAGGACGGCAGTTCCGTCTTTTTCTACAACGGGGCTAGGGTTTCACCAGAGAGGGGCTCCGGAGCGTCTGAATCCCACCAAGTCCCATGGTATGCCATACCATGTGTGATAGAGTGTTTCATGTGTCTTGGATCACAAATATCCCATCACTCTTTGTGTTAGCGCTTCACCGGCTTCGGATTCTCTCTTCCGAGTTCGAGGACTGCTCACACCCCGAAACTCCCGGATCTGACGGAATGGGGGGAATCTTGCCAAGAGGTGGGACCTACTATTGTCTTGGGTGTTCTTTGGGAATAACATGACACAACCAAGCAACTATTTCCACTTTTCTGCCCCTTCCAGCTCACGTAGAGGGGCCAGGACGGCAGTTCCGTCTTTTTCTACAGCGGGGCTAGGGTTTCACCGGAGAGGGGATCCGGAGCGTGTGAATCCCACCAAGTCCCATGGTATGTCATACCATGTGCGTTAGAGTATTTCATGTGTCTTGGATGCAAAAGATCCCATCACTCCTTGTGTTAGAGCTTCACCGGCGTCGGATTCTCTCTTCCGGGTTTCAGGACTGCAAACACCCCAAAACTCCCGGATCTGACGGAACGGGGGTAATCTTGCCAATAGGTGGACCCTACCATTGTCTTGGGTGTTTATTGGGCATAACATGACACAACCAAGCAACTAGTTCCACTTTTCTACCCCCTTACGGCTCACGTAGAGGGGCCAGGACGGTAGTTCCGTCTTTTCCTACAGCGGGGCTAGGGTTTCACCGGAGAGGGGCTCCGGAGCGTGTGAATCCCACCAAGTACCATGTTATGCCATAAAATTTGTGTTAGAGTGTTTCATGTGTCTTGGATGCCAAATATCCCATCACTATTTGTGTTAGGGCTTCACCGCGTCGGATTCTCTCTTCCGGGTTCCATGACTGCAGACACCCCGAAACTCCCGGATCTGACGGAACGGGGGAATCTTGCCAAGAGGTGGGCCCTACCATTGTCTTGGGTGTTCCTTGGGACTAAAATGGCCCAACCAAGCAATTAGTTCCACTTTTCTACCCCCTTCCGGCTCACGTAGAGGGGCCAGGACGATAGTTCCGTCTTTTTCTACAACGGGGCTAGGGTTTCACCGGAGAGGGGCTCTGGAGCGTCTGAATCCCACCAAAACCAAGTGTTTTCCATAACATTTGTGTTAGAGTGTGTCATATGTCTTGTATGCCAAATATCCCATCACTATTTGTGTTAGGGCTTCACCGGCGTCAGATTCTCTCTTCCGGGTTCCAGGACTTCTCACACCCCGAAACTCCCGGATCTGACGGAACGGGGAGAATCTTGCCAAGAGGTGGGCCCTAAAATTGTCTTGGGTGTTCCTTGGGCCTGACATGACACAACAAAGCAAATAGTTCCACTTTTATACCCCTTCCGGCTCATGTAGAGGGGCCAGGACGGTAGTTCCATCTTTTTCTACAGCGGGGCTAGGGTTTCACCGGAGAGGGGCACCGGAGCATCTGAATCCCACCAAGTCCCATGGTATGCCATAAAATGTGTGATATATTGTTCCATGTGTCTTGGATTCCAAATATCTCATCACTCTTTTGTGTTAGGGCTTCACCGGCGTCGTATTCTCTCTTCCGGGTTCTAGGACTGCTCACACCCCGAAACTCCCGGATCTGACGGAATGTGAGGAATCTTGCCAAGAAGTGGGCCCTACCATTTTCTTGTGTATTCCTTTGGCCTAACATGACACAACCAAGAAACTAGTTCCACTTTTCTACCCCTTTCGGCTCACGTAGAGGGGCCAGGACGGCAGTTCCATCTTTTTCTACAACGGGGCTAGGGTTTCACCGGAGAGGGGCTCCGGAGCATCTGAATCCCACCAAAACCAAGTTTTTGACATAACATGTGTTTTAGAGTGTGTCATGTGTCTTGGATGCCAAAGATCCCATCAATCTTTATGTTAGGGCTTCACCGGTGTCGGATTCTCTCTTCTGGGTTCCAGGACTACTCACACCCCGAAACTCCCGGATCTGACGGAACGGGGGAATCTTGCCAAGAGGTGGGCCCTTCCATTGTCTTGGGTGTTCCTTGGGACTAACATGACACAAGAAAGCAACTAGTTCCTGATAAGGGGTAGCCCGATCTTCTCAGTGAACTCTTTGATAACTTGATAACCAATGTGATACCTCGCTCTCTCCTTTGGCTAAACCCTGTCACCAATTGCAACATCACTTAACCCCTTCGGGTAGTCGAGACTCCACACTCTTGCACAAGTAGCCACCGACTACAAGTGGTCCTGTTTCTCCTTATTCCCAGTGGAACAGCAGAATACACTCAGATTTGCAAAGGTATATGATTCAAGATGAATGCTTCAAGCAATACAATCTATAAGTCTAGGGGTTTTGTTTTAACGTAGTCTGATCTATCCTATGCACCCCAAGGGGTATATATGAGGGGTGGGGTGCAGCCACAAGGTGACTTGTGCAAGAAAAACCCACCCAACCCGAATAGGAACCAACTTGGGCCTAGTTTTGGACTTGGACTCAACCACAAATAGATACAAACCGATCCATGCGAGGGGATGCGGCCATAATGGTATACAAACCATGTCTACACCTAATAGGACTCTATATGGCGCATTGATACTCTTTGTGGGCGCCCTCCTCTTGTTTTCTCCCTCCATGAGTGTGGAAAAAGAAACTAGCATTTGTTTTCCACACTTGTAGAATTGTTTTCAACATATTCAATATTTGTTTTCACCATAGTGATCTTGTTTTCCAGCTCCTCTTGAACTCCATCTTCCTCCATGTGCATCTCCTCTTCATGATCTTCCCTCCTCATGCTTGTGTTATCAACAAACCTGAGAATACAAACATGCATGGATTTAGGTAGTATAAAATTCTCATAATCATAAATGTTATACTCAAGTAGGAGTGAATTCACCTGTTGTTGTAATAATTTAGTTCTTGATCTTGTCATTGGACCAATCCTCACTTCATCATTCTTTGTAGTAATATCATCATGTGTAACAATAGGTGAATAACTAGGGATGTCCTCATCATCCTCCCCCTTGAAAAGGCATCGTCCTCGATGCAAGATCATCTCCATAATATGGTGTCAAATCAGCCACATTAAAAGAATTACTCACACCAAACTCATCAATTGGGAGGTCTATCTTGTATGCATTGTCATTGATACTCGAAATTACTCTATAAGGACCAGCACCTCTAGGCATCAATTTTGATTTGCGCAATGTGGGAAATCTGTCCTTATGAAAGTGAACCCACACCATATCACCTAGCCGAAATATTACCTCCTTTCTCTTCTTATTAACCCTCTCGGCGACATGTTGTCCTTTTTGCTCAATTGCCTCCTTTGTGCTCTCATGAATCTTCTTCACAAAATCTGCTCTTTTGGAGGCCTCCCTGTTAGTTCTCTCTTGTAGAGGAAGTGGTAACAAGTCCAATGGAGTAATTGGATTAAACCCATAGACCACCTCGAAAGGACAAAGATTAGTGGTTGAATGCATAGCCCTATTATATGAAAATTCTACATGTGGCAAGCACTCTTCCCACTCCTTCAAATTTTTCTTGATCACGCTTCTCAACAATATTGACAATGTCCTATTTACCACTTCGGTTTGCCCATCAGTTTGGGGGTGGCAAGTAGTGGAAAATAACAATTTAGTTCCAAGCTTCCCCCATAGTGTCTTCCAAAAGTAACTCATGAATTTGACATCTCTATCTGAAACAATAGTTCTTGGCACTCCATGTAATCTCACAATTTCTCTAAAGAATAAATTGGCAATGTGAGAGGCATCATCACTCTTGTGGCAAGCAATGAAGTGAGCCATCTTAGAAAATCTGTCCACAACCACAAAGATAGAATCATGTCCTCTTTTTGTTCTTGGCAAGCCCAACACAAAATCCATACTTATATCTTCCCATGGTGTACTAGGTGATGGCAATGGAGTGTACAACCCGTGGGGTTTTAATTTGGAATTGGCCTTGTTGCAAGTAATGCATCTTTGCACCAATGTATACACATCTCTTCTCATATGTGCCCAATAAAAATTCTCAGCCAACATAAGCAATGTTTTCTCTCTTCCAAAGTGTCCCATTAATCCTCCACTATGAGATTCCTGTAATAAGAATAAACGCAAAGAACACTCGGGAATACATAATTTGTTAGCTCTAAACAAGTATCCATCATGTATATGAAATTTATCCCATGCCTTAACATTAGTACATTTATTAAATGGCATAGAAAATTCATTATCATTAGGATATAGCTCTCTAATACCCTCCAAAACCGAAACCTTGATCTCTAAATTTGAGAGTAGCATATTTTTCTTGATAAAGCATCAGCAACTACATTGTCCAATCATTTCTTATGTTTTATAATGTACGGAAAAGATTCTATAAATTCTACCCATTTAGCATGTCTTTTATTCAAATTAGATTGGTTCTTTAAATTTTTTAATGCCTCATGATCAGAATGTATAATAAACTCTTTAGGCCATAAATAATGTTTCCATACTTCTAAAACTCTCACAAGTGCATATAGTTCTTTATCATAAACAGAATAATTCAATTGTGCACCATGTAATTTTTCAGAAAAATAGGCAGTAGGTTTGTTTTCTTGCATCAATACTCCTCCTATAGCTATGCCACTAGCATCACACTCAATCTCAAATTGTTCGTTAAAATTAGGAAGCATTAACAAAGGGGCCGAAATCAACTTCTCTTTAATAGCATCAAAAGCAATATCTTGTTCAACTCCCCAGACAAATTATACACCCTTTTTAGTGAGTTAATTCAAAGGTGCAGCAAGTGTACTAAAATCTTTGACAAATCTTCTATAAAAAACAGCTAATCCATTAAAACTTCTCACTTGACTCACATTAATAGGAATAGGACAATTTTTAATAGCTTCAATTTTTGATTCATCTACTTCAATCCCATGTTTAGAAACAACATAACCAAGAAATATGACCTTATCCTTGCCAAAACTGCACTTCTCTAAATTTCCATACAATTTATTTTCTCTTAGCACATGCAAGACTTGTGTAATATGATCAATATGTTCATGTTCATTGTGGCTATAAATAAGAATATCATCAAAATAAACCACCACAAATTTGCCAATAAAATCTCTCAAAACATGGTTCATTAATCTCATGAAAGTACTAGGTGCATTAGTTAATCCAAAGGGCATTACTAACCACTCATATAAACCAAATTTTGTTTTAAAGGCTGTTTTCCACTCATCCCCCTCTTTCATCCTAATTTGCTGATAACCACTACGCAAATCAATTTTAGAGAAAATACCACTACCACTTAATTCATCTAACATGTCTTCCAAACGTGGTATAGGATGACGATAACGAATAGTGATATTGTTAATTGCTCTACAATCTACACTCATGCGCCATGTACCATCTTTCTTAGGCACTAAAATAACAGGAACAGCACAAGGAGAAAGGCTTATTCGAATGTAACCTTTGTCAAGAAGCTCTTGTACTTGTTTTTGAATTTCTTTTGTTTCTTGGGGATAAGTCCTATAGGGAGCTCGGTTTGGCAATGAAGATCCAGGAATCAAATAAATTTGGTGCTCAATACCCCTCAATGGTGGAAAACCCGAAGGCACCTCTTCTGGAAAAACATCATCAAAGTCATGCAAAATATTAGAAACACCAAGAGGAATAGGGGTCATGTCATTAGAAACCAAAATTTCTCCCTTGTGCATAAGCACTATAGGAAGCATAGTAGGATCCTCCCTAAATTCTCCCAAGTCCTCTATAGTGGCTAACATGCATAATAGGTTCAGTCCCTCACTTTTATTTTTACCACTCGAATTGGTTTTCCTATTTTCACTCACAACACTCTTGTTTTCACTCTCAATCTTTTCAACACTCTCGGGAATTTTTTGTCTAGACTCATTTACAATTTGTTGTGGTGTCATAGGTCTCAATAATATGTCCTTCTCATTCCACTTGAGTTGATAGGTATTTTCTCTCCCATCATGTATAACACTCCTATCAAACTGCCAAGGTTTCCCAAGCAACATGTGACAAACTGACATGGGCACCACATCACACTCAATGGTATCTTTGTAAGGCCCAATTTGAAATTCAACTCTCACCATGTGGGTAACCTTCATCTCTCCTTTATCACTAAGCCATGGATATGATAAGGATGAGGATGTGGAATATATCTCAATTTGAGCTTTGCACACAATTCTTTGCTTGCCAAATTTCTGCAACTACCACAATCAACAATAACCTTGCAAGCCAATTGGGGACGAACAATTGCTCTTGTTTGAAATAAGTTGCATCTTTGACTTTCAGGACTAGTAAGATTACTCAAAATTCTTGGTGTGCAAACAAAAGTAGGATAGGTGGAAGGATATGCATCAAGAGGACCATCATCATCATCATAATCATCCTCTCGAGTTGGATCAGCATCATCACCAGTTTCATATTCATTGTCCTCATTATTAAGCATAACCTTTTTATTTGGACAATCTCTCTTGAAGTGCCCTTTACCTCCACATGTATGGCAGCTCATATCCCTATTTCTAGTTGTAGAAGATGTGGATCCACTTGCACTAGCTGCTGGTTGTACTTGCCTCTTAGAACTAGAGGAATTGCTCTCGGGTTTACTAGTGGATACCCCACGGCTAGGGGAAGGTTGTGGCAATGGTGCTGAAGAAAAGGAAGACCTATTTGTGAAAGGTCTCCTTGGAACCATAAGAGCCTCCTCGGCCAATTGCTTCTCGGTCTCCCTTGCTTGATGCAACAACTCATTCATATCATTATATTGTGTATGCCTCACAACGTTCTTGATTTTGCATTGCAAACCTGAAAGAAATCTTTGCATAGTGTGATCAATATCCTCTTTCACTCTAACTCTTTGTAATATCAATTCCATCTCTCTAAAATAAGCATCCGCTGATTTTGTGCCTTGCTTCAAATGATGCAATTTGTCATACAAAGATCTCAAATAATTTTTGGGCACAAATCTATCTCTCATAATTTGCTTCATCTCCCTCCAAGTAAGAATATCAGGTTATCTATTTCTTGCCCTTGTTCTTGTAATATTATCCCACTATAGCAAAGCATAGCCATCAAAACTTGAAGAAGCAAGCTTAATTTTTCTCTCCTCATTATACTCATGCATCCTCCATAATTTTTCTATTTTTAGCTCCCACATGAGGTACTCTTCAACATCATCAGTATCAAAGTTGAAGGTAGGTAACATAAACTTGGGTTTACCAAGACCATCATCCTCTCGGTTTGGTTCATGGACAGGGATCCTCCTTGCTTGAAAGCCACGGCCAGCACCATGATTACCTCTACCACCTCCACGGCCATGAGGAATAATATTGTCCTCATCATAATCAGCATCACCAAAAGCACTACCACCATACTCTTGGGCAGGTAGCCTTTGATCCAATAAAGTAGCCAAGGCAGTAATTCTAGTAGTCAAAATATCAAGAGAAGTTTGTAATGTTGTAACTTGCTCTTGTGTAGCAGCAACTGTTTCAGTCACAGTATCAATTTGAAGACTCAAATTCTGAACATGTGTATCCATGTCCACTCCATGCCTATCAATGAGAGAATGCAATTCTGAATTTTTTTGTAGCAATAGTTGTGTTCAATTGTTCTTGCATCTCCTCCAAATCTGTCCACTTCACTTGTTCATCACCATGATTCTTCTTAGCCTGTGTAGAAACATCACTAGGAGCAACCATGATTAATAGGTTAGTGAAATAAACAAATTGCTATGGGTTGTGGTGCTCTCTCCCAACTCACTCAAAACCAGCAAAAGAGGTGATCCTTACTGCTCCAAAGTGAATAGAAAATCTTACCCACAAGTAATAGCAACTAATGTGACTTGGTGGTGAATGAATAGAATACCCAGGGGTTTTTGCTTCACAAAGGTAAAACAGGTTATATGGTGGGGCTTGGTATGGATACCTAACAATCACATATTAACAAGTCCTATTGTTGTTTGTGAATGATACAAAAATACACCTAGGAAACACACACCAGAATTGGAGACAAATGTGGCAAAGCAAATATATGTAGGAAAATTTGCAATGCTCTAGAAAGACACTAGCCAAGCTCAATGATAATCAGGCACAAGATTGCTCAATGTGTGGTGTCAATGATAGCAAGGAACAGCTCCAAATGATAGCAATCACAATATATCTCAATGGCCTTTCTTTTTGCTTTTTCTATTTTTCTCTTTTTCTATTTTCTGTTTTTCTCTTTTTTTACACTTTTTATGGCCGAAAAGAACTAAAGGAGAAAATGAAAATAACAGCTAAATCAATGTGACACAATATAATAGTGAGCAGCCTGAAAATGAGCAAGAAAATAGCTAGTCTTGTGGGCAAGATACCTAGTTAATTGTTGTAGAAAGGCTTTGTCTAAGGTTCATAATGATTGGACTGGAATTTCCTAAAGAAAATTGCAACGAAAAACAAAAGAAAACAACCTAAAAACTAACTAGAATGTCCACGGTAGGGAAAAAGTCTCACGGAAGCAAAACAGAGCCAAATAGCTACCGCGGCAGCGCGCGTGTTATCAAACAACGAAAACAACCAGCGCGCGTGGCACCGGAAGTGGGTTTGGTAAACACGCGGTCGTTGCGGTGCAGTGCGTACCGCGGCAGAAAAACTGCGCGATTTTGGTGCCGACGGCAGAGCGCGGGTGCGGTGCGGGTGTGGCGCGCTGTGGTGGATTGGTGGATTTTATAAGCGCGCAACAAACAAATCCGAGTACTGCTAGGTTGTGGTAGCGGTGGGTGGCGGCAGTGAAACTTGCAAAAACGCTGCCACTGAAGGAATCCGATCCCGAGTAGAAACAGATCACCACCACGGCTCGGATTGGAATTTTGGCTTGAATTTTTCGGTGGACATTAATAAGAACACGAGGAACCCTAACCCTAACTCGAAACCTAAAATTGAAAAGATGAAAAGGAACACAAAATCAAAACACAAAACAGCACTAGAAATTGAAAAGTAGTAATTATCTAAGGCTATGGCAATAACTAATACTATTTTTTGTGGCTTTTTCTGGATAGGTATGAAAACAACTCTAAACTAAAGGGGTAGACATAGCTCACCGAGTAAACCCAGTAATCTGATACCAAGATGATAAGGGGTAGCCCGATCTTCTCAGTGAACTCTTTGATAACTTGATAACCAATGTGATACCTCGCTCTCTCCTTTGGCTAAACCCTGTCACCAATTGCAACAGCACTTAACCCCTTCGGGTATTCGAGACTCCACACTCTTGCACAAGTAGCCACCGACTACAAGTGGTCATGTTTCTCCTTATTCCCAGTGGAACATCAGAATACACTCAGATTTGCAAAGGTATATGAATCAAGATGAATGCTTCAAGCAATACAATCTAGAAGTCTAGGGTTTTTGTTTTAACATAGTCTGATCTATCCTATGCGCCCCAAGGGGTATATATGAGGGGTGGGGTGCGGCCACAAGGTGACTTGCGCAAGCAAAACCCACCCAACCCGAATAGGAACCAACTTGGGCCTAGTTTTGGACTTGGACTCAACCACAAATAGATACAAACCGACCCATGCTAGGGGATGCGGCCATAATGGTATACAAACCATGTCTACACCTAATAGGACTCTATATGGCGCATTGATACTCTTTGTGGGCGCCCTCCTCTTGTTTTCTCCCTCCATGAGTGTGGAATAACAAACTAGCATTTGTTTTCCACACTTGTAGAATTGTTTTCAACATCTTCAATATTTGTTTTCACCATAGTGATCTTGTTTCCAGATCCTCTTGAACTCCATCTTCCTCCATGTGAATCTCCTCTTCATGATCTTCCCTCCTCATGCTTGTGTTATCAACAAACCTGAGAATACAAACATGCATGGATTTAGGTAGTATAAAATTCTCATAATCATAAATGTTATACTCAAGTAGGAGTGAATTCACCTGTTGTTGTAATAATTTAATTCTTGATCTTGTCATTGGACCAATCCTCACTTCATCATTCTTTGTAGTAATATCATCATGTGTAACAATAGGTGAAGAACTAGGGATGTCCTCATCAGTTCCACTTTCATACCCCCTTCCGGCTCACGTAGAGGGGCCAGGACGATAGTTCCGTCTTTTTCTACAGTGGGGCTAGGGTTTCACCGGAGAGGGGCTCCGGAGCGTCTGAATCCCACCAATTACCATGGTATTCCATACCACGTGTGATAGAGTGTTCCATGTGTCTTGGATGCCAAAGATCTCATCACTCTTTGTGTTAGGGCTTCACCGGCGTCAGATTCTCTCTTTCGGGTTCCACGACTACTCACACCCCGAAACTCCCGAATCTGACAGAAGGGGGAGTTCTTGCCAAGAGGTTGGCCCTACCATTATCTTGGGTGTTACTTGGTCCTAACATAAAACAACCAAGAAACTTCTTTTACTTTTCTAACCCCTTCTGGCTCACGTAGCTGGGCGAGAACGACAATTCCGTCTTTTTCCCCATCAGGGCTAGGGTTTATCCGGGGAGGGGATCCGTAGCGTCTGGATGATGGTAGGACATACCATGTGTGTTAGATTGTGGCATGGTTGTTGGATGATGAATATTCACTCACTCTTTGTGTTAAGGCTTCACCGGCGTTAGATTCTCTCTAGCGGGTTCCATGACTACTTAGAGCCCGAAACTCCCGGACCAAACGTAACAGGGGGAATATTGCCAAGAGGTGGGACCTAACATTGACTTGGGTGTTCGTTGGATCTAAAAATAACACAACCAATCAATTGATTCCACTTTGCTACCCCATTCCGGCTCACGTAGTGGGGCCAGAACGATAGTTCTGTCTTTTTCCCCAAGGGGCTAGGGTATTTCTGGAGAGGGGCTACGGAGTGTCTGAATGCCGCCACAACCCATGGTATGCCATACAATGTGTGTTATAGTGTGGCGTGGGTCTTGTATGCCTGATATTCCCTCACTCTCTATGTTAGGGCATCACCGGTGTCAGATTCTATCTGGCGGGTTCCAACACTACGAGCTTGAAACTCCCGGATCTGATGGAACGAGGGGAATCTTGCCAAGAGGTGTTCCCTAAGATTGTCTTGGGTGTTCCTTGGGCCTAAACTTACACTACTAAGCAATTGGTTCTGTTGGAACGCGTAGAGATAAACGAAAACTTTTTCCTACGCGATGCTTCCAAGATCAAGCCGAGGTAGAAGGCCACGATGATTACCACTAGACGCGCAGGTGCGGATTATCGATGCAGCGCGTCGGGGCAGTGCAGTCCCACGATCCGATCCGGCCGATCCAATCCCTCGAACGTCGAAGTGCTGTACGTACAACACCTCTGCCGGTATCCACACGTACGAGGAGGAGCTCCGACGGCGGACTGCTAGGTCCGGTGCGGCGGCTGGACTGAGTGGGGCTAGGGTTCCCAATGCATGGGAGAGTGGACTAACGTGCCCGCTGGGCAACCTGCGCCCCTCTTTATATAGCGTATGGTAATGGGCTGCACAACACTTGTGGCCCATTCCCTCTGTGAGTCCGACTCACTAACTCAGTCCATTTCCGGTTCGGGTCCAACCCAACCAATAGTTGCTCCCGCTCTTAAGTGTGCGACCCTGCAGGCTCATGGCGACTTGGACACGATTGGAGTCCAACTCCCAATCGATCAATCGGTAGAGGCTCCTAGCAGAACGTGCCGACTCCCAAGTACCATTGAGTCATGACGACATACCTTTCAATGTGATATTCATCTTAGTCCTTTTTGCCTCACGATATACCTTGTCGAGCTATAGGCGATTTATCGTCATCCCTTAAATAGCTCAACTCTCTTCTCGATCCGTGATATGTGATTCATCTGACTAACTCTTAGTCAACCGACACAGTTAGCACTTAACTGAGTCGCGCATGGCCATGCTTCCTGAATCATATCACTCGAGAGGGCCCAGAGAATATCTCTCCATTTGGAGGGGAAAAATCCCATCTTGATTATCCACATCACGCAGCTTGCTTCTCATTCGACCCGAACTCTGCCTTTATAGTTGCCTTGTCACAGAACAACGTTTGACAGAACCTAAGTCGATGATCCACAACTCGGATTGTGCGACAACCTCAGGTCTAAGGATTACATTGATTGAGACATGCAAATGACGACTTGATCGTTGCATCTCAATGTGGGTCAGTCCGACTTGCTAAACTCTTTAGCCAAGTCCATGAACGTTGGAATGGCATCACCATGCCCATGACAAGTGGAACCGTGTCATCAGCCAACACTCACATTAGTCTAGGGTGTGTGTCCAGCACAACCTAAATGACCAAGGACAATCTAGTATGAACAACATGAATATATAGTTCCACAATCGAATCACATATTCAATGACATATATTAGATGTTCAAAACAAGGACAACTTAATAACTTTATGAATACAGTGGGAATTACATCATACATGATTGCCTCTAGGGCATATTCCCAACAGGTTCCACTTTGCTACCCCCTTCCGGCTCACGTAGAGGAGCCAGAACGGCAGTTCCGACTTTTTCCACACCGGGGCTAGGGTTTGTTCAGATAGGGGCTTAAGAGCGTCTGAATGCCACCAAATCCGATCCCATGGTATGCCATACAATGTGTGTGTCTCATGTGTCTTGGATTCCTAGTATTCCCTCACTCTACGTGTTAGGGCTTCACCGGCGTCAGATTCTCTTTGGTGGGCTCCATGACTACTTAGAGCCCGAAACTCCCAAATCTGACAGAACATGGGGAATCTTCCAAATAGGTGGGCTCTACCATTGTCTTGGGTGTTCCTTGGGACTAACCTAACACAACCAAGCAATTGGTTCCACTTTTCTACCCCCTTCCGGCTCATGTACGTAGAGAGGAGAGAACGACAGTTCCGTCTTTTTTCCCCAGCGTGTGGCTAGGGTTTCTCCGGAGAGGGGCTCCGGAGCATCTAAATGCCACCACAACAATAGGTATGACTTAATATGTGTGTTAGAGTGCGGCATGGGTCTTGGATGTCGAAGATTCCATCATTATTTGTGTTAGGGCTTCACCGGCGTGGGTTCCAGGACTACTCAGAGCCCGAAACTCCCAGATCTATCGGAACGAGGGGAATCTTGCCAAAAGGTGAGACCTACCATTGTATTGGGTATTCCTTGTTCCTAACCTAACACAACCAAGAAATTGGTTCCACTTTGCTAACCCCTTCCGACTCACGTAGAGGGGCCAGAACGATAGCTCCGCCTTTTTCCCCAACGGGGCTAGGGTTTCTCCGCACAGGGGCTCCAGAGCGTCTGAATGCTACCACAACACATGGTATGCGCCAAAAATTCGTGTTAGCTAGAGTGTGGCATGGGTCTTGGATGCCCAAGATCCCCTCACTCTCTGTATTAGGGCGCACCGTCGTCAGATTCTCTCTCTAGCGGGTACCATGACTACATTAGAGCCCAAAACTCCCGGATCTGACGGAACGGGGGGGTGGGCGGGTGGGGTGAATCTTTCCAATAGGGTGGGACCTAAGATTGCTTTGGGTGTTCCTTGGGCCTAACCTAACACAACCAAGCAATTGGTTCCACTTTGGTACCCTTCCGCCTCACGTAGAGGGGCCAGAACTGTAGTTCCGTCTTTCCTCCCACCCCAAAGGGTTAGGGTTTCTCCGGAGAGGGGCTCCAGAGCGTATGAATGCCACCAAATCACATGGTAGGACATACCATGTGTGTTAGAGTGTGGCATGGCTATTGGATTCCAAAGATTCCCTCACTTTCTGTGTTAGGGCTTCACCGGCGTCAGATTTTCTCTAGCGGGTTCCAGGACTACTTAGAGCCCGAAACTCCCGGAACTGTCGGAACGGGGGGAATATCGCCAAGAGGTGGGCTCTGCCATTGTCTTGGGTGTTCCTCGGGCCTAACCTAACACAACCAAGCAATTGGTTCCAGTTTTCTACCCCCTTCCGGATCACGTAGAGGGGCCAGAAGGGCAGTTCGCCTTTTTCCCCAACGGGGCTTGGGTTTGTCGGAGAGGGGCTCCAAAGCGTCTGAATGCCACCAAGTCACATGGTATTCCATACCACGTGTGTTAGACTGTGGCATGTGTATTTCATTCCCAACATTCCCTCACTCTCTTTGTTACGGCTTCACCGGCGTGAGATTCTCTTTGGCGGGCTCCAGGACTACTTTGAGCCCGAAAGTCCCGGATTTGTCGGAACGGGGGGAACCTCACATAATATTTGTATAGATATGATAGGGTTACATCTTGTTAGTCTTAGGAGGGATTCTGACATTCCCCACTTTTAATTACATAGTCATTTAATTACATAGTCATTTGATAACCAATTGCATAGATTGTCAATTTGTTTAAGTCACCCATCATGCATCCGACGACCAGCAATGTTTCTGTCCATGCCCACACAAACTCGCGCGCGCAGAATTTTCGTGCCACACCCACCCCCAATTATGGATCAAACTTTGGCGCCTCCCCCACAACGCGCGCGACGCCTCTTGCAAAATTTCGCACCTTCCTCTACCCACCCGCGGCCTCTCAACGAAATCCCCCCACCCCTTTTTTCCATTGGCGAAGTTTCCCTCTTTCCTCTCTTCCAACCTCGCCGCGTAGCTCTCCCACCTCGCGTCCTCGCCGTGTAGCTTTCTGTCCCGCTCCCACACGTCGCCGCATAGCTTTCCGTCCCGCTCTCCCACCTCGCCGCATAGCTCCGTCCCGGTCTAAGATTCCCCCGTGCGGGTCTTCCACCTCGCCGTGTAAATTGCACGTCGCCGCCCAGCCTTTCAACCTCGCCGTCCAGTTCTGCCACCTCGTCGTTGAGGTCGCCATCTAGATCTTACACCTCGCCGCCAGATCTACCATCTCGCCTTCCAGGTCGCCGTCAAGATCTGCCACCTCGCTGTCCAGCTCGTAGTTTGGCCACCTCGTCACCAACCTCACCTTACATCTAGGTCTGCCACCGCCTAACTAACCTCGCGACAACTTCCTCGTCGAGGTCTTCCACCTCGTCACTAACCTCAAGGCAACTATCTCGTCAAGTCCTGCCACCTTGACTCCTGGAGAGATGGTTTCAGCCATGGCAAGCAGTAAGAAAAAGCACCTAAATCCCGAGGCGATCTCGAGATAACTTTCCAGCCTGTTTGATGCTTATTCCCCGCACATTTGTGCTTATGTTTTAGTTCCTGATATCGTAAAAATTGCCTGTTATGTGCTTCTTTATGTTTGATGAGTTCCTATGGTCAAAATTTGCTTATTTTGTACATAGATGCACTCATTTTACTATGTATGTTGATAAAATTGAAATGGTAAGTAGCGTGCCTTATAAAAGTGAACGGATGGAGTAGTACAGAACAATCAACACCAGCACTATATGTTAGAACATCACTCCATGAAATAAACCCAAATCTTACTCTGTAGCTTTAATGGGTTCTTATAGTATCTAGTGTGATGTTTGTAGCTTACGTTGAACTCTTGATTTATGTTAAAACCACCTATAAAATCCATTGACGGAACACGGATCAATAATGTCCTGAGAAACCATCCGCGGCTAGGTAGTATAATAGCACGTGCTCTTGCAAGCCCGACCGTACTCTCCCCTAAAAAGAGCAGAAAGGAAAGCTCTGGATCCAAGTATGATCCTCGAGGGGAGGAAGACTTCACTGAAGAAGCTGAACCCTTAACTTCTAGCTCAACACCCTTTCATGATAGCTCAGTAGTGAAGGTGCTCCTTACTTATCTCGTGTGGGACTGGTGGCCTAATTACTGCATTTACATATATGTTGTGCTACCATCCCCATTGATCTGTGCATGTGAACTATGCAGGCTAGGAAACTCAAAGTCAAGACGACATCCGGTAGGGGGCAGATGCCTCCAGGCGGTAACTCCTTGACTGGCAAACAGCGTGTCCGTTCTGACAAATCTGACAACACATCACCTATTACTCCGACAACAGATAAAAATATCCAGAAGATTGCACTGGCAGTTTCCGCATCCATAACGGGTCGAACAAGGAGTATGAGCTTGCAGAACCAGCCCACGGATCCATTCAGGCCACCACCACCTAGGAACAAGAAGCCATCTAAGCCCCCCAAGAAGCCATCTGACAATGACAAGACGACATATGTCGAACACAAGCAGCCAGCTGTGGTCCAAACCAAGGTGGTAGCTTTGGTGACCGAGAAGGCAGCCGGCCCGCTAGAGCTGGAAGCTCCCCAAGTCCTGCAGGAAGCTCCCCAAGTCCAGCAGGAAGCTCCCCAACTTGGCCAGCATGAATCTGCCCAAAACAAGTAGACAGTTGCCCATGGCTATCTAGAAGTTCCCAATATAAGGATGAAGCTGACCACCGCGAGGAGACACACACCTAGTGCGGGCAGGATCTTCTCGTTGGCCACCTGCCAGGTCCCCAAGTCGAGCTCCCACCATTCCAACATGAGGGGCAAGGTTCCCGAGTCGAGGAGGTAGATGCCCACTCCGAGGCACTGGTTTTTGACCCATGGTCTGATGATCGGCATCACTTGTGCTAGGAAGGTAACATGTTGCAGAACTGTGCTATCCATTTCCAGAATTAAATCCGAAATGCAGAACACTAACTCTAGCGCGGCCATATTTTTTTGGATAATCAACCTGGAGACATCACTATAAGTGGTGGAGGTGGGGTTGAAAGGGGAATAAACATGGGAAAGGGGCTGGACATTATGTCCAGAGGAAAGAGGATAAGAATAGTTATTCCTCCTGGATGTTCTAGGCCAGCTGACGATAAGATTAGTGCCACGTATGCCACTGCATGTTCAATTGCAGTCAAGGAGGTTGTCCCCGTCTTTCTCCATTGGAAGCAGTACAAAAAAAGGAACGACATATTTAAAGCCTTTGCTGGCCATGTGGCTGTAAGTTTTGTAACTCTTGATTCCAGTTTTGTCCACTGCTGTTCATAAAACTGAAGTATGCTATTTCTTTTGTTTCAGTCAAAGTTTCTGATGGACCTCGACGACCCCAATATTATGTCCTCTCTCGAAATGCATCTC
Organism: Alopecurus myosuroides; assembly: GCA_028641055.1. Classification (NCBI taxonomy): domain Eukaryota; kingdom Viridiplantae; phylum Streptophyta; class Magnoliopsida; order Poales; family Poaceae; genus Alopecurus; species Alopecurus myosuroides. The sequence goes on along the minus strand of CM054057.1, from coordinate 367,237,846 downwards.
CAGAGCCGTACAAAGCACCGGCGTCATGTTCTGAAGAAGGAGTATTGGGACAAAGTCAAAGACAAGAGTAAGGTTTTTCCTAAAACTCCACCAATAGAGAAGATTGGAGATGCTGAATGGAAAGCTTTACTAATCAGCTGGGGCTCAGCCAAGAAACAGGTTTGTGTCTTTGCTCACTCGAACTGCTATTGCATCAATTCTATAACCATGATTGTTGCTAATACTTCATACTTTGTTTGTGTAGACGGCCTGTCTGAAAGCTGCACAAAGTAGAGGTTGTGTCATGTACCCTGCTCATATGGGTTCTTGGAGCTATGAGATTTATTGCGACAAGGATCAAGATGAAGTTCAACTGTTCAAAGCTACGCACATAAACAAGGTGGATGGAAGATACTCTTTGCCTGTGGAAAAAGCAATTGTAAGCCCCCCAGAAGTCTTCACATCTCTGTAATCATCATTTTACCTCAATAGATTCTTGTAGGGCACCTTCCCTTTGTGAATTCTGCTGCAAACTTCTGTCATCAGCTATTTCCCCCATGATTGACATCTTCTAGTTCATGTACATGCATGCTTTAACTTGCTTGTCATCTGCTAGTTCATGTACACGCATGCTTTAACTTGCTTGTCATCTGCTATTTTAATCTATATTCTGTACATGCTTGTCGTGTGCTATTTTCGTCTATGTTCGTCGGATGCCTGTTTTTCCATCATCTATGTCCCCTAAAAGCTACTTTGGCTAAGATGTATGCCGCAGCGCGTGTAATCAACTCTGTGCGAACTCTGAGCTTTGTTAAGTTAAAGTTGGTCAATAAAATGCCTTTTATCTAAAAAAAAAAGCTAGTTCGGTTGTTGTTGCATATATGCTTGTACATGAAGATCCCTTGTCATTCCAGCATCACCAGATACGTCTGTTAAAATATGCACTTGAGCATGCTCTCATTTCAGCATGGTTTCCAACTATGTTTTGTACATCCTTGTCGTTAACTAATTTATCTACGCTTGTCGCTATAATGTACATGCGTGTTTAATTGCTTGTCATCTGCTAGCTTATGTATACTTGTCATCTTAAATTTCATATCAATGTTCCTTATGAGCTAGTTTAGCTGCTATCTCATCTTGTCCTTTTGCATGTTTTTTAGGCTGACATGGAAGCAAAGATCGCGCCAGCTTCGCCGGGGGGCACTGTCAGGCCACCTCCGTGTGCCGCTGAAGCTGTCGCTGAGGTGCTCGGGCAGGGCCAACGAAAGCCTACGTTCCTAAAGAACATAGGCGTGACAACCACCCGATTCAGAGCAACAAAGCATGAGCTCCAACGTCTGCTTAACTATGAGATAAGAACGAAGCAGGAACTTGTCATGGAGCTGAAGGCAGTCAGGGATCAGGCTGATGCAGACAGTATTGCCCGCCAACAAGAACTGGATGGCATTCGAAAGCAATTTGCAAAGTATACCCAGGCTCAACATAAAACCAATGCCATTCTTCGGGGGCTACTGGGTATGCCACTTCCTACGCCCCAACACAACCCTGTGTCTAGCGAACTGGGTAGCTGATATGAAACTATTTCTCTTCGTGATGTATTTTGGTGACTTTTTGGTAGGTGCCCTGATATGGGGTGGCTCAATCTTCTCAATAAGCTTCTCTCTCTTTTTGTGGATTTTCTGATAATTGGATAACTAGTGCTACACTGAGACCTCTCACTCAGCTGACCCCTGTTGCCAGATGCAACAACAATCAAGCTCTTTGGATATTCTCAACTACACACTCTTGCACAAGTAATCAAAGATCACAAGTGGTCATGTATCCCCCTATTCCCAGATGGAATAACAATATATCACGCAACTTTGCAGGGTAAACTTCAAGTAGTATGCTTAGCAGCAATACAAACTAGAGGCTAGGGTTTTGTTGGTTTTGGTTTAAACTTGTTCTCCCTCTTCCACACGCAGGTGGGGAGTATATATAGGTAGAGGGCTCCTTGCACAAGGACCTCTCCTACTAGGACTAGGACTCAACTAGGACTCCTACTTGGACTAGGAGGACTCTACTAGGACTCCTACTTGGACTAGGAAGGGATACAAACCGACCCAACTTTAGGGGGTTCGGCCATTATGGCATACAGGCCATGCCTAATTGAACTAGGAGTTTCTTATATGGCGTATTGATCTTCAATGGGCCGCCCTCCTCTTGCTTTCACCATTCCTTAGTGTGGAAGAACATTCCTGTAGTTGTTTTCCACACTTGCACATTTGTTTTCAACACTTGTAAGTTTGTTTTCCATCATCTCGATGTTGTTTTCCAGCATGTCTTGAGGTCTTCCTCCATCCATGTTTGTGTTAACAATAACCCTGCTAATACATAATGCAATAGCTTAGGTAGTATAACATTCTTATAATCACAAACAATATTTATTAATAGGAACGAATTCACCTTATAATAATCATCAGTGAGGCTCAATATTTCCTTCCAACTTAAGCATGTACATTCACCATGGACCCCTATTATATCCTGAGCATCCTCCCTTTCTTCAAGACAAGACGTCCTCGGCTTGTTGTATGCTAAAAGTGGAATAAACAAAAATAAAAACGTGTATGCATAATACATATATCTATAATGAGGTGCATTAGTTGTTATCATATCATAAAATTGTCCATATGACATGTGACCACAAAATTTGTATGTAAATATCACATAATTGTCATAGCATCTCATAAAATAGTAATCATAATTGCAAATATAAGTGAAGCTCATAAAATCATGATCAAAAGGAGAGACATGTATGTATACATTTTTATTATTTAGTATCAAATCAAGTGTTCTCACAGAAGATCTATGATCAAATTTATTTTTAGTAGTACACTCAAAGGTGTTAACAAGTTTATTATTCTCATTATGAAAGTTGCAACTCAATTTGCAAATATAAGTGAAGTATAATTTATTAGCACATGTACTTAACAAGTTTTGTGGCAAACCAAACATATGTGTAAAATCATGCTCACATGTAGGAAATTGTAAACAATCTAAAGGTAACACAATGTTTAATTCAGCATTTTATCACAAGTAATACATATTTGATCCACCATAAAAATTTCATCCATGTTATAGTCACCAACCAAATTAAAAGTGAAACAAGTAGCATAAGTGCTAGAATTGACATATGAAATTTCAGCAATCTTTTTCATAGCACATTGCACATTAATTGGTTCATTTAACATGATGTAATTCACATTAGGTGGTATTTTAGCAAGTACTTCCTTATGTGAAATCAAAACCACATGATTAAATTTCGAAATTAGCACATTATCACATGGATGTGGATTATCTATGCTTGTTAACTCACAAGAATCAACTAGCAATTTAGGGGATTCACATAATTCAATACTTGAGGGGCGTAACACGAAATCAGCACCTTTATCAATAGCATCCTCCTCAGATTTATTAGGTACCAATTCATCTATCTCAAGTGGTGATGCAGGTTGTACTTGATGTGGCTCCCTTTCTTCAAAAGTAACCTGCATATCACAAGAAACAACACTAGGAGTAGACATGATTACATTAGTAGAAACAACCTCACATGCCTTCTCATCCTCGACAAATCCCATAACAAGACGCTCAAGTCTTTGCATCTCAAGTTTTTCAAGTCTTTGCTTTTCAAGCATTTGAGCAGAAATTAAGGGTTGATGTCTAATTCTTTGAAATTGTGTAAGCCATGCATGTATTATCCAATTTTTCTTATTGTTCCAAAAGAATTGTAAATGAGGATAATGGCTATCAAAATTAACTCTATATTTAGTGCACCATTGTTGTCCCAACAAAAGATGAGAACAAATAATATCTCTAGGCATCACATGACATAAAATTTTCTCCTTATGGCCATGAATGGTTAAAGGAACAAAAACTATGTTAGTAATAATAAGTTCATCATCATATGTAGGTAACCTAAATGGATCACATGTGTGTGGAACCAGCTGCAATTCTTCAACAACATCAGGACTAACAAAATTATACCGTGTACCTTTATCAAGGGTAATAGCAACCTTGCTTTCCTTGATGTCTGCTGTGAAGTGAAATAATTTTTTTGCTGGAATCCCACTAGCATCCTCCTTCCAAAACATAGCACTGCAAGCATCAACACTAGGAAAACCCATTGATTAACTTGTTAATACAAAATAACAATAGGTTGTGGTGTTCTCTCACAACTCACTCAAAACCAAGCAAAGATGGTTTCACTTACTATTCCAAAGTGAATAGGATTGACTTACCAACAAGTACCAATGGAAAGTGTACCAAGTGTGAGAAGAGAATATCCAGGATATCAAGTGTTACAAGACAAAACAGGGTATTTGTTGGGGCTTGGTTGGGATTCTTAACAACACCAAAATAACAACTCCAATGCACTCTCTAATGTGATGAAAAACACTAAGGGAACACACTCACTCTGGGAGACAAATGTGGCTTAGCAATTATATGGAAGAGATATTGCAAGCACTACAAAGACACTAGCAAGTACTCTATAAAAACAGGCACAAGATTGCTCAAATATGTCCACAAAAATATCCAAGATATGATAAGCTTCCACTAGTGATAGTATGTCTCGGCCTCTTTTTTGAGTTTTTTTCTCTTTCTATTTTTTTATACTTTTTCTCTTTTCTCTATATTTTTTATACTTTTTCAATGGCCTTTGAATCAACTAGGAGCAGAAAATATGGACAAGAATTGATCAAATTGAGCAGCCTGTAGAGCAATAAAACAGCTAGTCTTTGAGTTTTGGGTACCTAAAATTTGCTGTAGAATGGCTTTAGCTAGGGCTTATCAAAGATCAGCACAGAAACCTATGGATAAACAGGGGAAAAAGAAAATAAAAAACTAAGAAAACAAATAGAGATTTGCCCGCGGTTGTGTGGACTTGCTGCGGTGTGTGCGTGGTGTGACTTTTGATGGAAGAGTCTGATTTGGACTTGGAGGCATACGTACGGAGTCTGCGCGCGGCCCTAACGCGTTCGTGGTTGAGGCACCGATCGATACCAGTTTCGGTACCTGCGTGGTTTGTCAGTAGCCAGTCGGTAGCTATTTGGCGCGTAGCACGTGGTTGGTTCACGCGTAGCTCGGAAACCGACTTGGAGCTGGTTCGCGGTAGCTACGGATAACGAGCGAAGCGCGCGGAGGCGAGCGACGTGGTTTTGACGCGTTTTCTCGCGTGGCCTGGTGGCGCACGGAATCCGATATCGGACAAACAGCGCGAGCAGCAACGACGATGGGGTGTGCGCTTGGTCAGAGCGATTCCGACAGGGATGGTGACAGGACGCGCGGTCGGCGCTGTTTTGGCTGGTAGTGGTCCGTGTGCGTGTAGGAACAGAAGCGCTCTCGGAATTCAATGGAGGTGGTTTCTATTTTGGCCGGTCGACTTGGATTTCCGTGACGCGGAGCAGCACAAATAGAGTAGGACAAATACGCGCAGCAACTTTAGACAAATATTTTTGGTGTGATTTTCGGTATAGATCGAAAACAAAAGATGAACACGATGAAACCTAAAAAGATGAAAAAGAAAAACAGGAACGCAAATCAACAAGAAACAGCAACTAGTAGATGCAAATCGGTGTTGATCTAGGCTCTGGCAAAAAAAATACTAAACCTAATATTTTTGTGGGGCTTTTTCTAGATAGAAATAAAAACAACTAAAACTAAGGATAACTTTGCTCACCGAGTAAACCTGGAGAATCTGATACCAAGATGATATGGGGTGGCCCAATCTTCTCAATGAGCTTCACTCCTTTTTTGTGGATTTTCTGATAATTGGATAACTAGTGCTACACTGAGACCTCTCACTCAGCTGACCCCTGTTGCCAGATGCAACAACAATCAAGCTCTTTGGATATTCTCAACTACACACTCTTGCACAAGTAATCAAAGATCACAAGTGGTCTTGTATCCCCCTATTCCCAGATGGAATAACAAGATATCACGCAACTTTGCAGGGTAAACGTCAAGTAGTATGCTTAGCAACAATACAAACTAGAGGCTAGGGTTTTGATGGTTTTGGTTTAAACTTTTTCTCCCTCTTCCACACGCAGGTGGGGAGTATATATAGGTGGAGGGCTCCTTGCACAAGGACCTCTCCTACGAGGACTAGGAATCAACTAGGACTCCTACTTGGACTAGGAGGACTCTACTAGGACTCCTACTTGGACTAGGAAGGGATACAAACCGACCCAACTTTAGGGGGTTCGGCCATTATGGCATACAGGCCATGCCTAATTGAATTAGGACTTTCTTATATGGCGCATTGATCTTCAATGGGGCGCCCTCCTCTTGTTTTCACCATTCCTTAGTGTGGAAGAACATTCCTGTAGTTGTTTTCCACACTTGCACATTTGTTTTCAACACTTGTAAGTTTGTTTTCCATCATCTCCATGTTGTTTTACATCATGTCTTGAGGTCTTCCTCCATCCATGTTTGTGTTAACAATAACCCTGCTAATACATAATGCAATAGCTTAGGTAGTATAACATTCTTATAATCACAAACAATATTTATTAATAGGAAAGAATTCACCTTATAATAATCATCAGTGAGGCTCAATATTTCCTTCCAACTCAAGCATGTACATTCACCATGGACCCCTATTATATCCCGATCATGCCCTTGGTGAGCTCTTTTGTGCCCCTTGTGACGCTATAAACTATGCCAGATGGCATTCGATGCCTTTGCTCGTGGCCCTTGTGAGGCTGTGAACTATTGCATATGGCCTTTGATGCCTCTGCGGGTGGCCATTGTGAGGCTGTAACCAGTCTTATTTGCTGCATATTTTTTGCGTGTGCTAGAATTTAAAATTCATCCGCACCGGCTAAACGACCTTTTGAACCACGACGGGAAAAAACGTCGATGCACGATGACGTCACCAGAGCACCTGGCGACAGATGCGATCCATTACGGATACGAGAACACGTGGTACTATATGGTAGGTCCATGAGGCGGCACCTTATTGGATGAAAATCGCGACAGAAATTCACGTCACGGATACGTTTTGACCTGGACATGCCATGTTGGTCCACGTGCTGGCTCATGTTCCGCGACGTCTTACGACGAACTAAAATGTCTCACCGTCGGACAAAGTTATCAATTCATCGATAATAAGCGTATACGTTGAACATCTATAGTGCTTGAACCCGCGACGAGGAAATAAACGTCGCACGTATTATGACATCATAAAACGGTATCGATGACGTCATAAAAGGACGTAACGGTATTTCCCATCGCGACGTTTTGAAAATGTCAAGAAAATGATGACGTCAGGAATGGTAGAACTGACGTCAGCGGCGCCCGTAACGGGTAACGGAAAATAGGATACCACGTGTGCACACACTGCGACGAAAAAAAACGTCACTCCTTGTTGGGCCTTGTGCTGGGCCGGCCAGTAGCTCGCGACGGTCGAATTTCCGTCGCGGACTTCACGACGGATTAGTGTTCATTTAATCGTTGCAGAATCGTCCGTGACAATCGATCAGGGATGTTCTCACACCGTCGCGTAAACCGTCGCGGATGACCCTTAGCGACGGTTTGGAGCCCATCCGCAAATGTATTGAAACGTCCCAGACCGCGCGTAATTTGGTAGTGGTGGTGGTGAGACTTGCTGCTGCGGTGGTTCCTCTGGTTGCTGCTGCTGCTGCTGTGGCTGCTCTGGCTTAATGTTCTCCATCTTAGCGCCTAAATTGTTGGCACCGAAATTATGATCTTCCCTCTCGAGGGTCGGCCTTTCCGACATGTCCATGGAGTGGACTTCCGGGATTGCCTGCTCAAAATCAGTGTAACCTCCTGCTTCCGGGTGCTGGATCACAGGAGGGAGCGTGGATGTAAGCCGCATCGAGACAGGGCATCTCGGCGTTGAGGTAAACGTGGAAAGCTTGATCATATCGATGTGAATGGGACCAGTGTAAGAAGAAAAGAGAAGTAAGAAAACCAAATGCAACTGAATCAACTCGGGCAGAAAACCAAAGAAGAAAAAAAATGCAAAGTGCAACTGGAACGCATCTCGGAAGTGACTTACATGTCCGACATGGGCCGCTTGTTCCTGCGGCTAGTTTGGCCCTTGTTCCCGGGCTTCTTCTTGTTCCTCTTGGGGGGAGGGGCCACTGCGCCGCTCCTTGCTCTCTTCCTTGTCTCCACAGGTGTGGCCACGACCACGACAGGAACTTCAAGAACCTCCTCTCCCAGATCAACTGAGGCCGAGGGCGGAGGGTACGTGAATGAGATTGTAGTTGGATCAAGTACCTCTACAATAATGCAATCATCATCAAATTCTTCATCGTCCTCGGACCAGTCTCGGATGGAGGCTGGAACTCAGGACTTACCGGCTTGGGCGGCGAGCAAGGCGTCCGGGGTGGGCAAGTTGTCCTCGTCATCGTACTCCTGAGTGTCGTTCTCAGTTTGGTCTGCGCCCTAGTGGTCCGACAGAGTCTCGCCATCCACTACCGCTGGCGAGGACAAACCTGCACATGCGAAACACAAAGCATCAGTTCTGAGATAAAGTTATCTCGGAGCATACCGTAATAAATGTAACTCGGTGGGGTTCGAGATACTTATGTTGGGTGCCTGGCGTGCTCTATTGTTTGGCTCAAGGCCCCACTCCCAGTCCTCACCAAGATCGGTCTTGGTGATCGACTTGATCCGAGTGTACACCTCCTTCTTGGTGAGCTCGAAGGTGGTAACTCGGGTGGGATCTCGGTGCCCACTCATGAAGCACATCTTGTGAGTTTGGCGCTGGAGTGGCAGCAATCGGCGGCTCACCCAGGTGGCGAGAAGGTCATCTGCGCGGAGTCCGGCTCGGAGAAGTTGGGCGAGGTGGTTGCGGACGATATTGACCTCATGAACTGTGTATCGGGGGTGGTAGTCACAGTTCACCATCTCGGTGGGTGGACTTTCGCGAAAAGATGGAAGGCCCATGAGATCTAACTTGGTGGTGTTCTTGACATAAAAGAATCCCAGCTGCCACTTTCGGCAGGACTCCAAGGCCCAAATTAGGGGAAACTTGGAACCCAGGCGTGGGAGCACCATTGCGGCTTCGCACCGCGTCATGTGCTTGGGCGCATTTGCATTCTCCGGGTTGGGGATGACCTGCTTCCGAAAGTGTAAATACTTGGTCCATATCTCGAAAGTGGGAAGGAGGTCGAGATAGGCCTCCGAGAAGGAGACAAAGGATGAGAGTGTGGTGATGGCGTTTGCCGGGAGGTGATGTGGTTGGAGACCGAACTGAAGGAAGAAGTTGGTCATAAAAGAGGAGAGGCGAAGGCCAAAACCACGTTCAAACTGACCGAGAAAGACTACGTACTCGTTTTCTCTGGGTTGCGGATGGATCTCGGGTCCCGGCTTCCGGCACACGACTCCGGCAGGGACGCGCCAGGTGTCCAACAGCCACTGGATGTCCGCGTCTCGGGCCTTGGAGCCGTCTCATGCTCCACGCATGGATCCGGGCCACACCAGCTCCACTTCCTCCACTGCTTCAATCTCCATGGCGTGGCTTGGAAGTTCCGGCGCTTCCGAGCGGCTCACGGGCGCGGGGAGTGCTTGGGGCGCAGCGGGCGTAGAAGTGCAGCGGCGGCGCGGAAGATGAACGCCGTGGCGGTGCGGGCTCGGGCTCGGTGAAGGATGGCGCGGTTTCCGGCGATGGCGCGACGGCGTGTAGATCTGCGGTGCGGGAGAACCAGAGGGCGGCAACGCTCCGGTACGCGACGTGGCGTGGGGGCACGGTGGAGTGCGCGGGACGGCGTCGGAACTCGACGGAGCGCGGCGGAGCAGTGCGCTGCGCGAGGGTGCGATGAAGACGAAGAGGCAAAGGGGGAAAGTGACAGAGGAGAAGTAAAGGATGGGGCTGTGCGGGTATTTATACCCCCACGGGAATTAACCACCCCGGATTAATCGTGGCACGATTCGTGCAAATAGTGAGGTTACTTCGCACTTAAAAATGCACGAAGCAGAACCACCACGTGTAACGTGCGCAGTTAATCCCGCACAAACCACGGCGGGCACTTGAGTGCTCTATGACTGATTAGACTGCGGATGGGGTCGCACACAGGACGTGGCGCAGCAACGCGGCTTGCGCAGCATGGCTCGAGAAACGAGGCGACGTGCGTCGCTCTTCTCCACCACGTGGCACGCCCACTACCCGGAGGAAACGAGGCGACCACGCCTCGTACTGTTTAAACTTGCGAAGAAAATGGCTAAGTGATGGGATCTCGGTAAAACTGAACCCGACTGGGGTATCTCGGATTTTGGTGCAGATCCGTAAGAGGTGATTGCGGATTGAATCCGAGTTCGAAGTTGAATATCCTGCCGAGATAAGTGTATCTTGGCCGAATGTTCTGAAGCTTGTTGGTTTAAGATGGCATGGCCCACCGTCCGAGTTTGCCAGACCATACCAGCTTCGGGGACTAATGTCGGGGGCTACCCCCGAGTAGGGAAAAGCTTGGCATAAAATGATATCCAAGAAGTGGATACCGAGATACTGTTGATTGAGATCCGTACCGGGACTGAGTTGCTGGTTACCGAGATGGGTACATCTCGGTAAGAAGTGCTAGGTGCTATGCTTTGCAGGTGGGCGTTCTCCCGGGTTATCCGAGTTACAGTTGGGAACCCATGATGCATGAAGGACATGTTATCTCGGACCGGGGTCAACGGAGCAGACGCAATCCCGAAGATTACAAGAGAGTACAGGCGTGCGGTTCAACTTACAAGGCACGTGATGTATAGACGTACATGGGAACAGTGCAGGGCATCGGCGAGGCCACATCCTGTCTCTGACAAGGGGGATAGGACATGGCAGCGGCTATGGAGGAGGCAACTTTCGCAGTAGTGACAGCCAACATGCGCTACAGCATTGTATTCTCCGCCTAACCCTATACGTTCTGTCAGTAGCCACTAGTATATAAGGTGGCCACACCCCTCCCACGCGAGGGACGACGACACTACGACCCCAAAGAGAGAACTAGTAGAAATTTTCCTTAGAGGGAGCTTCATCTTCCTCTAGCTCTATGATCTCCAGGAACCACCTTGTATCTCGGCGACACACATATATTGACAAACATGCAGGAGTAGGGATGTTACCTCCACACGAGGGCCCCGAAACTGGATAGATCTTGGTGTTTGCAGTGTAGTGAGAACACCATCTAGGCGTGAAATCCCTCCCCGGATACCCATAGTGTCCATCGGCCCCAACCTTAAGCCATCCCATGACATCTGTCTTTACACCACCACGACACCGTAAAACAGTAGTACTTTGAGTAAAGCATATCATGTACCAAGGCTCTTAAATGCTCTACACTACAAGTAGGTATATAGTACCTTATAATCCTATTTTACGCAACCACTCTTTGACTTGGTAATTACTCCAATTACATGCCTTATTGCAACAAAAATAAACTAAGACAAAATGATCCGGTAGTAGTTGTTGTCTAACTTGGTTCCATATAGAACTAAGTACCATGTAAATTCAAGTACTTCACCTTGATTATGACAAGCTTATCATGGCATATGTTGATCCTTCATGTTGTTGATTACCTTAGGAGTAGTAATGTAGCTTCCATCAATGCTTATGCCTTCTTCTAATACTATACTATACTATAATGGTTCACCTATTGGCTTTATAACTAAGGATATGATATATACCCCATAGTTACCATGGCTTAATGAATCTTTATGAATATGAAACATCCCTTCTTGATGACTCCTATACTTGCTCTATACCATGTTCTACTACATCCTATGCATTCATAGAATTAGGTAATCATCACTTTGGCTTAATTATCTCTAACTATGTCAGAACTCTTTTTCCAAACAAAACTGATACATGCTAGACTTCTAACTACCATACCTAGGTATTAAGAAAATAGATACATAGATTTACTCAATTTGAGTAAGAACATTCTATACAAGTATGATCATATCAATCTCAAGTGGATGATCATCATAGTTGTAGGAAATGTGGTTTAGATAAGATGACTTTTTATAGTCTTTATGTCACATCCCAGTTTTTGGACTCTTGGAATGTGCTCAAAAAGACAACTATTAGGGCCAACAAATTATTTTTATAACCACATGATGGTGTGAACTAACTTGTGTTATGATCTTAATCATATTTTCAACATAAGTTTTGTTTCATTATAAAACCAACACCATATGTTTCTGAAAAATATTCCTGATATTTTTCCTAATGTTTTCTTATTATTACTTGAGTGGATTTTTATTCCAAGACTTGGATCATTCTTGTTTGCATCTTAAAACAAACTTTTAACCTTGTTGGATTCAAGAAAACAAGTTTCCAAAATGATCTATGAAAGTTTTCTTTTAACTTTCCTATAGAAAACAATTCCTGGAAATAAAGCCAAGTACCTGTTTTCTGCCATTGTCTTCACCAAGCTATAAATTGTTATATTATGGTTTCTTGACTTTTAATTCATCCTTGATATATGTACTACAAACGCATAAGCTCACTTTTATTTTTGGAGAAATAAAAACTATCTTTTGCTTGTTGTTTTTTGTGGTATAAAATTAAGGCAGAATAAGGCAGTTTTGAGAAACAGATAAAAACAGAAAGTAGGTCTTTTTCCACATTATTTTCATGGCCTTAAACTAGTTCAAAATTGTTTTCAAAAGTTGTTTCTGAAAGTGTATAACATGGTTAACACATCCATACTTTGAAAACCAATTTTGGAAAGCAATTGAACCCTGAAAACAAACTCAACTTTGTGAACCTTTGATCTGTTTTCCAACACTTAAAGAATTTTCTGAATTATTCGAAACAGTCACAGATACGATTTTGGGCAGAAGATTTCATTGCCTTCCCTTGCAAGATTCGAAGTAAAAGCTTGTCCCTTGTGTTTACCACAACTAGTACTCCACCTTGGATGCTTGACCTTGCTTCTAGAAGCCGTAGGCATGAAGATAAGAGAGGAGAGAGGTGGTGACATGGAAAGGTATGGGCACACACATGTCTTTGACTATTTGGCTTGCCCCTTGCCTCCCCTTGCCCCCAAAGGCCAACCTTGCCCATGTCACATGTGTACTTGAATAGGACACCATGTGCACTCAAATGGAAATGACCAAAAAGTCCCTTGAACACCTCTATGCCATCAAATGGTAGGGATCCAAAGCCACACTTGCCATTTTTGCCCTTGACCCTTGAGCCATGCCATTGATCTTTCCTCACTCCAAAGGCCAACCTTGACTTGCCCCTTCGTGGTCTTGCCCCTTGGCCTCATTGCATTATTATGATGTGACCAAAAAGCCCCTTGAGCACCTCATATGCCATCAAATGGCATGAACCCAAGCCACACATTGCCCTTGCCCTCATACCCTTGGCTATAAGCCATCCCTTGTTGTTTCCTTGCTCCATAGCCCTCCTCCACAGCCCCCCCACGAGCACACTTCATCCCCAAGCTTAGAGGAGCCTTGAGCCAGCCATGTGAGCTCCATGAGCTCCAAAATCGCCGCCGGCCATTTTTCTTAAACCGATGTGAGGAACCTCAAATCCCTGCAGATGTTTGTCTGTCGTTTTGAGCTTGTGAAAAATAGTTTTAGTGCAGATTATTTTCTACAAAAATTCACAGAACTAGGCTTATGTTTTCCTAACCATTTCCCGTTGGTAGATCCAAGTTTGCACTTTTATTTTTGTCACAATACCTGTTTTGCCACAGACTGTCTGTTTAGCCATTTTTGGCATAACTTTTTTGATCTGTATCCATTTTGGTAAAATCAAACTGTTTAGAGTAGCCTATGAGTAGATCTATCCATAGGACTTGGCCTTACATCCACGCCAGTTACCAAATGGAAATGACATACATTTTGGTAAAAGACCAGTAGGCTTTTCTAGACCTTTTATAAGGAGTTTAAAAATGATTTTTGAAGCAAATCCAATTGGATGAGTTTGGTATTGACTAGATCTATCATATCCTAGCTTAGATTAATTTGTGAGGCTAAAGATTAGTTTTGGTGGACAGATCTAGAAACAGCAGCTTTTCTGTTTTGTTTTCTTTGTTTGTTTTTGTTTGAAATGAAATGTTTGGTTGTTTTAATCTTGCTTCCTAACTTGTATAGAGTTGCTAGGACTTGTTATTAAGTTGTTTTCTTGCAGTACATCTACCTTAGAAAGTGTGTGCATGTTTGGAAAGTCAAATAGAAATAGGAGTACCATTTGTTATTTTCCTAGTTTTATTATTTGGATTGTTGTGTGGGCAAATCCTTGTAGCTTTGTTGTACCTAGGTTTTTGTTGTGGTTATGATAGATCAAGTACCACTTTGGTACTGTTATTTCTATGTTATTATCTCTATTAGCTTACACCTTATTTTATAGCAAAGCATGTGTAACATTTGTTGTTTGTTTTCTAGTACTTATTTCACTAGTTGTGTGAGCAAATCTTTGTGTGCTTGTTACCTAAGTTTTTGCTATGATTGTGGTGAGTCCAGTACCATTTTGGTACTGTGATTTATATGCTACTATCTTCATTAACTTGCAAGTGATCTTATAGCAAAGCATGAGTAGCATTTGTTATTTTTCTAGTGTTTATTCTTTGGAATTATTGTGAGAGCTAGATCTTTGTGTGAATGCCTTGATAATTTTTGTGCTATGTTTGCTATAGATCCAGTACCATTTTGGTACTGTTATTTTGATGCTTTTGTCTCTGATAGCTTGCATGTATTTTTATGGTGAAGCATGTGTAGGTTTTGTTATTCTTATGCACTAGTCTTGTATGCACTAGAATAAATAGCCTTGTTTTATTTATTTTGTTATATTAATTTTTGTCATGAGTAACCAGAGTCTTAGTACCTCATTTACCTTGGTATTAATGGGCCCATAACCCACTGGTCCCATTTCATCTTGGTTGTGGATGAAAATTCCCAACCATGCACATGTGAGAAAATAACATGTTTTTAATTATGTGGTTGATAGGATATTTTCCACCATGGAAAATATAATGGTTTGTTTTCACTTATGCAAGTGAGAAGTTTATTTCTTATAAGGATCTACTAGTATGTTAGGTGTGATCCATTTGTTAGCATAATATTCCTTAGGAGTATCTTGTTAAGAAATGATTCACTATTGAGTGCTAAATTAAATTGTTTGCAAATAAACTAAATTCCTTTTGATTGATAGATTGTTTGTGAATGATTTTAAATTGAGTGTTTGGATTTTTGAAAAGGTTTAGATAACTTTTCTTTGATTGCATAGCTACTGGTTGTGTAAGTATACCTTGCTTGCTTGCTAGTAATTGTTTAAGAAAAACATAAATTGCTAGAATTAATTTATGCATGTTTAATAGTTGTTTCATGGGATTGTTTTGATGTTTGTGCTTACTAGCATGTGTAAGTTTTGTGTACTGTTATTAGGTACATTTTATGATCATGACTTGCTTGTTTAGAATTAAGCATCATAGTAACCTTGTTTGCTTCTCTAGTGATGAACTAGTGTCACCACTAGAAAATGGTGATTTTTGCTATATTATTTTCATCTTTTATTTCAT
Source organism: Alopecurus myosuroides (assembly GCA_028641055.1). NCBI lineage: Eukaryota > Viridiplantae > Streptophyta > Magnoliopsida > Poales > Poaceae > Alopecurus > Alopecurus myosuroides. The sequence goes on along the minus strand of CM054057.1, from coordinate 367,222,343 downwards.
AAGTGTATGAGTTTATTATAGCATATTTATGAAGTTATTACTTCTGTTATGATGCCATGAATCATTTAGTTTCTTGTGCTATAGTTGTAGAATATAAGTTTTTCTTATAACATGCTTGTGTAGATTTCCCACACTAGTGTGTTACCAGTGCAGTCCTGTTTCTATGCTTTTGATAGGGATATTACCTTGAGTGATGATTGTGTTTTAGATTATTTTTATGACTTGTTATCCTTGTTTTTAGGTACTGGTTGTTTGCTAATTTTTCATAATTGAGGGATTCCAAAACCTCTAGTAAACAATAACATAGTGAATAAATAGTCTATTCAATTGTGGTGTGTTTGCTTGTTGTTTGGATTTTGTTGGAGTGTTTTACCTTAGCATGAGTTTATACTTGTGTTATTATTGTTCTTAAGAGTATCTTGTGAAACTAAAACATCCAACTAAAAATCATGAACACATAGAGTGATAGTTGCTTGTGGTGAGTAATACCCACTACCATGGGTATTATTCTATCTGTTTGTTTTACCTTAGCAACCTAAACTTTTTCACCCACACGCTATATTTTTAGCTTCTTGTATATCTTATTATGAGAGTGGTACACCACTTCATATATGGTATGTATGATGTGGGATATGGTTTTCTAAACCATACATAGTGCATGACGATAGTTTTGGACCGTGAGAGTTATGTGAGATAGTTTTCGCGTTATCGTTTCGAGAGAACTCGAGAGTGAACATTTGTTGCTGTATGTGTTTCTTAGCTTAGTTGTTTGTACTTTAGACCTGAGTGTGTGTCTTTTATTTCCTTTACGACGCTAGAACGCGAAGAAGAAGAAGAAGGAGTTGTGGAGCTGTGCGTCAACTTCAAGTTGCTTCAAGGCCAGGGACAATAAGAGACTTGAGGCAAGCCATCCTGATGCTTGCTGATACAATACTTATCATTATCTATCATGCATGTTTTACCTCTGAAGTTTTACCAAAACTTTACTATCAAAACTATTTTTGATGTGGCTATTACTACTATACTAGTATATAGGTTACTATTATGCCAGTAGTTAAAACTTGGTAATACCAAGCCCATAAGCCACCATATGGTATTTATTACCATCAAATATACTAATCCCTAAGTGGACACCCTAAAATTGTGATTCTACAAAAGAAAGGCTTTACGGAAAAAACCGGAGAAAAGGCGGATCCTTATTCTCCGGAGGAATGTGGAAGTGGTCATTTTTGAGAAATTGGTGTTTTCAAAAATGACACATAACCTAGTCTTCGCCGGACAACCTTTACTGGACTGCCACTCTACCCCTATATGGGTATGGGGCCTATCTAGATGCTTGAACTTGTTAGTGTATGCTTTATTCCAAAGTGCTATAGAGAAGCGGATTCTCTGAACCGAAGTGTCGCCAGGAGAGGGGAAACGGGACATACACAGTGTGGGATTAATTTTCCCTCCGGATGCGACAGCTGGGCCTCCCGGCTAGGCAGGGTGGGACCTGGTGCCGGGGAGAACAACCCATCTGAAGGAATGAGCATATACTAGCTTGTGTCAGAGTGGACAGTTAGGATCAACTTCTCTGGTGCTTGCATATCGCTGTGACGATCCATGGGTGGTCCATGGCAGAGTTTTGGATCTAGTGGATGTGTACACCTCTGCAGAGTACAACTTTTTCGAAGAAGCCGCGTCCTCGGATATGGACAGTTGAATGGCCATGTAGCTAGCATTGTGTCAATGTTTTCAAAAAGGATTTTTTGGAAAGGAAGTGTTGAACTTGTGAAGTTCGGAAAGGAAATGGAAACTTATACCGTGGAGGTATCGTCGATGATGAAAAGCCAGATGCTGTTATACAAAAACAAAAATGTTTTGCAAAGAAAACCTTTTCTACTCTAAGCAAGAATTCTGGAAACTGATTCAAAAAAGTTTTGCAAAGAGAAAATATTCTTTAACAAAGTTTTACAAAAACTCTTGTACATGTGAGATCTACAAGAGAAATAAAACTATATTATTTTCTTCTGAAGTATCTTCTTCAACGAAGATACAGATTAACCTGACTGCAACTGTGGTGTCATCATATATGAACACCATTGGTAGTGAACCCTATTTATAGCCTACCTATTTCACCATATAAGCATAGTTGCATGTTGGTAAGTGACATGATGAATGTCTTGTTGAGTACATTCAAATGTACTCATTATGGTTTCGCCCCTGGTATCTACTTATCAGATTTGGAGAAGGAGCCTCCAAAGGAGATCTATGAAGAGAAGTACGGAGTTGACGGGCTTTGCGAACTAGGATCGTCTCCGGGTCAGCAGCCTGTAGGTTAAGGCGTGACTTGGGCTCAACTACGTTGTGTTTTATTTGTCTTCCGCTGTGTTTGATAAGTTGCCTGCCCCATGTGGCAGTTGCGTTAAACTTGATCATGTGATCTTTTTGTAATGCCTTTATGTATTCGTGTAATGGATGATGTATTTCGGTGTGCCAACTGTGTATGTTGTTCACGACTGATCTTTCTGGGATCGTGAATGTATGCATACGTAGGGTTTCAGACTGCCGGTCTGGGGTCCTTACAGAGTTGGTATCAGAGCCATCCTGACCTTAGGAGACCTTTGTTAGCATGGACGTCAGATAGGAAAGAAAAGTATTTTTGAGTAAAAACCTATTTACAATCTACATTATTTTTATCTAAGGGAATTTTAGTATATTTTCCCTCCTTCTGATCTTTTCAAAAGATTCTAAATGCATATCAAGGGTGTCCTTGAACAGTGGTTCGAAGGGCGGGCCTTACCGAGTTGGTATCTCTCTCGGTTAAGAGTTTATTTCTTACTTGTTTGCAACTGCTCCGCTCTGTTTTTGAAACATCTCTCGTTTTTGAAGTTTTCTGTCCAGAAAATAGTTGGGGTTTCAAAAACAGATTGTTGCATATTATTACCTCTCTCAGTTAAAAGTTTTATCAAAACTTTACTTCTAGTATTTTGTTTTTATCCAAAAACTTATATACTTGCCGATGTCCCGAGAAGACCAAAATAATTTCCTAGCTCTACAGTGATGATGGTCAGAAGTAGATATAGTTCTTCAGCCACTTCTAGGACTTTTGGATCAGTCTAGTTTGGAGTAATTTAGCGATTACCCATGAGTCGCCTCCCCCTACGTAGCTCCAATGGAGCCTTGTTTGTGTGTTTTGGCTTGCTTAGGTGTGTCCGTAGGACTTTGTGCTGTTGTGTGGTGTAGAATTTGGTTCATCTAGGCTTCTATATGTTTGTGGGGTGCTCAAATTTTGCAAATTTGTGATTGCCCCGCTCTTGTTTTTGAATCACCGCCTATTAAATTTTTGCAAGCAAAATTGTTTGTATAGCGTTCAAAAACAAGAATTTGTTGCTTAGACTTATACTTGTTTTCGCTTCATAATGCGACTCGTCGTGAACCACCACCATCTCCCCCACCATCAATAAAAGCACCATTGGGCCTCATAATAGAGGACCATCAAGCCACACGAGCTGATAGTGTTGCTACCAGTGATGCACTCCAACAGATAAAGCTCCAACAACGACAACCCTCAAGGATGAAAAGGCGTGAAGAAATCAACCACTACTGACCAAAACCTCTAGTTTTGCCTGTTAGTAAAAGACTCTTTTTACCCTGTTGGCTAAATGTCGCACCTTTTATATGTTCCCTTTTAAAAGACCAAACTAGAGAGACCCCCTTTTAGAAGTTATATACCTCCCTCCTCTGGAGAAAGGTGCAAGAGAAGTCTTCACATGCCATGATGCGCAACCCCCTCAAAAGTCAATCAAAAGAGCACAATTCAATATTCGACGTACGATGACGCTAGTCGTACCTTGTCGGACAAACATGATTAAATAGAAAGCTAACAAGACTAACATGCTTTGCCTAATATTAGGTTGACACCTAACCAAAGCATGCGAACTACTGACCACTCTTTCTAAACCAAGGAATTAAGTGACTTAGGACACCTTTTAATCTAGTTGGTAAAAAAGAGAAGTCACGAGAAAATGAGATGATGACCTATTCATTTACTAGTCAATAGGATATCGGGTGTATCTACTTTGGAAACCAAATCTTAGTAGGCGTTGTAGGTACCATGAAATTCGGGGTTTAGAAATTAAGTGAACGATGGAATGGTTGTGATAGATCTAAGAAACAGCAGTTTTCCTGCTTTTGTTTCTTTGTGTGCTCCTGATTGAAATAAATTTGCGTTTTATTCAATCTTGCTTCCTAACTTATATGGAGTTGTTAGGACTTATGTTGTTTTTTCACCTCAGACGCTTGTTTGTGTTTGTGTTCGTGTCGTGTGAGCTCCTCTGTTAGAGCGTTGTGTGTGCTAGTTGTGTTGTAGCCTTGTGAACCATTAAGATAAGTTATGCTCGTTAAGACTCATTTTTCACATGCGTGTTAATCTTGGTTTGAGTTGGCTTTAGTTTCATCGATGTTTGCTTGTTGTCGTGTTATCTACCGTTCTCATATCAGCTATGAGCCGATACATGTCACGAGCCTTTAAAACCAAAACCACCTTTAGTTGCTATCGTCTTACACCGTTCTTTTTCTTCAGCATGACCAGCGATCTACCTCCGTCACCTGAGCCGACAGTTGCTCAACTGTTTGCTCTATTGAGGGAAAAAGTAAATCCGCTCGTGCTGAGCACATCGCCACCCATGCTATCCTGGAACTGTTAACTCAACTTGCCATCACCAACGCTGAGAATACTATGTTCCTTATGAGAGGATACCAGCAACTGCTTGCTGGAGAGAGCCGCAAACGGAAGATGGTGACGCCAGGAGAAACTAGTCTATGGGTGACTCGCAGCGTTTTGCCTGCGAGGCCACAATCTTCGAGGAGACGGGTGAAAGTCAAGCCTAAAACCATGGTTTGCTTTTCCTGTAGACAGGAAGGACACTTTGTTCGCGAATGTCCCAAGAAGAACCATATTCTAGCTCATCCTGAAGAACCCCAAGAAACCCAAGGTCCAGCCCAAAAGAAACGCAAGAATCTGATGAGTGGACCTCGAGACCGAGATGATGTTGCAGGAGCATCTGCAACTCATGCCATAGCCAATGGTACGTTTCAAACCACACCTGTGAAACCCCTTGTTTTGTTTGTGATCGTACCCTGAAAAACCCGACGTAAATGGAACACTAGAAGTGTCACGTCGGGCTAAATAAAATCTTAAATAGTTAACGATACTAACAAAAATCTCATCTAATGTTAGTATAACACCCTACAGAGTAAATTAAATTTTTTTGCCACATAAAATTGGTGCCACCCTACAGAGTTAGTAAAATGGTTTCATCTAATTCTAGTTGGAGACCTTACAAACTAGGTAATATAACCTCATCTCTTGAGCATAAAACCCTACAGAGTTGGCTCACCAATTTTCTTTTTATGCTGCTGTCTAAGACCAAATACCTTACAAAGTAACTTATAGAGTTGATGTGTTACAGAGTTTGTTATGACCCATTTAAAAAGAAAACGCGTAATCAACTTTTTCCAAAAACAAAGAGAAAGGTGCCTTAGGATGATTCTATAGCGGTTTTGAAGTAGGGAAAGGTTGGAAAAAAATAGTAGATAGATAAAACTATGATCATTACTAGGCGACAATATCTCCCGTATATATGTGTTGGAGGAACCAGATTTTAGATTTATGAGATGGAGGAAAACTCATTGAGGTTTAGAAAGATTGGTGGATATAAATTGATGATGGTAGATTTTAGTAAATATCAATATTGAGCTTGGAGTTTTTGATAGGAACCTTATAGAGTTGATAGTACTCAGAGTTGCTATAACTTTATGATCTTGATAAACTACCATTGAGGAAAACAAATGTTTTGAGATTTAAATATATTAGTAAGAGGAAGATAGTGGATTTTCCTGGATTTTGGACAGTGAGCAATAGAAAGCTCATACTAAATAAACGTTGATGGATATCCATTTAAGGAGCAATATGTTCGAGGTTTAGACCATGGCACCCAAACCTTTGTAAAGAAAACAAATTTACCGGTGAATTCTGGTAAGATAAATCAAAGGGGGGAAGCCCCTGTAAATAATGTTACAAAACACCAACACATGTTTTGTAAACATATCATCTAACATTGTTGTTTTGACCATACCCTCTTTTCGCTTGCCTGCGAATCTCGGGACGAGATTCTTGTAAGGGGGGAAGGTCTGTCACATCCCAGTTTTTGGACTCTTGGACTGTGCTCAAAAAGACAACTATTAGGGCCAACAAATTATTTTTATAACCACATGATGGTGTGAACTAACTTGTGTTATGATCTTAATCATATTTTCAACATAAGTTTTGTTTCATTATAAAACCAACACCATATGTTTCTGGAAATATTCCTGATATTTTTCCTAATGTTTTCTTATTATTACTTGAGTGGATTTTTATTCCAAGACTTGGATCATTCTTGTTTGCATCTTAAAACAAACTTTTAACCTTGTTGTATCCAAGAAAACAAGTTTCCAAAATGATCTATGAAAGTTTTCTTTTAACTTTCCTATAGAAAACAATTCCTGAAAATAAAGCCAAGTACCTGTTTTCTACCATTGTCTTCACCAAGCTATAAATTGTTATATTATGGTTTCTTGACTTTTAATTCATCCTTGATATATGTACTACAAACCCATAAGCTCACTTTTAGTTTTTGAGAAATAAAAACTATCTTTTGCTTGTTGTTTTTGTGGTATAAAATTAAAGCAGAATAAGGCAGTTTTGAGAAACAGATAAAAACAGAAAGTAGGTCTTTTTCCACATTATTTTCATGGCCTTAAACTAGTTCAAAATTGTTTTCAAAAGTTGTTTCTGAAAGTGTATAACATGGTTAACACATCCATACTTTGAAAACCAATTTTGGAAAGCAATTGAACCCTGAAAACAAACTCAACTTTGTGAACCTTTGATCTGTTTTCCAACACTTAGAGAATTTTCTGAATTATTCGAAACAGTCACAGATACGATTTTGGGCAGAAGATTTCATTGCCTTCCCTTGCAAGATTCGAAGTAAAAGCTTGTCCCTTGTGTTGACCACAACTAGTACTCCACCTTGGATGCTTGACCTTGCTTCTAGAAGCCTTAGGCATGAAGATAAGAGAGGAGAGAGGTGGTGACATGGAAAGGTATGGGCACACACATGTCTTTGACTATTTGGCTTGCCCCTTGCCTCCCCTTGCCCCCAAAGGCCAACCTTGCCCATGTCACATGTGTACTTGAATAGGACACCATGTGCACTCAAATGGAAATGACCAAAAAGTCCCTTGAACACCTCTATGCCATCAAATGGTAGGGATCCAAAGCCACACTTGCCATTTTTGCCCTTGACCCTTGACCCATGCCATTGATTTTCCTCACTCCAAAGGCCAACCTTGACTTTCCCCTTGGTGGTCTTGCCCCTTGGCCTCATTGCATTATTATGATGTGACCAAAAAGCCCCTTGAGCACCTCATATGCCATCAAATGGCATGAACCCAAGTCACACATTGCCCTTGCCCTCATACCCTTGGCTATAAGCCATCCCTTGTTGTTTCCTTGCTCCATAGCCCTCCTCCACAGCCCCCCCACGAGCACACTTCATCCCCAATCTTAGAGGAGTCTTGAGCCAGCCATGTGAGCTCCATGAGCTCCAAAATCGCCGCCGGCCATTTTTCTTAAACCGATGTGAGGAACCTCAAATCCCTGCAGATGTTTGTCTGTCGTTTTGAGCTTGTGAAAAATAGTTTTCGTGCAGATTATTTTCTACAAAATTCACAGCACTAGGCTTATGTTTTCCTAACCATTTCCCGTTGGTAGATCCAAGTTTGCACTTTTATTTTTGTCACAATACCTGTTTTGCCACAGACTGTCTGTTTAGCCATTTTTGGCATAACTTTTTGGATCTGTATCCATTTTGGTCAAATCAAACTGTTTTGAGTAGCCTATGAGTAGATCTATCCATAGGACTAGGCCTTACATCAACGCCAGTTACCAAATGGAAATGACATCCATTTTGGTAAAAGACCAGTAGGCTTTTCTAGACCTTTTATAAGGAGTTAAAAATGATTTTTGAAGCAAATCCAATTGGATGAGTTTGGTATTGACTAGATCTATCATATCCTAGCTTAGATTAATTTGTGAGGCTAAAGATTATTTTTGGTGGACAGATCTAGAAACAGCAGCTTTTCTGTTTTGTTTTCTTTGTTTGTTTTTGTTTGAAATGAAATGTTTGGTTGTTTTATCTTGCTTCCTAACTTGTATAGAGTTGCTAGGACTTGTTATTAAGTTGTTTTCTTGCAGTACATCTACCTTAGAAAGTGTGTGCATGTTTGGAAAGTCAAATAGAAATAGGAGTACCATTTGTTATTTTCCTAGTTTTATTATTTGGATTGTTGTGTGGGCAAATCCTTGTAGCTTTGTTGTACCTAGATTTTTGTTGTGGTTATGATAGATCAAGTACCACTTTGGTCCTGTTAGTTCTCTGTTATTATCTCTATTAGCTTACACCTTATTTTATAGCAAAGCATGTGTAACATTTGTTGTTTGTTTTCTAGTACTTATTTCACTAGTTGTGTGAGCAAATCTTTGTGTGCTTGTTACCTAAGTTTTTGCTATGATTGTGGTGAGTCCAGTACCATTTTGGTACTTTGATTTATATGCTATTATATTCATTAACTTGCATGTGATCTTATAGCAAAGCATGAGTAGCATTTGTTATTTTTCTAGTGTTTGTTCTTTGGAATTATTGTGAGAGCTAGATCTTTGTGTGAATGCCTTGATAATTTTTGTGCTATGTTTGCTATAGATCCAGTACCATTTTGGTACTGTTATTTTGATGCTTTTTTCTCTGATAGCTTGCATGTATTTTTATGGTGAAGCATGTGTAGGTTTTGTTATTCTTATGCACTAGTCTTGTATGCACTAGAATAAATAGCCTTGTTTTATTTATTTTGTTATATTAATTTTTGTCATGAGTAACCAGAGGCTTAGTACCTCATTTACCTTGGTATTAATGGGCCCATAACCCACTGGTACCATTTCATCTTGGTTGTGGATGAAAATTCCTAACCATGCACATGTGAGAAAATAACATGTTTTTAATTATGTGGTTGATAGGATATTTTCCACCATGGAAAATATAATGGTTTGTTTTCACTTATGCAAGTGAGAAGTTTATTTCTTATAAGGATCTACTAGTATGTTAGGTGTGATCCATTTGTTAGCATAATATTCCTTAGGAGTATCTTGTTAAGAAATGATTCACTATTGAGTGCTAAATTAAATTGTTTGCAAATAAACTAAATTCCTTTTGATTGATAGATTGTTTGTGAATGATTTTAAATTGAGTGTTTGGATTTTTGAAAAGTTTTAGATAACTTTTCTTTTATTGCATAGCTACTGGTTGTGTAAGTATACCTTGCTTGCTTGCTAGTAATTGTTTAAGAAAAACATAAATTGCTAGAATTAATTTATGCATGTTTAATAGTTGTTTCATGGGATTGTTTTGATGTTTGTGCTTACTAGCATGTGTAAGTTTTGTGTAATGTTATTAGGTACATTTTATGATCATGACTTGCTTGTTTAGAATTAAGCATCATAGTAACCTTGTTTGCTTCTCTAGTGATGAACTAGTGTCACCACTAGAAAATGGTGATTTTTGCTATAGTATTTTCATCTTTTATTTCATAAGTGTATGAGTTTATTATAGCATATTTATGAATTTATTACTTCTGTTATGATGCCATGAATCATTTAGTTTCTTGTGCTATAGTTGTAGAATATAAGTTTTTCTTATAACATGCTTGTGTAGATTTCCCACACTAGTGTGTTACCAGTGCAGTCCTGTTTCTATGCTTTTGATAGGGATATTACCTTGAGTGATGATTGTGTTTTAGATTATTTTTATGACTTGTTATCCTTGTTTTTAGGTACTGGTTGTTTGCTAATTTTTCATAATTGAGGGATTCCAAAACCTCTAGTAAACAATAACATAGTGAATAAATAGTCTATTCAATTGTGGTGTGTTTGCTTGTTGTTTGGATTTTGTTGGAGTGTTTTACCTTAGCATGAGTTTATACTTGTGTTATTATTGTGCTTAAGAGTATCTTGTGAAACTAAAACATCCAACTAAAAATCATGAACACATAGAGTGATAGTTGCTTGTGGTGAGTAATACCCACTACCATGGGTATTATTCTGTCTGTTTGTTTTACCTTAGCAACCTAAACTTTTTCACCCACACGCTATATTTTTAGCTTCTTGTATATCTTATTATGAGAGTGGTACACCACTCCATATATGGTATGTATGATGTGGGATATGGTTTTCTAAACCATACATAGTGCATGATGATAGTTTTGGACCGTGAGAGTTATGTGAGATAGTTTTCGCGTTATCGTTTCGAGAGAACTCGAGAGTGAACATTTGTTGCTGTATGTGTTTCTTAGCTTAGTTGTTTGTACTTTAGACCTGAGTGTGTGTCTTTTATTTCCTTTACGACGCTAGAACGCGAAGAAGAAGAAGAAGCAGTTGTGGAGCTGTGCGTCAAGTTCAAGTTGCTTCAAGGCCAGGGACATTAAGAGACTTGAGGCAAGCCATCCTGATGCTTGCTGATACAATACTTATCATTATCTATCATGCATGTTTTACCTCTGAAGTTTTACCAAAACTTTATTATCAAAACTATTTTTGATGTGGCTATTACTACTATACTAGTATATAGGTTACTATTATGCCAGTAGTTAAAACTTGGTAATACCAAGCCCATAAGCCACCATATGGTATTTATTACCATCAAATATACTAGTCCCTAAGTGGACACCCTAAAAAACAAAGGCTTTACGGAAAAAACCGGAGAAAAGGCGGATCCTTATTCTCCGGAGGAATGTGGAAGTGGTCATTTTTGAGAAATTGGTGTTTTCAAAAATGACACATAACCTAGTCTTCGCCGGACAACCTTTACCGTACTGCCACTCTACCCCTATATGGGTATGGGGCCTATCTAGATGCTTGAACTTGTTAGTGTATGCTTTATTCCAAAGTGCTATAGAGAAGCGGATTCTCTGAACCGAAGTGTCGCCAGGAGAGGGGAAACGGGACATACACAGTGTGGGATTAATTTTCCCTCCGGATGCGACAGCGGGGCCTCCCGGCTAGGCAGGGTGGGACCTGGTGCCGGGGAGAACAACCCATCTGAAGGAATGAGCATATACTAGCTTGTGTCAGAGTGGACAGTTAGGATCAACTTCTCTGGTGCTTGCATATCGCTGTGACGATCCATGGGTGGTCCATGGCAGAGTTTTGGATCTAGTGGATGTGTACACCTCTGCAGAGTACAACTTTTTCGAAGAAGCCGCGTCCTCGGATATGGACAGTTGAATGGCCATGTAGCTAGCATTGTGTCAATGTTTTCAAAAAGGATTTTTGGAAAGGAAGTGTTGAACTTGTGAAGTTCGGAAAGGAAATGGAAACTTATACCGTGGAGGTATCGTCGATGATGAAAAGCCAGATGCTGTTATACAAAAACAAAAATGTTTTGCAAAGAAAACCTTTTCTACTCTAAGCAAGAATTCTGGAAACTGATTCAAAAAAGTTTTTCAAAGATAAAATATTCTTTAACAAAGTTTTACAAAAACTCTTGTACATGTGAGATCTACAAGAGAAATAAAACTATATTATTTTCTTCTGAAGTATCTTCTTCAACGAAGATACAGATTAACCTGACTGCAACTGTGGTGTCATCATATATGAACACCATTGGTAGTGAACCCTATTTATAGCCTACCTATTTCACCATATAAGCATAGTTGCATGTTGGTAAGTGACATGATGGATGTCTTGTTGAGTACATTCAAATGTACTCATTATGGTTTCGCCCCTGGTATCTACTTATCAGATTTGGAGAAGGAGCCTCCAAAGGAGATCTATGAAGAGAAGTACGGAGTTGACGGGCTTTTGCGAACTAGGATCGTCTCCGGGTCAGCAGCCTGTAGGTTAAGGGGTGACTTGGGCTCAACTACGTTGTGTTTTATTTGTCTTCCGCTGTGTTTGATAAGTTGCCTGCCCCATGTGGCAGTTGCATTAAACTTGATCATGTGATCTTTTTGTAATACCTTTATGTATTCGTGTAATGGATGATGTATTTCTGTGTGCCAACTGTGTATGTTGTTCATGACTGATCTTTCTGGGATCGTGAATGTATGCATACGTAGGGTTTCAGACTGCCGGTCTGGGGTCCTTACACTTTACCAACCTATAGATCTCCTAAAAGGTTTTAAACCTAAGGTCGCTTTACTTTGATACCAGTTGCGGTGACCCAACACATCACTGCATGTGTAGTGCGCAAGTCGTTGACATAATACTCAAAAAAGGACTTATCTGTCAATATTACATCCCTCAGAGTCGTACAACAGAAACATAGCAGGTCCAAGAAAATCTATAGGATACAAACATTGTTCATTACAAAGTCTCGAGAATCTCTTTGATGAATCAAGAGGATCTCATGCAAAAGAAACATCAGAAGAAGCAATTCAAATCTCCAAGCTTGAGAATAACTCTATCTCAGAACCTAATCCACTACGGCTGATGTCATCCCTAATCTATGGCTTGTGAGAATCTAAGTCCAGGAATAGACTCCACCTACACCTTGATAGCTTCTCCTCCACCGGCATTGTTGATAACGATCCTTCACCGGCTTAGTAATATATGACTCCTCCTAGATTTAGTAGCTAATGATGGCTTCTCGATGAAGATCTCCCTTGAGGCTTCAACTCTAAGCAGGGGGTCAAACGGGAACGAATGAGTAACGAGCATTACTCAACAAGTTCATGATATACATTGGGTATTTTGATTCACTAACTACAGCTTTAGACTCGAAAGAGTCATAAGCTAATGAAAGGTTCTTGCAAATCTTTCTTCAAGATGTTGCTTTTAATATTGAAAACTATGCCCGCCAAATCATCACCGGAGCTAGAACTTCATGGAGTTGCCTTTCCTGTAGAGTTCGCAGTTCCTTCCCGGAACAGGGGGTAACATGTCACATCCTTTTACACTCTGCAGAGGTGCGTTACTTTACCCATAGGCGATCAAGACCATGTTGCACAACCATGTGTACATTCCTGTCCACTCCCACTCAGGTGTGGGGCTCGGTTGTTGAATCAAACCAAACCATGCTTCTTCGCACAACGCATGCCCACCCATTTCTTCCATGCAGATTGAACCCCTGATTCTACACCTCACGATAGAGATCTAGGCGCCCCAGGCAGACACTCAGAGACCCCAGCGTTCGTGGGACGTAAGGGCTCCCACCCATGTGCATGTAGCCCCTCAAGACCTACAACGTACGTCTCTGGCTGTCCGTTGACATGCGAACGGGGTATTTACGGCGCACCGATCTCTGACGACATTTGTTGTTAAGTCCTAGGTAATACTTTCTCATGCAGATGGAACGTTCCTTTGACCTATTCATCTTACCATGGTTCTATCCGCCCACCAAACAGAACACTACCACTCGGGTAGTCATTCAAGTAGTCATCTTACTATACAAATAGGATCATGCATTCTTTTGAGAATAGGTGGTAATACGATAGGGTTTTTGCAAATAGTTCTTTAGGAAATACTGCAATGGATATGAGCAAGTGACGAACTTTCCTGAGATAGATATAATGACAATAATAATCCCTGTCTTCGGGTTCGAGAGTCACGTAGAAAATCCCGAGATCTGAAAGATAGCAAAGTAGTCCCAGTAAGGATTACTGAAACCACTGGCAAGATGATACATGGATAGTAATGAGATGCATCACGAAGTACCCTGGAAAATACCCCAGCTTACAAGTGTAAGCTACATATTATATGACAACTTAATAACACGGGTTTTAGGTGAGTTGTTTCATTACTTGTGGTGATGTTGTTATTACTTCTTTTAGTCTCATGTGTGTTTCACTTTTATTTAACAAAAAATTGTTATCATGTTTAAGTAGAAGTATTTATTACTTGGTTAGGCAATAGGACAATACCACATGGAAAACCACTTTTGAAAAGATAACATACACCTTTTATTTTATGTTAAAAATGTAGAGCTAATGATAAAGAGTTTAATTCAAAATAATCAACTAACATAACTAACTCTATCATCACATAATTTGCTAATGACTTGTGATGATAGGTTTAATAGGTGTGAAAACATTAGGGATTTATAAGTTGAACGAAAGATTTTGTTTCTAACATATTTGTATTGGAAATGTTTTTCTCTTTAATTTGGTATAACATTTGAAGCTTTTTGAAAATATTTGAATAAGTTATTAATTTCTTAATTTTAAATTAATTAAATGACTAGGCAAAATATTGCATACATAAAAACTTGTTCAAATGACTTTGAAATTATCATAGAGAGTTTGCATTTGTCATTTTGAGCAATTTGGTATATAACTTTTATTTTTCTAAAATATTGAATTATTCTTTATTTTTCTCATTTTTTAATGATTTATATTAATTAAAAATGTTTAAATTTAAAATTCATAAAATATTTTTGAAAAGTTTATAAACATTTAGATTTTATTTTTTAAACAATTCTATATTTGATTTGTATTTTCTGCTAATTAATTTAGGAGATATTGATTTATTAAGTTTAGTTGATAATCTGTTATTTTAATTGACATGTGGGTCCCACCTGTCATATTCGGTTTAAATAAAAATTAAAAGAAAAGAAAAAGAAAAAACGTCCATGACATCATGCTGACATCATGACAATATCAGCACGGAGGAGGATTTCCCCTGATCGATGCAATCTCGCTAATTTGCTACAAATTGGTTCAATTCGTTGGCTCTAGTGCCTTTAGGAGCTCACAGCGAGTGCGCATGGCCGTGGAGTGACCAAATGGTCACACGAATTGCATCGGCGGTGACCATCCGTGGAGGCAGAGGGAGGCGCACGGTGAACTCCTAGCGTTCGACCCGGATTTACACAATGAAAGGCACCATGCGGTGCTGGAGCTCACCAGCAACTCTATGATGAGGCCGGGGAGACTCGGCGAGGGCTATAGAGACGGCGGCATCCGAGATTGGCCGGCGGCCGGTCTTGGAGATGGAGGAGAAATTCCTAGAGCCTGAGGCATCCCTGCCCTTGTGCGCACTCGAGGAGGATCAGTGGTGCCCGGTGATGCTTTTGAGAGGTCCAGAACGGCGAGGGACTCCGTCAATCGACGGCGAGGATGAATCCACAGCGGCTAGGGTTGCGGGTTCTCTCCCTAGAAGAAACAGAGAGAGAGTGGATGCGGAATAGAGGAAAGGAAGTGTAGCACGACGATGTGTTGCCCTCCTTTTACTCGACGAGGAGGCGGTAAGCAGGGCGTGGCCTCGATGATGCCAGCGCAAGGATCTCCTCTGCCTTCTGGCACAGGAATAAGAAGAAGGAAAAGAAATGGCTAATTTCCATACCCCCTGAAGTTTCTAACAATTTCAAACTCGTCCTTCTATTTAAAGAAACGGAAAAGGAAAACTTGTTTTCTGGACTTTTTTGTAATCAAAAAAATTATTAAAAATCACATTTGAAATCCTTATGAAATTTCCTTGCTCACCATTTTTTGTTTTGTTGAAATTGGAGAATATTTGAATATTGAGACTTGGGTGCTCCATTAAGTGGGTTTTCAGTATTTTCTCTAAATTTAAACTACAAATGGATTCACAACAAATATGTTTCTATCAACAATGGTGTGATTTTCATTGGACAGATTTTAGATACAAGTCTTTTAGAAATAGTTTGTAAAACTTCTTAGTAGTGATTTTTATACATTATGGAGAACATCACCAACTATGAAATATCACCTTAAGTCATACTACATGATTTTAATTAGTGAAGGGACTTGTTTTCTTTTAGGTGGCTTTGTTATTTTCATAATTGAGGTTCCTATTAATTTTGGTTGACATTTTCTTATATTGTGTGTAAGCCATGTTTGATATATATAGTACTTGATCAGGTGTAAAACATGAGTGGCTTTGGATCACATTGATTCCCAATATCAAGAGACTATATGTTTTCTTTCCAACCTTGTTTACAAGTATGGCTATTATCCAATGTTGTTTTTAGAACATGCAATCATTTGCATGGTTATGAATAGACGAATTTTTGTTATTATCCATTTGTCTTATGGATGAGAAGTATCTAGGAAACAAGGTAGTTAAGATTGTTATGATCGACCTAAACATAACACAAGACATTTGGATGCAATGGCTTGTTATTATTTCTTACTTTATACTTGATTCTATTGAACATGTTATTAAGTGGCCCTTATCCGTGATGAGCTTGACAAGGCATAAAGGTTCTAGATTCTCTGGTATTATCTAATGATTCACTGGATAATTGCTTATGCTCCCTTACTGAGGCAGTGTTGCTTCTTGTGGTGTTCTATTGCCTGTGATATCCTTGTCTCTAGTTGCCACTAGTCTTCAGATACTTCCTTTGTCACTTGCAAGTAGGATCGGCTCTTGGATTCCATCTTCAACTGTCTCACCCTTGTTGTGAAGAAAATCAATTACTCCAAGCAAATATTTCTCTTAGATGATTATAAAGAAATGTAAGTGTAATTTATGACATGAGTTAGCCTTAAGCATATAGAAGTATTCGTCAACAAGGTAGTTAGTCTTGCCTCCAAAGTACTATTCATAAACAAATGGATGAGATGTACTAGGTTATCTGATCTTCTGTTTGTTTGTGTATGACACTCAATTGTTTGAGTATACAAAAGTGATTTGCTAACAAGGTGTACAAGCTTGTTACCAAACTACTTCTATATCACACGAACATTGGAATATCACACTATTTCAGGAGGAATTAGTAAGATTAGTTTAAGATATATGAGTTCCAAATACTCTTATGATAGGTTGGAATAGAACTTCTATAACACTCTAAAGAATCCTTCTGCTGGTCTTCATGTCGAAGTTCCTCCTTTCTTCTGGATTGCTTCCCTTGCAGAATATCTTCGCGAAGAATGGGAAACAGGAAAATAATATAGTCTGAACAAATTAACAAGATCTAGGTTAAGAGTTAGTTAAACTTTTATTCTCCTTCCATATACTTAATATTTTATTTCCCACAAGATATTAACTTATTTCATATATGATTGGTTTTACTTAGTTATCAATTTAATTCCTCTAATGGAGGTTATTACTTGTTGTTATTCAGTGGTTATATCCAGAGATACTTTAGTTGTTGAATGATGGATTTAGATAGAAGTGTGGAGTGTTTGTGGAATGAGAACTTAAGATAGTAAGTTGATTAAATGGTTCATTGATGTGTTGAGATCTCATATGCTCACTTGTATAAGATAAATGAGATAATGAGCAAATGAAGGTTATTGGGGTTTAATGATTTAAAGCATAATTGTTAGTTGGTTTCTGAAATTATCAAGTTGTTACTTTATATTATTCTTTTGTACTCTTGGTCATGCATAATGCAGACATAGAGGTTTGGGAAGATCACATATAATGATCAGGATTTAGTACTAGTCTAAGAAGGTTTGTTTCATCTTTTAAATGCTTCCTTTCTTGTTGATGAGATATGTACATATTCTATAAATATGTTAGTAATAATAGTTATGTCATTTCCCACTTGTGGGGTTTCACTTATCACTTGTTTGTACCATTTGTGTTCTATTGAACCTTTGTTATTTACTTGTGAAGGTTTACTTAGTAGTTATTAGATAATTTAGAAAGATGTGGTGTGAATGGTTGATAACTTAACGAGTTCATGTTTAGGGGACATAATATACCTACTGATGAGATTGTTCAATTGTGCATTACTATCTTGTGGAAGTGTGATCATCAACTATGTGATTTGGATACTCACCCTTCTTTTAGTTCTAGATACCTAGTGAATTATCCCAAGTCACGTATAGACTTGTGGTTAAGGTTGTTGAGAGTTCGTGCTTGGTCATAACCAATTATGGTTTGTCTTATCAAATGTTTTGGTTTGTAGAGATACTATGTTATAAAGATTACTCCAAATGTACTCTTGACCATATGATCTAGACCTATTTCATCATGTCAAGTAAAAAATTGGTCACTTTGCTTCGTTTAAACTTCCGCGCCAAAATTTCCCGTAATTTTAGATGCATGCTTTGCAGATGCACATATCATATTTTGATCCTTATAACTTCCCAAACACTTGGATGTTACAGCAGGCAAAGAAGCCACGCTGAAGACGAAAGAATCATTCAGCACCCAGAACACCAAGAAAGTCAGCCTGGACCCCAACGACCCCGACAAGCTAATAACTATTGGGGCCAACCTGGAGCCTAAATAGGAAAGCGAGCTCGTGTAGTTCCTCCGTGAGAACGAGGATATATTCACCTGGCATCCACAGGATATGCCATGCGTACCCTGGGAACTTTCCGAGCACTCGCTAAAGGTGAATGAAGGATCAAAGTCGATGAAGCAAGGACTCCGTCGTCTCGATCCGCCAAGACGCAAAGCCATTGGCAAAGCATATCTATGGCTTCTGGCAGCCAAGTTCATCCGGGAAGTCATTCACACTGATTGGTCCACCAATCCGGTGTTAGTCCCAAAGAAGAATATAGTAAAGTTATGAATGTGTATAGATTATACAGGGTTAAACAAACGGTATCCTAAAGATCCTTTCGCTTTGCCGGGGATCGATCAAATAATAGATGCAACAACTGGGTCCGAGCTTTTATGTTTTTTGGACCCTTATTCTGGTTACCACCAAATCCGGATGCAAGAGTCAGACCAAATAAAAATGTTTTTCGTAACACCGTATGGTACATACTGTTACATCACCATGCCATTTGGCTTGAAGAACGTTGGTTCCACATACTAGCGTTGCATGCAAAAATGCCTACATATGCAAATTGGACGTAATGTCCACACGTACGCAGATGACATTGCAGTAATAACCAAGGAAAAGACTACACACCTTGATGATTTGCGCAAAACTTTCGAGAACTGGCGCAAATACAAAATGAAACTGAATCCGCTAAAGTGCGTATTTGGAGTCCCTTCGGGACAACTTCTAGGTTTTATCGTCTCACACAGGGGCATTGAGGTAATACCAGAAAAGATACAAGACATCCTGGAACGAGCGAAACTTATCTCCTCTGCGATGGCAACTCTCTCCTTAGGCAGCGCTCATGGCGACTCTGAGGCGATCTAGGGTTTTAGCTCCGGCACTGTCATTCACCTCTCTATCGTGATGTCCAAGGCCAAGTCTCTCTTCTCTCCTTCATGTTGGCGTTGGAGGGCTCTCTT
Source organism: Alopecurus myosuroides (assembly GCA_028641055.1). Taxonomy (NCBI): domain Eukaryota; kingdom Viridiplantae; phylum Streptophyta; class Magnoliopsida; order Poales; family Poaceae; genus Alopecurus; species Alopecurus myosuroides. Next base: position 367,203,097 of record CM054057.1, on the reverse strand, counting down.
TTCCGCTGAGTTAGATCTAGAGTTGAACCCCATCTATGTGGGTTTTATTATTCTGGATCTGAAAGACAAGAAGATTCAACTTGTCGATCTAGCGGGCTATGTGCTCGATCAACGTTTTCTAAAAGTTAGTGAAAATGTTCACCCGGGATCTGAGATCCAATTTGCTTGCCATCGTGCCAAGGTTCAAGATCACTTGATTGGTCGCAATGGTTCTCTGTTGGATCACTCTAATGTTATTGTCCCATTATCGGATACTAATCCTTTAGTCCCGGTGTTGGAACGGAATCCAATTGATCCTTCTATGACTTTGGTCCATGCTGCTAGGGTTTTAGACCTGGATTTTTCTAGGGGTTTAGCCTTGGCTAAAGAGGTCCAATTGTTATTCGGATTGGATGTGCATGCCTCCAAGGAGTACGGTGCTTTTAAATTGGTGGTCTCTTTTGGACGTGCTTCATTTAAGATTGATGAGGACACCGTGGATTTGGCTCTTGAGGCGGCTATTGGTGGTTATTGTGGTCTGCTCAATGTTAAATGCCTTCATGATCGGGTCTTCTCTTTCGAGGTCTCTTCCAAGGAGGTTGGTTTTCACATTATCAAAATTAAATGGTTTAAATGCTTCCACTTCAAGTGTTATTTTCATCTTTGGAGTTTTGGCGGTCCTATTTGGATTTCTGAATTAAAGAAGTGGAATGATGACCAAGATAAGGAGTGGACTTTGGTCTCTAGGAAAAATAAGAAGTTTATTAACAATCAGTACATACCAAGAAATCTTTTGGTTAAGAATAAGCAAATAATTAGTCTACACAAGGACTCTCATGCTTCTTCTCCGGATGACGTGGTTAATACTCTTAATTCTTTCCCTCCTGCCATTAAGTTTGGCTCTTTTGAGCCAGGATTTTCTGTAACTAAAATTGTAAAGGAGCCCCCTACTTTGGATCCTATCCCTGGTTGTTCTATCGTGGAGGATGGTTTTGGTAAGGTAATTGATAAGGCGGCGGCCCATGTTTGGCCTTGTTCTCATTGTCTCTCGGCTAAAGATGTTACAGATGCTTGTACGGGCCGGATTCGGTGTTGGTCTTCCTCACGTTCGGGCCATGTCCGGAAAAATTGCCTAGGAATTAATGGAACTCTTTGCTGGGTAGTCAAAGTGGTAGCAGGCGGAAACGAGAAGTCCCCTTCCTCTGCTCTATCCCCTCCTCCTGCAACTGTTCCAGGAAAACCCTTATCGGAGTTTCCACCCACATCTGAACCACCATTGTCAATGGCGAACTTCCCCTGTGACCCCGCAAGGTTCCTCCCAGTGGGGATGCACATCTTGGAGCCTTGGGCGGACTTGGAACGCCCTGCCCGTGTCTACATCACATCCTCGTCAGCTCCGGTAAGACGCTGTCGCACCCGGACTTCTAGGGGATACTCACAGTCCGTTAAACAGTAGATAAATGGCTTACGGGGCATACCGGCACCCGCATCTCAATATGAGCAGGCCAACACGTAAATGTGTGACAACCATTCTCGTACTATTCATCGTCTGCGCAAACCATCCCGTAGAAATCCAGATACTTCCGTTGACGTACTTCAAAACATACACACATGGTACGTCAACGGCATTGGAACAATTGATATCACAACAGATCTCTAAGACACAAAAGATTGAAATAAGTTGTAAATAGCTCTCATTAGAGCAGAGATAGCAAATACAATCATCCAGAGGACACATGTCCCAACAATTCATCATTACATCACAGCGGAAGCATTCAACATGTCTGAGTACAGACAAGATCCAAATAGGCCTAAGAGGCCGGAAACGAAAAGACGGAGCCCATCCACGAAGTCTCGGATCCTGCCCGGGTCCGCTATCTACTCGTCAGCAGTCTCGTCATACTCCACATAGTAGCCACCATGGGGATCCTCGGAAACGTAGTCTGCGGAAACCACAGCCCCAAAGGGGTCAGTACATAAACGTACTGGCAAGCAAGACTCACAGTTCACCAAAGTGTAGCCCGTCAACACCAAGCACAGATGCTTTGGGTTCAACGGAAGGAAGGGGATATAAAAGATGCTGCAACTGGCTGCTCTAACCAACTACAGAGTTACTACCACTTCGGCTAACAGAAAGGAGATAAGATCGCGTATCGTAACCAACTATAGCTAACTCCAAACAAACCCATCCTGGATCTCGCCCCTTATCCAAAGAAGCAATCCGAGGATAACTCACACAGTTGGATTAATGATGGGTCAGATTATGGTGTCAATAAGCCTATTACTAGTCAAGTTGTTAATCATTGGGTGTAAGGTTGTTAATCATTAGGTTTAAGTTGTCCTGAGTACTTGTTAGCCAGTACTTTCACCAAGTAGTCCATAACCGCGGAAAACACGGCTTCTCGAGAAGATTTATCCCTGCAGGGGTGCACCAATTTGGCCGTGCACGTAAGAATATCCCGCCAGACGGGAATCAAACCCACCAAGCGAGGTACTCAACACAACCCAACTCTTCTTCGCATCAAGCCCAAAGCACCTTGGGCGCACGGCTAATCGAGCCCCGAAGAAAGGGGACCCTCATAGCACTCTAAAAACGTGTCCCCCTATATGCCGACTACAAAAGTTCCACCCTGGCCTGGGCTCACAAAAACATGCATGCGGCAAATGGAAAACACGAACTAAATGAGGCGATTTGGACGATATGCGAATCGAATCAAATTGAGGGGGCGCCCATACTCGCTTCCTACATGCGGTTAGTGCGCTCATCATGGATCAGTAGACAAGACCCTTTTCCTATTAGGGTCGACACTAGCAGGCCTCAAAACCACACAGGGCCTCCTGCCGGTGCCTTATCATCAAATTATTATTTAACAATAACATTAGCATGATTGATTGATTAAACCTCGAGCCCCCAGAACATAATAGAGTAGTAACAGAAAGTAACAGGTAACAGACTCGAGCAAAACAACCTAAGCATGCTAGTAAGACACGGGCAACAAGCAAAAGGTTATAGGTATGGAGGTGAGGCAATATCAGGGTTAAAGGATACATGTGATAGGTTCGTAACAGAAGCAACTATTCATAGGGCTTAGCAGAATAGACAACGGAAAAGTATCGGTATCCAATGTTGAAAGGAACACGATGGTTCATGTGAGTGAATACTTGCCTGCAAACCCAGTAGCCTGGTACTGAGCTAAATCCTTAGAAGGGGTGTCGTAAGTATCGTCGGTCTCAACGTCGTCGTGTATCCGAGAAGAAGCAAACAAACAATGCAGAAAGATAAACAATCAATAACATGGCATAGTGCACAAACATGGGATGATGCATGACCATTTAATTGATGCAACAAAATAAACTAGTTGACATGGTAACAACATGATTAAATGGACCCTCATGCAATTTGGATTGCATATGGAAAGCCCATGAATTATGGTTGAATTAATTGTTTTACAACTAATCAAATTGTGTAAGTGAATTAGCATGATGCATGGATGAGGAAAACAGCAAAATAACAACAATAGAATCAAATAGAAATAAGGTTTACCAAGTTTGGAAATTCATTTATTAAGTTTTGGAATTTTGGGTTCTTAAAGGTGTCACACAAGCATTTGTTGTTTTCACCAAGTTTAATTGTTCAAAATAGATAACAAAGTTCTTATTTGAAAAGAACACCAAATTTTAGGTGGATTACATGTTTCACTTGTTGAAAAAGGATTTCAAATAAATTATTTATGAATTAAACAAGTTTAAGCAAGAATTAAATGAATTTAATTCAAACATGAACTTATTTGAATTTTTATTTGTTCAAAACAGTAAGTGAGGTTCATATTTGAAAAGCTCATACTTTTAGGATTGGAAAACATATTTTATAGTTTCAAAAATAAATTAATTTGACCAAGTTATGATTTTAACAATATTAAATGATTTAAACAAGGTTTAAATCATTCAACCAATTTTAATTATTCAAAACAGAAAACAAAGTTTATATTTGAAAAGTTGGTTTAATTTTGCATGGAAAACATATTTCATTTGTTGAAATTGGATTTAAAATGAGCAAGTTATTATTTTGGCACTTTTAAATGCATTAAACAAGAAACAGTTGTTTTCAGCAATTTAAATTATTCAAAACAGCAAAAAAAAATTATATTTGGAAAGTACATGAAAAAATGATTGGAAAACATATTTTGTTTGTGGAATTTGGAATTTTTATGCCCAAGTTATGATTTTTGCAAGTTTAAGTGAATTTAACAAGTTTTCAAATATTGCACCAATTTAAAATATTCAAAACAGTAAATAAATTTTATATTTGGATAGATCATTTAATTTGGGACAAAAAACATATTTAAAAAGTTAAAATTGGAGTTAAGATGAATTAGTTATGCATTTTAGAAGTATAGGGTGCAAATCTGCCATTTTTTATTCACTAGGGACTTGGAAAAATTAACAGGGACTTAAAATAAATGTAGCAAGGACTTGTTGGTGATTTCTGGGGTTTGTGCAGTACCAAAACAATTAGAAATAAAAGTTTGTTTAATTGTGTGGGAGGGGGATCGAACCCCTGCCCTCTGCCTGCGCGCGCTGGGTGCTAACCAATTGGGCTGTGACTTGTTTGGTGACAGAGAAGGGGATCGGGGGGGAATAAGGTGTGGGTGCGCTGTTTAACTGAATTTCTGCACGCTAACTGAACCTGGCGGACAGAAATCGATGGATGGCCGCCGGCAGCGATAGCTGCTCGCCGGAGGGGCGCCATCCGCGGTGTGGGTGGCGTGCGGTGCTCGAGGACGTAAGGGAGAGGAGGAGGAAGGAGATCGAGAGGGGGAGGATCACCTCGAGCTGCAGGAGGAGGCGGTCGGGGCGGACACGTGCAGAGTAGAGGGCGATGGCCGGCGAGAAGAAGTGGACGGCGGCGGCGCCACAGTCCGTCCCCGCCCGTGCCGAGGGGGTGGAGAGGACGCCCGCGGAACGACGTCTCCATTCCCGGCCTCTCCCTGGCCGGAGGGGGCCCCGAGCGCCGGCGATCACCGGAGGGATATGGGGCTTCGGGTGAGTTTCAGTTACAGAGATGAAATTCAGAGAGGGGAGCAACAGAGAAGAAAGAGAGGGAGAAAAGAGAGAGTGGAGGCGGGGAGGAGGGAGCTAGGGTAGGGGAACCCTAGGGCACCGAGCTCCTGGAGTTATAGGAGGGAGGGGGAGAAGGATGGCCGTTCCCTGCTGCTCCTTGTCGACGTGTGCACTCTGGATGTGCAGCCGTACGCACGAGGAAGACAGAGTGGAGGGGGGTATGGGCCTAGGGGTAGTTGGGCTGGGCTGCTGGCTGCTCTCTCTCTCCCTTTGCTCTTTTTAATATTTTTGTTCTATTTATTTTTTTTGGCTGAATTGGAAAATGGAAGAAATAGATGAGTGTTAGGGCTAGGAAAAATTTAGAAAAATTGTGGTTAGGTTAGTTTTTACAATAGCCACTAAAGGCCAACTTAGTTTTTCAAAGTTTCAAATTTAAATTACTGTTTGTAATTTAAATCAAATTTGGATGAATTTTTATTATTAAGTGCATTATAGAAAACAAGATGTTAAATAGGGTGCACATTAGTGTTTAAATGGAACAAAAGATTGGAATTGTTTTGGTAATTTTCATACTTTCAAATTGGGTGCTGTTTGTATAACTTATTTGAATTTGAAAGTAATTTGGAATTAAATGGATTATTAGAGAACAATTTAATAGTTGATCTTTTTAATTTTCATGGAAACAAAATGGATGTTTTTGATAGAACCTTTTAATTGGAAAGATTGTAACAGAGCAAGTATGAACAAAACATTTGAAATATTGTTTGAATTTCAATTGTTTTTGGTATTAGATGAATTTCTGTTAGAAACAAAACAACAGTTTGGAATTACAACTTTAATGGAAACAATTGATTGTTTTGATTTGAAATATCATTTTGGAAATTGTAACATCACAAGGATGTAACAAAAGGTTTGAATTTTGGTTTGAAATTCAAATAGAAAACAAAGGAAAACAAATGAAAACAGTTGGAAAACAAGGCAAAACAGAGGAAAACAAATGCAATGAACATGATGCCATGATGCAAAACATAAAATAACAGAGAGCAAACATTATAATGGCTATTTTTCATACTTGGGATGTTACAAAACGCCCCCCTTGAAGGAATCGCGCCCCGACATTCCTACTGAGAAAAGAAAAGGTCCGGATACTTCTTGCGAAGATCCTCTTGAGCTGTGACACGTGAAACACATCGTGCACCTTGGATAGTTTTTGTGGAAGTTCAAAACGATAGGCATTCCCGGCAACTCTTCCGGAAAGACGTCAGGGAATTCGCAAACCACCGGAACATTTTCAAGTAAAGGGAGAGGTTTTGTATTAAGGGTGTATAGCTGAAATGAATTTGATTCATTCGTAGAATAGACTATCTGGAATGTGGTGATTCAGGAATGCTTCGTCGAAACAACCCCAGGTGATAGGAATGCCAGCTCTCATAGCCTGGTAGTTTTCGAAACAACAACAACCTTTCTGGCCAGATAGACTTGATATTTGGGAAGTTTTGATTAGACGCCGGTAGAAGAATTGAAGTGGAAAACAACAACAAGATTTCAACGGACGAAAAGGATGTTGAGAAGAACAGGATAACGAAGCAACACCGGGGAAAACGAGACCAAAACACTCCTGAGGTACTACGGAAAACCCATCCGGGCTTCTAAAGGATCAATATCTACTGCTTAAGGAATAGAGGATCTGCTTCCGGGGCTTACACGCCTCCGTTCTCAATCATGAGTAGGCAATATGATAAATCATGTCACAACCACCTCCATTCCTATGGTCTAGTAGATATAACTATCCCAGAGAAACCAGGATTCGTGAAATCCTAACTTGAAAGTTTAGATGAGAAGGGAAAACAACGTTGCACTTCCTTACCAGAAAAGGGAGGGTGGGTGGGGAAAGAAGAAAAAGAACAGAATTCCTACTCTCACGTTTCATTTTTCCTATATAGCTACAAAATAGTTTTCTAGACTCAACTGCGACCAGTAAAAGGGATACTACAGGCAGACAGGCTCTGATACCATTTGTCGCACCCGGACTTCTAGGGGATACTCACAGTCCGTTAAACAGTAGATAAATGGCTTACGGGGCATACCGGCACCCGCATCTCAATATGAGCAGGCCAACACGTAAACGTGTGACAACCATTCTCGTACTATTCATCGTCTGCGCAAACCATCCCGTAGAAATCCAGATACTTCCGTTGACGTACTTCAAAACATACACACATGGTACGTCAACGGCATTGGAACAATTGATATCACAACAGATCTCTAAGACACAAAAGATTGAAATAAGTTGCAAATAGCTCTCATTAGAGTAGAGATAGCAAATACAATCATCCAGAGGACACATGTCCCAACAATTCATCATTACATCACAGCGGAAGCATTCAACATGTCTGAGTACAGACAAGATCCAAATAGGCCTAAGAGGCCGGAAACGAAAAGACGGAGCCCATCCACGAAGTCTCGGATCCTGCCCGGGTCCGCTATCTACTCGTCAGCAGTCTCGTCATACTCCACATAGTAGCCACCATGGGGATCCTCGGAAACGTAGTCTGCGGAAACCACAGCCCCAAAGGGGTCAGTACATAAACGTACTGGCAAGCAAGACTCACAGTTCACCAAAGTGTAGCACGTCAACACCAAGCACAGATGCTTTGGGTTCAACGGAAGGAAGGGGATATAAAAGATGTTGCAACTGGCTGCTCTAACCAACTACAGAGTTACTACCACTTCCGGCTAACAGAACGGAGATAAGATCGCGTATCGTAACCAACTATAGCTAACTCCAAACAAACCCATCCTGGATCTCGCCCCTTATCCAAAGAAGCAATCCGAGGATAACTCACACAGTTGGATTAATGATGGGTCAGATTATGGTCTCAATAAGCCTATTACTAGTCAAGTTGTTAATCATTGGGTGTAAGGTTGTTAATCATTAGGTTTAAGTTGTCCTGAGTACTTGTTAGCCAGTACTTTCACCAAGTAGTCCATAACCGCGGAAAACACGGCTTCTCGAGAAGATTTATCCCTGCAGGGGTGCACCAATTTGGCCGTACACGTAAGAATATCCCGCCAGACGGGAATCAAACCCACCAAGCGAGGTACTCAACACAACCCAACTCTTCTTCGCATCAAGCCCAAAGCACCTTGGGCGCACGGCTAATCGAGCCCCGAAGAAAGGGGACCCTCATAGCACTCTAAGAACGTGTCCCCCTATATGCCGACTACAAAAGTTCCACCCTGGCCTGGGCTCGCAAAAACATGCATGCGGCAAATGGAAAACACGAACTAAATGAGGCGATTTGGACGAGATGCGAATCAAATCAAATTGAGGGGGGGCGCCCATACTCGCTTCCCACATGCGGTTAGTGTGCTCATCATGGATCAGTAGACAAGACCCTTTTCCTATTAGGGTCGACACTAGCAGGCCTCAAAACCACATAGGGCCTCCTGCCGGTGCCTTATCATCAAATTATTATTTAACAATAACATTAGCATGATTGATTGATTAAACCTCGAGCCCCCAGAACATAATAGAGTAGTAACAGAAAGTAACGGGTAACAAACTCGAGCAAAACAACCTAAGCATGCTAGTAAGACACGGGCAACAAGCAAAAGGTTATAGGTATGGAGGTGAGGCAATATCAGGGTTAAAGGATACATGTGATAGGTTCGTAACAGAAGCAACTATTCATAGGGCTTAGCAGAATAGACAACGGAAAAGTATCGGTATCCAATGTTGAAAGGAACACGATGGTTCATGTGAGTGAATACTTGCCTGCAAACCCAGTAGCCTGGTACTGAGCTAAATCCTTAGAAGGGATGTCGTAAGTATCGTTGGTCTCAACGTTGTCGTGTATCCGAGAAGAAGCAAACAAACAATGCAGAAAGATAAACAATCAATAACATGGCATAGTGCACAAACATGGGATGATGCATGAACATTTAATTGATGCAACAAAATAAACTAGTTGACATGGTAACAACATGATTAAATGGACCCTCATGCAATTTGGATTGCATATGGAAAGCCCATGAATTATGGTTGAATTAATTGTTTTACAACTAATCAAATTGTGTAAGTGAATTAGCATGATTCATGGATGAGGAAAACAGCAAAATAACAACAATAGAATAAGGTTTACCAAGTTTGGAAATTCATTTATTAAGTTTTGGAATTTTGGGTTCTTAAAGGTGTCACACAAGCATTTGTTGTTTTCCCCAAGTTTAATTGTTCAAAATAGATAACAAAGTTCATATTTGAAAAGAACACCAAATTTTAGGTGGATTACATGTTTCACTTGTTGAAAAAGGATTTCAAATAAATTATTTATGAATTAAACAAGTTTAAGCAAGAATTAAATGAATTTAATTCAAACATGAACTTATTTGAATTTTTATTTGTTCAAAACAGTAAGTGAGGTTCATATTTGAAAAGCTCATACTTTTAGGGTTGGAAAACATATTTTATAGTTTCAAAAATAAATTAATTTGACCAAGTTATGATTTTAACAATATTAAATGATTTAAACAAGGTTTAAATCATTCAACCAATTTTAATTATTCAAAACAGAAAACAAAGTTTATATTTGAAAAGGTGGTTTAATTTTGCATGGAAAACATATTTCATTTGTTGAAATTGGATTTAAAATGAGCAAGTTATTATTTTGGCAATTTTAAATGCATTAAACAAGAAACAGTTGTTTTCAGCAATTTAAATTATTCAAAACAGCAAACAAAATTTATATTTGGAAAGTACATGAAAAAATGATTGGAAAACATATTTAGTTTGTGGAATTTGGAATTTTTATGCCCAAGTTATGATTTTTGCAAGTTTAAGTGAATTTAACAAGTTTTCAAATATTGCACCAATTTAAAATATTCAAAACAGTAAATAAATTTTATATTTGGATAGAGCATTTAATTTGGGACAGAAAACATATTTAAAAAGTTAAAATTGGAGTTAAGATGAATTAGTTATGCATTTTAGAAGTATAGGGTGCAAATCTGCCATTTTTAATTCACTAGGGACTTGGAAAAATTAACAGGGACTTAAAATAAATGTAGCAAGGACTTGTTGGTGATTTCTGGGGTTTGTGCAGTACCAAAACAATTAGAAATAAAAGTTTGTTTAATTGTGTGGGAGGGGGATCGAACCCCTGCCCTCTGCCTGCGCGCGCTGGGTGCTAACCAATTGGGCTGTGACTTGTTTGGTGACAGAGAAGGGGATCGGGGGGGAATAAGGTGTGGGTGCGCTGTTTAACTGAATTTCTGCACGCTAACTGAACCTGGCGGACAGAAATCGATGGATGGCCGCCGGCAGCGATAGCTGCTCGCCGGAGGGGCGCCATCCGCGGTGTGGGTGGCGTGCGGTGCTCGAGGACGTAAGGGAGAGGAGGAGGAAGGAGATCGAGAGGGGGAGGATCACCTCGAGCTGCAGGAGGAGGCGGTCGGGGCGGACAGGTGCAGAGTAGAGGGCGACGGCCGGCGGGAAGAAGTGGACGGCGGTGGCACCACAGTCCGTCCCCGCCCGTGCCGAGGGGGTGGAGAGGACGCCCGCGGAACGGCGGCTCCATTCCCGGCCTCTCCCTGGCCGGAGGGGGCCCCGAGCGCCGGCGATCACCGGAGGGATATGGGGCTTCGGGTGAGTTTCAGTTACAGAGATGAAATTCAGAGAGGGGAGCAACAGAGAAGAAAGAGAGGGAGAAAAGAGAGAGTGGAGGCGGGGAGGAGGGAGCTAGGGTAGGGGAACCCTAGGGCACCGAGCTCCTGGAGTTATAGGAGGGAGGGGGAGAAGGATGGCCGTTCCCTGCTCCTCCTTGTCGACGTGTGCACTCTGGATGTGCAGCCGTACGCACGAGGAAGACAGAGTGGAGGGGGGTATGGGCCTAGGGGTAGTTGGGCTGGGCTGCTGGCTGCTCTCTCTCTCCCTTTGCTCTTTTTAATATTTTTGTTCTATTTATTTTTTTTGGCTGAATTGGAAAATGGAAGAAATAGATGAGTGTTAGGGCTAGGAAAAATTTAGAAAAATTGTGGTTAGGTTAGTTTTTACAATAGCCACTAAAGGCCAACTTAGTTTTTCAAAGTTTCAAATTTAAATTACTGTTTGTAATTTAAATCAAATTTGGATGAATTTTTATTATTAAGTGCATTATAGAAAACAAGATTTTAAATAGGGTGCACATTAGAGTTTAAATGGAACAAAAGATTGGAATTGTTTTGGTAATTTTCATACTTTCAAATTGGGTGCTGTTGGTATAACTTATTTGAATTTGAAAGTAATTTGGAATTAAATGGATTATTAGAGAACAATTTAATAGTTGATCTTTTTAATTTTCATGGAAACAAAATGGATGTTTTTGATAGAACCTTTTAATTGGAAATATTGTAACAGAGCAAGTATGAACAAAACATTTGAAATATTGTTTGAATTTCAATTGTTTTTGGTATTAGATGAATTTCTGTTAGAAACAAAACAACAGTTTGGAATTACAACTTTAATGGAAACAATTGATTGTTTTGATTTGAAATATCATTTTGGAAATTGTAACATCACAAGGATGTAACAAAAGGTTTGAATTTTGGTTTGAAATTCAAATAGAAAACAAAGGAAAACAAATGAAAACAGTTGGAAAACAAGGCAAAACAGAGGAAAACAAATGCAATGAACATGATGCCATGATGCAAAACATAAAATAACAGAGAGCAAACATTCTAATGGCTATTTTTCATACTTGGGATGTTACAAAAGCCATGAGCCTTGGGCTATTGCTGAGCTCGAACCTCGACCACCGGGTGAACGGACTGATGATGCTCTGCAGATGATCGCCGATCACATTCTCCAAGATCATAATTTGTAGGTAATCTCCTTCTCGGAAAGCGCTGTCGGAGTGGGGCTTCTTCGCCTGGCAGATTAGGTTGCGAGGGACATCCTGGTCATTTCGGTTGCGACTCCTTTTGCTGAAGTCATAATACTTTCTTTTGCTAGGCATGATGAGGGGGACACTCTGCAGGAAACTGTTTACACTTGGACTGGATGGATCATGATTCTAAATTTGCACTTGGATTACCGCACTGATGATTTTCTCCGTGAGCTTGTGTCCAAATTTGGAAAGTTGAGGTCATGGTGGAGAGAGGATGCTTCTCCTTGTCGCACTCTCCTCAAGGTTTCCTATGGAGGAGCAGCTGATATTCCAAGATCATTTGTTATTCGTGAAGTGCAGCGGTATGGTGGACATGTCGTCTCTTGGACATGCCCTTTATTTATCTTGGATAATGAGGCGACTGACAACCTGCCATGTGATGAGTCTCCTATCCCTGGCGATGGTAACCCACACCCGGCTTTCGGAGCACCCGCCATCCCTGTTGACGATGCTTGGGTGCCTCCGTTTGTTCCCCATGTTCAGCATGATGGTCTTCAAGGGTGGGGTCATTGGAATGTAGAAGCCCATGGTGAGAATTTGGGACAGGATGGGCCTATCGATCAGCTGCCAAAACATGTGCATGTACATGTGCAATCCTTTGTGTCTGTACAGTTCTCTGGTGCGACGGTGGATTCAGTAAATGCTGTCAGGGTTGAAGGTCCTGAACATTTTATTGAGCTGCAAGAACAAGTGGAGCAGAACCAACTGGCCATAGTCCCCTTCGTCCCACCAGTTCGGGTGGATACCGTGGAGCAGGCGGACGAGGTTCAAATTATGAGTGTGCTCCTACCTGACCCTGTTGTTGAGTGGTCCAAGTTTTTCCAGGAGCACAAGGCGAGGTTCATCTTTGACAGGAGGTTTGAGTTTCTGTCTTCCCTGCTCCCTTTGGATTACCCAGCTGCGACTGCACCCCTGCTACTGAAAGACCATGATCCTGCTACCCCTATGCCTTCTGCTTCCAAGAAGAGACCTCGCAAGGCTGCAACTCCGCTAGTCCTTGAGGACTGTTGTGTGACGAGGAGTCTGGCCAAGAATGCAGGCTTTCGTGTTCTAGCTGGGTCTGATAAACCTGAGCCTAGGAAGAAGGCCAAGTCTTCGCGCCCCCATGCTCATGCTGATGATGTGCCACCCATCACCCCTGCTGCCGTACTGAGGAGGGCGGAAAAACTGCTCCACATCGAAGATTCAGATTTGACTGTGGAGAAGCTTGAAGCTGCTCCGAAGAAGCCCACAAGCCCATCCAGTTCTGATGATTAGTGGTCCTTATTCTGTTACTGGGCCTAGTTGGCTCCTGGAGTGTGTTTTGGACCTTTTTACTATATTATTTTTTCTATCCTGGAACTATTTTGTATTGATCTATGATCAAGGTTGCTGCTACCTGGTTATTTTTATGTTGGTCGTTTATGTTGGCCAACCTGGATTTATATCTCTTCCAATCTTCAATGGATAGTACATCTCCAATGCATTTAGATTGGCTTGTTTTTTATTGGAATATTAGAGGTTTAACTGATAAATCTAAGAGAGATGTTGTTTACAATAAAATTGAGGAAAGTCATGCATCTGTGATTTGTCTTCAAGAAACTAAATGTCAGGATTTTGATCATTCTTTTATCAGATCCTTTTTCCCAAAGAGGTTTGATCAATTTGTTTTCTCTCCCTCTGTTGGAGCTTCTGGGTGCCTAATTATGCTATGGAATAGTTCTATTTTCAGAGGAGATTTATTGGAAGTTCATCGCTCTGCCATTCACTTAAAACTCACCTTGGTTCATAATTCAGTTACTTGGTTTCTAGTGAATGTTTATTGTCCTTGCAAAGGGGTGGAAAGAGATGAGTTTGTTACTTGGTTATATAATCTTTCAATCCCATTACATCAAAAATTGGTTCATTCTTGGAGACTTCAACTTTATTCGATCTTTGGATAATAGAAATAAGCCAGGGGCAATCTTAACGATATCTTCATTTTTAATGATGTTATTAGCCACTTGGGTTTATTGGAATTACCGGTTAAAGGTAGGAAATATACCTGGTCCGATATGCAAAAGGATCCTTTGCTTGTCCAGCTGGACTGGTTTTTTACCTCTTGTCAATGGACCTTGGACTTTCCTAATACTTTGGTAATGCCCATGTCCAAGATTACTTCTGATCATTTGCCTTGCACTATTAAAATTGAAACAAAAATTCCAAAGGCAAACATTTTCAGATTTGAAAATCACTGGGTCAAACAACCTGGCTTCATGGTTCTTGTTAGTAAAATATGGAATACTCCTGTTATGGCCAAATCCATTACTACCAGAATCACTGCTGAACTCAAAAATCTTAGATATGCCCTAAAAGATTGGGGAAGGAATCTCTCGCAATTGAAACTACTCATTGAGATGAGTAGTAAGGTGATTCTGTTTTTGGATCAAGTGGAAGAAGATAGATCTCTGAATATTCCTGAGTATAATTTCAGATTGATTGTTAAGGAACACATAAAGAAATTATTATCTTTGCAGTCTGATTACTAGAAACAAAGGTGCACATTTCGTTGGGCTAAACTATCTGGTCAAAATACTAAATACTTTTATGCCAGGGCAACTAAGAGATACATGCATAATGCAATTCCTTCCATCTCTGATTCTTTTGGAAATATCCCGGTGGATCACCAGGAAAAAGCTGCTGCATTTTGGCTCTGTTTAAAAAATAGGATCGATGTTTCTTACCCACCTAATTCTAATATAGATCTATCTCCTTTCTTGCCTGTGGTGGATGGTTTAGATTGCCTTGCAAATCCCTTCTCTTTAGAGGAAGTAGAAGGAGTGGTTAAGAATATCAAACCTGATCGTGCTCCTGGTCCTGATGGTTTCACTGGCTTATTCATTAAACATTGTTGGAGTATTGTAAAGGATGATTTTATCAAACTTTGCAATGACTTTCATAGTGTAAGGTTATCTTTGGAGAGTATTAATGGTTCTTTTTATCACTCTCATTCCAAAATCACAGTCCCCTGAAACTGTGAATGATTTTCGTCCAATGTCCCTTACAAACACTTGTCTGAAGTTTATCACTAAGATTCTGGCTAATAGATTTCAAGATAAGATCTTAGATTGTATCCATGATAATCAGTATGGTTTCATATAGTCCAGAACAATTCAAGACTTCTTGGAATGGTGCTTTGAATATATTTTTCAGTGTAGACAACAGAAAGTGGTGGTCTTCAAGATCGATTTTGAGAAGGCCTTTGATACAATTGAGCACAGTGCCATCCTTCAGATTTCGAGATGTAAGGGGTTTCCCCCTGTTGTCATTAATTGGGTACAGGAAATTCTTTCTTCAGGCTCTTCCTCTGTTCTTTTAAATGGAGTCCCTGGTAAACCTTTTATCTGCAAAAGAGGGGTAAGGCAAGGTGATCCTTTATCACCTATTCTGTATGTGTTGGGAGGTGATCTGCTTCAAAGTATTGTAAATTTGGCCCTTAGGGATGGTAGTCTTCGCCTGCCAATTCCTATTGGAGGAGACTATCCTATTGTCCAGTATGCTGATGATACACTGAGGATCTTACCTGCTGATCCTGATCAATTGTTGGTATTCAAGAATCTGCTAAACCTTTATGCTCAGATCACTGGACTAAAGGTGAATTTCAATAAGTCTTCCATGATACCAATTAATATCTCTCAGCAGGAGGGTTGATTTGGCTGGGGTTTTGGACTGTAAGGTGGCTTCTATTCCTTTTACTTATCTGAGCTTGCCTATGGGCACCAGTAAACCATCCATTAAGGATTTTGCTCCACTCATTGATAGAATTGAAAGGAGACTTTCTGCTATTGTCTCTTTTCTTTCATATGGTGACAGTTTGGTGCTAGTAAACTATATTCTTTCCTCCCTACCCACATATTATATGTGTACACTTGTGATTCCTAAAGGGGTTATTGATATTATTGATCAGGCTAGGAGGAGATTCCTATGGAGGAAAGATAAAAACAAGGAAAGAGTGAACTCCTTGGTTGCTTGGGACATGGTGTGTAAGCCCAAATGCAAGGGTGGTTTGGGAATCATTAATCTTCAGATAAAGAACAAGGCTTTGTTCCTAAAAATTTTAGCAAAATTTTACAACTCCGTGGATACTCCTTGGGTTAATCTGGTCAAAATGCCTATTATTTTCTGGTGGAAATGATCTGAGTCTTGGTGTTCATTCTCATCTTGTTCAATTGGAAATGGTTTCTCTGTCTTATTTTGGAAAGATTCATGGCTGGGAGATATTCTCTCACTAAAATTTCCAAGACTATTCTCGTTTGCTAAGGATCAGCTGGCCTCAGTCAGGGACTTGAAAGTCATGAGTGACCTTTCTGATGCATTTCATTTCCCACTTTCTAATGAAACATTTCAAGAATTTGTTGCTCTTCAAGGCATCCTGGAAAATTTTCAGTTGAATAATATTGAGGATGTCTGTTCCTGTAATTTCAGTAATGGTATTTATACCTCCAGTAAATTCTATCAGTTGTAGTTTGCTCAGTTGCCTGATGATAAACCAGCCAAATGGGTATGGAAATCCAAATGCATGTCAAAGCATAAATTTTTTGCCTGGATGATTCTAAATGATAGAATTAATACCAAAGATATGATTAAGAGAAGGAAATGGAAGATTGATGGGACTGACTGCTGTTTCCTATGTAAACAACTTTGTCTTGAGGATTGGACACATCCGTTCTTTCAATGTGTTTTCAGCTCTAGAAACTGGAACTACTTGCAAATACCTTGGAGTGATAACACAGTTCTGGCTAATCTCTCCAATGCTAAAAAGAATTTCAAGGGTCCTTGTTTCACTGAAATAGTGATCCTTGCATGTTGGAACATCTGGAAACAAAGAAATGGAGTTATCTTCAAGTCTGAGATACATTCCTTCAAGGCTTGGAAAGTTGGTTTCATGCTGGATCTCACCTTGCTTAAGCATAGGTTGAGTGCTTCCTCGGCTGAGAAATTATCATCATGGCTTAACACTTTACTTTAGTTTGTGATAGACTATCTTAGTATATCATTCTCTGTATATTTGTAAATATCTGTAAACTCTTTTGGTGGCAATAAAGGGTTGTGGGGGACTCCCCTGCAGTAGAAAATGTTTCAAAAAGAAGACCAACTTGTCTCAAAGACGTCCAGAGGTTGACAGGCTCAGCTGCCACCGTTAGCTGTTTTATAAGCAGGCTAGGTGACAAAGCGCTTCCGCTATACAAATTTCTCAAAACATCTAACAAATTTGTCTGAACGCCGGAAGTAGATGCCGCCCTTAGGAAATCAAGAAATCCCTGATGGAGGCACCCGTTTTGGAAGCCCCACAGGAAGGCGAACCCATGTAGCTATATTTGGCGGCAACCTACAGGGTGATAAGCGCGGTTGTAGTAGTGGAACGTGCCAAATACGGAAAGGAGTAACCGGACCAGCATTCGCTATATTTCATCGGTGAGGTTTTCTCTGAATCAAAACATAGATACCCTCACTACCAGAAGCCGGCTTACGGCGTATTCTTTGTGTCGATGTTATTTATCAAGGATATCATCCGATGATGATTAAGCGGGGATGGTGTACGCGTTGAGATCGCGATGTGTGTTAACACACAGAGAGACACGATTTATACAGCTTCAGGTCCCGGGAAACATTATCCGGTAAAAGCCCTACGTGTTGTTTATGGCTAGGTCTTATTCCGTATGCTCATGAGGGAGCCGCCGGTGTGCCGACTCTCCTCTAGTTGTTGTCTAGATCATAGAGGTTCCCTCTCCCTCTATCTAAGTCTTAGTCTGTCTGAGCTCTGCCCTCTTGGGGCGCCTTGACTTTCCTTATATAGGTGGAAGGGGCCGGCTTATATGTAGAGTCCTAGTTGGATACAAACTAGTCCGGGTTCTACTCCAAGTCAAATAGGAGTCCGGATGCTACTCAGAATCTTTAAGCCTGATCTGGGCCGGTCCTCATGACGGGCCACGGACTACCTTCGTGTGGGTACCCGTTTCCCATATCCACGACACTTTGCGTCAAGGAAACTCCGCCACTATTTTCAAGGACACTCTATAACAGTAATAAGTAAAGCACCACTAGGAGATATAGTTAACAATGCAGATGCTACAGGAGGAGTCACCAAATGGGGCATCGAATGGCAACATTTGACATTAAGTATCAACCCTGGACATCGATCAAATCCCAACTGTTGGCGGATTTTGTCGTAGATTGGATAGAAGAACTGGGCAACACAACCGTCCCGGAACCCTCATGTTGGATCATGCACTTTGACGGATCCAAGATGAAAGAGGGACCGGGGGCTAGAATTGTCCTAAAATCCCCAACGGGAGACACAATGAGCTATGTGCTGCGAATCTATTTCAACGCCTCCAATAATGTGGCAGAATATGAAGCTTTGCTACATGGTTTACACATACCAAAGGACGTTGGCGCCCAAAGGATATTGTGTTACGAGGATTCAGCCCTAGTACAACACCAAATAGACCAAACTTGGGACCCCAAAAGCCCCATAATGGCGGAGTACAGACGAACGGTGGACGAATTCGCCATCTGTTTTCTCGGATTCGAGGCAAAACACATTAAGCGCAAAGAAAACTGGGCAGGAGATGCGCTGGCAAGGATGGGATCTGAACGAAAGGAACTTCCACCAGATATATTCATGGAGAACCTCCACACACCATCCATCAAAGGCGGAGACATTGACTACCCGCTAATTTCGGCATTGGTGGCCGCCCTAATCGTAACCCGGACTGGACTAAGCCATATCCTGATTTCTTTGTGAATCAGAAAATCCCAGAGGTAAGCACAGAAGTGGAGAGAAGACAGCTCATCCGGCGTTGCAAAAGGTATTGCGTAATTGATGGAAATCTGCACAAGCGAAGCACTTCCGGCATATTCTTATGATGCATAAGCCCAGAACAGGGAAGGGAAATCCTTCAAGAAATACACGAAGGTGATTGTGGACACCACACTCACTCAAAAAGCTTGGTCCACAAAATCTTCCTTCAAGGGTTATTCTGGCTAACTGCAAAGGTGGATGCCGATGAGCTGGTAAAACGTTGTTTGGGATGCCAACTTTTTGCCAAACAAACAAATTTTCCGGCACAAGCTCTGAAAACCATACCAGTTACCTTGCTATTCGTGGTGTAGGGCTTGTATATGATTGGACTATTCAAAACAACAAGAGGAGGATTGACACACCTCCTAGTAGCGGTGGACAAATACACCAAGTGAGTGGAAGCAAAACTCATAAAAATGCTTGATGGCATAACAGCCAAATTTTTTGTCATTGACATTGTCATGAGATTCGGCGTCCCGCACAACATAATCACAGAGAACAGAACGAATTTCGCCGTTGGAGAACTAGCCAGATATTGTGAGAGCGGTGGAATCCGGCTGGACTTGGCCTCTGTTGCACATCCACAATCCAATGGGCAAGCTGAAAGAATGGACATCTCCATACTACAAGGAATAAAACCACGGCTAGAAGCGCCCCTGCACAGAGCAGCTGGGGCATGGGTAGAGGAGCGGCCATCCGTCCTTTGGATCATACACACAACCCCAAACAGATCTACAAGCCAGATGTCGTTTTTCTTAGTATATGGGGCAGAAGCAGTATTACCTACCGACATCCTGTATGACTCAACATGAGTGCAAGACTACATGGAAGAAGATGCAGAAGTAGCACATCAAAATGTGCTAGATCTCCTGGGAGAGGATAGAGAAATTGTGCTACAAAAATCCGCCATTTATCAGCAAAACATGCAAAGATATCATAGCCGCAAAGTCAAATCAAGAGTCTTCCAGAAAGGCGATTTGGTGCTAAGATTGGTACAACGGAAAAACACAAACTAGCCCCAGTATGGGAAGGTCCGTTCATCATCAGCAAAGATATGAAGAACGGATCGTATTACTTGTTTGACATTCGGGATGCCAAAAAGGATCGCAAAAGGAAGAGGAAGATAAAGATAAAAGACGAACTAGAAGAAACAAAGAGATCTAGAGCATTAGTAGTTAGATCCTTTTTATTCTTAGTCAAAATCCGTCCGTAAACACCATTTGTGATCATGAAATAAAATATCTAGATTTTTCGCCAACTTGATATTTGTGCATGAAACTCAAAGCCCCTTTATTTCACAAGAATCCCATTTTTTCATATACATGTCAATGTTAACACGAATTTTTTCTGCGTGCTCGTGGTTAAAAAATCTGATATCTCATTTGCGAAAATGGCTTAATGCTTAAGTTTTCTTCTTCGCCCTTATGAGTTTTCATCTGATTGCAAATATGCGTTGGATCGCTGATTAGGCATTACGGGCCCGAAATAACGGCTCATGATTCCGGGTTTAGACAGATTGGTAAAATATCATGTTGCCTAGCTTATCGATTCTGGCTTTCAGGATTGCCCAATGTCGAAAGGCTAATAACCGTCGTTGCCAGATAGCTCGAAAGGTGGAAGCAAGAATTCGCAGAAAGCAGTGTAAAAAATACATAACACTAAGGAAAAATTGAAAGGCAAAAAGCACAACTTTGCATAGATCTTAAGAGTACGCCAACCAGTTTGGCATTACAAAAATATTAAAGTACAAGATAATGCAAGTTTTTCTCCTACTTTGCCTCGTAGGGCCTACTCCTGGCCGTCTTCGGAATTGTCCTCATCCTCGTTGGATACGCCTATGTCTTCCGACGTCTTCAGAATTTTCTCTTCCGGGAAGAAAGTCCCGATAGATACCATTTTGGCTATCTTTGTGGCGTACCCCTTGATGGAGTCGATCAATTCCTCCACGCGTTGGGAAGAAAGGGAGGACAGGACATCAGTGTCAGGACCCTCTTATCTGAAGATCACCGACATTGGAGAATTAGAGCGTTTACTTTAATTATCTCTATTTTGTGTACACGTGGTTAAGAACTAATTTTGGCCTTTGGGGTATTATTGTAATAAGCTTGGCTTGCCTTTCGATATAAATGGCAAGAGAGGGTGGTTGGGAGGACAAAGCTAATACCAAAACCCTATTTTCATTATCAATTTGCCTTTCCTTTAGAGCATCTCCAGTCGCGCCCTCAAACGTGCCCCCACGGCTTGTTCCCGTCCGGACGGGCCCCGAGCGCGCCTAGTCGCGCCTCCCATTGGACCTTCCCGTCCGGACGCCCCCTTATTCCCGTCCGGCAAACCCAGCCCAACCCCTCCACCCAGGGGCTCCCATGGGGGCGCCGGACGAGTCGAAAGGCGCCGCGAGCCCGTTCTGCCAGCAGCACAAGACGGTCAAAAACTGGCCCACACCCGCCACGTCTACACCCTCTGCCTCACAACGCCCCCGCACTCGCCCGCCGCCGCCGCCCATGTCGACAAAAATGGGCGAAAATTTAAAAACTAAAATTCATTGATAAGGGGCCGAATATAGGTCATTTTTGTACATATTTTAGACGAAATTTAAACTAAATACGGCGCCTACATGCCTAGGGCATTGTACATCTTGGTGTAGTCGCCACCGCCGTCGTCGTCGCTCGGCGGCTCGGCTTTCGGGGCGGTGCTACTGCTGCTCTGCCTGGGTCGCCAAGGTACGTTGGCGGGAGAGGGCAGGCGGCGCTGCTGCTGCTCTGTCCTGGGTCGCCAAGGTACATAGACGGGGGAGGGCAGGCGTCGTCGTCGTCGCTGTCGGAGACGAGTATGACGTCGCCCGGCGCCTGCGGAGGAGCACGCCCGTCCCTGGTGACGAGGGTCTGGCTGCGGGTTCGCCGGCGTGGAGGCGCCTCCTGTGGCTCCTCCTTGACGACGGCAAGAGGGGTAGGCTGCAGAGAGGGCACGGCCGCGCGGCGGTTCCTCCCCTGCAGCCTAATCTGCCGCTCGATGTGGGCGAGGACACGGGCCAGCGTGCGCCCGGGCTTGCTCCACCACATGCGGCGGCCGGCGGCATTGTTGCGGTCCGAGATGATGCCACAGGTAGGGCCATCAGCGACCTCCCTCTCGAACCTGTCCTAGAAGTACGCCGTCGAGGACCCTCGTTGGCGGGATGCCACTCAGGCTGGTTGCGCACCTCCGGCGGCAGCAGCTTCCAGATCTCTTCAATCTCGGCGACGCGCTCTGGCCCAGTGGGCGGCGGAGGCACATGCACACCGCCTGCGTTGAGCCTCTAGTGCCTTGGCGCGCTCACCCCCGGCGGTGAATGGTAGTTGGCTTCGTACAGCAGCCGCGCCTCCCAGATGCGCAGGGTTCGGCGGCCGAACCCATTGGCGGCCGCGCCGGCGAGGTAATTGCGGTTCACTATGGCGAGGCGAGGTAGTTGAGGTTCACTATGGCGAGGAAGAAAGAGCGACAAGGGGAGGAAGGAAGAGGGGCGAGGAATGGGGCCGAGGATGGCGACGGGGACGGGTTTTTGTAGCCGGGCGGGGCGGGCAAGACGAGGCGGCAGCATCGCCATTACTCCGCCGCGTGGGCGATTGGACTGCGCCGCCGCAGCGTTCCGTCTCGTCGAGGCGTCAATGCGCGCGACTTCCCGAGGCGACGAGACTCTCCCTCACTGACAGGACGGCCCCGCAGCCGGAAGGGGTTTGGGTTGGGGCTGCAAGTGGAAACAGGGCAGCCCCGTGGGCGCGTTCCCGTCCGGACGAGACCCCAAAGGCCTCACCGGGCGCCAAACCTGGCCACCTGGGCCGTGCCTGGTGAGCCGGCACGTGAGCACGCGAGCATGGCCCGTGACGGGCCTGGCCCGACACGGATTAGACGGGCAGTGCCTGGCACGCGAACCGCACGGTGCCGTGCTTGTGCCTGCAGGCGAGGCACGCGTGCCTTCCCCGGCCCGGCCGGTTTGGCACGTGAAGGCGAACCCCTCTTTCCCCTCGTCTCCAGTCGTCCTCCAGTCGATGCGAGAGGCGAGACAGAACACCGCCCCCATCTGGATCGAGCAACGAATCAACGCCCCCCGTCCATGCCGCCTCCATCTGGATCGAGCAACGGCGTTGCCCCGTCCACCGGCGAGTCTACGCCCCCGTCTCACTCACCTCGTCGTCCCATCTCAGATCTCACCGAGCCCTCAATCCCCCATCCCTGCAAGAAATCGGTGCCTCCATGGCAGGCAGCCATCGTCCGGAGACTGGGGGGTTGCGTACATAGCTTGCAGCGCCGGCACCGTGGAAGACCTATCCTCTCCTGCTCGTGTTCCTGGCCGAGGAGATCTTCATTGCGGCCGCCGGCCAGCCATGCTCCGATCCAGAAGAGCGAGCGCCACACTCGTTTTTCGCGTGCCGAAAAGAGGCCCACGTGCCTCACGTGCCACGGGCCAGCCCATTTAGCTGTTGTGCCGGGCTTGTGACCCGAGCGGCGGCACGCGTGCCAGCACGACATGGCACACTTAGTATACGTGTCGCAAAGTGTCGTGCTGGGCTTGGCCCGCCTAAGCTTCTGCGTGCCTGTGCCGGGTCGGGCCGGCCCGTTGGCCAGGTTTGCCGGGCGCCCATCCGAACGTCCATTGGGGCTCTTACTTGTTCCTAGTTGTAGATCTCAGCATCGGCTCCTCCTTCCTTGCCTCTTCCTCGATCAACGCTGGTTAGTGACCACCTGATGAGGTGTTGACCTCTAAGTTGGCCCGATCTTCACGAATCGACAAGAACGAACGAAGAACGCACGAAGAACGCGATGAACACGATGAACACCAGAGGGGGGGTCGAGGGAAAATGGTGGGCAAACGCGTCGAAACACAAAAAGGGGAAGTGTCGCACCCGAACTTCTAGGGGATACTCACAGTCCGCTAAACAGTAGAGAAATGGCTTACGGGGCATACCGGCACCCGCATCTCAATATGAGCAGGCCAACACGTAAACGTGTGACAACCATTCTCTTACTATTCATCGTCTGCGCAAACCATCCCATAGAAATCCAGATACTTCCATTGACGTACTTCAAAACATACACACATGGTACGTCAACGGCATTGGAACAAGTGATATCACAACAGATCTCTACGACACAAAAGATTGAAATAAGTTGCAAATGGCTCTCACTAGAGCAGAGATAGTAAATACAATCATTCAGAGGACGCATGTCCCAACAATTCATCATTACATCACAGCGGAAGCATTCAACATGTCTGAGTACAGACAATATCCAAATAGGCCTAAGAGGCCGGAAACAAAAAAGACGGAGCCCATCCACGAAGTCTCGGATCCTGCCCGGGTCCGCTATCTACTCGTCAGCAGTCTCGTCATACTCCACGTAGTAGCCACCATGTAGATCCTCGGAAACATCGTCTGCGGAAACCACAGCCCCAAAGGGGTCAGTACATAAACGTACTGGCAAGCAAGACTCACAGTTCACCAAAGTATAGCCCGTCAACACCAAGCACATATGCTTTGGGTTCAACGGAAGGAAGGGGATATAAAAGATGCTGCAACTGGCTGCTCTAACCAACTACAGAGTTACTACCACTTCCGGCTAACAGAATGGAGATAAGATCGCGTATCGTAACCAACTATAACTAACCACCAAACAAACCCATCCTGGACCTCGCCCCTTATCCAAAGAAGCAATCCGAGGACAACTCACACAGTTGGATTAATGATGGTTCAGATTATTGTGTTAATAAGCCTATTACTAGTCAAGTTGTTAATCATTGGGTGTAAGGTTGTTAATCATTAGGTTTAAGTTGTCCTGAGTACTTGTTAGCCAGTACTTTCACCAAGTAGTCCATAACCGCGGAAAACACGGCTTCCCGAGAAGATTTATCCCTGCAGGGGTGCACCAATTTGACCGTACACGTAAGAATAACCCGCCAGACGGGGGATCAACCCACCAAGCGAGGTACTCAACACAACTCAACTCTTCTTCGCATCAAGCCCAAAGAACCTTGGGCACACGGCTAATCGAGCCCCGAAGAAAAGGGACCCTCATAGCACTCTAAGAACGTGTCCCCCTATATGCCGACTACAAAAGTTCCACCCTGGCCTGGGCTCGCAAAAACATGCATGCGGCAAATGGAAAACACGAACTAAATGAGGCGATTTGGACGAGATGCGAATCGAATCAAATTGAGGGGGGCGCCCATACTCGCTTCCCACATGCGGTTAGTGCGCTCATCATGGATCAGTAGACAAGACCCTTTTCCTATTAGGGTCGACACTAGCAGGCCTCAAAACCACACAGGGCCTCCTGCCGGTTCCTTATCATCAATTTATTATTTAACAATAACAGTAGCATGATTGATTGATTAAACATCGAGCCCCCAGAACATAATAGAATTGGTAACAGAAAGTAACGGGTAACAGACTCGAGCAAAACAACCCTAAGCATGCTAGTAAGACACGAGCAACAAGCAATGGTTATAGGTGTGGAGGTGAGGCAATATCAGGGTTAAAGGATACATGTGATAGGTTCGTAACAGAAACAACTAATACTAGGGCTAGCAGAATAGACAACGGAAAGTATCGGTAACCAATGTTGAAAGGAACACGATGGTTCATGTGAGTGATAACTTGCCTGCAAACCCAGTAGCCTGGTACTGAGCTAACTCCTTAGAAGGGGTGTCGTAAGGATTGTCGGTCTCAACGTCGTCGTGTATCCGAGAAGAAGCAAACAAACAACGCAGAGAACAAACAATCAATATCATGGCATAGTGCACAAACATGGGATGATGCATGACCATTTAATTGATGCATAGAAATAAACTAGTTGACAAGATAACATAACATGATTAAATGGACCCACATGCAATTGGGATTGCATATGGAAAGCCCATGAATTATGGTTGAATTAATTGTTTTACAGCTAATCATCATATGAAAGTGGATTAGCATGATGCATGGATGAGGAAAACAACAAAATAACAACAATAGAACCAAATGGAAATAAGGTTTACCAAGTTTGGAAATTCATTCATTAAGTTAGGAAATTTTGGTTCCTTAAAGGTGTCACACAAACATTTGTTGTTTTCATCAAGGTAAATTGTTCAAAACAGATAACAAAGTTCATATTTGAAAAGAACACAAGGTTTTAGTTGGAATACATGTTTCACTTGTTGAAAAAGGATTTCAAATAAATTATTTATGAATTAAACAAGTTTAAGCAAGAATTAAATGAATTTAATTCAAACATGAGCTTATTGGAATTTTTTATTTGTTCAAAACATTAAGTGAGATTCATATTTGAAAAGGTTATGCTTTTATGGTTTGAAAACATATTTTATATGTCCCAAAAGAATTTGATTTGATCAAGTTAGGAATTTAGCAATTTTAAATGAGTTAAATAAGGTTTAAATTATTTAACCAATTTTAATTATTCAAAACATGAAACAAAATTTATATTTGAAAAGGTGGTTTAATTTTGCATGGAAAACATATTTCATTTGTTGAAATTGGATTTAAAATGAGCAAGTTATTATTTTGGCAATTTTAAATGCATTAAACAAGAAACAGTTGTTTTCAGCAATTTAAAATATTCAAAACAGCAAAAAAAAATTATATTTGGAAAGTACATGAAAAATTGATTGGAAAACATATTTAGTTTGTGGAATTTGGAACTTTTATGCTCAAGTTATGAATTTTGCAAGTTTAAGTGAATTAAGCAAGTTTTTAAATATTTCACCAATTTAAAATATTCAAAACAGTAAACAAATTTTATATTTGGATAGAGCATTTAATTTGGTACAGAAAACATATTAAAAATGTTGAAATTGGAGTTAAGATGAATTAGTTAGGCATTTTACAAGATTTGGTGCAAATCTGCCATTTTTTTGCTGCTAGGGACTTGGAAATAGTTTTACAGGGGCTAGAAATAATTACCAGGGACCTATTGGTGATTCTGAGAAGTTGCTTTGACCAAATCAATGGAAAATAAAAAGATTTGGTTAATTGAGGGAGGGGGGACTCGAACCCCCCACCTCCTGCTGCGCAAAGGGACAGGTAACCAGTGGGCTGGTGTGCTTTGTGTTGACAGAAGGGAAGGCTCGGGGGGGTTAAGGTGTTGGTGCGGCTGTTTTCTTAATGTTGCACGTAACTGAACCAACACGGGGTGGTCGACAGAGACATGGCAGCGACGGCTGCTGCTCTCGCCGGAGAGGAGGCCGCTCGCGGGAGGGGCCGTGGTGCGCTGTGGGGGTTGCTGCGAGGTGGTGAGCTGCGAGAGGAGGAGGGAGGCGAGAGGGAAGGAGGGGAAGCTCACCTTGGGGGCGGACAGGAGCAGGGGAGGCGGTGCAGGTTGGGGCGAAGCAGGGAAGGCCGGCGACATGGAGGGGATGGCGGCGGCGGCTCGAGGCTCCTCGGTCCAAGCCGAGGGGGGGAGAAGGGAGCCCGTGCCACGGCGTTTCCATTCCCGCCCGCAGCTTGGCCGGAGGGCGACGCCAACGCCGGCGATCGCCGGTGAAAAAGGAGGGGGCTTTCGGGTGGTACAGGTACAGAGAGATGGGAGAGGAGAGAGTGGAAGAAAGAGGGAAGAGTGGAGGCGGGGGAGAAGAGATGGAGGGAGAGAAACTAGGGTTAGGGTTGGCAGGAGCCCTAGGGCTAGATATAGGAGTAGGGGGAGGAGCATCGGCCGTTGCCTGTTTCTCTGAACCACGTGGGGGTGCTGGATGTTCTTCCGTACGGGAGGTTGAAAAAAGGGGGTGCTCGAAGGGGTATGGGCTGGGAGAAAAATTTGTTGGGCTGGGCCTCCTCTCTCTCTCTTTGCTCTGTTAGTTTTTTTTATTAATTGATTTGTTATTATTATTTTTTTGCTGATTAGAATTAGGAAGAAAAGGAGGGTTTTGGAGTTGGGAAAAAATTAGGGATAATTGTTTATTGATTGATTATTTCCACAGCAACAATGCAAGTTTTTTGTTTTCAAAATTATTTTAGTTTGTTTGCTGTTTGGTATTTGATTTGAATTTGAATGAAAGTTGAGGTTAATTGATTTATTAAAACAAAAATTCAATAGGGTGAACTTTAATGTTTAATTTGAAACAAAATTAGGATTGTTGTGTAACTTTCATAAGTTCAACATGGTGGTTGTTGTGGACAATGTGATTTGAATTTGAAATGAAATTTAAGTTAAATGAGTTATTAAATAAAATAACAAGTTAATAGTTCTATTTAAATAGAAACAACTAGCTGTTTTAATTGAACCTTTTATTTGGAAAATGTAACATAACAAGTATGAACAATTATTTGGATTTTGGTTTGGAATTTCAAATGGAAAACAAATTGAATTTGAAAAGGGTTTGATATTAAATGAATTTTTGATAGAAACAAAACAACAGTTTTGGAACCTCACTTTAATGGAAACAATTGATTGTTTTGATTTGAAATATCATTTTGGAAATTGTAACATCACAAGGATGAAACAAAAGGTTTGAAATTTGAGTTGAAATTCAAATAGAAAACAAAGGAAAACAAAGGAAAACAATTGGAAAACAAATGAAAACAGAGGAAAACAAAAGGAAAACAAGCAAAACAATTGCAATGAACATGATGCCATGATGCAAAACATAAAATAACAGAGAGCAAACATTCTAATGGCTATTTTTCATACTTGGGATGTTACAAAACGCGCCCCCCCCCCTTGAAGGAATCGCGCCCCGAGATTCCTACTGAGAAAAGAAAAGGTCCGGAAACTTCTTGGGAAGATCCTCTTGAGCTGTGACACGTGAAACACATCGTGCACCTTGGATAGTTTTTCTGGAATTCCAAAACGATAGGCAACCCTGGCAACTCTTCTGGAAAGATGTCAGGGAATTTGGAAACCACCGGAACATTTTCAAGTAAAGGGAGAGGTTTTGCATTGAGGGTGTATAGCTGGATAGAACTATATTCATTTGGGGAATAGACTATCTGGAATGTGGTGCTTCAGGAATGCTTCCTCGAAACAACCCCAGGTGATAGGAATGCCAGCTCTCATAGCCTGGTAGTTTTCGAAACAACAACAACCTTTCTGGCCAGATAGACTTGATATTTGGGAAGTTTTGATTAGACGCCGGTAGAAGAACTGAAATGGAAAACAACAACAAGATTTCAACGGACGAAAAGGATGTTGAGAAGAACAGGATATCAACATCGGGGAAAACGAGAACAAAACTCCTGAGGTACTACGGAAAACCCATCCGGGCTTCTAAAGGATCAATATCTACTGCTTAAGGAATAGAGGATTTGCTTCCGGGGCTTACACGCCTCCGTTCTCAATCGTGAGTAGGCAACATGATAAATCATGTCACAACCACCTCCATTCCTATGGTCTAGTAGGTATAACCATCCTAGAGAAACCAGAATTCGTGAAATCCTAACTTGAAAGTTTAGATGAGAAGGGAAAAAAACAACGTTGCACTTCCTTACCAGAAAAGGGTGGGTGGGTGGGGAAAGAAGAAAAAGAACAGAATTCCTACTCTCACGTTTCATTTTTCCTATATAGCTACAAAATAGTTTCTAGACTCAACTGCGACCAGTAAAAAGGGATCCTACAGGCAGACAGGCTCTGATACCATTTGTCGCACCCGGACTTCTAGGGGATACTCACAGTCCGCTAAACAGTAGAGAAATGGCTTACGGGGCATACCGGCACCCGCATCTCAATATGAGCAGGCCAACACGTAAACGTGTGACAACCTTTCTCTTACTATTCATCGTCTGCGCAAACCATCCCATAGAAATCCAGATACTTCCATTGACGTACTTCAAAACATACACACATGGTACGTCAACGTCATTGGAACAAGTGATATCACAACAGATCTCTACGACACAAAAGATTGAAATAAGTTGCAAATGGCTCTCACTAGAGCAGAGATAGCAAAGACAATCATTCAGAGGACGCATGTCCCAACAATTCATCATTACATCACAGCGGAAGCATTCAACATGTCTGAGTACAAAAAAGATCCAAATAGGCCTAAGAGGCCGGAAACGAAAAAGACGGAGCCCATCCACGAAGTCTCGGATCCTGCCCGGGTCCGCTATCTACTCGTCAGCAGTCTCGTCATACTCCACGTAGTAGCCACCATGTAGATCCTCGGAAACATCGTCTGCGGAAACCACAGCCCCAAAGGGGTCAGTACATAAACGTACTGGCAAGCAAGACTCACAGTTCACCAAAGTGTAGCCCGTCAACACCAAGCACAGATGCTTTGGGTTCAACGGAAGGAAGGGGATATAAAAGATGCTGCAACTGGCTGCTCTAACCAACTACAGAGTTACTACCACTTCCGTCTAACAGAATGGAGATAAGATCGCGTATCGTAACCAACTATAACTAACCACAAAACAAACCCATCCTGGACATCGCCCCTTATCCAAAGAAGCAATCCGAGGACAACTCACACAGTTGGATTAATGATGGTTCAGATTATTGTGTCAATAAGCCTATTACTAGTCAAGTTGTTAATCATTGGGTGTAAGGTTGTTAATCATTAGGTTTAAGTTGTCCTGAGTACTTGTTAGCCAGTACTTTCACCAAGTAGTCCATAACCGCGGAAAACACGGCTTCTCGAGAAGATTTATCCCTGCAGGGGTGCACCAATTTGGCCGTACACGTAAGAATAACCCGCCAGACGGGGGATCAACCCACCAAGCGAGGTACTCAACACAACTCAACTCTTCTTCGCATCAAGCCCAAAGAACCTTGGGCGCACGGCTAATCGAGCCCCGAAGAAAAGGGACCCTCATAGCACTCTAAGAATGTGTCCCCCTATATGCCGACTACAAAAGTTCCACCCTGGCCTGGGCTCGCAAAAACATACATGCGGCAAATGGAAAACACGAACTAAATGAGGCGATTTGGACGAGATGCGAATCAAATCAAATTGAGGGGGGCGCCCATACTCGCTTCCCACATGCGGTTAGTGCGCTCATCATGGATCAGTAGACAAGACCCTTTTCCTATTAGGGTCGACACTAGCAGGCCTCAAAACCACACAGGGCCTCCTGCCGGTGCCTTATCATCAATTTATTATTTAACAATAACAGTAGCATGATTGATTGATTAAACATCGAGCCCCCAGAACATAATAGAATTGGTAACAGAAAGTAACGGGTAACAGACTCGAGCAAAACAACCCTAAGCATGCTAGTAAGACACGGGCAACAAGCAATGGTTATAGGTGTGGAGGTGAGGCAATATCAGGGTTAAAGGATACATGTGATAGGTTCGTAACAGAAACAACTAATACTAGGGCTAGCAGAATAGACAACGGAAAGTATCGGTAACCAATGTTGAAAGGAACACGATGGTTCATGTGAGTGATAACTTGCCTGCAAACCCAGTAGCCTGGTACTGAGCTAACTCCTTAGAAGGGGTGTCGTAAGGATTGTCAGTCTCAACGTCGTCGTGTATCCGAGAAGAAGCAAACAAACAACACAGAGAACAAACAATCAATATCATGGCATAGTGCACAAACATGGGATGATTCATGACCATTTAATTGATGCATAGAAATAAACTAGTTGACAAGATAACATAACATGATTAAATGGACCCACATGCAATTGGGATTGCATATGGAAAGCCCATGAATTATGGTTGAATTAATTGTTTTACAGCTAATCATCATATGAAAGTGGATTAGCATGATGCATGGATGAGGAAAACAACAAAATAACAACAATAGAACCAAATGGAAATAAGGTTTACCAAGTTTGGAAATTCATTCATTAAGTTAGGAAATTTTGGTTCCTTAAAGGTGTCACACAAACATTTGTTGTTTTCATCAAGGTAAATTGTTCAAAACAGATAACAAAGTTCATATTTGAAAAGAACACAAGGTTTTAGTTGTAATACATGTTTCACTTGTTGAAAAAGGATTTCAAATAAATTATTTATGAATTAAACAAGTTTAAGCAAGAATTAAATGAATTTAATTCAAACATGAGCTTATTGGAATTTTTTATTTGTTCAAAACATTAAGTGAGATTCATATTTGAAAAGGTTATGCTTTTATGGTTTGAAAACATATTTTATATGTCCCAAAAGAATTTGATTTGATCAAGTTAGGAATTTAGCAATTTTAAATGAGTTAAATAAGGTTTAAATTATTTAACCAATTTTAATTATTCAAAACATGAAACAAATTTTATATTTGAAAAGGTGGTTTAATTTTGCATGGAAAACATATTTCATTTGTTGAAATTGGATTTAAAATGAGCAAGTTATTATTTTGGCAATTTTAAATGCATTAAACAAGAAACAGTTGTTTTCAGCAATTTAAAATATTCAAAAAAGCAAACAAAATTTATATTTGGAAAGTACATGAAAAATTGATTGGAAAACATATTTAGTTTGTGGAATTTGGAACTTTTATGCTCAAGTTATGAATTTTGCAAGTTTAAGTGAATTAAGCAAGTTTTTAAATATTTCACCAATTTAAAATATTCAAAACAGTAAACAAATTTTATATTTGGATAGAGCATTTAATTTGGTACAGAAAACATATTAAAAATGTTGAAATTGGAGTTAAGATGAATTAGTTAGGCATTTTACAAGATTTGGTGCAAATCTGCCTTTTTTTGCTGCTAGGGACTTGGAAATAGTTTTGCAGGGGCTAGAAATAATTACCAGGGGCCTATTGGTGATTCTGAGAAGTTGCTGTGACCAAATCAATGGAAAATAAAAAGATTTGGTTAATTGAGGGAGGGGGGACTCGAACCCCCCACCTCCTGCTGCGCAAAGGGACAGGTAACCAGTGGGCTGGTGTGCTTTGTGTTGACAGAAGGGAAGGCTCGGGGGGGTTAAGGTGTTGGTGCGGCTGTTTTCTGAATGTTGCACGTAACTGAACCAACACGGGGTGGTCGACAGAGACATGGCAGCGACGGCTGCTGCTCTCGCCGGAGAGGAGGCCGCTCGCGGGAGGGGCCGTGGTGCGCTGTGGGGGTTGCTGCGAGGTGGTGAGCTGCGAGAGGAGGAGGGAGGCGAGAGGGAAGGAGGGGAAGCTCACCTTGGGGGCGGACAGGAGCAGGGGAGGCGGTGCAGGTTGGGGCGAAGCAGGGAAGGCCGGCGACATGGAGGGGATGGCGGCGGCGGCTCGAGGCTCCTCGGTCCAAGCCGAGGGGGGGAGAAGGGAGCCCGTGCCACGGCGTTTCCATTCCCGCCCGCAGCTTGGCCGGAGGGCGACGCCAACGCCGGCGATCGTCGGTGAAAAAGGAGGGGGCTTTCGGGTGGTACAGGTACAGAGAGATGGGAGAGGAGAGAGTGGAAGAAAGAGGGAAGAGTGGAGGCGGGGGAGAAGAGATGGAGGGAGAGAAACTAGGGTTAGGGTTGGCAGGAGCCCTAGGGCTAGATATAGGAGTAGGGGGAGGAGCATCGGCCGTTGCCTGTTTCTCTGAACCACGTGGGGGTGCTGGATGTTCTTCCGTACGGGAGGTTGAAAAAAGGGGGTGCTCGAAGGGGTATGGGCTGGGAGAAAAATTTGTTGGGCTGGGCCTCCTCTCTCTCTCTTTGCTCTGTTAGTTTTTTTTATTAATTGATTTGTTATTATTATTTTTTTGCTGATTAGAATTAGGAAGAAAAGGAGGGTTTTGGAGTTGGGAAAAAATTAGGGATAATTGTTTATTGATTGATTATTGCCACAGCAACAATGCAAGTTTTTTGTTTTCAAAATTATTTCACTTTGTTTGCTGTTTGGTATTTGATTTGAATTTGAATGAAAGTTGAGGTTAATTGATTTATTAAAACAAAAATTCAATAGGGTGAACTTTAATGTTTAATTTGAAACAAAATTAGGATTGTTGTGTAATTTTCATAAGTTCAACATGGTGGTTGTTGTGGACAATGTGATTTGAATTTGAAATGAAATTTAAGTTAAATGAGTTATTAAATAAAATAACAAGTTAATAGTTCTATTTAAATAGAAACAACTAGCTGTTTTAATTGAACCTTTTATTTGGAAAATGTAACATAACAATTATGAACAATTATTTGGATTTTGGTTTGGAATTTCAAATGGAAAACAAATTGAATTTGAAAATGGTTTGATATTAAATGAATTTTTGATAGAAACAAAACAACAGTTTTGGAACCTCACTTTAATGGAAACAATTGATTGTTTTGATTTGAAATATCATTTTGGAAATTGTAACATCACAAGGATGAAACAAAAGGTTTGAAATTTGAGTTGAAATTCAAATAGAAAACAAAGGAAAACAAAGGAAAACAATTGGAAAACAAATGAAAACAGAGGAAAACAAAAGGAAAACAAGCAAAACAATTGCAATGAACATGATGCCATGATGCAAAACATAAAATAACAGAGAGCAAACATTCTAATGGCTATTTTTCATACTTGGGATGTTACAGGAAGATAACTCGTGAAGCCTACGAGGGATCGCAAACCCAAGTCAACAACACGCTAATTGAAACCGATTCCTCTCACCGGCCGGTCCACCGATCCAACAGAAGCCACAAGGGAAAGGTTGGCAAGCACTACTAGAATCACAAGGTGAAAGAGTAGCTCCTTGGAGAGATCTTGATACAATCCGATAGATGAATCTATGGAGTAGCCATGGATCCCATGGGGGAGGTTCTCCACATGGGAGGAGGAGCAACAAGCTCAATTCTATCTCAAAGTCAACTCTATCATATGAAGGAGGGGGAGGGGTCCTATATATAGTAGTAGGGGGTAGATAGAGGGATACAAGGGAATATTCCCTGTCTCTGCGCGCAGGCAGGTAAGTCGCAGGGGAGCCGGCCTGGGAGGCCGGGCCGGTCTGTAGGGGCGCCGGCCAGAGGGGCGCAGGGGAACCGGCCTAGGCCGGGCTGCCAGGCCGGACAAGTACCCGAGAGTGCCGGCCTGGGGAGCCGGCTAGGCCGGGTCTTCAGGCCGGCCTTCCTGGCCAGCTTCCTCTTCATCTTCTCGCTTCTTCCTCCTCTTCCACGCGTACACCTTGGACGGCCTTGAGTCCTGGGCTTCCTCGGCATCTCCCCTCGCATCCGTACTTGTTGACTCATACCTAGCAATGTACTGAGGTAGATGGTCAAGTAGTATACCGTCCAAAGGGGTACGAAATGGGTTATAGAAGAGGAATGAGTTCACCTTTTGAATCCATGGTGACTTTACATATGATGGAGTGTGAGACATGCCCAGTGGGATGGGTCGGCTGCATCATCTCCCCCACTTGAAAAAGAGTCGTCCTCGACGCTAACTCTTCATCAACGTGTAGAGGAGGTAGATGGATTATCGTAGAAGTCAAAGTCACCATGTGGGCATTCTTGATGGAAAGGTATGACAGCTCTTCAATGTTCCTTTGGCCTTCATGTAATCTACCAAGCTCACAAGAAAGACAAAACAACACTCAAAGAGTAGCCAATTCTTGAATCTCATGGCATGGGTTTGTAAGTAGAGGGAAGGCACCTTAGCAAGATGTCGATGTGGTTGTCTTGTAAGATCCTCCGTCATAGAAAGGTGGTGATGTAGCCACGTATGCCATCTCATCCAAAGGTAGAACCTACACA
The DNA here is from genome assembly GCA_028641055.1 of Alopecurus myosuroides. Lineage (NCBI taxonomy): Eukaryota > Viridiplantae > Streptophyta > Magnoliopsida > Poales > Poaceae > Alopecurus > Alopecurus myosuroides. The sequence goes on along the minus strand of CM054057.1, from coordinate 367,167,757 downwards.
CCAAAGACCAAGCAAACCACGTGTGTGCGAGATAGACGAGCGCATCATTGATGACATGTCCATTCATTTTCATAGCAGCATTAGCACAACACAAATATATGGAATCTAGTGCATATGCAAGGTCAATGTGCAAGCAATTCATGGAAACATCTCCAAAATATGAGAACACGAAATCTCCATGAAACTTTGAGGAGTAGCACACAAAGCATTGGAAATGGAAGTTTGTCAAAATCCTTGGTGCAATAAGAGGATACATTGGCAAAAACACAAGATGAAGAATGTCCCAAACATTATCATCATGGGTGCAAGCAAAGCATAGGAAATATCAATTTGTCGACATTTTTGTTGCAACACCAATGGAAGGGAAACCAAAGCACTCATGACAAGACATGCTCAAAATATCATTGTGGTTGCAAGCAAGCCATCGGAAAGAACGATTGTTCATCATACTTGTTGCAACACACAAATCATCTATATAAAAGATCAAGGAAGCATTATTGTCACAAAGGAGAACAACATCATAAACATGTTTGCAAACAAACCAAAGGAAAGAGCAATTTTTCAACGTGTTTGACGCAAAACATGAGAAAGGTATTAGATCCGGGTTCGATCCGCAACACAATTTTATTATGCTCTCAAGAGCTCGTTTTGTCAACTCATGTTCAATTGAGGTTGGAAATAGCATGCGGGTAATCAACCACACGAAAGACCAAACGAAGAAATTTTGTTTATGGTAAATGAACACATCATCCATCATGACATGGCTCTTCATTCGCACATGACCAAAAATATCAAAATCAAATATGAAGTATGAAATGTGTGGATGGTCAAAATGCAAGATGAAGGGTTGAGCAAGCTCAACATGAAAAAACTCAATCTTCTCACAAGATATGTCGTGGGGTTATCACGGCAGATGTTACCGGGGGTAACTGATCTTGGGGCAAGACGACACAGGCGTTTGGGAGAGGGTTTAGCTCAGAGGAAAACATGATGGAACTCGATCTGGTAGCCGGCAATCAAGTCGCCGAGTCTCCGATCTCAATGTATTAACTCGATCTTTCGTATACACTGGATGCTCGATATTAAACGGTACTACTAGGGTTCTTAGATCCCTCTCAACTAGACCTAGGGGTCGGTTTATAAAGCACCCGTACCCCCTGGCTTACTCTCCAAGGCGCACCCTGAATCCTACCCGGACACCGCATACAAACTCTAACTTTCCTTTACCATAACCCACAATCCGGGTTACGAGGCCAACAAACTTGGGCCTTCCAGAAGTTTCTTTATCCTTAGCCGGATCTTGCGCAGCGTCCTTTGGGCCGGGTTATACCTTGGAGTTGGCCTACCGGGTTATTATCCCCCCATCAGTAGTCCCCAGAATAGCTTGGGCTTCACGGATCCTTCCTTGAAGCGCTTGCTATTCCCTGCAAAGATATCAAACGCACACGTGTACGGAGGCCGGGTTAAGGTGCTATGACAGATAGCTATGCCTGACTCCATGGTGGCCATATAGTAACCCGGTTTCCCTCCAAGCACACTGCTCAGATTTCCGGGTCAAAGCCCTGACAAAAACGTCAAGATTCTATACTTTTACTCGATAATTAACCCCGATTTCACGGAGTGGATTTCTTTCTCTTTTTTGCCCGGATACCTCGCTCAATACCTGAAGCATATCTCGCAGAATCCGCATGGATAACCATTACCCCATAATTTCTGGCTTCTGGCCGTTAGAATAGGTTCATCCTCACCTTATAAATAGTGCTCAAAGGGTAACCTAGAACCCGACGCTTCACTCCAACTTATCCTTTCCTTCCTCACACCTTGCGATCTCGCAACGCCGCCACGAGAATCTAGGGCTCGCCACCGGAACAAAGCCACCACCGGCCGTGTTTGTTCTCAAGCCATCCGCGCCGCCACCAAGCTCCATTCCCGCGCCCTCGTCCTGCTCTCCAAGAACCGCAAAGGGGCATTCAGACCACGCCGCCCGCAGCCGTCGCATTACGCTTCCAGCATCTCCCTGTAAGTTCCTTGCATTCGCTAATTTAGCCCCGCAATTTTATGATTCATCCTGGATCGGATCTTGGTCAACCCGCGGACCGTTTCTCCCGCCACACCGGATTAGATGGTTTAGATGCTTGCCAGCTCCTTCAATAACCTATTTGATGATCACACTCCACACTCCTACCATTATTAATCACCAATTTCTTCGTAAAATCGTTCGCAAGTTTTCCAATCTAGATCCATTTCATCCCAACTTTCCGCGCATATCATTGACACCCGGAAAATCCCCCTTTTCCGGCTCTTTTGCTTGCAGTAGATACATGGGCAACCATCCGTCTTCCTCAGACACTTTTCAATACGTAAGTGAACAATAATTTCTAGAGTTGTACTTAATACCCGGATAACTCGCAACCTCCACTCCGTGATGTGATACCCGGATAATTCTTGGTCTTCATACTTTCTTGATACTCCAAGTGCATGCCCGGATAACCTAGTATTCCCGAGTCTTATTTCCTGTATCTTTCTTCCTTGTGTTTGCAGGTTGATCCCATGGCTCCCAAAAGGCAAGGGAAACAGCCGGCCCAGGCGAAGGCAACCCAATCCATATCTGCCAATTGGGGGCGATCCACAGTCACAAAGGCCAAGCTGGAAGAGCTGGCAGAGTTGGGGGTCCTCCCCCCTCAGAAGGATATTCGCTGGAGGGCGCCGGGTGACGAGACCCGGCCCACACCCACCGACGGCAAGGTAATCTGTTTCGTAGAGCACGTGACCCGGGGATTCCGTCCTCCGGGTCACCCTTTCTTCCGTGAGGTCCTGAGCCATTATGGCCTCAGGATATTTGACATAGGGCCTAACTCTATGTTGAACATTACTCACTTCATTGTCCTATCCGAGTCATACTTGTGCACTCCGCCAAGTTTGACTCTCTTTACTGAACTCTTCCAGTGCAAGCCATGCCGCGAAAGCGGTGATGGAGCACTTGCGGCGGGGTATCCATCCAACGCCGCAAAAACTCCCCAATGCCAACCCTTAATCTGAACTCCCATGTTAAACACTGGCAACTATCCTTCTTCTACTGCCACGACACCTCTCCACCCGCCGAGAAGAGACTGCCGGGTTACTCGGAGGGCCTCCTCAATACCTCCGAGAATTTCAATGCCTTCGCCCCTGACTCAGACAGGGAGGCAATCATACCTTTGTTAGCTAAGTTAGTCGTTCTCTCAGCCCAAGGCCTTCTTGGGATCAACTTAGTAAAAACTTGGGTTGACTTCCGTATCCAACCTAATTCCATCCGCACCAAGTTGATGTGCGAATACTCGGGGCACACCACAGATGCACTCTGATACTCCACCAAGAGCTTTGCAGCCGGGGATACCAACAAAACCATCAAGGGTTTCCTGACGGAGAAGCTGGAAGTGATAAAAAACATTGCCGGGTTACCTCCGTTTACTCGGGAGAACCCGGCCCCAGCGGTAAGACCCGACATTCATAAGCTTATTTCTTCATCTTTACTCGATACTTACTCCTAACTCTTATTTTCACCTTTCCTGTCCCAGGCCGGCGACCCTTTCTGGACAGTTGAGACCTCCCCCCCTTCCGTAGACCCGGAAGACGAAGACGAGCCGGTTGACGGTGATGAAGGTATTCACCCGGATCTTGTGTTACCCTTACTTACGTCGTTATCCTCCTATTTAACTTTTCCATGGATACATACTCGGTTCGCAGGACCGGAGGATGAAGACGAGAAGAACGAAGACGACCCGGAGGCTACCGAATCTGATCAAGAAACTCCAGTTGGGGCCAAGAGGAAGGCTAGAGGGGTAGTGTTCAAGGTTCCTTTCTCTTCTATGTCCTCTGAGCCTTACTCCTTTGATACCATGCGACAACTTAATCATCAATTATCGAACTCGTCGTACTTGAAGGATTCTCTTCCAGCCAAGCGCAGAGTGACTCGGAGTTCCCCGGGTGAGGATCCTCTTAACCCGGGCATCTCCACCTCCCCCGTCCATCGTGCCAGTGCTCCTCCGCCTCGTCCTTCCAATTCTCCTCAGCGCCACCCCTCTCCTAACCATCCACGCGCCGGGCAATTTCGGGTTCCGCTAACGGTCCCTTTGACAACTTCGTCTGCTTCCAGCGGCGAACTCCCGCCGGATTACTCCGTAAATACTTGGTAAGCTTTTGATATATAACATCCTTTGATGCCTGACAATTTTCAATCACCATTGCTAACTGCCCCTTCCCATTTTTCTTTAGTGCTCAAGCCACCGTTAGTGACCCGGAGAATGCGGAGATGGATAACCGGGAGGTGGATAACCGTCAGACAGAGGAGCCAACTGAGAACGTAGACGCCGCGACCGGCGGTGATACTGAGAACAACCAGGAACACGCCGCCGAGTCTCCTGAGTCATCCGAACCAGTAGACGAGGAGATCGAGGTCTTGGACACAAGGATGGGTTCTCCCAACCCGGATACTCAGACTATCCGGGTCTCAACTCCCAGGGCGGGGAGAGCTCTCCCATCAGGTGACCAGGCTGCCGGCTCTTCCAGTGCCCGACCCGAGGACCTGACGTTTGCCTAGATGCTCGAAACCCTGCGCGCTTTGAGGGCTAATGAAGATTTTGGAGGCTTTAATAGCCAAACACGAGGTAAATCCTACTAATATTGCCTGTGTCCTTATCCAGTCCCCAAGTTCCGAGTGAATTAATTCACAATTTGCTTGGAACTTTTACGATATAAGCGACTGATAACTTACCCCTTTACCCGGCTAATCCTTCCTGTGTCCATGCAGTCCTTCGTGACTCAATCTGAGGAGAAGCTGACCGAGGCCGCCAAGCTCATTGAAAAGGAGGCGGCTCTACGTGAGGCGGCCGAGGCTGAGGCCAGGAGGAGCAGGACGATAATGAAGAAGTATAGGAGGAGGGCTCACTCAGCAGAAGATGATCTGACGAGCCTTTCTGTTCAAATTGCTGATACGTACCGTGCTTTGCTTGGTACACCTCTTCATCCGGGTTATTCTTTTGATAAATAGCCGGAATTTCCTGACTTATGTTTCCATTTCTGCAGGTCCGGATGAAGTGATGCCGGACGAGGGTGACATTGCCAGGCTGAAAACTATCAAGAGCGTGATCCGGCAGCTATGCGCCGGAACCAAATGGATCCTTCAAGAAATACGGTGGCCGGGTAAAGGGCATGGCGACCTGAAGAGAATGCTAGACGCTTGCTCCACTATCCCTGAGTGGATTTGGCACTGGAAACGCTCGTCCTGCCGGGTTGGAGTAACCCGGGGTCTTGCGCTTGCCAAGGCTTACTTCCCTAAGCTCGAGCTAGCCAAGCTTATGGGCGGTTTCCCGGAATACAAGCTTGATGGGTCCAAGTTCTCCGTGAAGGATTTCAAGGCCGTCCAGAAGGAGGTCCGTTACCCGGCCAGCGTGATTGCTGATGGCTTAGATGTCGATTCCGTCGTCCCTGCTTATGATGCTGCTGGTGAAGCTATTAAGTCAGATCTTCCCGAGCCGTATGACGTGCTTGCCCGATGGAAGGAGGAAGCTGCTAAGTTGAGGGAGGAGGCTGCTAAGAAGAAGGCTGAAGCCGACTCTGCGCCCGCTACCTCCACACCAGTCGTTCCTCCTCCTGCGCGAGTCGGCACTGCTGATCCGGGTGCTGCTGCTACCCCAAGTGACGGCAAGGGTAAGGCGAAGATGGATGCCGGGGCTTAGGATGCCGAGTGATACCTGTTCCTTCGTGCCACTTCTCATGCGTCAGTCGGCTGATGTGCCGTTTAAACAATTATTTTTTGGATGGTGCGCCTGTGCACCTTTGATATCATTTACCGGGATTTTGTAATGGACGCTAAGGTCTTGATACACTCTATTCCTCTTCGGGGCTTTTAAATTTATTTACTTTTGAACTCATTCGCACTAGATATCCGACTTTCTTTATTGTTCCTTTTGTGAGGCTCGGTTTCCGGGTTTCATGGGTGTTGACAAGCGGACATGCTTCGAAGTCCCCAAGCCCCCAAGACTCGGATGTTTGGACTTTTTGAGCTTGAACAACTAAGCAATTTTTCTCTTTCTCAAGATCCCGAGTCCCCAAGGCCCGGATTTCTGGGTTGGGGATACGTGATTTTTTAAGGAGAACGCATTGTTTGCTGCTAAATCCAAAAAGTCCAGAGCCGTTTCACATAGGTTTTGAAGTTATGCTTGATAATCGTTGAGTTTCCGGCTATTAGCCCTGTACTCTGCATAACTTGTGGTTTAGATGACCCTTTTGACTATCTTGTACTATAAGCCGGCTTTCGCATGGATATCATGTTGTTACATCTGTACGAAGACAGGGTCAACCAAGTCCCATTGGGCTTCATGGCTGATTGTAATTGTAAGCGAGCAAATCATGTCATTTTAGTGCGAGTCACATCGAGCTTAAGTAAGAAAAGTCAAGAAAATTTGGCTCCTTTGTCCGGTTATGAGATTGCAGCCGTACTCGTTTGCGAGTAATCGGCCCCCATAACTCATAGGCATCAAGGCCGGGTCTTTGAGTTTGCAACTGTGCTATTCAAGCAATCAGTCCCCAAGACCTGAATATATGCAACGTACTGGGACTGAAGAACATAAGAATAACCATCTCTTTACTTGATATGAAAAAGTTAGGTCAGCAAGCCGCCTCATTAAAAACCCATCCAGTTCCCAAGGGTACCCTGGATAGGAAAAGAGTACGTCTGAAACCTGCTGCCTGTTACATCGTGCAATTCCTCTTGCCAATATAGTCTTTACTAAGTATAATATGGGCGTAGCTGAGCCACGTTCCATGGCCTGTCTCTTTCTTGCATAGATGAAGTGGTGTGAGCGGTGTCATTAACTGTAGCCGACTCCTCCCTTGCATCTACCAAGTAATACGATCCATTATGCAGATTCCGGCTTATGATAAACGGTTCTTCCCATGGCGGTGATAATTTGTGTTTTCCTTCGTTTGACTGTACCAGGCGCAGAACCAGGTCTCCTTCCTGGAAGACCCGGGTTTTCATGCGCCGGCTATGATACCTCCGTAAACCTTGCTGATAAATGGCTGATCTCTCCAGGGCTTGTTCCCTTTGTTCTTCTAGCATATCTACGGCATCCTGCCGGGTCTTTTCATTCTCCACTTCAACGTAAGCTGATACTCGCGGTGAATCATGGATAATGTCACTCGGTAACACTGCTTCCGCTCCGTAGACCATGAAGAAGGGTGTCATTTGAGTGGATCTGTTAGGTGTAGTGTTGATACCCCAAACCACGGAAGGAAGTTCTTCGACCCATGCGCCACCAGCTCTGATACAGGGTACTCGCAATCGTGGTTTCAACCCGCGGAGCAATTCTTGGTTTGCCCGCTCCACTTGTCCGTTGGCCTGTGGATGAGCCACTGATGCTACATCGAGCCGGATTCCATTGTTGCCACAGAATTTTTCCATCTCACCAAGGGACATGTTGGTTCCATTGTCGGTAATTATGCTGTGGGGATACCCAAACCGGTAGATAATTCTTTTCAGGAACTTGACTGCTGTAGCTGCTTCACAATTAGTAACTGGCATAACCTCAACCCACTTGGTAAATTTATCAATAGCCACTAAAAGATGTGTCTTCTTGCAAGGTGACATATGAAAGGGGCCAACCATGTCCATCCCCTAGACAGCGAACGGCCAAGTTAACGGGATGGTCCGTAATTCCATAGCCGGCACATGGGTTTGGCGAGCGTACCTTTGACATCCGTCACACCTTGCTACTAGTCGTTCCGCATCTGCTAGAGCCGTGAGCCAGAAAAATCCGTGTCGATAAGCCTTGGCCACAAGGGATCTTGTGGATGCATGATGCCCGCAATCGCGTTCATGGATTTCCTTGAGGATCTGCCGGCCTTCTTCTGGTGCCACGCAACGCAAAAAGACCCCCGCGGTGCTTCTCTTGTATAACTCTCCGTTGATGATAGAATATCCCTTTGCTCGCCGCAAAATTTGCCTTGCTAACACTTCTTGCTGTGGTAACTCGCCTCGTGATAGGTAGGCCAAAAATGGTTCTGTCCACTCTGGAATAGCGCGTACAGTGGCCACGAGTCCTAACTCCGGGTCTTGACTTGCCAATTCCTCCTCTGACTCGGTTTTAACTGATGGTCGCCATAACTCGTCCAGGAAAACGTTGGGTGGGACTGGTTCTCTGCGCGAGCCGAGTCTAGCGAGGGCGTCGGCTGCCTCATTCTTCCTTCTATCTATATGCTCCACCTCATACCCGGAAAAACATCCTGCAACCCTGTCAACTTCCCTACGGTATGCTGCCATAGTCGCGTCCTTTCTATCCCAAGTTCCTGACACCTGCTGTACCACAAGGTCTGAATCTCCGAAGCATCGTATCCTCTTGATGTTCATCTCCTTGGCTACCTTTAAGCCGTGCAATAGGGCCTCATACTCGGCCACGTTATTGGAACAGTCAAAGTGAATTTGTAGTACGTAACTCAATTTGTCTCCTTTAGGTGATGTTAGCACCACCCCAGCTCCTGACCCCTCATACTGCTTTGATCCATCAAAGTGCATGGTCCATGACTCGGAGTTTGGAACCGTGGTAGTCATGCCTGTGTGTGTCCAATCATTAACGAAATCAACCAAAGCCTGAGATTTGATTGCTGACCTGGGCTCGTAGCTGATGTGATAATCCCCCATTTCTATCGCCCATTTGGCTATTCTTCCGGTTGCATCCGAGTTTCTAATGATATCCGACATTGGTATTGAGCTAACCACGGTTATGGGGTGTTCCTGGAAATATGGCTTCAGTTTCCGGCTGGCCATAAAGACCCCAAAAACCAATTTTTGCCAATGCGGATAGCGCTGCTTTGCCTCTGATAATACTTCACGGACATAATAAACCGGTCTCTGGACTGGATAACCCTTCCCATCTTCTTTACGCTCCACCACCACTACAGCGCTGACGGCTCGGGGGCCAGCTGCCACATATAGCAACATAGGCTCTTTAGGACCCGGGGCCGCTAGCACCGGTGCTTCAGATAGCTGCTTCTTTAGTGCCTCGAACGCCTCGTCCGCCTCTTGATCCCATAAAAACTTGTCGGATTTCCTCAAGAGCCGGTACAAGGGTATCGCCTTTTCTCCGAGTCTTGATATAAATCGGCTCAAGGCTGCTACGCAGCCCGTGAGCTTTTGAACATGCTTCAAATTTTCCGGTTTTTTCAGACCTTGGATAGCTTTGATTTTGTCCGGGTTTGCCTCAATTCCTCTCTCGGAAACGATAAAGCCAAGTAATTTCCCGGCTGGGACTCCAAATACGCACTTTGTCGGGTTAAGCTTCATCTGATACCTCCTTAAGTTTTTGAACGTTTCCTTCAGATCGTCAATAAATGTTTCTGACTTCCTGGTCTTGATAACCACATCATCCACATAAGCATGGACATTGCGTCCAATTTGGTCCTCGAAGCACTTCTGAATACACCGTTGATAAGTTGCGCCAGCATTCTTCAACCCAAATGTCATGGTTTTGTAACAGAAGGCCCCAAAAGGGGTTATAAACGATGTTTTCTCCCAATCCTCCTTCTTGAGTTTAATCTGATGATACCCGGAGTAAGCGTCCAGAAAGCACAATAGGTCACTCCCAGCTACTGCATCTATGATCTGATCTATCCTTGGTAGTGCGAACGGGTCCTTCGGGCAATGCTTGTTGAGACTCGTAAAATCAATACACATTCTCCACTCATTGGTCTTTTTCATCACTAGCACCGGATTTGCTAACCAGTCCGGATGAAATACTTCCTTGATGAAGCCGGCTGTCAATAGCCGAGCAATTTCTTCACCTATAGCTTTTCTTCTTTCCTCATTCATCTTCCTCAAGCCCTGCTTCACAGGCCTGGACTTGGGGTCTACATGCAAACTGTGCTCTGCCAACTCTGTAGGGATACCCGGCATGTCGCTAGGTGTCCAGGCGAATACGTCCGCATTTGAACGAATGAACTCCATAAGTGCCTTCTCCTGCTCGCCGTCTAAGTTAGAGCCTATAGTAAATTGCTTAGTGGAATCACCTTCAACAAAGTCTATCATCTTGGTGTCTTGTGCTGCTTTGAATTTTGCTCTTTCGTCCTCAGTGTTCGGCCTTTTCAAAGCGGTCATGTCCTCCGGGTTTACTTGAGACCGATAATACTTGAGTTCCTCTTTTCTGCAAGCCTGCTCGGCCATTACCGAATCTCCTTCGTCGCACTCGGCCGCTATGTCCCGGTTTCCATGTATGGTGATGGTTTTCTTAGGACCTGGAATCTTCAGTTGTAGATACACGTAGCACGGCCTCGCCATGAATTTGGCGTAAGCCGGTCTTCCAAATAGTGCGTGATAAGGACTGCGCAATTTGACTACCTCGAACGTGAGCCACTCCACTCGATAATTATCCGTTGATTCTCCGAAAGCTACCTCCAATGCGATTTTCCCCTCGGGACATGCCGAGTGACCCGGCACTATTCCATGAAAAATTGTTGAGCTTTTCTGCAGCTGGGACTCCTTGAGACCCATGCGTGAGAAAGTTTCCCAGTACAAGATATTGATGCTACTTCCACCGTCCATCAGGACCCTTTTTAACTCGTAACCATTAACCTGTGGTGCGACTACCAATGCTAAGACTCCCGGGTGCTCTATTCTTTCCGGGTGATCTCTTCTGCTCCATGTTATCTCTTGTTCCGCCCATCTCAGGTGTTCCGGAATAGCCGAGGAAACCGAGTTCACAGCTTGATTGAGTATCCTTTCGTTCCTGTCAGAAGTTCCCGTAGTATGCACATGATATTGTCCTTTTAAATCAGACGTATGTACCATACCGATGAAGACGCTGATCCGGCCGATTGTCACGACGGATCCGGATTCGAGGTGATCCGACTCTGGCCCCCAGCCGGAATCGTCCACCGTCTCTTCTCCTTTGTGGTCGATGTAGATCTCGCCGACGACAAGATTCTCCATGTTCTTCCGAGCTTCTCCCGTGATGTAAACACCTTTGGACGCAGGCCCCACGGTGGGCGCCAACTGTCGTGGGGTTATCACGGCAGATGTTACCGGGGGTAACTGATCTTGGGGCAAGACGACACAGGCGTTTGGGAGAGGGTTTAGCTCAGAGGAAAACATGATGGAACTCGATCTGGTAGCCGGCAATCAAGTCGCCGAGTCTCCGATCTCAATGTATTAACTCGATCTTTCGTATACACTGGATGCTCGATATTAAACGGTACTACTAGGGTTCTTAGATCCCTCTCAACTAGACCTAGGGGTCGGTTTATAAAGCACCCGTACCCCCTGGCTTACTCTCCAAGGCGCACCCTGAATCCTACCCGGACACCGCATACAAACTCTAACTTTCCTTTACCATAACCCACAATCCGGGTTACGAGGCCTACAAACTTGGGCCTTCCAGAAGTTTCTTTATCCTTAGCCGGATCTTGCGCAGCGTCCTTTGGGCCGGGTTATACCTTGGAGTTGGCCTACCGGGTTATTATCCCCCCATCAAGATAAATCTCCAAAACTTGAGATGCTATGGGGGCAAACTCATTTGAAATCATAGCAACATTATTGCAAACCAAGCATTTGAAAGAACAATTATTTGACATTTTGGTTGCAACAATGGGAGAAAAATGTAAGCACTTGGGACAAAGCATGTCAATGGCAATATCATCAAATATAGGTTCATCCATCACATGCAAGCAATCATTATTCATCATGTCCACTAGTGGGAACATGGTCACATCAACACCCATACCTTCGGCATCCTTCTCATGTGAAGTAGGTGTTGTGGTAGTAGGGTCCTTCAAGTAGTCGACTTGTCCATCTTCATGTAGACATGGGGTGGTATCACCTTCATCCACCATGTACATCTTCTTCTCCATAGGGAGCACCGTCTTTAGGAGTGGCGTCTATCATCCATGGAACCTAGCACATCATGAGGAAACACACTAGATGTAGAGGGTGAGTTGTTAGGATTTGAAATGGTCTCACGTGACCTATCAACTACCTCTCTCAACTCATGTGGTGTATCACTCATGCCCTCAAACTGGATGCACTCAATCTCACATATGGTGGAGTCACTCATCTCACACGCTCTCACTCATGTGGTCTAAGTGGCTCTCATGCTCACATGGGATTGGTACCCTCTCATAACACATGCACATAGGGGTATGATCGTAATCCTCAACTCCATACGCCTCCTTGGTTGAAGGGAAAATCCCATGCTCAACCTCATCATCCTTATCGCCTCCAAATGTGTGAGCCATAAGATTGGCATCATCACTCGCCTCCATTGCCGAAGGGAAAAATCCCATTCTCGGCTTCTCCACTTGACGCACCATCTTGGTCGCCGCCTTGGCAATCCCACATCACATGTCCATGTCCATTGCATATGGGGCATAAGAGATCTTCATCTTGAAGGAGAGGGGAAAGTAGGCTCATAGCATCATCATTATCATATATGGGAGGGCCTTCTCTTCCTCCATATTGTTGTAGGTATTCATCTTGCCATGTGGGAGCCCTTGTGGTGGTGTAACTTGATGTAGATACCACATGATGCATACTTGTTGAGGGAGCCATGGTGGTCTTGGCCTTGCATGTGTGATCTTTTTTCTTGTGTCTCCGTCTTGAAGTAGCTAGACGCTTGGAGATCTTGTCAATGGAGGTCTTGAGATCTTGTAACCATTGAGAATTAGCATGCTTGGACTTGTCGAATGTCGTATCCATGTCATGGAATAGATCATTGATGCCTTGCACATGTCTTGGCAATGTTGTGGTAACACTTGAAGGAGACACCTTGTGATGTGCGCTCGCCGCCATATTTTGTGTGGGAAAGTCATCGCGCACTTGGAGTGTTGATGTAGATGTTCTCTTCTTGTGTCGTTGTCTTGTAGCTTGTGTGGGCGCTAACTTGGAGGTTGAAGTTTGTTGACGACGAAGCTTGCGGCCTTCCCTCTCTTCATGTGTGGGATGACGCCGAAAGTCATTTGGGTGCCTTGGCTTCTTGGCTTTATCACTTGATGGGACCTCGATGATGTCCTTATTGTGGCGCCGTCTTGATGTTGAAGGAGCCAATCTTGAGTTTGCCAACTTGTCGGATTTCTTGTCGTTGCACCATCTTGAGGTTGAAGGGAGTTGTCCTGTGTTGGCCTTGGCATTCTCCTTGAAGTTCCTTGGTCTTGAGCATGAACCATAGGACATATGATTTCTTGGCAATCGAAGCTTGGAGAGGAAGTTCTTGCAAGTGAGCTCATCCATGTCGGAGTCGAAGTAGTTGTAGAGCTCCATCTTGTCCCTCATGCTTGTGGAGTCATTGTCGGTGTAGTACTCCGCCATGTTTGTGGATGCGTTGTCGGTGTACCACGACTCCATCTCTTCATCCAAGCTTGCGGTGTCATAGTTGTAGTAGTGGTTCATGGCGTTGGAGCTCATGGAGTCGAAGTTGTCGTGGTTGGTGTGGTGCTCCGCCATGTCGATGATGCTTGGAGAGGAATAGTCGGTGTAGATCTCGACATCGTGGTCGTAGTAGTGGTGGTGATCCACCATGTCATGCTCGTAGTAGTGGTCATCCACCATGTCATGCTCGTAGGAGTGGTGGTCCATGTCTAGCTCGTTGTAGTCGTTGTCGTTGTTGTAGTCATAGTGGTCCATCATGTACTCGTCATGGTCATCATGGCCTCCATATGCTCCGCTCTCTCTACACATGGTTACTCACAAGCACAAGTTTATACATAGAGTGTGAAGACCTAAGAGCTCAAACCTCATCTTTTAGCAAGTATTGTAACTAGTGGACCATGCCAAGAGAAACCAATAACAAAAAAAATGAAGTGACTTGAGTTCGAAAGATCCAAAAACACGCTCCAAAACACACACGGCTTATGGGTGGATAGGTATGGAAAGTGGAAAGCTAATGGAACAACCGGAAACCAAGATATTGTAATGGCAAGTAGAGAACCACAATGATCACAAAGCAACAACAAGTCGATCTCCAAAAGTTATGGAAACGCACACACGGAGATAAATGGGACTAGTGCAACCAAAATGTGAGCTAAGGAACCAAATTATTCGAGCGAAGACTATAAATCTCATGTTGCACAAGTACAAGGAGAGCCGCTAGTTCGATTGCAAATTATTGGTGGGCTACAAGATTTGCACACAATGCACCACCTACGAGATGTTCATCGAGCTTGTGCGCTTCCTACAAGTGGTATGGCAAGTGGTGGCTTCCTTTTTCTCTCTTATTCTTTATCTTCTCTTCTCTCTCTTTTCTCTTCTCTCTTTTGCCTTTTCACTTTTTGCTCACTCACTTTGTGCCAACAAATGAAACTATATGAATTAGCGCATACAACGGTCGCTCGGAAACTACACGGTACAAGTGTGCAAATCCCAAGCAATCAAAGATGAACTAGCCTCAATAGGTAAGGTAATCACAAGGTAAGTTGGCTCACAATGGAATGGCAAGAGGGAGAAGATTCGGGATGATTATACCTCTCTCCGACGATCTTCACCCTATAGGATGAAAATTTTCGTGCTTGATCACGAAATTAGGATTCAATGGATAATTTATCTCCTTCAATGGTGATGTAGATGATGTAATTTCCTACAAAACAAGCTAAAGATCACTCAAAACGGAGTCCCGACTCAAAAGTTATGGCCAAAACGGTGAAGGAACGCGGCAGTTTTCTGGGAGGCCGGCCTAGCCGGGCTTTTGAGGCCGGGGTGGAGGCCGGGAAGCTCTGTTGGGGGTCCGTCCTGAGGGCCTTTGAGGCCGGCCTGGCCAGGCTTTGAGGCCGGGCTTCCGGGGGACGCGAATTTGACCCGATTTTGACCTTTTTGGGCGGAAAATGGCTCCGAAAATCACCAAATCGAAGGGGAAAACGATGGAATTAAGCCATGGGAACACAAAGGAAGGTAGATCAACAAGTTTAGAAATAGATCCACGGATCAAAACCTACCAAAACACACTCAAATCATAGATCGGTCCAAAAGCAAATTGGGGCTATTTTTGGTGGAAATTTTCGAATTTAAGCAAAATCAAGAATTTTTTTGGGGGAAAGAGGGTGTCAAATCCGTGGCAACCTTGCTCTTGATACTAGATGATATGAGGTGTTGACCTCTAAGTTGGCCCGATCTTCACGAATCGATAAGAACGAACGAAGAACGCGATGAACACGAGAGGGGGGGGATCAAGGGGAAATCGTGGGCAAACGCGTGGAAACACAAAAAGGGGAAGATAACTCGTGAAGCCTACGAGGGATTGCAAACCCAAGTCAACAACACGATAATTGAAACCGATTCCTCTCACCGGCCGGTCCACCGATCCAACAGAAGCCACAAGGGGAAGGTTGGCAAGCACTACTAGAATCACAAAGTGAAAGAGTAGCTCCTTGGAGAGATCTTGATACAATCCGATAGATGAATCTATGGAGTAGCCATGGATCCCATGGGGAGGTTCTCCACATGGGAGGAGGAGCAACAAGCTCAATTCTATATCAAAGTCAATTCTATCATATGAAGGAGGGGGAGGGGTCTTATATATAGTAGTAGGGGGTAGATAGAGGGATACAAGGGAATATTCCCTGTCTCTGCGCGCAGGCAGCTAAGTCGCAGGGGAGCCGGCCTGGGAGGCCGGGCCGGTCTGTAGGGGCGCCGGCCAGAGGGGCGCAGGGGAACCGGCCTAGGCCGGGCTGCCAGGCCGGACAGGTACCCGAGAGCGCCGACCTGGGGAGACGGCCAGGCCGGGTCTTCAGGCCGGCCTTCCTGGCCAGCTTCCTCTTCATATTCTCGCTTCTTCCTCCTCTTCCACGCGTACACCTTGGACGGCCTTGAGTCCTGGGCTTCCTCGGCATCTCCCCTCGCATCCGTACTCGTTGACTCATACCTAACAATGTACGGGGATAGATGGTCAAGTAGTATACCGTCCAAAGGGGTACGAAATGGGTTATAGAAGAGGAATGAGTTCACCTTTTGAATCCATGGCGACTTTACATATGATGGAGTGTGAGACATTCCCAGTGGGATGGGTCGGGCTGCATCACCACCGGGTCCTAACATGGTATCAGAGCGAGCTCGATCGACGGGCCAGCTCCCTCCCTCCTTCATCGATTCTGTCGCACCGACGACTTTCTGTTCTTCTTCTTCTTGTTGTTGTTTTTCTTGTACCCCGTCGCACCGGCGACTTTCCCTTTGTTTTATGACGATTCGCAGAAAAATCCCACACTCCCCCATTCCGATTCGACCTCCCTTCGCATCCATGGCGACAGCGACCACGCCCCCGACTTCCCCTTTCTTCACCGCTCCATATTCGTTCCCCTACCATGCCCGACCCAAATCCATGGCAGCCTCTACCAACCTCCTCCCTACCCCGGCGGCTACTACTGCTCACCACCCACATAACCCTACACATTCCGCCGCCGCGTACGCACCATCGCCCGGATTCGGAGCACCACTGTATGTTCCCTAGCACCAGCCCTCCCCATACTTCACCGCTCTGTTACAGGCTGAGCTCGTACACAGGTGGAAACAGTGGTTTGTGCTGCGTGCAAACTTGCAGCGTTTTCTGTTTTTCCTTCATTTATTTGTACTGCCGTTACAACCACTTAGATCCTACAAACAAGGCATGACCGAGCTTCTAGCATCGTGCCATCCCACGATGACTCGTTCATCCTTAACTACGCCACGGTCGCGTGTGATTCGCTGTGCCATCCCACAGCTCACGCGGCTAGTGCTTATCAGTTCAGTACCTCAAAAAGGCTCCGGTACTGACAGTTATTGAGCTAAGTGAAAACTGAACCTAAAACTACAAAGTGCAGTTTCGTCAGGTTTAATAGGTTCAACACGCTCCAGTCCATTTTCCCTCAACCTACCCGCCTCCCACCTCCGCGTACACTCCCCCGCCTGGCTTTTTCCCAGCACCGCCGCCCCCCCCAATCGTCCCCATCCACCTCAGCCACAAACTTTCTGGCGCCTCTCCACCCCAAGCACTCTCCATGGCCGGATTCCACGCTGCTGCCCGAGCTCCACGACTCCTCGTCGCCTGTCCAGCACAACGCCTGCGGCTACTCTCCAATTCGAGAGGCTCTAGAGCCTGACGCTGCCCACGCCGTCCAAAATCGAGAGCGGTGTCCGTCCCTGAGCCAGGGCCCCTTCACGTCGTCGGACCCAAGTGCTCCCTCTCCAAGAGCTGACCTTCCCTTCTGCAAGGTCGACTTCCACACCTTCGCCTCTAGGATGCAGTGACGTGCGCCGGTTCCCAAGCTTTCGGTTGGCAACGCGTACTCCAGCACGCCACGCCACCGACCCCTTCCTCGACCGGCTTCCTTCCTCAACATCCTCCGCCACGCTCGGTCGCCCACCCCTCGACTGCTTCCACGCCAAGGTCGTCGACCGCACTACAGAGGTGATGAAAGAAGTTTTTTTTTTCGCCCACCCCTTTTCGCGTTGATCACTTGGGAAATTTGGAAGAAGAGGAACGCGAGGGTGTTCAAAAACACTTTCATGCCTCCGGCGGCCCTTTTCCAGAAGATGAAAGACGAAAGCAGGGATTAGATTACCGCTGGCGCCAAGCATCTGGGTGCTCTAGTTACTTAATTTTCGTTTGGTCCCCTTGTTAGTTGCTTTGTTTTTTTCTTTTCGTTGGCCTAGGCCGTCTTATGTTTGCTCCTTCTATATCTTTACCTAATAATAAAAGCGTTAAGTCTTCCTGGTTGGTCGGTCGGTCCGTCATCAAAATTGCCACCCAATTTGACAAAAATTACCCACCGTGCCATTAATAAGCTGAGAATAACGGTTCACATAAAAAATAAATTTTCCAATAGGTAAGCGCAAGATCAAGGACCAAACGCTGGAGTCGATGGTATGTCTTCCGTAGTGCATTGGTTTCCTACTTTTCCTACATTGTTGGTCCGGGGCTGGTTCGTATCTATGGTTGGCAGAGTCTTGAACGGAAAGGAAAGTCCCGTGGTGTTCTGCCTGCCATATGCATCTATAAATAAAGATCCAGGCAAGCGCAACATCAAGTACCAAGTTCTCCTTGACACGTCAAATTGCTCACCTAGGACAGACAACGTCAAGTCATCTTGGTCGGCGATTAGATGGCGATCATTGTCGCCTCCATGGCCGTCCGGCCTGCCACGCCGCGCCTGCATGGTTCCGCCTCGCTAGCTCGAACTCGCCATCGCCGGAAAGTGGAGTATGCATCCCAGCCAGCCCGCTGTTGCTCGCTCACCCTCGCCGTAAAGTGGAGGCCGCACCTGCTGCCAGTGCGCTTGCTCGCCATCGCCATCATTAGAAGGAGTGTTTCGTCGTATTTTCTGTTTTCGCCCGGATAGTACGTTCTTCGCCTGGATAGTACCATGAATCGTACATCCCATCGTCAGTCGACTTCCGCCAACTCACAACATCCTCCCCGACCAGGTTTTCTCTTTACGAATCCGTTCGTGCCACAGGCACCCACGAAACGCAGTCAACCTCTACGGCCGGCCGGAGGAGAACAAGAACTATCTTCTACCTATTTCCGTCAGGGCATGCACTGCGACGTTGAGCAACACCACAAGCGACATGCATTGAGTCCGAGGACAATGCTCCCGGATACAGCCCCCTGAGTGTGGGCAATGAGTTTTGAGTTTGATACCGGAGTGGCAGAGAAGCAGAACAACGGGGCAAGGTGTGTCTTCTGAAGGGACCAACCAATCATTGCTTAATTAATATGTTGATTCAGTGGACTCAAAGCCTTAGCCAGTGAAGGCGTCTAGAAACCACGCTTTATGTTTTTCCACTATTCTCATCATTTGTTTTCTCGATCAGCAGTTCATATATACTCTGCAAATTGCGGACATGGCAGCTGCTTTGTTTTTCTTCCGCAAACTGATCACCTCCTAAGGTTTTTTGGTGCATAAGAAGGGCTGTCGTTCTGCAGGTAATAGATGGGGAAGCAAGCACAAGGTTCCAGTTCAGCCTTCTCAACAAAGGATCCCAGTTCAGAAAAAAAAGGATCCTGCTCATTACCCATGTGCCGCGTGGTGTCCGCAACCAACCAACGCTGTCCCCTTGACATAACGGATGGAAAGGAGTTGGCGACTAGCATGTAGGAATACATGGTAATTCTCAACCGCCTTTGTTTATTTTTTTATGGCTTGATCTGGTTTGGAGATTAAGAGCAATTACACATTGTAGATCAATATAGGAAGCACTCTCACCCAATCTTTCGTCCTTCTCCCTTATTGATTCATGTTTCATGTATCATGCATGTCATATGTTCAAACAAATGTCTCGGGTACCTTAGCACTACTCAAATGGGGATAGTAGAATAATCAGTCTAAATAATTCTGTGATAGGTCAATTTTACTTTCCAATCGTTTGGCATATACTTATACCTTCTAATGTGAATATATATATGCAAGTGTCATGTATATGTTGTCGATTGTAATATAGTTGGCATTTTCAGATGATTTAATGTAAATATATATAAATTTAGGACTACATTTAACCTAGAATTGCACAGGTACGATTGTAAATCAGTTGTGATCCTGCAATAGAAGAGGCTCCAACACTTCTCTTCGAGAATTCTTTTCTTATTTAAGAATGGCCCCAATAGTATTTTTGAGTACTTTCAATATTTCTTTGGCTTGTAAAGTTGGTTGAATTTATAATTTTTTCCGAGTTTCTATGTAATTTTTTTTATACCCGTGGCAAGGAACGGGCACTTTTTCCATGGCATAGCAATTATTAAAAGACCGTAACAACGCACAGGCATTATTTGCTATCTTTTTAAACATACTCAATGGAATATGTATCTATATTAATATATATGTAGAATGTAAAAAAAAAATAGATACAAAGGCACCAAGGATAACAAGCGGACAAACAATCCAACTTGGCGAATTGGTAAAACCGATCCACGTGAAGCCACGGGCTTAACGCATAGATAAACATTGCAACCCAATCTACCAACTCGCGCCTCGCTGCTGTGTAGATAAAAGCAGTCCAATTCTTCATGGTTTGAAAATATTCAATAAGAATCAGCCGTTGCAACGCATAGGTATATTTGCTATAATATTGGACGCAATAATGTTTCTCTTTTATCTGTTTCGTCCTTCAGCTTTGTTAGTCGCTTTTTTAAAATTTTGACAATTGTTTTGTTTTGTGTTTGGATCAACCTGTTGCAACGCACGGGCATGGTTTGCTAGTCAATATAAAAGGCAAATCTTTTGCCCTTTGCTTCAGGAAGAAGTTTTTTTTGGATCGTCTTCTGCATCAAGCATGTCTGATACCCCGACACCACTCTCCGGCTCATCATTAGGAAGCACGACGACCGTGAGTACCACCTCCTTGTTGCTCTCGTCTGGTCCCTTAGTGTTTTCTATGAGTGCATCCAACCTGCCATCAACTGCTACTGATATAGCTCTGCAAGTGTTCGGTGAAATGCCCAAGCCAAGACCTAGTCCCAGGAAAAATAGTTCACCTCTGCACTACTATCAGGAACAAGAAGATTCAGTTCAGAGTACACTTGTGCCAGATGGTACCGAGCAGCGCTACTATGCGCTACCAGAAGACTACCCCTTGGAGCAAGCTACTCCACCAACATCACCTTCAGCAGAAGAAAAGGTTGGTTTCACGGCTCCGCGGGTTGTAACAGCAGTTGGGTTGGCTCCAAGTCTCTGCTCCAACGACAACACCGCAGCCGGTTCTGACCTGATGCTTGTTAACAACCTGCAATTTGCATCGGCTGGGCCAGCTACACCCAATGTGTGCAAGAAAATTCCTGTGTATGATATACTGGTAGAAGAAGATAGTGCTTGCCTGAACTTTATCTCGGATATGCTGGATTTCACTCTTGAGCTGAATGAACAAGATAATGAGAAGACACTAGTCAATGTACAACAGCTGAAAGCCCCACCATTGAACGTGTTGGTAATTGATGAGCCAAAAAATAAATGAGATCCAGGAGCCTCAACACCACCTTACTCAAGCAAGTTTGGCGCTTTTGTACAACAACCAAGAAACCCAAGCTGGAATGCGTTGATAGTTCCTGAGCTCAAAAC
The DNA here is from genome assembly GCA_028641055.1 of Alopecurus myosuroides. Taxonomy (NCBI): domain Eukaryota; kingdom Viridiplantae; phylum Streptophyta; class Magnoliopsida; order Poales; family Poaceae; genus Alopecurus; species Alopecurus myosuroides. Next base: position 367,146,718 of record CM054057.1, on the reverse strand, counting down.
TGAATGTGATCGAGGAGATACAAAAATCCATGACCTGTTCCCTGTGTTAGTCGTGAGACAACTGAAAGAGGCGAGAGTTTTGTGCAGCTGAAAAGCGTGCTGCGTTTTCTGTTGTTCTCTGTATTTAACCGAAACTAAAAGCTGAACGAGTCCATGCCCGAGCTACACGGCCGTGCCATCCCACGACCACTCACGCACACACTCTAGACGCCGCCATGCACGCGTTGACATCGTGCCATCCCACGATTCGTGCACAGCAGCTCTAACTACTTATCTACGAAAGCAAAGACTTGGTCAGGGCACGAACAGACTCGTGCTCAAGCCGTTATTTCATGTCTGAACTTAACTGAACCTAATAAACGACTGCAGCGACAGGATTACCAGGCAACAAATCTCCCCTTAATCCTGGCGCCCAGATGAAACCTCCAAAACACCGAGCTGTAGTCGCATCTCCAAGAACTTGACCCGGCCCAGTGATTTGGTCAGTATGTCTGCAAGTTGGGCATCTGTACTGACATGGTCGATGTCCACCTTGCCTCCTTCTATGCATTCACGAATGAAATGAAACCGAGTGTCAATGTGCTTACTCCGTTCGTGATGCATTGGATTCTTGCTCAGCTCGATCGCAGACTTGTTGTCAACTAGCAGCTTCACTGCAGTTGGTGGTCGCCCAAGTAGCTCGCCCAGGAGCCTACTGAACCACACAGCTTGAGTAGCTGCCTTTCCTGCAGCTATGTACTCTGCCTCGCACGAGGAGAGTGCCACCACCGATTGCTTCTGCGACGTCCATGTGATGATGCTTGACTCGAGGAAGAAGACGACCCCGGTAGTGCTTTTCCGATCGTCCACGTCTCCTGCAAGATCACTGTCACTGAAACCCAACAGCTCAGGTTCGTCAGTGGATCCCTTTCTGTACCTGCAACCGTAGCCCATAGTGTTGGGAATATGCCCTAGAGGCAATCATGTATGATGTAATTCCCAATGTATTCATAAAGTTATTAAGTCGTCCTTTGGTTTGAACATCTGATATATGTCATTGAATATGTGATTCGATTGTGGAACTATGTATTCATGTTGTTCATACTAATTGTCCTTGGTCGTTAAGGTTGTGCTGGACACACACCCTAGACTAATGTGAGTGTTGGCTGATGACACGGTTCCACTTGTCATGGGCATAGTGATGCCATTCCAACATTCACGGACTTGACTAAAGAGTTTAGCAAGTCGGACTGACCCACATTGAGATGCAACGATCAAGTCGTCATTTGCATGTCTCAATCAATGTAATCCTTAGACCTGAGGTTGTCGCATAATCCGAGTTGTGGATCACCGACTTAGGTTCTGTCAAACGTTGTTCTGTGACAAGGCAACTATAAAGGCAGAGTTCGGGTCGAATGAGAAGCAAGCTGCGTGATGTGGATAATCAAGATGGGATTTTGCCCCTCCGAATGGAGAGATATTCTCTGGGCCCTCTCGAGTGATATGATTCAGGAAGCATGGCCATGCGCAACTCAGTTAAGTGTTAACTGTGTCTGTTGACTAAGAGTTAGTCAGGTGAATCACATATCACGGATCGAGAAGAGAGTTGAGCTATTTAAGGGATGACGATAAATCGCCTATAGCTCGACAAGGTATATCGTGAGGCAAAAAGGACTAAGATGAATATCACATTGAAAGGTATGTCGTCATGACTCAATGGTACTTGGGAGTCGGCACGTTCTGCTAGGAGCCGCTACCGATTGATCGATTGGGAGTTGGACTCCAATCGTGTCCAAGTCGCCATGAGCCTGCAGGGTCGCACACTTAAGAGCGGGAGCAAGTATTGGTTGGGTTGGACCCGAACCGGAAATGGACTGAGTTAGTGAGTCGGACTCACAGAGGGAATGGGCCACAAGTGTTGTGTAGCCCATTACCATACGCTATATAAAGAGGGGCGCAGGTTGCCCAGCAGGCACGTTAGTCCACTCTCCCATGCGTTGGGAACCCTAGCCCCACTCAGTCCAGCCGTCGCACCAGACCTAGCAGTCTGCCGTCGGAGCTCCTCCTCGTACGTGTGGATACCGGCAGAGGTGCTGTACGTTCAGCACTTCGACGTTCGAGGGATTGGATCGGCCGGACCGGATCGTGGGACTGCACTGCCCCGACGCGCTTCACCGATAATCCGCAACCGCGCGTCTAGTGGTAATCATCGTGGCCTTCTACCTCGGCTAGATCTTGGAAGCATCGCGTAGGAAAAGTTTTTGTTTATCTCTACGCGTTCCAACAGTGGTATCAGAGCGGTAGCTTCTGGTATTAGGCCCGAGATCCGTACATATGTGATATGTAGTTAGCGTTAGATGTGATCTAATTGCTGTTTTGGTGGTCGGTCTATGAGATAGATCGGTTTTGTACAAGGTTGATTGGATCAATCGTACTCGGGGTTAATGGATGATCTGGTTTCCGTGATCATACTGCTAAGGTCGTGGAACAACTTACCCCTACCGGTCGGTTTCCGCCATCGGGGTATACCGTGACACATAAATCCAGTTGCGGTGATCGAAGATCAAAGAGTTTGGTCGAATCGGAATACGGATCAGATTCGGGTAAAATCGTTTTATCCGATGAAGAAATCCATGATTCGGGACCGCCGGCTTCGCCCTGTCGTAGCGCCTTAGATGTCGTTGCGAGTTTCACAACGCCGGTAGATATCGTTCAAAACCAAGCGAGCTCAACGAGGAGTCCAGCTTGGCGTACCAGGCCCGAGGTGCTTGACGAAGGCCGTACAAGGCTTTGCGCAGTCGGAGCACCTTGTGTTCCTCGCCGGCGTCGACGTAGCCCGGCGGCTGTTGCACGTAGACCTCCTCCTCGAGGTCGCCATTCAGAAACGCCGATTTGACGTCCATGTGGTGTACCTCCCAACCACAATGAGCAGCGAGCGCGAGCAATAGCCGCACAGTCTCCATGCGAGCTACTGGTGCGAAGACTTCGTCGAAATCCACACCTTGCCGTTGTGCGTATCCCTTCGCGACGAGGCGTGCTTTCTGTTTCAGCACATGGCCTGCCGGATCTTTCTTGACCTTGTAAACCCATTTGAGACCAATGGCCTTGTGCCCGGACGGGAGAGTGGTGAGTTCCCAGGTGCCGTTGCTACGGATCGACGCCAGCTCGGCGTCCATGGCGTCTTTCCAGCTAGCTTCGTTGAGAGCTATGTCCAGAGTTGCTGGCTCCTCCGCGGCTACCAGACACAGATCGTCCCTGAACTCCTCCACGTCGGCGTTCAACACATAGTCGTTGTTGTAGATGGGATTGGGCTTGACAATACCGCCCCTTGCTCTCGTCATCATTGGGTGCTGTGGTCTTGGTGGTGATGCAGACAGGACGGATTCCATGATCGGCGACGCGCGTGAGGTGGACGAGCAGGACGCAGGTGTCCCCCCCGCGTGTGGCGTTGGCGTTCTCACGCCGCTTTCCCCTGCCGTGGCGGCAGCAAAAGAAGGCGAATTCGCTGCCGCGGCAGCGCTTTCTGGTGCTGCAAGCTTCCCGGCAGAGCTCTCCACCTCTCGTGCTGTGGTGTGCACGAACACCTCCACTTGGAATGGCCCTGCGTCCATGGCCTCTCCGGTCTTGTTCCAGTCCCATCGTGCTCCTTCATCGAAAACGACGTCCCTTGAGACATGGACGCGGTTCTTGACAGGATCGTAGACTCGGTACGCCGCCGAGCCTGGCTCGTACCCAAACATCACCATGGGTATGCTGCGGTCCTCGAGCTTGCCAGGATTCGGCTTTGTCACCTTGACATGTGCTACACATCCAAAAACTCGCAGATAACTCACATCCGGCTTGTAGCTGTGCCATGCTTCGAACGGGGTCTGCCCATCCACACTCTTCGTGGGCGATCGGTTCAGCAGATACACCGCTGTGGAGACAGCTTCTCCCCAAAACCTTGACGGCACCGCCATTGCCTTCATCAGACTGCGTGCAGTGGAGACTATCGTCTGATTGCGGCGTTCCACCACTCCGTTCTGCTGTGGAGAGTACGGCGCCGTCAGTTGACGCCCGATTCCCTCATCGGCGCAGTAAGTGGCGAACGTGGCGACGGTGAATTCGCCACCACGATCTGTCCGCAGCAGGCGCAATTTGCGCCCAGTTTCCACCTCGACCCCTGCCTTGAAACGCTTGATGCAGCTTGATCCTTGGATTTCAGCAATGTGAGCCACATGTATCTGCTTCTGTCGTCCACCAGCAACAGGAAATAGCGATTTCCTGCAGGCGTCGCTGGTGTGATGGGACCACACAGGTCACCGTGCACCAGATCGAGCAAGCCGTCCGCTCGCCGTTTTGCTTGCTGGGGAAACGAGGCTCGACGTTGCTTCCCAACCAGGCAGCCCTCGCACAATTGGTCGACGTGATCGATCTGCGACAGCCCGCGCACCATGCCATGACGTGCGAGCTTTCTGAGCGCATCAAAGTTCAGATGCCCGAAGCGCGCGTGCCACCTCCATGAATCGTCCTCGTGTACCGCTGAGAGGCACACCGGCTTGGCAATGTCGAGGGAGACGATGTGCAGGCGATTGCGTGCCCGTGGGACCCTTGCCAGCAGTCGTTGCTGTCTGTCGAACAGCCTCAGGAATCCGTTGCTGATGTCGACGCGGCAACCGCCCTCGTCGAGCTGGCCTAGACTCACAATGTTGCTGCGGAGACAAGGGATATAGTACGCGTTTGGAGAGCGCACGATGATCGCCGTTGCCGCAAGCAAACAGTATGGTCCCTCTCCCCTTGATCTCAACGACCGATCCGTCGCCGAACTTGACCGTGCCGCCGATCGTCGTGTCCAGATCGGAGAAGACACCGCGGCGCCCGGTCATATGGTTGCTGGCTCCGGTGTCCAGGAACCACGTGTCATCATCGTGTTCCGCGGAGGTGAGGAAGACGCGCTCCTCAACCAGGTTGACGCGCGTGCTCGTGCCGATCTGGATCGGCATGGGGACGCCGACGTCGACAGCTCGCGTCTGCGCGCTCGTGATGGTGGCCATCAAGAGCGCCGGTCCCTCGTCGTCGCTGAGGTTGCACACGCGTGCAAGGTGCAGCGCGGGCTTGTCTTCCTCCGCTGCGGCGAGGTGGGCTTCCTGTTGTGGCTTCCGTTCGCGGCGCGGCTCTGGGCAATCCCGGGATAAGTGCCCTGCATATTTGTTGCAGTTGTAGCACTTTATCCCGGTCATATCGCGCTTGCCGTTGGAGCCGTTGGAGCCGCGGCGATCGTTGCCGCGGTTGTCCTGCTTGCCGCGCCCATTCCCTTTTCCTCCGCCGCCGTTTGAACTGGTCCCCTGGCCTTGTTCCTTCTTCCTTCCACGCGCCATCCACTGCTCCTCCGTGAGCAGTAGCTGGGACCCTCCTCCATCCGCGGTGCCGATCGAGCATCTCTCCGCGGAAGATCGCAGTCGGCCGATCAACTCCTCAACGGACATGCCATTGAGGTCGAGGAGGGTCTCGATCGAGCATGCGATCTGCGAGTACTGAGACGGGACTTCACGGAGAAATTTTTGAACGATTTTTACCTCGTCGACTTCGTCCCCGAGTGACCGCAGGTTGTTGGCGAGGTTCGTGATCCGCATGCCGAACGCGTCGAGCGTTTCACCGTCCTTGAACGAGATCTGCTCGAACTCCTTGCGGAGGCGCTGCGCCGTTGCCTCCCGCGCCCGGCTCACACCCATGCGCATCAGCTTGATCGCCTCCCACGCCTCTGCTGCCGTCTCCTTCGCAGCCAGAATCGGGATCATCTCCGGCGGCACAGCACGCAGCAACGCCGAGAGCGCCGCCATGTCCTCCCGATCACCTGGCGCGCCCGCACCAGACACCGCCTCCCAGAGTCCTTGGGCGCGCAGGTTTATCTTCATTACGAGCGCCCACTCGATGTAGTTCGTGGCGGTCAGGATGGGGTAGACGATGGCGTTGCCGTAGCTCGCGCGCTCCTGCACGACGCGCTCGTGGATGACTACCTCGTTGCCTCCCCGTCTGTCGCCGCTCCGCCCACGGCTGCGGCCGCGTTCCCGTGCGGCAGCGGCCGCGGCATCCGCGGCAGCTGCAGCCGCGGCTAAATCGCCTCCGCTTCCTCCTCCCCTGCTGCCCGGCGACGGCGGCGTGCGTGACCGTGTGTCAGACATGTCCGTCGGATCGTAGCGGCTCTGATACCACTGTTAGTCGTGAGACAACTGAAAGAGGCGAGAGTTTTGTGCAGCTGAAAAGCGTGCTGCGTTTTCTGTTGTTCTCTGTATTTAACCGAAACTAAAAGCTGAACGAGTCCATGCCCGAGCTACACGGCCGTGCCATCCCACGACCACTCACGCACACACTCTAGACGCCGCCATGCACGCGTTGACATCGTGCCATCCCACGATTCGTGCACAGCAGCTCTAACTACTTATCTACGAAAGCAAAGACTTGGTCAGGGCACGAACAGACTCGTGCTCAAGCCGTTATTTCATGTCTGAACTTAACTGAACCTAATAAACGACTGCAGCGACAGGATTACCAGGCAACACCCTGTTGCTGTTGATGCTACAAGATTGCAGGGCACAGAGGTCAACAGGCTTGCGAGGGTACAAATACTAGCTGTGAGGTTCGATGCAAGAAGGGAACTTATTTCTGAATCTAATCTCATGTGTTACCTTCAGTCTGGTTTGGCATGGACAGAAGTGAATGCAACAACTATATTTGTTCTAGTTGTTCCAGGTTATAACGGCAAGTTTGCAGCTAAGCATTCTATGTTCCTGTTGAACAGTGACATTAGTTTGAGAAACCAGGATATTCCAATGGTGCTCATGCCATTCTCATGTGCTGACGCAACAATACAAGTAACAGAACAGAGGCATCATTTGGAGTTCAGTTTACTGGTTGAGATGTTGCTGACTGCGAATGAGTTAGATGGACAACTAGAATACATGCCTCATCATACTAGTATTACTTCTTCTGAATGGACATGTTCATTATCAGGAAGTACAACGACATGGGCACCCTCTCCCCGGGTATTCTCTGCTCCCTAAGTTTCACCCAGTGCTGCTACTGTCTCTGCCGCAACCAAGGTGTTTGGTGAAATGCCAACACCCATCTTTGAGCAGGAAACACAGGGTACAGCTTCTGAGCATCAAAATTCAATTCGGAACCCATGTGTGATCAACCTCAGTGAGCAGAATCCGGATGGAAGACCACAACGTTATGGTCTGCAAAATCTTTGTGGCGAAAGCATAATTCTATCAGACGGTACTGAACATAGCTATTTTGCTCTGCCTACCGATTATCCCTTGAAGCAGGCTATACCATCAACATCGCCTTCAGCAGTGGAACAAGTTGGTGTCATGGCTCCCTGGTTTGTACCAGAACAAGCAGCAGTTAGTCTGGCTCCAGTTTGTTGTTCTGAGACCAACAATGCAGCCGGTTCGGAAGAAACAAAGGGTTGTTCACAGGAGTTCATTCATGTGTTCACTGCTACTCCTGAACAGCCAACAAAGGAAGTAGAGCAACGTCAAAGTCATCAGGCTCCCATGTTTTTCAGTGATGCAACATTCAGTCCAGAGAGACCTGTTGTTGGTACTGTTGGTGTATTCAGTTTGACAAGTGAAAATTTAATCTATGATTTAGAGAAACTAATTTTTGGCGAAACAGGACACAGAGCAACATCTCAAATTCTTCAGCAATGAAGAATTCCAAGGCAATAAGCAACTATTGGGGGAGAAATCTGTTTGCCAATCTTCCATAGGGCATTCCATATCTAGTGACACCTAATGCTACAGAACTGTAGGGCACAAATGTTTGGAAGTCTTCTATGGAATACATACTAGCTATGCAATTCAGTGCAAGAAAGGCACCCAATTTCAAATATGCTATCATGCGTTCTGATGCTTTTGGTCTCGGATGGACAACACTACATGCACCAACCTTGCTTATCATATTTGCTCCACGTTCTCCAGGCAAGTCTTGGTCCTTACCTTAATTTGAAACCAGAGCTAAACTGCAGTGGCACCCTGGTACTGCAATTTCCTTGTACATGTATGTCTGGCCAAAAATGATAGAAACATGTTTAAAAAGTCCATTAGTAAGTGTCTTGCAATATCAGTTGCAAACGAGCACAACATTTCCTGTTTGGGATCCAAGCATTCTGAGCCTAATAGACATGATGTGGGGCAAAGCTGAAGTGCAAAAACTACTTCATCTTACCCAGACACCATTCAAGCTATTAAATTTTATTGAGCACCTGGTTGACCTGAAGCAGTTTTGGTCTCAACTATTGTTACATCGCCATTCCTACATGTCTAGTTCAACTGCATTGTGTATGTTGACTGCTATCGGACTGGTCTTAAGTTCTGGGAATATAGCTCAAGGAAGAAATGAGGCCGCTCTGTACCAGATCTTACAAATCAATAGAATCTCTCATATTTGGGATCCTGGTACCGAAGATGATTGGATGTACGCACACATGAGACAGCTAGTTGGCAGTTCGGTTATCGAGGCATGCTACTTGCTTTCTGCTCTCTTGCCTCCCACACACATCGTAACCTATGGTTCAAACAACAGTAAAGCTGGTGAGCTTACCTCAAGATATTTGATTTTTCTTCTCAACCAGATTCAAGATAGGACAAGTATGGGATCTAATGGCATCACATCATCTGAATATGCATACACCGTGGACTTCATTGATGATCAATGGACATTTCTCCATCAGCATGATGTCCAACAGAATTACATTGCAATGAGTTCTCAGCTTTATTGGCATGAAGACATCAACTTCAATGGAATACATCTCTGGCTGATCAATTTCCAATCTCCTTGACAAAGATGAATCAAACCTGGAGGATAATTACAATCTCTATGATTACAAAAAGTTTCTGAAGAAACTTGTTCCATTGGTGACCAATGGTCTCAAGGGGGGCGTACTGTCAGGACCCTCTTGTCTGAAGATCACCAACATTGGAGGATTAGAGCGTTTACATTAATTATCTCTATTATGTGTAAACCTGGTTAAGAACTAAATTCGACCCTTGGGGTATTATTGTAATAAGCTTGGCTTGCCTGTCGATATAAAAGGCAAGAGAGGGTGGTTGGAAGGACCAAGCTAATACCAAAACCCTATTTTCATTATCAATTTACCTTTCCTTACTTGTTCCTAGTTGTAGATCTGAGCATCGGCTCCTCCTTCCTTGCCTCTTCCTTGATCAACCCTGGTTAGTGACCACCGGGTCCTAACAGCCGGTCCCCAGACGCCAACATTCGGCATCCACATAATAGCAACGAAGAAGGCCTAGATCCATCTTCGCCCCCTCCCCCCCCCCCCCACGGGCAGCGGAATGCAGGAGGCCGTCTTGCGCCTCAACGGTGGCGTCCAGCGCAGCTGGAAGCTCCGTCACCCGCTCAAAATCCTTCCCGGGAAGAAATTTCGCCATAAATCTCTTCCCGGATGCGCGGATATTGTCAATCCGAGTCTTGGTTCTGTCTTCCTCCTCTGGAAAGGAAAAAATCTCGCCGTTAGCCAAAACTGCGGAGAAAGAAGAAACAGAGGATGCACAGTCAAAGATGTGCAGAATCTAAGAAAAGCAACTAAAGAGAGCAGCTTACCCAGGAGCTCGGTGTCCAGGTTGTTGAGGTCATCCAGAGCATCCCCCAGTTTCTTCTGAGGTCTTAGATGACTTATGCGTCCTTGGCAGACTGCGCAGCTTGCTCCGCAATTTTTGCCCCCGCCGTGCGAAGAGAATTCTGACAGAGCTTGAGCTCTCTGTCAGATTTTTCCAAGTCCTTCGCAAGGTGAAGGTTCTCACCGCGTAGGCCTTGGGCATTGCCAGTGCTTGCGAGAGCCTCCTTGGTAGCCCCAATAATGGCTAAGAGAGGAGAGGGGTTAGAAAACTCGGATTCGAAATAAAAGGCGAAAGACAGAAATGAAATGGTGAAAGCGAAAAGACAAATGAAATGGTGCAAGCCGAAAACAAGACTTACCTTCATTGTTCACCATTTCGTTCTGAAGATCAGAATACTGCTGGTTTTTCTCTTTCACCAGACTTATCATCTTCCGCATTTTCTTGTTGCTCTCCCTCAAAGCGGAAAAAAATTCCGCATTTGCCTCCTCCGTCGTCTTCTGGGACGCGAAGAAAATAGAAACGGAAAAGTACAATCAACATCCAAATAGGCAATCAAGAATAATCATCTGACAATAGCTCGAAAAATTACTCAGAGGCTAAGGATAAGACTGTTTACCGTATTCATGTGCCAGACGCGCCCCAACACATGTAAGAAATCCTTGCTATACCACTGGAATTGGGTTTCCAGGAAGGAAAGCCCTTCGTCCATTACTTTTTTCGGGCCGAAGGTGAATCCCTCCTGATAGATGTACGCACCTGTGGGGACCTTGCTGGACGACGGAAGAGGGGCAGGCACAAACTTGTGCTCAAACCCCGGAATCAGCCTGCCGCTCTCGTCGAAGCATTCTTCCTTGATCTTCCGGTTTTGGGTTTCCCCAGAAGCTAGAAGATCCGTCGTGGCGTTGCTTTAACGGCGAGGGATTTTCTATGCTGAGGCTGCCCTTTCCAAGTCCTCTTTGTCAGAGGCCTCTGGCTGGCTGGGCTCGGCTTCCCGTGGATCGATAAAAGGCCCCTGTTCAAGAACAACAGGGACCTCGTCGGAAGGTGGCGTGCTGCGCCCACGCGAGAAGAAACCTTCTTCTTCCGCCCTTTCAGAGAGACGCGCTGAAGACTGAAGAGAAGATGAAAAAACCTTAAAGCAAATGGTGAAAATGAGCCAACAATGAAATGCTGGATACAAAAATATAGAAATGCCAAATGAGAAGCAAAACTTACTTTGAATCCCCGATGCTGGCTCCTTCCAGGTTAATAACCTGGGCGCCTTCCGGGATTGTGTGTACCCGCTTCCGGGTATCCCCAGGGGGGCTCTTGGACGTCGGATGTCGCCTTCTCCTTTTGTTTCTTCTTGGCCGCAAGGTCCCCCGGAAAGGAAAGGTGCTCTTCTAGAAGCTCGGCAACCTGCAAGAAAATTGGCAACTATAAGTAAAACACAGAAATGACCAATAGAAACTTCATAGGAAAAAAGAAGACGAAATACGAAAATAAGTACTTATGTTGGGTGGAGGATTCCCCGCTGTGTACATGGGCACCACCTTGCTGTATTGACCCCGGACGCTGATCATCAGGTTGTGGGCCTGCTTGAGGTCCGACAATGGGAGCTCCTTGGGGGTGCAGCGCAGGGGATCCGACATCCCCGTGTATTGGCACATCAACTTCCCTCCCGGTGGGAAAGAGGCTGAATCCTTTGGCGGAATCAAAAGAGGACAGTGTCCGCTCCGCTGAGTTCATGATCCGACAAAGTCAGCTTCGAGATCCGCCTTTTTGATCTTCTCTAAATCCGTCGGAAGTGTCCGGACGAAATCTTCTTTCCAACTGTCTTTCGGGACAGCCGCGCCATTCACGAATGGCAGAAGCCTCGTGGATTTACCCGGGAAGGGCATGTCTTTCACGTAAAAGAACGTGGACGGCCAAAACTTAACGGATTTAGATTTGGGAACTTTGGGAAACCAAAGCTCCCTCTTCCAACGAAGGTTGAGGTTGAAACCAAAAACCTTCAACCCCCCTTCGCCATACGACTCTCTCCTCACATAAAAACAATACTTAAAGAAGTCTAAACTAGGATTAATTCGTAGATAGCCTTCAAATATGGCCTAAAAGGCGGCTATGTACAATATACTATTTGGCGTCAGGTTATGTAGCAGAACGCCGTAGTACTCTAGTACAGAGAGAAAGAAGGCAGAAGGGGGCAGACATAAACCTCTTTGTAGGTGAGCGAGGAGCATGACGCGTTCACCATCCCGGGGCCTAGGCTCCGTGTCTCCTTCCGCGCTCCACCATTGCTTTCGTGGAAGGAATCTGTCGTCTTCGTACTTCTGGAGTTCCGCCATTGAGACGGAACTAGGAAGCCAGTACCCATTGGCACTTTCTTCTTCGCCGCCACCATCGTCCTCAGCGCCGACGTCAAGTTCCAGGGCGTCACCGTCGTCCACAGCCTTCGCCTTTCCCTTTGCCGCCGCGGGAATTGCGGATGCGGATGTAGATTCCGCCGCACCCTCGGCCTGGCCGAGGGGGATGAAGGAGGAGAAAGATGCGCCACACTCGATGTGGCCGTCACCGCTGCAACAGAAGACCCCTCTCCCGCTGATACGTCCAAAATTTATCTCCTTTTCCGAACACTTTTGCTATTGTTTGACTCTAAACTTTTGAATTTTGGATACAACTAACACTGACTAACACTGTTGATGAGGATATCCCTAGTACATTGCCACTTAAACAAGATGAAGTGAGACTTGGACCAAGGACAAGATCAAGGACCAAGCTACTAGAACAACAGGTGAATTCAATCCTCATTGATTATGCTATTTTTTATTATGAGAATTTCATACTACCTAAGTCTATGCATTTATGTATGATTAGGTTTATTGATAACACAAGCATGATGGAGGACAACAATCAAGAGGAGCTAGACGATGATTATACAAGCGGTCAAAACAAAGGAGCCATGGTGAAAACAATGATAGAAGTTGGTGAAAACAATGGTGCCATGGTGAAAACAAGTGTCCAAGATGGAGAAAACAAATAAATAACAATTGTTATGTCAATAAAACAATTGTTATTCATCAAGACAAGGGGATAGGCGCCTCCACCAAGTCAAATGCGCCATAGAAAATCCTATTCCCAATAGGTATGGTTTGTATACCATAATTGGCCGAATCCCTTAATGGTGGATCGGTTTGTATCTCTCTTTGAGTCCTAGTTGGACTCCTAGTCCTAGTAGGAGTCCTAGTCCATGTAGGAGGAGGGGACTTGCGCAAGGAACCCCTTGTGGCCGCACCCTCCACCTATATATGTCCACCACCTGCGTGTGGTTTAGGGAGAACAAGTTTAAACCAAAAACCAACAACCCTGGCCTCTAGATTGTATTGCTGCTAAGCATTCATCTTGAAGTTTACCCTTGCAAAGTTTCGTGATATCTTGTTATTCCATCTGGGAGTAGGGGGATACAGGACCACTTGTGATCTTTGATTACTTGTGCAAGAGTGTGTAGTTGAGAATATCCAAAGAGCTTGATTCTTGTTGCATCTGGCAACAGGGGTCTGCTAAGTGAGAGGTCTCGGTGTAGCACTAGTTATCCACATATCAGAAAAATACAAAAAGAGAGAGAAGCTCACTGAGAAGATTGGGCCACCCCATATCATCTTGGTATGAGAGCCAGGTTGCCTCGGTGAGCGAGTTATCTTTACTTTCAGTTATTTTTATTCCTATCCAGAAACAGCCAAAAAATAATAGGTTTAGCAATTGCCAGAGCCTAGATCTACACCAATTTGCATCTACATAGTTGCTGCTTTTTGTTGATTTGTGTTTCTATTTTTCTGTTTTTAGTTTTTCATCTTTTAGGGTTAGGATTCATCTAGCTATCTTTTGTTTCCATCCATATCGAAAAATTCACAAAAAATTATTCTAGCCGTGTGGTTTATCTCTCGGGAAAGTCTAGACCTACATCTTGTTCTCAAGGTGATCTAGTTTTTCGAGTTGCCCTTGTTGCGAAAAAGTTGGGTTCTATTTGTATTTGGGATTCTAGTCATATTCGGATTGCAATCCGCTTCCTACCGTGGCAGCAAAACCCACTGTTTCCCTGCCGCATCCACAGCCTTGTCCAACTCGGATTCGCTGCCGTGGGGTGCAAACCGCGTCAAAACGCTACCGCCGCTGTCGTGGTTCTAGTCGTACTCGGATTCCCACCGACGCCATATACGCGCCATACCCGCACCCACCCGCAACACACCCAACACTACACCCGCGCCCACCCGCAACACCATCCACACCCACCCGCGCGCTGCTGTGAGGAGCTCTGCCGTGAGCCGTTTTTCAGCCAAATCACTGCCGTACGGCACAAAACAGCCGTTTTCTCTGCCGTGAGCTGCAAGTGCTGCCGTGAGCTCATTTTTTCACTGTTTTCTTTAGTTTTTCTTTTGTTTTCTTCCTTGTTATCTCTAGGTTCTTGTTCTGATCCTTGATAAGCCTTAGCCACTGCCTTTCTACAGCAAACTTTAGGTACCAAAACCCATAAGACTAGTTGTTTAATTGCTCTGCGGGCTGCTCATTTGATCAAATCTATCCACATTTTTTTTGTTTTCTTCATATTGTTGCTCCTAGTTGATTCAAAGGCCATTGAAAAAATCAAAAAATAGAGAAAAAGGAAAAAGTATAAAAAAATAGAAAGAAAGAAAAATCAAAAGAGGCCGTGCTACTTATCACTAGTGGAAGCTATTTCATATTGGATATTTTGTGGACAAAGTGAGCAATCTTGTGCCTGTTTCATTGAGTATTTGCTAGTGTCTTTCTAGAGCTTGCAAAATCTCTACCATATATTTGCTAAGCCACAATTGTCTCCAAGTGTGAGTGTGTTTTCCTTAGTAATTTTTATCACATTAAGCAGTGCATTGGAGTTGTTATTTTGGTGTTGTTAGGATTCCCAACCAAGCCCCACCAAAAACCCTGTTTGCATTGTGATACTTGATAGCTCGGTTATTCTCTTCTCACACCAAAGAACATTATTCATTGCTCCTTGTTGGTAAGTTGATCTTTTTCTCTCTTGGAACATCAAGTGAAGCCATCTTTGCTTGGTTTTGAGTGAGTTGAGAGAGGCACCAAAAACCCATTGATTATTTTGTTACTAACAAGTTAATCATGAGTTTTTCTAGTGATGTTGATGTGCAGGCAAAGAAGAAACCCGAGGATGTTGTCCAATGGAATGAGTATGAGGCATTGAGAGATGTCATGTACAAAAGAATTTCTGATGTAGTTGAAAAGAGTGATGACCTCTTAAGAGAAGAGATGACTACCCCTGATTTGAAGATAGAAGCTTGTGCATCTCAAGAATCTGTCAATGAGATTAAAGACACTTTGAGGACATTGACACAACAAGTGACTACTATAGCAAATCTAGTGGAACAACTACAACAAAGACCTCAAGCTATTGCTCAAATTGAGGATGGGAGAGGAAATTTTAATGGAGGCCGTGGAGGATTGGCAAGAAGAGTACCATTGGAAAATAATAGAGAGGATGATGGATTGGGAAAACCAAAATTCTCTATCCCTAGTCTTGCTTGTGATTCTGAAGATGTGGAAGAGTACTTGATGTGGGAGCTAAAAATTGAGAAATTATGGAGACTCCATGAGTACCCCGAGGGGAGGAAAGTGAAACTTGCATCTTCTTCATTTGATGGCTATGCTCTTTTGTGGTGGGATGGCATTACAAAAGATAGAGAAGAAAAGGAAGAAGAGGAAGTGAACACATGGAGAGAGATGAAACAGCTGCTAAGAGAGAGATTTTTTCCCAAGAATTATATTAGAACTCTCTATGACAAATTATAACAATTGAAGCAAGGATCCAAGACAGTTGATGCCTATTACAAAGAGATGGAATTAATCATTCAAAGGGCTCGGATTAGAGAGGCTCCTGAACAAACAATGCAAAGATTCTTGAGTGGATTACAATTCAAAGTGAGAAGCATTGTGAGACATGTTCCTTATGCCAATATGAGTGAATTACTACATCAATCAAGGGAGGACGAAAATAGATTTCAAGAGGAGCTATTGGTGAGTACAAGGAGAAGTTTTCCTTCAAAAAAGTCCAATTTTTCATCACCTACACCTCCAACTACTACTACCCGTGGGACTTCTAGTTCCAAACCCGAGCCAAATCCAACAAATTCCAAGAAATCTACTACATCTACTTCGGGTTCTAGTGGTGCTACACCTCCCCCAAGGAATAAAGATATGACATGCCATACTTGTGGAGGAAAAGGTCACTTTAAGAGGGATTGCCCAAACAAGAAAGTTATGTTCCTCAATGCTAATGATGAGTGTGATACTGGAGATGATGTTGATCCCAGTGAGGAGGATGCATATTATTATGATGATGGTCCTATTGATGCATATGCTACAAATTATTCTACCATTGTTTGCACCAAAGCATTGAGTATTGTTCCTAGCAATGATGAGAGCCAAAGATGCAATTTGTTTCAAACCAAGGCAATTGTTGGTCCTAACATGGCTTGCAAAGTGATCATTGATGGAGGGAGTTGCAGAAATTTAGCAAGCAAGGATTTATGTGCAAAGCTAAGGTTGAGATATATTCCACGCCCACATCCATATTATATTCAATGGCTCAATGAGAAAGAGGAAATAAGAGTATGCCAAATTGTGAGAGTGGAGTTCCAAATTGGACCATACAAGTATACTATTGAGTGTGATGTGGTTCCCACGTCAGTTTTTCATCTACTCCTTGGACAACCATGGCAATTTGATAGAAAAGTGCTACACAATGGGAGAGCAAACACTTATCAATTGAATTGGAACAATAAGGATATCATCTTGAGGCCTATGACACCCCAACAAATAGTAAATGAGTCAAGACAAAAAGTGGAAGTAAATGTAGAGAAGGAAAGAGAGAGAGAAAATATGAGTGAAAATACTACTTCCATGGGTGAAAACAAACCTAGGCCGAGTGGAAAAAGTAAAGGAGTGAGCCTCTTGACAACGTTAGCCACCAAAGAAGACTTGAGAGAGTTTGGAGATGATCCTAGCCTAGTACCTATAGTGCTCATGCACAAGGGGGAAATTTTGTTTTCTAATGACATGACTCCTCTTTCTATTGGTGTTTCTGATGTTTTGCAGGAATTTGATGATGTTTTTCCAGAAGAAGTGCCCTCAGGATTGCCACCATTGAGAGGGATTGAGCATCAAATTGATTTAATACCTGGATCTTCATTACCAAACCGAGCTCCCTATAGGACAAATCCCCAAGAGACAAAGGAAATTCAGAAACAAGTACAAGATCTTCTTGATAAAGGTTACATTCGAATAAGATTATCTCCTTGTGTTGTTCCTGTTATTTTAGTTCCTAAGAAAGATGGTACTTGGCGCATGTGTGTAGATTGTAGAGCAATTAACAATATCACTATTCGTTATCGTCATCCTATACCATGTTTGGAAGACATGTTAGATGAATTAAGTGGTAGTGCTGTTTTCTCTAAAATTGATTTGCGTAGTGGTTACCATCAAATAAGAATGAAAGAAGGGGATGAGTGGAAAACAACCTTTAAAACAAAATTTGGTTTATATGAGTGGTTAGTAATGCCTTTTGGATTAACTAATGCACCTAGTACTTTCATGAGATTAATGAACCATGTTTTGAGAGATTTTATTGGCAAATTTGTGGTTGTTTACTTTGATGATATTCTCATATATAGCCAGAATGAACATGAACACATTGATTATATTAGACAAGTCTTGCATGTGCTAAGAGAAAATAAATTGTATGGAAATTTAGAGAAGTGTACTTTTTGCAAAGATAAGGTCATATTTCTTGGTTATGTTGTCTCTAAACATGAGATATAAGTTGATGAATCTAAAATTGAAGCAATTAAAAATTGGCCAATTCCCATGAATGTGAGTCAAGTAAGAAGTTTTAATGGACTAGCTGGATTTTATAGAAGATTTGTGAAAGATTTTAGTACTATTGCTGCCCCTTTAAATGATTTGACTAAGAAAGGTGTAAATTTCGAGTGGGGGGTTGCTCAAGATATTGCTTTTGATACTTTGAAAAATAAGTTGATTTCGGCTCCATTATTGATGCTACCTAATTTTAATAAACAATTTGAGATTGAATGTGATGCTAGTGGCATAGGTATTGGAGGAGTGTTAATGCAAGATAAGAAACCAATTGCTTATTTTTCTGAAAAATTACATGGAGCACAATTGAATTATTCTGTCTATGATAAAGAATTGTATGCACTTGTTAGAGTTCTTGAGGTTTGGAAACATTATTTGTGGCCAAAAGAATTTATTATACATTCTGATCATGAGGCATTGAAATTTTTAAAGAATCAATCCAATCTTAATAAGAGACATGCTAAATGGGTAGAATTTATTGAATCTTTCCCATACATTATTAAACACAAGAAAGGATTAGATAATGTGGTAGCTGATGCTTTCTTTAGGAAAAATATGCTACTCACTAAATTGGATGTGCAAGTTTCGGGTTTAGAAGAATTAAAGCCACTATATGCTCAAGATAAAGAATTTTCTACACCCTATAGTAAATGTTCTAATGTGAAGACATGGGATAAATATCATATACATGATGGATTTTTGTTTAGAGCTATCAAACTATGTATTCCCGAGTGTTCTTTGCATTTGATGTTATTACAGGAATCTCATAGTGGTGGATTGATGGGTCACTTTGGACGAGAGAAAACATTGCTTATGTTGACTGAATTTTTTTATTGGGCACATATGAGGAGAGATGTCTATAGATTTGTGCAAAGGTGTATTACATGCAATAAAGACAAGTCCAAATTGAAGCCCCACGGATTATATACTCCGTTGCCAACACCAACTACACCATGGGAAGATATAAGCATGGATTTTGTGTTAGGCTTGCCAAGGACAAAGAGGGGACATGACTCAATTTTTGTGGTGGTGGATAGATTTTCCAAGATGTCACACTTCATTGCTTGCCACAAAAGTGATGATGCTTCCCACATTTCTACACTCTTTTTCAAGGAGATAGTAAGACTACATGGAGTACCAAGGACAATTGTTTCGGATAGAGATGTGAAATTCATGAGTTACTTTTGGAAGACATTATGGGGGAAGCTTGGAACTAAATTGTTGTTTTCTACAACATGTCACCCTCAAACAGATGGACAAACTGAGGTGGTGAATAGAACCTTGTCCACATTGTTGAGAACTATGATCAAGAAGAATTTGAAGGAGTGGGAAGATTGTTTGCCACATGTGGAGTTTGCCTATAATAGAGCTGTGCATTCAACAACCCAATTATGTCCTTTTGAGGTGGTTTATGGATTTCGGCCTACTACACCACTTGATCTATTACCACTTCCTATTCAAGAGAGAATTAACATGGATGCATCCAAAAGGGCTGATTTTGTGAAGAAGATACATGAGAAAACAATGGATGCAATAGAGAAGAAAGGGAAGGATATTGCTCAAAGGAGAAATAAAAAGAGAAAGGAGGTTATTTTTCAAGAGGGAGATTTGGTATGGGTACACTTTCGAAAGGATAGGTTCCCTAAGCTAAGGAAATCAAAATTATTGCCAAGAGGTGCTGTGTAAGGACCCCAGACCGGCAGTCTGAAACCCTCCGTATGCATACATTCACGATCCTAGAAAGATCAGTCGTGAACAACATACAAAGTTGGCACACAGAAATACATCATCCATTACACGAATACATAAAGGTATTACATAAAAGATCACATGATCAAGTTTAACGCAACTGCCACATAGGGCAGGCAACTTATCAAACACAGCGGAAGACAATTAAAACACAACGTAGTTGAGCCCAAGTCACGCCTTAACCTACAGGCTGCTGACCCGGAGACGATCCTAGTTCGCAAAGCCGTCAACTCCGTACTTCTCTTCATAGATATCCTTCGGAGGCTCCTTCTCAAAGTCTGGCAAGTAGATACCAGGGGCGAAACCATAATGAGTACATTTGAATGTACTCAGCAAGACATCCATCATATCACTTACCAACATGCAAGTATGCTTATATGGTGGAATAGGTACGCTATAAATAGGGTTCACTATCAATGGTGTTCATATATGATGACACCACAGTTGCAGTCAGGTTAATTTGTATCTTCGTTGAAGAAGATACTTCAGAAGAAAATAATATGGTTTTATCTCTCTTGTAGATATCACATGTACAAGAGGTTTTGTAAAGCTTTGTTAAAGAATATTTTCTCTTTGCAAAACTTCTTGGAATCAGTTTCCAGAATTCTTGCTTAGAGTAGAAAAGGTTTTCTTTGCAAAACATTTTGTTTTGTATAACATCATCTGGCTTTTCATCATCGACGATACCTCCACGGTATAAGTTTCCATTTCCTTTCCGAACTTCACAAGTTCAACACCTCCTTTCCAAAATTTCCTTTTCAAAAACTTCCTCTTTTGAAAACCTTGACACAATGCTAGCTACATGGCCATTCAACTGTCCATATCCGAGGACGCGGCTTCTTCGAAAAAGTTGTACTCTGCAGAGGTGTACACATCCACCAGATCCAGTACACCTCCCGTGAACAATCACGGACTGTAACAACAGTATGTAAACATCAGGTATCTGATCATAACCATTCACTATGTTCAAGCTAGTATATGCCTATCTCTCAGTTGAGTTTTACCACATCCCCGGCACCGAGCTAATCCCCGCCAAGTCAGGATGCCTCAACTGATGCGACCGGAGGGAAAATTAATCCCACACTTTATATGTCTCCACGACATTCGGTTCGAGGGTACGACGTCCCTTATAGCGATTGAGATAGCACACACTAATAAGAACAAACTTCAAGTTAAGCCCCTTGCCCATGTTGGGGTAGGGTGGCAGTACGGTAAAGGTTGTCCGGCGAAGACTAGGTTATGTGTCATTTTTGAAAACACCACTTTCTCAAAAATGACCACTTCCACATTCCTCCGGAGAACAAGGATCCGCCTTTTCTCCGGGTTTTTCCGTAAAGCCTTTGTTTTGTAGAATCACAATTTTAGGGTGTCCACTTAGGGACTAGTATATTTGATGGTAATAAATACCATATGGTGGCTTATGGGCTTGGTATTACCAAGTTTAACTACTGGCATAATAGTAACCTATATACTAGTATAGTAGTAATTTCCACCTCAAAAATAGTTTTGATAATCAAGTTTTTGGTAAAACTTCAGAGGTAAAACATGCATGATATATAATGATAAGTATTGTATCAGCAAGCATCAGGATGGCTTGCCTGGTATCTCCTTGTGTCCCTGGTTTTGGAGTGACTGGAACTTGAAACAGAGCTTCACGACACTCCCTTCCTCTTCGTTTTCTAACGTCGTAAAGAGAATAAAGGACACACATTCAGAACCAATCAAGGCAAGCAACAATGTATAACAATACATACAGCAAGGAAACTAATAATAACCAATCACACAATTATTAATGGAGGCAAACAATCAAACAAACACACTGGGCAGAAATACCATTTAATAAGGCAACTCAAGGTTGGAGGAACATATCTCACAACCTTAATATCATGGATTCAGTGGGTGTGCCACTCTCATACCAAGATATTAATAAACCCAAAATACACTTAGTTTCACAAGGGTGAGACTACTAAAATTATATAAAACATGCACAATAACAATCATGGCAATGGGTCTATCAACCAAACCACAAAAAGAACAAGATAGCTAATCTACTAAGCCTAAATTCACATCAAGAATAATTAAGGAACATGATTTGAAAAAGTTACTTTTACAAATCAGTGAGCCTACACAAGGGTAACAAGGTAATAGACTCATCACAAAACACACAATTTCTCATAGTGAGAATAATAGAAACAATGACTAAAAAGGAGGAATCCTAGTGACATGTTTCTACTAAAAGTTTGCTATGCAAGCATGCATAATAAGTAAAGTATTAAAATGCAAACAAGGAACCATGTTATCATAATGGTAAATGAGAACATGTCCTCATGCAAGGATACACAAATATCTACCAAACACAAGTTGGCAGGAAAAACGATTCAATACAAAAACTGCTAAGGAAACTAATACTACTCAAACATGAAGAATCAATGGATGAATTTCAATCAAGTAATTGAAATACAACCAGAGGGTCCATTTCATAAAAACAGGAGTGAAAAACATCTATACTTGCTATAACAAAAATATCCCATTTGATAAAACAAGGTATCAATTTGCAGGGCAACTCCTACATACTAGTGGTAATAAAAAGGGCATTACTAGAGGAATCAAACAACACTCCAAGAATGGTTTTTTCCTAGCAAGCCACACATGATTACAACCACTTAAAAACAGAAGTATACACATTTTTATTTAGCACTAAAATTCCCAAAGCAAAAATACTAGGCACTCATTAGTTATAGAACTATATAAAAGAAATACATCTAGTTTGGGGAAATAGTGTTTCCACCAAAAATGCAATGACACCAGTGGGTGTTCCACTAGCATAACAAAGAATTAAGAGGTCACAAAGCCTCTGGTCCACTTGATAAAAATTAACAAAATACTAAACTAGCATCTAGTGTAATAACCATACTAGTAGAAAATATTAGGGTGCAAAAATAAGCAAGGTAATGCTACTCATGCTATTGTTTTCACACAAGTGAAAACTCTAGGGTTCAAGTACTCATAAAAACATCATCAAAATGCTACTGGTCCTATGAATACAACATAAAAATATGTGGCTACTCAACCACAAATATTGTGCTAAAAATTCTACACATGAGAGAATTTTTCCATAACATTCTCATAGTAATGACTAAATTACTCATGCTTCTCTACCAACTCAAATGCAAGCTAGCAGAGGTGATACTAACAAAATATAAGTACCAACATGGTACTGAATCTAATATCTCAACACAACAATTCAATCA
Source organism: Alopecurus myosuroides (assembly GCA_028641055.1). Classification (NCBI taxonomy): domain Eukaryota; kingdom Viridiplantae; phylum Streptophyta; class Magnoliopsida; order Poales; family Poaceae; genus Alopecurus; species Alopecurus myosuroides. The sequence continues at coordinate 367,124,217 of CM054057.1, read as the reverse complement.
CTTGCACACAAATTAATCAATCAAAAATTATATGCAAGTAGATAAAACATATGTTAATAACAAAAATCCTATTTCTTCTCCACTCAAGTCCACACAATCTAACATGCTAAAATAGCTAAGTAACACTTAGAAAACAAGTTCACACAACTTATACATGCTAGAAAACAATATTGCATCACAAAAATAACTCACACAAATTAATTACCTAAAAATGCCAAAATGGCAGAAACATGCAAAACAAAGATCTGTCCACCAAATTTTATAGGATTCTCTAAAAATTAAACCCTTCTAGGTTTGGATAGCCCTAAACATATACAAGACCATCCAGTTGAGTTTGCATCAAAAATCATTTTTAATTATTTTATAAACATCACCAAAGTGCTCTCTGGTGTTTTACCAAATTGCACGCCATTTCAAAAATAAATTGAATTTGGAAGCAAGGTTAATTGCTCCTGTTAGGAAATTTCAAGGGATTTCCAATGCAATTGGCCTCACTTCATTCTGAGTTGTGAAATAAAAATGGTGCTCATTTTTGTGTTTCTGGTACCTGTTGCCAAATCATTTTTCATTTCATAAATAATCATCCAAATGTAGATCTACAAGTTGGAGGTGGTTTAGATTTTGTTTATTTACCACTGTAAATTTTGGTTTGGTCAAATTCATTTGTTTGGTTAGGTTTTAAGGCCAAAAGCAACCATGCTAGTTTTCTGTAAGAATTTAAATGGAAACCAATGTTGTTGGGCCAGATCTAGAGATGGGCCGGCCAGATCCAACTGTCACCGCGGGCAGAGCCAGCCAACGCCGCTGACTCGCGTGCCAGGATGCCACGGGGGCAGCCACGCGGCAAGGCCAGGCCCCACGGGCCAGTTTGACCGCTTAGCGCGCGGTCCAGTGCGCTGACGTCGTCGCAGCGTCACGACGATGTCACTCGCCGGCGGGAGCTGTCTCCGGCGAGGCATAACTACCGATTTCGGCCACCAAATCGCAAAATAAAAACAGCTACACGTTGTACTCGACACAGGGAAACATCCAGGGGTGGCCTCGCTTCCCGGGAGCGGCCGGAAAGCAGCCGGCGACGGCACGCGGCGGCGGATGGACAGTGACCACGGCGCGGCGGCGATTTTGGGCGAGAGGGAGAGGGGAAAACGGTCGGGGAGGACCGCGTGCTCACCATGGACTCGAGGAGACGCTCGGAGAGGTCGGAGGAGGGGCGAGGGAGCGGCAATGTCTCGCCGGAGCTCCGCCGGGCTCGGAGAGGGGAATGGATGGCGCGGACTCTACGGGTCGCCTCTCCACGATTCCTTTCGCAGGGGGGGTCAGCACGTCGAGGCGGAGTCAGCAAGCTATACGGCGGCCGGCGGCGAGCTCGACAACGGCCGCAACGACGGCGAGCTGTTTTCGGGCTAGGGTTAGGTTTGCAAAAGAAATATCTAAGAGAGAGAGTGAGGAGAGCTCGAGGAGAGAGAGAGGGGGCAGGTAAGAGGTGCACATGGGGTTTTATCTACCTAGAAAACTCCCACTCGAAGCTATGGAAGCATGGGCTTCCATGCCTCAACTTGCAGCTACAGGAAGAAGAAGAACATGGATGACTCAGCTTACAATTTAGTCCCTGCCAATTTTACAAGTAGGTCCTTTTCTCTCTGAAAATGGATGTTTTCCCTAAGCAAACAAAGTTATAAATTGAAATCCTTTTGCCCAAAATTCTTATTAGTATAGATACACAACATATGTGAAAATTGGCTCAATTGGAGAAACTTGATAATTCAAAGTTGTTCAAATTTGAATTCTTACATAAATGGACATTGAATTTATTAACCTACTTAGGAGCTTCCAAAAATGATAATTTTTGGCACACATTACTTATTTGATCTGTTACTTATGTGGTAGAAAATTCAAGTCATTTTGAGTTACTTCATAGAACAAACTTGTTCAAATTTCAATAAGGTGCTGTCTAGAAAACAGGGTTTTTTGGCAACTTAAACAATTACAAAACTTGTGCCCTTTTGGTTTTCATCCTTATTTATGATATAGAGCATGTGGTATTTATTTAATGGCTTTTGGAAAAAATTTGTAGAACAAACTTGTTCAAAATCCCAATTGTTGCTGTGGAGAAAAACCATGTTTTCAGGACTTTAATGGATTCAATTTTTGGTCTCCTCTAGTGTGTGTTCCTTATTTGATATAAGGAAGCAATGGTATGAATTTCAAATCATTTTAAGAAAGTTTCCAATAGTAACTTGTTTTAGTTTTCTGTTTCTGGAAATATTGGAATTTCTATTTAATAAGGCACTTGGCTTTTCTTTAACAATGCTTTGCCAAAATATTTATGTGACTAGAGATAGAAAGTCAATTCTCTCCAATACCTTTGTTTTTAATCTTGCAAGGTTGTAAAAACATTTGATAATATTTTGGTGAAGCATTTAAGAATGCCTCTTTTTCTGATAATCTTTTAGGGAAATTTTATTAAGTGTTTCCTCTTTCTTAATTTAGGTCTTGGAATAATATTCAACAAGTATGGGATTCATAAGATATATTTGGAAAACTCTTTGATCAATATTTACTTTAGAAAATATTGCCAAAGTCATTGGGAACAATATGTTGAATATTTTGTTTTCAATTTCTTAGCCATGTAAGTTTATATAATTAGTTTGTTTAGTTGCACTCAAACAGATACAACCAAAGTTTATTTGTCAAGCAATTAGCAAAACGACTGTATTATCAGGTATTGCAAAATTGGGATGTGACAGGTCTTCCCCCCTTAAAAAGAATCTCGTCCCCGAGATTCGCAAGCGAGGACTAAGGGAGGGCCAACAAACACAATGTTAGTGTTGGAGTGCAGGTGCTTCCCCCCTTTGACTTTTCTTGGGAGGTGGGGTACTTCCCTAAATTAGCAAATTCATTTGTAAAAGTACACCAGCACTGTGTTAGGTCCAAAACTTTTGTTTCTCAGTTTGAACCAAAATTAAGGTTAGTGCAGAACTACCTTGAAATGTATCGTCAATTATTTACATGAGTTCCTAGCTATATCCCACATCTTACATAACACCTATGGAGTGGTGTACCACTCTCATAACAAGGTATATAAGAGGCTAAAAATATAGCTTGTGGGTGCAAAGGTTAGGTTGCTAAGGTAAAATAAACAGACAGAATAATACCCATGGCAGTGGTTATTACTCACCACCAGCAACTATCATTTAATATGTTCATGATTTTAGTTGGATGTTTTAGTTTCATAAGATACTCTTTAGCACATTCATAACACAGGTATAAACTCATGCTAAGCTAAAACATTTAAACGACATCCAATAAGCAAGCAAACAACACCACAGATGAATAGACTATTTATTCACTAGGTTATTGTTTATTAGAGGTTTTGGAATCCATCAATCATGGACAATTAGCAAACAACCAGTAGCTAAAAACTGATGAATCCAATCATAAAGATACTCTAAAATACCATCTACACCCAAGATAAAACTCCTATTACACAGGCATTAAAAAAAAGACTGCACAAATAACACACTAGTATGAAAAATCTACACCAGCATGCTATAAGAGATAATCATATCCTATAACCATAGAACATGCAACTAAATAATTCATGGCATGATAACAGAATTAATAACTTCCTAAACATGCTATATCAACACCTATACTCATAAAATAAAAAGAGGGTAATACTAGGGCAAAAATCACCCTTTTCTAGTGGTGAAACTAGTTTCTCCCTAGAGAAGCAAACAATGCTATCATGATATTTAAACTTAAACAAGCAAGTCATGAATATAAGTGTACCTAATAACAGTACACAAAACTTACTCATATTAGTAAGCACAAACACCAAAGTAATTCTATGGATCAACCATTTATCATGCAGAAATTTCTTCTAGCAATTTCTGTTTTCTTTAACCAATTAATAGCAAACAAGCCAGGTATAACTCACACAACCAGTAGCTATGCAATTAATGAAAAGTTATCTAAACCTCTTCAAAAACCCATACACTCAATTTAAAATTATTCACAAACAATCTACCAATCAATAGGAATTTATTTTATTTGCGAACAATTTAATTTTTGCACACTATAATGAAACATTTCTTAACATGATACCCCTAAGGAATATTATGCTAACAAAAGGATCACACCTAAACATATTAGTCTTTACTAATAAGAGATAAACTTCTCACTTGCATAAGTGAAAATAAACAATTATATTTTCCATGGTGGAAAATAGAAATCAATCACATAGTGAAACATGCTATTTTCACACATGTGTATGGTTGGGGATTTTCATCCTCAAGCCAAAATACAATGGGACCAGTGGGCTATGGCCTACTAATACCAAGGTAAAATAGGTACTAAACCTCTGGTTACTTATGAAAAACTTTGCATACTAGATAAAAATATAATGCTATTTAATCTAGTGAAACAATATTAGTGCATATTGATAGCAATGCTTACACATGCTTTACTATTAAGAGACATGCAAGATAACAGATGTACAAGCATCAAAATAACAGTACCTAAATGGTACTGGACTCAAAGAAAAACACAGCACAAAATCTACTAAGAAAGTATACCCAGATCTAGTTCTCACAGTACTTCCAATTAATCAACTAGAAGGTAACAAATGCTATTTCATTTATATTCGAGTTTCCAATCATGCACACACTTTCTAGGGTAGATTTCTTGTAATAAAACAACATAATAACAAGTCCTAACAACTCCATATAAGTTAGGACGCAATATTGAATAAAACACAAATTTATTTCAATCAAGAACACACAAAGAGACAAAAATAGGAAAACTGTTGTTTCCTAGATCTATCATTACCATTCCATCGTTTACTTAATTTCTAAACCCCGAATTTCATAGTACTTACAACGTCTACTAAGATTTGGTTTCCAAAGTAGATACACATGATATCCTATTGACTAGTAAACGAATAAGTCAACATCTTATTTTCTCGTGACTTCTCCTTTTTACCAACTAGATTAAAAGGTGTCGTAAGTCACTTAATTCTTTGGTTTAGAAAGAGTTGTCAGAAGTTCGCATGCTTTGGTTAGGGGTCAACCTAAGATTAGGACAAAGCATGTTAGTCTTGTTAACTTTCTATTTAATCATGTTTGTCCGACAAGATACGACTAGCGTCATCGTACGTCGATTATTGAATTGTGTTCTTCGGATTGACTTCTGAGGGGGTTGCGCATCATAGCATGTGAAGACTCCTTTTTCACCTTTCTCCAGAGGAGGGAGGTATATAACTTTTAAAAGGGATTTCTCTTGTTTGGTCTTTTAAAAGGGAACATAAAAAGGTGCGATATTTAGCCAACAGGGCAAAACAAGTCTTTTGCAAACAGACAAAACACAGAGGTTTTGGTCAGTATTGGTTGGTTTTCTTCACGCCTTTTCTTCTTTGAGGGTTGTCGTTGTTGGAGCTTTATCTGTTGGAGTGCAGCATTGTTAGCAACGCTCGCAACTCGTGTGGCTTGATGGTCCTCTATATAGGCACAACGGTGCTTTCATTGATGGTGGGGGAGATGGTGGTGGTTCACGACGGGTCACATTCCGAAGCGAAAACAAGTATAAGTCTAAGCAACAAATTCTTGTTTTTGAATACTATACAAACATTTTTGCTTGCAAAAATTTTAACAAGAGGCGATTCAAAAACAAGAGCGGGGCAAGCACAAATTTGCAAAATTTGAGCACACCACAAACATATAGAAGCCTAGATGAACCAAATTCTACACCACACAACAGCACAAAGTCCTACGGACACACATAAGCAAGACAAAACACACAAGCAAGGCTCCATTGGAGCTACGTCGGGGAATGATCCAAAATCCTAGAAGTGGCTGAAGAACTATATCTACTTCTGACCATCATCACGGTAGAGTTATGCAATTATTTTGGTCTTCTCGGGACATCGGCAAGTATACAAGTTTTTGTATGAAAACAAGATAAATAGAAGTAAAGTTTTGATAAACTTTATGCAACAATCTGTTTTTGAAACCCCAACTATTTTCTGGACATAAAACTTCAAAGACGATAGATGTTTCAAAAACAGAGCGGAGCAGTTGCAAACAAGTAAGAAATAAACTCTTACCCGAGAGAGATACCAACTCTGTAAGGCCCGCCCTTCGAACCACTATTCAAGGACGCCCTTGATATGCATTTAGAATCTTTTGAAAAGATAATAAGGAGGGAAAATATACTAAAATTCCCTTAGATGAAAACAATGTAGATAGTAAATAGGTTTTTACTCAAAAATACTTTTCTTTCCTATCTGACGTCCATGCTAACTAAGGTCTCCTAAGGTCAGGATGGCTCTGATACCAACTCTGTAAGGACCCCAGACCGGCAGTCTGAAACCCTCCGTATGCATACATTCACGATCACAGAAAGATCAGTCGTGAACAACATACAAAGTTGGCACACAGAAATACATCATCCATTACACAAATACATAAAGGTATTACATAAAAGATCACATGATCAAGTTTAACGCAACTGCCACATAGGGCAGGCAACTTATCAAACACAGCGGAAGACAATTAAAACACAACGTAGTTGAGCCCAAGTCACGCCTTAACCTACAGGCTGCTGACCCGGAGACGATCCTAGTTCGCAAAGCCGTCAACTCCGTACTTCTCTTCATAGATATCCTTCGGAGGCTCCTTCTCAAAGTCTGGCAAGTAGATACCAGGGGCGAAACCATAATGAGTACATTTGAATGTACTCAGCAAGACATCCATCATATCACTTACCAACATGCAAGTATGCTTATATGGTGGAATAGGTAGGCTATAAATAGGGTTCACTATCAATGGTGTTCATATATGATGACACCACAGTTGCAGTCAGGTTAATTTGTATCTTCGTTGAAGAAGATACTTCAGAAGAAAATAATATGGTTTTATCTCTCTTGTAGATATCACATGTACAAGAGGTTTTGTAAAGCTTTGTTAAAGAATATTTTCTCTTTGCAAAACTTCTTGGAATCAGTTTCCAGAATTCTTGCTTAGAGTAGAAAAGGTTTTCTTTGCAAAACATTTTGTTTTGTATAACATCATCTGGCTTTTCATCATCGACGATACCTCCACAGTATAAGTTTCCATTTCCTTTCCGAACTTCACAAGTTCAACACCTCCTTTCCAAAATTTCCTTTTCAAAAACTTCCTCTTTTGAAAACCTTGACACAATGCTAGCTACATGGCCATTCAACTGTCCATATCCGAGGACGCGGCTTCTTCGAAAAAGTTGTACTCTGCAGAGGTGTACACATCCACCAGATCCAGTACACCTCCCGTGAACAATCACGGACTGTAACAACAGTATGTAAACATCAGGTATCTGATCATAACCATTCACTATGTTCAAGCTAGTATATGCCTATCTCTCAGTTGAGTTTTACCACATCCCCGGCACCGAGCTAATCCCCGCCAAGTCAGGATGCCTCAACTGATGCGACCGGAGGGAAAATTAATCCCACACTTTATATGTCTCCACGACATTCGGTTCGAGGGTACGACGTACCTTATAGCGATTGAGATAGCACACACTAATAAGAACAAACTTCAAGTTAAGCCCCTTGCCCATGTTGGGGTAGGGTGGCAGTACGGTAAAGGTTGTCCGGCGAAGACTAGGTTATGTGTCATTTTTGAAAACACCACTTTCTCAAAAATGACCACTTCCACATTCCTCCGGAGAACAAGGATCCGCCTTTTCTCCGGGTTTTTCCGTAAAGCCTTTGTTTTGTAGAATCACAATTTTAGGGTGTCCACTTAGGTACTAGTATATTTGATGGTAATAAATACCATATGGTGGCTTATGGGCTTGGTATTACCAAGTTTAACTACTGGCATAATAGTAACCTATATACTAGTATAGTAGTAATTTCCACCTCAAAAATAGTTTTGATAATCAAGTTTTGGTAAAACTTCAGAGGTAAAACATGCATGATATATAATGATAAGTATTGTATCAGCAAGCATCAGGATGGCTTGCCTGGTATCTCCTTGTGTCCCTGGTTTTGGAGTGACTGGAACTTGAAACAGAGCTTCACGACACTCCCTTCCTCTTCGTTTTCTAACGTCGTAAAGAGAATAAAGGACACACATTCAGAACCAATCAAGGCAAGCAACAATGTATAACAATACATACAGCAAGGAAACTAATAATAACCAATCACACAATTATTAATGGAGGCAAACAATCAAACAAACACACTGGGCAGAAATGCCATTTAATAAGGCAACTCAAGGTTGGAGGAACATATCTCACAACCTTAATATCATGGATTCAGTGGGTGTGCCACTCTCATACCAAGATATTAATAAACCCAAAATACACTTAGTTTCACAAGGGTGAGACTACTAAAATTATAGAAAACATGCACAATAACAATCATGGCAATGGGTCTATCAACCAAACCACAAAAAGAACAAGATAGCTAATCTACTAAGCCTAAATTCACATCAAGAATAATTAAGGCACATGATTTGCAAAAGTTACTTTTACAAATCAGTGAGCCTACACAAGGGTTACAAGGTAATAGACTCATCACAAAACACACAATTTCTCATAGTGAGAATAATAGAAACAATGACTAAAAAGGAGGAATCCTAGTGACATGTTTCTACTAAAAGTTTGCTATGCAAGCATGCATAATAAGTAAAGTATTAAAATGCAAACAAGGAACCATGTTATCATAATGGTAAATGAGAACATGTCCTCATGCAAGGATACACAAATATCTACCAAACACAAGTTGGCAGGAAAAACGATTCAATACAAAAACTGCTAAGGAAACTAATACTACTCAAACATGAAGAATCAATGGATGAATTTCAATCAAGTAATTTAAATACAACCAGAGGGTCCATGTCATAAAAACAGGAGTGAAAAACATCTATACTTGCTATAACAAAAATATCTCATTTGATAAAACAAGGTATCAATTTGCAGGGCAACTCCTACATACTAGTGGTAATAAAAAGGGCATTACTAGAGGAATCAAACAACACTCCAAGAATGGATTTTTCCTAGCAAGCCACACATGATTACAACCACTTACAAACAGAAGTATACACATTTTTATTTAGCACTAAAATTCCCAAAGCAAAAATACTAGGCACTCATTAGTTATAGAACTATATAAAAGAAATACATCTAGTTTGGGGAAATAATGTTTCCACCAAAAATGCAATGACACCAGTGGGTGTTCCACTAGCATAACAAAGCATTAAGAGGTCACAAAGCCTCTGGTCCACTTGCTAAAAAATAACAAAAGACTAAACTAGCATCTAGTGCAATAACCATACTAGTAGAAAATATTAGGGTGCAAAAATAAGCAAGGTAATGCTACTCATGCTATTGTTTTCACACAAGTGAAAACTCTAGGGTTCAAGTACTCATAAAAAAATCATCAAAATGCTACTGGTCCTATGAATACAACATAAAAATATGTGGCTACTCAACCACAAATATTGTGCTAAAAATTCTACACATGAGAGAATTTTTCCATAACATTCTCATAGTAATGACTAAATTACTCATGCTTCTCTACCAACTCAAATGCAAGCTAGAAGAGGTGATACTAACAAAATATAAGTACCAAAATGGTACTGAATCTAATATCTCAACACAACAATTCAATCACTTGCACACAAATTAATCAATCAAAAATTATATGCAAGTAATAAACTAGAGATAAAACATATGTTAATAACAAAAATCCTATTTCTTCTCCACTCAAGTCCACACAATCTAACATGCTAAAATAGCTAAGTAAAACTTAGAAAACAAGTTCACACAACTTATACATGCTAGAAAACAATATTGCATCACAAAAATAACTCACACAAATTAATTACCTAAAAATGCCAAAATGGCAGAAACATGCAAAACAAAGATCTGTCCACCAAATTTTATAGGATGCTCTAAAAATTAAACCCTTCTTGGTTTCGATAGCCCTAAACATATACAATACCATCCAGTTGAGTTTGCATCAAAATTCGTTTTTAATTATTTTATAAAAATCACCAAAGTGCTCTATGGTGTTTTACCAAATTGCATTCCATTTCAAAAATACAATGAATTTTGAAACTAGGTTAATTGATCCAGTTAGGAAATTTCAAGGGCTTTCCAATGCAATTTGGCTCACTTCATTCTGAGTTGTCAAATAAAAATGGTGCTCATTTTGGTGTTTCTGGTACCTGTTGCCAAATCATTTTTCATTTCATAAATAATCATCCAAATGTAGATCTACAAGTTGGAGGTGGTTTAGATTTTGTTTATTTACCACTGTAAATTTTGGTTTGGTCAAATTCATTTGTTTGGTTAGGTTTTAAGGCCAAAAGCAACCATGCTAGTTTTCTGTAAGAATTTAAATGGAAACCAATGTTGTTGGGCCAGATCTAGAGATGGGCCGGCCAGATCCAACTGTCACCGCGGGCAGAGCCAGCCAACGCCGCTGACTCGCGGGCCAGGATGCCACGGGGGCAGCCACGCGGCAAGGCCAGGCCCCACGGGCCAGTTTGACCGCTTAGCGCGCGGTCCAGGGCGCTGACGTCGTCGCAGCGTCACGACGATGTCACTCGCCGGCGGGAGCTGTCTCCGGCGAGGCATAACTACCGATTTCGGCCACCAAATCGCAAAATAAAAACAGCTACGCGTTGTACTCGACACAGGGAAACATCCAGGGGTGGCCTCGCTTCCCGGGAGCGGCCGGAAAGCAGCCGGCGACGGCGCGCGGCGGCGGATGGACAGGGACCACGGCGCGGCGGCGATTTTGGGCGAGAGGGAGAGGGGAAAACGGTCGGGGAGGACCGCGTGCTCACCATGGACTCGAGGAGACGCTCGGAGAGGTCGGAGGAGGGGCGAGGGAGCGGCAATGTCTCGCCGGAGCTCCGCCGGGCTCGGAGAGGGGAATGGATGGCGCGGACTCTACGGGTCGCCTCTCCACGATTCCTTTCGCAGGGGGGGTCAGCACGTCGAGGCGGAGTCAGCAAGCTATACGGCGGCCGGCGGCGAGCTCGACAACGGCCGCAACGACGGCGAGCTGTTTTCGGGCTAGGGTTAGGTTTGCAAAAGAAATATCTAAGAGAGAGAGTGAGGAGAGCTCGAGGAGAGAGAGAGGGGGCAGGTAAGAGGTGCACATGGGGTTTTATCTACCTAGAAGACTCCCACTCGAAGCTATGGAAGCATGGGCGTCCATGCCTCAACTTGCAGCTACAGGAAGAAGAAGAACATGGATGACTCAGCTTACAATTTAGTCCCTGCCAATTTTACAAGTAGGTCCTTTTCTCTCTGAAAATGGATGTTTTCCCTAAGCAAACAAAGTTATAAATTGAAATCCTTTTGCCCAAAATTCCTATTAGTATAGATACACAACATATGTGAAAATTGGCTCAATTGGAGAAACTTGATAATTCAAAGTTGTTCAAATTTGAATTCTTACATAAATGGACATTGAATTTATCAACCTACTTAGGAGCTTCCAAAAATGATAATTTTTGGCACACATTCCTTATTTGATGTGTTACTTATGTGGTAGAAAATTCAAGTCATTTTGAGTTACTTAATAGAACAAACTTGTTCAAATTTGAAAAAGGTGCTGTCTAGAAAACAGGGTTTTTTGGCAACTTAAACAATTCAAAAACTTGTTCCCCTTTGGTTTTCGTCCTTATTTATGATATAGAGCATGTGGTATTTATTTCATGGCATTTGGAAAAAGTTTGTAGAACAAACTTGTTCAAAATCCCAATTGTTGCTGTGGAGAAAAACCATGTTTTCAGGACTTTAATGGATTCAATTTTTGGTCTCCTCTTGTGTGTGTTCCTTATTTGATATAAGGAAGCAATGGTATGAATTTCAAATCATTTTAAGAAAGTTTCCAATAGTAACTTGTTTTAGTTTTCTGTTTCTGGAAATATTGGAATTTCTATTTAATAAGGCACTTGGCTTTTCTTTAACAATGCTTTGCCAAAATATTTATGTGACTAGAGATAGCAAGTCAATGCTCTCCAATACCTTTGTTTTTAATCTTGCAAGGTTGGAAAAACATTTGATAATATTTTGGTGAAGCATTTAAGAATGCCTCTTTTTCTGATAATCTTTTAGGGAAATTTTATTAAGTGTTTCCTCTTTCTTAATTTAGTCTTGGAATAATATTCAACAAGTATGGGATTCATAAGATATATTTGGAAAACTCTTTGATCAATATTTACTTTAGAAAATATTGCCAAAGTCATTGGGAACAATATGTTGAATATTTTGTTTTCAATTTCTTAGCCATGTAAGTTTATATAATTAGTTTGTTTAGTTGCACTCAAACAGATACAACCAAAGTTTATTTGTCAAGCAATTAGCAAAACAACTGTATTATCAGGTATTGCAAAATTGGGATGTGACATGCTGGTCCTTACAAAGTGATTGCAAAAATAAATGACAATGCTTACAAGATAGATCTTCCAATTGATGAGTTTTGAGTGAGTAATTCCTTCCATGTTTCGGATTTGACACCATATCATGGAGAGAATCTTGATGTGGACATCAATGCTTTTCAAGGGGGGGGAGGATGATGAGGAAATCCCTAGTACATTTCCACTTAAAGAAGATGAAGTGAGACTTGGACCAATGACAAGATCAAGGACCAAGCTACTAGAACAAGAGGTGAATTCAATCCTCATTGATTATGCTATTTTTTATTATGAGAATTTTATACTACCTAAGTCTATGCATTTATGTATGATTAGGTTTATTGATAACACAAGCATGATGGAGGAGAACAATCAAGAGGAAGTAGAAGATGATTATACAAGTGGTGAAAACAAAGGAGCCATGGTGAAAACAATGATAGAAGATGGTGAAAACAATGGTGCCATGGTGAAAACAAGTGTCCAAGTTGGAGAAAACAAATAAATAACAATTTTTATGTCAATAAAACAATTGTTATTCATCAAGAAAAGGGGATAGGCGCCTCCACCAAGTCAAATGCGCCATAGAAAATCCTATTCCTAATAGGTATGGTTTGTATACCATAATTGGCCGAATCCCTTAATGGTGGATCGGTTTGTATCTCTATTTGAGTCCTAGTTGGACTCCTAGTCCTAGTAGGAGTCCTAGTCCATGTAGGAGGAGGGGACTTGCGCAAGGAACCCCTTGTGGCCGCACCCTCCACCTATATATGTCCACCACCTGCGTGTGGTTTAGGGAGAACAAGTTTAAACCAAAAACCAACAACCCTAGCCTCTAGATTGTATTGCTGCTAAGCATTCATCTTGAAGTTTACCCTTGCAAAGTTGCGTGATATCTTGTTATTCCATCTGGGAATAGGGGGATACAGGACCACTTGTGATCTTTGATTACTTGTGCAAGAGTGTGTAGTTGAGAATATCCAAAGAGCTTGATTGTTGTTGCATCTGGCAACAGGGGTCTGCTAAGTGAGAGGTCTCAGTGTAGCACTAGTTATCCACATATCAGAAAAATACAAAAAGAGAGAGAAGCTCATTGAGAAGATTGGGCCACCCCATATCAATTGTTTTCAGCAGAATTACCTTGCTGTCTTGTTTTTGCGCAGAAAAATCAACTTTCGGAAAATTGCCCAGAAAAGATCCTAGAGACCTTATTTCACCCGAAGACCCCCAGAGCTTGAAGGAGACCCGGAGAGGGGTCACACCACCCCTGGGTGCGCCCCCTAGGAAAGGAGGGGGCCATACCACCCCTGGGCGCGCCCGCCTGGGCCGCACAACCGGGTGGTGTGGGGCCCTGATGGTGCAGGTCTTGCACTCATTGGGAGACCCCAAGAGGAAGGTATGATGAGCACATCAGCAGTTTCCCCCCAGTAAGAAACCAAGGTTTAACCGAGTAATAGGAGTGTCGGATATATACCGATTATGGGTATATCCGGCATTGGTCTAAAGAGCCGGATTACCAGGGTGTCCTGTTGGTAATGGATCACAGCCCATTAGGCGGCCCAGTAAGCTGATGCGCAGGAAGCCGGATTCTAGAAGAACTCGGACTACGGCCCAAAGTGGTGCGGCTTGGAGGAGAAGACGAATTCCTTACTTTCTAAGTTAGACACTTTCTGTAGTCTTTTAGGTTTCCTTTATGTAATCCCTAACCCGTCTATCTACACTAGTCATCAACCCGTGCACCTGCACGGGCTAGTAATTTAGACAATACATCAAAAAGACTTTTGAAAAGAATTTCCATACTCACGTTTGCAAATAGATAGACTTAATTAGTAGTCCTTTCTTAGTTTGCTTACACGGCGGTATTACTAATGTAAAAAGCTATAATTACATCAACGTGTGTCAAAAGCACATATTAAAACTAAAATATTGAAATTGCATAAACTTCCCTATAATTCCCTAGTTTGTGCCAGTTTTCTAATTGCCATACCAAATATATAAATAAGTTATGCGAAAAATATACACAATTATTAATGTATCCAATACATATACGACAAATTCATTTTTTCCATTAGTAAACCTTTTTAAGTTTGACCAAATATTTTTTTCATGATTTCTACCAATATTAACCTGGTACTAAACATGTTTCTTTATAAACTTCGTTAAATATTACAAAAGACCCTAAAACAAATATATAAGCCTTCTGTTTTTGTAAGAGGGCGTAATATTTAGATATTATAATGGAAATAATATCGCGGAACATTTTTCTTAAATACAATATGTAACGTTTTACCGAAACGGAGTAGAAAAATGTATGCAAATCATGCCAGGAAATGAAAAAACATGCGAGGAAAAAAATAGTTCTATGTAACATGCTGAGGATAATATTAGAGGAGTAGTCTTTTTTCAGATAAGAACAAAACCGATGACCGCTAGAACACAAAACACAATTAGTCTGTTATTTTTGTTACCCAAGTATACCGACTTACTATCTTTCAAGTTTGAAAATGTCAAGCTTCCACGTATCTGAAACGTCCTTCCAAATATCTGAAATCAACCTCACGCTACTGCTACATCCTTCCACGAATCTGAAACAACTACCAAAATCTTTGGCGTAGAACAAAAAGTTACACAGTTAACTGCACCTCCATTTTTATCTACTTCGGTCCACCAATAGCAGCCCTATGTTAGGGGCACACCTATGGCCTGTCAAATGGTCAAAAAATGAAACATTGCCAAATTCGTTCGTTTGAAGAGCTAATCTACAAACAAAAGCATGTAGTAGGGGTGGATTTCATTTGTGTCGTGTGATACATAGCAATAAAAGAAATACCAATATAAAAGATTCTTCCGAACAACTACAAAGTGAACAATACATTGATGGCTATTTGAGAAACAAAAATGTTTGATGTACTACTAAGAGAAGATATCTGTTAAGAAGTATCAACGGGGAGACACCAGAAAAGCGCACCAATAGACACCTCCTCTGAAGTACAACTTACTTTTATGTGGTGTGATTGTTGGTGGTCCTTGCGACGGAAAAAATTGGCATATGTCATCAAACTGAATCAGAAACAATTATCGTGATATGGAGAATAAAAACAGTAAGTTTTTCATTGCTTTGCATAATATATTTAAATTTGATTCATTTGTCGGCACATAATTTGCATGAAAAAAGAGAAAACATATAATGCTGGGAGGACAACATGGGAGCCTGATAATATAATCTAACAAAGGTTTACCCATATTATTTGGGTCACTGTACAACCACTGAAGATAGAGGGCCGCCAACTCAGCCGACCATGTTCTAATCTGAAGAATGTACTCCTACTAAAAATAAATCCACATAAGGTAGCTGCGAGAGAGTCTATGCTTATTCTCATATACATTTACAATGTCACAGTCACATCTACAGATGAGGATTTTGAGTGCTTATGGGTGGAGAGCAAAAGGGAAACATCCAAAATAAATATAATGAAACAAACGGGTCAAAATTTTAACACCTAATGTAAATTTGTCGCAATACAAATTGCCTTTGTAAAGTTCTTAAAGAAGTTAACACTATTTGTCATAAACTGTGTTTCCGGTTCTAGGCAACAGTACCACTATGTCCATATTCCGGCAGCATTTTCTTGTTCACGAACAATATTAGAGACCAAATGTAAGCTAAACAAAACAATAATCCTTCAGAATGGGTCCAATGCTGGATCAAGTAGAGAGGGAAGTTCACTTGCATGGATGTCATGGTCAGCCTGCACATAACCCCTTGTAGGTTCTTCTAGAAGAAACGTATCTGCCAGTTTTGACATTCGGCCAGACTGCACACAAATGTGTCAATGGTTGTATGTACGAAGTACCTGTTACAATCCAACCTTGTGGATTATCCCCAACAATTTTAAATAAGGAGATCACCTGAAATTAGCGATGTCTGAGTCGAAGAGAGGGTGCGAGGCTGCACTGTCGCAGAATGTTGCTTGCTCTTGCGGCAGAGGTCGCTTTACCATCTCATGTGGCCATAAAACATATCAGTCAGAGAAAGGCTGGGACATGGGATTGCTCCCATATAGAAATCACACCAAATGATTTAGCCTTAAGATATTATAATTTGGTAAAACTTAATACAATAATATATTCCACAACTGAGAGATAAAAACTGAGACTTGATAATGTATAAGATGACAGGAAGAAGTTAGCAACGCGTAGAGGGGTCACTTGATAATGTATAAGCTGACCCTTTTGTGAGACATCGCATGGAAACTGCACTTGACGAACGGTTAATACATGCTCCGAATCTTCAGCAACTTTTTTTGCTAGGATTGATGCACCTCCTCTCCGGTGGAGCAGAGGATCGATAGTTAGTCATACGACAACAGCTGAGGTTCACATGCTAGTGCATCAGCGATGACTCCGCCATGTGTCGCGCCCCAGTCACCGTGCGTGAGGATTTTTTTGATTTTAAGATGAGGAGTAGGTTATGAGTAGAGATAGTTGGGCATGACATCAGTCTGTAATAATCTTGCACATGCACGTCACATCTGATTAGAAGAGTAAGAAGCGTTGCGTACCTCATATTCCTGCGCACATAGCACCCAGAACGGCAGTGGTCCTCAGTTATGGTCGAATATTTACCTCGTTCTATGACAGATTCGCATGACCGGCACCATAGATCACTGTATTTACTCCGCGATTAGCCGAGTACATGGTCATTTTTCATGTCGCCGCAGGTTGGAGATGGAGCAATCATTGGAGGCTGCTACAGCAGGCCACTCGGCGTGCATGATGTGTAGGAGGCCATTCGTAGGCAAATTGAGGCGGACGAATCTCGATCTCGCTGCATGCCTGATGGCATAGGAGGCATACATGGCGGCGACGTGTGGTGTGAGGGCATGCGACCCTGATTGACCTTCATCTCACCTCTTGTATCTTTTTTTATCACGTGAACCTCTAGTATCTTAACTACATATTTTTTTAAGAAAGAAATCTTTAATAATCGGAGGAGACCAAGCAGACACGTCTCATGTTTGTGGCGTCGTGGGGACACGGACAACAGGTTGGCTATCATAATTAATCCAACGGCTGCACACATATTATACATTAATCTGATGGGTGAGAATTCTTAACTTTTAGGATTAATCTGGGTGCTTTATTTGGTGCCTCCAATTAGTAAATATAAGATAAAGCCGGACGGGAGAGACGAAACAAGTAGACAATTAGCTAGAAGCCAACTTGCCGAGAAGTTGATCCTCGCCGAGTTAGCAAAGCCCAACTCACATTGTATTTTGTATACTTCAGTCTTCAGCCCCGCCGTACCGAACCTAGGTAAATTTGGTGTTCTCGATTGTCATACTACCACGTTCCCCCACGTCTCTACCTGTAGGATCATGGCACCCCCGTCTATGATCCTTACTACGATGTCTCGATAGTTGGCGCCCACCATGGGCCAGCGACGTTAGGCATTATGTTTCGATCGGGGATACTCGGCGGAATCGACAGTACCATAACTGTCGGAAGCCTGGAACTCGACGACGACGTCGGGCGCTTGCTTGATAACGGATCGTACATGCCAGCACAGAATCACCTGGTAAGTGCCTGCGTTTTACCGATTGGATCTGCAAACATCTTTATCAGATTAACAGCAGAAGCAATGGGATTCTGTGGTGAAAGCAAATTTATCCCACCCGCCCTATACCCAGTTGAAGAAAACTATGACGCCGCATTCTGCTCAGATCGCCAATACCCCGCTGAAATTGCTGCTTATTTGGAGATGCCCGCAATCAGATCTCACTTCATTGGCATGGTGCAGTCCGAGGTCGCTGAAAACACGGAAGTAAGCAATCCCGTGGAAGAAGTAGAAAACAACAATCCCACAAAACAAGTGGAAGATCCGATACCCGTCAGTGAAACGACGAACTCGGAAGCCGACTCTGTATTGGCTGCGATAGAAGCAAGATTGGAGTCGGAACCTGGATCTGAGGACATAGATTTGGAAGACGAAGATGAAGACGCTTTCGAAAGAAAGGTCAAATCTATGAAGGGGAGCTTCCATGAAATACTTATGGCAAAGCCGACTGAAAACTCGGATGCCGAAGAAGATGAAGACCCCAAAACACCTCCACCAGATGAGGAAAGAGAGGATGGCGAAACCAGTCCCATCTATCCTGATGTCAACGAATTGACAGAAGAAGAACCTGGAAAAAAGCCTCCCTCTTAAAATAAAAAAAGAAGACCGCCAAGAAACTCCAGTACAAACTCCAGAAGAAAAAGTTAGCAGATACTGCTAATCAAAACCTGGAAGCAGGAGGAGAAAGCGGAGTCACACCTGTGGAGAAGAAAAGGAAAGAAATCCCTGTTCCCCAAATGTCGGAGCAGGACGAGATCGATCTGATCAAAACCCCAGTTGGACCTTACGAACCACCGGAAGTGCTGGAAGCCAGAAGGCAAGCCATTATGCGGCAGCAGCAACAACTATTCCGATCTCAAGAAAACCTCCTCAAATCCCAAGCTAATGTAAAAGCAAAGGAGGAGGAAATTGAAGAATTCGAAAGACGGAATATGTCCGAGATAAAACCCATGAGATTACCCGGAATTGCAAGGCCGGATGCGCTGCCTGCAAAACCCTTCTTGGTAAAGACAGGTTAACGGCGTAAACGCTAAGGGCGAACGCATCTACAAAACCGCAGCTGAAAACGTGGAAGCCGCGTTCGCCATCCTTAATGATGATATGTACTCCAAAGACGAAAAGCTTCACGGAGTGTATGTTTTCCTGGGAAAAGCATTACAACAGCAACAACGAGGACATGCAAGATCATAGAAGTTGCACGACGACTCGACCCTATGCAAAGCTGCCACATGCGCCGCTGGAGCACCTGGACCTGGCGAACCTGGAGATTCAGGCGATTCTAAGGAAAAGAAGGGAGATCCTAAGAAGGACAAGAAAATTCCGGATAATAGGGATGAAGCGTGCAGAACGGGATCCCATCTACCGAAAGGTGGAAATAATCCCCGTGATCACAAGGAACGGGAGGAACAAAACCGGAAAGACAAAAAAATGATGTCGCCTCTGAGACCCCCAGGTGAAATAGCCGGAAGATATGATAATCCTCACAGGCGTGAGAGATCCCGTACTCCTCCTAGGAACAAAGAAAGGCCATGGAGTAGAACTCCTCCTTATTCCAAAGGACACGACAACGGACGAAATAGGGATAACCCCGGAAGAGCGCACTCGCGCAACAATGGGCCAGAAAGGAGCAAATCCCCTTCTGTCCATTCAACCGGCAGATATTACGCACATGTCGATAAGGCAGAAAGAGACGATCTATACTTTGGACCTAAGTGCTTCACTGATAGGATCCGAAGAAAAACCCTATATTCTGGCTTTGCCAAAGTTGGTCCAACTTACCAAAAGTATACCGGAAGTACAAACCTGGACACATGGCTCTCAGATTACTATACTGCCGTTCAGATCAACAAAGGGACAGACTTGGAAGCGGTGAAATTTCTCCCCCTAATGTTGCTATATGGAGCCAGAGATTGGATGAACGGGCTCCCGTCAAGAACCGTGGATAGCTGGGATGATATGGCTAGAGTATTCGCTCAGCATTTTCGGGGTATGTACAAACGCCCTAGGAGCATCAACCAGCTAAACCGTTGCGTCCAGTTTGAAGACGAGTCGTATGTCGACTTTATATCAAGATGGACATCAATGAAGGATAGCTGCTCTGGAGTAAGTGATGTACAAGCAACACATGCTTCATGGTTGGTTCAAAGGAGCACAAAGATCTCATATCTATGCTTACTACCGCTAATGAGCACGCGGCGGCCGAAGAAGATATCGGAGCGAGAGGTGGAAATATTGATGCTTTGGTCCAGGCCAAAACGACACCACGTTCTGAAAAGAAGGCTACTCCAGAGGCACAGGCAAAACCCAAAGAAGTAAACACAACCTTTGGAAAGGGTAATGGCAGCAAATGGAAAGGATGAAGCACAGAGCTAATCTCCTACTCTAAGGAAGAGTGGGAAAAGATAAAGTCAGAAAACTGTGTCCACCATTCGCAATTTGGAAAGCCTACCCATACAAACGCGCAGTGCCGCCTCAACAAGCATATGAAGGGCACTGTAGGATCCGGGAATAAAGGAAAGAATTCCAAGAGGAAATTCAACAAGCAAAAGCCAGAAGCTGAGAAAGAAAAAAGTGAATCGGACACTGATGACAAAATTCAGGAACAACAGCGAAAAGGCTAGCCAAAATTCCCGAGAGTTGAAGCAGAATGTAACCTAACTTTCCCGGCAACTCCATCAGCAAAATAGGCGAAAAGAACACTTCGAGAAATTAACGCGGTGGTGCCTCCAACCCCCAAGTTCTTGAAGTATTCAAACACGCCAATTACCTGGGATTAGTCAGATCATCCCGGAAACATCCCAGAACCCGGCACATACGCTTTGGTAGTAAGCCCTATTGTTAAAAGCACTAGGCTCAAAAGAGTGCTGATGGATGGAGGATCCAGCATCAATATCATGTATCTGAGTACATTGAAACAACTGCATATTTCCGAGACTCCGCTCAGGCACATCAATATACGATTCCATGGTATTGTCCCTGGCAGGCAAGCATAGTCCCTAGGAGAAATTTACCTAGATGTAACCTTTGGAAGTAGAGAACATTTCCGCCAGGAAAAGATCTCATTCGAGGTGGTGCCGTTCGAAAGCGTTTATCACGCAATAATCGGACGTCCGGCTTTCCCAAATTCATGGCAAGATCATGTTATATTTATAACAAGCTGAAGATGCCAGGGACAAAAGGAGGAGTAATTACCATAACTGGAGATTACAAATTGGCGAACGAGCTGGAGAAAGGAAACACCCTTTGTGCTGAACAAGTGATCGCAAGGGAGAAATTGAAGGAGCTAGCTAAGGAATTTTCGCCGATGGAAATGCCGTCAGGAACAGAAAGTTGGAAGCCGACAGATAGCTTCAAGGCCTCCGAAAATACAAGACAAGTTGTCCTAGACCCCAAAGATCTGACAAAGTTTGTCGTAGTAGGAACTAGGATGACTGTCAAATAGGAAGACGCGCTCATGAAGTTCCTCCGTGAGAACTGGGATATTTTTGCCTGGTGTCCTGCGGACTTGCCGGGAGTACCCAGGGAACTTGCTGAGCATCAACTGAAAGTGATTCCAGGATCAGAACCCGTCAACCAAGGTGTCCGTCGTTTTGACGGAAGAAGACGGAAGGCTATTGGCAAGGAAATTATCCGGCTTTTAGCATCTCATTTTATCCAGGAGGTCATACATACTGATTGGTCTGCGAACCCAATATTATTCCCGAAGAAAGACAATATTGTTCTTAGGATGTGTATAGATTACACCGGTTTGAAAAAATTGTGTCCAAAAGATAGGTTCGCGTTACCGCGAATCGATCAAATAATAGATGCCACTGCTGGCTTTGAGCTTTTATGCTTTTTGGATGGTTATTCCGGGTACCATCAAATACGTATGTAAGAGGACGATCAAATAAAAACTTCCTTCATAACCCCGTATGGAACATACTATTACATAACCATGCCTTTTGGCTTGAACAACGCCGGTGCAACTTACCAGCGTTGCATGCAAAGATGCTTGCATAGTCAAATCGGCAAAAATGTCCATGTTTACGTGGATGACATTGCCGTATTTTCCAAGGAAAATAATACACTCCTTGAAGATCTACGAGAAACTTTCGAAAATTTACGCACTTATAAAATGAAGTTGAATCCATTAAAGTGCGTATTCGGGGTTCCCTTAGGAAAGCTTATGAGTTTTATCATTTCTCACAGAGGAATAGAAGTAAACCGGAAAAGAATAAGGCAATATTGAATATCACAAGGCCTACGTGCTTAGATGATGTCCAAAGATTAACGGGTTCTGCAGCCGCAGTTAGCAGGTTCATAAGCCGGGTAGGAGACAAAGGTCTGCCATTATACAAATTGTTGAAGAAATCCGACAAATTTGAATGGACAGAAGAGGCGGATAAAGCATTAACCGAGCTAAAAGAAACCTTGATGAAAGCTCCGATTTTTGGCATCCCCAAAAGATGAAGAACCCATGTTACTGTATCTTACAGCAACAAACAAGATTATTAGGGTAGTGATAATTGTGGAAAGGAGGAAGGACGAAAAAAGTATACCAGATCAATATCCAGTGTATTACGTTAGTGAAGTATTCTACGAGTCAAAGCAAAGGTACCCACATTATCAAAAACTGACATATGGCGTGTTATTTTCATCTCGAAAACTCCGCCATTATTTCCAAGGACATTCCATAACAGTGGTAAGCAAAGAACCACTAGGGGATATTATCAACAACGCGAACGCAACTGGCCGAGTAGCCAAATGGGGCATTGAGCTCGCTGCATTCCATATTAATTACCAACCCCGGACGACAATTAAATCCCAGGTGTTGGCAGATTTTGTCGCTGATTGGACAGAAGCAATGGAAAACACACCAATGCCGGAATCGGAATATTGGATCATGCATTTTGACGGATCCAAAATGAAGGAAGGTGCCGGAGCTGGTGTGGTGCTTAAATCTCCAAAACGTGACATTATGGAATATGTATTACAATTACACTTCAATGCCAGCAACAATATGGTAGAATACGAATCTTTGCTTCATGGCTTGCATATTGCAAAGGAAACAGGCGTCAAGCGCATAGTCTATTATGGTGACTCGGATTTAGTACATCATCAGCTAAACCAAACATGAGATGCCAAAAGCCCCATTATGGCCGAATATCGGAGAACTCTAGACGAGTTTGCCATTTGCTTCCTAGGATTTGAAGTACTTCATATCAAGAGGGAAGACAACTGGAACGCGGACGCATTAGCCCGCATGGGATCGGAAAGAGTGAAAACCGTACCACCTGGTGTGTTTGTCCAACATTTGCATGAACCATCAATCAAATGTGGAGATGTTGATTATCCTCCCGTTTCCGAGTCAATCGAAGTCCTACTTGTTAACCCGGATCGGACAATTCCATATTTAAACTTCTTAGTCGATTAGAATTTCCCGGATGGAGCAGACGAAGTCTTGCAAAGGCAGATAAAATGCCGATGCAAAGGATACACGGTAATTAATGGTTGCCTGTATAAACGAAGTACTATCGGAATTTTTCAGCGGTGTATTTCACCGGAAGAAGGACGAGAAATATTGCAAGAAATCCATGCAGGGGATTGAGGACATCATGCTCAATCAAAAAGCCTAGTCAAAAAAGCATTCCGCGCAGGGTTTTTCTGGTTGACAGCCAAGACAGATGTAGAGTACATAGTAAACACATGTGCCTGATGCTAGAATTACACCAAGCAGGCGAATATTCCAGCTCAAGCACTCAAAACTATCCCTATAACATGGCCATTTGCGTTCTGGTGGCTAGATATGATGAGGCCATTCAAAACTGCAAGAGGCGGACTTACACATCTACTCGTTGCAGTAGATAAGTATACCAATTGGGTGGAGGCAAAACCCATCAAAAAACTTGACGGTGTGACTGCCAGAAATTTCATCATTGACATAGTCATGAGATACGGCGTTCCACACAGCATAATCACATGTAACGGGACAAATTTCTCTATTGGAGAGTTGGCAAAATATTGCCGACAAACGGGAATTCGCCTAGATCTAGCATCTGTGATACACCCACAATCCAATGGACAGGTTGAGCGAATGAATAGTTCTATCCTGCAAGGAATACGCCCAAGACTCGAATCTCCTCTTCAGAGAGCAGCTGGAGCATGTGTAGAATAATTGACTTCCGTGCTTTGGAGTATTCGAACGGCGCCAAATATATGAACTGTACAAACCCTGTTTTTTCTGGTTTATGCCGCAGAAGCAGTGCTTCCCACGAACATGCTCCATGATAGCCCAATAGTGCTACATACGAAGACTTGGATGCTGAAAACGCATGACAGGATGCCGTCGATCTCTTAGAAGAAGAACGAGAGCTTGTGCTATAAAGATCCGCCATTTATCAGCAAGGACTGCGATGATATCATAGTCGGAAAATCAAACACCATTCTTTCAAAGAAGGTGACCTAGTGCTAATATTGGTGTAGGAAAGAAAGCACAAATTAGCCCCAGTTTGGGAGGGACCGTTCGTCATTAGCAAGGATATGAAAAACGGATCATACTATCTTGTAGATATTAGGGATACGGAAGATGATCCTAAAAGACCGAATCGCAAAAGAAAGAGAAAGATAGATGTCGAACTAGGAGAGACAACGAGACCCTGGAGCATCCAGCAGTTACGCCCCTTCTACACTTAGTTCAATTTCTATGTAAACATCTTTGAAATCATGAAATAAAGTTACCGAAATTCATTCATTAATGTTTTATCTTTTCATTTTCATACAAAGCATAAGTCCGTCTTATCTATTTCCCAATGATCTTTCAAAATACTCAATGTAAACCCGAATTGTTCTTGCATGCTCGGAGTTATAAAACTGAATACTTTGCAGCCTAAGGAGGCTTAAGGAAACCCAGATTGTGCCTGCCTGCCTGAGTTTCATACATTTTCAATATTCCTTACTTTTTCTTAAGTATTAATGATTGTTTCTAGGTTGGGTCACTGAAATTAGTAAGTAAAAATGCCTTAGCACAATCCATGTTTCCGAGTTTCGACTGATAGGTTAAACCCAATCACTTGGCATGAAAATTACGTACTATTGAGCCATTTCAACACTAAGGACAGTCAAAGCATATAAACCAGAGAACTTAGAAGGCAAAGGAATTAAAACCCGAAAAAACTTGCAAAGACACAATTTTTACTCCAAAAGGGGATGCTTGTTTATAAAAATCATCGATAGCATTACAATGGATATTACATTGATAGAATAGTAATGCTTCTATTTTCTCCTGCTAACTACTCAGGAATCAGGTGGCCTCCTTAGACTCCGAGTCCTCCTCTTCGCTGCTAGGGTATTCGGGAGTTGCCGAAATTTCCTCCTCTGGGTAGAAGGTGGAGATCGACACCATCTGCGCTATCTTTGTAGCGTGCCCTTTGACAGAGTCGAAGATGCTGGCTCGCTGCACTTCCGTGTATTCTTGGGGGTTACCAGTCGCCACACGCCAAGATTTGGCGGTGGTGTAGTGCATACGCATTAGCCCAAGGGCC
The DNA here is from genome assembly GCA_028641055.1 of Alopecurus myosuroides. Classification (NCBI taxonomy): domain Eukaryota; kingdom Viridiplantae; phylum Streptophyta; class Magnoliopsida; order Poales; family Poaceae; genus Alopecurus; species Alopecurus myosuroides. The sequence goes on along the minus strand of CM054057.1, from coordinate 367,098,661 downwards.
ATGCAAGCACCACCGCGAGCCGCGGAACAGAACCAGGACTCCTTCTTGTTTGCCACCTCCTCGATCACTTCTGGAAGCTTGCTAACTTCCGAGACTTCTCCTGCTTTGTCCGGAATGTACTTGTTGACAAGTAGCATCCCCGCAGTCTTCAGTGCGGCGAAGATCCTCCCGAAAGCCCGGATTCTATCAATCCGGGTAAGCAAGGGGTTTCTCTCTGTTTAAATCAACAATAAAAAGTTAGAAAAAAACAGAGGAGAAAAAAGCAACATACTGTAAAAAGTGTAAGGAAACAATCCGGTAAAAGACTAAAATCTTACCGAGAATCTTGTACATTTCAATGCCTTCTTCAAGGTGTTGATTTAGCACATTCTCCAGGTCTCGGATGGTGGGCTTGTCCTTCTCGACCTAAGCAGAAGCCTTGGAATCGGCAATCCCGACAACCAGTTGGCTGGCCTCCAGGTCCTTCTTGAGATTTACATTGATTTGATAAAGCTCCGAGTTTTCCTTTCGGAGGTTATCGGCATTGCCGGCATCTTCTGCAATTTTCTTGGCTTTTGCCAAAGAAGCTGAAAAGCAAGAAAAATGAAGAGTTCAAAACTCGGAAAATGACTTAGAAAATTTCTCACAAAAACAGCAGTGCGAAAGAATGAAAAATTTACCTGCTGTTTCCTTCAGCTCACGGTGAACAGATGCCAATTCCGAGTCTTTGTCTTCAAGAATTCCAAGGAGATTTTTCACCTCCTTGTTCTTGATGGTAAGTTTACTGAAAACTTCCATGTTAATCGTCTTGATAGTTTGCTGAAACATGGACAAAAGAAATAACGCTTAAGTAAAAAACAAGCAAAAACAGAAAGAAAGCATTCAGTCAAAAAAGAATACAATTGGCTAAATGCTTAGGGGCTAGAGATATTTACCTGGCTCATTCTTGTAGGACTTGACATATTTTCGTTAAATTCCTTTGCGTATTCGGCAAAGAGAATACCAATGAGCGACCAAGAAATTGACAACCTCCGGATGTAGATTTCCTATCGGTCTTCTCGCCCGCATAGTCCGCATCCGAATACCCAATGAGCTGAAAGCGTGAACCCTTGGGATACCAAAGACCAAAGTTTGGGGTATGAACTAAATATCGAAAGATGCGCTTGACCGCTTCAAAATGACTTTGTCTCGGAGAGGCTTGAAACCTTGCACATTTACCTACGCTATACATAATATCGGGTCTAGATGCACAAAGGTAGAGCAAGGAGCCAATCATGGAGTGGTATACCTTTTGATCTACCTATTTACCATTTGGGTCGGGTTTCAAGTCAATAGTCGTGGACATGGGAGTCTTCATGGGCTTGGCGTCATGCATGTTGAAACGCTTGAGCATATCTTGAGTATACTTGGCTTGCTTGATGAATGTGCCTTCGGGATGTTGCTTGATCTCAAAGCCAAGAAAATACTCTAACTCCCCCATCATAGACATCTCGAATTTGTCCGTCATAAGCTTTCAAAACTCTTCATTGAATGCGATGTTAGTCGAACCAAAGATGATATCATCCACATAGAGTTGACATATGAACAAGTCACCCCCAACCTTTATGGTGAAAAGGGTGGGATCGATTAAACCAACATTGAACCCACGATCCACTAAAAACTCTTTAAGCTGCTCGTACCACGCACGTGGAGCTTGTTTAAGTCCATAGAGTGCCTTTTCGAGTTTGTAGACATGATCGGGGTGGTTGGGATCCTCGAAACCCGGAGGTTTCTTGACGTAAACCAACTCGTGGATAGGACCATTCAAAAATGCACTTTTAACATCCATTTGTTGCAATTTAAAGTTGTGATGAGAAGCATATGCAAGTAAGATGCGGATGTATTCAAGAAGAGCTACGAGAGCGAAAGTTTCACCGAAATCGACACCTTCGACTTGAGAGAAGCCTTGAGCTACCAATCTAGCTTTGTTGCGAATGACGATGCCATCCTTGTCTTGTTTGTTCTTGAAGATCCACTTGGTGCCGATGACGTTCTTGCAATCTTTTGGCCTTGGCACCAACTTCCACACCTTGTTGCGCTCGAAGTTGTTGAGTTCTTCGTGCATAGCTTCAATCCAATCTTGATCTTCAAGAGCTTCATAGACCTTCTTTGGTTCAAGATGAGAGACGAAAGCATGAGCCTTGCTAAAATCCGCCAATTGCCTCCTTGTGACGACCCTTCCACGAACTTGTCCAAGAATCATGTCCTCCGTATGACCGGCATGGGCAAGATTATCAAGTCTTCTCTTTGCCCTACGAGCTAGCATCTCCTCCAAAGTTTCCTTGGATAGCACTTGATCATCACCTTCATCATCGGAGTCTTGTCCACCTTGATGTTGATCATCAACGGGAGGTGGATCCCTTATGTGTCGAGTGGTATCATCACCATGAGAATCTTGTTCTTGTCCTTCATTGTGAACTTGGCCTTCATCATGAGCTTGGCCTTGAGTGTGAGCTTGGCCTTGATTGATCGAATGATCTTGATCGTTACCTTGGCCTTGATTTGAAGCATGAGGGCTTGGTGTATCTTGTTTGGTAGCTTGGGTATCAATGGGTGTAGTCAATGGATCCACTTGAGTGGAGCATAGTCCTTCTCCCTCCGTCATCCTGTAACCCTCAATGGGGATTATTTCACCAATCCCCATTCTTCTTATGAAGATGGGAGGAATTGCATCTCCTACAACACCATGATCTATACGGCCCCCTTGGGACCCATTATCCTCATCAAACACCACGTCTATAGCTTCTTCAACTTGTCCGGTGGACTTGTTGTAGACTCTATAGGCGTGAGCGTTTGTGGCATAACCAACAAAGATACCCTCATAGGATTTAGTCTCGAATTTCGAGAAACGTTTACCTCTCTTACGGATGAAGCACTTGCACCCAAAGACCTTGAAGTATGAAACATCCGGCTTCTTGCCCGTGAGAATCTCATAAAGGGTCTTGTTCAAGATCTTGCGGAGATACAATCGGTTGCTAGCGTGACAAGCGGTGGAGACGGCCTCGGCCCAAAAATTATAAGGAGAAGAGAACTCCACAATCATGGTTCGAGCCGCATCCATTAGTGTCCGATTCTTTATCTCCGCCACACCATTTCGTTGAGGGGTGTAGGGAGTGGAATATTGATGAGCAATTCCTTCCTCGCTAAGAAATCCCTCCACTGTGTAGTTCTTGAACTCGGAGCCGTTATCACTTCGGATAGCCATCATGCTCGTATTGTGTTGGCGCTCCACCAAAGTGATGAACTCGATGACCCGCTTTTGAGTCTCACTCTTCCTCTTGAAGAAGTACACCCAACAATATCGTGAATAGTCATCCACAATCACCAAGCAATACTTATAGCCTCTAATACTATCATATGATAGAGGACCAAAGAGGTCCAAGTGAATGAGCTCAAGGATTCTTGAGGTGGTGATGTTTGTCTTGGTTGGGTGAGCTTCTCCAAGTTGTTTTCCAAGAACGCAAGAGCTACACACACGATCTTTGGCAAACTTAGCATTTGTTAGTCCTAGAACATGATTGCCACTTTGTAGGTCATGCAACGTCCTCATATTGGTGTGGGCTAACCGGCAATGCCATAGCCAACCCACATCAACTTTAGCCATTAGGCATGTCGCGGCACACGTGTCTCCGTTAGAGAAGTCCACTACATACATGCTGTTCTCGACATGCCGAACAAAAGCTACTTTAAGAGTCGTTTCCCAAGTGACAATCACATTCTCTTTATTAAAGAACGAGGTAAAACCACTTTTAGCAAGTTGAAGAACCGATATGAGATTATAGCCAAGGGACTCAACAAGAAGAACATTCTCAATTGACAAGTCATTTGAGATTTACCTTGCCTCGTCCCAATACCTTTAGTTCGGAGTTATCACCAATAGTGACGGAATTGTGATGAGGTAATGGATGATGTAGATCGCTCATTGCGTCATTGCTTCCGGTCATATGTTGGGATGCACCACTATCCATCGTCCATTTGCTCGAACCGGAAGCACTCGCCTACAAAAGATTAGTGTCTTGATTTAGGTACCCATTGTTGAATGAGTCCTCTTTTGTTAGCGACAAGGGTCTTTAGAACCCAAATACTCCAATGGTAATCATCACCATACGAAGTACCAACATATTTAGCATACACATGACCATCTCTAGATTTCATAAGAACATAGGATGGGTTGTATTTTCCGGCAAAGTCATTATGAGTGGTGCTCCCCCTAGAGGTGTCACCACCCACAATGGTGTTGATCTCCTTTTCCTTGGCCACCTCTCCCTCTTTCACAAATCTTACTTCTTGTGAGGAAGAGGTGACCTTCTTCTTGTTCTTCTTCTTGTACTTCTTCTTTGACTTGGCTACATAGACAAGTCCCTCCTTCCCATTTGTGACTTGTTGAGGGGTCACATCATTGAGATTCTTCTCACTTCCTACAAGATTAGTTGCACTACACGAGATGATAGGCAATGTATTCATGCAAGTAGATGAGGATGACATAGCTTTCTTGTTTGATTGTTGATCTAGGAGATTGTCACGAGACTTGGTTAGCTTGTCATGAATTTCTTTAAGAGATATGAACTCCTTTTTTAGTTTTTCATGACTAGCAACTAATTCCTCGTGAACAATTCCTAGCTTCAACTCTTCATGTTCAAGAGTTTTAATTATCGCAAGATATTGTGTGTTATCATTCTTAAGCTTAGAGACACTCATGGCAAAGTTTTCTTCAAGACTAGACAATTTCTCCTCAAGTGATGCACGAATGGAACGCTCATTTTCAAGAGCCTTTTCTAGCTCTTTGTCATTGCAAGAGTGACCTCCATGGATTTCTAAGGTCATGATAATTTCCTCCTTTTCATCTACAAGAGAGTTAGCCTCATCAAGTTTTCGTAAGAGGGAATTTACTTTCTCCTTAGTATCACCTTTGAGGCTAGCTAGCCAAATGCCTAACTCTTTGGCCTCACTATCCTCCTCACAAACATTCTCAACACAATCCAATAATGAAGGAGGGTTAGTGGTAATGGTCTTAGAGTTAGGAGAGCGTACTGAAGTGGCTTTTGCCATAATACATGTAGGTCGGGTATCCACAATCTCATTGGGGGATTCAAATAAGGAAATCGATGAAGATGACGCGGTGGCAACGGAGACGTGGGCCACTCCCACCACTTCATCTTCTCCTTCATCTCCGGAGATATAGGTTTCTAGAACCGCCGTTTCTTGAACGTAGAGGGCCCTTGGCACTCTTCTAGCAAAGTTCTTGTTTTGTGGAGCCTTGGCCTTGTTTTTGCGAACAAGCTTGCCTTCATTTTCTTCTCTTGGCTCAAAGGGGCACTCCTTCACGAAATGGTTTGCGCTACCACAGTTGTAACATGTCCTTGGGCGCTCCCCCTTCTTCTTGTAGTTCTTGTTTTGTGGAGGTCTTGGAGAGCCGGCCTTGTGAGCTTCCCATATCTTCCAATATCCATGCATAGAGAGAGCAATGCACTTGTGAGCTCCCGTATAGGTGTCTTCATAGTCTTCCTCATCATCATCTTCTTCTTTACTTTCATCAACTCGAGCCATTTCCTTTGACTTCAACGCGAGGTTGGGTGACTTTCCCATCCCTCTAGAGCGATCTAGAGCATCATCCACACTCTTGTGTGATAGAGAGATGGAGATGAACTCACTAAGAACACCAATGGAGTTGAGAGTGTTGTAGTCCGCTCTTGTTCGGATGCTAGTGGAGAGATTCTTCTCAAAGGGTGTGATGGCCTTGACAAATTTCCTGTTTATCCACTCATCGGAGATCTCTTCCTTTCCAAAGTCTCTCAATTGGTTGGCGAGAGTGACAACTCTTCTATAGAGCTCTTCGGGAGTCTCATCCTCTTGCATGACGAAGTTCTCGGAGTTGTCAATGGCCACATCATACTTGGAAGATTGAATGCTAGCATTTCCTTGAAACAAGGTGTCAACTTTGTCCCAAGCTTCCTTGGCGGTCTTGCAACCACGCATGTGAGTGAGATGCTCCCTTGGGAGAGCCTTCTGGATAAAAACGAGAGCAGTCTTGTTGAGTTGAGATTCCACATCCTCCCTTGGAGTCAAGTTGCTCGGGTCATGCGGATGAAATCCATGAATCACACTCCTCCACAATGCGGTGCACGATCCAGAAATATGGGACTCCATTTCAAACTTCCAAGAAGAGAATTCATTAGTGTTAAGCATGGGAGGAAGTCCAACATTAAGAATGTGTGGCATGGAAACAATTGGGTGAATGGTGTCATAATTTTGAGGAGGTGGAACTTGTGCGTGGACCTCGGAACCATTAGCCGTTTGAGACTTGGAGCCACCGGAACTCTCCTTTGCCTTGGCTTTAGCCTTTTGTGTGGCTTTAGCCTTAGCTTTGGCAATGTTCTCCTCGATTTGGGAATCGTCAGGAATCGTCTCCTCTTCCGAACTATCCTCATCGGAGACATGGGGAGAGTTCGATAGCCCCTTAGGTTTACCCATCATGTTCTCCAACATCTTCTTGATGGAGGAAACCTCCGAGCCTACACTAGAGCTAACCTTGGACAATTGGGTTTGGATAGTACAAACCGTTGTCTCTAGGTTAGCTATAGTGTCGGCTATTTTGGAGAGCTCCTCCTTAGAAGATTCGGGATCATCTCCGTTGACCATGATAATCTTAGGCGGTTCAGCCCGATAAAAGAGCCGATGCTTTGATACCAATTGAAAGTACACAAAGGTCAACTAGGGGGGGGTGAATAGATGAACTACAAATTTTAATCCTTTTTCAATTTTAGTGGGGGCTTTGGAAAGATAATAACTTGGTTATCTAGATGTGCAACTAAGTAGACACCCTATATGACAAATAACGAGTAGCAACGGAAGTAAATGCAAGGAACAAGATAACCACAAGTGAAAAACACGGGGACAAGGATATGTTTCCTGTAGTTCCTTCTTGAAAGAAGTACGTCTACGTTGGAGAGGTGGGGAGCCACCTAGGCGCTCCTCAATAGCACGGATGTGCACACCTTGTTCTCCTTGAGCTTCCCCGGTGAGGGAGATTCTCGTTTCTACTGTGAGGTCGACTTGAAGGCGTTGACCAAACCTTTACAAGTGGTTGAGGCTACTCCACAAGTGAGATGGAGGCTCTCGACAATCCGAATCTTCTTGCTACAAGGTGGAAGCTACAAGCACTAGGGTTTCCCTTGGATGACAAAGCAACCAAGAGATTACAAGATCCCAAGAGGTATGGTGTGGGAATACAATTTTTGGCTTGGTAGAAAGGTAGATCTAGTCCTCCTCCATGAGATCCTTTAAGGGCATCGAGTTTGGTTGGAGGAGGAGGGAGATCGGGGCGTTTTGAGCTCTACAACAATGGAGGAGAGAGAGGAATGGACGAACTGGCTATCTAGAGGAAGAAGAGAGCTATTTATAGGCTCCTCCAATTTCTGACCGTTGCAGTGTGCCAGGGCCGGAATATTCTGGTGTTAATACCGGAAATTTCCGGTGTGAACTGGCCGGATATTTGAATAGTCCCGGGGGGCGAAAATTTGAATCTTCCGGGGGCGCAAAATTTCGCCCAATGTTCCGCCCCCATCTCTGTGCGCGGGCAGCAGCCGCGCGCTGAAAACTGCTAAGGACCAGAGGCCGGATATTTGAATTATCCGGGGGTGGATATTTGAATAATTCGGGCACGGAATTTTCCGGCCAATAATCCGCCCCCCTCTTTGTGCGCGGGCAACTGGGAGAGCTCCAATTTCTGCTAAGTACCAGAGGGCCAGAAATTTGCCCCAGAAATTTCCGGTGCAAATATCCGCCCTAGCTTCTGTGCGCGGGCAGTGGGAGAAAAACTCAATTCCTTTGACATGGCCAGAGAGCCCGGAATATTCCGGTGCAGGGGCCGGAAATTCCGCCCCATAAGCACCGGAAATTCCGGTGTAGACAGTGAAAAATCCGGTGGCAATAAATCCAATTTTAAGAACTCCTCTTTGAATCTTTGTATGTATTAATCAATAATCATCTTGACTAACAGCTGCATAGACTCAAACATCATTATTAGAGAGAGGATACCCGCGTTGTTATCATCACCAAAATCATTAGAGGGATCATGAGCTTTCACCTACACAATACAATCAAATCACTTTGACCCAACGAAGCAGTGAGGTTATCAATCTCACCGGTTTTAGACACAAAGAGGTTAAACGTATGGTGTGGAAAACAGTATGAAAGCAGTAGGTGTTTTATTAGTATGAGGAAAAAATACTGGGGTCCACAATTTACTAGTGGTGTCTCTCCGTGAAAGATAAATAACATGTGTGGTGGACAAATTACAGCTGGGCAATTGACAGAAATGAAGGCTGCACCGTAGTGCATATGCAAGACATAAAGATTACTATGTAATTCATGCGGGCATTACAAAAAAAAATAGACCGTTATCCAACAACATCTATGACTAATGTCAGGTATATACCGATTAGGGGTATACCCAGCATTGTCCTAAAGAGCCGGATTACCAGGGTGGCCTGATTGTTAATAGATCACAGTCCATTAGGCGGCCCAGTAAGCTGACGCGCAGAAGCCGGATTCTAGAAGAACCCGGACCATGGCCCACGTGGTGCGGCTTGGAGTAGAAGGCGGATTACTGCCTTCGGAGAAGAACGAGAGAGAGGAAGCTAGAAGCCAACTCGCCGAGAAATTTGTGACGCCCCGAGATCGGGCACTATGCAGATTTCAGCATTCCCGCCAAAATCCACATAATAACCGATTCCAGGTTGCCACTTGTGATAACATTACAACAGTTCACGAATAATCCACAACAACAACAGAAAAGATATATACAAGAGGACTCAAACAAGCCAAGGATACAACTGATACAATACAAAGATCCAAATAACAGCGGAAGAAACAACATAGCGTCCGACTACGGACAAGATACAAATTGGACTAAGAGTCCTGAAGATAACCGAGAGCGTCCAATCCCTGCCCAGGCCAAGCCGGAGGGATTCCCAAGCTAACGTCGTCAGACTTCAAACCTGTTGACTGCAATGTTGAATATGCAGCCACGAAAAAGATTCGTGGGTCAGTATGGTTAAGTACTGGCAAGTGGATACACCATACTCACAGAGATACCGGCGTAACCAGTCATCACAAGATACAAATACTTTGGGATCAACGGAAAGGAGGGGATTATTGCAAATAAGCGACAGCGGGCTGCACTAACCAACTACAGAGACTCACTATAACATCCGGCTAAAAGAGGGGGATAAGATAGCGTGTCGAAACCAACTACAACTACTCACCAAACAAACCCATCCAATGTTACCCCCTACTAAGGAAGCAACCCAAGGATAACTCACACTGTTGGATTAAGGATGGATCAAGTTATTGTGTCAATAAGACTATTACTAGTCAGGTATCATTAGTTAGGTGTAAGTTGTTCTGAGTACTTGTTAGCCAGTACTTTCACCAAGTCAACCATAACCGCGGAAAACACGGCTTCTCGAGAAGATTTAACCCTGCAGGGGTGCACCAATTTGGCCGTACACGTAAGAATAACCCGCCAGACGGGGGATCAACCCACCAAGCGAGGTACTCAACACAACCCAACTCTGCTTCGCATCAAGCCCAAAGAACCACGTGCTGTGCGTGCGCGGCTAATCGAGCCCCCACGAAGAAAAGGGGGACCCTCATAGCACTGGAAGACCACGCCGCCCTAAATGCCGACTACAAAAGTTCCACCCTGGCCTCGGGTTCGCACCTGCATATGCATGCATCAAATGGAAAGCCCGAACTAAGTGTGGCGATTTGGACGAGATGCGAATCGAGTCAAATTGAGGGGGGCGCCCATACTCGCTTCCCACATGCGGTTAGTGCGCTCATCATGGATCAGTAGACAAGACCCTTTTCCTAATTAGGGTCGACACTAGCAGGCTTCAAAACCACGCCGGGCCTCCTGCCGGTGCCTTATCATCAAATTATTATTACCCAAAACATTAACATGTTGTTGATTGAATTGAAACCCAACTATCAAACTAAACAGGTGATAAGACGGACAACAAGACTCGAGCACAAACAAATCTAAGCATGCAACTACGACACGAGGGCCAACAAGGTAAACAAACAACAGTTGATAGGAAGTGGAAGGAAGGTTATATCATGGCTGCAAGGTAAACATATAATAGGATCGAGACACAAGCATCGAATCAACAGGCTAGAATAAGAACAACGGAAAGAATCGGTAACAAGTGATGAAAGGTAGCCATTTGGCAGCAAGTGAGTATACTTGCCTGGAATCCAGCAAGTAGAGGTACATCCACAGCACTTGTCGTTGCTCACATCATCTCAACGTCCTATCCGGGAGGAAGCAACGAACCTCGAACAAACACCGGATGCAACAATTACTTCTACGGCAAAAGATCCAGCATGATCCTATTTTACATGCATGGCATGGCAAGATGCAACAGGGGAAACAACTTAAGCAATTTAATCGGAACCGGAGTCCGGAGAAATAGGAATTGGTTCAAGTTGTTTATCCACACAACAATTTAAATGTTGTTTAGCATGGAAAACAGTAAATAGGTGAGTTAAGCAATATTAAATGGAATAGGGCAACAATTGAATTAAATACCCCAACACATTCCATATTTATTTATTATATGAACATACATAACACTACTACAAATGCAACATGCAAGGTGCAAACATGAACATGGATGGCATGAACAGATTAAGTGCATTTTTCGGGTATGAAAACATATTTTATTTGTTGGATTTGGAATTAAAATGAGCAAGTTATCAATTTAGCAATTTTAATGCATTAATTAAGAAATAGTTGTTTTCAGCAATTTAAATTATTCAAAATAGAAAACAAAGTTGATATTTGCAAAGTTTAGATAATTTTGATTGGAAAACATATTTTACTTTTCAAATTTGGAGTTAAAATGAATTAGTTATGATTTTTGCAATTAAATCAATTTAAATTGAGCCGGAAGCCCAACATTTAATTTAGGAGGTTCAAGTTATTTATTTACCCATCAAGATTAAATTTTTTTTAACATGGAGTGACAAGGGTATAGATGAGATACACAATTGAAATGGAACCGGGACAATATTTAATTATCCCAACTCATTCCATAATTATTTATTAGGTGACATTACTATACCCCGAAACCCACAAGATGCAAAGCAAACATGATGCGGTGACATTTTAAATATAGTTGATACGTTATAGAAAATAGGGCATAAATATATAAGGGTTTGGGTTCGCACGGGTGGAGAGGATCTTCGGGTTCGGCGCCGGTGTCTTCGGGGTGTAGGGGAAGTGGAAGAAGAGGAGGTAGACGAAGTCGTCGTAGCAGGGGAAGTAGACATTCCGTTGTCGATGTAGTCGAAGTCGAGGTCTTCGGGTCATAGAGGAAGTAGTCGACGTCGGGGAAGTAGTCGTACTCGTTCCGTAGTGGTAGTAGTTGTTCACGTCCGGAGTCGGGGTAGTTGTGGCGGAATCGCGCCATCATCATCTCCGGGGTCGGTGACGAACTTGGCGGTTCAGGTCATGGGGTTCACGACATCGTCTCCCGGACACGCACGAAGGCGGCCAACGCAAAACGGACACGGCAATGAAAGATGTCCACCCCGTCGTTGTGGAACTTTTCGATGAAGGCCGTGTCGTCGAGGTACGGGTCGGGGAGGATCTTGGCGGCGTCACGGTTATCCACGACACGGGCGCGAAGGCCTCGGCCACAACAACTGTAACACATGCACATACGGATACCCGGGATGCACCACTCTTCTTGCGGGACTTCTGCCGAACACACGGCGGGCAGCAGATGTTCGGGTACGTGTCGCCAGCAGCTCGTGGAGGTGGTCGGCGAGAAGCAGAAACTCCATCTCCTTGTCTGCAACGGAGCAGGAGCTCCATCTGCGTTGGTCGTATGCCGCCGCTGCTGCTTGTTCAGCCCTGGGGCTGGTGCGTCGAGCCTAGGAGCAGGGGAGAGGGAGCAGCCGGAGGGGCGTCGTCGGCGACGGGAAGAGGAGGGCGGAGATGGCGACGGGGCTCGCCGACCCTTGGCAGGGTGATGGAGGAGGGGGGCTTGGGGAGCAGCTCCGGTGGCGGCCGGCCGTGGCAGAGGAGGTGACGTCCGGCGGTGGGGAGGGAGCTTGAGAGGGGCGCGGCCAGGGAATGGAGGCGACGGGAGAGGGCGGCGGCGCTCGGCCTAGAGGAGGGCAGGTGAGAGGGAGGCGGACGGGAGGAGCGAGGAGGAGGCGGGCGAGGGAGGAGGACGCAGCGAGGCTCGGGAGGAAGGAGGACGAGGGGATCGGACGATCCCCTCCTGGCGGCGCTCGATACGGACAGGAGGAAGCCAGGGTTGGCCCTCCTCGCGTGGGGGTGCGTGCGTGTGTTCGGTGGTTGGGGTGTTGCGTGCGTGTGTTTCTGGGGTGGGTGTGTGCGTGCGTTGGGGTGGGCTTAGGGTTTGGGTGGGGTGGCCGGCTGGGCCTTAGATGGCCCAGTTCGGTTGCCTCCCCCAACAGATGTTTATTTATTTTTTTTATTTTTTTTCAGGAATGAATAAGAGGGAATTTTGGGAGGGTTTTGAAGAAGAAAAACATGAGTAAAATAATTTGGATAAAACAGTAACTTACATGATAATTCCTTTGAACATTTTTAATGCACCAAAAATATTTTCGAGTTGACAATTAAAAATAGGTTTGAGAGAAAGCAATTTTAAGGGTTTAAAAAAAATGCAATGCACGATGCCATGATGCGAAAAAGAAAACAAACAATCTAGTGGGGGAGAAAAAAAATCCCCGGGCGTTACAGACGACACCACTAACAAGGGATTGCACCCTCGCAATCCACCTGCTAGCCCGGGAGGGGAAAGAAGTTCGACTATCGATGCTTCCAGTTGATCTCCTCGACACCACTAACAAGGGATTCTTGCTCGAAGTGATGACGATGTTCTTCCACCAGGAATCTTCCGATGATCGAACCTATTAGGTTAAATGCTCAGAAAACGTCCACCCACGTAGGATCCTAACACTTTGAAAGATAGACAAGGGGGGAGACTCCAAAACAAATAAGATGGGAGGGGAAATAGAATAGAGATAAGAAGAAAACAAGAATCCTATTGAGATGTTTTTCCAAAATAGTTTAGCAGAAATAGTTTTTGACATTCTAGAAACAACGACCGTTAGCGAGGTTATCCTACAGGCTTTGCGGACCCGTTGCTTCGATAACCATTCATATCGAAACAATCTCGGGAATCGGAACCGAGGCTCTGATACCATTTTGTGACGCCCCGAGATCGGGCACTATGCAGATTTCAGCATTCCCGCCAAAATCCACATAATAACCGATTCCAGGTTGCCACTTTGTATAACATTACAACAGTTCACGAATAATCCACAACAACAACAGAAAAGATATATACAAGAGGACTCAAACGAGCCAAGGATACAACTGATACAATACAAAGATCCAAATAACAGCGGAAGAAACAACATAGCGTCCGACTACGGACAAGATACAAATTGGACTAAGAGTCCTGAAGATAACCGAGAGCGTCCAATCCCTGCCCAGGCCAAGCCGGAGGGATTCCCAAGCTAACGTCGTTAGACTTCAAACCTATTGACTGCAATGTTGAATATGCAGCCACGAAAAAGATTCGTGGGTCAGTACGGTTAAGTACTGGCAAGTGGATAAACCATACTCACAGAGATACCGGCATAACCAGTCATCACAAGATACAAATACTTTGGGATCAACGGGAAGGAGGGGATTATTGCAAATAAGCGACAGCGGGCTGCACTAACCAACTACAGAGACTCACTATAACATCCGGCTAAAAGAGGGGGATAAGATAGCGTGTCGAAACCAACTACAACTACTCACCAAACAAACCCATCCAATGTTACCCCCTACTAAGGAAGCAACCCAAGGATAACTCACACTGTTGGATTAAGGATGGATCAAGTTATTGTGTCAATAAGACTATTACTAGTCAGGTATCATTAGTTAGGTGTAAGTTGTTCTGAGTACTTGTTAGCCAGTACTTTCACCAAGTCAACCATAACCGCGGAAAACACGGCTTCCCGAGAAGATTTAACCCTGCAGGGGTGCACCAATTTGGCCGTACACGTAAGAATAACCCGCCAGACGGGGGATCAACCCACCAAGCGAGGTACTCAACACAACCCAACTCTGCTTCGCATCAAGCCCAAAGAACCACGTGCTGTGCGTGCGCGGCTAATCGAGCCCCCACGAAGAAAAGGGGGACCCTCATAGCACTGGAAGACCACGCCGCCCTAAATGCCGACTACAAAAGTTCCACCCTGGCCTCGGGTTCGCACCTGCATATGCATGCATCAAATGGAAAGCCCGAACTAAGTGTGGCGATTTGGACGAGATGCGAATCGAGTCAAATTGAGGGGGGCGCCCATACTCGCTTCCCACATGCGGTTAGTGCGCTCATCATGGATCAGTAGACAAGACCCTTTTCCTAATTAGGGTCGACACTAGCAGGCTTCAAAACCACGCCGGGCCTCCTGCCGGTGCCTTATCATCAAATTATTATTACCCAAAACATTAACATGTTGTTGATTGAATTGAAACCCAACTATCAAACTAAACAGGTGATAAGACGGACAACAAGACTCGAGCACAAACAAATCTAAGCATGCAACTACGACACGAGGGCCAAAAAGGTAAACAAACAACAGTTGATAGGAAGTGGAAGGAAGGTTATATCATGGCTGCAAGGTAAACATATAATAGGATCGAGACACAAGCATCGAATCAACAGGCTAGAATAAGAACAACGGAAAGAATCGGTAACAAGTGATGAAAGGCAGCCATTTGGTAGCAAGTGAGTATACTTGCTTGGAATCCAGCAAGTAGAGGTACATCCACAGCACTTGTCGTTGCTCACATCATCTCAACGTCCTATCCGGGAGGAAGCAACGAACCTCGAACAAACACCGGATGCAACAATTACTTCTACGGCAAAAGATCCAGCATGATCCTATTTTACATGCATGGCATGGCAAGATGCAACAGGGGAAACAACTTAAGCAATTTAATCGGAACCGGAGTCCGGAGAAATAGGAATTGGTTCAAGTTGTTTATCCACACAGCAATTTAAATGTTGTTTAGCATGGAAAACAGTAAATAGGTGAGTTAAGCAATATTAAATGGAATAGGGCAACAATTGAATTAAATACCCCAACACATTCCATATTTATTTATTATGTGAACATACATAACACTACTACAAATGCAACATGCAAGGTGCAAACATGAACATGGATGGCATGAACAGATTAAGTGCATTTTTCGGGTATGAAACATATTTTATTTGTTGGATTTGGAATTAAAATGAGCAAGTTATCAATTTAGCAATTTTAATGCATTAATTAAGAAATAGTTGTTTTCAGCAATTTAAATTATTCAAAATAGAAAACAAAGTTGATATTTGCAAAGTTTAGATAATTTGATTGGAAAACATATTTTACTTTCAAATTTGGAGTTAAAATGAATTAGTTATGATTTATGCAATTAAATCAATTTAAATTGAGCCGGAAGCCCAACATTTAATTTAGGAGGTTCGAGTTATTTATTTACCCATCAAGATTAAATTTTGTTTAACATGGAGTGACAAGGGTATAGATGAGATACACAATTGAAATGGAACCGGGACAATATTTAATTATCCCAACTCATTCCATAATTATTTATTAGGTGACATTACTATACCCCGAAACCCACAAGATGCAAAGCAAACATGATGCGATGACATTTTAAATATAGTTGATACGTTATAGAAAATAGGGCATAAATATATAAGGGTTTGGGTTCGCACGGGTGGAGAGGATCTTCGGGTTCGGCGCCGGTGTCTTCGGGGTGTAGGGGAAGTGGAAGAATCGGAGGTAGACGAAGTCGTCGTAGCAGGGGAAGTAGACATTCCGTTGTCGATGTAGTCGAAGTCGAGGTCTTCGGGTCATAGAGGAAGTAGTTGACGTCGGGGAAGTAGTCGTACTCGTTCCGTAGTGGTAGTAGTTGTTCACGTCCGGAGTCGGGGTAGTTGTGGCGGAATCGCGCCATCATCATCTCCGGGGTCGGTGACGAACTTGGCGGTTCAGGTCATGGGGTTCACGACATCGTCTCCCGGACACGCACGAAGGCGGCCAACGCAAAACGGACACGGCAATGGAAGATGTCCACCCCGTCGTTGTGGAAATTTTCGATGAAGGCCGTGTCGTCGAGGTACGGGTCGGGGAGGATCTTGGCGGCGTCACGGTTATCCACGACACGGGCGCGAAGGCCTCGGCCACAACAACTGTAACACATGCACATACGGATACCCGGGATGCACCACCCTTCTTGCGGGACTTCTGCCGAACACATGGCGGGCAGCAGAGGTTCGGGTACGTGTCCGGCTCCAGCAGCTCGTGGAGGTGGTCGGCGAGCAGCAGAAACTCCATCTCCTTGTCTGCAACGGAGCAGGAGCTCCATCTGCGTTGGTCGTATGCCGCCGCTGCTGCTTGTTCAGCCCTGGGGCTGGTGCGTCGAGCCTAGGAGCAGGGGAGAGGGAGCAGCCGGAGGGGCGTCGTCGGCGACGGGAAGAGGAGGGCGGAGATGGCGACGGGGCTCGCCGGCCCTTGGCAGGGTGATGGAGGAGGGGGGCTTGGGGAGCAGCTCCGGTGGCGGCCGGCCGTGGCAGAGGAGGTGACGTCCGGCGGCGGGGCGGGAGCTTGAGAGGGGCGCGGCCAGGGAATGGAGGCGACGGGAGAGGGCGGCGGCGCTCGGCCTAGAGGAGGGCAGGTGAGAGGGAGGCGGACGGGAGGAGCGAGGAGGCGGCGGGCGAGGGAGGAGGACGCAGCGAGGCTCGGGAGGAAGGAGGACGAGGGGATCGTACGATCCCCTCCTGGCGGCGCTCGATACGGACAGGAGGAAGCCAGGGTTGGCCCTCCTCGCGTGGGGGTGCGTGCGTGTGTTCGGTGGTTGGGGTGTTGCGTGCGTGTGTTTCTGGGGTGGGTGTGTGCGTGCGTTGGGGTGGGCTTAGGGTTTGGGTGGGGTGGCCGGCTGGGCCTTAGATGGCCCAGTTCGGTTGCCTCCCCCAACAGATGTTTATTTATTTTTTTATTTTTTTTCAGGAATGAATAAGAGGGAATTTTGGGAGGGTTTTGAAGAAGAAAAACATGAGTAAAATAATTTGGATAAAACAGTAACTTACATGATAATTCCTTTGAACATTTTTAATGCACCAAAAATATTTTCGAGTTGACAATTAAAAATAGGTTTGAGAGAAAGCAATTTTAAGGGTTTAAAAAAAATGCAATGCACGATGCCATGATGCGAAAAAGAAAACAAACAATCTAGTGGGGGAGAAAAAAAATCCCCGGGCGTTACAAAATTGATCCTCGTCGAGTTAGCAAACCCTAACTCACATTGTACTCTGTATACTTCAGGCTTCAGCCCTGATTTAGTTAGATTGCAGGAGTAGGAACGCCGCCTAGTTGCGACGTACCGAACCTGGGTAAACTTTGGTGTCCCTAGTTGTCATACTACCACGTTCCCCCCACGTCTTTACCCGTAGGGCTCATGGCACCCGAGTCTATGAACCCTACTACGATGTCTCGATAGTTGTCACCCACCATGGGGCCAAAGATGTGAGGCATTATGTTTCGATCGGGGATACTCGGCGGAATCGGCAGTACCATAACTGTCCGAAGCTTGGAATTTGACAATGACGTCGGGCGCTTCCTCGACAGTGGATACATGCCCGCACGGAATCATCTGGTAAGTGCCTGCGTTTTACCGATTGGATCTGCAAACATCTTTATCGGATTAACTGCAGAGGCAATGGGATTCTGTGGTGGAAGTAGATTTATCCCACCCGCCCTATACCCAGTTGAAGAAAACTATGATGCCGGATTTTGCTCAGATCGCCAATATCCTGCTCAAATCGCTGCCTCTTCGGAGATGCCTGCAATGAGATCGCACTTTATTGGTATGGTGCAATCCGAGATCGCCGAAAATACGGACGGAAACAATCCCGTGGAAAAGGCAGAAGTAAACAATCCTACAACAGAGGTGGAAGATCCGACATCCGTCGATACAACGACGAACTCGGAAGTCGATTCCGTGCTAGCCGCCATTAAGGCGAGATTGGAATCGGAACCCGGATCTTACCAGCTCGATTCCGAAGACGAAGATGAAGATGCTTTCGAAAGAAAGGTCAAATCTTTTCAAGAGGGCTTCCATGAAGTACTCATGGCAAAACCGACTGATAACTCGGATGCCGAAAGTCAGGAAGACCCTCAAACACCTCCGCCAGATGAGGAAAGAGAGGACGGTGAAACCAGTTCGATTTACCCTGATGTCAAGGAATTGACAGAAGAGGAACCTGGTAAAAAACCTCCATCTTCCAAGAAAAGAAACAAGGTTGCCAAGAAGCTCTAGTACAAACTCCAGAAGAAAAAACTGGTGGATCCCGCCAACGAAAACCTGAAGTAGGAGGAGGAAGGGGAGTCAAGTCTGCGGAGAAGAAAACGAAGGAAATCCCTGTTCCATTAATGTCAGAACAGGAAAACGGGATTTAGTTCAAACACCAGTGGGACCCCACGAACCCTCTGAAGTGCTGGAAGCGAGGAGACAAGCTCTCCAAAGGCAACAACAACGTATATTCAGAACTCGGGAAAACCTCCTACAAACCCAGGCTGTCATTAAGTTGAAGCAGGAAGAAATTGAGGAGTACGAGAAAAGGAATAGATCTGGAATAAAACCTACAAGGTTACTCGGAATTGTGAGACCGTAAGTACTGCATCCGATGGGTCCAAAACCCTGCCTGGCAAAAGCAAGTAAACGACATCGATGCCATGGGCGAACCTATATACAAAACCGCAGCAGAAAACGTGGAAGCCGCATTCGCCATCCTGAATGATGATCTGTACTCCAATGACGAAAAACTCCAAGGTGTGTATGCTTTCTTAGGAAAATCATTGCAACAACAGCAGCGAGGGCAGGCAAGATTAGGGAAGTTGCATGATGACTCAGCCCTATGCAAAACAGACACATGCGCGATGGAGCACCTGGACCTGGAGAAATTGGAGATTCAAGAAATTCAAAAGAGAAGAAAGGAGATCCGAAAAAGGATAACAAAATTCCCGATAACAAGGATGCAACGTCCAGAACATGATCCCATCCGCCGAAAGGTGGAGTCAACCCCCGTGATTGGGAAGAACAGAACCGGAAGGACGGAAAAGCAATGCCGCCTCCGAGACGCCCAACTGAAAAAACCGGAAGATACGATATTCCTCACAGGCGTGAGAGATCCCGTACCCCTCCTAGGAATAAGGAAAGACACAGGAGTAGAACTCCACCTTATTCCAAAAAACACGATAACGGAGGAAACAAGGATAATCCCAGAAAAGCGCACTCGCGCAACAACGGAAAAGAAAGGAGCAGATCCCCTTCTATCCATTCATCCGATAGATATTTTGTACACACTGATAGAGCGGAAAGAGATGATCTATACTTTGGACCTAAGTGTTTCACTGACAGGATCCGAAGAATAACTCTACATTCTGGCTTTGCTAAAGTTGTTCCAACATATCAAAAATATACTGGTAGTACAAACCCAGATACCTGGCTCTCAGATTATTATACAGCCGTCCAAATCAACAAAGGGACATATTTGGAGGCGGTAAAATTCCTCCCCTTAATGTTGCTGGATGGAGCCAGAGATTGGGTGATAAGAGGTAGCCCGATCTTCTCAGTGAACTCTTTGATAAATTGGTAACCAATGTGATACCTCGCTATCTCCTTTGGCTAAACCCTGTCACCAATTTCAACAACACATAACCCCTTTGGATATTCGAGACTCCACACTCTTGCACAAGTAGCCACCGACTACAAGTGGTCCTGTTTCTCCTTATTCCCAATGGAACAACAAAATACACTCAGATTTGCAATGGATATATGATTCAAGATGAATGCTTCAAGCAATACAATCTTGAGTCTAGGGTTTATGTTTTATCGTAGTCTAACCCATCTAATTCGCACCAAGGGGTATATATGAGGGGAAGGGGTGCGTCCACAAGGGGTATTGCGCAAGCAACCCATCCCAACCCGAATAGGACCCAAGTTGGACTTGTTTTGGACTTGGACTTGAACCAACTCAAACCGACCCACCATTAAGGGGTGCGGCCTATGATGGTAGACAAACCATGCCTAATATAATTAGGACTTCTACTAGGCGCATTTAACCTTGTGGAGGCTCCATCCCCTTGTTTTCTATGAAATAACAATTGTTTTCCATGAGATAACAATTGTTATTCTTTGTTATTCCTTGTTTTCACCCTTCTAGCACTTGTTTTCCAGCTCCTCCTCAAGTTCATCTTCATCCATGTGCAGCTCCTCTTCATGATCTCCCTCCTTGATGCTTGTGTTATCAACAAACCTGAGAATACATAAGTGCACGGATTTAGGTAGTATAAAGTCCTCATAATTATAAATATTATACTCAAGTAGGAGTGAATTCACCTGTTGTTGTAATAGTTTGGTCCTTGATCTTGTCATGGGACCAATTCTTACTTCATTGTCGTGGTGGTATCACGGCAGATGCCATGGGATGGCTAAAGTTGGGCCGATGGACGCTGGAGGTGCTCGGGGAGGGATCACACGGCGAGTAGCCGCGTGTGATAAGTCACACACACTGCAAACAACAAGATCTTACCCAGGTTCAGGGCCCTCGTGTGGAGGTAACACCCCTACTCCTGCCTCTCTCTTTATATGGTGTTTACCGAGTAGCCACAGTACAATACATGCCTTCAGCCGAGTAGCCACTCTACGCTCAAGTTCTCTCTGTGAGTAGTGAAGCAATCCAGAGTGTCGAACCTCGCACAGGAAGAGGCAGGGCACCTTATATACTGGTGCCCAGCCGGATAGAATAAGACTAAAAGGTATGGCTTGATGGGACAGGAGCACTGCAGAACCGCGCACGCCTCCGGGTTCTCGCTGACGCTTGCCCCGTAAGTCGTCGCGCCGTTCGTAGATGGGACCTGTCCACCCTTGTCAGTGAGATAGGGTAGGCCCCTAGCCCTGTCCTGTCCCCTCTGTCAGTGACAGGACTAGACAGGCGCCTACCGCACTGTAGCCACGCCGGAGCGCGGATAATCACGCGCTCCGTAAGTTGAACCGCACACCGTACGGACGCAGGATACGCGGGATCCTTTGTCTGAACGGCTCCATTGACTTCTGGCCCGAGTAGGAAACCACTCCCTCTACTCGGACCAACTCCTCTACTCGGAGGAACATAACTTCCTTGATTCTTCCTTCTGTCCATTGGTGGGTACGACCGGATAGCGGCCTACCGGGTAGCAAGTACCGGGTAGCCAGCTACTTAGTCAAATAGCCCTTTTGATCTTGCCTTTAGCACTTGGCTTACCCCTACTCGGGGGTAACCCCCTGACATTAGTCCCCAAAGCTGGTAGAGTCCTGCAAACTTGTTCCTGGGCCCTGCCAGCTTAAGAACAAATCTTGTCTTCGAACTGTAAGAGGCCGAGTAGCCCCTCCATGTAGCCCTTAACTCTTGCTTGAATCTCTTCTTCTCTGAGTAGCACCGTCTTTCTTCTCTTATCCCGAGTAAAATGACTTAGCGAAATCTCGAAACACAATCCCGCTCCAACGGTTCCAATCCGCCTCTGCGTGTCGCTACGGGGCACGTGTCACGCACCCGTACCCCCGACGCCTCGGTGCCTGGGACACTGCAGGCCACGTGCCAATAACTGCACCTCGGGCCCACTACCCCGTAAAGTCACTTCAACCGGACTAAATAGCCCACGATCTCGACGTGGGATTAACTGCGCCCGTTACGCGCGCAATATGCGCTGTGTGCGTTTCTAACCGGCGCGCAGCCCACGCCGCACGATCTCTGTGCATGATTGATCCCGTATATTCCGCTGGTAACGACAACTCGAGGGGGGAGATAAATACCCCCTCGACGCCTTCTTCTTCTCTTTCCTGCTCACTTCCACCTCCTGCCCCTTCGTCTCTCCGCCGCCGCCGAGCACATCGCCACCGCAACCGCTTGCCGCGCCGCTGCTCCACGCGCCGCCGGAGAGAGAGAGAGATCCCTGAGCCTTCATACTCCGATTCGCATCTCCCACTCGCGCCTTAGCCTCCAATCTTCCTCGCGCATCTCTGTCGCGATGGCCTCCCACAGAGACGACGATGCCGCCGCCCGCGCCGGCTGGGAAGGCTCCGAGGTGACCGCGGACGATTGCCAATGGCTCGTGAACACGCGCCGCGTGCCTCCCGGCGTGACCTGCCGCCATCCAGGTACGGAAATCGTACCCAAGACTGAGAAGGACGAGTATGTGGTCTTTCTTCCGCATTTCAAGCGCGGCTTTGGCCTCCCGGTCTCTGATTTCTTTTCCAAGTTCCTCAATCATTTTGGCCTTCAGCCACACCACCTTCCTCCAAACTCTCTTATCATGCTCTCCACCCACGCCGTGGTGTGTGAGGCTTTCCTTGGCGTGTACCCAACAATCCACACGTGGGCACGCTATTTCTATTTCCGCAAACAAAGCATCCCCAATCCGGGTAAAACAGATAGCGCCCGCGCCATGACCCAGACGGGATGCGCGATGATGCTTCAACGAACCACTGGTAGCCATCCCCGAGCCAAGGGACTGGAATCGGTGCGCAAGTGGCAGCGCAGCTTCCTCTACATGAAGAACGTAGCCACCGAAGTCGGGAAGACGATCTAGGACCGGATAGGCCTTCCCAAGTTCAAGAACGCCCTGCCAACTCAGCAAAATTGGGGCTACCACTCGAAGACCACCGTCGAGGACGTCATCCAGGTCGAGCGACGCCTGGCCGAGTTGCGTGAGGAGGGGCTGATCCACGATGATCCAATCGCCTGCTGGATCTCACGCCGGGTACTCCCGCTTCAGCGCCGTTCGCACAAGATGTGCTACATGGGGGGACCCCGTGACTGCACAAGGACCACAACCTTCGAGCTCAGCAAGTCGGAGGTGGCGGTCTGGGCCAGGTCCATCATGCACACCACGCTGAAGGACGATTGGCTTTATGGCATCGAGCCGTATAGCCGCACCAAGCGCATTGGACAGGTTAGTACTCAGTGCTTTTACCTCTGCACTTTGATACCGAGTAGATGGTTTCTCAGCTTTGTATGCTTAGTGTTTGCATGCTGCACCAAGTAGAACACCATGAGTAACTTGTTGGCTTTTTATGCTTTGTGTTTGCATGCCATGCCGAATAGAAATCCTTAGCTAAATATGCTTTGTGTTTGCATGCCATTCCGAGTAGGACATCACAGAATACCCCTTTGGCTTTATATGCTTTATGTTTGCATGCCTTGTCGGGTAGAAATACTTAGCCAAATATTCTTTGTGTTTGCGTGTTGCTCCGAGTAGGACCCCATAACCGAGAACTCAACTCACTGTGCTATCTTGCTTGCCTTCACAGCACATTGATCGTCAGCTAGAAGAGGACGGGGAAGTCTTCGAGGGCAACTGGCACGATGACCGGGAAGAGGACGATGAGAAGTCCTACGACACCCAAGACACTCTCTGCATCCCGCATGCCACTCAGCCTGGTAAGCACCGAGTCGACGCGTCTATCCGGGATTGATCCGAGGATGACGAAGGTGACCAAATTCACCTTTCTGATCTCAAGTAGCGCGCTCTGATTCCCTTCTCTGTTTCTGAATCCCTTTTCTCTTCTTTGCAGAGGATGTCGAGCATGAGGAGGACGAGGAGCCCATGGATGTCCAGCCTCTCTCTGTGGCCGCTCCCACAACCCGGAAAAGGGCGGGCAGTGGTGCTCAAGAACCCGCTGCCAAGAAGACGAAGAAGACGGGTGGCAAGAAGCTCACCACCAACAGAAGGCAACCCCCCACCCGCAAAGGGTGAGTTGTTCCATCTGATTCAGCAACTTGTTACTGCTTCTCGCTGTTCTGCTCCTTCCTTTCTAAACTCTTCCTCTCTTCTCATCCAGCGATCCTCTGGATGCTGACGCGGCCGCGGCCCCCACTCGTACCAAGAGAAAACCTGCCATGGACCTCGAGAAGCTCATCGAGCTCTCCGAGGATGAAGAGGAGCCAGCACCGCGGGCTAGGGCGCGTGCGCCGTCCCCGGTGAAGCTAGAAGAAGAAGACACCAGCGCCGAGAACACGGGCGCTGGTGACCAAGAAGCCCAGGGCTTGGAGCAGCACACCTACGCGTACCAGAGTATGCAGGATGCTGCTTAGGATGAGACGCCTCCCTCTCCCCCAGCTACCACAGCTAGGGAGAATGTTGAACAAGAAGCCGATAACCAGGACCGTGCCGCCCTTGAGAGGCTGGTTAAGAACACCGAGAAGCAAGAAGAACAAGCTGCAGCTCATGAAGACCCCGTGGCCAGGCCGCGGGTAGAAGAACAAGTTGACGCAAGACCTGATCCCGCTGCCGAGCAGCGGTTTGAGAAGACTGTGGTGGAGCCCGTGCTCCGGAGCCAGGCGCAGCCGCATGCTGCGCAGGGTAGCCGGCCCCTTGTGCCGCCTACCCAGCAGGCTACTCCACCATCCGCACCAAGCCCTCCCCCGAAACAGAAGACAACCAAGACCGCATCTCAGCTGATGCCTCCTCCCGCTGCACGCCAAGTGCCTCCGCCCGCTTCTCGGGCGGACACCGGCAAGAAGACCGCCAAGCTTGAAGCTGCAGCTGTGCGGAAGAATCCACCACGCAAGGTTGTGCAGTTCGGAGATCTGATGCCACCACCCAAGGCACCAATGAGCACGCAACTCACCACCGGCGCTGCTGGTGGATCCTCTGGCCCAGTCGAAGGGTCAAGTGCTGAAGGTGCTGCTCGGGCACAAGGCAGCTGGCCATCATACCTGCTGTCTGTGTCCAAGAAACACATCATCTCCCTAACCAAAGGCGAGAAGCGGCTTTCCGCCTTGAAGGAAGGCCAGGCCAAGGCGGTGGACGCCAAGCTCAAAGCCAAGAAACCCATTGAGTTCCACTCGCGCGAAGCCGGTGAGGACGACATCCAGTCAGAAGGGCTAACCGCGGTCGTGGACCGGGTAGGCTTCATGGACAAGGTCTGGGAGAGCGACGCTCTCGGCATCGAGAAGTGGAACGGCAGCACCTTGGGCGCTGTTGACCACTACTGCATCGACTGGAACAAGGCCAACATCGGCGCTACTCCAATGACCGTCGTCTCCGACACCTGCACGCTAGCCGGGAAGCTGTTTTACCTGCGCAAAGCCGCCGAGGACGTCGAGCAGACATACGCTGTAAGTTTTTTCTTGCTTTCCTTGCTTTTCCGAGTTGCAGTTTTTCTTTTCTTCTTCTCTTCTTTTCCTCTTAGGTACTCCCCAGTCCCCGAGATTCGGGCCGAGTAGGCGGGTGCTCAACCGAGTTGCCGTCTTCTCAGGGCCAAATCTTCCAAAAACCTCTAACTCTTTTTCTTCTCTTCCATAGAATAGCCTCCTGAAGCGGACCAACATCTTCCGCCGGCTGCTCTGGAACCACAGCATAGCCCAGAACCGCAACGCGGCTCTTGAAGCAGAGCGCAAAGATGATGCAGCACTGGAGCAGGCGGCACTGGACCGCACTCTCCAACTTTCTGAGATCGAAGGTAAGCTTTTAGCGATTCGGTTTGTGCGTTTTGTGTTTACGCCCACGTTTGCTTTTTGCTATAACTCTGTTTACTCTGCAGGCGAATTCAAAGAACTTCAGGAGCAGCATGAGCACTGCCATGTCTTCTCTTCCTCCGCCGAAAGCAAGATCAAGCAGCTGGAAGGTGAGTTGCCAGATACTCTGCCATCGCATCTTCCTTTACTTGGTTTCTCTGCTAACCTTGTTGTTCTCTTTGCATAAGAATACAAGAAATTCCGAGAGGAGCATCTCAACTGCTTGATGCCTGCCGAGGTGCAGCAGCAGCTGGCGGCCCGAGATGCAGAGCTCAAGAAGGAGCGCGACACCGAGAGCGCCGAATTCGAAGAGATGCAAGTGAATTTGAAATCAGCTCTTGAGGATGCCTTGGAGACCAAGACCACAGCCAAAGCCAGAGAGAGGACGCTTGAGACGGAGATCTCGGTGCTGAAAGACCACAACTCGCAACTCATGCTCCAGCTCGCCACCGCACGCCAGATTGAGGACCGGCATATTGCTGATGAGGAGGATTGGAAGATCAAGCTGGTCGCACTGCTGGTGGATCTCAAAAGTAAGTCTTCTCTTCTCTGCATCTGGCTATTTCTCCTCTCAATCCTTCTTTCTATCTGGCTTTCTCTCTTCTCTACCTCTCTTCCCAATTCTTACTGGTTTCTCTTCCAGATATCTTCCCTAGTCTTCGCGCCGCCAGCACTCCTGCTTTGGCTAAGGCCCAAGAGCTCCGAGCTGCATCCGGGTTGCCCATTCACACCAAATCCAGTGTCAATGACAACCTCCTGAGCATCAAGACCCAGCTTCGCCAACTCAGGGGCTTGGGAACCACCATGGTGTCCACTGCCTACAAAATCCATGACCTGTTCTGGCCGGATGAATCCGCGCCCAACAGCTTAATCGACATCGCCGGGAAGCTGGATGGCGTCAAGGCCGAGTTGAAGAAGTGGCACGGCTCTGCAGCTCGGGCAGGAGCGGACCAGCTACTTCACTTTATCACAATCTGGTACGAGAACCTCGACCTCGACAGGATCCTCGAGATGTGCAAAGATTCCAAGTGGAGCAAGGATCCCGAGTGTGTTGCCCGCCAGAAGAGGGTAGCCTACGAGATAGCCTCCTACGCGGACACCGCCACCTTCATCGAGGGCCTCCCCGAGCCAGATACTTAAGCTGAGGACGAGGATGACGATGAAGATGAGGATACCGAGTCAGATGACTTGAGCTTCTTAGAAGAGGGTGCCGCGAAAGGAGCTGGCGAGAAGGGAAAAGGGAAGGCCAAGGTTGTCGCCGACATCGAGCCGCCACAAACCAATGTTGAGGAGCCCACCATTACCACCGAGATGGTGATCCAGCAAGCGGCCCCCGAGTTAGGCGCAACCAGCAGCAGCTTCCAGGCTGCTGCCTCGACCTCGGCCACGGATCCCATTTCCGTCGCCACGTCGACCTCAGAGCCAGCCGCCAACGCCAACACTGAAGCAGATGCCGACAGCGCCGACGCCGAGAAGACTGACGCGGACAACACTGCCACGGACGGCACTGCTGCTGCGTGAAAAACTTATCTTAACTTTTTATCAGATCCCCGGGATGCCGGGTGCACATGTATCAAACAATTAAGTCTTCGTTGCTACTCAATTTTATTCTCAGTTGAAGTTCTTAGCAACACTGGCTCAATGCCGGGTTGCGTTAATATGCAAGTCCCCGAGTTGCATTTTTATCCGCTCTTCCTTTTTATCTCAACTCTTACCTGCAACTTGTTGCTTTGTTGGTAGTCGAGTCACAAGATTTCAAAGTTGGAGTTTCAAATACTTAGCCACTTAGAAAATTCATAGTAACGCTGCCCACCACTTAGCCAAAAAGAAAAAACAGTAAAAAACACTCTATTCGGTTGCCACACGCTTCCTTTCCTTTGCAATTTTTCATGTGTTTATTGACTCTTTGGCTTGTTCTCTGGCTTGCCATGAAGCCGGGTTGCGGACAGCAGCAGAGTCGCAGAGTGTCCGGTGAGTTTAAACACACTACTTTGTATGCTTTTGAAATTCTAAGTGGTTCAACCGAATAGACAAAACGAAACTGAGTAAACACAAGGAGCAGTTTGGACGAGGGCAGTCCCCGAGTTCAATTTGAGATTGCCGAATAGGAGTTTTAACTCGGATAAGGAGATACATACATAGTTTGCTCATGAGTGAAAATGTCGAAGTAGAGCTACATTCCAAGGGCGCTTGGATTCCTCTCCAGCTCTATCCGGCCTGTTCTTCTGGGCTGGCTGTGCGTCGATTAGATAGTAGGCATCATTGTGCAAGGCCTTGCTCACAATGAAAGGCCCTTCCCACGGAGGGGAAAGCTTGTGCATCCCGGCTGTGCGCTGCACGAGCCTAAGCACCATGTATCCTTCTCGGAAAACCCTTGGGTTCACTTTCCAGCTGTGATAACGCCTCAAGTTTTGCTGGTAAACAGCTGAACGTGACAGAGTTAGCTCTCTTGCTTCTTCCAGCAGGTGAACGTCATTTTCTCGAGCTTCTCTAGCCTCTACCTCCGTGTAGAGCGTTACACGGGGCGAGTCATGCTCTAGGTCAGTGGGCAACACGGCCTCAGGTCCATAGACCAGGAAGAATGGCGTGTAGCCGGTTGACCGGTTAGGGGTAGTCCTTAGACTCCACAACACCGCTGGCAACTCGTCTAGCCAACACCCAGGTGTTTTCAGCAGCGGCTCAATCAGCCTTGGCTTTATGCCTGATAGCACCATGCCATTTGCTCTTTCCACTTGCCCATTGGAGGCGGGATGCGCAATAGATGCAACATCTAGCCGAATATGCTTATCTCTGCAGAACCTTGCGAACACACCCTCAGCAAAGTTTGTGCCATTATCCGTGATAATGCTGTGCGGGTAGCCATATCTCAGGATCACATCCTTCAGAAAACTCACAGCAGTGACTCCATCACACTTCCGAATAGGCTTCACCTCGATCCACTTTGTGAACTTGTCAACCATGACCAAGATGTGAGTCATGTTGCCTCTAGCCGGCTTGAAAGGAACCACCATATCTAAGCACCAAACAGCAAATGGCCAAGTAATGGGAATGGTCTTCAACTCGGAAGCTGGCATATGAATCTTACTTGCAAATCTTTGGCAGCCGTTGCACTTCCTCACAATATCTTCAGCTTACTTCAAGACAGTGAGCCAAAAGAAGCCATGCCGAAAAGCTTTGCTCACCAGAGCCCGAGAAGAAGTGTGGTGCCCGCATTCTCCTTGGTGTATCTCCACCAGAATTTCTTCTCCCTCTTCTGGCTCTACACAGCGCTGCAGCACCCCAGTAGGACTTCTTCTATGCAGCACGTCTCTGAAGATCGTATATCCCTTGGATCTTCTCTGAATTTGCCTCGAGGTAACCTCATCACTCGGCAAGGTGCCGTCCTTTAGAAAGGATAATATGGGCAAAGCCCAACTCGGTGTCCCCCGGATGGGAAACACTGGTTCGTCCACTTCCATTGGATCAGCCACCACTTCTTCTTCTTCTAAGTTGGGGACGAGCCCCCGAGACCTCGTGCACGCGGCAAGGACTCCCTCAATGAATGCGACAGTCCCCGAGTTAGGAGGGACAGTCCCCGAGTAAGAAGGGACAGTCCCCGGGTTGCAGGCGCCAGTCCCCGGGATGGAGAGTGCAGTCCCCGGGTTCTCTTTTGCAGCCTCCCAGTCAATCTCCATGGGAACAGCTTCTTCACCAGGCAGAGAAGGAACGTGTATAGACTCCGAGTTGGGTGATGGCTTGATAGATGGCTTCCTCAAATGCTCCAAGGCACCCCCCAGCCGGGATGTACTGCCGAGAAGACCCCAACTTGGACAGCTCATCAGTTGCCTCGTTCTCTGCTCGGTGTATGTGCTTGAACTCGCACCCTTCAAAGAAACCAGTCATGGTTTGCACCAGAAACCGATAGGAAGCCATGTTGGCATCCAGAGCATCCCAAGTGCCTGAAACTTGCTGCACAACCAGATCCGAGTCGCCATAGCACACGATGCACTGCACGCCAACCTCCTTGGCTACCTTCAAGCCGTGTACCACGGCCTCATACTCTGCTACATTGTTGGATGCCTTGAAGTGAATTTGCAGCACGTACTTGAGTTGATCACGCTTGGGTGACGTGAGCACCAAACCAACACCCAAGCCCTCCTTCACCTTGGAGCCATCAAAATGCATCTTCCAGTAGTTGGCTACCGGGGTAGGAGGCTCATATTGCACCTCAGCCCAATCCACAAGAAAATCTGCTAGAGATCTGAGACCTGATGGCTTCTCTTCTCGCATACGCAGGAGCGTACGTGGCTAGCTCAATTGCCCACTTGGCTACTCTGCCACTTGCCTCCTTGTTGCCCATGATGTCCGAGATGGGAGCAGAACTCACCACAGTGATGGGATGCTCTTGGAAATAGTGCTTCAACTTCTTGGCGCCCAGGTACACGCCGTAAGTCTTCTTTTGGTAGTGTGGGTAGTTTTGCTTGGAACTGGACAACACCTCACTGAGATAATATACTGGCCGCTGCACAGTCTTGCCTTCCTCTTCTCTCTCCACCACAATCACCACACTGACCACTCGGTTAGTCGCAGCAATGTACAGCAGCATTGGCTCTTTGGGTAGCGGACTAGCCAAGATGGGAGCGCTACCCAGCATGGCTTTAAACTCCTTGAATGCCACATCAGCTTGTGGTGTCCAAACGAACTTGTCGCTCTTCTTCATCAACTGATACAGAGGCAAGGCCTTCTCGCCCATTCCGCCCAGGAAGCGGCTCAGAGTGGCCAAGCAACCAGTGAACTTTTGCACATCCTTCAGTGATCTCGGCAAAGACATGCTGTCTATAGCTTTTATCTTTGAAGGATTGGCCTCAATGCCCCGACTAGATACCAAGAAGCCGAGTAGCTTGCCAGCCGGGACACCAAAGGTGCATTTAGTCCGATTCAGCTTCATCTTGTACTTCCCCAAGTTGGCAAATGTTTCCTCAATGTCACTAAGAAGAGTATGTGTTTTATTCGTTTTGATGACAATGTCATCTACATACACCTGCACATTTTTGCCAATTTGATCATGCAAGCATTTCTGCATGCATCTCTGATAGGTAGCCCCAGCATTCCGCAACCCAAAGCACATGACACGATAGCAATAAGCCCCGTACGGGGTAATAAAGGCAGTCTTTATTTGATCAGCAGGGTTGAGAGCTATCCGATGAAAACCAGAGTAGGCATCTATGAAAGACAAAAGCTCACAACCAGCAGTGGAATCGATCACCTGATCTATGCGGGGTAGCGGAAAGGGATCCTTGGGGCAGGCCTTGTTCAGGTCGGTGTAGTCCACGCACATGCGCCATGCGGTATCCGCCTTGGGGTCCTCCTTCTTCTTCTCAACCATGACCGGGTTGGCTAGCCAGTCCGGATGCAAAACCTCCATGATAAAGTTGCTTATCAGCAACTTGGTGATCTGATCACCGATAGTGTCGTGGGATAATCACGGCAGACGTTACCGGGGGTAACTTATCTTGGGTCAATTCGACTCTGGTGTTTGGGAGAGGGTTTAGCTCAAGGGAAAACATGATGATATGCGATCTGGTAGCCGGCAATCAAGTCACCGAGTGTCCGATCTAAAT
Organism: Alopecurus myosuroides; assembly: GCA_028641055.1. Classification (NCBI taxonomy): domain Eukaryota; kingdom Viridiplantae; phylum Streptophyta; class Magnoliopsida; order Poales; family Poaceae; genus Alopecurus; species Alopecurus myosuroides. Next base: position 367,067,379 of record CM054057.1, on the reverse strand, counting down.
ATATTAACTCAACTCTCGTATTACACTGGATACTCGATACCTAGCGATATTGCTCAAACTCTTGGATCTCTCTCGTCTAACCCTAGGGGCCGGCTTATATAATATCCGGACCCCCTGGCCTACTCTCCAAGGCGCACTCTGAATCCTACCCGGGCACTGCCTACAAACCCTAAACTTCCTTATCGGAACCCACAATCCGGGTTACGAGGCCTACGTTCTTGGGCCTTCTAGAAACTCCTTTATCTTAAGTCGGGTCTTGTGCAGCGTCCTTTGGGCCGAGTTACTCCTTGGCGTTGGCCTACCGGGTTATCATCCCTCCATCAGTAGTCCCCAGAATAGCTTGGGCTTCATGAGATCCTCCTTGAGGCGCGCGCTATTCCCTACAAAAAATAACAAGCATACAAGTTCATAGAGGCTGGGTTAGATTGCTTTGATAAACAGCTAGGCCTAACTCCATGGTGGCCATATAATAACCCGGCTTTCTCTAAATCCCTCTTTACTCTTTCCGGGTCAACGCCCGGGTAAGAATGTCAAAGATCCGGCTTACACCACTTGATAACTGATCCTGATACCGCGGGAAGATTTCCTTCATATCTTGTCCGGATATCCCGTCTAGCACTTAACGCATATCCCGGAAAATCCGGCGGATACCCTTTATCCCGAAATTTCCGGTTCCCGCCCGTTGGTTTAGGTTTATCCACCCGCACCCTATAAATAGGTACCTAGGGGACAACCTAACTCCAACGGTCCACTTCTCCTTCTTCTTCCTTTCCTTCACTTCCGCGCCCGAGCTCACAGAGCGCCGCCACGAAGACCTTGCGTACGCCACCGGAACCAATCCGCCGCCGGCTACGTTCCGCCACAGCTCGTCCCGCGCCGCCGCCATCCTCCGCCGCCGCGCCCTCGAGCAGCTTGTCGACAGTCGCAAAGGGGCATTCGGAGTGCGCCATTTGCCGCCGCCGCGCATTACTCCAATCTCCTCCGGTGAGCTCCTTGTTTCCATTAATCTGGCCTTGTAATTTTTCGAATCGATCTAGATTGGATCTAGTCAACCGTGGGCCATTTTCCTTTCCGCGCCGGATTAGGTCGCCTAATTCCATACTAGTTCGTCCAATAGCTTGGTAGATGGTCATATATTACTCCCCTATCGTCGTTAATCACCAATTCCTCCACAAAATTATCCGCAAATTTTTCAATCTAGATCCATTTCGCCCAAATTTTCCGCAACCGTCATTGACACCCGGAAAATCCACTTCTTCCAGTTCTTTTGCTTTGCAGTAGATACATGGGCAATCACCCTTATTCCGCAAACGATCACCAATACGTAAGTCCCCCATAATTTCTGTATTGCTACTCGATACCCGGATAACCTGTAACTTTCACCCCGTCTAGTGATACCCGGATAATTCATAGTCCTCATGCCTTCTTCTGATACTGCTTGCATATATCCGGATAACCCATGACTTCCGAGTCTTATGTCTTGTACCTTTTTGTCTCGTGCTTTTGCAGACCGAACTCATGGCTCCCAAAAAGCAAGGGAAGCAGCAAGCCAAGACAAGGACGACCCAAACAATATCCGCCAACTGGGCGTGATCAACAGTCACCAAGGCCAAGCTGGAGGAGCTGGCTGAGTTAGGGGTCCTTCCCCCTCAGGAAGATATCCATTAGAGAGCGTCGGGTGATGAAACCCGGCCTACGCCTGCCGCCGGTGAGGTAATCTGCTTCATCGAACATGTGACCCGGGGGTTTTGCCCTCCGGGTCACCCTTTCTTCCGCGAGGTCTTGAGCCACTATGGCCTCCGGGTGTTCGACATAGGGCCTAACTCTATGTTGAACATAACCCATTTCATCGTTCTTTCCGAGTCATATTTGTGCACTCCGCCAAATTTGACTCTTTTTATCGAACTTTTCCAATGCAAACCGTGCCGCGAAAGCGGTGACGGAGCGCTTCTTGCTTGCGGCGGGGTTTCCATCCAGCGCCGCAAAAATTCCCCAATGCCAACTCTTAACCTGAATTCCCATGTTAAACACTGGCAACTTTCTTTCTTTTACTGCCGGGACACCTCCCCACCCGGCGAGAAGAAATTGCCGGGTTACTCGGAGGGCCTCCTCGATATCTCCGAATCCTTCAACGTTTTTGCCCCTGAGCCGGACAGGGAGGCCATCCAACCGCTCCTTTCAAAAATAGCCGCCCTTTCCGCCCAAGGTCTCCTCGGGCTCAACCTAGTGAAAACTTGGGTGAATTTTCGCATACAACCCAATTCCATCCGCCCAAAACTGATGTGCGAGTATTCGGGGCACTCTACGGATTCCCTCCGATACTCTTCCAAGAACTACCCAGCCGGTGACACTAACAAGACCATCAAGAGCTTCTTGACGGAGAAATTGGAGGTAATCCGGAACATAGCCCGGTTGGAACCATTTACTCGCGAGAAACCAGCTCCTGAGGTAAAATCCGGTTCTCATACTTTTACCTTCACACCTTTCTCTCGACACAACTACTGATCCCTACCCTGGTGCCTCTGACTTAGGCTGATGACGCCTTTTGGAAGATCGAAACGCCCCCTAACTCCGAGAGTCCGGAGGAGGAAGAGGACGCAGTTAACTCGGAGGAAGGTACATTCCGAGTCTTACTTAGACTATGCAAGCTCATTGCTATTTATTCTTTGTTTTTCCGACAATATACCTTGGCAACTTCCAGAGCCAGAGGACAAGGACGAAGAAGAAGAAGAACCGGAAGGCAAGGTGGAAACAGCAAGCGATGAAGATGAAGCTGAGCCGACAGTCAAGGTCGGAGCAAAGAGGAAACCCCGAGGCGTCGTCTTTAAGGTGCCATACCGTTCCCTTGCTTCTAAACCGTACTCCTTTGCTAACATGTGCGAGTTAAATCGAGAGTTGTCTAACTGGCCGTACTTGAAGGATCCGCCCGTGACCAAGCGCAGAATGACCCGGAACTTTCCAGGTGAATCCGCACTTAATCCGGGTATTCCATCGTCCCCTCCTCGATGCGCTGGTATCTTTCAATCCTTTCCCAAATATCAAATTCTTTTTCTTTTCGAATCATCTTTTAATAGGGCAGTTCCACGCCTTATTCTCTTGATATTTATCAGCTTCATCCGGGTCCAGCAGCGCGTTTCCCTCGGATTTCACGGTGAATCCCGGGTAAGGTTCTTCTCCTGATGTTCCAGTACTTTGCCGTAATTTTCTCCAGTCTACATGCTAACCGCTTTTTTATACTGTCCAAAGAGCCACGGTCACAATCAGTGACCAAGAAAATATGGAGACCGGTGATCCGGGTAAGGAGAACCCGATTGACGACATGATGGCTGCAGCTGGAGGCGAAGAGGAACAACAAGCGCCACCAACACACCCGGCTGATCAGGAAGCCGAATATCAGATAGCCTCACACGCACGCGAGGAGGAAGAGGCCGCCGACCTGGGCATGGGAGGAGGCGACCCGAGCTCCGATATCCGGACGACTCGGGTGCCTTCCCCTGCCAAGGTGAAAACCTCCAATCCGAGTTATCAAGACCCCGGGTCTTCCAACTTGGGCAACCAATCCTTCGACCAAATGATGAACGCCCTCCTCGCCATGAAGGCCTCAGAGAGCAGCATGTTGGAGCGCATGGCCGTGGAGCATCAGGTACGTTAGTTGATATCTCATAGTGTCCACCTAGTCCCCATGTTCCGAGTCTAACTTGTCAAAGTTACACTCGGTACTCCTTGCAATACTCGGCTGATTGTGATATCCGACTAATGTTTAACCTTCCATTCTTTTAGGCGCAGGCGTCTCGGTCCGAGGAGATTTTGGCCAAGACCAGGCAACTCCTGGACACCGAGATAAAGCTAAGGGAAGCACTTGAGTCCGAGGTGGCAGCCTTGGAGAAAGATGTCACGACATACAAAGAGAAATACACCACTGCTCAAGCTGCGCTAAAGAAGCTATCATCCCAAGTGGCCGACACTTATCGTGTCCTCGTTGGTGAGATTTCGCTACTTACTGGTTCGTGCCTTGGTTTCTTGTTTTCTTGATACATAATACCCGGAATACTTTGATGTAACTTTTGTTGCTCATATTGCAGCTTCCAATCTTGCGCCTTCAGACGAAGATGATATCGAAAAGGTAAAGATATTGAAGAATGTCCTCCGAAGGTTCTTTGCCGGCACCAAGTGGATACTAGACGCCATTCAGTGGCCGACTGATCTATATCCGGGTATGGAGACCCTAATCCATGCATGCTCTACTGTCCCTGCATGGATTGAGCTCTGGAAACGCTCGGCATGCCGGGTTGGGATGACCCGGGCGAAAGCTTATTTTCCTAAGCTTGAGCCGGCAACGGTGGTGGCCGGATTTCCAGAGTTCAAGGCAGATGGCTCGAGATTTACCCCCAAGGATTTCAAAGCTGTACAATCCGAGGTACGTCACTCGGCAACTACTCTTGCCGACAGTATGGACTTGAGTAGGTTTATGTCTCCATACGATGCTAAGGACAAGGTTGTGAAGGAAGATACGCCCGTGCCCTTCGATATTTTAGAAAAGTGGAATGCTGAATCGGCCAGGAAGAGGGAGGAAGCTGCAAAGAGGGAAGCCGAATTGCAATCAGCACCACCTACCTCTACACCAGCTGTCCGTCCACCTGTTCGCCCTGATGCTGAAAAACCGGACAATGATGCTGGGAACTCTTCTAAGAAGCGAACCTGAGAACAAGACCCGGAGGGCAAGGGTAAGGATGTGGACCCGACTCAGGAGGCCGAGTAAATTATTACCTGATGCCATCCTAATACCTTGTTCGCTCGATGCCCTTGTAAAGACAGATATTCTTTTGATAGTGCAGATGTGCACTTTTGATACTATCATCGCATCATGTAAATACATTATGAAGCTTTAATAGCTTTCTTGGCCCTTCCGGCCTTTGGATGAATTTGATATTTATCTGCCTTTGAGCTTATTTACTCTTGATACTCCGACTTTCTTTATGGTTCCTTTTGTGAGACTCGGTTTCCGGGTCTCGTGGGTTTTGACGGGTGAACTTTTCTCTAAGTCCCGAAGACTCGGATTTTTGGGTTTTTGTGCTTAATAGCTAGGTAACTTGCCTCTTTGTTCAAAATTCCCAGTCCCCAAGGCCCGAAATTCCGAGTCTGGGGGGTGAGATTTCTCAAAGAAAACAAATTGTTTCTGCTAAGCCCAAAACCTAGACCCGTTTCACATAGGTTTTGAAGTTATGCTTGATAGACGTTGAGTTTCCGGTTATTAACCCTGTACTCTGCATAACTTGTGGTTTAGATGACCCTTTTGACTCTCTTGTACTGTAAGCTGGCTTTCGCGTGGATACCATGTTGTTACATCTGTATGAAAACAGGGTCATGCAAGTCCCATTGGGCATCATGGCTGATTGTAATCGTAAGCGAGCAAATCATGCCACTTTAGTGCGAGTCACATCGAGCTTAAGTAAGAAAAGTCAAGAAATTTGGCTCCTTTGTCCGGTTATAAGATTGCAGCCGTACTCGTTTGCGAGTAATCGGCCCTTATAACTCATAGGCATCATGGCCGGGTCTTTGAGTTTGTAACTGTGCTATTCAAGCAATCAGCCCCCAAGACCTATATATGCAACATACTAAAGAAAACAATAAATAATACTTACCTGGAATAAAAACATAACATAAGAATAAAACTTGATAAAACATGTGAAGAAGATATATTGCTTAACCATCTCTTTATTGATATGAGAAAGTTAGGTCAGCAAGCCGCCTCATTAAAAACCCTCCAGTCCCCTTAGGTACCCTGGATAGGAAAAGAGTGCGTCTGAAACCTGCTGCCTGTTACATCGTGTAATTCCACTTGTGAGTCTGGTCTATACTAGGTATAGTAGGGACGCAGCTGAGCTACGTTCCATGGTCTTTCTTTCTCTTGCATAGATGAAGTGGTATGAGGGGTGTTGCTAACTGTAGCCGACTCTTCCCTTGCATCTATCAAGTAATACGATCCATTGTGCAGATTCCGGCTTATGATAAATGGTCCTTCCCATGGCGGTGATAACTTATGTTTTCCTTCTTTTCACTGTACCAGGCGCAGAACCAGGTCTCCTTCCTGGAAGACCCGGGTTTTCACGCGCCGGCTATGATATCTCCGCAGATCCTGCTGATATATGGCTGATCTTTCTAGTGCTTGTTCCCTTTCTTCTTCCAGCATATCCACGGTGTCCTGCCGGGTCTTCTCGTTCTCTACCTCGACGTAAGCCGAGACTCGAGGCGAGTCATGGATGATATCACTCGGCAACACCGCCTCTGCACCATAAACCATGAAAAACGGTGTCATCTGAGTGGATCTGTTGGGTGTTGTGTTGATACCCCAAACCACTGCAGGTAATTCTTCAACCCATGCACCAGCAGCTCTGATACACGGAACTCGCAATCGTGGCTTTAATCCACGAAGCAATTCTTGATTTGCCCTCTCCACTTGTCCATTAGCCTGTGGATGGGCCACTGAAGCTATGTCAAGCCGGATTCCATTGTTTCCACAAAATTTCTCCATCTCGCCAAGGGACATATTGGTTCCATTGTCGGTAATTATGCTATGGGGATACCCGAACCGATAGATAATCCTTTTCAGGAACTTGACTGCTGTAATTGCTTCATAGTTGGTAACTGGCATAACCTCAACCCACTTGGTAAACTTGTCAATGGCCACCAAGATGTGTGTCTTTTTGCAAGGTGACATGTGAAAGGGGCCAACCATGTCCATACCCCAAACAGCAAACGGCCAAGTTAACGGGATAGTCCGTAGTTCCATAGCCGACACATGGGTTTGGCGAGCGTACCTTTGACATCCGTCACACCTTGCCACCAAGCGCTCCGCGTCTGCTAGGGCCGTGAGCCAGAAAAAACCATGTCGATAAGCTTTGGCCACCAGGGATCTTGTGGATGCATGATGCCCACAATCACCTTCATGGATTTCCTTGAGGATCTGTCGGCCTTCTTCTGGTGCTACACAGCGCAAAAAGACTCCTGCTGCACTTCTCTTGTATAGCTCTCCATTGATGATAGAATATCCTTTTGCTCGTCTCAGAATTTGTCTTGCTAACACTTCCTGCTGTGGTAACTCGCCCCGTGATAGGTAGGCCAAGAACGGCTCTGTCCACTCGGGAAGAGCACGTACTGTGGCCACGAGCTCCAAATCCGGGTCTTGATTTGCCAGTTCTTCCTCAGACTCGGTTTTAACTGATGGTAGCCATAGTTCATCCAGGAAAACATTAGGTGGAACCGGCTCTCTGCGCGAGCCGAGTCTGGCGAGTGCATCTGCTGCCTCGTTTTTTCTTCTGTCTATGTGCTCCACCTCGTACCCGGAGAAACACCCGGCAACTCTATCAACCTCTCTGCGGTATGCTGCCATAGTTGCATCTTTTCTATCCCAAGTTCCTGAGACCTGCTGTACCACAAGGTCCAAATCTCCAAAGCATCGTATCCTCTTAATATTCATATCCTTGGCTACCTTTAAGCCGTGCAATAAGGCCTCATACTCAGCCACGTTGTTGGAACAATCAAAGTGAATCTGCATCACATAGCTCAACTTGTCTCCTTTGGGTGATGTTAGCACCACTCCAGCTCCTGACCCCTCGTATTTCTTGGAGCCATCAAAATGCATGATCCAAGACTCGGAGTTTGGAGCCATGGTAGGCATACCTGTGTGTGTCCAATCATTAATGAAGTCGACTAGAGCTTGAGATTTAATTGCTGACCTTGGCTCGTAATTGATATGATAATCCCCCATCTCGATCGCCCACTTGGCTATTCTACCTGTTGCATCTGAGTTTCTGATGATATCCGACATTGGTATAGAACTGACCACTGTTATGGGGTGCTCCTAAAAATATGGCTTCAATTTCCGGCTGGCCATGAAGACCCCGAAAACCAGCTTTTGCCAATGTGGATAGCACTGTTTTGCCTCTGATAATACCTCACTGACGTAGTAAACCGGCCTCTGGACCGGCTATTCTTTCCCATCTTCTTTTCGCTCGACAACAACCACTGCGCTAACCGCCCGGGGCCCTGCTGCAACGTATAATAACATCGGCTCTTTAGGACCCGGAGCTGCTAGGACTGGTGCCTCAGATAGCTGCTTTTTTAGTGCCTCGAACGCCTCGTCCGCCTCTTGATCCCATACGAATTTATCAGATTTTTTCAAGAGCCGGTACAAGGGTATCGCCTTTTCCCCGAGTCTGGATATAAACCGGCTGAGCGCTGCCACGCACCCTATGAGTTTTTGAACATGTTTCAAATTTTCCGGCTTTTCAGACTCTGGATAGCTTTGATTTTGTCCGGGTTTGCCTCAATCCCTCTCTCAGAGATGATAAAGCCGAGTAATTTCCCGGCTGGAACTCCAAAAACACACTTTGTCGAGTTAAGTTTCATCTGATACCTTCTCAAGTTCTTGAACGTTTCCTTTAGATAGTCAGTAAATGTCTATGCCTTTCTGGTCTTGATCACCACATCGTCTACATAAGCATGTACGTTGCGTCCAATTTGGTCCTCGAAGCACTTCTGAATACACCGTTGATAGGTTGCGCCAGCGTTCTTCAGTCCAAATGTCATTGTCTTGTAACAAAAGGCCCCAAAAGGGGTTATGAATGATGTTTTCTCCCAATCCTCCTTCTTGAGCTTGATTTGATGATACCCGGAATATGCGTCGAGGAAACATAATAGGTCGCTGCCAGCTACTGCGTCTATGATCTGATCTATCCTTGGTAGAGCAAACGGATCCTTTGGGCAATGCTTGTTGAGACTCGTATAATCAATGCACATCCTCCACTCATTGGTCTTTTTCATCACGAGAACCGGATTTGCTAACCAGTCCGGGTGAAACACTTCCATAATAAATCCGGCTGTCAGCAGCCGAGCAATTTCTTCCCCTATAGCTTTCCTTCTTTCCTCATTCATCTTTCTTAAGCCCTGTTTCACGGGTCTGGACTTGGGATCGACGTGCAAACTATGCTCTGCCAACTCTGTGGGGATACCCGGCATGTCGCTAGGCGTCCAGGCGAACACATCCTGATTTGAACGAATGAACTCCACAAGTGCTTTCTCCTTCTGGCTGTCCAAATTAGATCCTATAGCAAATTGCTTAGAGGGATCACCCTCGACAAAAGCTACCATCTTGGTGTCCTGTGCTGCCTTGAATTTTGCTCTCTCATCTTCAGTATTTGGCCTTTTTAGCGCTGTTCTGTCATCCGGGTCTACTTGAGACCGGTAATACTTGAGTTCCTCTTTTCTTCAAGCTTGCTCCGCCATGGCTGCGTCTCCTTCATCGCACTCAGCTGCTATATCCCTGCTCCCGTGTATGGTGATGGTCTGCTTGGGGCCCGGGATTATTAGTTGTAGATACACATAACACGGCCTGGCCATGAACTTGGCATAAGCCGGTCTTCCGAATAGCGCGTGATAAGGACTGCGCAACTTAACCACCTCGAAAGTAAGCCACTCGACTCGATAATTATCCTTTGATTCTCCAAAAGCTACTTCCAATGTGATCTTTCCCTCGGGGCACGCTGAGTGACCCGGCACAATCCCGTGAAAAACCGTTGAACTCTTCTGTAGCTCAGACTCCTCGAGACCCATGCGTAGAAAGGTTTCCCAATACAATATATTGATGCTACTTCCGCCATCCATTAGGACCTTTTTCAACTCATAACCATTAACCTGTGGTGCCATCACCAATGCTAAGACTCCCGGGTGTTCTATCCTTTCCGGGTGATCTCTTCAGCTCCATGTTACGTCCTGCTCTGACCATCTCAAGTATCTCGGGACAGCCGAAGAAACCGAGTTTACTGCTTGTTTCAGTATCTTTTTATCCTTGTTAGAAATTCCTGTAGTATGCACGTGATATTGTCCCAATTGCTTGGGGTTAGCTTGGAAACCTCCAGCTCCCCCTTGGTTGTTACCCGGATTTCCGCCTGCCGGGTTACCGGCTGGGGGTGGGCTGTTGCCCGGGTTTCCACCCGGACCCGGTCCTCCTCCCCGACCCGCACCTCGCATGGCCTTGTTTATCTCCTCATTCTTCCATCTCTGTAGGTCCGCGCACTGCTCCAATGAGTCGTTAGCCAGCCTACCGTTCCTGCTGTGCTTTGGACACACCATTCTGAAGATATCCCAATTGTTACCCGGCCTCGGCGGTCCTTGATAATTTCCTCCGTTGTGTTTCCAGCATTGAAATTTCCTTCTGCCCTAGGTCTCGAAGACCCGGCTTCTGTGCTAGCGACAAACTCGGGGCCTCCCTCAAACGGGCGCTTGTTCTGGTTGTTCCCATTGTTTCCTCCATTGTTACCCGGCGTTGATCCATTGTCGGTTCTTCCACTATTATTTGTATTTGCTTTTGGTTTCTTGTCATCGACGTCCTCTTCTGTAGTATCCGTTGCAGCGTGTTTATTGCATGCATCCATTAGCTCTCCCATCGTAACCTCTGAAGCATTTCGACTAGATTTCATGCGTGTTAACTTTTGCACTAAAGGTATGTACTTGCACGTCTTCGCCATAGCTTGTAGCACATCTTTGGGCTGAATATCCGTAGATGAGTGAAGTATCTCCATAACCCGGCGCACCCAGCTGCGCGCCGATTCTCCTCTCTTTTGTACACATCGCTCTAAGTCATCGATAGTAAATAGCTTTCTGCACGTCCCATGAAAGTGCTTGATAAACGCAGTTTTCAACTCCTCCCATGACTTGATGGATCCTTCCGGTAAATTATTGAACCAGAACTTTGCTGCTCCTTCTGACATCATCAAGTACATGAACTTGGCTTGAAGATTTTCTGATGCATTGCGAATCGACATAGCCATCTCATAACTGCTCAACCATGTTTCTGGATCCATAGTCGGCTCATAATTCACAACTTTACCCGGTTCTTTGAATTTTTCCGGGTAAGACTCAGCCCTGATGTTATCCGACAGACACTTAGGCCCAGCGAGATTAGTCGGAACTGGTCTCACCCGGGAAACATGTGATCCTGCGGGAGGTGCGGCTGGACGCGGTACGGCTGGTGGCCCGTGCACCGCAGACCCGGCCGCGGCCCTCCTGGCTCTGGAACTGTCCACGATAGCTTGTGCTGCTGATGCTGCTGGTACTGCCTGAACGCGGGGAGGAGGCGGCATTTGCTGCTGCTCTTCCCTCCGCCGCGCTGAACTCGTCTGGATATTGCCGGTATTGCCTCGTTGCTGGCTGATATATGGTGTTCCATGCATTCCACTTCTGTGATCCGGGTAGTTAACTTGCTGCGCTACCGCAGTGCGCAATAGATCTATCGCCCGCCGGGTCTCCTCTGCGTGGGGTGACTCTCTTACGCGGATTTGATTCAATGCGAGCGTTGCTGCGTACACATTATCCATGGGGTTGTTGTAGTGACCTGCTGGTTTGCGAAATCGTGATGGTGGTGGTGGTGGTAATGTATTGCCGGCAGTGGCTCCAGTCTGCAATGTGGGTAACCCGGCTTGTATGTTTGCCGGCTGTGCTCCTCCAGTTGCAGGTTGTTGTACGGTTCCTTGGTTTGCTGCCGGAATCGGTTGATCCTGAGGTGTGATAAATAGGTTGGTCGGGTTTATAACTCCACCCGTTGCTGGTAACATGGTTTGATGCCTTTGACGCACCCTGGTCGTCTCTTCTCGGAGCCGGGTTTCCAATGCATCCAGCTCACGTTGGCGGGTGGCCATCCCCTGCCTTTCTGCTTCCACTTGCCTTCTCTGTTGCTCCAATGCACGACGGGCTACGTCCAGATCTGTGACACGTTCCGCCGCGTTTTCCGGAGTAATAACTGTAGCTAGAACGGTTGGATCCAGAATCAAGTTGTTGTTGAATAGGGCCGGGTGTTGCGGGTTTGAAGGACCCGCCCCTGGCGTCCGGTTTGCCAGATATCCGAACATGTTTGCCTGCAACTCGCTCTCCGCCGCGTGGCTGGTAACCGATGCCGATTCTCCGTCAACTCGGGTGAGAACCGGGTTTCCGTCAACCGGACCTTGCTGCTGGGCCACTGCTGGCGCTGTTCCGACTGTGGCTACGGTCACGTTTCCCTGATTAAGGTTGACCGCCGGGGCAGTGTAAACCGCAACCTGGCGCGTAATGCTTGGCGCAGATTCGTACTCTTTCTCTTCGCTGCTATTCTCCTTGTACTGGTTCTCCAGCAGATGCAGGATGGACTCGGTATCATCTTCTCTCACGACCTGGCCATGCGGGGTCCATGCCGGCTCCTCCGGTTGTTCCCTCTTTGTGGGGGGCTCTTCTGTCGGATCTACCGTCTCGACCGATTCTTCCCCATCTGATTGGACGCAGGTGGCTTCCCCTGACACAGAATCAAATCCGAAATCGTCAGGGATTGAACCGGACGTACGTACCATGCCGATGAAGACGTTGATCTGGCCGATTGTCACGACATATCCGGATTCGAGCAGATCCGACTCTGGCCCCCAGCCGGAATCGTCCACCATCTTCTCTCCTTGGTGGTCGGTGTAGATCTCGCCGATGACAAGGTTCTCCATGTTCTTCCGAGCTTCTCCCGTTATGTAAACACCCTTGGACGTAGGCCCCACGGTGGGCGCCAACTGTCGTGGGATAATCACGGCAGACGTCACCGGGGGTAACTTATCTTGGGGCAATTTGACTCTGGTGTTTGGGAGAGGGTTTAGCTCAAGGGAAAACATGATGATATGCGATCTGGTAGCCGGCAATCAAGTCACCGAGTCTCCGATCTAAATATATTAACTCAACTCTCGTATTACACTGGATACTCGATACCTAGCGATATTGCTCAAACTCTTGGATCTCTCTCGTCTAACCCTAGGGGTCGGCTTATATAATATCCGGACCCCCTGGCCTACTCTCCAAGGCGCACTCTGAATCCTACCCGGGCACTGCCTACAAACCCTAAACTTCCTTATCGGAACCGACAATCCGGGTTACGAGGCCTACGTTCTTGGGCCTTCTAGAAACTCCTTTATCTTAAGCCGGGTCTTGTGCAGCGTCCTTTGGGCCGAGTTACTCCTTGGCGTTGGCCTACCGGGTTATCATCCCTCCATCAGATAGCCTTCCTTCTCTCATCGCAAAAGCGGCGCATCGCCTGCTTCACTGGCTTGGCATCATGCCGCACATGTAGCGAGTGCTCAACCAACTCCCTCGGGACGCCTGGCAAATCCTCATTGGACCAGGCAAACATGTCTCGATTCTCACGGAGGAAGTGGATGAGATCGCTTTCCTATTTCTCTCCCAACCCGGCGCCAATGATGGCAACACAGTCTGGGAACTCAGGATCGACCTGGACCTTCTTTGTCTCCTGGGACGCCTGGAACGCAGTCCCGTACTGGGAACTCGGCATGCCAGGCGCGCCACCCTGCGCTTCTTGCGCCATAGCCACCACCTCATACATCTTCTTCTTCTCGGCAGCAATGACCATGGATTCCGCCAGCTGGGAACCAGCAGAGGCACACTCCATGGACTTCTTGTAGTCACCCGAGATGGTGATCACTCCATTGGGACCAGGGATCTTCATCTTCAAGTACGGAGCATGGGTTGAAGCCATGAACTTGCTGAGAGCAGGCCTACCGAGTACGGCATGGTATGGGCTCTGGTGATCAACCACCTCGAAGGCCAAGCTCTCAGTGCGGCAGTTCTCCCTGGTGCCGAATAGGACGTCTATCCAGACGTGGCCGATCGGAGAGCAAGACACTCCCGGCACAATGCCATGGTGATATGGATATAATAGGGGTCCATGAGGATTTTCCATGCTTTAATTGGAAGGAAATATTGAGCCTCACTACTGTTCATGATAAGGTGAATTCTTTCCTAGTAATGCATGTTATTTGTGTTTATAAGAATGTTATACTACCTAAGCATATGTATTTATGTATGATAGGTTTATTTATAACACAAACATTATTGGAGGCAAGGAGCATGGAATCATGGAGCAAAGCATTGGAGAACTCATGGAAGAAGAGGAGGCAGAATAATTGTTTTGTGTTCTCTCCAAACATAAGAGGCTGTCTATGGTTAGGAGAGAAGCCCCTGCGCTCAAGGATGGTTCCCTCCAAACATAAGAGACTGTCTATGGTTAGGAGAGAGTCCCACTCGAGTCTAATAAGGCCCTGTGTGGCTGTTTGGGCCGCACCCCCTCAATGGGTCGGTTTGTATTGGTTTGGGTGCACCAAACCGTGTAGGATTAGGTTAGGGGGCGCACCTCCCCCTCTCTTAGCCGCCACCCCCTCATAAATACCTCTTCCCACGAAATTAGAGGTCAGACCAAGTTAAAATTAAACCCTAGATTCCAGAATTGAACTATGTTCATCTGAATTTATCCCCACCGGTTTGGTGGAGTTACCCTTGCAAATTCTGCGTGTTATCTGTTGTTCCATTGGGAATCAGTAGATACAGGACCACTCGTAGTCTTTGATTACGTTGTGCAAGTGTGTGGAGTTGAGAATATCCAAAGGGATTGAGAGCTGTTGCATTGGCATCAGGGATCAGCCGGAGAGGTTTCAGCAAGACACAATTTATCCATCAAGTTATCGTGAGTGTTCATCGAGAAGATCAGGCAACCCCTTATCATATGGTATCAGATTTACAGGTTAACTCGGTGAGCAATTTTTATCCCCTTAGATTCGTTTTGTTTTCTTACCTATCCACGAAAAAGCCCCACAAAAACAGGAGTAGTTCATTGCCATCGCCTTAGATCATCACCACTTTCGAGTTTTAGTTGCTGTTTGTGTTTGATTTCGTGTCCCTTTTCTTCTTTTGAGTCTTGTTCTTCTCGGTCTAGGGTTAGGGTTCTTATTGTGTTCGTCGAGTTCATCTTGTGTCCCACCGAAAAATACCAAAAAGATTCCACCGATTCCATCTACTTGTTCCAATCCGAGTTGGGTTCTTACCAAATTCGAGTTGTTGCGAGTTGTTTTGCCACGTTTCTTCCATGCCATATATCTTGCTGTATCAATCCTAGTGTTGCTCGTGTTCTTGTTCTAATCGGATTCACCAAAACCGTGTGGATCATCCCTTTAAACCGAGCCCTAGAGGAACTCGGAGTGGTTCTGCCGCGGCACAAAAAGCGTGAAAACGCTGCCGTGGCTCCGCCCCTGCCCTACCGCG
Source organism: Alopecurus myosuroides (assembly GCA_028641055.1). Classification (NCBI taxonomy): domain Eukaryota; kingdom Viridiplantae; phylum Streptophyta; class Magnoliopsida; order Poales; family Poaceae; genus Alopecurus; species Alopecurus myosuroides. The sequence goes on along the minus strand of CM054057.1, from coordinate 367,052,265 downwards.
CGCATTACCCACGCCCTGCCTCTGCCGCGGCAGCGTTTCGGCTCAATTTTCTGCCGCGGCAGCCTGCCACGAGCGCAATTCTGCGCGTTTTTCTGCCGTAGTACAATTTTCCTGCCGTGAGTTTATCTCAGCCCTAGCTGTTTTTCGGTTCTGTTTTCTTTGCCAATTTCATTGTGTTTCCACTCCATATCTTTGAGAACCATAGCCACGGCCTATCTACATATACAATTAGGAGCATACCCACATAAGACTAGCTCAATTTGGTGCTCACAGGCTGCTCGGTTGATTATTTCATAGTGCTGTTTTCTGCAATCAATTTTTACTGTAGCTACAGTAACCGTGAAAAGTATCAAAATATATTGGCCCAAAAGAGTGAAAAAATCAAAGTGAAAAACAGAAAAACAAAAGAGAAAAAGAGGCCTGAAAATTGGTGATAGCTACTGCAGTTTTGGAGCTGTTTTACATGCTGTTTTGCACTAGTTCTTTGAGCAATCTTGTGCCTGTTTTATAAGAGCAATAGCTAGTGTCTTTCGAGTGCATTGCAACAATTCCATCCATATAGTTGCTTGCCACATTATTCTCCACGTGTGTGTTTCCTGTGCTTTTCATATCATCACAAGCAGCAAATAGGACTTGTTATTGGTGTTGTTAGGTATCCATACCAAGCCCCACCATATCCCTTGTTTGTCCTGTGATAGCTAAACTCCCGGGTATTCTCATCTTCACATCAGTACACGTGTTCATACTACTTGTGGTGAGTGTTTTCTATTCTCTTTGGAGCGGTAAGATACATGTTTTCTTTGCTGTTTTGAGAGAGTTGTGAGAGAACACCACAACCCATTGATTTTGTTTTCCCTAACATAATGGGTGTTTCTAGTGTTGTTGAGGATGTGCAGGTTACTAAGGGAACTAAAGAAGTGATTCAAGATATGCAAGCACAAGTCTCCTCTTTGTCCACAATGATTCATAACATGCATCAACGCTTACTAGCTAAGGGTGTTTTAGTTGATGAGCAGCACTATACAAAATTGAAGCAATTAAGACAAGGAGAAAAATCAGTGGATGCATACTACCTAGAGATGATTTCATTGCTACAATTATCTCGGGTTCTAGAGGATGAACAAACTACAATGCAAAGATTTTATTCCGGGCTACTATTTTCAATTAGACTCCAAGTGGGGCGTGTTGAATATAGTACTTTGGATGAATTATTGCAACTAGCAAGGAGAGTAGAAAAGAAGAAGGCCGAAGTTGAGAAAACATGTGAGGCTTGTTTCTACTAACATAATCATGTCTACTCCTAGTGTTGTTTCATGTAATGTGCAGGTTGCTTTTGAAGAAAGGGAGCCTATATTACAACCTGCACCACCACCACATCCATTGGAGGAGCATGCCATTGTGCCTAGTACTATGTCTTGTGATATGCAGGTTACTCTTGAAGAAAGGGAACCATCACTAGTACAACCTGCATCACCACTTGAGAGAGATGAATCAGTGCCTATTATATCTGAGGAGGATGTTATTGCTATTGGTGCTGATTTGGAGCTGCCACTAACAAGTACAACTTTTTGTGAGTCTACTAATGTGTTAGTTAATTCTTATGAGTTGATAACCACATATAGTTCACCACCATGTGATAGTTTGTATATTTCAAATTTTGAGCATGTGGTTTTGATTTCACATAAAGAAGTGCTTGCTAAAATACCACCTATGAATATTGTGTATTCCATCATGTTACATGAACCAATTAATGTGCAATGTGCTATGAATAGAATTGCTAAAATTTCATATATAAATTCTAGCACTTATGCTACTTGTTTCACTTTTAATTTGGTTGGTGACTATAACATGAATGAAATTTTTATGGTGGATCAAATATGTATTACTTGTGATACAATTGCTGAATTCAATATTGTGTTACCTTGGTTGAATTGTTTACAATTTGCTACAACTAAGCATGATTCTACACATATGTTTGATTTTCAGCAACATTTGATAACTACATATGTTAATGATTTATACTTCACTTATATTTGCAAAATGAGTTGCAATTACCATGTTGGTTATAATATGCATGATAAGACAATTGAATACATTGCTATAACCAATTTTGATTATAGATCTTCTGTGAGAACACTTGGTTTGATAATAACCAATAAGAATTTATACATAGATGTTTCTCCTTATGATCATAATTTCCTGAGCTTCACTTATATTTGGAATTGTGATTGCTATGAGATGATATGCTATTTATTTTCTTGTGACAATTTCGTGATACATACATGCAAATTTCGTTGCATCATGTCTATTGAAAATATATATCATGTCCACAACACTAATGCACCCCATGATAGAAATATGTCTTGTGCATACATGTTGTTCTTTCTGTTTCTTCCATGTTCAGATTACCACAAGCCGAGGACGTCTTGTCATGAAGAAAGGGAGGATGATATGGATATAATAGGGGTCCATGAGGATTTTCCATGCTTTAATTGGAAGGAAATATTGAGCCTCACTACTGTTCATGATAAGGTGAATTCTTTCCTAGTAATGCATGTTATTTGTGTTTATAAGAATGTTATACTACCTAAGCATATGTATTTATGTATGATAGGTTTATTTATAACACAAACATTATTGGAGGCAAGGAGCATGGAATCATGGAGCAAAGCATTGGAGAACTCATGGAAGAAGAGGAGGCAGAATAATTGTTTTGTGTTCTCTCCAAACATAAGAGGCTGTCTATGGTTAGGAGAGAAGCCCCTGCGCTCAAGGATGGTTCCCTCCAAACATAAGAGACTGTCTATGGTTAGGAGAGAGTCCCACTCGAGTCTAATAAGGCCCTGTGTGGCTGTTTGGGCCGCACCCCCTCAATGGGTCGGTTTGTATTGGTTTGGGTGCACCAAACCGTGTAGGATTAGGTTAGGGGGCGCACCTCCCCCTCTCTTAGCCGCCACCCCCTCATAAATACCTCTTCCCACGAAATTAGAGGTCAGACCAAGTTAAAATTAAACCCTAGATTCCAGAATTGAACTATGTTCATCTGAATTTATCCCCACCGGTTTGGTGGAGTTACCCTTGCAAATTCTGCGTGTTATCTGTTGTTCCATTGGGAATCAGTAGATACAGGACCACTCGTAGTCTTTGATTACGTTGTGCAAGTGTGTGGAGTTGAGAATATCCAAAGGGATTGAGAGCTGTTGCATTGGCATCAGGGATCAGCCGGAGAGGTTTCAGCAAGACACAATTTATCCATCAAGTTATCGTGAGTGTTCATCGAGAAGATCGGGCAACCCCTTATCACATGGAAAGTGGTCCTGCTGGGTAGCAGCATGTTCTCGGCCATCCCGAGCTTCTCGAGTGTGTCTCTATACACAATGTTGATGCTGCTGCCGTTGTCAATCAGGACCTTGCTGAACCTGACATTCTTCTGAGCACCCAAGAAGGTGGGATCCACCACCAAAGCGTAGCTACCCGGGTTGGGCATCACCTTGGGATGATCAGCTCTGGACCATGTGATCTCTTGGTTGCACCAGTGCAGGTAGTGGGGCACAGCAGGAATCACAACATTGACCTCCATTCCACGCCTGTGCAGAGACTGCTTGTCGGAGGGCTCAGAGGTGAAGATCATGTAGCTCTCGCGGTGTTCCTGGTACTGGTTGCGGTCTCCACCGCCATTGTTGCCGTTGTTGTTGTTACCTTGGTTGTTGTTGTTGTTGTTGTTGTTGTTGTTCCTGTTGTTGTTGCGGGTATAGTAGTTGCGGTTGCGGTCGTTGTTGTTGTAGTTGCGGTAGCGGTCGTTGTTGAAGTTGCGGTTGGCTCCTAAAGCCACCTGGTTCATGTTCTCTCTTCTCGGGAAGGCTGCAGGCCGAGGAGTAGGTGCTCGAGCAGGCTGCACATTGGCATTTGCAGCAGGCAGAGGAGGAGGTGGGGGCAAGCCCTCATTCTTGATCTGTTCCCACCAGCTGCATTGCCGAGTAGTGTGGTTGGATGGCCTGGCTGGATGCCGAGTGTGGAAGTTGCATGGCCCATCCCTCATTCTCCCAAAGACAAAGTTCGGAGCGGGATCCGGGTTGCCGCTACCCTGCTCGGGAGCATTGTACGGCTTCTTGATGCCTTGGCCTTGATTCTGGTTTTGCCCGTACTGGGCTCCAGCAGTTTTTTTCCTTTGGCTACTCCCAGCAGCCGTAGTCACAGCATTCACCTCCTCGGGATCATACCGAGTATCAATCCGGTCACCTCTGCGCTTGTTGCGGAAGTCATTGCGCTTGTTGCTGTTGTAGTTCCTTCTCGGCTCGGGGGAGTCCATCAGAGGCTGAGTTGGGTCGCCGAGTGCATACATGTCCGCGATCTTGATGGTCTCAGCGAGAGTACTCGGCATCTCGCGATGCAGCTTCTGCCACAGCATGCTGCCATGTCTGCAGCCCTGCGCAAACCAAGTGATGGCCTGGGCCTCATTCACACCTTCACAGGTGTTCCTCAAGGTGCTCCACCGAGTAAGATACTTGCGGTCGGTCTTGTCTTCCCGCTGCTTGCAAGCGGACAACTGCTGCGACCTATTCGGCCTCTTGTACGTGCTAGTGAAGTTGCTGATGAAGGCCTCCGAGAAGTCCAGCCAGCATTTGATACTGTCCTTGGGCAGGTTGTTGAGCCAAGTCCGAGCTGGCCCCTCAAGCATTTGCGGAACATACCGCACAACCCATCTCCGGTTGCCGCCTGCAATGTGCACGGCTGTGACATAGTCACTCAACCAATCCTCTAGCTTGGTGCTGCCATTGTAGCACTTGGTCCCCCTGGCCAGCTGGAAGTGGTTCACAGACGGCTCGTTCATGATGCGAGGGCCAAAGCATTCTGGGCCAGGCGGCCCCTTGTTCTCGAGTTGCGCGGACAGATTGATCCGGTCCAGCTTGAACCTTGCATCACTGGGCTTCAACATGCGCTCACCCGGGCGATCAGCAACATTCCTTGGGTCAGCATAGCTGGCTAGCCCCATCGCCGAGTAGCCGTCATCATACATGTTCTCCTGCACAACAGCGGGCTGCACCACAGGGTTGGCTGCTGGCGCAGCCGCACGCGGCTGTGCTGCAGCAGGCTGCTGCGTCCTCCGCCGAGTAGGCTGAGCAGCAGGACGCCGAGAAGGCCCCGCGTTGTCTCCGTCTTGCCCCTTGCTGTGAGCTTTATGGGCTTGATAGCCTGCTCCTGCAGTAGTGTGTTTTTGACCGGACTCTCGCGGCACAGCGCGCTGTTTCGCGGCGAGAGCCGGGTCGTACACCTGCATCTGTCTTCTCTTCCCAGAGCGCACACTCTGGTCCCTCTCACGGCTAGGATGCAGCGATGAGGCCTGATCCGTAGATCTGACCGCATGCGAGTGCACAACCTGAGAAGCACCGGCACCCGGATTGGCTTTCCGGAACTCCTCATTCTTCCTAGCAGCCTCTAGCACTAGCTCATTGAGCCTCTCCTGCTGCCTAGCGCGCGCGTCGCCGGCAAGGTTTGGCAACTCAGCAGCTACAGCCTCTGCAGCTCTAAGTGTTTTGGCGGGGGTGCTGTATCTGAGCCTGGCAGTGGTGTTTGCAGTGGCAGATTGGCTAGTAGCCTCACCAACTGTTGCCATCTCGGCGCCCAAGTTGCGACGCGTAGCGCCTACTTTGCTAGACTTCCTAACAACAGGAGTAAAGCCATGGGCCTTGTTGTACTCGTTCTGGTCTAGGCTAAGCTCGAGCCTAACCTTCTCAAGCTCCAGGTGCTCGGCGAGCAGCTCCTGACGCTGTCGGTCGAGCTGTGCCCTCATGTTCAAGAGCTCGAGCTCGGTGGGAGGCGGCATGCCCATCCGCGCTGCGGATGCCGGATTGTCGGGGTAGTGTAGAGGGGGATGTTGGAGTCCTTCTCGTAGGGCTTGTGAACCCTCTGGCCAACACTCGGGCCAGCGAGATCCTCGATGACCCCCGCGGCAGCAGTCGCGCCCTTCCCAGCATCGGTAGCCAGGCCGGTCATAATCACCTCCACGCTGTCCGCGGAGCAGCCCATCGGCCTTCCGCGGGCAGCGAGCACGGCAGGAGGATCCTCCGCGACCAGCACCTCCTCTGGGAACTTGCGGACGACGGCGGTGGCGACGTAGACGAGGTGCGAGCCGAAGGAGAGCACCGAGCCGCCTGCCGGAATGGGCCTCCCGCCGAAATCTCCGGCGTTGTCGGTGACGAAGTCGAAGGAGCCGAATCTGTGGACAAGGCCACAGACCACGCGCTCCCCAGTAGCAGAAACGAGTCCCGTCCGAACGTGGACTCCAGCCAGCGCCTCTGTCTGCCCCACGGTGGGCGCCAACTGTCGTGGTGGTATCACGGCAGATGCCATGGGATGGCTAAAGTTGGGGCCGATGGACGCTGGAGGTGCTCGGGGAGGGATCACACGGCGAGTAGCCGCGTGTGATAAGTCACACACACTGCAAACAACAAGATCTTACCCAGGTTCAGGGCCCTCGTGTTGGAACGCGTAGAGATAAACAAAAACTTTTCCTACGCGATGCTTCCAAGATCTAGCCGAGGTAGAAGGCCACGATGATTACCACTAGACGCGCAGGTGCGGATTATCGGTGCAGCGCGTCGGGGCAGTGCAGTCCCACGATCCAGTCCGGCCGATACAATCCCTCGAACGTCGAAGTGCTGAACGTACAGCACCTCTGCCGGTATCCACACGTACGAGGAGGAGCTCTGACGGCGGACTGCTAGGTCCGGTGCGGCGGCTGGACTGAGTGGGGCTAGGGTTCCCAACGCATGGGAGAGTGGACTAACGTGCCCGCTGGGCAACCTGCGCCCCTCTTTATATAGCGTATGGTACTGGGCTGCACAACACTTGTGGCCCATTCCCTCTGTGAGTCCGACTCACTAACTCAGTCCATTTCCGGTTCGGGTCCAACCCAACCAATACTTGCTCCCGCTCTTAAGTGTGCGACCCTGCAGGCTCATGGCGACTTGGACACGATTGGAGTCCAACTCCCAATCGATCAATCGGTAGCGGATCCTAGCAGAACGTGCCGACTCCCAAGTACCATTGAGTCATGACGACATACCTTTCAATGTGATATTCATCTTAGTCCCTTTTGCCTCACGATATACCTTGTCGAGCTATAGGCGATTTATCGTCATCCCTTGAATAGCTCAACTCTCTTCTCGATCTGTGACATGTGATTCATCTGACTAACTCTTAGTCAACCGACACAGTTAACACTTAACTGAGTCGCGCATGGCCATGCTTCCTGAATCATATCACTCGAGAGGGCCCAGAGAATATCTCTCCATTCGGAGGGGCAAAATCCCATCTTGATTATCCACATCACGCAGCTTGCTTCTCATTCGACCCGAACTCTGCCTTTATAGTTGCCTTGTCACAGAACAACGTTTGACAGAACCTAAGTCGGTGATCCACAACTCGGATTGTGCGACAACCTCAGGTCTAAGGATTACATTGATTGAGACATGCAAATGACGACTTGATCGTTGCATCTCAATGTGGGTCAGTCCAACTTGCTAAACTCTTTAGCCAAGTCCGTGAACGTTGGAATGGCATCACCATGCCCATGACAAGTGGAACCGTGTCATCAGCCAACACTCACATTAGTCTAGGGTGTGTGTCCAGCACAACCTAAATGACCAAGGACAATCTAGTATGAACAACATGAATATATAGTTCGACAATCGAATCACATATTCAATGACATATATCAGATGTTCAAAAAAAGGACAACTTAATAACTTTATGAATACAGTGGGAATTACATCATACATGATTGCCTCTAGGGCATATTCCCAACACCTCGTGTGGAGGTAACACCCCTACTCCTGCCTCTCTCTTTATATGGTGTTTACCGAGTAGCCACAGTACAATACAGGCCTTCAGCCGAGTAGCCACTCTACGCTCAAGTTTGCTCTGTGAGTAGTGAAGCAATCCAGAGTGTCGACCCTCGCACAGGAGGAGGCAGGGCACCTTATATATTGGTGCCCAGCCGGATAGAATAAGACTAAAAGATACGGCTTGATGGGACAAGAGCACTGCAGAACCGCGCACGCCTCCGGGTTCCCACTGACGCTTGCCCCGTAAGTCGTCACGCCGTTCGGAGATGGGACCTGTCCACCCTTGTCAGTGAGATAGGGTAGGCCCCTAGCCCTGTCCTGTCCCCTCTGTCAGTGACAGGACTAGACAGACGCCTACCGCACTGTAGCCACGGCGGAGCGCGGATAATCACGCGCTCCGTAAGTTGAACCACACGCCGTACGGACGCAGGATACGCGGGATCCTTTGTCAGAACGGCTCCAATGACTTCTGGCCCGAGTAGGAAACCACTCCCTCTACTCGGACTAACTCCTCTACTCGGAGGAACACAACTTCCTTGATTCTTCCGTCTGGCCATTGGTGGGTACGACCGGATAGCGGCCTACCGGGTAGCAAGTACCGGGTAGCCAGCTACTTAGTCAAATAGCCCTTTTGATCTTGCCTTTAGCACTTGCCTTACCCCTACTCGGGGGTAACCCCCCGACATTCATCATCTTTTATAGCAACATCATCATGTGTAACAATAGGTGAAGAGATAGGGATGTCCTCATCATCCTCCCCCTCTTGAAAAGGCATCGTCCTTGATGCAAGATCATCTCCATAGTAAGGTGTCAAATCCGCCACATTAAAAGAATTACTAACACCAAACTCATCAATTGGGAGGTCTATCTTGTATGCATTATCGTTGATCCTCGAAATAACTCTATAAGGACCTGCACCTCTAGGCATCAATTTTGATTTGCGCAATGTGGGAAATCTGTCTTTTTGAAAATGAACCCACACCATATCCCCTGGCCGAAATATCACCTCCTTTCTCTTCTTATTAACTCTTTCAGCCACATGTTTTCCTTTCTTCTCAATTGCTTCTTTTGTTTTCACATGAATTTTCTTCACAAAATCAGCTCTCTTTGATGCCTCCATATTTGTTCTCTCTTGTGTAGGAAGTGGTAACAAATCTAATGGAGTAGTAGGCTTGAACCCATATACCACCTCAAAAGGACAGAATTGAGTAGTTCAATGCACAACCCTATTATATGCAAATTCCACATGTGGCAAGCACTCCTCCCACTCCTTCAAATTTTTCTTGATCATGCTTCTCAATAATGTTGACAATGTCCTATTTACCACTTTGGTTTGGCCATCTGTTTGGGGGTGACAAGTTGTGGAAAATAAATTTTTTGTTCCAAGCTTCCCCCATAGTGTCTTCCAAAAATAACTCATGAATTTCACATCTCTATCTGACACAATTGTCCTTGGCACTCCATGTAATCTTACTATCTCTTTGAAGAATAGATTAGCAATGTGAGAAGCATCATCACTCTTGTGGCAAGCAATGAAGTGAGACATCTTAGAAAATCTTTCCACAACCACAAATATAGAGTCATGTCCTCTCTTTGTCCTTGGCAAGCCCAACAGAAAACCCATGCTTATATCTACCCATGGTGTATTTGGTGAAGGTAATGGAGTGTACAACCCGTGGGGTTTCAATTTGGACTTAGCCTTATTGCAAGTGATGCACCTTTGCACCAATCTATAGACATCTCTTCTCATATGTGCCCAATAAAATTTTCAGCCAACATAAGCAATGTTTTCTCTCTTCCAAAGTGTCCCATTAAGCCTCCACTATGAGATTCCTGTAATAAGAAAAAACGCAGGGAACACTCGGGTATACACAATTTGTTAGCTCTAAATAAAAACCCATCATGTATATGATATTTTTCCCATGCCTTAACACTAGTACATTTATTAAATGGCATAGAAAATTCATTATCTTCAGTATATAAATCTCTTATTCCCTCCAAACCCGAAACCTTAACCTCTAATTTGGAGAGTAACATATTCTTCCTTGACAAAGCATCAACAACTACATTATCCAATCCCTTTTTATGTTTAATTATGTATCGAAAAGATTCTATAAATTCAACCCATTTAGCATGTATTTTATTCAAATTAGATTGGCTCTTCAAGAATTTTAATGCCTTATGATCAGAAAGTATAATAAATTCTTTAGGCCACAAATAATGTTTCCATACCTCTAAAACTCTCGCAAGTGCATATAGTTCTTTATCATAAACAAAATAATTCAATTGTACACCATGTAATTTTTCAGAAAAGTAAGCAATAGGTTTCTTTTCTTGCATTAACACACCTCCGGTACCTATGCCACTAGCATCACACTCAATCTCAAATTGTTTGTCAAAATTTGGAAGCATTAATAATGGGGCCGAAATCAATTTTTCTTTAATAGCATCAAAAGAAATATCTTGTTCAGCTCCCCACACAAATTAAACACCCTTTTTAGCGAGTTCATTCAAAGGTGCAGCAAGTGTACTAAAATCTTTGACAAATCTTCTATAGAAACTAGCCAATCCATTAAAACTTCTTACTTGACTCACACTAATAGGAATAGGCCAAATTTTAATAGCTTCAATTTTAGATTCATCTACTTCAATGCCATGTTTAGAAACAACGTATCCCAGAAAAATGACCTTATCCTTGCAAAAAGTGCACTTCTCTAAATTTCCATACAATTCATTTTCTCTTAGCACATGCAAGACTTGTCTAATATGATCAATGTGTTCATGTTCATTGTGGCTATATATGGGAATACCATCAAAGTAAACAACCACAAATTTGCCAATAAAATCTCTCAAAACATGGTTCATTAATCTCATGAAAGTACTAGGTGCATTAGTTAATCCAAAAGGCATTACTAACCACTCATATAAACCAAATTTTGTTTTAAAGGCAGTTTTCCATTCATCACCCTCTTTCATCCTAATTTGATGATAACCACTATGCAAATCAATCTTAGAGAAAACAACACTACCACTTAATTCATCTAACATGTCTTCCAAACGTGGTATAGGATGACGATAACGAACAGTGATATTGTTAATTGCTCTACAATCTACACACATGCGCCATGTACCATCATTTTTAGGAACTAAAATAACAGGAACAGCACAAGTAGATAGGCTTGTTCGAATATAACCTTTGTCAAGAAGCTCTTGTACTTGTTTCTGAATTTCTTTTGTTTCTTGGGGATTTGTCCTATAGGGAGCTCGGTTTGGCAACGATGATCCAGGAATAAAATCAATTTGGTGCTCAATCCCTCTCAATGGTGGCAAACCCGAGGGCACTTCTTTTGGAAAAACATCATCAAAGTCCTGCAAAAGATTATAAACACCAAGAGGAATAGGGGTCATGTCATTAGAAACCAACATTTCTCCCTTGTGGATAAGCACTATAGGAAGCATACTAGGGTCCTCTCGAAATTCTCTCAAGTCCTCTTTAGTGGCTAACATGCATAATAGGCTCACTCCCTCACTTTTATTTTACCACTCAGATTTGTTTTTCTATTTTCACTCACAGCACTCTTGTTTTCACTCTCAATTTTCTCATCACTCTCAGGATTTTTTTGTCTAGATTCATTTACAATCTACTGTGGTTTCATAGGTCTCAATAATATGTCCTTCTCATTCCACTTCATCTGATAGGTATTTGCTCTCCCATCATGTATAACACTCCTATCAAACTGCCAAGGTCTCCCAAGAAACATGTGATAAACTGACATGGGCACCACATCACACTCAATGGTGTCTTTGTAAGGTCCAATCTGAAATTCAACTCTCACCATATGGGTTACCTTCATCTCTCCTTTATCACTAAGCCACTATATATGATAAGGATGAGGGTGTGAAATATATCTCAATTTGAGCTTTGCACACAATTATTTGCTTGCTAAATTTCTGCAACTACCTCCATCAATAATCACCTTGCAAGCCAATTGAGGGCCTACAATTTCTCTTGTTTGAAATAAGTTGCATCTTTGACTTTCAGGACTAGGGAGAATACTCAATGTTCTTGGTGTGCAAACAAAGGTAGGATAAGTGGAAGGATATGCATCAATAGGCCCGTCATCATCATCATAAGCATCCTCCTAAGTAGGATCAGCATCATCACCTGTCTCATATTCATTGTCCTCATTAATAAGCATAATATTTTTATTTGGACAATCTCTCTTGAAGTGCCCTTTTCCTCCACATGTATGGCAGCTCATGTCTCTATTTCTAGCTGTAGAATTAGTAGATCCACTTGCACTAGCTGCTGGTTGCACTTGCCTCTTAGATATAGAGGTATTTCTCTCGGGTTTAGTGGTGGAAACCCCACGACAAGGGGATGGTTGTGGTGGCGGTGATGAGAAAGAAGACCTATTTGTGAAGGTCCTCCTTGGAGCCATAAGTGCCTCCTTGGCCCACTGTTTTTCTGCCTCCCTTGCTTGATGTAATAGCTCATTCATATCACAATATTGCACATGCCTAACAATGCTCTTGATTTTCAGTTGTAAACATGAGAGAAATCTTTGCATAGTGTGCTCAGCAACTTCTCTCACTCTTGCTCTTTGCAATATTAGCTCCATCTCCCTAAAATAAGCATCCACAGATTTTGAGCCTTGCTTCAAGTGTTGTAACTTGTCAAATAATGATCTCAAATAATTTTTAGGCACAAATCGGTCTCTCATAACTTGCTTTATCTCCCTCCATGTAACAATTCGAGGTTCTCTATTTCTTGCTCTTTTTCTTGTAATATTGTCCCACCAAAGCAAAGCATACCCATCAAAACCTGAAGAAGCAAGTTTAATTTTTCTCTCCTCAGCATACTCATGCATCCTCCACAATTTTTCTATTTTCAGCTCCCACATGAGGTACTCTTCTACATCTTCAGTATCAAAGTTGAATGATGGTAACATGAATTTTGGTTTGCCAAGCCCATCATCCTCTCGGTTTGGTTCTTGTACATGGACCCTTCTAGCAAGAAAGCCACGGCCAGCACCATGATTACCTCTACCACCTCCACGGCCATGAGGGATAAAATTGCCCTCATCATTATCAGAATCACCAAAATCACTACCATCATCCTCTTGTGCAGGTAGCCTTTGATTCACCAAAGTAGCCAAGGCAGCAATTTGGGTGCGGGTGTTGCGGTGTGCTGCGCGTAAGGAAAATATAGGCGCGGGTAAGCCGATTATGATACAAAATCGAGTGCGGCAGCAGGGTGCAAAACGAGTGCGGCTAGGAGCGATCCACGACAGGGAATTGAACTTTTTTTTTGTGCCGCGGTAGGAAATCGATTGCAACTCGAATTTGAAACACACCCAAAGGCTCGGATTGATATTTTTGCAGGATATTTTCGGTGGACTCTCGGGAAAACTCGAAGAACAACTAGAACCCTAACCCTAACTCGACAACAAAAAGACACAAAAAGATAAAAGAAACACAAAATAAAAACACAAAACAGCAACTAAAACTTGAAAACTAGAGATTATCTAAGGCTAAGGCAATGATCTAACACTATTTTTGTGGTTTTTTCTGTATAGGTATAAAAACAACTCGAATCTAAAGGGATAGATATAGCTCACCGAGTAAACCTTGTAATCTGGTACCAAGATGATAAGGGGTAGCCCGATCTTCTTAGTGAACTCTTTGATAAATTGGTAACCAATGTGATACCTCGCTCTTTCCTTTGGCTAAACCCCGTCACCAATTGTAACAGCGCTTAACCCATTTGATTATTTCAGACTCCACACTCTTGCACAAGTAGCCACCGACTACAAGTGGTCCTGTTTCTCCTTATTCCCAATGGAACAACAGAATACACTCAGATTTGCAATGGATATATGATTCAAGATGAATGCTTCAAGCAATACAATCTAGAGTCTAGGGTTTATGTTTTATCGTAGTCTAACCTATCTAATTCGCACCAAGGGGTATATATGAGGGGAAGGGGTGCGGCCACAAGGGTTATTGCGCAGGCAACCCATCCCAATCCGAATAGGACCCAACTTGGACTTGCTTTGGACTTGGACTCGAACCAACTAGATACAAACCGACCCACCATTAAGGGATGCGGCCTATGATGGTATACAAACCATGCCTAATATAATTAGGACTTCTACTAGGTGCATTTAACCTTGTGGAGGCGCCATCCCTTTGTTTTCCATGAAATAACAATTGTTTTCCATGAGATAACAACTGTTATTCTTTGTTATTCCTTGTTTTCACCCTTCTAGCACTTGTTTTCCAGCTCCTCCTCAAGTCCATCTTCATCCATGTGCAGCTCCTCTTCATGATCTCCCTCCTTCATGCTTGTGTTATCAACAAACCTGAGAATACATAAGTGCAAAGAGGTTAAACGTATGGTGTGGAAAACAGTATGAAAGCAGTAGGTGTTTTATTAGTATGAGGAAAAAGGACCGGGGTCCACAGTTCACTAGTGGTGTCTCTCCGTGAAAGATAAATAACATGTGTGCTGGACAAATTACAGCTGGGCAATTTACAGAAATAAAGGCTGCACCGTAGCGCATATCCAAGATATGAAGATTACTATGTGATTCATGCGGGCATTACAAAAAAATATATGGACCGTTATCCAACTGCATCTATGACTAATGTCGGATATATACCGATTAGGGTTATACCCGGCATTGTCCTAAAGAGCCGGATTACCAGGGTGGCCTGATTGGTAATGGATCACAATCCATTAGGCGGCCTAGTAAGCTGACGCGCAGAAGACGGATTCTAGAAGAACCCGGACCATGGCCCACGTGGTGCGGCTTGGAGTAGAAGGCGGATTCCTCCCTTCCAAGTTAGAAGCTTATCGTAGTCTTCTAGGTTTCCTATCTGTAAGCCCTAACCTTGCTATCTATATAAAGCCCAACGAGAGAGAAGATCGAGAGAGAAGAAGCTAGAAGCCAACTCGCCGAGAAGTTGATCCTTGTCGAGTTAGCAAACCCTAACTCGCATTGTACTTTGTATACTTCAGGCTTCAACCCTGATTTAGTGAGATTGTAGGAGTAGGAACACCGCCTAGTTGCGACGTACCGAACTTGGGTAAACTTTGGTGTCCCTGGTTGTCATACTACCACGTTCCCCCACGTCTTTACCCCGTAGGCCTCATGGCACCCGAGTCTATGAACCCTACTACGATGTCTCAACAGATATGCTATCTAATGCTTCTAGAGAAAAACATGTTTGCGAAATAATTACTAGAAGTGGTGTTTCTACTCAGGACCCCTTGTATCCTGAAGGACATCCTGAAAGAATTGAACTAGATTCTCAACAACCTAAAAAAAATAGTTCTCCTTATAAGAAAAATATGAAGAGACATAAAACTATTGTAGAATCTCCCGTACCTGCTAAAGATCCTAATAGTATATCTATTTCTGATGCTGAAACTGAAAGTAGTAATGATAAAAGTGATGCTTCTGATAAAGAAGAAACTGTAGCCGAACCTGAAAAGGAAACTAAAACTGTGAAGTATACTAAGGAGGATTTCATTGATAACAAACATGGTAATGAAAGAGAACCTTGGGTACAAAAGGACATGCCTTTTCCTAATAAGAAACACAAATCAAAGGAGGAAGAACATTATAACAAATTCTGTGAGTGGATGAAACCTTTGTTTTTGAAAATTCCTTTGCCTGATGCTATTAAGCTGCCTCCTTATTCTAAATATATGACAGATATTGTATCTAACAAAAGGAAGATTCCTAAGGAGGAAATTTCCACTATGCTTGCTAATTACTCTTTCAATGGCAAGGTTCCAAAGAAGCTTGGAGATCCTGGTATTCCTACTATTCCTTGTTCTATTAAAAATAATTATGTTAGAACTCCTTTATGTGACTTGGGAGCAGGAGTTAGTGTTATGCCTTTTTTTCTCTCTATAAGAGGCTCTCTCTGGAAAAATTGATACACAGTAATATATATTTGCAAATGGCTGATAAATCTACTGCGATCATTGTTGGTATATGTGAGAATGTTCCTATTCAAGTGACTACTAATTGTTTGATATTAACTGACTTTGTTGTGTTGGAAATGTCTGAAGATGATAATATGTCTATTATTCTTGGGAGACCTTTTCTTAGCACTGCAGGGGCTGTTATTGATTGCAAACACTCGGGAGGATGACTCTCACCACCCCCACCATACCCCTCCTCCATCTCCCAACACACCTTAGCCTCTCCACACCACAAATTTGTTTGATCTTTTGAGATCATCCCTTTCTAATCCAATCGAAATTTTCAGCGTCTCTCCCTCTTCACAATCATACCCATGGCGTTTGAAAGTACCCTAGAAATGGGTTTGGATTTCTCGGAAGGAGTCAAGTTCAACAAGGAGGTGAGGTATCGATTTGGGTCGATGGTGCACCCCATTGGTAAATCAGATCACTTTCTTCTTGCAGTCTCTTTTGCTAGATCAACTTTTCGTCTTGAAGAAGACTCTGTTGGTATTGCACTTGAATCTTGCATTGGGGGTTTATGTGATGACCTCTCTGTTATTGATCTTGGTAATCGCACTTTTCCCTTCTCGGTTGCCTCAAGATATGTGTTTTTTTATCAACTAATGAGGTTTTATTCTTGTTCCAAGTTCAAGTGCTATTTCCATCTTTGGGGTAATGGTGGCCCAAATTGGCATTGAGAATTCATCTCTTGGCAGAAAGAGCGTGATCTAGAATGGACTCTAGTTAGTCCAAATAAGAAGCATACTGATAAATCCTTGCGTGCTTTGCGGCTTAAGCCTTCCAAGTCTATTATTCCGAAAGATTATTCTTTGGGCGTCAAGAAATAATAATCGTTTGCCACC
This sequence comes from Alopecurus myosuroides, assembly GCA_028641055.1. Taxonomy (NCBI): domain Eukaryota; kingdom Viridiplantae; phylum Streptophyta; class Magnoliopsida; order Poales; family Poaceae; genus Alopecurus; species Alopecurus myosuroides. The sequence continues at coordinate 367,035,574 of CM054057.1, read as the reverse complement.
TTTCTCAACTATGATGCTTGTCCTGGATATGAATTCCGAGCAACAGATTTGGAAGTTCAAGATTTTGTTAAAGCCGGCTATGACTGCCCACAATTGCGTTGGAGATTCCATAATATCTCTAAGCATGTCTCGTTAAAATCTTTACACTGGATGAAAAAAGTTCCTTGGATTCAATTTGGTTCGGTTACAGAAGATTTATTTGATCAAATTGGGACGGCCGTTATTCCTCCAGAGAATGTTTAGCCTAAGGAGATTGCCTCGAATTCCGTTCCTCCAGGTGGAAACACAAGTTTGCGCTGCAATTAATTCTCCTCCAGACATTGATCCGGGCATTGATCCGCATTTATTATGTCCTCACCGGGTGGTAACGATAATCAACGGACTATTCACGATATTAATGGCAATATTAATAGCTATCAAAACAAGGTATGGAATTGTTCTATTTGCCTTAGTTTCAGCCATTTTGCCGATGATAGTACAAATTATGTTCGTTGCAAATTTTGCTACAATTATAGCCATATTCAACGTGACTGTTTGAGGGCAAAAAGGTCTTTTCGTTGGGTTGCCAAATCTAATAAATTTGTCAGAAGCGCCTCTCCCGCGGTTACCTCCGACGTACCAACCTGGTCGAAAAGCAAAAACCAAACGACACCACCTTCACTCTATCTGTCTCGGCGCCGTCGCCTGCTACTTCCACTTCCACTCCAGCCATGGCGAATTTCACCGTCAACCCCGATCACTTTACCCTGGAGGGAATGCATGCCATCGAGCCATGGGGTGCTGAAAACCTCCCTCCGCGTATCTACGTCACCGTCACCAACACCCCACAGCGCCTCCACGAATCATGTGTGCTCGCGATTGTGGAGCCGAGGCCACCAGAAGGAGAGATATACGACATCCTCCAGCAGATTCATGATCACATTGTGCAACATCATCAAGTGGAGGTAAGAAATTTCTCTGAAAGTGCAGTGGGTTTGGGGTTTTTTCGTATGAACAACACCTTCATCAGAGATCGTCTGGTACATGCTCCTGTTCATCATTTGGGGGAAGGCAGAATGTTGACTTTTGCTAGGCATGATGAAGGTCCAAACTATGGCTACAACCTACATTCACATCGGCTGGCTTATGCTTCTCAACTTACCTATGGATTTTAGGAATGAGGCTTTCCTTATAGATGTTGTTGCTCAGTTTGGCAAGCTTAAAGGCTGGTACAGAGAGGACCCTGCTCCTGGGTGTACACTGATCAAATGTACTTTTGGTTGCAATGGAGATGTTCCTAGGTCAATTGTGGTCAGAGATCCACAAAGGTTTGTGGAATTGTTGTCTCCTGGACTGTCCCCTGCTACATTCTCACAAATGAAGCATATCATATTCTTCCAGGAGATTAATCTCCTATTCCTTTTGATGGCAACCCACATCCTTTTCCTGGAAAGGGAAACAATAATAATGAAAACCCACCTGATGATTGGATGCCACCTCAGCTCAATGACAATGCACATGGATGGGACAACTAGAACCAGGAAGTTGCAGGTGAAAATCAAGGAGATTGGGATATGCATATTCAGCAGCAAAATCACATTGCTCAGTCCTCCATTACTGTACAGTCCTCTGGTGCATCTGCCTCTTCCATTCACCCAATGCAAGGACCTGGACAGGATCTTCACATGGATGCCAACATTGGCACATTCCTCAAATGCCCCCCACCTGCGGTTTTATTTGATGCACTTGCTCCACTACTACAGGAACATAATGCTGCCCAATTGGCACCCGCTGTTGTGTTGCCTGCTGAAGATGTTCCCTTAGCTCAGGAGAATTTTGTTGCCCAGGACCCTGTTATGTGTGAGGACATTATACCTCCTACTGATCATGGCAGTGCACAAGGTTTAGCAGAGCAAAATAAGACCCATGTGATTTTGCCTGTCCCTATCACTCAAGAGGAAGCAGACAAAGACGTGCCAATTCTTGGGAAATTGTGCCTTGTGTGCCTCCTCTGCAATTTAAGTTCTTGTCTGACATTGGGGACCCTGTGATGGAGCATACCAATACCATCAGCACTCCCACTCTTTTCCTCGAAGGAGCTAGCAGCAAGAGGATTGCAAGGAGACTTTTTGCTGAAGATCAAGAGGCCCATGTTGCAAATTGACCTGCCCAAGATATTGCCTCCAACTGTGTCAGTATTTCCCCTGTGAAGAAAAGGACAAGCGCAAGGATTTCCACTCCTTCTTGTGAAGAAATGGCCATAAGAAGCCCAAGACTAGCTGCTTTGAAAGAAGGCTACAAGAAGGGGCCAGAGGCAGAGGTTTCTGTTCGCAAGAAGAAACCAAGATCAGTACATGATGCCAAGAAAGATGTCACACCTCACACTCCTATCCTGTGCTGCAAAAGTTGGGGAAAATGCTTCAAATCCCCCAGGATCAGTTGGCAGTGGACAAGCTTATGGCTTCTCCTTCAGCTTCCAAGCCCAAGAAAGTTTAAATGATTAATAAGGCCCAAAGCTTATTTTGGCTCAGCAAGGGGCATATTTTGTTTCAATCTTTAGAAAATTTGGATATTATCTATTTAGGTGTGAACTATATATTTTGCATTACTATGACAGTCCTGTTATGCTTGACTGTGAATTATCCCTGATATGTGGTTATCAATGAATAGTACACCCATTTGGCTTTTTGATTGGAGAGTTTTATGCTGGAATGTGAGAGGGCTAAACGACCAAGATAAAAGAATGATTGTTTATAAAAAGATTGGTGAAAGCAGTTGTGCTATAATTTTCTTGCAAGAAACCAAAAGAGGTAATTTTGATCACATTTTCATCAAGTCTTTCTGTCCCAAGAGATTTGATAGATTTGTTTTCTCTTCCTCTGTGGGAGCTTCTGACAGAAAATTTGGCTCAAAATAGCTCACGGATGTTTTGACTTGGTAGCTGTGTTGGCGCTTAATTCGCCTGGATCGCACGGACTCCAATACTCTAGATGTGTGCGTGGTAATCGAGTCCAGGTGGAATAAAAGGCGACTTTGTCGGTAGCAGGAACTTCTCGCAACGAGCGCTCTGCTTTTGACCGGTATGGTCGGCTCCGACACAAATGTGGCTTGTGGCGCGCGGTTGATGCGTGCCCGGATCGGTGGACCAGGAAAACGCGTGGGACAAGGACTTGACCAGGTGTGGGCGCGTGCGAGCAGCAAAAAAAATGAGACGGTGGGGGTGGATCTGCGCGCGTGAGGCAATTTTGGCCGGAAGCGGTGGGGATCACGCGTTTGGCGGTTAGCGCGATTGTCTGGCGACGCGCAATTCACGCGGAAGGTGGCGAAACCGGATCGGCGCGTGACCTGTAGCGCGTTTTTTTTCTTTCTTGTTTGGCCTTTAGCGCGTGGAACGGCGCGCTCTGATGAAAGCCCGCGTTGACGCGTTGTCGGTGCGCGGAAGTGCGGCAGGGACCACAGCGTTTTGTCCGTAGCGATAAGGACAAAAGGGCCTAATTGGCTGCTTGCGGAAGGAAATTTTTGGCTTTGCCCAATCCGATCCCAGCAAGGGAACCGATGATGGCTAGGGCAATTGTGCGGCAGCGATATGAGGGAAAATTAAAGCAACTCGCAACACTTATTTTTGATGAGATTTTTTGCTATAGATGAAACAAAAGATAGCTAGATGAACTCTAACCCTAATAGACATAGACAAAAACTAAAAACAGAAAAACAGAAACGCAAATCAACAAAAAACAACAATTAGAGTAGCAATTTGGTGTTGATCTAGGCTCTGGCACAATCTAAACCTAATATTTTTGTATGGCTATTTTCTGGATAGGAAATAAAAACAACTAAACTAGGGATAAATTTGCTCACCGAGTAAACCTGAGCATCTGATACCAAGATGATATGGGGTGGCCCGATCTTCTCGTTGAACTTCTCTCTCTTTTTGTGGTTTTCTGGATTTTGTGATAACTAGTGCTACACTGAGACCTCTCACTTGGATGACCCCTATTGCCAGATGTAACAACAACCAATCCCTTTGGATATTCTCAACTACACACTCTTGCACACGTAATCAAAGATCATGAGTGGACCTGTATCCCCCTATTCCCAGATGGAATAACAAGATATCACGCAACTTTGCAATGGTAACACCACCCTATCGATACGAACATGGTGGTTGATAAATTTCGGAACATGGTTCAATCTAGAAAATTCAGGGTTTATCTTAAACTTGGTCTAATATGTTCCACACGCAGGTGGTAGCTATATATGATCGAGGGGATGTTCCCCACAAAATTGGATCTATTCCTACTCGTTTGGACTCTTCCAACTCGGATACAAACTGACCCAACATGGGTGCAGCCAATTGGACTCTATTTGGAAACGGGCAGAAAACTATTCGTGGATTTTTTTGCTCACCACGGCTTACACGAGTCGAATTTCTTGATGGGGCCGGATCCATTGGAAAGCCCTTCAAATTTCCTAATCGGATTGTGCTCGTTTGTTGTATTTGGAGGCCATATGAAGAATCCATGACTATTTTAAATTCGGGACTTCTGGCAGTCCGAACTGAAACATTATTTCCTTGTTGTTGTTTTCCATGCTTCCTCCTTTTGCTCCTTGCTTCCTCTTCTCCATTCATGTTTGTGTTACTAATAAACCGAATCATACATAAATTCATAGGCTTAGGTAGTACAACATTCTCATAAACACAAACATTATTTATTACTAGGAAAGAATTCACCTTAGAATAAACATCAGTGTGACTCAATATTTCCTTCCAACTCAAGCATGTACATTCACCATGGACCCCTATTATATACTCATAAGGTCTTGTATTCCCAAGATTCAGTCTCTTTTTGTGTGTTAGGGCTTCACCGGCGTCGGATTCTCTCTCGCGGGTTCCAGGATTACTTAGAGCCTGAAACTCCCGGATCTGATGGAACTGGGGGAATCTTGCCAAGAGGTAGGCCCTACCATTTTGTTGGCTGTTCCTTGGGCCTAACCTAATACAACCAAGCAGTTCGTTCCACTTTTCTACCCCCTTCCGCCTAACGTAGAGGGGCCAGAACGGCAGTTTCGTCTTTTTTCCCAGCGGGGCTATGCATGGTTTCTCCGGAGAGGGGCCTCCAGATCGTCTGAATGCCACCAAATCCCATGGTATTCCATACCATGTGTGTTATAGTGTTTCTTGGGTCTAGGATGCCAAAGATTCCCTCTCTTCTCTCTCTGTATTAGGGCTTCACCGGCGTCGGATTTTCTCCGGCGGGTTCCAGGACTACTTAGAGCCCGAAACTCCCGGAACTGACGGAAGTCAGGGAATCTTGCCAAGAGGTGGGCCCTAAAATTGTATTGGGTGTTCATTGGGCCTAAACTAACACAACCAAGAAGTTGGTTCCACTTTGCTACCCCCTTCCGGCTCATGTAGAGGGGCTATAACGACAAATTTTTCTTTTTGCCTAGCGGGGCTATGGTTTCTTCGGAGAGGGCCCTCCGGATCGTCTGAATGCCACCAAATCCCATGGTATGACATAACATGTGTGTTAGAGTGTTTCATGGGTCTTTTATGCCCAAAATTTCCTCACTCGGTGTGTTATGGCTTCACCGGCGTCGGATTCTCTCTGGTGGGTTCAAGAACTACTCAGAGCCCGAAACTCCCGGATGTGACGAAATAGGGGGAATCCTGCCAAGAGGTGGGCCCTACCATTGTCTTAGGTGTTCATTGGGCCTAAAATAACACAACCAAGCAGTTGGTTCCACTTTGCTACCCCCTTCCGGCTCACGTAGAGGGGCCAGAACGACAGTTCCGTCTGTTTTCATAGCGGGACTAGGTTTCTCCGGAGAGGGGCTCTGGAGTCTAGATCGTCTAAATACCACCAAATCCCATGATATTCCATACCATGTGTGTTATAGTGTGTCATCGTTCTTGGATGCCCAAGTTTCCCTCTCTTTGTGTGTTCGGCCTTCGCCGGCGTCGGATTCTCTCTAGCAGGTTCCAAAACTATTTAGAGCCCGAAACTCTCGGATCTGACAGAACAGGGGGAATCTTGCCAAGAGGTGGGTCCTACCATTTTATTTGGTGTTATTTGGGCCTAAAATAACACAACCAAGCAATTAGTTCCACTTTGCTACCCCTTTCGGGCTCACGTAGAGGGGCCAGACCGGCAGTTTCTTCTTTTTCTCCAGCAGACCTAGGGTTTCTCCGGGGAGGGGGCTCCGGAGCGTCTGAATTCCCACACAATCCTAGGGTATGCCAAACCATTTGTGTTATATTGTGGAATGGGTCTTGGATGCCCAAGATTACCTCACTCTTTGTGTTATGGCTTCACTGGCGCCGTATTCTCTTTCACGAGTTCCAGGACTACTTAGAGCCCGAAACTCCCAGATCTCACGGAATGCGGGGAATCTTGACAAGAGATGGGACCTAAAATTGTATTTGGTTTTACTTGGGACTAACCTAACACATCCAAGCAATTGGTTCCGCTTTGTTACCCCATTCCGGCTCATGTAGACGGGCCAGAACGGCAATTCCGTCTTTTTCCCAGCGGGCTATGGTTTCTCTGGAGAGGGGCCCCAGGACCGTCTGAATGCCACCAGATCCCACGGTATGCCATACCTTGTGTGTTAGAGTGTGGCATGGGTATTGGATTCCGAATATTCCCTTACTCCATGTGTTATGGCTTCACCGGCGTCAGATTCTCTTTCGCGGGTTCTACTTAGAGCCCGAAACTCCCGGATCTCACAGAACGTGGGGGGGGGGGGATCTTACCAAGAGGTGGGACCTACCATTTTATTGGGTGTTACTTGGGCACAAACTAACACAACCAAGTAATTGGTTCCACTTTTCTGCCCCTTTCCGGCTCACGTAGAGGGGCCAAAATGACACTTCCGTCTTTTTCACAACGGGGCTATGGTTTGTATAGAGAGGGGCCTACAGATCGTCTTAATGCCACCAAATACACCATGGTATGCCATAACATGTGCGTGTATATAGTGTTTCATGGGTCTTGGATGCCCAAGATTCCCACTCTCTCTATTATGGCTTCACCGGCGCGTCAGATTCTCTGTGGCGGGTTCCAGGATTACTTAGAGCCCGAAACTCCCTAAACTGATGGAACTCCAGGAATTTTGCCAGCAGGTTGGCCCAACCATTTTCTTGGGTATTCCTTGGGCCTAACCTAACACAAACAGGCAATTGTTTCCACTTTTCTACCCCTCTTCGGCTCAAGTAGAGGGGCTAAAACGGAAGTTCCGTGTTTTTCCCAGCGGGGCTATCGTTTCTCAGGAGAGGGGGCTAGCTCCGGATTGTCTGAATGACACCAAATCCCATGGTATGGCATAACATGTGTGTTAGAGTGTGTCATGGGTCTTATATTCCCAAGATTCACTCGCTCTCTCTGTGTTAGGGCTTCACCGGTGCCAGATTCTCTCTGTCGGGTTCCAGGATTACTTAGAGCCTGAAACTCCCGGATCTGACGGAACTGGGGGAATCTTGCGAAGAGGTGGGCCCTACCATTTTGTTTAGTGTTCCTTGGGCCTAACCTAATACAACCATGAAGTTGTTTCCACTTTGCTACCCCCTTCCGCCTAACGTAGAGGGGTCAGAACGGCAGTTCCGTCTTTTTTCCCAGCGGGGCTATGCATGGTTTCTCCGGAGAGGGGCCTCCAGATCATCTGAATGCCACCAAATCCCATGGTATTCCATACCATGTTCTTTATAGTGTGTCGTGGGTCTTGGACGCCCAAGATTCCCTCTCTCTCTGTGTGTTAGGGCTTCACGGACGTCGGATTCTCTCTAGCGGGTTCAAGGACTACTTAGAGCCCGAAACTCCCGGAACTGACGGAACTCGGGGAATCTTACCAAGAGGTGGTCCCTACCATTGCTTTGGTGTTCATTGGTTCTAAAATAACACAACCAATAAGTTGGTTCCACTTTGCTACCCCCTTCCGGCTCATGTAGAGGGGCTAGAACGACAGATTTTTCTTTTTGCCTAGCGGGGCTATGGTTTTTCGCAGAGGGGTCTCCGGATCGTCTGAATGCCACCAAATCCCATGGTATGACATACCATGTGCGTTAGAGTGTTTCATGGGTCTTGTATGCCCAACATTTCTTCACTCGGTGTGTTATGGCTTCACCGGCGTCGGATTCTCTCTAGCGGGTTCAAGGACTACTCAGAGCCCGAAACTCCCAGATCTCACGGAATGGGAGGAATCTTGCCAATAAGTGGGACCTACCATTGTCTTGGGTGTTACTTGGGCCTAACCTAACACAACCAAGCAATTGGTTCTACTTTGTTACCCCATTCCGGCTCATGTAGACGGGCCAGAACGGTTGTTCCGTCTTTTTCCCATCAGGGCTATGGTTTCTCTAGAGAGGCGCCTCATGACCGTCTGAATGCCACCAAATCCCACGGTATTCCGTACCTTGTGTGTTAGAGTGTGGCATGGGTATTTGATTCCCAAGGTTCCCTTACTCCCTGTGTTATGGCTTCACTGGCGTCATATTCTCTTTCGCGGGTTCTACTTAGAGCCAGAAACTCCCGGATCTCACGGAACGGGGGGAATCTTGGCAAGAGGTGGGACCTACCATTTTATTGGGTGTTACTTGGGCATAACCTAACACAACAAAGTAATTGGTTCCACTTTGATGCCCCATTCCGGCTCACGTAGAGGGGCCAAAACGGCAGTTCCGTCGTTTTCCCAGCGGGGCTATGGTTTCTATAGAGAGGGGCCTACAGATCGTCTGAATGCCACCAAATACACCATGGTATGCCATAACATCTGCGTGTATATAGTGTGTCATGGTTCTTGGATGCCCAAGATTCCCTCTCTCTCTGTTATGGCTTCACCGGCGCGTCAGATTCTCTCTGGCGGGTTCCAGGACTACTTAGAGCCCGAAACTCCCTAAACTAATGGAACTCGGGGAATCTTGCCAACAGGTGGGCCCAACCATTTTCTTGGGTGTTCCTTGGGCCTAACCTAACACAAACAGGCAATCGGTTCCACTTTTCTACCCCTTTTCGGCACAAGTAGAGGGGCCAAAACGGCAGTTCCGTGTTTTTCCCAGCGGGGCTATGGTTTCTCAGGAGAGGGGGCTAGCTCCGGATCGTTTGAATGCCACGAAATCCCATGGTATGGCATAACATGTGTGTTAGACTGTGGCATGGGTCGTGTACTCCCAAGATTCACTCGCTCTCTCTATATTAGGGCTTCATCGGTGTCAGATTCTCTCTGGCCGGTTCCAGGATTACTTAGAGCCTGAAACTCCCGGATCTGACGGAATTGGGGGAATCTTGACAAGAGGTGGGCCCTAACATTTTGTTAGTTGTTCCTTGGGCCTATCCTAATACAAGAAAGAAGTTGGTTCCACTTTGCTACCCCACTCCGCCTAACGTAGAGGGGTCAGAACGGCAGTTCCGTCTTTTTTCCAGCGGGGCTATGCATGGTTTCTCCGGAGAGGTGCCTCCAGATCATCTGAATGCCACCAAATCCCATGGTATTCCATACCATGTGTGTTATAGTGTGTCGTGGGTCTTGGATGACCAATATTCCCTCTCTCTCTCTATGTTAGGGCTTCACCGGCGTCGGATTCTTTCTAGCGGGTTCAAGGACTACTTAGAGCCCGAAACTCCCGAAACTGACGGAACTCGGGGAATCTTGCCAAGAGGTGGGACCTAGAATTATCTTGGGTGTTCATTGGGACTAAACTAACACAACCAAGCAGTTGGTTCCACTTTGCTACCCCCTTCCGGCTCACGTAGAGGGGCCAGAACGGCAGTTCCGTCTATTTTCCCAGCGGGGCTAGGGTTTCTCCAGAGAGGGGCTCTAGATCGTCTAAATACCACCAAATCCCATGGTATGCCATACCATGTGTGTTATAGTGTGTCATGGGTATTGGATTCCCAAGATTCCCTCTCTTTGTGTTAGGCCTTTGCCGGCGTCAGATTCTCTCTAGCGGGTTCCAAAACTATTTAGATCTCGAAACTCCCGAATCTGACGAAACAGGGGGAATCTTGCCAAGAGGTGGGTCCTAAAATTTTATTTGTTGCTACTTGGGCCTAAAATAACACAACCAAGCAATCAGTTCACTTTGCTACCCCTTTCCGGCTCACGTAGAGGGGCCAGACCGGTAGTTTCTTCTTTTTCTACAACAGACCTAGGGTTTCTCCGGGGAGGGGCTCCGGAGCGTCTGAATTCCCACCCAATCCTGGGGTATGCCAAACCATATGTGTTAGATTGTGGCATGGGTCTTGTATGCCCAAGATTCTGTCACTCTTTGTGTTCTGGCTTCACCGGCGCCGCATTCTCTTTCACGGGTTCCAAGGCTACTCAGAGCCCAAACCTCCCAGATCTCACGGAATGGCGGGAATCTTGCCAGGAGGTGGGCCCTACCCTTTTATTTGGTGTTCCTTGGGCCTAACCTAATACAACAAAGAAGTTGGTTCTACTTTGATACCCCCTTCCGCCTAACGTAGAGGGGCCAGAACCGCAGTTCCGTATTTTTCCCCAGCGGGGCCATGTTTTCTCCGGAGAGGGGCCTCTAGATCGTCTGAATGCCACCAAATCTGTCGCGGGATAATCACGGCAGACGTTACCAGGGGTAACTTAGGGCAAATCGACTCTGGTGTTTGGGAGAGGGTTTAGCTTAGGGGAAATCATATTGACTAGTGATCTGGTAGCTCGGACGGCAATATCGCCGAGACTCCGATCTAGGGTTACAAGTACCAACTCTTGTATTACTAGAATACTTGGATATCTGGAAAACTCTCTCTTTTCTCTGTTCCAGGAGCCGGTTTATATAATACCCGACTCTCTGGCTTCCTATACAAGGCACACCCGGAATCCTACCCGGAATCCACACATAACCCTAGATTTACCAGTCGTGGCCCCCAAGGCACGGATTACAAGATCCATTCCCCCTTTGAACCTTCTAGAATCTCCTCCACCTAGGGGCGGGTCTTGTGTGATTTCCTTCTGGCCGGGTTTCGCCCAGGCATGGGCCTATCGGGTTATCATCCCCCCAACAATAGTCCCAAGAATAGCTTGGGCATCTTGGGATCAACCATGAAGCGCACACTATTCCCTGCAAAACAATAAACATTTATATTCATAACATACCGGGTTAGATTGCTTTAACTATAGCCAGGCCTGCTCTTTGGGCGGTCCATATAATAACCCAGTTTCATTCGAGCCAAGGTATCATTTCCTGGGTTAACACTCCAAGGAAACATAACATAACCCGACCTCCATTTCTCTGTCGGCTAATCCGAGTAACAACATCTCAAATCCGATTCTCTTAGCCAGCTTGATCGATCTGGACGTAATGCGATAATCACCAAGATTCGTATCCCCAAATTCGCGGGCCGGATCAAATCCTCCCGAAAATAGCTCACTTTACCGTTTGGGACCTAGGGTTTTCCCTAGACCTATAAATAGGCCCAAGGGGGGAACCCTAAAAATCCAAACGCCATTTCCCCCTTCTTCTTCCTCCCGCTCACTCTTGCCCAAATTCGCAAAAGCAAGCCTTAGCCACCGAGCTCACCGCCGCGCGCGCCGCCAAGGTCACCGCCGGCCGCCGTCCACATCTCCACCTGCGCCTCCGTCCGCGCATCCACCCGCGCCTCCGTCCGCGCCATTGGAGCTCTCGGGTCAGCTCGTCCCCGTCAACGAATCGCCGCCGCCGCGCACGCCGTCGTCTGATAATTGTCGCCGCCATGCACGCCTCCGTCGACGGACCGCCGCCGCCGCGCGCCAAGATCCACTCCGGTAAGTTCTATTGACTTTTAGATCTAGCTTTTCACTTTTTCCAATCTCAAGCCAATGTTCATCCTAGATGCACTTTTCCATCTTGCCTATATCTCCCTTCCGTTGCTCTGTAATTAGATGCACTTTTCCAAACTATAGATCCATACTTATTCGTACCCAATCTATATCCATGGCTCCCAAGTCTAGCACCAAGCTCAAGTGAAAAAACCCGGCTTCGAGGCAAAAGCCGGATCAGTCGATTTTCGCCAACAGGGCGAAATCGACTGTTATCAAGGCGAAACTCGATGAGCTAGCAAAGTATGGGGTTCTTCCCGCAGAGTCGGAAATCCACTGGAGAGTACCTGGCCAAAAGCCTTTGTCGGGTTTCTCTGTTGAGACACTCTCCCTCTCCGATAATGTTAGTTCCTCTGCGTCAGAACCCGATAGACAAGCTATCCAACCTCTCCTTCACAAGCTTGTCATGTTAGCAACCCAGGGTCTTATTGGGCTAAACTTGATCAAAACTTGGATCAGTTGCCGGATCCAACCAAATAGCATCCGCTCAAAGCTTATCTGCGAGTATTCCGGCCATCTAACCGATTCCCTCTGATACTCGAAGAAATCATACCCGGCTCTGGATGTGAATAAGGCCATGAAGAACTTCTTGGCCGAGAAAGTAGATGTCATCAAAAGCATCTCCGGACTCGGCCCCTTTACGCGTTCAAACCCGGCACCTCCAGTAAGAACCGACTATCACCCTTTATTCCGACTGACCTTTCTTATGTACTCATACTAACTTTTATCTCCGTGTTTTTCACCCAGGAAACCGATGCGTTTTGGAAGATTGTCATCCCTCCCCCTTCTGAAAACTCGGAGGAGGAGGAACCGATTGACAACGATGAAGGTAATTCCGGGTCTCTGCTTAATAAATACTTTGTTAGCCTATTAGACCAAAACTCTTCTCCTTCCGACAATGCCCCACCATCACCCGCGCTGGATGATAAAGATGGCTCTCAATCGGAGGAGAGCGAGGCAGAGCCGGAAACTGAGGTTGGCCAGAAGAGGAAACCCAGGAAAGTTGTTTTCAAGGTGCCGTACTCCTCCATGACCTCAGAGCCGTACTCTTATGCCAATATGTACAAACTCAACATGTATCTAACCAAACATCATCTCTGAAGGACACAGTCCCAGCCAAGCGACGGGCAACCCAGACTTCTCCGGGTGATGATCCCCTCAATCCCGGGATCCCTATGTCGCCCGCTCGCCGAGCCGGTACTCCTTAAACTTATTCTGCCTACATTCCTCGAAAATATCCATCTCCAAATCATCCGTTAGCTGGACACCTCCGAGTCTCACTATCCGATTCTTTATCAGTGTCTTCCGGATCGAGTAATGATCTTCCAAGCGACTTTGTCGTAAATACCGGGTAACTCGCATGCTTTTTTCGCCACTATATCTATATTTTCCGTGTTTTCTGTCTATTGCTTACTAACTCTTTGTTTTTCTTTCCTCAGAGCCAAGGTTACACTTAGTGACCAAGAGGAAACCTTTGTTGATAACCCGGCAATGGAAGACCCGGAGAGCGCCACTAAGCCCACACTTGTAGAAGAGCAAGAGTTGGACGACACAGTCATTCCCAGGACCGAGTCTCCCCCACCCACGCATCAGTCGGCTGACCCCGACGTTGAATTTCTTGGGACGCAAAGGGCATCTCCTGCTCCCAAGACCTAGGCAACCAGAGTCGACCCACTGAAATAGGAGGCGACCCCACCACCGGGTAACCAAAACCCTAGCTCTTCCAGGCCGGCTCTCAGCGGCCTTGACTTTGAGAAGGTGTTGGGGGAGTACTATTCCCTGAAAGCAACTGAAAAAGATATCATCGAGTCTCCGGTAGCTGAGCATCAGGTAGCTTAATTGATACTATGTACATACTCATCATAGTCCCCAAGTTCCGGGTGAACTGTCATTAGTTTACTCGGTACTTTTGTAGCCATATAACTGTTCGTGTGCAACTTTATCCTACTGCCGACTAATATTTCCTTGTCTTTTGTCAGGTCTATGTGACCCGGACGGATGAGATGTTGGCGAAAACCAACGAACTCCTACAGGTTGAGACCAAACTTCGTGAAGAGCTGGAGGCCGAGGTCAAGGATCTTTCTAAGGAGTGCAAGAAGTACAAGAAAAAACTCCATAACGCTGAGGGGCTTTTGAAGAAACTCTCGACCTTTATTGTCGATACTTACAGCTCCATCCTTGGTAAAGCACACCTAATCTCCTGATTATCACTCGGATTTCTCATTTTGTAGGGTCTTTAACCCGGGTCTCGCCACCTTACCTTTCTTTTCATTCTGCAGGTCCGTGTGAAAATGCTGAGGATCAGGATGATATCGAGAGGCTAAAGACACTTAAGGCTGTTATCCGGCAATTCTCGGTGGGGACCAAGTGGACCCTCGAGGCTGTGAAGTGGACCGGCAATTATGGTGGCGTATCCCAGATGCTTGAAGCGTACTCAACAATCCCTGCCTGGATCGATCTTTGGAAGCGCTCGACATGCCGAGTTGGGGTGATCCGTGGCCTTGCGTTGGCCAAAGCCTACTATCCGAGACTTGAGCCGGCAACGCTTGTGAACGGATTTCCAGAATTTAATACTGATGGCTCGAAGTTCTCGGCAAAGGACTTCAAAGTCCTCCACACTCAGGTTCGTCACTCGGCCAGCTTGATTGCCGAGAAGCTCGATGTGAACAAGCTTACCCCTCCGTACAATGCTGAAGATAAGCCGGTGCGCTCTGATTTCCCTGCCCCCTTTGATATGTTGGCTCGGTACAAGGAGGAGGTTGCCAAGAAGAAAGCCGAGGCCGGCTCTGTGCCATCATCATCAACTCCAGATGTCCCTCCTCCAGCGCGTGCTGATCCCATGGTTGACCCGGATACGGAGGCAGGGAAAGCTACAGAGGAGACCACCGAAGACCCGGTTGCCAAGACCACCGTTGATGACTCGGCTATGGACGCCGAGTAATGTTTATCGTTTTCACCAGCAAACACTCATTCGGCCAATAGGCATTTTGTAATATGCCTGCTACAATTGTTTATTTGATAGTGCTCCTGTGCACTTTTAATACTACTCCCTTGGTTTTGTAATACGGTTAAACTTCTATGGCTTTGATGGCCCTTCTGGTCATCCATTTTGGTATGGAATTTTCAGCCTTATGCTTGCACATTCTTGCTTTTCTACACTTTTTGCAATAAATACCGATTCTTGGGCTTTGGGGTAAGGCAAAGTTTTCTTCCAAGTCCCCAAGACCCGGCTTCCGGGTCTTAGGATTTTTTTGACTGGGTGGACTTTGCTTCTTAAGTCCCCAAGTCCCCAAGACTCGGATTTTTGAATTTTGAGCTCATTAGATAGATAACTTGCTGCTTTCTCAAGTCCCCAAGTCCCCAAGACTCGGACCTTGGAGTCTAGGGGTTTGTAGCTTAAGGAAACTCCATGTCTTACTAAGTCCCCAACTACGAGATTATTTGAGTTTATGCTTAATACACTATGAGTTTCTGGCTTATTGCTTTTTACTCCGCATAACTTGTGGTTTAGATGACCCTTTTGACCCCCTTTGCTGTAAGCCGGCTTTCGCGTGGATACTCAATGTTGCTTATAACTCTATGAAAACAGGGTCAGGCAAGTCCCCATGGGCATCATGACTGATTGAATTTATTGGCTAGCAATCATGCCACTTTGTTGCGAGTCACATCAAGCTTAAACAAGAAAGGCCAAGGAAAGTTTGGCTCTATTGTCCAGGTTATGAGATTGTGACTGTAGTTATTACAAGTAATCATCCCTCATACCCTAATGGTATCGCGGCCGGGTCTGAGTTTGATTCTGTGCTATTCAAGCAATCAGCCCTCAAGACCTAAGTATATACTATGCAATACTAGGTTTTACAGATAACTTAAAAGGAAACGAAAAAGAGGATGTAAACCTGACACTATATTTCTCATAGCTCGGTAATTATAACTAACTAAATGTAATATACTTACCTGATATAAATAATGATTAGACATAGAAAAACATGCAAACGAAATAAAAATACAAGAAACGTAAGAACCATAATGACTTAACCATCTCTTTATTGATATGAAAAGGTTAGGTCAGCAGGCCGCCTCATTAAAAACCCTCCAGTCCCCTTAGGTACCCTGGATAGGAAAAGAGTGCGTCTGAAACCTGCTGCCTGTTACATCGTGCAATACAACTTTTAAATCAAATCTATGCTAAGTATAGTAGGGACATTGCTGAGCCACGTTCCATGGTCTCTCTCGCTCTTGCATAGATGAAGTGGTATGGGTGTATCCGACTCTTCCCTTGCATCTATCAAGTAATATGATCCATTGTGCAAATTCCGGCTTATGATGAACGGGCCCTCCCATGGGGGGATAGCTTGTGCTTTCCTTCCTTGGATTGTACTAAGCGTAATACCAGGTCTCCTTCCTGGAAGACCCGGGTTTTGACCTGGCGACTGTGATATCGCCTTAATTCCTGCTGGTATATGGAGGATCTCTCCAATGCTTGTTCTCTGTGCTCCTCTAGCATATCCACAATGTCTTGCCGGGTCTTCTCGTTTTCTACTTCCACGTAAGCTGCCACTCATGGCGAATCATGGATGATATCACTCGGAAGAACTGCCTCTGTGCCATAAACCATGAAAAATGGGGTCGTTTGAGTAGATCTATTAGGTGTGGTGTTAATTCCCCAAACCATGGAGGGTAACTCCTCAACCCACGCTCCAGCAGCTCTGAGACACGGGACTCGTAGTCGTGGTTTCAATCCTCAAAGTAAGTCCTGGTTTGCTCTTTCCACCTGCCCATTGGCTTGCGGGTGGGCCACAGAGGCTACATCAAGCCGGATACCATTGTTTCCACAAAATTTCTCCATCTCTCCTAAGGACATGTTGGTTCTATTGTCAGTGATTATACTATGAGGATACCCAAACCGATAGATGATTTTCTTCAAGAACTTGACAGCTGTAGCCGCTTCACAATTTGTAACTGGCATAACCTCGACCCACTTGGTAAACTTATCAATAGCCACCAGAAGATGAGTCTTTTTGCAAGGAGACATGTGAAAGGGGCCTACCATGTCCATACCCCAAACCGCAAATGACCAAGTCAATGGGATTGCTCGTAGCTCCATAGCCGGCACATGTGTTTGACGAGCGTACCTTTGACATCCATCACATCTTGCCACCAAGCGTTCCGCATCCGCTAGCGCCGTGAGCCAGAAAAAACCATGTCGATATGCCTTAGCCACAAGGGACCTTGTGGAGTCATGGTGCCCACAATCGCCTTCATGGATCTCCTTCAATATCTGACGTCCTTCTTCTGGGGTTACACAACGTAAAAAGACACCTGTAGCACTTCTCTTGTAGAGCTCACCGTTAATGATGGAGTAACCCTTGGCCCGTCTCAGGATTTGCCGAGCTAGTACTTCCTGCGATGGTAACTTGCCTTGTGATAGGAACGCCAAGAATGGCTCAGTCCACTCTGGAATAGCGCGTACTGCGGCCACGAACTCTGAATCCGGGTCTTGATGTGCTAATTCTTCTTCAGATTCGGTTTTGACAGAGGGCGCCATAACTCATCCAGGAAAACATTAGGCGGAACCGGCTCTCGATGCGAGCCGAGTCTCGCGAGCGCATCTGCTGCCTCATTCTTTCGCCGATCGACGTGCTCCACTTCATACCCGGAAAAAGACCCGGCTACCCTGTCCACCTCTCTGCGATAAGCCGCCATTGTCGCATCTTTTCTGTCCCATGTACCTGAGACCTGCTGTACCACGAGATCCGAGTCTCCATAACAACTTATTCGCCTGATGTTCATTTCCTTTGCTACCCGTAGTCCATGTAACAGGGCCTCATACTCGGCCACATTGTTGGAGCAACCGAAGTGGATTTGCAACACATAACTCAACTTATCTCCTTTTGGCGATTTGAGTACCACCCCAGCTCCTAACCCCTCGTATTGCTTGGAACCATCAAAGTGCATCACCCAAGACTCTGAACTTGGCATTATTATGGGCATGCTTGTGTGAGTCCAATCATTGACAAAATCTACTAGAGCCTGGGACTTGATCGCAGACCGGGGCTCGGAGTTGATGTGATAATCCCCCATCTCGATAGCCCACTTGGCTATTCTTCCTGTTGCATCTGAATTTCTGATGATATCCGCTATTGGAATGGAACTTACTACTGTTATGGGGTGTTCTTGAAATTATGGTTTCAATTTCTGGCTGGCCATAAATACCCCCAAAAACTAGCTTTTGCCAAGGCGGGTACCGCTGCTTTGCTTCCGATAAGACCTCGCTCACATAATAAACCGGCCTTTGTACCGGGTGATCCTTTCCATCTTCCTTACGCTCAACCACAACCACTGCGCTAACTGCCCGGGGCCTGGCTGCGACATATAACAGCATGGTCTCTTTAGGACCCGGCGCTGCTAAAATTGGTGCATCAGATAGCTGCTTTTTCAGAGCCTCGAAGGCCTCGTCCGCCTCTTGGTCCCATAAAAACTTATCTGTTTTCTTCAAGAGTCGGTATAAGGGTATCGCTTTTTCTCCGATCCGAGATATGAACCGGCTCAAGGACGCCACGCACCCCGTGAGCTTTTGGACATGTTTCAACTGTTCCGGCCTTTTCAGATTCTGAATAGCATTGATCTTTTTCGGGTTAGCTTCGATCCCTCGTTCAGAAACGATGAAACCGAGTAACTTTCCCGCAGGCACTCCAAACACGCATTTAGTCGGGTTAAGCTTCATCTTGTATCTCCTCAGATTCTTGAAGTTCTCCTTTAAATCATCTATAACAGTTTCTGCTTTCCTTGTTTTAATCACCACGTCGTCAACATAGGCATGAACATTGCGCCCAATTTGATCCTCAAAGCAATTCTGAATACACCATTGGTATGTTGCGCCAACATTTTTCAGTCCAAAGGTCATGGTCCTATAGCAAAAAGCACCAAAAGGGGTTATGAACGAAGTTTTCTCCCAATCCTCCTTTTTGAGCTTTATTTGGTGATACCCGGAATAAGCATCCAGGAAACACAATAAGTCACATCCTGCAACTGCATCTATGATCTGATCTATCCTTGGAAGGGCAAATGGATCGTTTGGGAAATGCTTGTTGTGACTTGTATAATCTATACGCATTCTCCACTCATTGTTCTTTTTCAGCACTAAAACCGGGTTCGCCAGCCAGTCCGGGTGAAAGACCTCCATGATAAAGACGGCAGCTAGGAGCCGAGCTATCTCTGCCCCTATAGCCTTTCTCCTTTCCTCGTTCATTTTTCTCAGGCCTTGCTTTACTGGTCGAGACTTGGGATCAACATGCAAGCTGTGTTCGGCGAGCTCAGTGTAACAGCCCAAGTATGAAAACCTACCATTTAGAATGTTTGATTTCTTGTTATTAAAGTATTGCATCATGGCATCATATTTATTTCCTTTGTTTGCCTTGTTTACCATTTGTTTTGCATCTGTTATTCTTTGTTTTCACAATGAAACTCAAACAATTTCAAATGTTTTGTTTTCATACTTGCTCTGTTACAACCTTTTAAATAAAAATTTCAAATAAAAAACCCACCAATTGTTTCCAATTAATCCATAAGGTTCAAACCATTTAAAATTATGGACTTTAATAATTCACTTAATTCAATTGTTATTCAAATCCAATTGCAAATTGCAAAACAGCAACCAATTGAAATTTATGAAAACTACAAACAATCCTAAGCAATTTGTTTCAATTAAAATTGAGGGTTCAAACTAATTGAAATGGTTCTTTTCTTTAATTTTCACTTAATAAATAAAAACTCATTCAAATTCAATCAAATATCAAATAGCAACATAATTTAATTATTTGATTTTGTAAAACAAAACTTGCAATTGTTGTGGTTACATATTTGAGCCATACCATAAATTTTCTAGAATTTTTCTAAGCCAAAACCCTAGTCTTTTCTTCCTAACTCCTTTCAGCAAAAAAAATACTAACAAATCAATCAATAAAAAAAAACTAACAGACCGAAGGGAGAGAGAGGACCATCCCATTAGAATTTTCCAGGCCCGATACCTTTCTCTTCCACCTCCGTACAGGTGAGGTCATCACGATAGCACCGAGCTCCACCTGCTCCCTCGATGCTATATCTACCCTCCTAGACCCTCAGAAACCCTAACCCTAACCCTAACCCGCACCCTTTCCCTCTCTCTTCCTCCTCCAGCCGCCGGCCCCCCTTTCCCCTCTTCCTCCACGGTACTGCACCCTCTGCAACCTCCCTGTCAACCGTACATGGCGCCGGAGTTCTCCTCCGCCTTGGCGCCGCGTCCGACCGCCTCCGGCCACCCCGAGTACTCCCACGCGAAGCTGGTAACTCCCCCTTTCCATTCCCCATACTTCCCCTCTCGATTCCCCACTGGTTATGCATCAATTTCTTCCACGCAAGTCGCCTTGTTGCTCTGTTCTTGTCGTCAGAGAAGAACACCTGATGTTCTTCTCGCAGTTTCAGTTAAGCGCCGCGTGTGAGGTTCAAAACCAACCAGCCCCCGTATACATCCAACCAGCCGCAGTAGCCCACTGGTAGCGCTTGCTGCGCGCGCCCCAGCAGCGCACTGGTTCGAATCCCGGCCACCCCCCTTTTCTGTTCCTTTTTTCCAATTTGTTCAACAGACGTTCTCTGAACCTTAAGCCCCCTCGCCCCCCTTGTTCTATCAACAAATCGCACCAGCCCAGTTGGTTGGTTCCCTTGCTCAGCAGCAGGAGGGCAGGGGTTCGAATCCCACCCCTGCCTAATAAAAACCATCTTTTTTCCATTTATTCTTCTAGATCTAGAGCTATCCCATATTGCACCCAGGTCCATGTATCTTTTATCTAGATCCCTGTTATAATTCCTTCTAAGTCCCTGCTATTAACTTCTAAATCCCTGGATATTAATTAAAATGGCAGATTGCATCCTAAACTTCTAAAATGCATAATAAAATCATTTTAACTCCAAATCCAACATTTTTGATATGTTTTCAATACCAAATTAAATGTTCTATCCAAATATAAAATTTGTTTACTGTTTTGAATATTTTAAATTGGTGCAAAATTTGAAAACTTGTCAAATTCACTTAAATTTGCAAAATTCATAACTTGTTCATAAAAATTCCAAATTCAACAAACTAAATATGTTTTCCAATCAACTTTTCATGTACTTTCCAAATATAAATTTTGTTTGCTGTTTTGAATAATTTAAATTGCTGAAAACAACTGTTTCTTGTTTATTGCATTTAAAATTGCCAAAATAATAACTTGCTCATTCTAAATCCAATTTCCACAAATGAAATATGTTTTCCATGCAAAATTAAACCCTCTTTCCAAATATAAACTTTGTTTTCTGTTTTGAATAATTAAAATTGGTTAAATAATTTAAACCTTGTTTAAATCATTTAATATTGTTAAATTCATACCTTGATCAAAACAAATTCTTTTGGGACATATAAAATATGTTTTCAAACCATCAAAGCATAACCTTTTCAAATATGAATCTCACTTAATGTTTTGCACAAATAAAAATTCAAATAAGTTCATGTTTGAATTAAATTCATTTAATTCTTGTTTAACTTGTTTAATTCCTAAATAATTCATTTGAAATCCTTTTGCAGCAAGTGAAACATGTATTCCAACTAAAATCTTGTTTTCTTTTCAAATATAAACTTTGTTATCTATTTTGAACAATTAAAAGTGGTGAAAACAACAAATGCTTGTGTGACACCTTTAAGAAACCAAAATTCCATAACTTAATAACTGAATTTCTAAACTTGTTAAGCCTTATTTCCATTTGGTTCTATTGTTGTTATTTTGCTGTTTTCCTCATCCATGCATCATGCTAATCCACTTTCATATAATGCTTAGTTGTAAAACAATCAATTCAACCATAATTCATGGGTTTTCCATATGCAATCCAATTGCATATGGGTCCATTTAATCATGTTGTTATCTTGTCAACTAGTTTATTTTTGGATGCATCAATTAAACTATCATGCATCATCCCATGTTTGTGCACTATGCCATGATAATGATTGTTTATATTTCTGCCTTGTTTGTTTGCTTCTTCTCGGATACACGACGACGTTGAGACCGATGATACTTACGACACCCCTTCTAAGGAGTTAGCTCAGTACCAGGCTACTGGGTTTGCATGCAAGTTATCACTCACATGAACCATTGTGTTCCTTTCAACATTGGTTACCGATACTTTCTGTTGTCTATTTCTGCTAGCCTTAGTAGTAGTTGTTTCTGTTACGAACCTATCACATGAATCCCTTAACCCTGATATTGCCTCACCTCCATACCTATAACCTTTTGGTTGAGCCCGCGTCTTACTAGCATGCTTAGGTTGTTTTGCTCGAGTCTGTTACCCGTTACTTTCAGTTACTATATTTTATTATGTTCTGGGGGCTCGATGTTTAATCAATCAATCATGCTAATGTTATATGCTAAATAATAAATTTGATGATAAGGCACCGACAGGAGGCCCAGGGTGGTTTTGAGGCCTGCTAGTGTCGACCCTAATAGGAAAAGGGTCTTGTCTACTGATCCATGATGAGCGCACTAACCGCATGTGGGAAGCGAGTATGGGCGCCCCCCTCAATTTGATTCGATTCGCATCTCGTCCAAATCGCCTCATTTAGTTCGTGTTTTCCATTTGCCGCATGCATGTTCTTGCGAGCCCTTGGTACCCGGGTGGAACTTTTGTAGTCGGCATATAGGGGGACACGTTCTTAGAGTGCTATGAGGGTCCATTTTCTTCTGGGCTCGATTAGCCGTGCGCCCAAGGTTCTTTGGGCTTGATGCGGAGAAGAGTCGAGTTGTGTAGAGTGCCCCGCTTGGTGGAAGTGCATTTCCATCTGGCGGGTTATTCTTGCGTGTACGGCCAAATTGGTGCAACCCTGCAGGGATAATCTTCTCGAGAAGCCGTGTTTTCCGCGGTTATGGATTACTTGGTGAAAGTACTGGCTAACAAGTACTCAGGACAACTTAAACATAATGATCAAACATGTTACACCCAATGATTAATAACTTGACTAGTAATAGGTTGATGACACAATAACTTGATTCACCTTAAATGCAACTGTGTGAGTTATCCTCGGATTGCTTCTTTGGATAAGGGGCGAGATCCAGGATGGGTTTGTTTGAAGTTACTTTTCAGTTGGTTACAATCCTCGATCTTATCTCCTTTCTGATAGCCGGAAGTTGTAGTATGTTCTGTAGTTGGTTAGCGCAGCCAGTTGCAGCATCTTTTATATCCCCTTCCTTCCGTTGAACCCAAAGCATCTGTGCTTGGTGTTGACGGGTTACACTTTGGTGAACTGTGAGTCTTGCTTGCCAGTACGTTGGTGTACTGACCCCTTTGGGGCTGTGGTTTACGCAGACGACGTTTCCGAGGATCTACATGGTGGCTACTACGTGGAGTATGACGACGAGGCTGCTGACGAGTAGATAGCGGACCCGGGCAGGATCCGAGACTTCCTGGATGGGCTCCGTCTTTTCGTTTCCGGCCTCTTAGGCCTATTTGGTTCTTGTCTGTACTCAGACATTTTGAATGCTTCCGCTGTGATGTAATGATGAATTGTTGGGGCATGTGCCCTCTGAATGATTGTATTTGCTATTCTCTGCCCTAGTGAGGGCCAGTTGCAACTTATTTCAATCTTTTGTGTCGTAGAGATCTGTTGTGATATCACTTGTTCAAACGCCGTTGACGTACCATGTGTGTATGTTTTGAAGTACGTCAATGGAAGTGTCTGGATTTCTATGGGATGGTTTGCGCAGACGATGAATAGTAAGATAATGGTTGTCACACGTTCACGTGTTGGCCTGCTCATATTGAGATGCGGGTGCCGGTATGCCCCGTAAGCCATTTATCTACTGTTTAACGGACTGTGAGTATCCCCTAGGAGTCCGGGTGCGACAAATGGTATCAGAGCCTGTCTGCCTGTAGGATCCCTTTTTACTGGTCGCAGTTGAGTCTAGAAACTATTTTGTAGCTATATAGGAGAAATGAAACGTGAGAGTAGGAATTCTGTTCTTTTTCTTCTTTCCCCACCCACCCTCCCTTTTCTGGTAAGGAAGTGTAACGTTGTTTTCCCTTCTCATCTAAATTTTCAAGTTAGGATTTCACGAATTCTGGTTTCTCTAGGATGGTTATATCTACTAGACCATAGGAATGGAGGTGGTTGTGACATGATTTATCATGTTGCCTACTCACGATTGAGAACGGAGGCGTGTAAGCCCCGGAAGCAAATCCTCTATTCCTTAAGCAGTAGATATTGATCCTTTAGAAGCCCGGATGGGTTTTCCGTAGTACCTCAGGAATCTTGTTCTCGTTTTCCCGGTGTTGCTTCGTTATCCTGTTCTTCTCAACATCCTTTTCGTCCGTTGAAATCTTGTTGTTGTTTTCCACTTCAAATCTTCTACCGGCGTCTAATCAAAACTTCATCGTAAACTCTTATCCAGTTAAAGTGTTATTTGATACCGGAGCATCACATTCCTTTGTGTCAACAATCTTTTCAACAACATACAACCCAATTCTGGTTCCACTAAGCAATCAAAACTCTGTTCACTCCCCGGGATCTCAAATGTTGACTTCCAAATTCAGACACAGAAATCAAGTTCTAATGGGAGGCCACATATTCCTCGTTACTCTCATGTTGATGATTCTTACATTGATGATTATTCTTGGTGTTGCATTGATGTCAATAACTCTGTTCCACCATTCTAGCCACATAATCTATTCTCCAAATGAATCAAGTTCCATTCAGCTATACACCCTCAATACAAAAACCTCTCCCTTTACTTGAAAATGTTCCGGTGGTTTCCAAATTCCCTGACGTCTTTCCAGAAGAGTTGCCAGAAATTCCTATCGTTTTGAACTTCCAGAAAAACTATCCAATGTGCACGGTGTGTTTCACGTGTCATAGTTCAAGAGGATCTCCCCAAGAAGTTTCCGGACCTTTTCTTTTCTCAGTAGGAATCTCGGGGCGCGATTCCTTCAAGGGGGGGCGTTTTGTAACAGCCCAAGTATGAAAACCTACCATTTAGAATGTTTGATTTCTTGTTATTAAAGTATTGCATGATGGCATCATATTTATTTCCTTTGTTTGCCTTGTTTACCATTTGTTTTGCATCTGTTATTCTTTGTTTTCACAATGAAACTCAAACAATTTCAAATGTTTTGTTTTCATACTTGCTCTGTTACAACCTTTTAAATAAAAATTTCAAATAAAAAACCCACCAATTGTTTCCAATTAATCCATAAGGTTCAAACCATTTAAAATTATGGACTTTAATAATTCACTTAATTCAATTGTTATTCAAATCCAATTGCAAATTGCAAAACAGCAACCAATTGAAATTTATGAAAACTACAAACAATCCTAAGCAATTTGTTTCAATTAAAATTGAGGGTTCAAACTAATTGAAATGGTTCTTTTCTTTAATTTTCACTTAATAAATAAAAACTCATTCAAATTCAATCAAATATCAAATAGCAACATAATTTAATTATTTGATTTTGTAAAACAAAACTTGCAATTGTTGTGGTTACATATTTGAGCCATACCATAAATTTTCTAGAATTTTTCTAAGCCAAAACCCTAGTCTTTTCTTCCTAACTCCTTTCAGCAAAAAAAATACTAACAAATCAATCAATAAAAAAAAACTAACAGACCAAAGGGAGAGAGAGGCCCATCCCATTAGAATTTTCCAGGCCCGATACCTTTCTCTTCCACCTCCGTACAGGTGAGGTCATCACGATAGCACCGAGCTCCACCTGCTCCCTCGATGCTATATCTACCCTCCTAGACCCTCAGAAACCCTAACCCTAACCCTAACCCGCACCCTTTCCCTCTCTCTTCCTCCTCCAGCCGCCGGCCCCCCTCTCCCCTCTTCCTCCACGGTACTGCACCCTCTGCAACCTCCCTGTCAACCATACATGGCGCCGGAGTTCTCCTCCGCCTTGGCGCCGCGTCCGACCGCCTCCGGCCACCCCGAGTACTCCCACGCGAAGCTGGTAACTCCCCCTTTCCATTCCCCATACTTCCCCTCTCGATTCCCCACTGGTTATGCATCAATTTCTTCCACGCAAGTCGCCTTGTTGCTCTGTTCTTGTCGTCAGAGAAGAACACCTGATGTTCTGCTCGCAGTTTCAGTTAAGCGCCGCGTGTGAGGTTCAAAACCAACCAGCCCCCGTATACATCCAACCAGCCGCAGTAGCCCACTGGTAGCGCTTGCTGCGCGCGCCCCAGCAGCGCACTGGTTCGAATCCCGGCCACCCCCCTTTTCTGTTCCTTTTTTCCAATTTGTTCAACAGACGTTCTCTGAACCTTAAGCCCCCTCGCCCCCCTTGTTCTATCAACAAATCGCACCAGCCCAGTTGGTTGGTTCCCTTGCTCAGCAGCAGGAGGGCAGGGGTTTGAATCCCACCCCTGCCTAATAAAAACCATCTTTTTTTCCATTTATTCTTCTAGATCTAGAGCTATCCCATATTGCACCCAGGTCCATGTATCTTTTATCTAGATCCCTGTTATAATTCCTTCTAAGTCCCTGCTATTAACTTCTAAATCCCTGGATATTAATTAAAATGGCAGATTGCATCCTAAACTTCTAAAATGCATAATAAAATCATTTTAACTCCAAATCCAACATTTTTGATATGTTTTCAATACCAAATTAAATGTTCTATCCAAATATAAAATTTGTTTACTATTTTGAATATTTTAAATTGGTGCAAAATTTGAAAACTTGTCAAATTCACTTAAATTTGCAAAATTCATAACTTGTTCATAAAAATTCCAAATTCAACAAACTAAATATGTTTTCCAATCAAATTTTCATGTAATTTCCAAATATAAATTTTGTTTGCTGTTTTCAATAATTTAAATTGCTGAAAACAACTGTTTCTTGTTTATTGCATTTAAAATTGCCAAAATAATAACTTGCTCATTCTAAATCCAATTTCCACAAATGAAATATGTTTTCCATGCAAAATTAAACCCTCTTTCCAAATATAAACTTTGTTTTCTGTTTTGAATAATTAAAATTGGTTAAATAATTTAAACCTTGTTTAAATCATTTAATATTGTTAAATTCATACCTTGATCAAAACAAATTCTTTTGGGACATATAAAATATGTTTTCAAACCATCAAAGCATAACCTTTTCAAATATGAATCTCACTTAATGTTTTGCACAAATAAAAATTCAAATAAGTTCATGTTTGAATTAAATTCATTTAATTCTTGTTTAACTTGTTTAATTCCTAAATAATTCATTTGAAATCCTTTTGCAGCAAGTGAAACATGTATTCCAACTAAAATCTTGTTTTCTTTTCAAATATAAACTTTGTTATCTATTTTGAACAATTAAAAGTGGTGAAAACAACAAATGCTTGTGTGCCACCTTAAAAAACCAAAATTCCATAACTTAATAACTGAATTTCTAAACTTGTTAAGCCTTATTTCCATTTGGTTCTATTGTTGTTATTTTGCTGTTTTCCTCATCCATGCATCATGCTAATCCACTTTCATATAATGCTTAGTTGTAAAACAATCAATTCAACCATAATTCATGGGTTTTCCATATGCAATCCAATTGCATATGGGTCCATTTAATCATGTTGTTATCTTGTCAACTAGTTTATTTTTGGATGCATCAATTAAACTATAATGCATCATCCCATGTTTGTGCACTATGCCATGATAATGATTGTTTATATTTCTGCCTTGTTTGTTTGCTTCTTCTCGGATACACGACGACGTTGAGACCGACGATACTTACGACACCCCTTCTAAGGAGTTAGCTCAGTACCAGGCTACTGGGTTTGCAGGCAAGTTATCACTCACATGAACCATTGTGTTCCTTTCAACATTGGTTACCGATACTTTCCGTTGTCTATTTCTGCTAGCCTTAGTAGTAGTTGTTTCTGTTACGAACCTATCACATGAATCCCTTAACCCTGATATTGCCTCACCTCCATACCTATAACCTTTTGGTTGAGCCCGCGTCTTACTAGCGTGCTTAGGTTGTTTTGCTCGAGTCTGTTACCCGTTACTTTCAGTTACTATATTTTATTATGTTCTGGGGGCTCGATGTTTAATCAATCAATCATGCTAATGTTATATGCTAAATAATAAATTTGATGATAAGGCACCGGCAGGAGGCCCAGGGTGGTTTTGAGGCCTGCTAGTGTCGACCCTAATAGGAAAAGGGTCTTGTCTACTGATCCATGATGAGCGCACTAACCGCATGTGGGAAGCGAGTATGGGCGCCCCCCTCAATTTGATTCGATTCGCATCTCGTCCAAATCGCCTCATTTAGTTCGTGTTTTCCATTTTCCGCATGCATGTTCTTGCGAGCCCTTGGTACCCGGGTGGAACTTTTGTAGTCGGCATATAGGGGGACACGTTCTTAGAGTGCTATGAGGGTCCATTTTCTTCTGGGCTCGATTAGCCGTGCGCCCAAGGTTCTTTGGGCTTGATGCGGAGAAGAGTCGAGTTGTGTAGAGTGCCCCGCTTGGTGGAAGTGCATTTCCATCTGGCGGGTTATTCTTGCGTGTACGGCCAAATTGGTGCAACCCTGCAGGGATAATCTTCTCGAGAAGCCGTGTTTTCCGCGGTTATGGATTACTTGGTGAAAGTACTGGCTAACAAGTACTCAGGACAACTTAAACATAATGATCAAACATGTTACACCCAATGATTAATAACTTGACTAGTAATAGGTTGATGACACAATAACTTGATTCACCTTAAATGCAACTGTGTGAGTTATCCTCGGATTGCTTCTTTGGATAAGGGGCGAGATCCAGGATGGGTTTGTTTGAAGTTACTTTTCAGTTGGTTACAATCCTCGATCTTATCTCCTTTCTGATAGCCGGAAGTTGTAGTATGTTCTGTAGTTGGTTAGCGCAGCCAGTTGCAGCATCTTTTATATCCCCTTCCTTCCGTTGAACCCAAAGCATCTGTGCTTGGTGTTGACGGGTTACACTTTGGTGAACTGTGAGTCTTGCTTGCCAGTACGTTGGTGTACTGACCCCTTTGGGGCTGTGGTTTACGCAGACGACGTTTCCGAGGATCTACATGGTGGCTACTACGTGGAGTATGACGACGAGGCTGCTGACGAGTAGATAGCGGACCCGGGCAGGATCCGAGACTTCCTGGATGGGCTCCGTCTTTTCGTTTCCGGCCTCTTAGGCCTATTTGGTTCTTGTCTGTACTCAGACATTTTGAATGCTTCCGCTGTGATGTAATGATGAATTGTTGGGGCATGTGCCCTCTGAATGATTGTATTTGCTATTCTCTACCCTAGTGAGGGCCAGTTGCAACTTATTTCAATCTTTTGTGTCGTAGAGATCTGTTGTGATATCACTTGTTCAAACGCCGTTGACGTACCATGTGTGTATGTTTTGAAGTACGTCAATGGAAGTGTCTGGATTTCTATGGGATGGTTTGCGCAGACGATGAATAGTAAGATAATGGTTGTCACACGTTCACGTGTTGGCCTGCTCATATTGAGATGCGGGTGCCGGTATGCCCCGTAAGCCATTTATCTACTGTTTAACGGACTGTGAGTATCCCCTAGGAGTCCGGGTGCGACACTCAGTCGGGATACCCGGCATGTCACTCGGCGTCCAAGCGAACACGTCCTGGTTCTCGCGAATACACTTTATGAGTGCCTATTCCTCCTAATTACCCAGGTTAGAACCTATAACAAACTTTTTGGAAGAGTCTCCCTTGACAAAGGCCGCCATCTTTATGTCTTGGGATGTTTTAAACTTAGCAATCTCGTCTTCCGAGTTTGGTTTCTTCAGGGCTGTTCGATCTTTGGGGTCTACCTGAGACTGGTAATACCTGAGTTCTTCCTTCCTGCAAGCTTGTTCTGCCATTGCCGCGTCTCCTTCATCACACTCGGCCGCCACGGCCCTATACCCATGTATAGTGATGGTCTGCTTGGGACCCGGGATTTTCATCTGTAAGTAAACGTAACACGGTCTCGCCATGAATTTGGCATAAGACGGCCTACCGAACAGTGCATGATAGGGACTGCGCAATTTCACCACTTCAAACGTGAGCCACTGTACTCTGTAGTTATCCTTCGATTCTCCAAAAGCAACCTCTAGTGTTATCTTTCCCTCTGGGAAAGCCGAGTGCCCAGGCACAATTCCATGAAAAAATGTGGAGCTTTTCTGCAGCTGAGACTCCTTGAGCCCCATGCGCAAAAAGGTCTCCCAGGATAAGATATTGATGCTACTCCCACCGTCCATCAGGACCTTTTTTAACTCATACCCATTGACCTGTGGGGCGACCACCAAGGCCAACACACCCGGATGTTCTATCGATTCCGGGTGATCTCTTCTGCTCCATGTTATTTCTTGATCTGACCATCTCAAATACCTCGGAACCCCTGACGAAACCGAGTTTACGGCTCTTTTAAGTACCTTTCTTTCTTTGTTCGAAGTTCCGGTAGTGTGGACGTGGTATTGCCGCAGCTGCTTAGGGTTAGCCTGAAAACCACCCGTACCACCTTGGTTATTACCCGGATTACCGTCTCCTGCGTTGCCGGCAGGGGGTGGTCCGTTGCCCGGGTTTCCACCCAGACCCGGTCCTCCTCCCCGGCATGCGCCTCGCAAGGCCTTCTGTATCTCCTCGTTTTTCCATCTCTGTAAGTCCACGCATTGCTCCAACGAGTGATTAGCCGGCTTGCCGTTCCTACTATGACGCGGGCAAGGCATCCTGAAGGCCTCTATGTGGTTAGCCGGCCGTGGTGGTCCTTGATAATTCCCTCCGTTGAAGTTTCCCTCTGCTCTGGGTCTTGGAAACCCGGCTTCGGTGTTGGCAACTAACTCGGAGTTTCCTTCATACGGGCGCTTATGCTGGTTATGTCCATTACTACCTCCATTATTACCCGGTGTAGCCCCATTGCCGGGTCTTCCATTATTGTTTGCATTAGCCTTCGCTTTTTTATCCTCGCAATCCTCTTCTGTGGTGTCCGTGGAGGCATGCTTGTTGCATGCGTCCATCAACTCTCCCATTGTAATCTCTGAAGCATGCCGACTGGATTTCATGCGCGTCAGTTTTTGCGCCAAGGGTATGTATTTGCACGTTTTTGCCATAGCCTGTAATGCATCTTTTGGCTAAATATCAGTGGAAGAGTGGAGTATCTCCATGACTCGGCGCACCCAGCTGCGCGCCGACTCTCCCTTCTTCTGAATGCATCGTTCTAAGTCGTCAATTCTAAATAACTTTCGGCATGTTCCATGAAAGTGTTTGATGAAAGCTGTTTTCAACTCGCTTCATGAATTGATGGATCTTTCAGGAAGGTTATTGAACCACAATTTTGCTGCCCCTTCGGACATCATAAGATACATAAACTTGGCTTGAAGCCTCTCCGATGCGTTACGAATTGACATGGCCATCTCATAACTTCTCAACCAGGTCTCAGGATCCATGGTTGGCTCGTAGTTAACAACTTTACCCGGTTCCTTTGAACTTATCCGGGGATGGTTCTGCCCTGATAGCATCTGATAGGCATTTGGGCCCTGCCAGGTTCGTCAGTACCGGCCTCGCGCGTGAAACATGAGACTCGGCAGGTGCAACAGGGGGTGCACCACCTGCTGGCCCTCGCGCCGCTAACCCGGCCATACGCCTTGCACGGGAACTATCGACAATTGCCTGCGCCGCAGAAACCGCAGGGGCCGCTGGCCTGTGAGGAGGAGGCGGCATTTGCTGCTGCTCTGCCCTCTGTCGTGCCGAGCTTGACTGAATGTTCCTTGTGTTTCCGGGCTGCCGGCTAACATACGGCGTCCCATCCAAACCACTTCTATGGTCCGGGTAATTCGCCTGCTGAGCCACCGCGGTACGCAGCATCTCTATGGCCTGCCGAGTTTCAACTGCTCAAGGTGATTCCCCCAACAGAATACGGTCGAGCGCTAGAGTCACGGCGTACATGTTATCCATAGGGTTATTGAAGTGACCCGGTGGATTATGGAATCATGGTGATACGGTATTGCCAGTGGCGACCCCGGTCTGCAACATGGCTAACCAGGCTTGTACGTTCGCCGGCTGTCCTCCTAAGGTCGCAGTCTGATACCCGGTTCCTTGATGCACAACAGGGATTGGTTGGTCCTGAGGGGTAATGAACAACGTGGCTGGTTATAAATTTCCTCCTGTTGCAGGTAATCTCGTCTGATGCCTCTGATTATATATCCTCGTCGTTTGAGCCTGAATTCGATCCTCCAATTCTTCCAACTCACGCCGGCGCTCAGCCATCCCTTTCCTCTCAGCTTCTACTTCCCTTCTCTGTTGTTCCAATGCCCGGCGGGCCACATCTAGATCTCGGGCACGTGCTACAGCATTTTCTGGGGTTATCACTGTTGCCAATACTGTGGGGTCCAAGATAAGATTATTGCTGAACAGAGCCGGGTTTCGTGGATGTGAAGTTTCTGCTCCTGCTGCTCTGTTTGCCATAAATCCGAACATATTTCTGTTTCGCGCACTTTCTCCTGTTCCGCTAGTGACAGAGGCCGGCTCTCCATCGACCCGGGCTATAACCGGGTTTCCGTTAGCCGGTGTTTGTTGTGGGGCCAGCGCTCGCGCCGCTCCAGTCGCGGCCGCCGACACATCGCCCTGGTTAAGATTGATTGCAGGGGCTGTGTAGACCGCGACTCGGCGCGAGATGCCTGGCTTCGATTCGTACTCTTCCTCTTCCCAGCTATCTTCTTTGTACCGATCTTCAAGTAAGTGCAAGATAGACTCGGTATCATCTTCTCCCATAACCCGGCCACGCGGGGTCCATGCTGGCTCCTCCAGCTGTTCCCTCTCCGTGGTGGATTCCTTCTCCGGCTCTGCTTGTCACGACCCCGGACTCCGAGATATACATACTGTTATGTGCTCCTAGCCATGGACTAACAAGGGCTTCAGGGTTACCAGCCCTGGCCGCAAGAAACAACGGCAGCCAGACTGGATTCATCGGCACGTAGTCCGGATCACCCAGTCTACTACTCCTTGTATCCATGCTAGTCATAACCAACTATGCATATCAAAGCATCCACGAATCGAATGAAACTGAAGGAAACGGGACCAAAGTTATACAGAGCTGCTATGTGTCCAGAAAGTGCAACAACAATCGAGGGTTACTGGGGTTACCTCGCCCCAGGCCGATCAAATCGACAGGCGGGCTCGGACATGGATCATCGGCTCCACAACCCCTCGACTGCGACAACTATGCAGGCATAGCCAAAACTGTATAACAATGAGCTCGAAACCAACAACCGATCAAAGCAGTACTCTAAACATGAAGCTTTATTAAACAAGTGATACTAGATTATAGCTTACAAGCAGAGGTCACACGACCCAACATTACATCAGACAACAGAAGGCAAATTATGTTGCTAAACAACAAGAACCAAAAAGGCCTAAGAGGCCGCAACATAAGGCGACGTCCCAGCCCATAGATTCCAGGATGCTACCTGGGAACCCCAAACTACTCGTCGATGTCCACGTTGAATCACCACCGATGTGAGATCTTCTCCTGAACCAAAATTAAGCAAACCTGAGTACGGGAGGTACTCAACAAGACTTAGTTAACCTATTATATATCTGCTATCTTCAGAAAGGGTTTTATGAAGGCTATTTTGCGTAAAGCAATCTTTGTTTTTGAAATCGAGGAAGAATAGCACGTCTCATGGAATGTTTTCAAAACAGATGAGAAAGCTACTCAACTACTGTGATCATCATCTTCTTGTATTCCACCAAGTCTTTCTCATACCCACACTATCTCATGCTACGAGGATCACCCCTCTCGGCATCTCCGAGGAGGCACCCTTCAATCATGGTTAACGAGTTTTAGCCATTCCGTTGAAGTTATCTATGATCACAGAATCCGTTGCCAAGTCGTCCGTAACCGTGGACACGGCTTCTCGAGGAGATTTATCCCTGCAGGGGGTACACTTTACCCACACGTACCATCCGACTCTTAACGCCACATGTACGCTCGTCCATGGAGCGCGGCAGAGGGTGGCTGGCCACGACCTTTACCTTGCTCGACCCTATCCATGAGTCAACCCAAACAGGGCCACCCCGTCACCAGGGAGTTGGCCACCTCCTGACGGCACCTGTTCTGTGAGTCGGGAACAAGATCCGAGTACGTCCATCACTTGTCCCGGTCACGCCCTAATTTTTCTCCAAATCGTTTTCTGACTCACACGCAGATGGAAAGATCAAACTACGTGACTCATGGACGTGGTCAAACAAGTTAGTTGGTCGAGCGCGGTCTGTTAGGCCCTGCGTGTGGTTGCACGCTCAGTCTTGGCTTCGAAGGCGAGAACTCGCTCCTAGGGGCATGAACAGGACAAAACGCCACAACCCATTGTGGCCTCACATCCATGCCGTTATTTAGTCAAGTTATCAAAGTTATTCAAACACAACAACCTGACATATATGATTCACGTATTGACCAGATTCATCAACCGGATGGATCAGATCACAACTAGGCATGGCTAAGCAGGACTCACAGGGTTTAGCAGAGCGCGCACAAACAAACCTATAGCTGCTAGGTGCAGTGGATCAAGATATCTAGGTTATGCAGTATATAGGAGAACTCTATCTACTGACATCAAATAGTTTGGAACCGAATGCAAAGTACGAGATTCAAATCACTTTGAAATCATATATGAGCAGATAAGAGGTTATGCTTGCCTTGGTTATAAGAAAACCATATAAAGATCTTCAGGGGTAAGTGCTTGACTTGTCGGTTAAGATCAAGTATTCGTCGTTGGATTGCGGGCCTTCTCTTCGGAGTCGCATTCTACCGAGGGGGAAACAAACACCGAAAGAGAAATAACAATCAACCATGGCATCGATGCAATGCGCAATATGTATGCATGAGCAAATTAATGCACTGAAATAAAGCCCTAAACATGATCGTTGGGTTTCTAGGGTTCGTATGGACAATATGCACTTTTACTGAAGTTATCCCGAAATAGGCCCCGGAGGGGGTTTCGGGCGATTCTGAAAGCGAGTACCATTTTAGTTGCTCAAATTGGTTTAAAAACATCATAACTAGATTGCATTTGTTATTTTGAGCATTTTGGTATATAACTTTTAATTTTCTAATTTTAGTGAATAAAAACTTATTTTCTATTTTTAAATGATTAAACAATATTAAATAAATGCTCATTTTTGGACTTTGTCAAACATGTGTGAAAGTGACATTTTTGGAAAGAGTACATTTTCCTGATCACTCCCATATTTTTATTTTATTTTTCTGAATTATATTTTGGGAGATATTGATTTTACAATTTTGAACCATTTTCTGAAATTTTCCTGGAATTACTAAAAAGGGGTTATGACGTCACTGTGATGCAGTGATGACATCATCATCCTGTGTTCTTCACAGATGGATTCAAAATCGAATGAAATCATGTGCAAATCAAAAATTAAACTACACCATGAGATCGAGGAGGTGGAGGGAAACCTAGGGGTGGTGGCGGGCGGCCGAATGGTGGCCGGATTCCTCGCCGGCGACAAGGCCCGACGGCGGCGGACGGTGGCGATGATGCGGAGGTTCTACGGAGGGGGAGGTAGGAGATGGAAACCACCTGAAGGTTCGTAAGCTCTCCGTGAATGTGATGACCAGGTCGGGGTTGCAAGGAGGTGCCGGAATCGCCGGCGGCGACCGAAACTCGACGGCGGCCATGGCGGAAAACGGAGGTGCAATTCCGGTGACGCGGGACCTTTCTGCCTCTTCGAGGACTTGAGGAGGAAGAGTGGAGCACAGGGGGGCTCTAGGGCCAGACGGTGGGCAACGGGGGCGCTCGAGGCGGCGGCGCACGGCGGCGACCCATCGGACTAGGGTTTCGGCCGGAAGAGGAAATACAGAGAGAGGGAGCACTGGAGGTGGGGGAGTACGTAGAGGAGGAGACAGCAGGGCTTCTCAGCCCTTATCTTCTATCCCCAGCAGAGAGGCGAGAGGTGACGAGGAGGTCTAGACGGCGGCCACGCAGCAGGTTGCTCCTTGCATTCTGTCCCAAGGTGGAAGAAGGCAAAATAAAAAGGGAACTTGCGAAAACCCCCTAGACTCTCTGGATTTTACAAACTAGCCCTTTTCTATTTAAAAACTGAAAAGGAAACAAACTTTTGAGGGCCTTTTTGAAATCAGAAAAATTGGCAAAAATACTTTTTGGAAAGCTTGTGAAATTTCCAACAACACCATGTGTTGCTTTGGTGAAATTGAAATACTTTTCAGAACAAAATTTTGGAAACCATTTTAAGTACTTTTTGTGAGATTTTCTCAAACCATTTAAATTCACAATTTAAATTGGTTAAAACATGGTTTAAATTGTTGTTTCATGCATGTATGAGATGAACACAACACCACACACCCTAATTAGCAAAACAGGGATGTTACAAATCTACCCCCCTTACAAGAATCTCGTCCCGAGATTCCCGAAAGAGAAGAAAGAAGGAACACCGGTTTTGAACGATCTTCTCGAACCTTACGGTTCTCTTGTTGAAGAGGTTGATCTGTAGCACCTTGAAGTATTGAACGGATACACCTTAGGTAGGAGGGAAACTATTCGGAAATGATCTTCACGAAGATCGAGTATCTCATGGCTAACTCAAGACAAAGATGTTCACAAAGAACTATTGAGTTAACAGGCATGAAACACATCAAGGTAACGGAGGGAACGGGAGAAGGTTTCAAGTTTGCGGACGAATGTTCTTGAAATGATTTAGAATATGAGCTTTGCACAGGACTTTAAATCCTTTTGGAAAAGAAGGTTGGACAACTTATGACATCAAGGTTTCTTCAAACAGAAAACCAAGATAGAAAGGATTGTGTTGGATACCAAAACATAATATCCACCGACGAGGGAAAGCACGAGAAAACACTGTAATCGTGCGTCAGAGAAAAGTTGATACAGGATCATGTTCACTCTTCGGAGTGGACACAGAAGATGAAAGGAACTTTCACTCCGTCAAAACTTTGTCGAAAACATTGTCAAAGATCGGGATGTTACTTCACAACGGAGGATGAGTAACCAAAAGATGTTGGAACACCGTAATGAAGGAGAATTCTTGATCACACCATAAAGATGGGTAACCAATGGGGGTTGAAACACCGGTAGAAATAGGGAATCTCTTTCCTATTATGGTTTGGACGTAGCAATACATCTACCACGTGGTTAAGATCCCATGGCTGAAGTAACTGACAAATTCACACAATGTGTGAGACGAACAGAATTTCAAGTACAAACAACTTGAGGAAGGAAACTGAACAAAGGTGGTTACAGAGCACCAAGTGATGTTCTCCTGATGAACTTGTTTCCACTGAAACGAAGGTTTTGAGGATCAACGAAGAGACATTGGAAGAATCAACTTCCAGGTTCGGCTGGATGTTCTAGATACCGACAGCAGGCTCACGACAAGCCTTCTATAGGTCATCAAGTCAATGTAACACTCCGGTTTGGAAAAACGGGGAGGAAACTTGTTAGAATAAGCCAGACAAGAATTCTCACGGAGAGTGGTTGTTCTTAAGGATTCAAGGGGATATGACATTAGGCCTTTCGGCTAATTGTGTGAACCACCACATCAACCATGCCGGAATCTGAAAAGACCTAATTCAATACCCTTGAGGAAACACTAACCATCGTAGCTGCTTGAGATTCAGCTCTGGGTAGTGGATTTAAAAACAAGACTCGGTATGTTTGAACGAAGAGATTGCTCCGGTTATCAACGAGATACATATGTTGGATTCTCAAGACATAGACTACGATGCCACACTCAAGGAGATGAGCAAGATTGCAGAACTCATGTATTAGCAACTTGCGAAAGAAGGTTGCACCTACATGGCTTACTTGCAATGAAACACCTCGGAGTCCTTGTTGGAAATACGATTATAAAGATAACAAAGTTCATAGACTTCCTCTCTTTCACGGATAGTCAGTCAGTGGCTTGGTGTGGATGCGGACTTAAGCAAGGAGTGGAGGTAACAACCTTCCATCTCAAGAGTAGACCACACATGCATGACTGACTTGGGATTATTCCCGAAGGAACAAGAAAACTCTTCTCGAATCCATGGCGACAACTTTCACCATAAGCACAAGGACCTGATAAAGTCACTTCGAACATCCAGAACACAAACTTCGTGATGACACAAGGATGGTTCTCGAAAGTTTCCAATATTGTTGCCATTTGTTCAGCATGAACCTCTTGCAACTTGGAGAAAATAAGAATGCCATCGATGTGCTCGAAAACACACTTATCAGAACACTCCAAGAAGAGGGATTCATATGATATATGAACAAGGCAATACATTGGTCAGACCATAGGACATGAGGTGTACTCGGTAAAACACCATGAGTGGGAACACCATCAAGATAGTCCTTGAATCTGGACTTGATCTGACGATAGCCCAAATCAGATCAAAGGTAGAATGACAGCATGTCCATTGAAGAGATACTATCATGCTTCAACAGGATGAGAACTAGACATCTCATTTCAAAGGAACAAGTTAGGGTGAGATTTTGTCTTTCAACTCTCCAAGTTGTTGTTTAAGCTCAACCAACTAGTCCAGAATATCCAGTAGAGTTCCTTGGAGAAAGGAGTAGTTCAAAGTACCCCTTGTTTAGACATCACGGTCAGGTAAAACCTGGTGATACTTCTAGAAAGACAACCAGAATATCACAACCTACCGGTATGTCTTGGAAATCGAAAGGAGGCATGCTTTTCAAAGCAACCGATATGGCCTGGAGAGCTTTGGCATGAACCTAACTCTCTGACCAGAAACGTGCACCAGAGTGAACGGATTTGGTAACACGACCAACTTCAAAAAGAGGCTGGGTGACCAGTAGTGCTAAGAAGGATACAGATGCTTCTTAGATCTTTCGAAGCAATGGAAATTGCTAGGAACATCTGATGCACACCTCAATGCACACCCAGAATTCTTGAGCATTCCAGCTTGGAGTGAAGGTGGTTAAAGATGTGTAAGAGCATCACTTCATCAACAAGGCCATGAAACTAAACACGTCCTCTTGATATAAAGGAGTGTGATACCCGAAGGTGGAACAGAACAGAAGCTAATGAAACTTCTTTATTCTGTGGATTACAAAACTTTGACCTGGTCCTAGAGATGAACGAGGTTCTGGAGTTTGTTTCTCCTGACATCCCAAAGTGGAACGTTATGACGGGAAACAAGAGCAAATGCATTGGAAGAATCCAACACACATAGGCAACTTGGTGTCCGAACCAACGAATGGAGATTTTAGGCAACTGGAGGGTAGGAACATGCTCCGGAGAATCCAGAGATCACATTGGATGCACAAGGTCATACTCATTTGTAGAACCCATGCTAAAACGAGAGGTACAACAGAGTCAAGAACAGGGATATGGGAATCATAAAGAACACTCTTTTTGTGATCCCTTTTGATTCCTAGAGAAAACCTATGGCTATTGGAGCTGAGATTACCTAGCCATCCTGAGGTAGAACAGATTCTTCAGGATCCAAAGAAACAGAACTTGGGTTAAAGATCAGCATCCTATACTGATAGAGTGAGAATCACATGGTTATGAAACACATAACTCAACTCACCACAATTCAGCACTTTCCAGGACCTTCGATTCAAGTCCAAGGTTATAAACTTAGAGAAAGGAGTAACTACTATCTTAGTGCCTTGGAGGACACTACGAATAGCAATCACAGAGTATCTTTAGAAGGACAACGATAGCTCCGGAAGAACTTGAGCAGAGGATAACAGATACATTCGAGATGGAAAGCAGATCTCGAGGTTCAGGATTTAGAAGTTTGGAACAGGAGTATGTGGAACTCACAAAACTCTGAGAGATTATGATTGGAAGAGAATCTCCTAGTTTGAGTCGAGATAACGGTACATGGAACACACACGACTCTAGACACTAAACACTAGGTCAGCTTGGGTAAAAATGTCCTTGCCAAAGAAGGCTCCTAGGATTTGAATGACTAGAAGAGATAGCGAAACCTTTTCAAATCAAAACAGGTAAGGTGACCCAGAATTAGAGCGATACCATATAAGGAGTAAAAAGAATCCTAAGAAGGTTTTTCACAATCCATTTCGAGTTTCAAAATAGTTTTCATAAACACTAGACTCGACATCGACCAAGCAGTAAGGTTTTCCTACAGGCAGTCCTGCTCTGATACCATGACTTGTCACGACCCCGGACTCCGAGATATACATACTGTTATGTGCTCCTAGCCATGGACTCACAAGGGCTTCAGGGTTACCAGCCCTGGCCGCAACAAACAACGGCAGGCAGACTGGATTCATCGGCACGTAGTCCGGATCCCCAGTCTACTACTCCTTGTATCCATGCTAGTCATAACCAACTATGCATATCAAAGCGTCCACGAATCGAATGAAACTGAAGGAAACGGAACCAAAGTTATACAGAGCTGCTATGTGTCCAGAAAGTGCAACAACAATCGAGGGTTACTGGGGTTACCTCGCCCCAGGCCGATCAAATCGACAGGCGGGCTCGGACATGGATCATCGGCTCCACAACCCCTCGACTGCGACAACTATGCAGGCATAGCCAAAACTGTATAACAATGAGCTCGAAACCAACAACCGATCAAAGCAGTACTCTAAACATGGAGCTTTATTAAACAAGGGATACTAGAGTATAGCTTACAAGCAGAGGTCACACGACCCAACATTACATCAGACAACGGAAGGCAAATTATGTTGCTAAACAACAAGAACCAAAAAGGCCTAAGAGGCCGCAACATAAGGCGACGTCCCAGCCCATAGATTCCAGGCTGCTACCTGGGAACCCCAAACTACTCGTCGATGTCCACCTTGAATCACCACCGATGTGAGATCTTCTCCTGAACCAAAGTTAATCAAACCTGAGTACGGGAGGTACTCAACAAGACTTAGTTAACCTATTATATATCTACTATCTTCAGAAAGGGTTTTATGAAGGCTATTTTGCGTAAAGCAATCTTTGTTTTTGAAATCGAGGAAGAATAGCACGTCTCATGGAATGTTTTCAAAACAGATGAGAAAGCTACTCAACTACTGTGATCATCATCTTCTTGTATTGCACCAAGTCTTTCTCATACCCACACTATCTCATGCTACGAGGATCACACCTCTCGGCATCTCCGAGGAGGAACCCTTCAATCATGGTTAACGAGTTTTAGTCATTCCGTTGAAGTTATCTATGATCGCAGAATCCGTTGCCAAGTCGTCCGTAACCGTGGACACGGCTTCTCGAGGAGATTTATCCCTGCAGGGGGTACACTTTACCCACACGTACCATCCGACTCTTAACGCCACATGTACGCTCGTCCATGGAGCGCGGTAGAGGGTGGCTGGCCACGACCTTTACCTTGCTCGACCCTATCCATGAGTCAACCCAAACAGGGCCACCCCGTCAACAGGGAGTTGGCCACCTCCTGACGGCACCTGTTCTGTGAGTCGGGAACAAGATCCGAGTACGTCCATCACTTGTCCCGGTCACGCCCTAAGTTTTCTCCAGATCGTTTTCTGACTCACATGCAGATGGAAAGATCAAACTACGTGACTCATGGACGTGGTCAAACAAGTTAGTTGGTCGAGCGCGGTCTGTTAGGCCCCGCGTGTGGTTGCACGCTCAGTCTTGGCTTCGAAGGCGAGAACTCGCTCCTAGGGGCATGAACAGGACAAAACGCCACAACCCATTGTGGCCTCACATCCATGCCGTTATTTAGTCAAGTTATCAAAGGTAATTCAAACACAACAACCTGACATATATGATTCACGTATTGACCAGATTCATCAACCGGATGGATCAGATCACAACTAGGCATGGCTAAGCAGGACTCACAGGGTTTAGCAGAGCGCGCACAAACAAACCTATAGCTGCTAGGTGCAGTGGATCAAGATATCTAGGTTATGCAGTATATAGGAGAACTCTATCTACTGACATCAAATAGTTTGGAACCGAATGCAAAGTACGAGATTCAAATCACTTTGAAATCATATATGAGCAGATAAGAGGTTATGATTGCCTTGGTTATAAGAAAACCAGATAAAGATCTTCAGGGGTAAGTGCTTGACTTGTCGGTTAAGATCAAGTATTCGTCGTTGGATTGCTGGCCTTCTCTTCGGAGTCGCATTCTACCGAGGGGGAAACAAACACCGAAAGAGAAATAACAATCAACCATGGCATTGATGCAATGCGCAATATGTATGCATGAGCAAATTAATGCACTGAAATAAAGCCCTAAACATGATCGTTGGGTTTCTAGGGTTCGTATGGACAATATGCACTTTTACTGAAGTTATCCCGAAATAGGCCCCGGAGGGGGTTTCGGGCGATTCTGAAAGCGAGTACCATTTTAGTTGCTCAAATTGGTTTAAAAACATCATAACTAGATTGCATTTGTTATTTTGAGCATTTTGGTATATAACTTTTAATTTTCTAATTTTAGTGAATAAAAACTTATTTTCTATTTTTAAATGATTAAACAATATTAAATAAATGCTCATTTTTGGACTTTGTCAAACATGTGTGAAAGTGACATTTTTGGAAAGAGTACATTTTCCTGATCACTCCCATATTTTTATTTTATTTTTCTGAATTATATTTTGGGAGATATTGATTTTACAATTTTGAACCATTTTCTGAAATTTTCCTGGAATTACTAAAAAGGGGTTATGACGTCATTGTGACGCAGTGATGACATCATCATCCTGTGTTCTTCACAGATGGATTCAAAATCGAATGAAATCATGTGCAAATCAAAAATTAAACTACACCATGAGATCGAGGAGGTGGAGGGGAACCTAGGGGTGGTGGCGGGCAGCCGAATGGTGGCCGGATTCCTCGCCGGCGACGAGGCCCGACGGCGGCGGACGGTGGCGATTATGCGGAGGTGCTACGGAGGGGAGGGTAGGGGATGGAGACCACCTGAAGGTTCGTAAGCTCTCCGTGAATGTGATGACCAGGTCGGGGTTGCAAGGAGGTGCCGGAATCGCCGGCGGCGACCGAAACTCGACGGCGGCCATGGCGGAAAACGGAGGTGCAATTTCGGTGACACGGGACCTTTCTGCCTCTTCGAGGACTTGAGGAGGAAGAGTGGAGCACAGGGGGGATCTAGGGCCAGACGGTGGGCAACGGGGGCGCTCGAGGCGGCGGCGCACGGCGGCGACCCATCGGACTAGGGTTTCGGCCGGAAGAGGAAATACAGAGAGAGGGAGCACTGGAGGTGGGGGAGTACGTAGAGGAGGAGACAGCAGGGCTTCTCAGCCCTTATCTTCTATCCCCAGCAGAGAGGCGAGAGGTGACGAGGAGGTCTAGACGGCGGCCACGCAGCAGGTTGCTCCTTGCATTCTGTCCCAAGGTGGAAGAAGGCAAAAAGAAAAGGGAACTTGCGAAAACCCCCTAGACTCTCTGGATTTTACAAACTAGCCCTTTTCTATTTAAAAACTGAAAAGGAAACAAACTTTTGAGGGCCTTTTTGAAATCAGAAAAATTGGCAAAAATACTTTTTGGAAAGCTTGTGAAATTTCCAACAACACCATGTGTTGCTTTGGTGAAATTGAAATACTTTTCAGAACAAAATTTTGGAAACCATTTTAAGTACTTTTTGTGAGATTTTCGCAAACCATTTAAATTCACAATTTAAATTGGTTAAAACATGGTTTAAATTGTTGTTTCATGCATGTATGAGATGAACACAACACCACACACCCTAATTAGCAAAACAGGGATGTTACACTGCTGTCCTGACCGACTCTTCCCCGTCCGATTGAACGCAGGTTGCTTCTCCTGAGACATAATCATATTCATTATTGTCAGGAACAAAAACAAACGCACGTACCATACCGACGAAGACGTTGACCCGGCCGATCGTGACAACAAATCCGGTTTCCAGCAGATCCGACTCTGGCCTCCAGCCAAAGTCATCCACGATCTTCTCTCCTTCAGGGTTGGTGATGATCTCGCCGATGACGAGGTTCTTCATGCTTTCCCGAGCTTCTCTCGTGACGTAAACACCCTTGGACGTAGGCCCCACGGTGGGCGCCAACTGTCGCGGGATAATCACGACAGACGTTACCAGGGGTAACTTAGTTTGGGGAAAATCGACTCCGGTGTTTGGGAGAGGGTTTAGCTCAGGGGAAATCATTGACTGGTGATCTGGTAGCTCGGACGACAATATCGCCGAGACTCCGATCTAGGGTTACAAGTACCAACTCTCGTATTACTAGAATACTTGGATATCTGGAAAACTCTCTCTTTTCTCTGTCCCAGGAGCCGGTTTATATAATGCCCGACTCTCTGGCTTCCTATACAATGCACACCGGGAATCCTACCCGGAATCCACACATAACCCTAGGTTTACCAGTCGTGGCCCCCAAGGCACGGATTACAAGATCCATGCCCCCTTTGGGACTTCTAGAATACCTCCACCTGGGGCGGGGTCTTGTGTGATTTCCTTCTGGCCGGGTTTCGCCCAGGCATGGGCCTACCAGGTTATCATCCCCCAACAAAACCCCAAGGTACGCCATACCATGTGTGTTATATTGTGTCATGGGTCTTGGATTCCCAAGATTCCCTCTCTCTCTCTGTTAGGGCTTCACCGGCGTCAGATTCTCTCTCGCGTGCTCAAGGACTACTTAGAGCCCGAAACTCCTGAAACCGACGGAACTCGGGGAATCTTGCCAACAGGTGGGCCCAACATTGTCTTGCTTGTTCCTTTGGCCTAGCCTAACACAAAAAAGCAATTGGTTCCACTTTTCTACCCCTTTCCGCCTCATGTAGAGTGGCCAGAACGGCAGTTCCGTCTTTTTCCACATCGGGTCTATGGTTTCTCCGGAGAGGGGGCTCCGGATCGTCTAAATGCC
Source organism: Alopecurus myosuroides (assembly GCA_028641055.1). NCBI lineage: Eukaryota > Viridiplantae > Streptophyta > Magnoliopsida > Poales > Poaceae > Alopecurus > Alopecurus myosuroides. The sequence goes on along the minus strand of CM054057.1, from coordinate 366,990,928 downwards.
ACCAAATCCCATGTTATGCCATACCATATGTGTTAGAGTGTGTCATAGGTCTTGGATGTCCAACATTCTATCGCTCTCTGTGTTAGGGCTCACCGGCGTCATATTCTCTCTACAGGTTCCTTGATTAACCCGAAACTCCCGGAACTGGGGAAATCTTGCCAAACGGTGGGCCCAAACATTGTCTTGGGTGTTCCTTGGGCCTAACCTAACACAACCAAGAAATTGGATCCACTTTGCTACCCCCGTACGGCTCACGTAGAGGGGCCAGAACGACAATTCCGTCTTTTCCTCATCGGGGCTATGGTTTCTCTGGAGAGGGGGCTCGAGATATGTGTTATAGTGTGTCATGGGTCTTGTATTCCCAAGATTCACTCCCCCTTTGTGTGTTAGGGCTTCACCGGCGTCAGATTCTCTCTCGCGGGTTCTAGAATTACTTAGAGCCTGAAACTCCAGGAGCTGACGGAAATGGGGGAATTTTGCCAAGAGGTGGGCCCTACCATTTTGTTGGGTGTTCCTTGGTCCTAACCTAATACAACCAAGTAGTTGGTTCCACTTTGCTACCCCCTTCCGCCTAATGTAGAGGGGCCAGAACGGCAGTTTCGTCTTTTTTTCCATCGGGGCTATGCATGGTTTCTCCGGAGAGGGGCCTCCAGATCGTCTGAATGCCACCAAATCCCATGGTATTCCATACCATGTGTGTTATAGTGTGTCGTGGGTCTTGGATTCCCAATATTCCTTCTCTTCTCTCTTTGTATTAGGGCTTCACCGGTGTCGGATTCTCTTCGGCGGGTTCCAGGACTACTTAGAGCCCGAAACTCCCGAAACTGACTGAAATCAGGGAATCTTGCCAAGAAGTGGGCCCTACCATTGTATTGGGTGTTCATTGGGCCTAAACTAACACTACCAAGAAGTTGGTTCCACTTTTCTACCCCCTTCCGGCTCACGTAGAGGGGCCAGAACGGCAGTTCCGTCTTTTTGTCTAGCGGGGCTATGGTTTCTTTGGAGAGGGGCCTCCGGATCGTCTGAATGCCACCAAATCCCATGGTATGACATACCATGTGTGTTAGAGTGTTTGAGGGGTCTTGTATGCCCAACATTTCCTCACTCGGTGTGTTATGGCTTCACCGGCGTCGGATTCTCTCTGGTGGGTTCAAGGACTACTCAGAGCCCGAAACTCCCGGATGTAACGAAACAGGGGGAATCCTGCCAAGAGGTGGGCCCTACCATTGTCTTGGGTGTTCATTGGGCCTAAAATAACACAAACAAGAAGTTGGTTCCACTTTGCTACCCCCTTTCGGCTCACGTAGAGGGGCCAGAACGGCAGTTCTGTCTGTTTTCCCAACGGGGCTAGGGTTTCTCCGGAGAGGGGATCTGGAGTCTGGATCATCTAAATACCACCAAATCCCATGTGATGCCATACCATGTGTGTTATAGTGTGTCATGGGTCTTGGATGCCCAAGATTCCCTCTCTTTGTGTGTTCGGCTTTGCCGGCGTCGGATTCTCTCTAGCAGGTTCCAAAACTATTTAGAGCCCGAAACTCCCGGATCTGACAGAACAGGGGGAATCTTGCCAAGAGGTGGGTCCTACCATTTTATTTGGTGTTATTCGGGCCTAAAATAACACAACCAAGCAATTAGTTCCACTTTGCTACCCCTTTCCGGCTCACGTAGAGGGGCCAGACCGGCAGTTTCTTCTTTTTATCCAGCAGACCTAGGGTTTCTCCGGGGAGGGGGCTCCGGAGCGTTTGAATTCCCACTCAATCCTAGGGTATGCCAAACCATTTGTGTTATATTGTGGCATGGGTCTTTGATTCCCAAGATTCCCTCACTCTTTGTGTTATGGCTTCACTGGCGCCGCATTCTCTTTCACGGGTTCCAGGACTACTCAGAGCCCGAAACTCCCAGATCTCACGGAATGCGGGGAATCTTGACAAGAGGTGGGACCTACAATTGTATTGGGTGTTACTTGGTCCTAACGTAACACAACCAAGCAATTGGTTCCGCTTTGTTACCCCATTCCCGCTCATGTAGATGGGCCAGAACGGCAGCTCCGTCTTTTTCCCAGCGGGGCTATGGTTTCTCTGGAGAGGGGCCCCAGGACCGTCTGAATGCCATGAAATCCCACGGTAGGCCATACCTTGTGTGTTAGAGTGTGGCATGGGTATTGGATTCCCAAGATTTCCTTACTCCCTGTGTTATGGCTTCACCGACATCAGATTCTCTTTCGCGGGTTCTACTTAGAGCCCGAAACTCCCGGATCTCACGGAATGGGAGGAATCTTGCCAAGAGGTGGGACCTACCATTTTATTGGGTGTTACTTGGGCATAATCTAACACAACCAAGTAATTGGTTCCACTTTGTTGACCCTTTCCGGCTCATGTAGAGGGGCCAAAACGGCAGTTCCTTTTTTTTCACAGCGGGGCTATGGTTTCTATAGAGAGGGGCCTAGAGATCGTCTTAATGCCACAAAATACACCATGGTATGCCATAACATGTGCGTGTATATAGTGTTTCATGGTTCTTGGATGAACAAGATTCCCACTCTCTCTGTTATGGCTTCACCGGCGCGTCAGATTCTCTCTTGCGGGTTCCAGGAATACTTAGAGCCCGAAACTCCCTAAACTGATGGAACTCGGGGAATCTTGCCAACAGGTGGGCCCAACCATTTTCTTGGGTGTTCCTTGGGACTAACCTAACACAAACAGGCAATTGGTTCCACTTTTCTACCCCTTTCCGGCTCAAGTAGAGGGGCCAAAACGGAAGTTCCGTGTTTTTCCCAGCGGGGCTATCGTTTCTCAGTAGAGGGGGCTAGCTCCAGATCGTCTGAATGCCACCAAATCCCATGCTATGGAATAACATGTGTGTTAGAGTGTGGCATGGGTCTTGTATTCCCAAGATTCACTCGCTCTCTCTGTGTTAGGGCTTCACCGGTGCCAGATTCTCTCTGCCGGGTTCCCGGATTACTTAGAGCCTGAAACTCCTAGATCTGACGGAACTGGGGGAATCTTGCCAAGAGGTGGGCCATACCATTTTGTTTGGTGTTCCTTGGGCCTAACCTAATACAAACAAGCAGTTGGTTCCACTTTGCTACACCCTTCCGCCTAACGTAGAGGGGCCAGCACGACAGTTCCGTCTTTTTTCCCAGCGGGGCTATGCATGGTTTCTCCGGAGAGGGGCCTCCAGATCGTTTGAATGCCACAAAATCCCATGGTATTCCATACCATGTGTGTAATAGTGTGTCATGGGTCTTGGATGACCAAGATTCCCTCTCTCTCTCTGTGTGTGTTAGGGCTTCACCGGCGTCGGATTCTCTCTGGCGGGTTCCAGGCCTACTTAAAGCCCGAAACTCCCGGAACTGACGGAACTCGGGGAATCTTACCGATAGGTGGGCCCTACCATTATCTTGGGTGTTAATTGGGCTTAAAATAACACAACCAAGCAGTTGGTTCCACTTTGCTACCCCCTTCCGGCTCACGTAGAGGGGCCAGAACGGAAGTTTCGTCTTTTTGCCTAGCGGGGCTATGGTTTCTTCGGAGAGGGGTCTCCGGATCGTCTGAATGCCACCAAATACCATGGTATGACATACCATGTGTTTTATAGTGTTTCATGGGTCTTGGATGCCCAACATTTCTTCACTCGATGCGTTATGGCTTCACCGGCGTCGGATTCTCTCTAGCGGGTTCAAGGACTACTAAGAGCCCGAAACTCCCAGATCTCACGGAATGGGGGGAATCTTGCCAACAGGTGGTACCTAACATTGTCTTGGGTGTTACTTGGGCCTAACCTAACACAGCCAAGCAATTGGTCCTGCTTTGTTACCCCATTCCGGCTCATGTAGACGGGCCAGAACGGCAGTTCCGTGTTTTTTCCAGCGGGGCTATGGTTTCTCTGGAGAGGGGCCTCAGGACCGTCTGAATGCCACCAAATCCCACGGTATGCCATACCTTGTGTGTTAGAGTGTGGCATGGGTATTTTATTCCCAAGATTCCCTTACTCCCTGTGTTATGGCTTCACCGGCGTCAGATTCTCTTTCGCGGGTTCTACTTAGAGCCCGAAACTCCCGGATCTCACGGAATGGGGGGATTCTTGCCAAGTGGTGGGACCTACCATTTTATTGGGTGTTACTTGGGCATAACATAACACAATAAAGTAATTGGTTCCACTTTGCTGCCCCATTCCGGCTCACGTAGAGGGGCCAAAACGGCAGTTCCGTCGTTTTTCCAGCGGGGCGATGGTTTCTATAGAGAGGGGCCTACAGATCGTCTGAATGCCACCAAATACACCATGGTATGCCATAAGATATGCGTGTATATAGTGTGTCATGGGTATTGGATGCCCAAGATTCCCTCTCTCTCTGTTATGGCTTCACCGGCGCGTCAGATTCTCTCTGGCGGGTTCTAGGACTACTTAGAGCCCGAAACTCCCGAAACTGATGGAACTCGGGGAATCTTGCTAACAGGTGGGCCCAGCGTTTTCTTGGGTGTTCCTTGGTCCTAACCTATCAAAAAAATTCAATTGGTTCCACTTTTCTACCCCTTTCCGGCTCAAGTAGAGGGGCCGGAACGACAGTTTCGTCTTTTTCCCTAGGGGGGCTATCGTTTCTTTGGAGAGGGGCCTCCGGATCGTCTGATTGCCACCAAATCCCATGGTATGACATACCATGTGTGTTATAGTGTTTCATGGGTCTTGGATGCCCAACATTTCCTCACTCGGTGTGCTATGGCTTCACCGGCGTCGGATTCTCTCTAGCGGGTTCAAGGACTACTCAGAGCCCGAAACTCCCGGATGTGACGAAACAGGGGGAATCCTTCCAAGAGGTGGGCCCTACCATTGTATTCGGTGTTCATTGGGACTAAACTAACACAACCAAGAAGTTGGTTCCACTTTGCTACCCCCTTCCGGCTCACGTAGAGGGGCCAGAACGGCAGTTCCGTGTGTTTTCCCAGCGGGGCTAGGGTTTCTCCGGAGAGGGGCTCTAGATCGTCTGAATACCACCAAATCCCATGGTATGCCATAACATGTGTGTTATATTGTGTCATGGGTCTTGGATTCCCAAGATTCCCTCTCTTTGTGTGTTAGGCCTTCGCCGGCGTCGGATTCTCTCTAGCGGGTTCCAAAACTATTTAGAGCCCGAAACTCCCGAATCTGACGAAACATGGGGAATCTTGCCAAGAGGTGGGTCTTACCATTTTATTTGTTGTTACTTGGGCATAAAATAACACAATTAAGCAATTAGTTCACTTTGCTACCCCTTTCGGCTCACGTAGAGGGGCCAGACCGGTAGTTTCTTCTTTTTCTACTACCGACCTAGGGTTTCTCCTGGGAGGGGCTCCGGAGCGTCTGAATTCCCACCCAATCCTAGGGTATGCCAAACAATATGTGTTATATTGTGGCATGGGTCTTGTGTGCCCAAGATTCCGTCACTCTTTGTGTTCTGGCTTCACCGGCGCCGCATTCTCTTTCACGGGTTCCAAGACTACTCAGAGCCCGAACCTCCCAGATCTCACGGAATGGCGGGAATCTTGCCAGGAGGTGGGCCCTACCCTTTTATTTGGTGTTCCTTGGGCCTAACCGAATACAACCAAGAAATTGGTTCCACTTTGCTACCCCCTTCCGCCAAACGTAGAGGGGCCAGAATAGCAGTTCCGTATTTTTCCCCAACGGGGCCATGGTTTCTCCGGAGAGGGGCCTCTAGATCGTCTGAATGCCACCAAATCCCAAGGTACGCCATACCATGTGTGTTATAGTGTTTCATGGGTCTTGGATTCCCAAGATTCTCTCTCTCTCTGTTGGGGCTTCACCGGCGTCGGATTCTCTCTCGCGTGCTCAAGGACTTCTTAGAGCCCGAAACTCCCGAAACCGACGGAACTCGGGGAATCTGCCAACAGGTGGGCCCAACATTGTCTTGCGTGTTCCTTTGGCCTAACCTAACACAAAAAAGCAATTGGTTCCACTTTTGTACTCCTTTCCGCCTCATGTAGAGTGGCCAGAACGGCAGTTCCGTCTTTTTCCACATCGGGGCTATGGTTTCTCTGGAGAGGGGCCCCAGGACCGTCTGAATGCCACCAAATCCCACGGTATGCCATACCTTGTCTGTTAGAGTGTGGCATGGGTATTGGATTCCCAAAATTCCCTTACTCCCTGTTGTCGTGGGATAATCACGGCAGATGTTACCGGGGGTAACTGATCTTGGGGCAAGACGACACAGGTATTCGGGAGAGGGTTTAGCTCAGAGGAAAACATGGTGCAATTCGATCTGGTAGCCGGCAATCAAAGTCGCCGAGTCTCCGATCTTGATATAATAACTCAACTCTGGGATTACACTTAATGCTCGATATCACACGATGTTGCTAGGGTTCTTAGATCTCTGCCTAAACTAGACCTGGGAGTCGGTTTATAAAGCACCCGTACCCCCTGGCTTATTCTCCAAGGCGCACCCTGGATCCTACCCGGACACGGCGCACAAACCCTAACTTTCCTTTACCATAACCCACAACCCGGGTTACTGGGCTTACAAGCTGGGGCCTTCACTAATTTCCTTATCCTTAGCCGGATCCTGCACAGCGTCCTTTGGGCCGGGTTACTCCTTGGAATTTGGCATACCGGATTATCGTCCCCTCATCAGTAGTCCCCAGAATAGCCTGGGCTTCATGGATCCTCCTTGAAGCGCTTGCTATTCCCTGCAAAGATATTAAACGTACGGGCATATAGAGACCGGGTTAAGATGTTTGATATTCAGCTAGGCCTTACTCCATGGTGGCCATATAGTAATCCGGCTCTTTCCCAATTACCCAACTTACTTTCCCAGATAAAATCCCAAAATGTCAAAATTTCGCACCCGATAATCGACCCTGAAATTGCGGGGTTAATTTCCTTCTTCCTTTTACCTAGAGGCCTTGCACAATATTTGGCGCATATCTCGCCAAAACTCAAATTAACAGCCGTTTATTTCCGTAACTCCCGGCTCCCGTTCAGTGAACCGGGCTTATCCACTCACCCTATAAATAAGCTCCCTGGGGGGTAACCTAAACCCTAACGGCTCATTTCCCCCCACTCTGCTTCCTCTCTCCCTCAGAGCTCACTCCCGCTGAGCGCCACCACGGAAATCCCGCGCGCGTCACCGGAGCCCATCGGACGGAGGCTGCGCTCCGCCACCGCTCGCCCCGCGCCGCCGCCGAGACCCGCCGGCGAATCTCCATCCGGCCCATCAAGAACCGCGAAGGGACACCAGGGCTGCGCCATTTGCCTCCGCAAGGCTTCACTCAGATCTCCTCCGGTAAGCCTTTTGCGCCCATTAATTTTCCCTTGCAATTTTTGAATTTCATCTTAAACTAGATCCAAATCTGCCCGACACGGATTTCTCGGCTATGCCGAATTAGATTGCCCACATTCTCTCCTAGCATGCACAATGAATAAAGCGCATACTCCAATACACTCTCCTACTGCCCGCAATCGTTATTCCCACCACAAATTCGAAAATAGAGCTTCCAATCTAGGCTCGAACTGCCCGAAATTTCCGCCTTTGCATTAATCACCCGGCTGGACCTTTCCTTTCTAGTTTCTTTTAATCACGTTGAGTGCCCAGGAAGCCGTCTACTGTCTTCAAAAAACTTCTTCGGCATTTAGATCCCATAATTTTCGCCATAATGCCTGATACCCGGGTAATTTCAAACTTTGCTCTTGTACTTTGCAGGTCCACCACATGGCTCCCAAGAAACAGGGGAAAACTCCAACCAAGGCTAAGGCCACCAACACCATTTCTGCCAACTGGGCACGGTCTATGGTCACAAAGGCCAAATTGGAGGAGCTGGTGGAACTGGGAATTCTTCCTCCTCAGGAAAATATCCAATGGAGGGTGCCGGGTAAAGAGACCCGGCCCACCCCTACAAAAGATGAGGTAATCTGTTTCGTGGAACATGTGACCCGGGGTTTTCGACCACCGGGTCACCCCTTTTTCCGTGACATCCTTAGCCACTACGGCCTTCGTGTCTTTGATATCGGACCCAATTCCGTGCTAAATATTTCCCATTTCATTGTCCTTTCCGAATCTTACTTGTGCACTCCGCCAAGTCTAGCTCTTTTTATTGAGCTTTTTCAATGCAAACCATGCCGCGAAAGCGGTGATGGGGCGCTTCTCACTTGCGGCGGGGTTTCAATCCAACGCCGCAAAAACTCTCTGATGCCACCCCTCACCCTCAATTCCCATGTCAAGCATTGGCAGCTCTCGTACTTTTACTGCCAGGACACTTCCCCACCCGGTCAAAAGAAACTGCCGGGTTACTCGGAGGGTCTTCTTGATATTTCCGATAAGTTTAGTGCCTTCGCCCCTGACCCGGACAGGGAGGCAATTCAACCTCTTCTAGCCAAAATTGCCACTCTTACAGCCCAAGGCCTCATCGGGCTCAACCTGGTGAAGACTTGGGTTGATTTCAGGATTCAGCCCAATTCCATCCGCACGAAGTTGATGTGCGAGTATTCAGGGGAACCTTCTGATCCGCTCCGATACTCCGACAACATCTTCGCAGCTGGCGACACTCATAAAACCATCAAGGGTTTCTTGACGGAAAAGCTCGATGTAATCCGGAACATATCCGGGTTAGAGCCCTTCACACTTGAGAATCCAGCCCCCAAGGTAAAAATCCGACTTTGATGCCTTTACTTTTACTCTTTCCACTCTACGCGGTTAATAACCCTTATGTCAACACTTTTCAGGCTGATGATGATTTTTGGAAAACTAATGCCTCCCCTAGCTCCGAAAGTCCAGAGGAGCAAGATACGGTTAACTCGGAAGAAGGTACTCTCCGAATTTTATTTGGTTCCCTTGAACTCACCATAGCCCCTTCCTTTCTAACCATAACTTTGATGATATCCAGAACAAGAAGATGACGAGGAAGAAAACTCCGATGGCAAGGTGGAATCTGCCAGCGACGAGGAAGAACTGGAGCCGACAATCAAGGTCGGATCCAAAAGAAAGACCCAAGAGGCCACCTCCAAGGTTTCATATCTTCCTCTCGCATTCAACTCGCATTACTTTAATGATATACTTGAGCTAACTTGACATTAACCCACTGGCCGCTCTTGAAGGAGTCGCCCGTGCCTAAGCGTAGGTCAACTCGAAACCACCCGGGTGATGAAGCCCTTAACCCGGGTATTACATCGACCCCCCCACGGCGGGCTGGTAATTACCCTATCTTTTCTGGGTTAAGGCATTCCCTTTAAACCATTCCCACATGACATTTAACTTGATAATTTCCAGCTTCTCCCGAGTCCAGCGATGGATTTCCTTGTGACTTTCCGGTGAATACCGGGTAAGATCCCTTTCCTGATGTTCCGCCATATTTCATCACCCTTTCTTGACTGTGTATTTAACTATTGACTGACAACACCTTATAGGGCCACGGTCGTTGTCAGCGATCAAGAGGAAGCGGAGACCGAGGACCCGGGTAAGGGGAGCCCGGCTAATAAGGCTACAGCCGCGTCCAGCGCTGAAAAACAAGCGTCGCCGCCAAACCCGGACACGCGAGGAGCCGAGTATCCAATCGCTTCCCATGCAAGCAAGAAGAACAAAACCACCGTCTTGGGTGAAGAAGAAGGAGCGTCGGATTCCGACACACGGATGACCCGGGTTCCGCCTCCTACTAAGAAGAAAGCTCCTTCCCGGAATTTCCAAGGCCCCGGGTCTTCTGATACGAGTAAAGATACTTTTGATCAGTTGATGAACAGTCTCCTTACTATGAAGGCTTCAGAGAGCCAGATCTTGGAGCGCATGGCTGCAGAGCATCAGGTAAGGACACTTTGTATCCCATATTGCATACCTAGTCCCCAAGTCCCAAGTATGACTTGCAAAAGTGATGCTTGGTACTTTACACCACATTCGGCTTTCCATACAATTCAACTAATACTTGCATTCCTTGTTACTTACAGGCACAGATAACCCGGTCTGATGAAACTTTACTGAGGACCGAGCAACTTCTTCTTGCCGAGATGAAACGAAGGGAAATCCTTGAGGATGACATGAAAACCTTGAAGAAAGATGTGTCCAAATACAAGAAGAAGTGCAATGCCGCTCAGACCGAACTGAAGAAACTATCGGACCAGGTTTCCGATACTTATCAGATCTTGCTCAGTAAGTTTTCTGCTGCTGATTGGCTTAATGTCTTCAATTTATTATAACAGACTCGGGATTACTGATACGCTCTTTCGTTTGCTACGACTGCAGGCGCCAACCTTGCGGCCCCAGAGGAAAATGCCATTACCAAGGCTAAAACCCTCAAGACTGTACTCCGGACTTTCTTTGCCGGCACAAAATTCATATTGGATGCTGTGAAGTGGCCCACGGAAGTATATCCGGGTGAAGAGAATCTCGTTCAAGCCTGTTCTACTGTGCCTGGGTGGATTGAGATCTGGAAACGCTCATCATGCCGAATTGGAATGACCCGGGCTTTTACTCTGGCCAAGGCTTTCTTTCCAAAGCTTGACCCGGCAAAGGTAACATCCGGGTTTCCCGAATTCAAGGCTGACGGTTCCAAATTTACACCCAAGGATTTCAAAGCCATACAAGCCGCAGTGCGCCCCTCAGCTACCGCCTTGGCCGATAGCTTGGATCTAAATACGATTATGAGTGCATATGACGCTGATGGCAAAGTTATTACGGAGGATGCGCCCCCTCCTCTTGATATCTTGGAGAAGTGGGTTTCTAGCTCGGCCAGGAAGAGGGAAGCGACTGCGAAGAGGGAGGCCGAGTTAAAATCGGGCCCGTCTGCCTCTACACCAGCCGTCCTTCCACCAGTCCGCCCTGATGCAATGAGTCCGGGTAAGGGTGCCAGGAAGGCTAAGCAGCAAACCCAAGACTCAGACCCGGAAGGCCGTACTCAGGAGGCCGAATAGGGCCGTATTGTCATAATACCTTGTAATGCTTTGTAATCACACTGTTATGCTTTTGACGGTGCGCCTGTGCACCCCTGATACTGATGTCGTACCTTGTAACGCACTTTTTAGCCCGTGATGTACTTTGCGGCTTTTCTGGTCTTTTGATAACCGTATTGCTTGCTTATTCTTTGAATTTTTTCTCGATACCCAATTCTCTATTTTGGCTCCCTTTGGAAGACTCGGTTTTCCGAGCACCGGGGGCTTTGATACGTGGACTTTTTCTTTAAGTCCCCAAGACTCGGATGGTGGGGTTTTTCGAACTGCGATAGCCAAGTAGTTTGTTTCTGTTTCGAAGTCCCCCAGTCCCCATGACCCAAAGTCCGAGTCATGGGGGTTTGGCCTTTCTCAGAGAACAAATTATTTTTTACCGAGTCGCGAGCCTAAAGCCATTCCGTGTAAATACTGAAGTTATGCTTGATAATTGTTGAGTTTCCGGCTTTTAGCCTTGTACTCTGCATAAACTTGTGGTTTAGATGACCCTTTTGACTATCTTGTACTGTAAGCCGGCTTTCGCGTGGATACCATGTTGTTACATCCATACGAGAACAGTGTCAGGGAAGTCCCATTGGGCTTCATGGCTGATTGTAATCGTAAGCGAACGAATCATGCCACTTTAGTGCGAGTCACATCGAGCTTAAGTAAGAAAAGTCAAGAAAATTTGGCTCCTTTGTCCAGTTATAAGATTGCAGCCGTACTCGTTTGCGAATAATCGGCCCTTATAACTTATAGGCATCAAGGCCGGGTCTTTCGGGTTAGTGGTTGGTCACTTGAGCAACCAACCCCCAAGACCTACATGCACTTGATGCCTTTAATGATACTGAATTACTGATGTCGCGTGGATACTACTTACTTGTAATCAGGATGTAATGATATAGGACTTGATAACCATCTCTTTATTGATACTAGAATTTTTTGGATCAGCAGGCCGCCTCATTAAAAACCTTCCAGTCCCCTTAGGTACCCTGGGTAGGAAAAGAGCGCGTCTGAAACCTGCTGCCCGTTACATTGTTTAGTTCTTCATAAGCACTGGTCCCGGTCTGGCTTGACCAATGCACATTCTCCATATGTTGGACCTTTTCCTGATGAGTACCGGGTTTGCTAGCCAACCCGGGTGGGGTGTTCCAATGACCTGGCTGGTTGTAAGCGGCCGTGTAGCTTCTTCCTTTACAGCGGGCCGCTTGGGGGAATCATCCTCGATTAAGGCCACCATTTTAGCATCTTGCGTTACCTTGGATTTTGTTCTTTCACCTTCAGTACTCGGCCTTTTTGATGTGGCTCTATCCTCCGGGTCTGCTTGAGACCGGTAATGCTTGAGTTCTTCTTTTCTACAGGCCTGCTCGGCCATTGCTGCATCTCCTTCGTCGCATTCAGCTGCTATGTCTCGATTTCCATGTATGGTAATGGTCTTCTTGGGACCCGGGATTTTTAGCTGTAGATATACGTAACACGGCCTAGCCATGAATTTGGCATAAGCCGGCCTTCCAAATAGCGCGTGATAGGGGCTGCGCAATTTCACTACCTCAAAGGTGAGCCACTCAATTCGATAGTTATCCTTTGACTCTCCGAAAGCTACCTCCAATGCGATTTTTCCCTCGGGGCATGCTGAATGACCCGGCACTATCCCATGAAAAACTGTTGAGCTTTTTTGCAGTTGAGATTCCTTGAGACCCATGCGTAGGAAGGTTTCCCAATACAGTATATTGATGCTGCTTCCACCATCCATTAAAACCTTCTTCAGTTCGTACCCATTGACTTGCGGTGCGACTACTAGTGCCAAGACTCCTGGGTGTTCCACTCTTTCCGGGTGATCCCTTCCGCTCCATGTTACCTCCTGTTCTGACCATCTCAAGTATCTCGGGACGGCTAACGAAACTGAGTTGACCGCTTGCTTCAGTATCTTTTTGTCCTTGTTAGAGCCTCCTGTGGTATGCACATGATATTGACCCAATTGTTTGGGGTTAGCCTGGAAGCCTCCTGCCCCCCCTTGGTTATTACTTTGATTTCCAGCCGCCGGGTTACCAGCTGGGGGTGGGCCGTTGCCCGGGTTTGCCCCTGGACCCGGTCCTCCTCCCCGCCCTGCACCTCGCATAGCTCTGTGCACTTCCTCATTTTTCCATCTTTGTAAATCGGCGCACTGTTCTAGGGAGTGGTTAGCTGGCCTGCCATTCCTGCTGTGCTTCGGACATGCCATCCTGAATATGTCCCAATTGTTACCCGGCCTTGGTGGACCTTGATAGTTTCCTCCATTGTGGTTACCTCCGTTGAAATTTCCTTCTGCTCTTGGCCTCGAAGACCCGGCGTCTGTGTTGGCGACAAACTCGGAGCCTCCTTCGAAAGGGCGCTTGTTCTGGCTATTTCCATTGTTACCTGATGTTGTTCCGTTGCCGGTTCTTCCATTACCGCTTGTGTTTGCTTTTGCCTTCTTGTCATCAGCTTCTTCTTCTGTAGTATCTGTCGCAGCGTGTTTGTTGCACGCATCCATCAATTCTCCCATTGTGACTTCCGACGCATTTCGACTGGACTTCATGCGAGTTAACTTTTGCACTAAAGGTATATACTTGCATGTTTTTGCCATGGCCTGTAGTGCATCCTTGGGCTGGATATCCGTGGATGAGTGAAGTATCTCCATAACCCGGCGCACCCAACTGCGCGCCGATTCTCCCTTCTTCTGGACGCATCGTTCTAGATCATCAATAGTGAATAATTTCCTGCAGGTCCCGTGAAAGTGTTTGATAAACGCGGTCTTCAATTCCTCCCAAGACTTGATCGATCCCTCTGGTAGATTGGTGAACCACAATTTTGCTGCTCCTTCCGACATCATCAGATACATGAACTTGGCTTGGAGGTTCTCGGACGCGTTGCGAATTGACATTGCCATCTCGTAACTGCTTAGCCATGTTTCGGGATCCATGGTTGGCTCATAATTCACTACTTTCCCTGGCTCTTTGAATTTTTCCGGGTAAGGTTCAGCTCTAATATTGTCCGAGAGACACTTGGGTCCCGCAAGAACGGTTGAAGCCGGCCTTGCTCTAGAAACGTGTGATGCCGCGGGGGGCGCGGCTGGGCGCGGTGCTGCGGGAGGTCCATGCGCTGCAGACCCGGCCGCGGCCCTCCGAGCCCTAGAACTGTCCACGATGGCCTGTGCTGCTGATGCTGCCTGAGCGCGGGGAGGAGGCGGCATTTGCTGCTGCTCTTCCCTCCGCCGCGCTGAACTTGTTTGTATATTCCCTTGCTGCTGGCTGACGTATGGCGTCCCGTGCATACCGCTTCTGTGATCCGGGTAATTGGCTTGCTGTGCCACCGCAGTGTGCAACAGCTCGATGGCTTGCCGAGTCTTCTCTGCATGGGGCGACTCTCCCACAGGTATTTGATTCAATGCGAGTGTCGCCGCATATACGTTGTCCATAGGATTGTTGTAGTGGCCGGCTGGTGTGCGGAATCGTGATGGTGGCGGCGGCAGTAGATCGTTGCCGGTTGTGACTCTAGTTTGTGGTGGGGGTAACCCGGTCCGTTCATTCGCCGGATGTGTCGCTGCTGTCATCTGTTGGGGTGCGGTTCCCTGGTTCACCACTGGTATCGGCTGGTCCTGAGGTGTAACGAATAAATTAGCCGGATTAATAACCCCGCCCGTTGCTGGCAACCTGGTGTGGTGCCTTTGATGTATCCTGGACGTTTCCTCTCGAAGCTGGGTTTCCAACGCATCTAGCTCACGCCGTCGTGTGGCCATCCCTTGCTTTTCTGCCTCTACCTGCCTTCTTTGCTGTTCCAGCGCACGACGCGCCACATCCAGATCCCTGACGCGTTCCGCTGCGTTTTCCGGAGTGATAACCGTCGCGAGAACCGTGGGGTCTAGAATTAGATTGTTATCGAATAGGGCCGGGTGGCGCGGGTTCGAAGGACCCGCCCCTGGTGTCCGGTTTTCTAAGAATCCGAACGTGTTTGCATGCAACTCCTCATCCGCTGCTCTGCTGGTTACTGACGCCGACTCTCCATCAACCCGGGTCAAGACCCGGTCTCCGTTAGCCGCGCCCTGTTGCTGGGCCACTGCCTGAGCCGCCCCGAGTGATGCCGCGGTTGCGTTTCCTTGGTTGGCCGCGGGGGCCGCATAGACTGCAACTCGGCGCACGATATCCGGTATGAGTTCATGCTGTTCTTCCTCACCGTTCTCCTCATACCGGTTTTCCAGTAGATCCAGGATAGACCCGGTATCATCTTCTCCTTGGGCCCGGTCGCGTGGGGTCCATGCCGGCTCCTCCGGCTGTTCCCACTCCGCGATGGGTTCTTCTGCCGGATATGTCGTTCCAGTCGATTCTTCATCATCTGATCGGATAGACGTGGCTTTTCCTGGCATAGAATCAGATCCAACGTTGTCAGGGACCGAATTGGAAGCACATACCATACCGATGAAGACGCTGATCCGGCCGATTGTCACGACGGATCCGGTTTCGAGGTGATCCGACTCCGGCCCCCAGCCGGAATCGTCCACCACCTTTTCTCCTTCGTGGTCGATGTAGATTTCGCCGATGACAAGATTCTCCATGCCCTTCCGAGCTTCTCCCGTGATGTAAACACCTTTGGACGCAGGCCCCACGGTGGGCGCCAACTGTCGTGGGATAATCACGGCAGATGTTACCGGGGGTAACTGATCTTGGGGCAAGACGACACAGGTATTCGGGAGAGGGTTTAGCTCAGAGGAAAACATGGTGCAATTCGATCTGGTAGCCGGCAATCAAAGTCGCTGAGTCTCCGATCTTGATATAATAACTCAACTCTGGGATTACACTTAATGCTCGATATCACACGATGTTGCTAGGGTTCTTAGATCTCTGCCTAAACTAGACCTGGGAGTCGGTTTATAAAGCACCCGTACCCCCTGGCTTATTCTCCAAGGCGCACCCTGGATCCTACCCGGACACGGCGCACAAACCCTAACTTTCCTTTACCATAACCCACAACCCGGGTTACTGGGCTTACAAGCTGGGGCCTTCACTAATTTCCTTATCCTTAGCCGGATCCTGCACAGCGTCCTTTGGGCCGGGTTACTCCTTGGAATTTGGCATACCGGATTATCGTCCCCTCATCACCTGTGTTATGGCTTCATCGGTGTCAGATTCTCTTTCGCGGGTTCTACTTAGAGCCCGAAACTCCCGAATCTCACGGAACGGGGGGAATCTTGCCAAGAGGTGGGACCTAACATTTTATTGGGTGTTACTTGGGAATAATCTAACACAACCAAGTAACTGGTTTCACTTTGTTGCCCCTTTTCGGCTCACATAGAGGGGCCAAAACGGCAGTTCCGTCTTTTTCACAGCGGGGCTATGGTTTCTATAGAGAGGGGCCTACAGATCGTCTTAATGCCACCAGATACACCATGGTATGGCATAAAATGTGCGCGTATATAGTGTTTCATGGGTCTTGGATGCCCAAGATTCCCACTCTCTCTATTATGGCTTCACCGGCGCGTCAGATTCTCTCTGGCGGGTTCCAGGATTACTTAGAGCCCGAAACTCCCTAAACTGATGGAACTCAGGGAATCTTGCCAACAGGTGGGCCCAACCATTTTCTTGGGTGTTCCTTGGGACTAAACTAACACAAATGGGAAATTGGTTCCAATTTTCTACCCCTTTCCGGCTCAAGTGGAGGGGCCAAAACGGAAGTTCCGTGTTTTTCCCAGCGGGGCTATCGTTTCTCAGGAGAGGGGGCTAGCTCCAGATCGTCTGAATGCCACCAAATCCCATGGTATAGCATAACATGTGTGTTAGAGTGTGGAATGGGTCTTGTATTCCCAATATTCACTCGCTCTCTCTGTGTTAGGGCTTCACCGGTGCCAGATTCTCTCTGCCGGGTTCCAGGATTACTTAGAGCCTGAAACTCCCGGATCTGACGGAATTGGGGGAATCTTGCCAAGAGGTGGGCCCTAACATTTTGTTTGGTGTTCCATGGGCCTAACCTAATACAACCAAGCAGTTGGTTCCACTTTGCTACCCCCTTCCGCCTAACGTAGAGGGGTCAGAACAACAATTCCGCTTTTTTCCCAGCGGGGCTATGCATGGTTTCTCCGGAGAGGGGCCTCCATATTGTATGAATGCCACCAAACCCCATGGTATTCCATACCATGTGTTTTATAGTGTTTCGTGGATATTGGATGCCCAAGATTCCCTCTCTCTCTCTGTGTTAGGGCTTCAGCGGCGTCGGATTCTCTCTGGTGGGTTCCAGGACTACTTAGAGCCCGAAACTCCCGGAACTGACGGAACTCGGGGAATCTTACCAAGAGGTGGGCCCTACCATTATCTTGGGTGTTCATTGGGCCTAAACTAACACAACCAAGCAGTTGGTTCCACTTTTCTACCCCCTTCCGGCTCACGTAGAGGGGCCAGAACGGCAGTTTCGTCTTTTTGCCTAGCGGGGCTATGGTTTCTTCGGAGAGGGGTCTCCGGATTGTTTGCATGCCACCAAATACCATGGTATGACATACCATGTGTGTTAGAGTGTTTAATGGGTCTTGGATGCCCAAAATTTCTTCACTCGGTGTGTTATGGCTTCACCGGCGTCGGATTCTCTCTGGCGGGTTCAAGGACTACTCAGAGCCCGAAACTCCCAGATCTCACGGAATGGAGGGAATCTTGCCAACAGTTGGGACCTACCATTGTCTTGAGTGTTACTTGGGCCTAACCTAACATATCCAAGCAATTGGTTCTGCTTTGTTACCCCATTCCGGCTCATGTAGACGGGCCAGAACGACAGCTCCATCTTTTTCCCAGCGGGGCTATGGTTTCTCTGGAGAAGGGCCTCAGGACCGTCTGAATGCCACCAAATCCCACAGTATTCCATACCTTGTGTGTTAGATTGTGGCATGGGCATTTGATTCCCAAGATTCCCTTACTCCCTGTGTTATGGCTTCACCGGTGTCAGATTCTCTTTCGCGGGTTCTACTTAGAGCCCGAAACTCCCGGATCTCATGGAACGGGGGGAATCTTGCCAAGAGGTCGGACCTACCATTTTATTGGGTGTTACTTGGGCATAACCTAACACAACCAAGTAATTGGTTACACTTTGCTGCCCCATTCCGGCTCACGTAGAGGGGCCAAAACGGCAGTTCCGTCGTTTTCCCAGCGGGGTTATGGTTTCTATAGAGAGGGGCCTAAAGATCGTCTGAATGCCACCAAATACACCATGGTATGCCATAAAATGTGCGTGTATATAGTGTGTCATGGGTCTTGGATGCCCAAGGTTCCCTCTCTCTCTGTTATGGCTTCACCGGCGCGTCAGATTCTCTCTGCGGGTTCCAGGACTACTTAGAGCCCGAAACTCCCTAAACTCATGGAACTCGGGGAATCTTGCCAACAAGTGGGCCCAACCATTTTCTTGGGTGTTCCTTGGGACTGAACTAACACAAAAAGGCAATTGGTCCACTTTTTTACCCCTTTCCGGCTCAAGTGAGGGGCCAAAACGGCAGTTCCATGTTTTTCCCAGCGGGGCTATAGTTTCTCAGGAGAGGGGGCTAGCTCCGGATCGTCTGAATGCCACCAAATACCATGGTATGGCATAACATGTGTGTTATACTGTGGCATGGGTCTTGTATTCCCAAGATTCACTCGCTCTCTCTGTGTTAGGGCTTCACCGGTGCCAGATTCTCTCTGTTGGGTTCCAGGATTACTTAGAGCCTGAAACTCCCGGATCTGACGGAACTGGGGGAATCTTGCCAAGAGGTGGGCCCTACCATTTTTTTGGTGTTCCTTGGGACTAACCTAATACAACCAAGCAGTTGTTTCCACTTTGCTACCCCCTTCCGCCTAACGTAGAGGGGTCAGAACGCGAGTTCTGTCTTTTTTCCCAGCGGGGCTATGCATGGTTTCTCCGGAGAGGGGCCTCCAGATCGTCTGAATGCCACCAAATCCCATGGTATTCCATACAATGTGTGTTATAGTGTGCCGTGGCTCTTGGATGCCCAAGATTCCCTCTCTCTCTCTCTCTCTCTCTCTCTGTGTGTGTGTGTTAGGGCTTCACCGGCGTCAAATTCTCTCTGGCTGGTTCCAAGACTACTTAGAGCCCGAAACTCCCGGAACTGACGGAACTCGGGGAATCTTACCAAGAGGTGGGCCCTACCATTGTCTTGGGTGTTCATTGGGCCTAAAATAACACAACCAAGCAGTTGGTTCCACTTTTCTACCCCCTTCCGGCTCACGTAGAGGGGCCAGAGCGACAGTTTCGTCTTTTTGCCTAGCGGGGTTATGGTTTCTTCGGAGAGGGGTCTCCGGATAGTCTGAATGCCACCAAATCCCATGGTATGACATAACATGTGTGTTATAGTGTTTCATGGGTCTTGGATGCACAACATTTCTTCACACGGTGTGTTATGGCTTCACCGCCGTCGGATTCTCTCTAGCGGGTTCAAGGACTACTCAGAGCCCGAAACTCCCAGATCTGACGGAATGGGGGGAATCTTGCCCACAGGTGGGACCTAACATTGTCTTGGGTGTTACTTGGGCTGAACCTAACACATCCAAGCAATTGGTTCCGCTTTGTTACCCCATTCCGGCTCATGTAGACGGGCCAAAATGGCAGTTCCGTCTTTTTTCCAACAAGGCTATGGTTTCTCTGCAGAGGTGCCTCAGGACCGTCTGAATGCAACCAAATCCCACGGTATGACATACCTTGTGTGTTAGAGTGTGTCATGGGTATTTGATCCCCAAAAGTTCCCTTACTCCCTGTGTTATGGCTTCACCGGCGTC
This sequence comes from Alopecurus myosuroides, assembly GCA_028641055.1. NCBI lineage: Eukaryota > Viridiplantae > Streptophyta > Magnoliopsida > Poales > Poaceae > Alopecurus > Alopecurus myosuroides. The sequence continues at coordinate 366,971,267 of CM054057.1, read as the reverse complement.
AGATTCTCTTTCGAGGGTTCTACTTAGAGCCCGAAACTCTCGGATCTCATGGAACGGGGGGAATCTTGCCAAGAGGTGGGACCTACTATTTTATTGGGTGTTACTTGGGCATAACCTAACACAACCAAGTATTTGGTTCCACTTTTCTGCCCCATTCCGGCTCACGTAGAGGGGCCAAAACGGCAGTTCCGTCGTTTTCCCAGCGGGGCTATGGTTTCTATAGAGAGGGGCCTACAGATCGTCTGAATGCCACCAAATACACCATGGTATGCCATAACATGTGCGTGTATATAGTGTGTCATGGGTCTTGGAAGCCCAAGATTCCCTCTCTCTCTATTATGGCTTCACCGGCGCGTCAGATTCTCTCTGGCGGGTTCCAGGACTACTTAGAGCCCAAAACTCCCTAAACTGATGGAACTCGGGGAATCTTTCCAACAGGTGGGCCCAACCATTTTCTTGGGTGTTCCTTGGGCCTAACCTAACACAAACATGAAATTGGTTCCAATTTTCTACCCTTTTCAGGCTCAAGTAGAGGGGCCAAAACGGCAGTTCCGTGTTTTTCCCAGCGGGGCTATGGTTTCTCAGCAGAGGGGGCTAGCTCCGGATCGTCTTAATGCCGCCAAATCCCATGGTATGGTATAACATGTGTGTTAGACTGTGGCATGGGTCTTGTATTCCCAAGATTCACTCGCTCTCTCTGTGTTAGGGCTTCACCGGTGCCAGATTCTCTCTGTTGGGTTCCAGGATTACTTAGAGCCTGAAACTCCCGGCTCTGACGGAACTAGGGGAATCTTGCCAAGAGGTGGGCCCTACCATTTTTTTGGTGTTCCTTGGGACTAACCTAATACAACCAAGCAGTTGTTTCCACTTTGCTACCCCCTTCCGCCTAACGTAGAGGGGTCAGAACGCGAGTTCTGTCTTTTTTCCCAGCGGGGCTATGCATGGTTTCTCCGGAGAGGGGCCTCCAGATCGTCTGAATGCCACCAAATCCCATGGTATTCCATACAATATGTGTTATAGTGTGCCGTGGCTCTTGGATGCCCAAGATTCCCTCTCTCTCTCTCTCTCTGTGTTAGGGCTTCACCGGCGTCAAATTCTCTCTGGCTGGTTCCAAGACTACTTAGAGCCCGAAACTCCCGGAACTGACGGAACTCGGGGAATCTTACCAAGAGGTGGGCCCTACCATTTTCTTGGGTGTTCATTGGGCCTAAAATAACACAACCAAGCAGTTGGTTCCACTTTTCTACCCCCTTCCGGCTCACGTAGAGGGGCCAGAGCGACAGTTTCGTCTTTTTGCCTAGTGGGGTTATGGTTTCTTCGGAGAGGGGTCTCCGGATAGTCTGAATGCCACCAAATCCCATGGTATGACATACCATGTGTGTTATAGTGTTTCATGGGTCTTGGATGCCCAACATTTCTTCACACGGTGTGTTATGGCTTCACCGCCGTCGGATTCTCTCTAGCGGGTTCAAGGACTACTCAGAGCCCGAAACTCCCAGATCTGACGGAATGGGGGGAATCTTGCCCACAGGTGGGACCTACCATTGTCTTGGGTGTTACTTGGGATGAACCTAACACAGCCAAGCAATTGGTTCCGCTTTGTTACCCCATTCCGGCTCATGTAGACGGGCCAAAATGGCAGTTCCGTCTTTTTTCCAACATGGCTATGGTTTCTCTGCAGAGGTGCCTCAGGACCGTCTGAATGCAACCAAATCCCACGGTATGACATACCTTGTGTGTTAGAGTGTGTCATGGGTATTTAATTCCCAAGATTCCCTTACTCCCTGTGTTATGGCTTCACCGGCGTCAGATTCTCTTTCGAGGGTTCTACTTAGAGCCCGAAACTCTCGGATCTCATGGAACGGGGGGAATCTTGCCAAGAGGTGGGACCTAATATTTTATTGGGTGTTAATTGGGCATAACCTAACACAACCAAGTATTTGGTTCCACTTTTCTGCCCCATTCCGGCTCACGTAGAGGGGCCAAAACGGCAGTTCCGTCGTTTTCCCAGCGGGGCTATGGTTTCTATAGAGAGGGGCCTACAGATCGTCTGAATGCCACCAAATACACCATGGTATGCCATAACATGTGCGTGTATATAGTGTGTCATGGGTCTTGGATGCCCAAGATTCCCTCTCTCTATTATGGCTTCACCGGCGCGTCAGATTCTCTCTGGCGGGTTCCAGGACTACTTAGAGCCCAAAACTCCCTAAACTGATGGAACTCGGGGATTCTTGCCAACAGGTGGGCCCAACCATTTTCTTGGGTGTTCCTTGGGCCTAACCTAACACAAACATGAAATTGGTTCCAATTTTCTACCCTTTTCAGGCTCAAGTAGAGGGGCCAAAACGGCAGTTCCGTGTTTTTTCCAGCGGGGCTATGGTTTCTCAGCAGAGGGGGCTAGCTCCGGATCGTCTTAATGCCGCCAAATCCCATGGTATGGCATAACATGTGTGTTAGACTGTGGCATGGGTCTTGTATTCCCATGATTCACTCGCTCTCTCTGTGTTAGGGCTTCACCAGTCTCAGAATCTCTCTAGCGGGTTCCAGGATTACTTAGAGCCTGAAACTCTCGGATCTGACGGAAACGGGGGAATCTTGACAAGAGGTGGGCCCTACCATTTTGTTGGTTGTTCCTTGGGCCTGACCTAATACAACAAAGCAGTTGGTTCCACTTTGCTACCCCCTTCCGCCTAACGTAGAGGGGTCAGAACGGCAGTTCCGTCTTTTTTCCCAGCGGGGCTATGCATGGTTTCTCCGGAGAGGTGCCTCCAGATCGTCTGAATGCCACCAAATCCCATGGTATTCCATACCATCTGTGTTATAGTGTGTCGTGGGTCTTGGATTCCCAAGATTCCCTCTCTCTCTGTGTTAGGGCTTCACCGGCGTCGGATTCTCTCTGGCGGGTTCTAGGACTACTTAGAGCCCGAAACTCCCAAAACCGATGGAACTCGAGGAATCTTAACAAGAGGTGGGCCCTAGAATTGTCTTGGGTGTTCATTGGGACTAAAATAACACAACCAAGAAGTTGGTTCCACTTTGCTACCCCCTTCTGGCTGACGTAGAGGGGTTAGAACGGCAGTTTCGTCTTTTTGCCTAGCGGGGTTATGGTTTCTTCCGAGAGGGGCCTCCGGATCGTCCGAATGCAACCAAATCCCATGGTATGACATACCATGTGTGTTACAGTGCTTCATGGGTCTTGGATGCCCAACATTTCCTCAATCGGTGTGCTATTGCTTCACCGGCGTCGGATTCTCTCTAGCGGGTTCAAGGACTACTCAGAGCCCGAAACTCCCGGATGTGACGAAACAAGGGGAATCTTTCACGACCCCGGACCCAGAGGTATACATACTATTATGTGCTCCTAGCCATGGACTCACAAGGGCTTCAGGGTTACCAGCCCCGGCCGCAACAAACAACGGCAGGCAGACTGGATTCATCGGCACGTAGTCCGGATCCCCAGTCTACTACTCCTTGTATCCATGCTAGTTATAACCAACTATGCATATCAAAGCGTCCACGAATCGAATGAAACTGAAGGAACGGGACCAAAGCTATACAGAGATGCTATGTGTCCAGAAAGTGCAACAACAATCGAGGGTTACTGGGGTTACCTCGCCCCAGGCCGATCACATCGACAGGCGGTCTCGGAAATGGATCATCGGCTCCACAACCCCTCGACTGTGACAACTATGCAGGCATAGCCAAAACTGTATAACAATGAGCTCGAAACCAACAACCGATCAAAGCAACACTCTAGACATTGAAGTTGTATTAAACAGGTGTTACTAGAGTATAGCTTACAAGCAGAGGTCACACGACCCAACATTACATCAGACAACGGAAGGCAAATTATGTTGCTAATCAACAAGAACCAAAAGGCCTAAGAAGCCGCAACATAAGGTGACGTCCCAGCCCATAGATTCTAGGCTGCTACCTGGGAACCCCAAACTACTCGTCGATGTCCACGTTGAATCACCACCGATGGAGTTCTTCTCCTGAACCAAAATTAAGCAAACCTGAGTACGGGAGGTACTCAACAAGACTTAATTAACCTATTATATATCTGCTATTTTCAGAAAGGGTTTTATGAAGGATGATTTGCGTAAAGCAATTTTTGTTTTCCAAATCTAGGAGGAATAGCACGTCTCATAGAATGTTTTGAAAACAGATGAGGAAACTAGTCAACCATTGTAATCATCATCTTCTTGTATTCCACCAAGTCCTTCTCATTCCCACACTACCTCATGCTACAAGGATCACCCCTCTCGGCATCTCCGAGGAGGCACCCTTCCATCATGGTTAACAAGTTTTAGTCATTCCGTTGAAGTTATCTATGATCACAGAATCCGTTGCCAAGTCATCCGTAACCGTGGACACGGCTTCTCGAGGAGATTTATCCCTGCAAGGGGTACACTTTACCCACACGTACCATCCGACTCTTAACGCCACATGTACGCTCGTCCATGGAGCGCGGCAGAGGGTGGCTGGCCACGACCTTTACCTTGCTCGACCCTATCCATGAGTCAACCCAAACAGGGCCACCCCGTTAACAGGGAGTTGGCCACCTCCTGACGTCACCTGTTCTGTGAGTCGGGAACAAGATCCGTGTACGTCCATCACTTGTCCCGGTCACGCCCTAAGTTTTCTCCAAATCGTTTTCTGACTCACACGCAGATGGAAAGATCAAACTACGTGACTCATGGACGTGGCCAAACAAGTTAGTTGGTCGAGCGCGGTCTGTTAGGCCCCGCGTGTGGTTGCACGCTCAGTCTTGGCTTCGAAGGCGAGAACTCGCTCCTAGGGGCATGAACAGGACAAAACGCCACAACCCATTGGGGCCTCACATCCATGCCGTTACTTAGTCAAGTTATCAAAGGTAAATCAAATCACAACAACCTGACATATTAGATTCACGCATTTGACCAGATTCATCAACCGGATGGATCAGATCACAACTAGGCATTGCTAAGCAAGACTCACATGGTTTAGCGGAGCGCGCTCAAGCAAACCTATAGCTGCTAGGAGCAGTAGATCATGATATCTAGGTTATGCAGTATATAGGGGAACTCTATCTACTGACATCAAATAGTTTGGAATCGAATGCAAAGTACGAGATTCAAAACATGTTGAAACCATATATGAGCAGATAAGAGGTTATGCTTGCCTTGTTTATAAGAAAACTAGATAAAGTCTTCAGGAATAAGTTCTTGACTTGTCGGTTAGGATCAAGTAGTCACCATTGGATTGCTGGCCTTCACTTCGGAGTCGCATTCTACCGAGGGGGAAACAACACCGAAAGAGAAATAACAATCAACACATGGCATCGATGCAATGCGCAATATGTATGCGTGAGCAAGTTAATGCACTGAAATAAAGCCCTAAACATGTCCGATGGGATGCTAGGGTTTGGATGTTGGTTAAGCATTTTTACTGAAATTAGTCCGAAATAGGCCCCGGAGGGACAATTCGGACGATTATGAAAGTGAGTATCATTTTAAAAGCTCAAATGGTTTAAAAACATCATAACTAGGTTGCATTTGTCATTTTGAGCAAAATGGTATATAACTTTTAATTTTCTAATTTTTGTGAATAAAAACTTATTTTCTCCATTTTAAATGATTAAACAACATTAAAATAATACTCATTTTTGGGACTTTGTCAAACATGTGTGAAAGTGACATTTTTGGGTTCCAAATAATTTTCTTAACATTTTTATATCTTGAACACATTTTTATGATTAATAAAACAATAGTTATTAATTGAACAATATTAATCATTTCCTGTTATTAATAAACAATTTCTGGAAATAGGAAAAAACAGGATTATGACGTCATCGTGATGCAATGGTGACATCACCATTCTCTATTCTTCACAGATTGATTCAAATTCGATTAATTGGATGCAAATTAGACGAAACAAACTATACCACGATGGAGAGGAGATCAAGGGGAGTTGGGGGATGCCAACCGGTGGCCATTTGGTCGCCGGAATCCTCGCCGGCGACGAGGAACCGCGGCGGCCGACGGCGGCCCTCGAGGACAACAGGCTAGAGGAAGAGAGGGAGCGATTGGAGGGGATGGGGAGCCTCACCACGGCGCGCTCGATCTCGTGGGATGGTCGGAGGGTGCATGGGCGGCCGGAATCCGCCGGAAACATCCGTGGCGGCCGGCGGCCATGGTGGACGGCGGCGTGAAATTGGAGCTCCCCTCGGGTGTCCCGGCTAGTGAGGGTGGAGGGGGATGTAGAGGAGGACGTTGCGCTCCTCCTGGCGGTCTCCATTCGGGCGGAGATGGCCGGAAACGGCAGCAAGGAGGCGGCGGCCGGTGAGGTACGGTTCGGCTAGGGTTTGGTTCCACGGGAGGCAGAGGAAAAGCAGAACTTTGAGGGGGAGGTGAAGGAGGCGGTGCGAGGTCTCCGTGGTCGTCTTATCCCTCCGCAGAAAGCCAGCAGGAGGTGGCATACGGCCTCGGCAGCCCTGCCACGCAGGAGCTCGTACTGTCAAAGGAAGAAGAAGACAACATCTTACGCAAAGCCCCCTGCAGTTTTCAGGATTTTTAGAAAAGCCCTTTTCCATTAAAAACAGAACAGAAAGCAAAGTTTTGGGGACCTTTTTGTGAACAGACAATTTGGCAAAAATACTTTTTGGAAAGCTTGTAAAATTTCCAACAACACCATGTGCTTCTTTGGTGTAATTGAAATATTTTTCAATACAAGATTTTGGAACCCATTTTAAGTACTTTTTGTGGGATTTTCTGAAACCATTTAAATTCCAAATTTAAATTGGTTAAAACATGATTAAATTTTGGACTCATGAATGTATGAGATCAACACAACACCACACACCCTTTGGTAGCGAAATTGGGATGTTACAAATCTACCCCCCTTACAAGAATCTCGTTCCGAGATTCCTGAAGGAGAAGAAAGAAGGAACACCGGTTTTGAACGATCTTCTCAAACCTTACGGTTCTCTTCTCGAAGAGGTTGATCCGTAGCATCTTGAAGTATTGAACGGATAAACCTTAGGTAAGAGGGAAAACTCTTACGAAATGATCTTCACGAAGATCGAGTATCCCATGGGTAACTCATGACAGGAACGTTCATAAAGAACTGTTGAGTTAACAAGCATGAAACACATCAAGGTAACGGAGTGAATAGGAGATGGTTTCAAGTTTATGGACGATGGTTCTTGGAAGGATTTAGAATATGAGCTTTGCACAAGACTTTAAATCCTTTTGGAAAAGAAAGGTTGAATAACTGATGACATCAAGGTTTCTTCAAACAGATAACCAAGATGGAGAGGATGGTCTTGGATACCACAAAGTAATATCCATAGACGAAGGGAAAACACGAGAAAACACTGTAATCGTGAGTTAGAGAGAATTTGATACATGATCATGTTAACTCTTCGGAGTGGACACGAGACATGAAGGAACTTTCATTCCGTCAAATTTTGTCGAGATCGTTGTCAAAGGTCATGATGTTACTTCACAACGGAGGATGAGTAACCAAAGGATGTTGTAACACCGTAATAAGAAGGGATTCTTGGTCACACCATAAGATGGGTAACCAACGAGGATTGGAATACCGGAAGGAATAAGGAATCTTTTTCCTATTGTGGATTATCCGTATCATACGTTTACCACATGGTTAAGATCCCATGGCTGAAGTGACTGACAAATTCACACAATGTGTGAGATGAACAGAACTTCAATTATAACAACTTGAGAAAGGAACTGATCAAAAGCGGTTACAAAACACCACGAGATGGTTCTCATGATGAACTTGTTTTCACTAAGCAAAGGTTTTGGAGGTTCAACGGAGAGATATTGGAAATATCAACTTCCAAGTTATCCTTGATGTTCTGGATACCAACAGCAGGCTCATGACAAGCCTTCTATAGGTCATCAAGTGAATGTAGAACTGAAGTTTGGGAAACCGGGGAGGGAAAACTTGTGAGAATGAGTCACACAAGAATTCTCACGGATAGTGGCTGTTCTTATGGTTTCAAAGAGATATGACATTAGGCCTTCCGGCTAATTGTGTCAACCCCAACATCAACCATGCCGGGTTTTAGAATGGACCTAACTCAATACCCTTGAGAAAACACCAGCCATCGTTGTTGCTTGAGATTCAGCTCTGGTTAGTGGATTAATGACTCAGACTCGGCATGTTTAAACAAAGAGATTGCACCGGTTACCAACGAGATACATTTAGAGGATTCTCAAGCAATGGACTATGATGTCAAGCTCGACAAGATGAGCGAGATTGCAGAACTCATGTATTAGCATCTTGCGAAAGACGGTTGCACCTACATGAACTACTTGCAAAAGAACACATCGGAGTACTGGTTGGGAAGATGATAACAAAGATCACCAAGATCTTGGACTTCTTCTCTCAAGGGAAATCAGTCAGTGGCCTTGCGTGGATGCAAACTTCTTCAAATATTGGAGGTAACAACCTACCATCTCAAGAATAGTCCACACATGGATGACCGACTTGGGATTATTCCTGAAGGAACAAGAAAACTCTACTCGAATCCAGTGCGACAACTTTCACCTTAAGCACATGAACCGGGGTAGGTCACTTCGAACATCTGGAACCCAACTTCGTAATGAAACAAAGATGGTTCTCGAAAATTTCCAACATTAATGCAAAGTGTTCAACATGAGCCTCTCGCAACTTGGAGAAAATAGGAATGTCATCGATGGGCTCGAAAACACATTTATCAAAACACTCCAAGAAGAGGGATTCATATGATATATGAACAAGGCAATACATTGGTCAGACCAAAGGACATGAAGGTGTACTCGGGCAAAACACCATAAAGATAGTCATTGGATCTTTTCTCGATTTGACGATAGCCCAAATCAAATCAAGGTAGAATGACAGCATTTTCGCAAAGGAGATACTATCCTACTTCAACACGAGGAAAACTAGATATCCCTTAACAAAGGAACCAGTTAGGAGGAGCTCTTGTCTTTCAACTCTCCAAGTTGTTGTTTAAGCTCAACCAACTAGTCCGGAATATCCAGCAGAGTTCCTTGGAGAAAGGAGTAGTTCAAACTACTCCTGGTTTAGACATCACGGTCAGGTAAACCTGGTGATACTTCTAGAAAGACAACCAAAATATCACAACCTACCGGTATGTCTCGGAGTTTGGAAGGAAGCTTGATTTTCAAAGCAACCATTATGGTCTTGAGAGCTTCGGCATGAACCTAACTCTCTGACCAAGAATGTGCACCAGAATGAACGGATTTTGTAACACAGTCAACTTTAAGTTGAGACCGGGTAACCAATAGTGCTTAGAAGAATACAGATGTTTCTGAGATTTTTCAAAGCAATAGGAATTGCTAAGAGTAACTGATGCACACATCGGTACACACCCAACCTTCTCGAGCATTTCAGGCTTGGAGAAAGGGTGAGTGAAAATGTGTAGGAGCACCACTTCATCAATAAGGCCATGAAACTTAACACTACCTCTTGATATAAAGGAGTGTGATACTCGAAGATAGAACAGAATAGAAGTTAATGTAACTTCTTCAATCCGCGGACTACAAAACTTTGACCTGGTCCTGGAGATGCACGAGGTACTGGAGTTTGTTTCTCCTGACATCCCAAGGTGGAATGTTTTGACGGAAAACAAGAGCAAATGCATTGGAAGAATCCAACACACATACGCAACTTGGTGTCCAAAACAACGGACGAAGTTTGGAAGCAACTAAGAAATAAGAACGTGCTCGGGGGAATCCTGAGATCACGTTTGAAAGCATAGGGTAATACTCATTTGTAAAACCCATGCAAAAGAGTTGGTATAACTGAAATAAGAACGAAGATGTGGAATTCAGGATGACCACTCTTGCAGTGATCCCTTTTGGTTCCAGTAGAGAGCCTATGGCTATGAGAGTTGGAATTGCCTAGCCATCCTGAGGTAGAACAGATTTCTCAGGATCCAAAGAAACGGAACTTGGGTTAAAGGTCAGCATCATGTACTGATAGCGTGAGCATCACATGGTTATGAAACCACATGACTCAACTCACCGCAATTCAGCACATTCCGGGACCTTCGGTTCAAGTCCAAGGGTTGGAAACACAGAGAAAGGAGGAACTACTATCTGAGTGCTTTAAAAGACACTATGAATAGCAATCATGGAGTATCTTTCCAAAAAAACAACTATAGCTCCGGAAGAACTTGAGCAGAGAATAACAGATACATTCGAGATGAAAAGGAAATCTCGAGGTTCAAGATTTTGAAACTTTAGAACAGGAGTATGTGGAACCTAGACAATTCTGAGAGATTATGATGGAAAGGAAGTCTCCCAGTTTAAACAAGAGAGAACGGAATATGAAACACACACGATTCTAGAAACTGAACACTAGGTCAACTTCGGTAACAGACGTCCTTGCCAAAGAAGACACCTAGGTTTTGAATGACTAGAAGAGATAGCAAAACCTTTTCAAACCAAAACAGGTAAGGAGACCCAGAGTTAGAGCGATACCAGATAAGGAGTAAAAAGAATCCTAAGAAGGTTTTAACAACTCATTTGAGGTTTCAAAGTAGTTTTCACAAACACTAGACTCGACATCGACCAAGCAATAAGGTTTTCCTACAGGCAGGCCTGCTCGTATACCATGGCCTGTCACGACCCCAGACCCAGAGGTATACATACTGTTATGTGCTCCTAGCCATGGACTCACAAGGGCTTCAGGGTTACCAGCCCCGACCGCAACAAACAACGACAGGCAGACTGGATTCATCGGCACGTAGTCCGGATCCCCAGTCTACTACTCCTTGTATCCATGCTAGTCATAACCAACTATGCATATCAAAGCGTCCACGAATCGAATGAAACTGAAGGAACGGGACAAAAGCTATACAGAGATGCTATGTGTCCAGAAAGTGCAACAACAATCGATGGTTACTGGGGTTACCTCGCCCCAGGCCGATCACATCGACAGGCGGGCTCAGACATGGATCATCGGCTCCACAACCCCTCGACTGCGACAACTATGCAGGCATAGCCAAAACTGTATAACAATGAGCTCGAAACCAGCAACCGATCAAAGCAACACTCTAGACATTGAAGTTGTATTAAACAGGTGTTACTAGAGTATAGCTTACAAGCAGAGGTCACACGACCCAACATTACATCAGACAACGGAAGGAAAATTATGTTGCTAATCAACAAGAACCAAAAGGCCTAAGAGGCTGCAACATAAGGCGACGTCCCAGCCCATAGATTCCAGGCTGCTACCTGGGAACCCCAAACTACTCGTCGATGTCCACGTTGAATCACCACCGATGGAGTTCTTCTCCTGAACCAAAATTAAGCAAACCTGAGTACGGGAGGTACTCAACAAGACTTAATTAACCTATTATATATCTGCTATTTTCAGAAAGGGTTTTATGAAGGATGATTTGCGTAAAGCAATCTTTGTTTTCCAAATCGAGGAAGAATAGCACGTCTCATAGAATGTTTTGAAAACAGATGAGGAAACTAGTCAACTACTGTAATCATCATCTTCTTGTATTCCACCAAGTCCTTCTCATTCCCACACTACCTCATGCTACAAGGATCACCCCTCTCGGCATCTCCGAGGAGGCACCCTTCAATCATGGTTAACAAGTTTTAGTCATTCCGTTGAAGTTATCTATGATCACAGAATCCGTTGCCAAGTCGTCAGTAACCGTGGACACGACTTCTCGAGGAGATTTATCCCTGCAGGGGGTACACTTTACCCACACGTACCATCCGACTCTTAACGCCACATGTACGCTCGTCCATGGAGCGCGGCAGAGGGTGGCTGGCCACGACCTTTACCTTGCTCGACCCTATCCATGAGTCAACCCAAACAGGGCCACCCCGTCAACAGGGAGTTGGCCACCTCCTGATGGCACCTGTTCTGTGAGTCGGGAACAAGATCCGTGTACGTCCATCACTTGTCCCGGTCACGCCCTAAGTTTTCTCCAAATCGTTTTATGACTCACACGCAGATGGAAAGATCAAACTACGTGACTCATGGACGTGGCCAAACAAGTTAGTTGGTCGAGCGCGGTCTGTTAGGCCCCGCGTGTGGTTGCACGCTTAGTCTTGGCTTCGAAGGCGAGAACTCGCTCCTAGGGGCATGAACAGGACAAAACGCCACAACCCATTGTGGCCTCACATCCATGCCGTTACTTAGTCAAGTTATCAAAGGTAAATCAAATCACAACAACCTGACATATTAGATTCACGCATTTGACCAGATTCATCAACCGGATGGATCAGATCACAACTAGGCATGGCTAAGCAAGACTCACAGGGTTTAGCGGAGCACGCTCAAGCAAACCTATAGCTGCTAGGAGCAGTAGATCATGATATCTAGATTATGCAGTATATAGGGGAACTCTATCTACTGACATCAAATAGTTTGGAACCGAATGCAAAGTACGAGATTCAAAACACGTTGAAACCATATATGAGCAGATAAGAGGTTATGATTGCCTTGGTTATAAGAAAACCAGATAAAGTCTTCAGGAATAAGTGCTTGACTTGTCGGTTAGGATCAAGGATTCACCATTGGATGGCTGGCCTTCACTTCGCAGTCGCATTCTACCGAGGGGGAAACAACACCGAAAGAGAAATAACAATCAACACATGGCATCGATGCAATGCGCAATATGTATTTGTGAGCAAGTTAATGCACTGAAATAAATCCCTAAACATGTCCGATGGGTTGCTAGGATTTGGATGTTGGTTAAGCATTTTTACTGAAATTAGTCCGAAATAGGCCCCGGAGGGACGATTCGGACGATTATGAAAGTGAGTACCATTTTAAAAGCTCAGATGGGTTTAAAAACATCATAACTAGGTTGCATTTGTCATTTTGAGCAAAATGGTATATAACTTTTAATTTTCTAATTTTTGTGAATAAAAACTTATTTTCTCCATGTTAAATGATTAAACAACATTAAAATAATACTCATTTTTGGGACTTTGTCAAACATGTGTGAAAGTGACATTTTTGGGTTCCCATAATTTTCTGAACATTTTGATATCTTGAACACATTTTTATGATTAATAAAACAATAGTTATTAATTAAACAATATTAATCATTTCTTGTAATTAATAAACAATTTCTGGAAATAGGAAAAAACAGGATTATGACGTCATCGTGATGAAATGGTGACATCACCGTTTTCTGTTCTTCACAGATGGATTCAAATTCGATGAATTGGATGCAAATTAGATGAAACAAACTATACCACGATGGAGAGGAGATCAAGGGGAGTTGGGGGATGCCAACCGGTGGCCATTTTGTCGCCGGAATCCTCGCCGGCGACGAGGAACCGCGGCGGCCGACGGCGGCCCTCGAGGACAACAGGCTAGAAGAAGAGAGGGAGCGATTGGAGGGGATGGGGAGCCTCACCACAGCGCGCTCGATCTCGTGGGATGGTCGGAGGGTGCAGGGGCGGCCGGAATCCGCCGCAAACATCTGTGGCGGCCGGCGGCCATGGTGGACGGCGGCGCGAAATTGGAGCTCCCCGGGCGTCCCGGCTAGCAAGGGTGGAGGGGGAGGTAGAGGAGGACGCTGCGCTCCTCCTGGCGGTCTCCGTTCGGGCGGAGATGGCCGGAAACGGCAGCAAGGAGGCGGCGGCCGGTGAGGTACGGTTCGGCTAGGGTTTGGTTCCACGGGAGGCAGAGGAAAAGCAGAACTTTGAGGGGGAGGTGAAGGAGGCGGCGCGAGGTCTCCGTGGTCGTCTTATCCCTGCGCGGAAAGCCAGCAGGAGGTGGCATACGGCCTCGGCAGCCCTGCCACGCAGGAGCTCGTACTGTCAAAGGAAGAAGAAGACAACATCTTATGCAAAGCCCCCTACAGTTTTCAGGATTTTTAGAAAGGCCCTTTTCCATTAAAAATAGAACAGAAAATAGAGTTTTGGGGACCTTTTTGTGAACAGAAAATTTGGCAAAAATACTTTTTGGAAAGCTTGTAAAATTTCCAACAACACCATGTGCTTCTTTGGTGTAATTGAAATATTTTTCAATACAAGATTTTGGAACCCATTTTAAGTACTTTTTATGGGATTTTCTCAAACCATTTAAATTCCAAATTTAAATTGGTTAAAACATGATTAAATTTTGGACTCATGCATGTGTGAGATGAACATAACACCACACACCCTTTGGTAGCAAAATTGGGATTAAACTAACACAACCAAGAAGTTGGTTCCACTTTGCTACCCCCTTCCGGCTCACGTAGAGGGGCCAGAACGGCAGTTCCGTCTGTTTTCCCAGCGGGGCTATGGTTCTTCCGGAGAGGGGCTCTAGATCGTCTGAATACCACCAAATACCATGGTATTCCATACCATGTGTGTTATAGTGTGTCATGGTTCTTGGATGCCCAAGATTCCATCTCTTTGCGTGTTAGGCCTTCGCCGGCGTCGGATTCTCTCTAGCGGATTCCAAAACTATTTAGAGTACGGAACTCCCGAATCTGACAAAACAGGGGGAATCTTGCAAAGAGGTGGGTCCTACCATTTTATTTGTTATTACTTGGGCCTAAAATAACACAACCAAGCAATTAGTTCACTTTTCTACCCCTTTCCGGCTCACGTAGAGGGGCCAGACCGGCAGTTTCTTCTTTTTCTACAACAGACCTAGGGTTTCTCCGGGGAGGGGCTCCAGAGCGTCTGAATTCCCACCCAATCCTAGGGTATGCCAAACCATATGTGTTAGATTGTGGCATGGGTCTTGTATGCCCAAGATTCCTTCACTCTTTGAGTTCTGGCTTCACCGGCGCCGCATTCTCTTTCACGGGTTCCAAGACTACTCAGAGCCCGAACCTCCCAGATCTCACGAAATGGTGGGAATCTTGCCAGGAGGTGGGACCTACCCTTTTCTTTGGTGTTCCTTGGGCCTAACCTAATACAACCAAGAAGTTGGTTCCACTTTGCTACCCCCTTCCGCCTAACGTAGAGGGGCCAGAATAGCAGTTCCGTATTTTTCCCCAGCGGGGCCATGGTTTCTTCGGAGCGGGGCCTGTAGATCGTCTGAATGCCACCAAATCCCAAGGTACACCATACCATGTGTGTTATAGTGTGTCATGGGTCTTGGATTCCCAAGATTCCCTCTCTCTCTCTCTCTGTTAGGGCTTCACCGGCGTCGGATTCTCTCTGGAGTGCTCAAGGACTACTTAGAGCCCGAAACTCCCGAAACCGACGAAACTCGGGGAATCTTGCCAACAGGTGGGCCCAACATTGTATTGCGTGTTCCTTTGGCCTAACCTAACACAAAAAACAATTGGTTCCACTTTTCTACCCCTTTCCGCCTCATGTAGAGTGGCCAGAACGGCAGTTCCGTCTTTTTCCACATCGGGTCTATGGTTTCTCCGGAGAGGGGGCTCTGGATCGTCTGAATGCCACAAAATCCCATGTTATGCCCTACCATGTGTGTTAGAGTGTGTAAAAGGTCTTGGATGGCCAACATTCCATCGCTCTCTGTGTTAGGGCTCACCGGCGTCATATTCTCTCTCCAGGTTCCAGGATTAACCCGAAACTCCCGGAACTGACGGAACTGGGGAAATATTGCCAAAAGGTGGGCACAAACATTGTCTTGGGTGTTCCTTGGGCCTAAACTAACACAAACAAGCAATTGCTTCCACTTTGCTACCCCCTTCCGGCTCACTTAGAGGGGCCAGAACGACAATTCCGTCTTTTTCTTAATCGGGGCTATGGTTTCTCCGGAGAGGGGGCTCGAGATCGTTTGAATGCCACAAAATCCCATGGTATGTCATAACACGTGTGTTATAGTGGGTCATGGGTCTTGTTTCCCAAGATTCACTCTCTCTCTTTGTTTGTTAGGGCTTCACCGGCGTCAGATTCTCTCTCGCGGGTTCCAGGATTACTTAGAGCCCGAAACTCCAGGATCTGACGGAACTGGGGGAATTTTGCCAAGAGGTGGCCCTACCATTTTGTTGGGTGTTCCTTGGGCTAACCTAATACAACCAAGTAGTTGGTTCCACTTTGCTACCCCCTTCCGCCTATCGTAGAGGGGCCAGAACGACAGTTTCATCTTTTTTCCCAGCGGGGCTATGCATGGTTTCTCCGGAGAGGGGCCTCCAGATCGTCTGAATGCCACCAAATCCCATGGTATTCCATACCATGTGTGTTATAGTGTGTCGTGGGTCTTGGATTCCCAAGATTCCCTCTCTTCTCTCTCTGTATTAGGGCTTCACCGGCGTCGGATTCTCTCCAGCGGGTACAGAGATGATGAACAAAGCACGGGAAAGACCAGAAGTTCATGAAGATGAGTTGTTCGCATTGGCACTTGGCCCACACAACAAAGTTAAAACATATTTAATTTGTCATGTGAACTTAGTTTGGTTTGTCACCGATGAGCGTGAAAAAGGCAAGAAAACGCAAAACAGTGGAGTCATGGCTGCTGGAGATCATAGAGGGGACGCAAGAGATTTTTATGGTGTCCTCAAGGAAATCAAAGAGCTGACTTATATCTCTACCGAGAAACATAAACGGACAGTTGTTTAGTTTGGCTGCTACTGGTATTGTTTTGAAGCAGGCAGGGGCATGCGCAGGTTTAAACTGGAAAAGTATGATAAACTGTTCAGGAGCATCAACATTTCCAATTTGTGGTACGAGGATGATAAGTATATCCTGTCAACCCAGGCACAGAAAGTGTTTTATATGCCAGACAATGTAGGGGGGAGAACACTGGCGAATAGTCCAAAAAATTGAGCATAGGCGGACCTTTTATGTGTCCGAACATGAGAAGGACAAAGATGAGGAGGACACTGACGAGGAGGAGAGGCCTAGTATTCTAGCACATCAAGATGTCGAAATCTCTGACAATGAGGATGTTCCTGCTGACCCGATATCCCATCCTCCGCCTCCGGCTACTCCGGGATTATATCAAAGATCGGAAAAAAGTGTCTGTGCAGCATAAAGAAGGTGAAGTACAAGATGGTGACGCTGAATTAGAAGTCAGTGAGGATGAAGTAGACGACACATATGCGGAGTATAACAGTGATCCGGGTTCACTGCCTGCAGATGATAGCGATGCAGACTAGTGTTGCATGCCTGTGGGCAAGCTTGTGTCGAACTGATTTTGCAAGCTTTGTGTGCATGCTTTTGTTGAACTGATGCGCATGCCTGTTTGCATGCTGTGTGTTGAACTGTTGTGCATGCATGCTTGCATTATTGTGTTGAACTGATGTGCATGCGTGTGTGTATGCTTGTGTTGAACTGAAGTGTATTCTTGCATTTTCTTTGGATTTTGTTTGTTTGTGTGTGTGTGTGTGTGTGATTTTTAGCTATTTGTCTCGTATATGTCAAAACCATAGCATTAAACATAGAGTACATACAAGTGCGAACATGATATTACTCAAGTGCTACCATTATCCAATTATCTTCCTTACATTGCTAATATGCCATTACTCAACTGCCAGACATCATCATGCCAAGATACATTGCAAATAAAACTGAAAATACCCAAATCATCAATAGATTGTGGCCAGAATCCTGAATCTTGCCTTCATGAGCATGTTTTCCAGAAGCTTCATCAGCACCTTCTTTGTGTACCCCCTGCCGCAGCACCTGATCTAGGTACCGTCTTAGTGCACTTATCTCTTCCTGCAATGTGCTATTCTCGTCCTTCTCTCTAAACACTGCATTACGCAGTTGAAGAACCACTTGTTCCTGGAATTATGTCCATTCCGGGTCATGCCATGAGAACTTTCCACAGCCATAAGGAATGCCATACTTCTGCAACCAAAATAAGATAAAATTTAACCAAAAGCAAAATCTTGCAACCAAACTGAAACTAAAGCACGAATCTTTACCTAGCGTCTTTGGCATTTAAGGAATCTCCGGCCTGGATTATAGTCGGTCCAAGAAATCCACATGGCCATCTTCAAACCGCACAGACATTTTGTTTCACTGGAGTGGTCCAAGGCCACCGGAGTGTATGGAATAGGTTTGCGGCGGCGAGGAGGAAACCCCCCTTCGTGCGACGAGCACGAACTCTCGCCGCTAGCTGCCATGCTTTCCCTACGCGCCATGTGAGACAGGGGAGACATGGAAGAACCCTAGAATCGCCAAGGGAGAAAAAGGAGAGGGAAATTTAGCTGCGCACCCTCGTCCGCGGCAGCGGTGTGGTAACAGCGGAGGATTTACGGCAGCGGCGGCGGAGGATTGATGGCAGTGGCTTTGCTGTGGTGTGGTCGAGTTATTTAATTGGTACGTTCGGCTGTGTCAACGGCTAAATTGGGTCCCATAGTACCAACGGCTACAAACGGTGCACACGGCCTGAAGGTTGGGCCAGGCACCAAGGGCGTGGTCGTAGCCAGTCAAACAAGACAGGATGTATGGCCCCGCTGAAAAATTCGCGACGTTCTACATGACCAGGCAAGTTTCATCGAAGGCAACTGGGCTCTTAGTGGGCTACTGGGCCGGAGACGAAAATCCGTGACGTAAAACTAGCAAAAAGTCGAGCAAAACCAGTCCGCGACGGACCAATCCAATACGTCGAGAGGAAACTCCACTTTTTGGCCATTCGCGACGTAAACGCTCGACGTTATCAAAATGTTCTGGATTGCACGGAATTTGGTAGTGAACAAAGAATTTTTAGGAGCAAAACTCCTTCTAGCACTCATCTTAGCCACTTCGGCCAATTGTGCTTCAGCTTCTCTAGCATGATGTCAAAACTTATTCATGTCATCATATTGGAGATGCCTCACAATGCTCTTTATTTTAAATTACAACCCTGAGAGAAAACATTGCATAGTGTGTTCTGGATCCTCTCTAACTCGAGTTCTTTGGAGTATTAGCTCCATCTTCCTATACTAAGCATCAACTGACAATGAGCCTTGCTTTAACTGTTGGAGTTTATCATATAGTGTTCTAATGTAATTCTTGGGTACAAATATGTCCCTCATAACTTGTTTCATTGTTCTCCATGTAACAATTTCTGGATCACCAACTTCTGCCCTCAATTGGGTGATATTATCCCACCACAAAAGAGCATAGCCATCAATCCCAGAAGATGCAAGTTTCATTTTTCTATCCTCAGTGTAATCATGTAATCTCCATAGCTTCTCTATTTTCAGGTCCCATAAAAAATATTCTTCCACATCATCATGATCAAATTTGAAAGGAGGGATGGAAAATTTAGGTTTTCCCAAACCATCATCTTCCCTGTTGTTTTATGGGATTTTAACTCTTCTAGAAAAAGCATTTCCTCCACGGCCACGGCCAGCATTACCTCGGCCATTATCAAGATCATTATCATCGTGCATATGTGCACCAACATTACGAGCTCTTTGTTGCACTAGAGTAGCTAGATTAGCAACCTGGCTTGTTAAATTTGTCACAGGTTCCTGGAGCACATCAACATATTCTTCAGTAGCAGCAGCTTCTATCTTCAGATCTAGAGTGTTTAGGTCTTGCCTCAATGCATCATCATTTTTCTCTATTTCTATAGCTATTCTGTTGTACATGGTATCTCTTAGTGCCTCATACTCATTCCATTGCACCAAATCCTCTGGTTTCTTCTTTGCATGCACATCATCAGAACTAGCATAATCCATTATGTTAGTGAAAACAAAACAAGTATAGGTGGGTGTTTGTTTCTCTCAAGTCACTCAATCTAGCAAGATAATGTTGTATCTCACTTCTCTAGAGTGAATAGAAAAATAATTCACCAACAAATAGTGGCAATTATGTGTACCAAGTGTGAGAAGAGAATATTAGGGATCTCAGTTATCACAAGACAAAAATCAGGATATATGGTGGGGCTTGGTTGGGATACCTAACAACACCAAATAGCAACTCCAAATAATTGTCCAATGTGATATAAAAATTTACCAGGAAACACACACTCTTTAGCAGACAAATGTGGCAAGCAACTATATGCTAGAATTTGTTGCAAGCACTGGAAAGACACTAGAAAAAGCTCAATGTAAATCAGGCACAAGATTGCTCAAAGTAGCCGTAAAACAACTCCAAACTTGTGGCAATGATCAATACTTATTAGGCCTCTTTTTCTCTTTGATTTTTTCACTCTTATGGGCCAAATTTTCCAATCTGTACGGACACAATTTTTTCTCTCTCCTCTTTTTGGCCACAATATGTCGCACCACAGAGCAAAATTTTTCAGAAAAATAGCAGGATATAAAAATCGATTGTGCAGCCTGATGGGCACAAAATATGCCAGTCTTATAAGAAAGTTCCTAGTATTTGTGATGTAGAATGGCCTTGTCTATGGTTCACAAAGATCAGCAAGGAAAGCCTAAAGAACACGGGGAGAAAACAAAAAATAAAAACTAAGAAAAATATCACTTGTTCTCAAGGCAGGATTTCTCCTGTTTTTGTGCCGGGCAGGGAGGGTGTGCTTGGACTTGTATTGGCCCTTTGGGGCGCGGCAGAAATCTGAACAAAAACGTTGCCAGGTAGCTGATCCAATCCGAGTAGGAGTAGCTCTCACGGCAGGAAAAATAGGAACTCACAGCACTCCTTGTAGGACTAAGATTTGAATAGGATTTGGCTAGGAAAACAACTCAGCTCTCGAATTGGAGCTAGTAGGGTTGTTTGGCCAAATTGGATTGGAAAAATAAGGACCAACTCGAGTAAGAAACAGAATTGAACTCGCAACTTCAAGTATATGGAGTTATTTTCCCGAGCTAAATAGATCCACGCAGAAACTCTCTCTTTTTGTGGGGATTTTCGGTAGAGAACAAAATAGAGGATGAACTCGAAATAGAAATAAGAACCCTAACCCTAGAAACACAAGACACAAAAAGAAAAATAGGGACACAAAATCAACAAAAAAAAACAAAAGAAGAAGCAAATTGGTGTTGATCTAGTCGATGGCAGACTCTAATCTCTCTCTTTTTTATGTGGCTTTTTTGGATAGGAAGAAAACAATCTAAAAACTAGGGAAAACGAAAGAGCTCAAAGAGGCAACCTAGAAATCTGATACCAAGATGATAAGGGGTGGCCCGATCTTCTCAAAGAGAAACAAAGATAACTTTGATAACTAGTGTTTCACTGAGATCTCTCCTGGATGATACCTGATTGCCAATGCAACAGGTTTAAATCCCCGTCGATATTATCAACTACACACTCTTGCACAAGTAATCAACCGACTACCAGTGGTCCTGTACCTTCTAGTTCCCAATGGAATAGATGATAACATGTAGAATTTGCAATGGATCTTTACTTCAAGATGACAGCTTAAACAAGAAATACAATCTGAGGTGTAAGGGAAATTTTCTAAAACGTAGTCTAACCTATTTGGGGCGCAATGGCCAGCTATTTATGCGGGGTAGGGGTGCTTCCAAAGAGGTGGGGCGCACCCCCTAGTTGCGTTTGGGTGGGACTCTATCCCCCCTTTTATTACAATCCGAAATTTAAATAAGAGTCCTATGAAATAAGGACTCGCAGGTCCACTTCTCCTAAACTACTAGGACTCTTTCTATGGTGCATCCACAAGGTGTGGTGCACCCCCTTGATATTTTCCATACATTTCTCCCTTGTTTTCCAGCAGCTCCACCTTGTTTTCCAGCTTGTGGCTTCTGTTTTCCAACTGCTCCTTCTTATTTTCCAGCATGTACTTCTTGATTTCCAGCTTGTTCTTGTTGTTTTGCAACTCCCCTTGATGCTCCTATCCATTCATGTTTATGTTATCAACAACCCTGATTATAAATAAATGCATAGACTTAGGCAGTATAAAATTTTCATGATCACAAACATCAAATTCTATTAAGAGTGAGTTCACCTGTTGTTCTAATAACTTGGTTCTGGATCTTGTCATAGGTCCAAGTCTTACTCCATTAGGGTTATCTTGAGCAACAACATTATCATGTGTGTGTGTTGGTGAAGAGATAGGGATGTCCTCATCACAATTAATTGGGGTTTTATCCCGGAAAGGACCATCCCATTGGCTCTTTCAACTTGCCCATTAGATTCCGTATGTGCGACCGACGCAATGTCGAGTCTAATTCTCTTCTCTTTGCAGAATCAAGAAAAAGCTCCTTCAACAAAGTTGGTTCAATTATCCGATATGATACCATGTGGGTAGCCATATCTCAAGATTATATCTTTCAGGAATGTTACAGCCGTGTGCTCATCACACTTTTTGATTGGCTTCACCTCTATCCACGTGGTAAACTTTTCCACCATGACCAGCATGTGAGTCATGTTACCTCGGGTTGGCTTGAATGGACCCACCATATCAAAACACCACACAACAAATGGCCAAGTGATAGGAATGGTCTTGAGCTCTGAAGACGGCATATGAATCTTGCTGGTATATCTCTGGCACCCGTTGCACTTACGAACAATATCTTTTGCATGCTGCAAAGCATTGAGCCAATAGAACCCATGCCTGAATGCCTTTTTACTAGAGCTCTGGAGGATGCATGGTGGCCACATTCTCCTTGGTGGATATCCCGGAGGATCTCATGCCCCTTTTTTAGTTCGACACATTGCTGGAGCACGCATGTCACACTTCTCTTGTATATCTCATTGTTGATGATGGTATAGCCCTTGTACCTTCTCTGTATTTTCCTGGCCGAGACTTCATTACTCGGAAGGGTACCATCCACCAGGTATGACATTATCGGCTGTATCCATACAGGTACAGGACGAGGAGCAAAGATAGGCTCATCAATTTCCATAGCCTCCACCAACATTGTCGTATCCGGCATAAGGAGATAAGCTGAACGAGTCCCCGAGTAGTCCTCGAGTTCTCCCAAGAAGTCCTGAGTTCTCCAAGATGCACTCCACATCAACATCCATCGGGAAAGCTTCAGATTCCGGATTTACTGGGACAAAGATTGACTCGGACTTAGTTGAGGGCTTGATGGATGGCTTCCGAAGATTTTCTAGTGAAATTCCAACCTGGATAGCCTGCCGGGATAAGCCCAACTTGGACAGTATGTCGGAAGCCTCATTTGTTGCTCGGTGCACATGGTGAAACTCGTAGCCATCAAAGTATCCGGAGATATTCTGGACATGGAACTGATACTATGCAATGTTGGCATCCAAAGCATCCCAATTGCCAGATTCTTGCTGAATCAGAAGATCCGAGTCACCATAACACACTATTCGGCGGATGCCAATATCCTTGGCCACTTTAAGTATATGGACTAGAGCCTCATACTCGGCCACATTGTTGGATGCAGAAAAATGAATTTGCAACACATAGTTTAGCTGATCCTGCTTGGGTGAGGTGAGCACCACACCGGCACCTAGACCCTCTTTCACCTTCGAGGCATCAAAATGCATCTTCGAGAAATTAGATTCCGGCAAGGGTGGCTCATGCTGGATCTCAGCCCAGTCGACCAGAAAATCCGCTACCACTTGAGACTTGATGGAATCTCTCCTTTCATACATTGGAGTATACGAGGCTAGCTCAATGGCCCACTTGGATACCCGGTAACTCGCATCTTTGTTGCAAATAATTCCTGACATAAGAGCGATGATCACCATAGTCATTGGATGCTCTTGGAAATAATGTTTAAGTTTCTTGGCCGCCATGTAAACTCCGTATGTCATCTTCTAATAGTGAGGGTAATTCTGCTTGGAGTTGGAGATCACCTTGATAAGGTAGTATACTGGCATCTGCACTGTTTTTCCTTCATCTTCTTGCTCTACCACTACCACAACACTAACAACTTGATTGGTGGCTGCAATATAGAGCAACATCGGCTCTTTGGGTAGTGGCGAGGCCAGTATTGATGCAGAACTCAACGTCTTCTTCAGATCTCGGAATGCCGAGTCAGCTTGTGGGGTCCAGACAAACTTGTTTGTCTTCTTCATCAATTGGCATAGGGGCAATGCCTTTTCCCCATTCTCCTAATGAACCGACTTAAGGATGCCAGGCATCCTATGAATCTCTGCACATCTTTTAGACATCTCGGCAGGGTCATTCTTTCTATAGCACTAATATTGGATGGGTTGGCCTCGATACCTTGGCTAGACACGAGGAAACCGAGTAATTTTCCTGCCGGCACACCTAATTTACATTTGGTCGGGTTCAACTTCAACCGGAATCTCCTTAGGTTTGCAAATGTTTCTCGGAGATGATCTAAGAGAGTGTTCTTCTCTTTGGTCTTGATCACAATGTCATCAACATATACCTGCACATTTTTGCCAGTCTGCTCATGCAAGTATTTCTACATGCATCTCTGATAAGTAGCACCAGCATTTCTCAAGCCAAATGTCATAACTTGATGGGAATAAGCCCCCTACGGGGTAATAAAGGCAGTCTTTATTTTATTCATTGGGTTCAAATTATCTGGTGGAAACCAGAATACGCATCTACAAATGACAACAGCTCACACCCTGTAGTGGAATCAATCACCTGATCGATCCGAGGCAGGAGGAATGGATCTTTAGAACACACCTTGTTCACATTTTTGTAATCAATACCAAAGTTGTCAGAGTTGTGATTCTGAATCGGATCGTAACCTTTATGGTAAGATCGCAAATAGTAGAATCACAACTTTTAGAATCATAAAATCTTAGATTCTACCTAGTAGAATCGTTGAGTTGTTCTAGTCAATTTGGCTCGTAAAGTCATAGAATCGTATAGTATAATCATGATTCTGACAACTATGATCAATACACATTCGCCATACTATGGCCACATTCGGGTCATCCTGCTTCTTCTCTACCAGGACCGGGTTAGCCAACCAGTCTAGGTGCAACACCTCCATGATAAAGCCACTTGCAAGCAGCCTTGTGATGTCATCACCAATAGCTTTTCTTCTCTATGCAGTAAAGTGCCACAGAGGTTGCTTCACCAGCTTAGCATCCGGCCTCACATGCAACGAGTGCTCAACCAACTCCCTCGGAACACCCGTCAGGTCCTGATTCGACCATGCAAAGATATCCTGATTCTCACAAAGGAAGTGGATGAGATCGCTTTCCTATTTGTACTCTAACCTGGAACCAATGATGGCCACATGCTCGAGGAACTCCTGGTGAATCTGGACCTTCTTGATCTCCTTGGAGGCCTGGAATGTTGCACTCTTATGCGGATTAGTCATACCCGACATATCGAGTTGTGCAGACTGAGCCAATGCTACAACCTCATGGATTTTCTTTGTTGGGGGGATGATAACCTGGTAGGCCCATGCCTGGGCGAAACCCGGCCAGAAGGAAATCACATAAGACCCGTCCCCAGGTGGAGGAGATTGTAGAAGGCCCAAAGGGGGCATGGATCTTGTAATCCGTGCCTTGGGGGCCACGATTGGTAAATCTAGGGTTATGTGTGGATTCCGGGTAGGATTCTGGGTGTGCCTTGTATAGGAAGCCAGAGAGTCGGGTATTATATAAACCGGCTCCTGGAACAGAGAAAAGAGAGTTTTTTTTCTAGATATTCGAGTATTCTAGTAATACGAGAGTTGATATTTGTAACCCTAGATCGGAGTCTCAGCGATATTGCAGCCCGAGCTACCAGATCATCAGGCAATATGATTTCCTCTTAGCTAAACCCTCTCCCAAACACCAGAGTCGATTTGCCCCAACCTAAGTTACCCCCGGTAACGTCTGCCGTGAATATCCCGCGACAGTTGGCGCCCACCGTGGGGCCTACGTCCAAAGGTGTTTACGTCACGGGAGAAGCTCGGGAAAGCACCAGGAACCTCGTCATTGGCGAGATCATCACCAACGATGAAGGAGAGAGGATCGTGGACGACTTTGGCTGGGGGCCTGAGTCGGATCAGCTGGAGGCCGGATCTGTCGTCACAATTGGCCGAGTAAACGTCTTCGTCGGTATGTGCATCTGGTTTTGTTTCTGACCATAATGAGTATGATTCTGTGTCAGGGGACGATACCAGTGTTCAGTCGGACGGAGAAGAGTCGGTCGGGACAGTAGAGCCGGAAAAGGAGCCCACCACGAAGAGGGAACAGCCGGAGGAGCCGCTATGGACCCCGCGTGGTCGGGTTATGGGAGAAGATGATACCGAGTCTATCTTGCACTTACTTGAAGATCGGTACGAAGAAGATAGCTGCGAAGAGGAAGAGTACGACTTGTCGCCAGGGATCGCGCACCGAGTCGCGGTCTACACAGCCCCTGCAATCAATCTTAATCAGGGCGATGTGTCGGCGGCCGCAGCTGGAGCGGCGCGAGCTCTGGTCCAACAACAAACACCGGCTAACGGAAACCCGGTTATAGCCCGAGTCTATGGGGAGCCGGCCTCTGTCACTAGCGGAACATGGGAAAGTGAGCGAAACAGAAATATGTTCGGATTTATGGCAAACAGAGCAGCATGAGCGGGAACTTCGCATCCACGAAACCCAGCTCTATTCAGCAATAATCTGATCTTGGATCCCACCGTATTGGCAACGGTGATAACCCCAGAAAACGCTGCAGCACGTGCCCGAGATCTAGATGTGGCCCGCCGGGCATTGGAACAACAAAGAAGGGAAGTAGAAGCCGAGAGGCAAGGGATGGCTGAGCGCCAGCGTGAGTTGGAAGAATTGGAGGATCGAATTCAGGCTCAAACAACGAGGATATATAATCAGAGGCATCAGACGAGGTTACGGGCGGAAGGTGGAAACCTACAGCCGGCCACGCTGTTTATTACACCCCAAGATCAGCCAATTCCGGCTGTGAACTAGGGAACCGGGTTTCAAGGAGCGACGCTCAGGGGACAGCCTCCCAACGTACCAGCCGGGTTACCCGCGTTACCCGCCGGAACCCTGGGAGGCAATGCGGCGCCACCACCGTCACGATTTCACACCCCTCCGGGTCACATCAATAACCCCATGGATAACGTGTACGCCGCAACCCTGGAGCTCACCCGTATTCCACTGGGAGAATCGCCTCGAGAAATCGAAACTCGGTAGGCCATAGAGATGCTACGCACCGCAGTGGCTCAGCAGGCAAATTACCCGGACCATAGAAGTGGTTTGCATGGGACGCCATATATCAGCCGGCAACCCGGAAACACGAGGAACATTCAGTCAAGCTCGGCACGACGGAGGGCAGAGCAGCAGCAAATGCCGCCTCCTCCTCATAGGCCACCGGCCCCCGCGGTTTCGGCAGCACAGACAATAGTCGACAGTTCCCGTGCGAGGCGCATAGCCGGGTCAGCAGTGCGAGGAGCAGTAGGTGGCACACCCCCTGCTGCGCCAACCGAGTCTCATGTATCACGCGCAAGGCCGGTATTGACCAACTTGGCCGGGCCTAAATGTCTGTCGGACGCCATCAGAGCAGAACCATACCCGGATAAGTTCAAGGAACCGGGTAAAGTTATAAACTATGAGCCAACCATGGATCCTGAGACCTGATTGAGCAGTTATGAGATGGCCATGTCAATTCGTAACGCCTCGGAAAGGCTTCAAGCCAAATTCATGTATGTTATGATGTCCGAAGGAGCATCCAAACTATGGTTTAACAATTTCTCTGAGAAATCCATCAATTCGTGGAGTGAGTTGAAGACGACAATCGTCAAGCATTTTCATGGAACATGCCGGATTTACAATTGACGACTTAGACCGATGCGTTCAGAAGAAGGGAGAGTCGGCGCGCAGCTGGGTGCGCTGAGTCATGGAGATACTCCACTCTTCCACTGATATTCACCCAAAAGATGCATTACAGGCTATGGCAAAAACGTGCAAGTACATACCCTTGGTGCAAAAACTGACGCGCATGAAATCCAGTCGACATGCTTCAGAAATTACAATGGGAGAGTTGATGGACGCATGCAACAAGCATGCCTCCATTGACACCACAGAAGAGGATGTTGAGGACAAAAAAGCGAAAGCCAATACAAACAATAACGGAACACCCGGCAATGGGACTGGACCGGGTAATAATGGAGGCAGCAATGGAAATAACCAGCACAAACGCCCGTATGAAGGAAGCTCCGAGTTAGTTGCCAACACCGAGGCCGGGTTTCCAAGACCCTGAGCAGAGGGAAATTTCAACGGAGGAAACTTCAACGGAGGAGGAAATTACCAAGGACCACCGAGGCCGGCTAACCACATAGAGGCCTTCAGGATGCCTTGCCCGCGTCATAGTAGGAACGGCAAGCCGGCTAATCACTCATTGGAGAAATGCGTGGACTTACAGAGATGGAAAAACGAGGAAATACAGAAGGCCCTGCGAGGCGTAGGCCGGGGAGGAGGACCGGGTCTGGGTGGAAACCCGGGCAACGGACTGCCCCCCGCTGGCAACGCAGGAGGTGGTAATCCGGGTAATAACCAGGGAGGTGCAGGCGGTTTTCAGGCTAACCCTAAGCAGCTAGGACAATACCACGTCCACACCATCGGAACTTCCAACAAAGAAAGAAAGATACTTAAAAGGGCTGTAAACTCGGTTTCTTCAGGGGTTCCGATGTATTTGAGATGGCCAGACCAAGAAATAACATGGAGCAGAAGGGATCACCCGGAGTCGATAGAACATCCGGGTGTGTTGGCCTCGGTGGTGGCCCCACAGGTCAATGGGTATGTGTTGAAAAAGGTCCTGATGGACGTTGGGAGTAGCATCAATATCTTATACTTGGAGACCTTTTTACGCATGAGGCTCAAGGAGTCTCAGCTGCAGAAAAGCTCCACAGTTTTTCATGGAATTGTGCCTGGGCACTCGGCTTGCCCAGAGGGAAAGATAACATTAGAGGTTGCTTTTGGGGAGTGGAAGGATAACTACAGAGTAGAGTGGCTCACGTTTGAGGTGGTGAAATTGCGCAGTCCCTATCATGCACTGTTCGGAAGGCCGGCTTATGCCAAATTCATGGCGAGACCGTGTTACGTTTATCTACAGCTGAAAATCCTGGGTCCCAAGCAGACCATCACCATACATGGGAATAGGGCCATGGCGGCCGAGTGTGATGAAGGAGACGCGGCAATGGCAGAACAAGCTTGCAGGAAGGAAGAACTCAAGTATTATCGGTCTCAAGTAGACCCGGAAGATAGAACCGCTTTGAAGAGACCGAATACGGATGACGAGAGAGCAAAGTTTAAAGCGGCCCAAGACACCAAGATGGTGGCTTTCGTCGAGGGTGACCCCTCCAAACTGTTTGCTATAGGTTCTAACCTAGACAACAAGGAGGAAGAGGCACTAATAGAATTTATTCGCGAGAATCAGGACGTCTTTGCTTGGACGCCCAGCGACATCCCGGGTATCCTGACTGAGCTCGCCGAACACAGCTTGCATGTTGATCCCAAGTCTCGACCAGTAAAGCAAGGCCTGAGAAAAATGAACGAGGAAAGGAGAAAGGCTATAGGGGCAGAGATAGCTCGGCTCCTAGCTGCCGGCTTTATCATGGAGGTCTTTCACCCGGACTGGCTGGCAAACCCGGTTTTAGTGCTGAAAAAGAACAATGAGTGGAGAATGTGCATAGATTATACAAGTCTCAACAAGCATTGCCCAAAGGATCCATTTGCCCTTCCAAGGATAGATCAGATCATAGATGCAGTTGCAGGATGTGACTTATTGTGTTTCCTGGATGCTTATTCCGGGTATCACCAAATAAAGCTCAAAAAGGAGGATTGGGAGAAAACTTCGTTCATAACCCCTTTTGGTGCTTTTTGCTATAAGACCATGACCTTTGGACTGAAAATGCTGGCGCAACATACCAACGGTGTATTCAGAAGTGCTTTCAGGATCAAATTGGGCGCAATGTTCATGCCTATGTTGATTAGTGGTGATTAAAACAAGGAAAGCAGAAACTTTCATAGATGACTTAAAGGAGACCTTCAAGAATCTAAGGAGATACCAGATGAAGCTTAACCCGACTAAATGCGTGTTTGGAGTGCCTGCGGGAAAGTTACTCGGTTTCATCGTTTCTGAACGAGGGATTGAAGCAAACCCGAAATAGCTGAAACACGTCCAAAAGCTCACGGGGTGCGTGGCAGCCTTGAGCCGGTTGATATCTCGGCTCGGAGACAAAGCGATACCCTTATACCGACTCTTGGAGAAAACAGATAAGTTTGTATGGGATCAAGAGGCGGACGAGGCCTTCGAGGCTCTGAAAAAGCAGCTATCTGAGGAACCAATTTTAGCAGCGCCGGGTCCTAAAGAGCCCATGCTGTTGTATGTTGCAGCCGGGCCCCGGGCAGTTAGCGCAGTGGTTGTGGTTGAACGTAAGGAAGATGGAAAAGATCACCCGGTACAAAGGCCGGTTTATTATGTGAGCGAGGTCTTATCGGAAGCGAAGCAACGGTACCCGCATTGGCAAAAGCTAGTTTTTGGGGTCTTCATGGCCAGCCGGAAATTGAAGCCGTACTTTCAGGAACACCCCATAACGATGGTAAGTTCCATACCAATGGCAGATATTATCAGAAATTCAGATGCGACAGGTAGAATAGCCAAGTGGGCCATTGAGATGGGGGATTATCACATCAACTATGAGCCCCGGTCTGCAATCAAATCCCAGGCTTTAGTCGATTTTGTCAACGGTTGGACTCACACAAGCATGCCCATAATGATGCCAAGTTCCAAGTCTTGGGTGATGCACTTTGATGGTTCCAAGCAATACGAGGGATCAGGAGCAGGGGTGGTGCTCACGTCGCCAAAAGGAGATAAGTTGAGTTACGTGTTACAAATTCACTTTGACTGCTCTAACAATGTGGCTGAGTATGAGGCCCTGCTACATGGATTACGAGTGGAAAAGGAGATGAACATCAAGCGCATAAGATGCTACGGAGACTCGGATCTCGTGGTACAGCAGGTCTCAGGTACATGGGATAGAAAAGATGCGACAATGGCGGCTTACCGCAGAGAAGTGGACAGGGTAGCCGGGTCTTTTTCCGGGTATGAAGTGGAGGACGTCGATCGGCAAAAGAATGAGGCAGCAGATGCGCTCGCGAGACTCGGCTCGCGTCGAGAGCCGGTTCCGCCTAATGTTTTCCTGGATGAGTTATGGCAGCCCTCTGTCAAAACCGAATTTGAAGAAGAATTAGCACATCAAGACCCGGATTAAGAGTTCGTGGCCGCAGTACGCGCTATTCCAGAGTGGACTGAGCCATTCTTTGCGTTCGTATCACGAGGCGAGTTACCATCGCAGGAAGTACTAGCCCGGCAAATCCTAAGACGGGCCAAGGGTTACTCCATCATTAATGGTGAGCTCTACAAGAGAAGTGCTACATGTGTATTTTTACGTTGTGTAACCCCAGAAGAATGACGTCAGATATTGAAGGAGATCCATGAAGGCGATTGTGGGCACCATGCCTCCACAAGGTCCCTTGTGGCTAAGGCATATCGACTTGGTTTTTTCTGGCTCACGGCGCTAGCGGATGCGGAACGCTTGGTGGCAAGATGTGATGGATGTCAAAGGTACGCTCGTCAAACACATGTGCCGGCTATGGAGCTACGAACAATCCCATTGACTTGGCCATTTGCGGTTTGGGGTATGGACATGGTAGGCCCCTTTCACATGTCTCCTTGCAAAAAGACTCATCTTCTGGTGGCTATTGATAAGTTTACCAAGTGGGTCGAGGTTATGCCAGTTACAAATTGTGAAGCGGCTACAACTGTCAAGTTCTTGAAGAAAATCATATATCGGTTTGGGTATCCTCATAGTATAATCATTATCAATGGAACCAAAATGTCCTTAGGAGAGATGGAGAAATTTTGTGGAAACAATGGTATCCGGCTTGATGTAGCCTCTGTGGCCCACCCGCAAGCCAATGGGCAGGTGGAAAGAGCAAACCAGGAGTTACCTCGAGGATTGAAACCACGACTACGATTCCCGTGTCTCAGAGCTGCTGGAGCGTGGGTTGAGGAGTTACCCTCCGTGGTTTGGGGAATTAACACCACACCTAACAGATCTACTCAAATGACCCCATTTTTCATGGTTTATGGAGCAGAGGCAGTTCTTCCGAGTGATATCATCCACGATTCGCCACGAGTGGCGGCTTACGTGGAAGTTGAAAACAAGAAGACCCGGCAAGACGCTGTGGATATGCTAGAGGAGCACAGAGAGAAAGCATTGGAGAGATCCGCCATATACTAGCAGGACTTAAGGCGATACCACAGTCGCCGGGTCAAAACCCGGGTCTTCCAGGAAGGAGACCTGGTATTACACTTAGTACAATCCAAGGAAGGAAATCACAAGCTATCCCCCCCATGGGAGGGCCCGTTCATCATAAGCCGGAATTTTCACAATGGAGCATATTACTTGATAGATGCAAGGGAAGAGTCGGATACCGTCAATGACACCACCCATACCACTTCATCTATGCAAGAACGAGAGAGACCATGGAACGTGGATCAGCTACGTCCCTACTATACTTAGCATAGATTTGATTTTCAAGTCGTATTGCACGATGTAACAGGCAGCAGGTTTTAGACGCACTCTTTTCCTATCCAGGGTACCTAAGGGGATTGGAGGGTTTTTAATGAGGCGGCCTGCTGACCTAACCTTTTCATATCAATAAAGAGATGGTTAAGTCATTATGGTTCTTACGTTTCTTGTACTTTTATTTCTTTTGCATGTTTTTCTATGTCTAATCATGATTTATATCAGGTAAGTATATTACATTTAGTTAGTTATAATTACCGTGTTATGAGAAATATAGTATCAAGTTTACATCCTCTTTTTCGTTTCTTTTTAAGTTATATGTAAAACCTAGTATTGCATAGTATATTGTAACACCCGGGGTTTTTTCCCTCAAATTAGTTTTGCTTGTTTTTTTTTTGCATCATCATGCATCATAGCATCATGCATCATACTCATTGCACTTGTTTTCAAACCAATCAAAACTTTCAAAACAATTTAAGAAAATTCAAACAATGCCCTCTTGTGTCACACTCAAATTGTTTTCAATAAAATTGAAGTGGAAAAAAATAAATGTTGCTTGGTTAAATGAAAATTCCTTTTATTGTGAATTCAAATTCCAAGTCAAAACTTTGGCACATTTTAAATTTTCCACAAAAACAAAGAATCATGTGTCACATCCCAATTTTGGAATACCTGTTAACACAGTTGTTTTGCTAATTGCTTGACTAATAAACCTTGGTTGTGTTTGTTTGTGTTTGTTTAAGTGCAACTAAACAAACTTAAAAAGGATAGCAAAGCAGTAAGCTAAAAATATTCAACATATTGTTCCAATGACCTTGGAAATATTTTCTAAAGTAAATATTGATCAAAGAGTTTTCCAAAAACATCTTATGAATCTCATACTTGTTGAATATTATTACAAGGTCTAAATGAAGAAAGAGGAAACACTTAATAAAATTTCCCTAAAAGATTATCAGAAAAAGAGGCATTCTTAAATGCTTCACCAAAATATTATCAAATGTTTTTCCAACCTTGCAAGATTAAAAACAAAGGTATTGGAGAGCATTGACTTGCTATCTCTAGTCACATAAATATTTTGGCAAAGCATTGTTAAAGAAAAGCCAAGTGCCTAATTAATAGAAATTCCAATATTTCCAGAAACAGAAAACTAAAACAAGTTACTAGTGGAAACTTTCTTAAAATGAATTGAAATTCATACCATTGCTTCCTTATATCAAATAAGGAACACACACAAGAGGAGACCAAAAATTGAATCCATTAAAGTCCTGAAAACATGGTTTTTCTCCACAGCAAAAATTGGGATTTTGAACAAGTTTGTTCTACAAACTGTTTCCAAATGCCATGAAATAAATACCACATGCTCTATATCAGAAATGAGGATGAAAACCAAAAGAGCATAAGTTTTTGAATAATTTAAGTTGCCAAAAAACCCTGTTTTCTTGACAGCACCTTTTTGAAATTTGAACAAGTTTGTTCTATGAAGTAACTCTAAATGACTTGAAATGTTTACCACATAAGGAACACATCAAATAAGGAATGTGTGCCAAACATTATCATTTTTGGAAGCTCCTAAGTAGGTTAATAAATT
The DNA here is from genome assembly GCA_028641055.1 of Alopecurus myosuroides. Taxonomy (NCBI): domain Eukaryota; kingdom Viridiplantae; phylum Streptophyta; class Magnoliopsida; order Poales; family Poaceae; genus Alopecurus; species Alopecurus myosuroides. The sequence continues at coordinate 366,937,428 of CM054057.1, read as the reverse complement.
CAATGTCCTTTTATGTAAGAATTCAAATTTGAACAACTTTGAATTATCAAGTTTAGGCAAATGAGCCAATTTTCGCATATGTTGTACATCTATACTAATAAGAATTTTGGGAAAAAGGATTTCAATTTATAACTTTGTTTGCTTAGGGAAAACATCCATTTTTCAGAGAGCACAGGGACCTTGTTGTAATTGCTAGGAACCAAAATGTAATCCTAGTCACATGTGTCCTTCTTCTTCCTGTAGCAAGCAGTAGAGGGCATGGCTGCCCATGCTTCCATAGCTTCGATTGGAAGCAAACTCGATGATTAAAACCCCCTTGTGCACCTCCGTGGTCTCTACCTGCCCCCTCTCTCTCCCCCTTGGTTTCCCTCTCTCTCTCCTCAAAAATATCTCAAGAACCCGAAACCCTAGCTCGGGCTCGTCGTCGATTAGGTCGATGGAGGGCTCGCCGCCGCTAGCCGTTGGTACCAGCAGCTCCGTCTCGTCGTGGTGATGCTCCGTGCAAAAGGAATCGGGCCAAAGTGACTCGAGGAGGCCGCGCCATCTCCTTCTTCCCCGAGCCCGGCGCGACTCCGGCGAGCCATTCCCGCGCCCTCGCGCATCCTCCGTCCTCACCGAGCCTTCCATGGCGTCTAGGGTGAGCACGCGGCCCTCCCCATACCCTTTCCCCTCTCCCTCTCCCTCCGAAACGACACCGTGACGTGGTCGAGTCCGGCCGCCGCGTAGTCACCGTCGCCGCCGCCCTTCGTTCGCTCCCTGGAAACGAGCCTCCGCTCGGTTGGTAGCCCGCGTCGATAGCAACGTTTTGATGCAGTTTAATCACGAAATCGGTGAACGTACGTGTCGATTAGAGCTCGCCGGAGCAGTTCTCGCCGGCGATGACGCAGTGATGAGGTCATACTCGCGTCAGCCCCCTTGACCCCGCGTTGTGCAGTCAAACTGGCCCGTGGGGCCGAGTCTCTGCTTGCGTGGCAGCCCCGTGACGCCTGGCCCGCGGGTCAGCGACTTGTGGCTGGATCTGCTCGCGGTGCGTCTAGATCTGGCCGGCCCAAAAACAGATCTGGCCCAAGTTTAGTTTTTTTTCCAATTTCTTTTTACAGAATGATACATGGTTGCTTTTGGCTCTAAAAAGCAACCTAAAAGATGTTTTTGACCAAACCAAAAATCACAGTGGTAAACAAACAAATTCTAAACCATCTCCAACTTGTAGATCTACTTTTGGATGAACATTTTGGAAATTAAAAATGATTTGGCAACAGGTACCAGAAACACCAAAATGAGCACCATTTTTATTTCACAACTCAGAATGAAGTGAGGCCAACTGCATTGGAAAGCCCTTGAAATTTCCTAACAGGAGCAATTAACCTTGCTTCCAAATTCCAAGTATTTCTGAAATGGTATGCAATTTGGTAAAACACCAGAGAGCACTTTGGTGATTTTTATAAAATTATTAAAAATGAATTTTGATGCAAACTCAACTGGATGGTCTTGTATATGTTTAGGTATATCCAAAACTAGTTGGGTTTAATTTTTAGAGCCTCATATAAAATTTGGTGGACAGATCCTTGTTTTGCATATTTCTGCCATTTTGGCATTTTAGGTAATTAAATTGTGTGATTATATTTTTGTGTTTCCATATTGCTTTCTAGCATGTAAAAGTTGTGTGAACTTGTTTTCCAAATGTTACTTAGCTATTTTAGCATGTTAGAATGTGTGGACTTGAGTTGAGAAGAAATAGGATTTATATCAATATCATATGTTTTATCCCTAGTTAAATACTTGCATAGTATTTTTGAGTGATTAATTTATGAGCAAGAACTTGGATTGTTGATTGGATCCAGTACCATGTTGGTACATATTTTGTGTTGTTATCACCTCTGCTAGCTTGCATTTGAGTTGATAGAGAAGCATGAGTAATTTAGTCATTACTATGAGAATGTTATGGAAAAAGTCTCTCATGTGTAGAATTTTTAGCACAATATTTGTGGTTGGTAGCCACATATTTTATGTTGTATTCATAGGACCAGTAGCATTTTGATAAGGTTGTTATGAGTACTTGACCCCTAAAGTTTTCACTTGTGTGGAAATAATAGCATGAGTAGCATTGCCTTGCTTATTTTTGCACCCTATTATTTTCTGCTAGTATTGTTATTGCACTAGGTGCTAGTTTAGGTTTTTGCTAATTTTTGTCAAGTATGACCAGAGGCTTTGTGACCTCTTAATGCTTTGATATGCTAGTGGAACAACCACTGGTTTCATTGCATTTTTGGTGGAAACATTATTTCCCCACACTAGATGTGTTTCTTTTATATAGTTCTCTAACTAGTGAGTGCCTAGTATTTTTGCCTTGGGATTTTTGTGCTAAATGGAAAATGTGTATGCTTCTGTTTGTAAGTGGTTGTAATCATGTGTGTCTTGCTAGGAAAAATCCATCTTTGGAGTGTTGATTGATTCCTCTAGTAATGCCCTTTTTATTACTACTAATATGTAGGAGTTGCCCTGCAAATTGATGCATTGTTTTGTTAAATGAGATATTTTTGTTAGAGCAAGTATAGATGTTTTTCACTACTGTTTTTATGACATGGACCCTCTGGTTGTATTTCAATTACTTTATTGAAATACATCCATTGATTCTTCATGTATGAGTAGTACTAGATTCCCTAGCATTTTCGTGTTGAATTAATTTTTCTGCCAACTTGTGTTTGGTGGATATTTGTGTATCCTTGCATGAGGACATGTTTTCATTCCCATTATGATAACATGGTTCCTTGTTTGCTTTTTAGTACTTTACTTATTATGCTTGCTTGCATAGCAAAGACTTAGTAGAAGCATGTCTATAGGATTCCTCCTTTTTAGTCATTGTTTCTATTGTTCTCACTATGAGAAATTGTGTGTTTTGTGATGAGTCTATTACCTTGTTACACTTGTGTAGGCTCACTGATTTGCAAAAGTAACTTTTACAAATCATGTGGTTCATTTATTCTTGATGTCAATTTAGACTCAGTAGAATGGCTACCCTTTTATTTTTGTGGTTGGGTTGATAGACCCATTACCATGCTTATTATTGTGCATGTTTTATACACTTCTGGTAGTCTCACCCTTGTGAAACTAAGTGTATTTTGGGCTTATTAATATCTTGGTATGAGAGTGGCACACCCATTGAATCCATGATATTAAGGTTGTGAGATATGTTCCTCCAACCTTGAGCTGTCTTGTTAAATGGCATTTCTGCCAAGTAGTTTTGTTTGATTGTTTGCCTCCATTAATAATGGTGTGATTGGTTATTATTAGTTTCCTTGCTGTATGTATTGTTACGTATGGTTGCTTGCCTTGATTGGTTATGAATGTGTGTCCTTTATTCTTTTTACGACGTTAGAAAAACGAAGAGGAAGGAAGTGTCGGGAAGCTCTGCTTCAAGTTCCAGTCACTCCAAAACCAGGGACACAAGGAGATACCAGGCAAGCCATCATGATGCTTGCTGATACAATACTTATCATTATATATCATGCATGTTTTACCTCTGAAGTTTTACCAAAACTTGATTATCAAAACTATTTTTGATGTGGCTATTACTACTATACTATTATATAGGTTACTATTATGCCAGTAGTTAAACTTGGTAATACCAAGCCCATAAGCCACATATGGTATTTATTACCATCAAATATACTAGTCCCTAAGTGGACACCCTAAAATTGTGATTCTACAAAACAAAGGCTTTACGGAAAACCCGGAGAAAAGGCGGATCCTTGTTCTCCGGAGGAATGTGGAAGTGGTCATTTTTGAGAAAGTGGTGTTTTAAAAAATGACACATAACCTAGTCTTTGCCGGACAACCTTTACCGTACTGCCACCCTACCCCAACATGGGCACGGGGCTTAACTTGAAGTTTGTTCTTATTAGTGTGTGCTATCTCACTTGCTATAAGGGGCGTCGTACCCTCGAACCGAATGTCGTCAAAACTCCCAATGTTGAGGCATATAAAGTGTGGGATTAATTTTCCCTCCGGATGCATTCATTGAGGCTCCCGGCTAGGCAGGGTGGGACTTGGTGCCGGGGAGAACAAAACTCAATCGAGAGATAGACATATACTAGCTTGAACAAAGTGGATGGTTATGATCAGATACCTGATGTTTACATACTGTTGTTACAGTCCGTGAGTGTTCACCGGAGGTGTACTCGATCTGGTGGATGTGTACACCTCTGCAGAGTACAACTTTTTCGAAGAAGCCGCGTCCTCGGATATGGACAGTTGAATGGCCATGTAGCTAGCATTGTGTCAATGTTTTCAAAAAGGAGTTTTGAAAGGGAAATTTTGGAACGGAAGTGTTGAACTTGTGAAGTTCGGAAAGGAATGGAAACTTATACCGTGGAGGTATCGTCGATGATGAAAAGCCAGATGATGTTATACAAAACAAAGTGTTTTGCAAACAAAACCTTTCTACTCTAAGCAAGAATTCTGGAAACTGATTCCAAGAAGTTTTGCAAAGAGAAAATATTCTTTAAAACAAAACTTTACAAAACCTCTTGTACATGTGATATCTACAAGAGAAATAAAACTATATATTATTTTTCTTCAGAAGTATCTTCTTCAACGAAGATACAGATAAACCTTACTGCAACTGTGGTGTCATCATATATGAACACCATTGATAGTGAACCATATTTATAGCCTACCTATTTCACCATATAAGCATATTTGCATTTTTGGTAAGTGACATGATGGATGTCTTGCTGAGTACATTCAAATGTACTCATTATGGTTTCGCCCCTGGTATCTACTTATCAGATTTGGAGAAGGAGCCTCCAAAGTATATCTATGAAGAGAAGTACGGAGTTGACGGCTTTGCGAACTAGGATCGTCTCCGGGTCAGCAGCCTGTAGGTTAAGGCGTGACTTGGACTCAACTACGTTGTGTTTTTATTTGTCTTCCGCTGTGTTTGTTATGTTGCCTGCCCTTTTCGCAGTTGCTTTAAACTTGATCATGTGATCATTTGTGTAATACCTTTATGTATTCGTGTAATGGATGATGTATTTCTGTGTGCCAACTGTGTATGTTGTTCACGACTGATCTTTCTGGGATCGTGAATGTATGCATACGTAGGGTTTCAGACTGCCGGTCTGGGGTCCTTACATCATGCACTTGGGCATTTGAATTGTATAATTCATAAAAAATGAGTCCATGATTTTTCAACCATTATTTCTTTTCCCTTCCCTCCTCTCCTTTTCTCTTTCTACAAAAAAAAAGAGGAAAGCTGATAAAAAGAAAAGAAAACGTTTGGGGGAGCCAGGCCTGGCCCAACTCCTAGCCCAGCCCACTGTACCTTCCCCTACCTCTGTCCGTACGAGAGGTCACGTACAGAACGTGACCATGGCCACCATGGTCCCCCTCTCCCCCCTCCTTTAACTACCCCCAAGCGGCACCCCCTTCCCTCTCCTAACCCTAGCCCCTCTCCCTACCCATCTTCCTCTCCGCCGCCATCCTCTCCTCCCCTCTCCTTTCTTCCTCCTCCCATCTCTGAATTTTCTGAACCAGCACCACACCCACCATGGCCGGAGTTTGGTGGTCGAGGCGCCGTCGCCCCGGTCGTCCTCCGCTTGTGCTGACCGCGGGAATGGAACCCCATGGGTTCCCTCTCCGTCCCCGCTCCTTCGCCCGGCTCTGGGAGGCCACAGGGAGACGGCGCCTCGACCACCAAACTCCGGCCATGGTGGGTGTGGTGCTGGTACAGAAAATTCAGAGATGGGAAGAGGAAGAAAGGAGAGGGGAGGAGAGGATGGCGGCGGAGAGGAAGATGGGTAGGGAGAGGGGCTAGGGTTAGGAGAGGGAAGGGGGTGCGGCTTGGGGGTAGTTAAAGGAGGGGGGAGAGGGGGACCATGGTGGCCATGGTCACGTTCTGTACGTGACCTCTCGTACGGACAGAGGTAGGGGATGTAGTCGGCATTTAGGGCGGCGTGGTCTTCCAGTGCTATGAGGGTCCCCCTTTTCTTCGTGGGGGCTCGATTAGCCTCGCGCGGACAACACGGCTTCTCGAGAAGATTTAACCCTGCAGGGATGCACCAATTTGGCCGTACACGTAAGAATAACCCGCCAGACGGGGGATCAACCCACCAAGCGAGGTACTCAACACAACCCAACTCTTCTTCGCATCAAGCCCAAAGAACCACGTGATGTGCGTGCGCGGCTAATCGAGCCCCCACGAAGAAAAGGGGGACCCTCATAGCACTGGAAGACCACGCCGCCCTAAATGCCGACTACAAAAGTTCCACCCTGGCGCCAAGGGTTCGCACCTGCATATGCATGCATCAAATGGAAAGCCCGAACTAAGTGTGGCGATTTGGACGAGATGCGAATCGAATCAGAGTTGCGGGGGGGCGCCCATACTCGCTTCCCACATGCGGTTAGTGCGCTCATCATGGATCAATGGACAAGACCCTTTTCCTAATTAGGCTGGACACTAGCAGGCCTCAAAACCACGCCGGGCCTCCTGCCGGTGCCTTATCATCAAATTATTATTACCCAAGACATTAACATGCTGTTGATTAAATTGGAACCCAACTATCAACTAAACAGATGATAAGACGGACAACAAGACTTGAGCGCAAACAACACTAAGCATGCAACTACGACACGAGGGCCGACAAGGTAAACAAACAACAGTTAATAGGAAGTGGAAGGAAGGCTATATCATGGCTGCAAGGTAAACATATGATAGGATCGAGACACAAGCATCGAATCATAAGGCTAGAATAAAGGCAACGGGAAGAATCGGTAACAAGTGATGAAAGGCAGCCATAGGTAGCAAGTGAGTATACTTGCCTGGAATCCAGCAAGTAGAGGTACATCCGAAGAACTTGTCGTTGCTCACATCATCTCAACGTCCTATCCGCGAAGAAGCAACGAACTAGGACAAATACCGGATGCAACAATTACTGCTACGGCAAAAGATCCAGCATGATCCTATTTTATATGCATGACAAGTTAAAGGGTGCATCAAAGATAAACTAGTTGACATGGTAAACATATTTAAATGGGCCCATATGCAATTTGGATTGCATATGGAAAAGCCCATGAATCAATGTTGAATTAAATGATCTACAAATAACCATCATGTGAAAGATGATTAGAATGATGCATGGATGATGAAAACAATAAGAAAACAACAATAGCTTCAATTTGAAATGTTGTTTACCAAGTTTGGAATTAAGTTATGAAATTTGGCTTCTTAAATGATTTAAACAAACATTTGTTGTTTTCACCAATTTTAAATGTTCAAAACAGATAACAAAATTCATATTTGGAAAGAACACAAAATTTTAGATGGAATACATATTTCATTTGTTGAATTTGGATTTTAGATGAGCAAGTTATTAAATTGACAATTTTAAATGCATTAATTAAGAACTAGTTGTTTTCATCAGTTTAAATTGTTCAAAACAGAAAACAAAGTTGATATTTGCAAAGATTATTCAATTTTGCATGGAAAAAATATTTTACATGTTGGAATTGGATTTGAATTGCCCAAGTTATGAATTTTGCAATTTAAAAGGTTTAATTAAAGCATTGAATTATTGCACCACTTTTAATTAGGAAAACAGTAAACAAATTGTATTGAAAAGGTTGAAAACATGTAGCAAATGTTTCACTGAACATTTTGAGCTATTAAACATAATTTTTGGGTTATTATTGAATTTATTATGCAATTTTTCATAGGCATTTCTCTTCTGCCCCTTTTAGTAAACAGAGGGAAACATGTTCAAATTTAATTCAATTGTGACCAAATAAAATACCAATGTGTAGAGTTTATTAAGACAAATTTTTAGAGCCCAAGTTTGCTCAAATTGGATGAACAGAACTCAAGTTATGAAATTCCAAAGTTTCAACTTTTAATAGCCATTTAGGTATTTAATTATTTAGTGCAAACATTATTACAGAAATATGTTGAAACTTTGACATTAACAGGAAGAGCACGGAATTATGAATCCACAGAAACTTGAATCATTGAATTTGGAGCAAAATTCAATTTGTTATTGATTTTACAATTAAAGATGCATATCTGTTTTCTGGAATTCGGGAAAATAAAAGAAAAAGGAGTAAAAAAGGGGGTGGATTTGCGCCTTGGGGGGGGGGGGGGGGATCGAACCCAGGATGTCCAGCGCGCGCGCACGGGGCACAAACCACTGGGCTACTGAACTGCTTTTGATAGGTACTGCTGCGAATGGTTTTTGAGGTGGGTCCCTGTGGAAATAACTGAAACTGCACGAACGCATCTGTATGTACAGCTACGACGGACCACAAACGACGGCGGCCAAACTGGGCAGCGCTGCTCGATGGCGAGCTTCACAGAGCAGGGGGGAAGGAAGGGAGGAGGAGGAGAAAGGCAGGGCGATGGGGAGGTGCTCACCTCGAGGTCGAGGAGGGGCCGGGCTCGACGATGACGCCCTGGGCCTGACGGAGACGGCCTCAGGTACAGTAGCTCGCCGGGAAGAAGGCCTCGACGGCGCCGTCTCCCTGTGGCCTCCCAGAGCCGGGCGAAGGAGCGGGGACGGAGAGGGAACCCAGGGGGTTCCATTCCCGCGGTCAGCACAAGCTGAGGACGACCGGGGCGACGGCGCCTCGACCACCAAACTCCGGCCATGGTGGGTGTGGTGCTGGTTCAGAAAATTCAGAGATGGGAGGAGGAAGAAAGGAGAGGGGAGGAGAGGATGGCGGCGGAGAGGAAGATGGGTAGGGAGAGGGGCTAGGGTTAGGAGAGGGAAGGGGGTGCGGCTTGGGGGTAGTTAAAGGAGGGGGGGAGAGGGGGACCATGGTGGCCATGGTCACGTTCTGTACGTGACCTCTCGTACGGACATAGGTAGGGGAAGGTACAGTGGGCTGGGCTGGGAGTTGGGCCAGGCCTGGCTCCCCCAAACATTTTCTTTTCTTTTTATCAGCTTTCCTCTTTTTTTTTGTAGAAAGAGAAAAGGAGAGGAGGGAAGGGAAAAGAAATAATGGTTGAAAAATCATGGACTCATTTTTTATGAATTATACAATTCAAATGCCCAAGTGCATGATTCTTTGTTTTTGTGGAAAATTTAAAATGTGCCAAAGTTTTGACTTGGAATTTGAATTCACAATAAAAGGAATTTTCATTTAACCAAGCAACATTTATTTTTTTCCACTTCAATTTTATTGAAAACAATTTGAGTGTGATACAAGAGGGCATTGTTTGAATTTTCTTAAATTGTTTTGAAAGTTTTGATTGGTTTGAAAACAAGTGCAATGAGTATGATGCATGATGCTATGATGCATGATGATGCAAAAAAAAAAAACAAGCAAAACTAATTTGAGGGAAAACCCCGGGTGTTACATATATACTTAGGTCTTGAGGGCTGATTGCTTGAATAACACAGTTGCAAACTCAGACCCAGCCGCGATTCCATTAGGGTATGAGGGCTGATTACTTGTAATAAGTACAGTCGCAGTCTCATAACCCGGACAATGGAGCCAAACTTTTCTTGGCCTTTCTTGTTTAAGCTTGATGTGACTCACAACAAAGTGGCATGATTGCTAGCCTATAAATTCAATCAGTCATGATGCCCATGGGGACTTGCCTGACCTTGTTTTCATAGAGTTATAAGAAACATTGAGTATCCACGCGAAAGCCGGCTTACAGCAAAGGGGGTCAAAAGGGTCATCTAAACCACAAGTTATGCGGAGCAAAAAGCAAAAAGCCGGAAACTCATAGTGTATTAAGCATAAACTCAAATAATCTCGTAGTTGGGGACTTAGTATGACATGGAGTTTCCTTAAGCTACAAACCCCTAGACTCCAAGGTCCGAGTCTTGGGGACTTGGGGACTTGAGAAAGCAGCAAGTTATCTATCTAATGAGCTCAAAATTCAAAAATCCGAGTCTTGGGGACTTGGGGACTTAAGAAGCAAAGTCCACCCAGCCAAAAAATCCTAAGACCCGGAAGCCGGGTCTTGGGGACTTGGAAGAAAGCTTTGCCTTACCCCAAAACCCAAGAATCGGTATTTATTGCAAAAAGTGTAGAAAAGAAAAAATATGCAAACACAAGGTTGAAAAGTGCATACCAAAGGGATGACCAGAAGGGCCATCAAAGCCATAGAAGTTTAAGCGTATTACAAAACCAAGGGAGTAGTATTAAAAGTGCGCAGGCACACTATCAAATAAACAAGTGTAGCAGGCATATTACAAAATGCCTATTGGCCGAATGAGTGTTCGTTGGTGAAAGCGATAAACATTACTCGGCGTCCATAGCCGAGTCATCAATGGTGGTCTAGGTAGCCGGGTCTTCGGTGGTTTCCTCTGCAGCTTTCCCTGCCTCTGTGTCCGGGTCAACCGCGGGATCAGCGCGAGCTCGAGGAGGGACAGCTGGAGTTGATGATGATGGCACAGAGCCAGCCTCGGCTTTCTTCTTGGCAACCTCCTCCTTGTACCGAGCCAACATATCAAAGGGGGCAGGGAAATCAGAGGGCACCGGCTTATCTTCAGCATCGTACGGAGGGGTAAGCTTGTTCACATCGAGCTTCTCGGCAATCAAGCTGGCCGAGTGACGAACCTGAGTGTGGAGGAATTTGAAGTCCTTTGCCGAGAACTTCGAGCCATCAGTATTAAATTCAGGAAATCTGTTCACAAGCGTTGCCGGCTCAAGTCTCGGATAGTAGGCTTTGGCCAACGCAAGGCCACGGAACACTCCAACTCGGCATGCCGAGCGCTTCCAAATATCGATCCAGGCAGGGATTGTTGAGTGCGCTTCAAGCATCTAGGATACGCCACCATAAGTGTCGGTCCACTTCACAGCCTCGAGGGTCCACTTGGTCCCCATCGAGAATTGCCGGATAACAGCCTTAAGTGTCTTTAGCTTCTCGATATCATCCTGATCCTCAGCATTTTCACCCAGACCTGCAGAATGAAAAGAAAGGCAAGGTGGCGAGACCCAGGTTAAAGACCCTACAAAATGAGAAATCCGAGTGATACTCAGGAGATTAGGTGTGCTTTACCAAGGATGGAGCTGTAAGTATCGGAAATAAAGGTCGAGAGTTTCTTCAAAAGCCCCTCAGCATTATGGAGTTTTTTCTTGTACTTCTTGCACTCCTTAGAAAGATCCTTGACCTCGGCCTCCAGCTCTTCACGAAGTTTGGTCTCAACCTGTAGGAGTTCGTTGGTTTTCGCCAACATCTCATCCGTCCGGGTCACATAGACCTGAGAAAAGACAAGGAAATATCAGTCGGCTGCAGGATAAAGTTGCACACAAATGGTTAGATGGCTACAAAAGTACCGAGTAAACTAATGACAGTTCACCCGGAACTTGGGGACTAGGATGAGTATGTACATAATATCAGTTAAGTTACATGATGCTCAGCTACCAGAGACTCGATGATATCTTTTTCAGTTGCTTTCAGGGAATAGTACTCCCCCAACACCTTCTCAAAGTCAAGGCCGCTGAGAGCCGGCCTGGAAGAGCTAGGGTTTTGGTTACCCGGTGGTGGGGTCGCCTCCTGTTTCAGTGGGTCGACTCTGGTTGCCTGGGTCTTGGGAGCAGGAGATGCCCTTCGCGTCCCAAGAAATCCAACGTCGAGGTCAGCCGACTGATGCGTGGGTGGGGGAGACTCGGTCCTGGGAATGACCGTGTCGTCTAACTTTTGCTTCAACAAGTGTGGGCTTAGTGGCGCTCTCCGGGTCTTCCATGGTCGGGTTATCAACAAAGGTTTCCTCTTGGTCACTAAGTGTAACCTTGGCTCTGAGGAAAGAAAAACAAAAAGTTAGTAAGCAATAGACAGAAAACACGGAAAATATAGATATAGTGGCGAAAAAAGCATGCGAGTTACCCGGTATTTACGACAAAGTCGCTTGGAAGATCATTACTCGACATGGAAGACACTGATAAAGAATCGGATAGTGAGACTCGGAGTTGTCCGGCTAACGGATGATTTGGAGTTGGATATTTTCGGGGAATGTAGGCAGAATAAGTTGAAGGAGTACCGACTCGGCGAGCGGGCGACATAGGGATCCCTGGATTGAGGGGATCATCACCCGGAGAAGTCCGGGTTGCCCGTCGCTTGGCTAGGACCGTGTCCTTCAGAGATGATGTAGTGGTTAGATACCTGTTGAGTTTGCACATATTGGCATAGGAGTACGGCTCTGAGGTCATGGAGGAGTACGACACCTTGAAAACAACTTTCCTGGGTTTCCTCTTCTAGCCAACCTCAGTTTCCGGCTCTGTCTCGCTCTCCTCCGATTGAGAGCCGTCTTTATCATCCAGCGCTGGTGATGGTGGGGCATTGTCGGGAGGAGAAGAATTTTGGTCTAATAGTCTAACAAAGTATTTATTAAGCAGAGACCCGGAATTACCTTCATCGCTGTCAGTCGGTTCTTCCTCCTCCTCCGAGTTTTCAGAAGGGGGAGGGGTGACAATCTTCCAAAACGCATCGGTTTCCTGGGTGAAAAACACAGAGATAAAAGTTAGTATGAGTAGATAAGAAAGATTAGTCGGAATAAAGGGTGATAGTCGGTTCTTACTGGAGGTGCCGGGTTTGAACGCGTAAAGGGGCCGAGTCTGGAGATGCTTTTGAGGACATCTACTTTCTCGGCCAAGAAGTTCTTCATGGCCTTATTCACATCCAGAGATGGGTATGATTTTCTCCGAGTATCGGAGAGAATAGGTTAGATGGCCGGAAGACTCGCAGATGAGCTTTGAGCGGATGCTATTTGGTTGGATCCGGCAACTGATCCAAGTTTTGATCAAGTTTAGCCCAATGAGACCCTGGGCTGCTAACACGGCAAGCTTGTGAAGGAGAGATTGGATAGCTTGTCTATCGGATTCTGACGCAAAGGAACTAAGATTATCGGAGAGGGAGAGTGTCTCAACAGAGAAACCCGGCAAAAGCTTCTGGCCGGGTTTGGATATATCTAGGTAGTAGAAAAAGGTCTTCTGCCAGTGCTTCACGTGACTGTGAAGGCTGAGAGTCGGCATCAGAGAATTTTTGCGTCTCTGAATGGATACCCCCCCCCCCCCACACAGACGAGGAGGGGCCCGTCCGTGCTCTCCCGGCTGGGTTTGCATTGAAATAACTCCAAAAACAGTGTAAGATTGGGGGTATGCAAAGGTAGGCTTCACAAAGTACGATGAAGTGGCGGATATTTAAAATTGAGTTTGGGCCTATGTCAAAAATTCGGAGTTTGTAGTGGTCCAGAAGTTCGCGGAAAAAGGGGTGACCCGGGGGGCGGAAACCCCGGATCACGTGTTCAAGGAAGATAACCACCTCACCTGGACCGGGTTAAGGCCGGGTATCCTCCCCAGGTACTCTCCAGTGGATTTCTGACTCTGCGGGCAGAACCCCAGACTCGGCTAGCTCATCAAGTTTCGCCTTGGTAACAGTCGATTTCGCCCAGTTGGCGGAAATCGACTGACCCGGCTTTTGCTTCGAAGCCGGGTTTTTTCCCTTGAGCTTGGCGCTGGCTTTGGGTGCCATGAAAATGGATCTAGAGGAAATTAAATGCGAGTGAATATGGATTCAAAGTTCAGAAAAATGCATCTAAGTTGTAGAGCAATGGAGGAAAGTTATAGGCGAGATGGAAAAATGCATCTTAGATGGACATTGACCTAAGATTGGATAAAGCGAAAACCTAGATCCAAAGCCAAACAGAGCTTACCGGGACGGTGGCGGAGCAAAGTTTGTCGCGCGGTGGCGATGGACCGTTGATGACAGCGTGGCGGCGACGACGGCTCGTGGACGGCGGCGGAGCGCGGCGGCGGCTCGTTGACGAGAGCTAGTTAAACCAAGAGCTCCAATGGCGCGGTCTGAGGCGCGGACGGAGGCGCGGACGGAGGCGCAGGTGGAGATGCGGGCGGCAGTCGACGATGAGCTAAGCGGCGCGCGCGGGAGATCCCGATGGCTAGGGCTCACCTCTGCGATTTGGGGCGCAGGAAATGGATAGGAGGAAGAAGAAGGGGGAAAGTGGCGTTTGGATTTTAAGGGTTTCCCCCCTGGGCCTATTTATAGGAGCTTGAAAACCCTAGGGCCCTAAACGGTAAGTTGAGCATTTTTTGGAGAGGATTTGATCCGGCCCGCGAATTTGGGGATAAGAATCTTGGTGATTATCGCGTGACATCCGAATCGATCAAGCTGGCTGAGAGAATCGGATTTGAGGTGTTATTCCTCGGATTAGCCGACAGAGAAATGGAGGCCGGGTTATGTTATGTTTCATTGGAGTGTTAACCCGGGAAATGATACCTTGGCTCGCATGAAACTAGGCTATTATATGGACCACCCAAAGAGCAGGCCTGGCTAGAGTTAAAGCAATCTAACCCGGTATGTTATGAATATAAATGTTTATTGTTTTGCAGGGAATAGCGTGCGCTTCATGGTTGATCCCAAGATGCCCAAGCTATTCTGGGGACTATTGTTGGGGGGATGATAACCCAGTAGGCCCATGCCTCGGCGAAACCCGGCCAGAAGGAAATCACATAAGACCCGTCCCCAGTTGGAGGAGATTCTAGAAGGCCCAAAGGGGGCATGGATCTTGTAATCCGTGCCTTGGGGGCCACGATTGGTAAATCTAGGGTTATGTGTGGATTCCGGGTAGGATTCCGGGTTTGCCTTGTATAGGAAGCCAGAGAGTCGGGTATTATATAAACTGGCTCCTGGAATAGAGAAAAGAGAGTTTTTTCCAGATATTCGAGTATTCTAGTATTACGAGAGTTGATATTTGTAACCCTAGATCGGAATCTCGGCGATATTGCAGCCCGAGCTACCATATCATCAGGCAATATGATTTCCTCTGAGCTAAACCCTCTGCCAAACACCAGAGTCGATTTTCCCCAACCTAAGTTACCCCCGGTAACGTTTGCCGTGAATATCCCGCGACATTCTTCCTCTCCACAACAATGATAAGAGACTCGGCCAGGCAAGATCCGGCTGAAGCACACTCCATAGAGCGCTTGTAGTAACCCGAGATGGTGATTACACCATTAGGAACCTGCAGCTTCATCTTCAGATAGCCCACATGAGTAGAGGCCATGAACTTGGCCAATGTCGGCCTACCGAGTAAGGCATGATAAGGGCTTTCGAGGTCAACTACCTCGAACTGCAGGCTCTCAGTGCTGCAGTTATCTCGGGTGCCAACCAATACATCAACCTGGACATTGCCCATATGTGCACAAGATATACCCGACACAATAAAATGGAATGTAGTTCAGCAGGGCTGAATCATGTTCTCAGTGATGCCGAGTTTGATCATTGTATCTTGGTACATGATGTTGATGCTGCTCCCATTATCAATGAGAACCCGGGTAAAATTGACATTGATGTCGGGCCCAATGAATGTCGGGTCCCCTACCAGATCATAACCTCCCGGGTTAGGCATATCCTTGGGGTGTTCCCCCAAGTTCCATGTGATCTCCCCCTCAGACCAATACATAAACTTCGGCACAGCCGGCATCACTGCATTGACCTCCATTCTGCTTGTCATCGGGTTCAGTCACAAACACCATGTAGCTCTAATGGTGCTCTTGGTACTCATTCCGGCCTCTTCCACCGGCATTGTTGTTGTTGTAGTTGTTGTTGTATTTATTGGCTCCCTGAGCCACTTGATTCACATTCTCTGGCCTTCTCCGGTTATCTGCAGGCCTCGGGGGTGCATTCAGGACTTGAGTGTTTGCACCCGTGAGCGGTAGAGGTGGTGGTGGAGGCAAAGGATTTGCACCCTCGCTCCTTATCCGGTCATACCAGTTACATTGTCGGGTAGTGTGGTTAGCCAGCCTGCTTGGATGTAACATCCCCGATTTTTGGAAAAATCTCAAAAATTTAAAACTTCTATTGTTTGCTAAAAGAAAGTCACCAAAAACAAAGAAAAGCAAATACAAAGAAAATATTATATCTTATTGCAATGTAATTGGAATTAATAAGAAAAATGCCTCTAATTTTCTAAACCTTGTTTTTTATCAAATAAATATTTTGCAAGGAAACACTAGTGGAAACAACCCCTCTCGTCCAGGGGGCCAGGGGGAAGCTGTCCCGGTTGCAACCGAATCCGGGACAAATGCCATGCTTTGGTCCCGGTTCGTGCGCCCGAGGCAACAGGAATTGCCTGGGGGCATTGGTCCCGGTTCGTGGGGGACATATCGGTCCCGGCTCGTGCCACGGACCGGGACCAATGCCTAGCCACATGCCACATGGCACGCGCATGAACATTTGTCCCGGTTCAGTCCACGAACCGGGACCAATGCCCCCCTTCCCCTATATATACTGCCCCAGCCCCTCCCCCCTTCCATCTTTTTTTTTGCTTGGAGGTGTGAGAGAGTGTGGTGTTAGTGTGTTTTATTTTACTATGCACACGAGGTGTTCGACGAAATTCCCGAGCCGCACATAAGCTCACTGAAAATGGTATCTTCGACCGAGGTTAACAAACTTATCTTTTTCATCTGTAACTGATACATAAAAAGTAGTATTTGTCGTATTAATATGTTATTGTAATGTATTTTGATAAACTTAATTATACGATGCAGCTGGATGCACGGCAGCGATGGATGTATGGTGACCGACGCACTTCCGAGTATATGGCAGGCCTGAATGCATTTCTTGCTGTAGCTCAGGCGAACAAAGATAATGGCTTCATGTGTTGCCCATGTGTTGATTGTCGGAACGTCAGAGAGCACTCCTCCGAAAGAATCATTCACGGCCATCTACTTCGGAGAGGTTTCATGCCCAGCTATAATTGCTGGACGAAGCATGGAGAAAGAGGGGTTGTGATGGAAGACGATGAAGAAGAAGAAGATCCTTTGTTCCCTGAATACGATGATACTGCAATGGAAGAGAATGGAGAAGAAGGAGGTGATCAAGAACAGGCATCAGAAGAGCCCGATGATGATCTTGGCTGAGTTATTGCTGATGCAAGGGAAGACTGTGAAAACAAATTGGAGAGGTTGAAGCTGGACAACATGTTACAGGATCACAAAAAATTGTTGTACCCAAATTGCGAAGATGGTAGCACAAAGCTCGGTACCACACTTGAGTTGCTGAAATGGAAGGCACAGAACGGTGTGACTGACAAGGCATTTGAGAGTTTACTTCAACTAATGAAGCCAAAACTTCCAAAGGATAATGAATTGCCTGAGAGTACGTACGAAGCAAACAAAGCTCTCTGTCCTCTAGGATTAGATGTGCAGAAGATACATGCACGCATTAATGACTGCATCCTCTTCCGCGGTGAGAAGTACGAGAATTTAGATGAATGTCCGATATGCACTGCACTTCGGTATAAGATCAGAGCAGATGACCCTGGTGATGTTGACAGCGAGCCCCCGCGTAACAGGGTTCCTGCTAAGGTGATGTGGTATGCTCCTATAATACCACGGCTGAAACGTCTATTTAGAAACAAAGAGCATGCTAGGTTGTTGCGATGGCACAAAGAAGACCGTATGAAAGACGGAAAGTTAAGGCACCCCGCCGATGGATCGCAGTGGAGAAAGATCGAGAGAGACTTCCCAGACTTTGCAGGAGAGGCGAGAAACTTATGGTTTGGTCTAAGTACAGATGGCTTTAATCCTTTTGGGGAGCAGAGCTCCAGTCATAGCACTTGGCCTGTAACTCTATGTATGTACAACCTTCCTCCTTGGTTGTGCATGAAGTGCAAGTTCATTATGATGCCAGTTCTCATCCAAGGCCCGAGGCAACCTGACAACGACATTGATGTGTATCTAAGGCCATTAGTGGAAGAACTCTTACAATTGTGGGGCAAACCAGGTGTACGTCTGTGGGATGAGAACGAACAAAAGCCATTTGACCTACGGGCGTTGCTTTTCGTAACCATCAATGATTGGCCTGCTCTTAGTAACATTTCCGGACATACAAACAAGGGATACAATGCATGCACACACTGTTTAGATAATACTGACAGAGTTTTTTTTTGGATAAATGTAAAAAGGTTGTATACCTGGGGCATCGTAGATTTCTTCCGATCAAGCATCCCGTAAGAAAGAAAGGAGGGAAGCATTTCAGAGGTGAGGCAGATAACCGGAAGAAGCCTGAGCTGCGTAGTGGTAATGATATATTCGATATGGTCAAGGACCTAGAAGTACTCTTGGTAAGGCTGCTGGCAGCCAACAGTTCCGTTCGGCCCTATAAGCGTGCACCCATGTGGAAGAAGAAATCTATATTTTGGGAGCTACCCTATTGGAAAGTTTTAGAGGTCCGGTCTTCGATCGACGTGATGCACGTGACAAAGAATCTTTGTGTCAATCTTCTATGCTTCCTGGGCGTGTATGGGAAGTCCAAAGATACGCCAGAAGCACGGGAGGACCAGCAACGTATGAAAGACCCAAGCAACAAGCACGCAGATAGGCGCCATTACTTAAGAATCTACGCTCTTACTAAAGCAGAGAAGGAAATATTCTTTGAAGTCCTTTACAGTATCAAGGTTCCATCTGGCTTCTCGTCGAATATAAAGGGGATAATAAACATGGCAGAGAAAAATTCCAAAACCTGAAGTCCCATGACTGCCACTGATTATGACGCAGTTCCTTCCGATTGCATTGAGGGGGCTTTCTACCGGAAAATGTTCGAGTACCCATTTGTGAAGCTATGTGCATTCATGAACGCAATATCTCAGAAGGTAATCGATCAGAAAGTCTGACAAGATTACAGAGGGATGTGGTCCAGTGTCTTGTTAGTTTTGAGTTGGATGTTCCCACCATCCTTCTTCAACCATTATGACTCATCTCCTGGTTCACCTATGTGAAGAGATTCATATTCTTGGTCCGGTATTTCCTACACAATATGTTCCCCTTTGAGAGGTTCATGGGAGTCCTTGAAGAAATATGTTCATAACCGTGCTAGGCCAGAAGGAAGCATCTCGAAGGGCTATGGAACAGAGGAGGTCATTGGGTTCTGTGTTGACTTTATTCCAGACCTTAAGACAATTGGTGTTCCTGAATCGCGGCATGAGGGGAGACTGAGGGGAAAAGGAACGCTGGGAAAGAAAACAATGATACCTAGGGACGGGCATTCTTTGACCAAAGCACACTACACAGTTCTACAAAATTCTATGTTCATGGCTACGTATCTCGAAGAACACAAGAATATTGTACGGTCTGCAAACCCAGGGAAAGATGACTCATGGATTAAACGCGAACACATGGAGACTTTCGGAAGTTGGTTGCAAACACATCTTATAAATGACACCACTGTTGAAGATCAGCTGTACATGTTGGCAGGGTTACCATCTTCGACTATTGGGAGTTTTCAAGGGTACGGTATAAATGGGAATACATTTTACACGAGCTCCCAAGATAAGAAGAGCACCAACCAAAACAGTGGTGTCCGCTTTGATACAACAAACGAGAATGGAAAAAATGACACATACTATGGTTACATAGAGGAGATATGGGAACTTTACTATGGACCTTCTTTTAAGGTCCCTTTGTTCAAGTGCAAATGGGTCAACCTGAATGGAGAAGGGGTAAATGTAGACCCGCTTTATGGAATGACAATAGTGGATCTCAACAATATTGGTTACAATGACGAACCATTCGTCCTAGCCAATGATGTGGCTCAGGTCATCTATGTGAAGGACATGTCTTCCAGACCGAAGAAAAGAAAAAATAAGGAAACAAATTCATCATACGATGAGCCGAAGCGTCACATAGTTCTCTCAGGGAAAAGAAAAATCGTGGGAATCGAGGACACGACAGACATGTCAGAAGATTATAATAAGTTTGTTGAAATTCCACCCTTCACAGTGAAAGCTGACCCCACCATCCCATTAAATAATAAAGATGCTCCATGGTTACGACCGAAGCGATCATAAGCAAAGGACACGAAGAAAATTCAGAAGACTATATAGGGATGTTGTTGGTGATGTGTAATAATAAACGTGGAATACATGATCATAGTTTTATAATGTAGTATGAACGAGATTTTGTTAGCCAAAATGATATTTATACATATTCTGTGATTATGAATGGAGTAGGTGCAAGTTTGACCAATAATTTGTATTGATCGGTCAAAAGCTGGCAAGCATTGAGTGCTTGACAACTATGACCAGCCTGACTTCATTATTATTCCAACCAGCGGTACACCCAACCACTTTTCTGTTTCTCTCTCCTCCGTCTGTTGGTGATGTGTAATAATAAGCGTGGAATACATGATCACCCGGGATCAACTCGCTTTGTCGAACTTTATATAAATCACCCGGGATGCCTTGTATGCTCTGGACTAACTCGGAAGATCACGAGAGAAAACAAAAATTGTAACATTTTTATATTCAAATTATATACAAATGGTAAAATAATTAATATTTTCAATAGTTAGAATAATTATTTAGTTAAACGAAAAATGGATTTAAATTAGTTATGCAAATTCTAGCATTTTTCATGTTGGAATTTTTGTCAAATTCGAAAGTATATAGAAGTTGTTAATGTGCAAACTTAACCATTTTCAAATTTTGGCGCTAAAAAATTTTTGGCGCGCAGGGTGCCACCGAAATTCGAAATTAGTTTTTGGTCCCGGCCCGTGGTACCAACCGGGACCAAAGGGGCTCTAGTCCCGGTTGGTGGCACGGGCCGGGACTAGAGGCCCAGGTGTATAAATATCTCGGCCCTCTCTCCAGGCCGAGCGACCACCCAGGACAGCGGACATGGCTTGGCGAAGCCCTGCCGGCGGCGGGAACGAGTAGGAAGATCCCGCCGGCGCTGGTTCCGCCGGCGGGGTTGGGTTAGGGACACGTTGGACTAGGGACACAAATATATATTAAAAAAGGCCTAGGGGCCTTACTTACATATAGGGGGGCGGCGCGGCCACAGGCGGCCGGCCGTGCTTACATATAGGGGGCGGCGCGGTCACAGGCGACCGGCCGTGGTTGCATATAGGGGGCGGCGGCGCGGCCACAGGCGGCCGGCCGTTTTCTTGGGGGGGTGGTGGGTAGCTTAGTCTAGGGGGGGGCGCACCGGCGCCGGCCTACTCCTCCTCGTCGGAGGAGATGCACTGGTAGGGGGGTGGCTGCCACAGGTGGGCAGGCGGCTGGGGCGGGCCCGCCGGGGGCTGCGGAGGCATCGGGGGCACGTACGGTGGTGGCGGGGGCAGCTCCTCCTCCTCCGGCGACCATACGCCGCCGGTCCAGGCCTAGGTCATCCCGTACTCTAGGCCGGGAGGCAGCGGCTGTGGCGGCGGCTGGTCCTCGGACGCCTCCAGCTCGGCGTTCATTACCTGCCACCAAGGGGCAGGCGCCGAAGGGGGCGGGGGCGGCGGCATGGCGTTGGCGTCGGCGGCAGCGGCGGCCAGGACCGCCTCCCACCGCTTGACCTCGTCCTCGACGAGGGAGCGGCGGGAGGCCTCGTAGGCCTCCTCCATGTTGTCCCGGAGCTCGGGGTCGTCGTCCTCGGGGATGGCGTCGCCGTCGTCCACCAGGAGCCAAAGCTCCGGCTCCCTCCCCGGCGGTGGCACGGGGTAGTCTTCGGTGCTCACCTCCTCGGCTGTGGGGATGTAGGAGCGGCGGCGCTGCTCGTGCTCCTGCTGGAGCCAGGTGCCCAGTAGGGGGAGCTCCGCGCGTACGCGCGGTCCCTGAGGAGGCGGGCCGGCAGGAGCGCGCGCCGGCGGTCAATCTCCTCGCCCAGGGCCTCTCTGCTGGACGGGGCCGGCGGCACGGGAATGCGCTGCGGGTTCAGGTGCCAGCCGTCCGGAAGGTGGACGTCCGGCCAGAACACCGGCATGCGGCGTTCCCAGTGCCACTCGGCCTCCTCCTTCCGGACGTACCGGCGGAAGCGCTTGCCCTTGGGCGCGCCGCAGGGCTTCGCGCGTGACGCCGGAGGCGGAGCGGGGACGCGCGGCTGCCCGCCGATGCGGATGTCTCCCGGGCCGAAGCCGAAGGCCTCCGCTAGCGGCGGTGGAACGCCGGAGCGCGCGCCGCTCGAGGACCCGGCCTCGTGGTCGTTCCGGGGGCGCTTGCCGCTCGAGAACCAGCGGGACATGGTGGCTAGGGTTGCTTTAGCTGGGGCGCGGCCGGGGTGGATGGGCTGTACGGGCGGCGGGGGCCCTTTATAAAGGACCCGGGGGAGGCTGGCATGCCAACCGGCGGCCGGAACATGGTGGCGGTTGCAGGCGGCCATGAATGCGGGGCGGGAGCCGAGGCGTGGCGGCGGTTGCAGCTCGGCACGCGCGCGTGGGGAAGTGGAGGGGGGCGGGAAGACGAGGCGACAGTGGGCCCTTTGACCGTCCCTGTGGTCTTAATTTAAGGGACCGGGCGAGCCAGCCACTAGGCCGCTGGCCAGTGGCCCCTTTCGACCCCTGCGAACCGTTGACCGAATATAATAAAAGACGCGGGCCAGTGGGCCCTTTTGACCAAAAATGTGGCCAGTGGGCTTAATTAAAGACGTGGGCCTGGACGCGGTTGGGGAAGGGGAGGCCGGTTGGGGATTGGGAGACAGGAGCCCAAAAAACGAAACGAAAAAAAACCTGCCGCGGCAGGGGAAAATTGGAGGGATATATTTTTTTTTCAAAAAGGTATCCATCCCGGTCCCTAAAACGAACCGGGACGAACTCCCTGGCCGTCCCTGGACCAGGTTCGCCACGTGGGCCATCGTTACCATCCCGGGTCCTGGAACAACCGGGACCAATGGGGGAGGGCTATTTGTCCCGGCTAGCCCATCCCGGTTGCACAACCGGGACAACTGGCCCTTACGACCCGGGACAAATGGCCCTGTTTCCACTAGTGAAACAAAACTATTTCAAACAATGTTATAAATCATAAAATGTTTTGAATTATATTTTTGCTTTGGAAATAATATAGGCCTTTGAAAACTTGAGGACTAAGATCCTTGATGATATTTAATTATTAGTATTAAAATCCAAAAGCTATTATTTTGTTTTAAATGTTGTATGAGTGAATTGAACCTTAAAACGATTTACATAACTTATTTCGATATAAAATGAGCCTAATATATATTTTCTAATCAATAATTATATTTCTGATATTTTTCTTGAAATTTTATTGAAGACAAAATCTTTTCCTAAAAATCTTATTTCAAGTTGACATAAAGTGGTCAATTTTGTATTTATACAATATTTGAAGTTTTCAAGCCTTAAAAATTGTTTTAAAAGGGCTCGAGAATATTTTTCATGGGTAATATGTTTTAGTTTACGATACTTTCAAAATAAGTCTAAATTAATTTGAACCAAACTTCACACATTGAATTTTATATAGAAAAAGAAAAAAAAGTTATATATAAATCAAGCTAGCTAGTACGGTGCTGCTAGCTCAACTTGCAAACATCGAATAAAAAGAAGAAAAAAAATATGCTACGTGACCTAACTACCAGCTAACTCGTTCCTAGCAGGTAACCAAAAAAATCGAAGCGCTCACGTACACAACACATGAACCGGCCGTCCCCTCCCTTTCAGCCCAAGGGCCAGCACCACCGTCCCGAACCTCCAGCACGCCCACTACTGCACGCTCGACGACCACGTCGACCACGCCCCACATGACCCCGACACCCCAGCGGCCACCCTTCCGGTTCTCTTTTAATCCTCCTCCTGGCCGTTCCATCCTCCCCTCCCTCACCTTCAAGATAACACCGCCAGGCTGCCGGTCTGCCGCTCGGAATCGCTGCTGGTCGCCATGGTCTGCCAACGAATTCGGTGAGCCTACGCAGCACCGTGACTTCTATCCCGACCAGTTCAACTATCCGCACTCATGAGAGTCTCCTTGGCATCCTCTTGCAGGGCTAACATCCTGGAGACGACGAGCGCGTTCATGACCCAAGTCCTGGTCCCTGGACTATCGCCGTTCACCGTCAGCCCCGGTGAGCACACTTCCCTCCTGTACCTTCCGCCAGCACCAACGAGTTCCCCTCGTCCAATCACAATTTTCTAACATTGTTTCCCGCCCCCGCGTGAACCACGGCATTAGAGCCATCTTTGACCCGAAGAGCACCGCTGCCATGACCACGATCCCGATGAGGTGAGCGTCCCTTTGGCACCGCCACCATGTCCATCGTACTCCGAGTGCCGTGAGCGTCGCGCTGACATATTTATTTGTCTAGGAGCACTCCATTTTGAGCAGCACGTCCACACCCCAAGGTCGCCGGTGCCCCGATGAGTCCAGACACTCGCCACCGTTGTTCCAGCCGGATACGGACAACGCCCACACCCCGAAAGTGTTCGCTCTGTCTGCTCGCACACCATAGTTGCATTCCCAATCCCATGAGACTACTGAAGCTTCGCCGGCGTGCACTCTGTCCCGGGCGACGCATTCAGCATGTCCCCGACCAACCCAGAGAGACGCCGAGGTAACCTATGCATACTCGTCGTTGTCCTTTGTATTGCTTTGCCTATAGTTGAGCGAATAAACTCATCCATTGTATGTACTCACTACTGTTACACGTGATAGCAAATCAACGATGAAGCTAAACAAGATCGAACCAACGGGGACACGAGATTTTAACGTGGAAAACCCTTCCAACAAGGAAGAGAAAAAACCACGGGCGTCAGCCAGCAATACTTCACTATTTCGGGTGAGGTTACAAACGCGCCGGGATTTACAATGTGTGGCTTATCCGGTGCGGCGGCTTACAAGAGGTATATAAAGGCAGTCATTTATCTTCATATGAATTTGGATCACCATAAAATAACAACTACGTGCATGACACCACTACTTGCATGTGCCAGTATAGAACATTAGACTACTAGCTAGTGCATGCCTAGCAGCATGTAGTATTATAGATAGGACTCGGCTTTAAAAAAATTAAATTACATCAAGTAGCTAGTAACAAGAAATAAACGGAAACTTGCCCAGCTCATTGTTTCCCTCGTGGGAGCGTTCTTTCTCCTTAGAGTCTACGCGCGTGTGTACTCTAGCCACTGATGTATAGCTTGAAAACCAATACAAAGTCCATTTACCACATAAACAATTAAACATGAGTTTAAATTTCCTTTAAACATTATTAAATTACAAACTATGATTTAGAAAAAAACATTAATCTTCCTACGGAATTATGTTGATCATGACCTACGTTTAGAACTATTCGATCACCCATCGAACCTAATTCAAATTTTACTTGTTCATATTTGAACTCAAGCTGTTCCATGACCATAAATTGCATATCACAAATCCAATCATATAAATTATTTTATGTTATTGAATTATCTGAGAACCATTTACTAAAAAATACTTAAATTTAAAACATTGTTGTCCTTAATTGCTTTGAATACTTGGTGTTTGAAAATTGTTTGTTTATTGAGTGCATCCATGTTTGTTAGATTGTGCGGAGTTTTATCCGAGTTGCGTGGAGTGTAGCTTCAACTCCATCTATGTAGGCAAGTGATACTCATGTCCCACTTTTGTTTTCAATTGCATTAGTGTTTTCAGTAGTATGCATCATAGGTAATTTTATTAGTTTCCAAGTATATGCTATGCTCAGAACACCTAGTAGTGTGTAGCCAACCTGAAACCCTTGCTAGGTACTAGTATAGCTATACTAGAATAATATCACAACTATTGCTGTTACTTGTTAGGTTGTGGTACTTTGAAAACTGAAAATTAACAACCCAATTAAACACCTGGGTGGATTGGCAATTGCTTGGTTTATGTTCAGTGGCTACTAAGGACCATGTACATGGTGGTTGTCACCTGGGTTGTAACATCCCAAGTCTGAAAAATAACCTTTAGAATGTTTTGCTCTCTGTTATTTTATGTTTTGCATCATGGCATCATGTTGATTGCATTTGTTTTGTTGTTTTCCATTTGTTTTCCTCTGTTTTCAGTTGTTTTCCAACTGTTTTCATTTGTTCTCCTTTGTTTTCTATTTGAATTTCAAACCAAAATTCAAACTTGTTGTTTCATCCTTGTGATGTTACAATTTCCAAAATGTTACCTCAAATAAAAACAACAAATTGTTCTCATTTTATTTCCACATTGATCAACCAATATAATGGTGCTTCTATTTCAAATAAAAACCCACCAATTGTTTCCAATTAATCCATAAGGAGCAAACCATTTAAAATTATGGACTTTAATAATTCACTTAATTCAATTGTTATTCAAATCCAATTGCAAATTGCAAAAACAGCAACCAATTGAAATTTATGAAAACTACAAACAATCCTAAGCAATTTGTTTCAATTAAAATTGAGGGTTCAAATTAATTGAAGTGGTTCTTTTCTTTAATTTTCACTTAATAATAAAAACTCATTCAAATTCAATCAAAATTCAAATAGCAACATAATTTAATTATTTGATTTTGTAAAACAAAACTTGCCATTGTTGTGGTTACATATTTGAGCCATACCAAAAATTTTCTAGAATTTTTCTAAGCCAAAACCCTAGTCTTTTCTTCCTAACTCCTTTCAGCAAAAAAAAAAGCAGAAGAAAAAAATAAAAACAAGTAAAGGAGAGAGGGGCAGGCCCAACCCTTTCCCTCTTTTCTTCCCCAGCCCAATTCCCCTAGAAGCCCAATACCCCTTCACCTCTGTTGTCTTCTTCCTCCCATCGACGTCAGCACTGGTACGATCGCAGCAGAGCCGACCGATCCCTTCCCCCTCCTCTAGGATTGCCGCCGTACAGCACCTCTTCCCTATATCTAGCCTACACCCTCTAGCCTAACCCTAGACCACAGCACCACCCTCCCTCGCCGCCGTCTCACCTCTCTCCCTCCCTTCTCTGAACCTGCAAACCCACGCCGAAAACCACCATCGGAGCCACTGCCTCCTCATCGCGGCCCCTACCTGTTCACCTCGAGGAGTGATGGGTGGCGGGAATGGAAGCGCGGTTGTCCACTGGTGCTCGCCATCCCCTCGCCCGCTGCCGGGAGGCACCGCGGTGGCCGTGCCATCGCCGGAGAAGCCGCCGTTTTTCTGCCCCGACGACCTGAACGTCTACAGCGAGCCGCCGGTGAGCAGCCACCACATCCCGTCCTCTCTCTCACTGCTTCCCTCGAGCACACTCACGCACGAGCGTCGCGGACGCAGCACAACCACCGAGCGGACCGCACCCAGGAGCAACGAACCAGCGGCCGCCGGCCATCGTGCCCTTCCCGTCGAAATTCAGAAAGCCAAGACTGAACCCAAAGTTCAGTTGTCAGTTGGTTCAGTTAACGGTCTTTACTGAAGAATAGCCCCACGCCTGTTTCCATTCTACCACGAACACAACGCAGCGCAGTTGGCAGCGCACTGCACGCCCAGCCCGGAGGGCGCGGGTTCGACCCCCCCCGGCGCAATTTTCTTTTCCTGCGCTAGTATCAGCGACCCCACCAGTCATTGGCGCCCGTGGCCACGTCAGCGCCCCGCTGGCCCCCTGGCCCACGGGCAGTGACCAGTGTGCAACCCAGTGCGGTAACAGAATAATTAAAAGCGAATCTGTTTTATTTCCTATTTTTCTTTAATTGGCAGAATAAACAATAAACTTTAAAAATCAATATCTCTTAAACTATAAACCCAATAAATACAAGTTATACATGTTTTCTGTTCAAAATCAAATGATCTTTCCAATTATTCCATTTGTGTTCTGTTTTGAAAATTCCAAATGTATTTAAAATTCAAATTTGAATAATTCAAATGCAATTTGTAATAATTCATAACTAATTCATACCAATTCCAAATAGGGCAAATAAAATATGTTTTCCATACCATTTCATCTCACCTTTGCAAATATAATTTTTGTTTTCTGTTTTGAATAATTAAAATTGCCTAAACAATTTAAATCTTGTTTAATTCAATTAAAAATTGGTTAATATTGTTTAATTCATAAGTAAATAATCCAAAGTCCAATTTCAAAATGTGAAACATGTAATCCAACTAAAATTTGATGTTCTTTTCAAATATAAAATTTGTAAATTGTTTTGCACACTCTAACTTGATGAAAACAATAATTGTTGTGTGACATGTCTAAGTAACCAAAACTTTCCAAAATTAACAAACAATTTCCAAACTTGTTTTATTCTTTTCCTTTGCCTCTATCATTGTTATCTGTTGTTATTTTGTTGTTTTCCTCATGCATGCATCATGCTAACTCACCTACACCTGATGCTTAGTGGTAGAACAACTAATTCAACCATAAGGCATGGGTTTGCCATATGCAATCTTTGCATATGGAATCCATTTAAACTTGTGTATCATATCCACTAGTTTACTTTGTTGCATCTATTAACATGACATGCATCATATTTGATTGTGCACTATGCCATGATAATGATTTCTTATCTTTCTGCATTGTTTGATTGCTTCTTCCCGGATAAACGACGACGTTGAGACCGACGATACTTTCGACATCCCTTCTAAGGAGTTAGCTCAGTACCAGGCTACTGGGTTTTGCAGGCAAGTTATCACTCACATGAACCACTGTGTTCCTTTCAACATTGGTTACCGATACTTCCCGTTGTTCTTTTCTGCTAGCCTTAGTAGTAGTTGTTTCTGTTACGAACCTATCACATGAATCCTTTAACCCTGATACTGCCTCACCTCCATACCCATAACCTTTTGTTTGAGCCCGTGTCTTACTAGCATGCTTAGGTTGTTTTGCTCGAGTCTGTTACCCGTTACTTTCTGTTACTATTTCATTATGTTCTGGGGGCTCGATGTTTAATCAATCAATCATGCTAATGTTACTATTAATAATAAACTTGATGATAAGGCACCGGCAGGAGGCCCATGAGAGGTTTTGAAGCCTGCTAGTGTCGACCCTAATAGGAAAAGGGTCTTGTCTACTGATCCATGATGAGCGCACTACCCGCATTTGGGAAGCGAGTATGGGCGCCCCCCTCAACTTGACCTGATTCGCATCTCGTCCAAATCGCCTCATTTAGTTCGTGTTTTCCATTTGCCGCATGCATGTTTTTGCGAGCCCAGGCCAGGGTGGAACTTTTGTAGTCGGCATATAGGGGGACATGGTCTTAGAGTGCTATGAGGGTCCCTTTTCTTCGGGGCTTGATTAGCCGTGCGCCCAAGGTTCTTTGGGCTTGATGCGAAGAATGGTTGGTTGTGTTGAGTGCCCCGCTTGGTGGGGTGATCTCCCATCTGGCGGGCCATTCATGAGTGTACGGCCAAATTGGTGCAACCCTGCAGGGATAATCTTCTCGAGAAGCCGTGTTTTCCGCGGTTATGGATTACTTGGTGAAAGTACTGGCTAACAAGTACTCAGGAAAACTTAAACTTAATGATCAAACATGTTACACCCCATGATTAATAACTTGACTAGTAATAGGCTTATTGACACAATAATTTGAACCATCATTATTACAACTGTGTGAGTTATCCTCGGATTGCTTCTTTGGATAAGGGGCGAGATCCAGGATGGGTTTGCTTGAAGTTACCTTTCAGTTGGTTACAATCCTCGATCTTATCTCCTTTCTGTTAGCCGGAAGTGGTAGAATCTCTGTAGTTGGTTAGTGCAGCCAGTTGCAGCATCTTTTATATCCCCTCTCTTCCGTTGAACCCAAGGCATCTGTGCTTGGTGTTGACGGGTTACACCTTGGTGAATTGTGAGTCTTGCTTGCCAGTACGTTTATGTACTGACCCCTTTGGGGCTGTGGTTTCCGCAGACCTACGTTTCCGAGGATCTACATGGTGGCAACTACGTGGAGTATGACGAGACTGCTGACGAGTAGATAGCGGACCCGGGCAGGATCCGAGACTTCGTGGATGGGCTCCGTCTGTTTGTTTCCGGCCTCTTAGGCCTATTTGGTTCTTGTCTGTACTCAGACATGTTGAATGCTTCCGCTGTATTGTAACGATGTATTGTTGGGGCATGTGCCCTCTGAATGATTGTATTTGCTATCTCTGCTCTAATGAGAGCCATTTGCAACTTATTTCAATCTTTTGTGTCTTAGAGATCTGTTGTGATATCACTTGTTAAACGCCGTTGACGTACCATGTGTGTATGGTTTGAAGTACGTCGACGGAAGTGCCTTTGATCTCTAGTGGATAGTTTACATCGACGATGGAATAGCAGGGCTTGTGTTGTCGCGCATAAGCGCAGGCCTACCAGGAAGCTGGGACGTGGGAGCAGGTATGCCCCATAATCCAAGCATCTGCTATCCAGTTCGTACGGTGAGTATCCCCTAGAAGTCAGGGTGCGACATGGGTCACTCCCGAGCCATGGTATGTGGTGGTTGTCACCTGAGGGTACACTTGTGATTTGCCACCCAGGAATAAAGACATCTGTAGGTCTTCAATGTATAGTTAGATTCTAGTGCAACCTTGAGGTAATATGGGTTCTGCCAAGATTAAGTAAGTTGTGGGGGGTCATCCTGTTGTATGACATTGGGTGGTAGAATTTTAGGAGCAACGAGTCATGCTGGTATGGTTGAATCCCTCTTCCCAAAGATCTTGTCTCATTCTTCTCTCGGGGAGGATGAGTCTCAAGGTGAAAGTGCACAACCTCTGCGGAGTTAAAAATTAAGATTTTAGCCGTGTCCCCGGTTATCGGAAATTTGGGAAAACTAGACAGGGTTGGTGCTGAAGGAGCTCATCATCTTTTCTGAATGAATTAAAACATGGTAGAAACATTTTTCCTAGAGCACATGGTGTGTCTACCCCTGTGTGTTACCTAGTAAGTGCCTGAGTTTTACCAATCGGATCTGCAAATATTTTTATTTCATTTACAGCACAGGCAATGGGATTCTGTGGTGGAAGCAAATTTATCCCACCCGCCCTATACCCAATTGAGGAAAACTATGATACCGGATTCTGCTTAAATCGCCAAAACAGTGCTCAAATTGCCGCCTCTCCGGAGATGCCTGCAATCAGATCTCACTTTATTGGCATGGTGCAATCCAAGGTCGCAGATAACACGGAAGAAACTAATACCGTGGAAGAAGCAGAAAAGGATCATCCCATAGAACAAGCGGAAGATCCAACACCCGTTAGTGAAACGACGAACTCAGAAGCCGACTCCGTCCTAGGTGCCATAGAAGCAAGATTGGAGTCAGAACAGGAATCTGAAGACATAGATTCCAAAGATGAAGATGAAGACGCTTTCGATAGAAAGGTTAAAGCTATGCAGGGAAGCTTTCATGAAGTCCTTATGGCAAAACCGACGGAAAACCCGGATGCCGAAGATAATGAAGACCCCAAAACATCTCCGCTAGAAGAGGAAAGAGAGGATGGTGGAACCAGTCCAACGTACCCCGATGTCAAAGAATTGACAGAGGAAGAACCTGGCAAGAAACCTCCCTATTCCAGAAACAAAAAGAAGACTGCCAAGAAAATCCAATATAAACTACAGAAGAACAAGTTGGCGGATATTGCCAACCAAAACCTAGAAGTAGGAGGAGGAAGCGCAGTCAAACCTACGGAGAAGAAAAAGAAAGAAGTCCCCGTTCTACAAATGTCACAACAGGACGAAATTGATCTAATACAATCCCCAGTGGGACGAGACGAACCCCCGGAAGTGCTGGAAGCCAGGAGACAAGCTATACAAAGGCAACAACAACATCTATTTCGTACTCGGGAAAACCTCATGAAAACCCAGGCTGACATTAAGTTGCAGCAGGAGGAGATAGAGGAATACGAAAGAAGGAATAGATCTGGCATTAAACCTACGCGGTTACCCGGAATTGCAAAACTGGATGAACTGCCAGCAAGAAGAAGGTTCAAAACCCTTCTTTGCAAAGGCAGGTTAACGACACAAATGCTAAGGGCGAACACATATACAAAATCGCAGCCGAAAACGCGAAAGCTGCATTCGCCATCCTTAACGATAATATGTACTCCAATGACGAAAAACTTTAGGGAGTGTATGCTTTCCTAGGAAAGGCATTACAATAGCAACAACGAGGACATGCAAGATCGGGAAGTTGCACGATGAATCGGCCCTATCCAAAACTGCAACATGCGTGGCTGGAGCACCTAAGCCTGGCGAACGTAGAGATTCGGGCGATTCTAAGGAAAAGAAGGGAGACCCTAGGAAGGACAGTAAAGTCCCAGATAATAAAGATGCAGCGTCTAGAACAAGATCCCATATGCCGAAAGGCAGAAATAATCCCCGTGATCACAAAGAACGAGAGGAACAAAGCCGGAAAGACGGAAAAATAATGCCGCCTCTGAGACGCCCAGCTGAGAAAACCGGAAGATATGACAATCCTCACATGCATGAGAGATCCCGTACTCCTCCTAGGAACAAAGAAAGGCCAAGGAGTAGAACTCTGCCTTATTTCAAAGGACACGACAACGAAAGAAGCAGGAATAATCCCGGAAGAGCGCATTCGCACAACAATGGCCCAGAAAGGAGCAGATCCCCTTCTGTCCATTCGGCCGACATATATTCTTCTCACGCCGATAAGGCGGAAAGAGACGATCTATACTTTGGAACTAAGTGCTTCACTGACAGGAACCGAAGAACCAGTCTACATTCTGGCTTCGCCAAAGTTGGTCAAACTTATCAAAAGTATACCGGAAGCACTAACCCGGATACATGGCTTTCAGATTACTATACTGCCGTCCAGATTAACAAAGGGAAAGATTTGGAGGCTGTGAAGTTTCTTCCCCTGATGTTATTGGACGGAGCCAGAGATTGGATCAATGGGTTACCGTCAAGGAAAGTGGACAACTGGGAAGACATGGCGAAAGTATTCGCTTAACACTTTCGGGGCACGTACAAACGTCCTAAGAGTATAAACCAGCTGAACCGTTGTGTCCAATACGAGGATGAGTCGTATGTCAACTTTATCTCCAGATGGAGAGCAATGAAGAATAGTTGCTTGGGAGTAACTAATGTAGAGGCAATGCATGCTTTCATCAACATCCTGAAACACGGCTTCGTACCGTTCAGGGTTTGTTCGAACGAGCACAAAGATCTTGTATCTATGCTTACCACCGCCAATGAGTACGCAGAGGCTGAAGATGATATGAGAGCAAGAGCTGGAAATGTTGATGCTTTGGCTCAGGCCAAAAAGACACCTCGCTCTGAAAATAAGGCTACTCCAGAAGCACAACCAAAACCCAAAGAAGTAAACTTATCCTTTGGAAAGGATAATGGCAGCAAATGGAACATAAGAATCACATAGCCAATCTCCTATTCTAAAGAAGATTGGGAAAAGATAAAGTCGAAAAACTGTGTCCACCATTCGCAATATGGGAAGCCCACTCATACATATACGCAGTGCCGCCTCAACAAACACATGAAGGGCGCTGCAGGATCCGGGAATAAGGGAAAGAATTCCAAGAGGAAATTAAACAAGCAAAAGCCAGAAGCTGAAAAAGAAGAAAGTGAATCGGACACTGATGATAAAATCCAGGAACAGCAGCAGAAGGGTGAGCCAAAATTCCCGAGAGTTGAACGAGAATGTAACCGAAATTTCCTGGCAACTCCCTCAACGAAACATGCGAAAAGAACACTTCGAGAAATCTATGCGGTTGTGCCTCCAACACCAAAGTACTTGAAGTATTCAAATACGCCAGCAACCTGGCATCAGTCAGACCATCCCGGAAATATCCCAGAACCCGGCACGCACGCTTCGGTCGTAAGCCCTAATGTTCAAAACACTAGGCTCAAAAGAGTGCTGATGGATGGAGGATCTAGTATCAACATCATGTACTTGAGTACATAGAAGCAGCTACACATTTCCGAGACCCAGCTTAGGCATAGTAACATATGTTTTCATGGTATTGTTCCTGGCAGACAAGCACAAACCTTAGGAGAAATTTCCCTAAATGTGACCTTTGGAACAAGAGAACACTTCTGCCCGGAAAAGATCTCATTAGAGGTGGTGTCGTTCGAGAGTGTTTATCACGCAATACTCGGACGTCCGACTTTCGCCAAATTCATGGCAAGATCATGTTATATTTATAACAAGCTGAAGATGCCAGGGCCAACAGGAGGAGTAATCACCGTAACTGGGGACTACAAATTGGCGAACGAGCTGGATAAAGGAAATGCCCTTTGCGCCGAACATGTGATCCGGAAGGAATAATTAAAGGAGCTAGCTAAAGAAGTTTCACCGACGGAAATGCCGTCAGGAAAAGAAAGCCGAAAGCCGACAGACAGTTTCAATGCCTTGGAGAATACAAGACATGTTATCCTAGATCCCAAAGATCCGACAAAGTTTGTCGTAGTGGGGACTGAGATGACTGACAAATAGGAAAGCACGCTCATCAAGTTCCTTCGTGAGAACTTGGACATTTTTGTCTGGTGTCCTGCAGATATGCCAGGTGTGCCCAGGGAACTTGCTGAGCACCAAATCAAAGTAATCTCAGGAGCAAAACCCGTCAAACAAGGTCTACGTCATTTCGACGGAAGAAGACGGAAGACTATAGGCAAGGAAATTATCCGGCTTTTAGCTGCGGAATTTATCCGGGAGGTTATACATACTGATTGGTCTGCGAACCCAGTATTAGTCCCAAAGAAAGACAATATCATACTTAGGAAGTGTATCGATTACACCGTCCTGAAGAAATTGTGTCCAAAGGATAGGTTCGCGTTACCGTGAATCGATCAAATAATAGATGCCACTGCTGGCTCTTAGCTTGAATGCTTTTTGGATGTTTATTCCGGGTATCATCAAATACGTATGAAGGAGGAAGATCAAACAAAAACTTCCTTCATAACCCCGTATGGAACATACTATTACATAACCATGCCTTTTGGCTTGAAGAACGCCGGCGCAACTTACTAGCGTTGCATGCAAAGATGCTTGCATAGTCAAATCGGCAAAAATTTCCATGTTTACGTGGATGACATTTTCGCGGTTTCCAAGGAAAAAGATACACTCCTTGAAGATCTAAGAGGAACCTTCGAAAATTTGCGCAGTTATAAGATGAAGTTGAATCCATTAAAGTGCGTATTAGGGGCTCCCTCAGGAAAGCTTCTCGGTTTTATCGTTTCTCACACAGGAATAGAAGTAAACTCGGAAAAGATCAAGGCAGTCTTGAACATCACAAGGCCTACGTGCCTAAAAGATGTCCAAAGGCTGACGGGCTCTACAGCAGTTGTTAGCAGGTTTATAAGCCGGCTAGGTGACAAAGCTCTGCCATTATACAAACTGTTGAAGAAATCCGACAAATTTAATGGACAGAAGAAGCAGACAAAGCATTAACCCAGCTGAAAGAAACCTTGATGAAAGCTCCGATTTTGGCATCCCCAAAAGACAAAGAACCCATGTTACTGAATCTAACAGCAACAAATAGGGTTATTAGTGCAGTGCTAATCATGGAAAGACGGACAGACGAACACAGTATACCAGATCAACATCCGGTGTATTACGTCAGCGAGGTGTTCTCCGAATCGAAACAAAGGTACTCACATTATCAAAAACTAGCATATGGCTTGTTTTTTGTATCTCGAAAACTCCGTCATTATTTCCAAGGACATTTCATAACAGTGGTAAGCAAAGAACCACTAGGGGATATTATAAACAATACAGACGCAACAGGCCGAGTCGCCAAATGGGGCATTCAGCTCGCTACGTTCGACATTAAGTACCAACCCCGGACGGCAATTAAATCCCTGGTGTTGGCAGATTTTGTCGCTGATTGGACAGAAGCAACGGAAAACACACCAATGCCGGAGTCGGAATATTGGATCATGCATTTTGACGGATCCAAAATGAAAGAAGGCGCTGGAGCTGGGGTAGTGCTTAAATCTCGAAAAGGTAACATAATGGAATACTTATTACAAATACACTTTAACGCCAGCAACAAGGTGGCAGAATACAAAGCTTTTCTTCATGGCTTGCATATTGCAAATGAGATAGGCGTTAATCATATAATTTGTTATGGTGACTCGGATTTGGTGCAGGATCAGCTAAACCAAACATGGGATGCCAAAAGACCCATTATGGCCAATTATCGGAGAACTGTCGACGAGTTTGCCATCTGCTTCCTAGGATTTGAAGTACTTCACATCAAAAGGGAAGATACGCATTAGCCTGCATGGGCTCGGAAAGAGTGAAAACCCTACCACCTGGTGTGTTTGTCCAACATTTGCATGAACCATCAATCAAAGGCGGATATGTTGATAATCCTCTCGTTTCCGAGTCAATAGAAGTTCTGCTTGTTAACCCGGATTGGACAATTCCATACTTAAACGTCTTCGTTGATCAGAAGTTCCCGGATGGAGCAGACGAAGTCTTGCAAAGGCTGATACATCGCTGATGCAAAGGATACACGGTAATCAACAGTTTCCTGTATAAACGCAGTACTATCGGAATTTTTCAGCGATGTATTTCGCCAGAAGAAGGAAGATAAATTCTTCAGGAAATCCATGTAGGATATTGCAGACATCATGCTCAATAAAAAAGCATAGTGAAAAAAGCATTCCGTGCAGAGTTTTTCTGGCTCACAGCCAAGGCAGATGCGGAGCACATAGTAACCACATGGGCCGGATGTCAGTACTACGCCAAGCAGACGACTATGCCAGCTCAAGCACTAAAAACTATCCCCATAACATGCCCATTTGCGGTCTAGGGGCTAGATATGATGGGACAATTCAAAACTTCAAGAGGCGGACTTACACATCTACTAGTCGCAGTAGATAAGTACACCAAGTGGGTGGAGGCAAAATCCATCAAAAAACTTGACGTTGTGACTGCCAGGAATTTCATCATCGACATAGTCATGATATACGGCACCCCACACAGCATAATCACGGATAACGGGACAAATTTCTCTATTGGGGAGTTGGCAAAATATTCCCGACAAACGGGAATTCGCCTAGATCTTGCATCTGTGGCACACCCACAATCCAATAGACAGGTTGAATGAATGAATAGTTCTATCCTGCAGGGAATATGCCCAAGACTCGAATCTCCTCTTCAGAGAGCAGCTGGAGCATGGGTAGAAGAATTACCTTCTGTGCTTTGGAGTATTCGAACGACGCCAAATAGATCATCAGGCCAAACGCCGTTTTTCTTGGTTTATGGTGCACAAGAAGTGCTTTCCACGGACATGCTCCATGATACCCCAAGAGTGCTAGCATACGAAGACTCGGATGCCGAAAACGCACGACAGGATGCCGTAGAAGAAGAATGAGAGCTTGTGCTACAAAGATCCGCCATGTATTAGCAAGGATTATGACGTTACCATAGTTGGAAAATCAAACACCGTTCTTTCAAAGAAGGTGACTTGGTGCAAAGATTGGTGCAGGAAAGGATGCACAAATTAGCCCCAGATTGGGAGGGACCATTTATCTTCAGCAAGGCTATGAAAAATGGATCTTATTAACTTATAGATATTCGAGATACTGAAGATGATCCTAAAAATCCGAATTGCAAGAGAAAGAGAAAGATAGATGTAGAACTGGGAGAGACAAAGAGACCCTGGAGCAGCCAGCAGTTACGTCCCTTTTACACTTAGTTCAAATAATATGTAAACATCTTTGAGATCATGAAATAAAGTTGTGAGAATTCATACATTTTTTGTTTGTCTTGTTATTATTGTTCAAAGCATAGTTCCACCATATTTATTTCCCAATGATCTTTCAAATTGCTTCAATGTTAACCCGAATTTTGCCTGCATGCTCGGAGCTAAAAAACTGAATTCTTTTCTATCCTAAGGAGGCTTAAGGAAACTCAGATTGTGCCTACGTGCCTGAGTTTCATACTTTTTCAAAATTCCTTACTTTTTCCTAGGTATTATCTGATTGTTTGTGTGTTGGGTCACTGGAATTAGTAAGTAAAAATGCCTAAGTACAATCCATGATTCCGAGTTTTGACTGATAGGCTTGAACCCACTCACTTGGTATGAAAATTCACTACTATTGAGCCATTTCAACACTAAGGACAGTTAAAACATATAAACCAGAGAACTTAGAAGGAAAAGGAATTATAACCTAGAAAAACTTGCAAACACCTTAAATTTTACTGCAAAATGGGGATTACTTGTTTATACAAAAGATAGATACCTTTACAATTGACATTACATTAGAAGAATAGTAATGTTCTATTCGTTCTTGCACAACTACTCAGGAATTAGGCGGCCTCTTCAGACTCCGAGTCCTCATCGCTTTCACTGGGGTTCTTAGGAGTTACCGGAATCTCTTCCTCCAGGTAGAAGGTCGAGATTGACACCATTTGAGCTATCTTTGTGGCATGCCCCTTGACAGACTCAAAAATGTCGGTTCTCTGCGTTTCCGTGTATCCTTGAGGGATACTGGTCGCGACACGCAGGATTTTACGGTGGTATAGTGCATACGCATCAGCCCAAGGGCCATACGTGCACCACCACAAGCAGCAGAGCCGAACCAGGACTCTTTCTGGTTCGACACCTCTTCAATTGCCTCCGGAAGCTTGCTAACTTCTGAGACATCTTCAGCTTTGTCGGGAATATACTTGTTCACAAGCAAAATCCCCGCAGTCTTCAAGGCGGAGAAGATCTTCCCGAAAGCCCGGATTCTGTCAATCCGGGTAAGCAAGGGGTTCCCTTCTGTTCAAAATAACAAGGAAAAGTTAGAAAATTGCAGAAGGAGAAAAAGAAGCATACTTTCAAAAGTATAAGGAAAAAACTCGGTAAAAGAAGTTAAAGTTACCAAGAATCCTGTCCATCTCAACGCCTTCTTCAAGGCGTTTGTTGAGAGAATTCTCCAAGTCCCGGATGGTCGCTGCATCTTTCTCAGCTTGAGAAGAAGCGCGACACTCGGCAATTCCAACAGCCAGTTGGCTGGCCTCCAAGTCTCTCTGAAGCTTTACAGTCATCTTGTAAAGCTCCGAGTTTTCCTTGCGGAGGTTCTCGCCCTTGCCAGCATCTTCAGCAATTTTTTGGCTTTCACCAAAGAGGCTGAAAAGAATGAAAAATGAAGAGTTTGAAACTCGGAAAATGACTTAGAAAAAATTCATCAAACAGAAGTGCAAATAGAAAAAATATTTACGTGCTGATTCCTTCAGCTGTTGCTGAACAGAGGCCAACTCCGAGTCCTTTTCATTAGGAATGCCAAGGAGAGATTTAACCTGCTTGTTCTTAGTGGTAAGCTTGTTCAAATCTTCCATGTTTATGGTCTCGACAGTTTTCTAAAACATAGCTAAAGGAAAAATTGCTTAGTAAAAAAAATAAGCAGGCAAAAAAGAAAAGCATTGAGCTAAAAAGAGAAAAAATATTTTCGACTTAAAACTTAAGGGCTAGAGGTGTTTACCTGGCTCATCCTTTGCAAGCCTGCAATGTTCTCGGAAAATTCCTTAGCATATTATGCAAAGGTTATTCCCATATCGTGGATTCTGTCTTGTATGACCTGGCGAGGCAAGAAGACGTAATTATTGCTCACAATAAGACCGCCTTGTGGCCAAGGACGGATTAAGGGAGCACGAATAAAGTGTTTTTTCGCCCACGGATGAATATGTCCATGTTTGTCAAAACAGTCCTCTTGTTTTACCTTAAAATCGTTGCCAAAGTTTGGGATGGGCTCTTCCTTGGGAACATTGGAAGGCCCAGCCTCTTCCGGCGCCGCCCTTTCCCTCTCATCCGACTTGGATGCAATGGGCTGGCCGGACTGCAGGGGATATTCTCCTTCCCCGACAGCCGATTTCTCCTCCCTAGCCGCTGTTGGAGTATCTGGCGCAGCACGAGAGATGGCTTCAATCCTCTGTGTGCAGCAGCTTTTTGCTTCTTCTGATCTTTTCCCTTCAAAGTGGTAGGGGAAAGTCTAGAAAAGAAAAGAGAAGAAAAAAATCCGAGAATTTAAGATTCCGAGAAACAACATCATACATGCAATAAAAAGCACACGAATGAAAAACCCGGGTTTTTACCTAGAAGTAGCAACGGCAACGCCATCAAGGTGATGACATCCAGGGTGACGGATGGCTTCTTGCGCTTCCGTCCTCTAGATTTGAAGTTAGCACGAAGTGCATCCAACTCCTCATCGGTGGCAAGGTCAGCTTCAGGAAGTTCCAGAAGCTGACAAACCAAGCAAAGTCCGGGTTAGTATCTAGAAAATATCCGAGAAAAAAGAAGAAAAGAAGATTCAAGAAACTTCCCAAAAAAGACAGATTCATACCTTTGGAGCGGGGTTTCCAGCGTGATACATTTGCCATCTCTCCTCGTATTGATCACGAGTAGAAACAAGGTTGTTCACATGCTTCTTGAAATCTTTCTTCGACAAGGCTTTATTCATCGCCCTCATCGCATTGTTCGGGCCCGTGTATTCACACATAAGCCGTTTTCCGTGATAAGCCAAGGGCTGGATCCGCCTTCCGAACCAGCAAAGTATTATATCCATGCCGGTTAGTGGATGTGTGGATGAAACAAGTTTGGCAATTCGTCTCTTGATCCTCATCGGATCTGGAGGCAGAGTCTGGACCGCTTCCAACGCCCAGTTATCTTGGGGCGTGGCCGCAGAATTGACAAAAGGTGGAATGCCCATTTCCTTTCAAGGAAACGGGACATCCGCGTGATAAAAGAAAGAGCCCGTCCAAAATTTGATGGACTCGGATGTCTTGATTTTCGGAAACCAATCTTCCCTAAACCTACGGAGGGTAAAGGAGATAGTCCCGCATGTCAGAAGGGCGCCCTCAGAAGGGTTGCATTTAACGCCGAAACAATATTGCCAGAAATCTAGGTGGGGTTCTAACCCTAGATAACCCTCGAACAGGGTCTAGAACCCGGCTAAATATAGAATGGAGTTGGGCGGCAGATTACGTGTCTGAATTTTGTAGTGGTCTAGAATCTGGCAAAAGAAGGCGGAAGGTGGGAATCCCATACCTCGATTGATATGGGAGGCTAGGAGAACCCGCTCGCCAGGTTGCGGACACGGCTCGGTGTCGTCCTCGTTCACCCGCCATTTGTCTTTTACCACAAACCCCTCCTTCTCCAATGTCGATAGAAGGTAAGGAACCACGTTACAGTGGCTCCCATTCCCGGCATTTTCCTCCCCTTCGTCTTCACCTCCAGCTGGGAAGATTATGTGGCTGGAGTTTGTAGCGGTCTAGAATCTGGCAAAAGAAGGCGGCAGGTGGGAATCCCATACCTCGGTTGATATGGGAGGCCAGGAGAACCCGCTCGCCAGGTTGCGGAGACGGCTCGGTGTCATCCTCGTTCACCCGCCATTTATCTTTTACCACGAACCCCGCCTTCTCCAATGCCGGGAGGAGGGAAGGAACCATGTTACAGTGGCTCCAATTCCTGGAGTTTTCCTTCCCTTCGTCTTCACCTCCGGCGGCAGTGGAAGCGGCAACCTCCTCACCATCGTGTCGCGGAGGAGGAGTAGTGGATGTTGTCGACAGCGTGTTTCCGGCCACGGGAGGAAGATCCCCGCGGGCTCGCTCGCTGGCGGCCCCCTCCGGCGCGTTAGCATCAGTGCGAGGCGGGGAGTCGAGGAGGGGGTCAAGATCATTGATGATATATTTGATGTCGACGGCGGCGCTCTCCGAGTCGGAGGAACTAGGTGAATCTCTGGTTGCCATTTCTTGGCGGCGCGGTCGCGAATGGGTTCCTCCGATGATCTCTCTGGGGAAAGGCTAAGGGGCTCGGTCTCGTGATTTCTGTGTGCTCTCGAACTGGGCCTCTGGGCGCTAGGGCTCTGAGTGTGCTCGAGGAAGAAGAAGAAGAAGTAGAATAGGATCCAGAGCACCCGAGACGGCTATTTATAGCCAGATGTTCGGATATTAGCTCCAACGGCTATTTTGACCGTTGGATGCGCGACGCGTGTTACGCCCGAAATTTTCGGGAAATGAGGATACGTTTCAGGGTTTTGACTGAACCCAAACGTCTGTGCCGTCAGCAGGATTTCATTGCTGATGTCACGAGGTTCCTTCTCCGCGAAGGCTTGTGGAAGAAAAGTGGGACTTTGATAAAATCCGTGTTTTGAGTTAAAAGATTTTGGTAAAAAGAAGAATCAAGACAAAAACACCAACATTTCTCCGAAAGAATGCAAATAGACCAAGAGCGGCAGAGTGAAGTCTTAATCCTTCTTGGGGGCTACTGCCGGATATATACCGGTTAGGGGTATGTCCGGCATTGGCCTAAGAGCCGGATTACCAGGGTGGCCCGTTGGTAATGGATCATAATCCATTGGGCGGCCCAGTAAGTTGGTGCGCAGGAAGTCGGATTCTAGAAGAACCCGGACCACGACCCAAAGTGGTGCGGCTTGGAGGAGAAGACATATTCCTTACTTTCCAAGTTAGATACTTTCCGTAGTATTCTAGGTTTCCTCTCTGCAAGCCCTAATCTGACTATCTATATAAAGCCAGACGGTAGTAAAGAAACATAGAAAACAATTAGCTAGAAGCCAACTCGCCGAGAAGTCGATTCTCACCGAGTTAGAGAAACCATACTCACATTTTACTTTGTATACTTCAGGCTTCAGCCCTGATTTAGGGAGATTGCAGGAGTAGGAATGTGTCCTAGTTGCGTCGTAGAGAACCTAGGTAAACTCGATGGTCTATTTTTTCGTACTACCACGTCCCCTCGCGCTTCTACCAGTAGGCTCATGACACCCACGCCCGTTAACTCTACTACGATGTCTCGACAAAATCTCTACTCATCCATGCTAAACCAAACCAAACCCAACACCATACCCCTTACCAACCATAGTGAGTTTCTAAGTTGGAGTGCAACAACTGACTTGAAACCCAAGGATACCTTTTGAGACAACCATCCAATTGAGGAATACCAAAGATCTCAGAAATTTGTTTCTTCTGTGTGAAGGAACAATCACATCCATGATCAAACCACCACCATCCTAAGGAGCAACAAGTTTATCAACCAGTGATAAGGAACATATGGAGTCTGATTCAAAGGAGCTAAGTTTTTTGAAAGCTAGCTACACTATGAGAAGAGCATATGAAGAAGATGCAACTATACAACTAGAGGTGCAAAGAGTTTACGCAACCCCACTAGATGGAGAAACGATAGATTAGTTCAGGTTTGTCTTACAGGTGGAAAACTATCTGTTAGAAAACTAAGGTGACCTAGAGTTATCATACGAGATTTACCATACCAAATACATATTAATTATTTGAGTGCGATGTGGAGTAGCTACCATGACGACTACTCATTTCATTTGCTTTGTTACGAGGAATGATAAATATAGAGTGACATACCTATTAGAGAGGCGACAACGTTAAACCTAAACCATAGAACAGTAAGATGTAATAATATCCCTATGTTAAGCAAGTGATACTCATGTCCCACTTTTGTTTTCAATTGCATTAGTGTTTTCAGTAGTATGCATCATAGGTAATTTTATTAGTTTCCAAGTACATGTATGCTCAGAACACCTAGTAGTGTGTAGCCAACCTAAAACCCCTGCTAGGTACTAGTTTAGCTATACTAGAATAATATCACAACTGTTGCTGTTACTTGTTAGGTCGTGTGTAATAGCCCAATTTTTGGAAGAAAGGAAAAACTTGTTTTCAATAACCCAAAAATTACGGCCAACAAAAACTTTTTAATATGTTTGACTAATGCTTGTGTTTCTTTTCTATTTGTTTGTTGATTGTGTTTTTGTTTGGCTTTGTTAACAACTACCATTAAAAGAAATGATCATAGCTTTCTTAAAGACACAACCCTTGTGATCAAGTCATGACAAGAAAGCTTATCATCTTTATCCATCACACTCTTTTGGCAAAAACCTCTTTGAAAATGTTTTGATTTTAGAAGAAGCCCAAAGACCAAGTTTTGAGAAAACAAAAGATAATTTCCAAAACTGTATGAAAAAGTATTTTGGATATAATCATCTCCAACCTATTTTCAACCAAGATGTTTTTGCAAGTATTTTAAAAACTCCTTCCCACTTCCTTCTTTTGCAAAAACTATAAGAAGGGACTACGTTACCCCTGGGTTTTTTCTTCCATTATATTATTTTGGAAATAACAAGCTTTGAGCTAAAACTTTTTACAAACTCCTCTTGTCATGCTGTGGCTTGATCACTACCTCTATTAAACACATGAGAAAACATCCCGAAAATTAATTTGAAGAACTCAGTAGTTTGAGTGATCTTGTGTGTCTTGTTATTTTATCTGTATTGTTGTATTTATTTTTGTTTGTTGATTAATGTGTGTTGTTTTAATAAAATAAAACCTATTAATAACAATATCAAGCATCAATATCATATTCCATCACATGCCCATATCATCTTCTGTTCCCCTAAAGA
Organism: Alopecurus myosuroides; assembly: GCA_028641055.1. Classification (NCBI taxonomy): domain Eukaryota; kingdom Viridiplantae; phylum Streptophyta; class Magnoliopsida; order Poales; family Poaceae; genus Alopecurus; species Alopecurus myosuroides. Next base: position 366,893,425 of record CM054057.1, on the reverse strand, counting down.
CTTCAAACTTTGGAGACATGCCTTTATGTCTAATTTTTTTCTATTCACCAATGTACCTTCATAAATATCTTTGTCTATATATATTCTATGAATACAAGTTGTTATTTTGTATATTGAAACCTCTTTTGTATCATCTATCAAAGTCCTTTAGAAGGGATCCCTAAATATTCATCATATCCCTGTTATCTTGATGCACTTTCTCTGTGATACTCAAAATCACTCCTTATTGTTTTCAAGCCAAATCAACCTACCCTTGTCATCTTCATGACTTATATATCACCTCCATATGGTCCATTTATTTTCCAATGGCCATTTAATCATTCTTCTCCCAAGGTTTTTATCCTATTAAATAAACCCATGTTTTCACCCTTTTTCCACTTGGTGCCTCAAATCTTTTCAAAAGAGTTTCTTATTAAAAATAACTTTTGGGACCTATATTATATAATATCTCTTACCAACTCAAAAATATTTGTTTTAAAAGCATTTTACTATTTATTATTTTCCATTTTCCAAAAGGCCAGAAATGGACTTTTAAATAATTTATGAAGAAAAGTATTTCCTAAAATCTTCGAAAAATTACCCAACATGCCTATGGTCATGTGGGACTAAATTATACAAAAACATTTGCTAGTTGTGCTGCAAATTTTGGAGAAAACATTTCAAAACTGTTTCTGCCATTTTTGAATTCCCAAAATTTGGTGAAAGAAAAGTTTTCAGAAAAGCTTGAGACCACCACCCCTAGACTCCATTTTTCATCCTCTATCCAATGGACATGATTTTTCACCTATGTTACATTCAACATTATGGTGAAAACAAGAAAAAACCACTTCTGTTATTCCTGGACACTGTTGAGAGCATGCTTGTTCTGGTCCTCCCTCTCTCTCTCCCTTCCTCTCTCCTGCACCTGGGCATTGGATTTTAGTCCCTCAACACCCTAGACATGGTCTACCTCCTCCTTTCTTTTCCTATCATAGCCACCAACAAATGGACAAGGGAGTGATCACCACCCATTTCTCTCTTCCACCACCACAGTGCTCCACTTGAGAAACCCTTGCGCCAGAAGCCTCCTATAGCCTCCCGTGAGTCCCTGGCGAGAGCCCTCCCTTTCTCCTTGTCTCTTTCCCCCTCGGCCATGATCTGGCCATGGCGTCCAGAGCACCCTCGCCACGTCGCTCGCGTTCTAACACCTGGGAAGCATGCTGATCCTCGTGTCCTCGTCACTCAACTCCACGAGCCTCCCAGGAACACACCAGTGCCTCCCATTCCTCTCCTCGCGCTCTCTTTCCTCCTCTGATACCCGTCGAACACCTGCGACTCCGCACAAGTCCACCCATCTCCTTCTCTCCGTGTTCCCTCTTGAGCTCTCTACTCTCTTGCTCTACGATCAATTGTCACGCTATACCCACGAGACAACGATATAACCTTCCTTGATGCCCCCAAACGAGCCGCCATGACCGCCGTATAAGCATGCGCACGAGCTCCGACGCCGTGCGAGTGCAAGACACCTCTGTGCTCCTGAGGATGTCTCCCTGGCTCCTCTATCATTCAATCGAACCCCTAGCCGAAAAACCCTCTCCCTAACACGGTTGTTCGCCGGAATCGGCCGTCGACCGCCGCGGGTAACCTCCTCGTCGAACCATCGATTGAGGGCCTCCCAAGCCCTCCCAATCCTTCCCTTGGGTTCCTCCTAACTCTAATCGTACTTTGCCCCTCTCTATTCTAGGAGTTTTCCTTTGCAGGGTCACCGCCGTCTCCGACCCCGCTCGGCCGCCGTTGAGCCAAGGGAGCCCTGGCGCAGAGGCTTTCCTCGCGTGCGCCACTAGGGGCATCTGGTTCGCGGCGTCGTCCGGATCGTTTTGGTGCAAGCTGCGTTTCCGGGGCAGGTCCGTAGCCACCTACGGCGAGACTCCGGCGACTGCTCCGCCGCTCTTCCTTTTTCGTCGCCAGGATTTGGTCGCCGCCGGCGCGAAACACCACGGTTGGATCTCATCCATCAGATCCGTATCTAACGGATGTTTTTGAACCCGGGAGTGTTTGATCTCTGCCGTCGATCTGCGATCTGACGGTCGCGTACCGTTTCGGAAGCGCGCGCTGGCCAGCGGGCCGGCCTGCCTCGCGCGGCCCATCCAACGCGCAGATCTGGCCTACTCCATCTCTACAGGTTGTTTTTTTTTTCCTTTTTCCCTGCAGATCCAGATCTGATACTTTGCTTTAATTCGAAATGAAATTGTTTATAAGAAAATCTTGCCAAACTTAAAATTACAGTACTAGATATACTAATTCTTAACCATCTACAACTTGTAGATCTGGATTTTGTGGTATATTTTAGGAGAAATAAAATAAATGGCAGAGGCACTCATTAACACCATTTCTTTAATAACTTGGGTTTTAAGTATCCAAATCATGCAAACTCAACTGTTCTGAGTAGCCCTTGAAAATGTCTATATGTGGAAATTTACCTTGTGCTGACTTGAGTTGTGGTGTTAAAATGAAATTCATGTTAGTTTTAGGCCAGAGAGCACTTGTGTGAATTATTTTATTTTATTGGTGATGATTTTTGAAGTGAATCCAATTGTGTTGGTTTTCTAGTGACTATGAGCACCTCATACTAAGTTTTCATGATTGTAGTAGTTAGAGAATAGGCTTGGTGCATTATTTAGTAAATAGTCCTTTTCTGTCTCTTATTGATACGACTTGATAAATTGTTGTGTTATCACGTTCTTGCTATAAATTTGATTCCTAGAATGTGTAGGGTATTAATACATGGTTGAGAGGTGTTTTTAGTGATTCATTATCATGATAGGATTTGGGTGTGAAAAACCATGTTTGTTATGGTTTTATTCTCATAGGGTGTTTTTCCTAGTAATAATAGGTTAAAATTATGTTATTCTTCATATTGGTACGATAAATTGAAAAAATGCTTTAGTATTGTTTTCGATATCATAGATACTGTTATTATAGCATATTACACTTGATTGAATGCTTGAGTGAGCTCTAGGTCAAATAGTCTTGCATGATAGTTTTAGATGATTTTCTGCCATAGTTGCTATTTGCATGCTTAATTTTTGAGGCATTGATTAGATTGTTATTTTGAGATTATTAGCATGTTTAGGTGTTGCTTTCTCTGTTATTTTGATGCTATCTTACAGATACATCATGTTAGAATAAATCATGTTTGATGATGTAGTATTGTTATGCATGTATGCATGTCTAAATGGCCCTTCTGCATCTCTAGTTTTGGTAGTCTTTTGCTCCATGATTATTTTCATGTATTGAGTGATGACATGATATGTTTGGTATTGATTTTTTTATGTTATTAGGTTGCTTAGATACTGGTTATATTATTTCTCCATGTTTATAAAAGCATGTGTTACTATGGGCTTGTAGTATTGCTTGTTAATATTTTTCTATGCATGTGTATGTGTTCCTAAATTTTTGTTGTTGTTATTTTTCTCATCCTCATGAATGACCAGAGAGTCATTTAACCTTATTTGAGCATGATATGAGAGTGGCACACCCACTGGACTCATGCCATTTTGGTTGAGGGTCGATACCATCAATTCTAGTGTTATTCGTATGTATTGTCTGTGCCTGTTTTGCTTGATGGTGTGCACCCTAGTACCATTGTTTGTGAGTGTAATTGTTTGATGAAATGCTTGTTGTATGTGTACTTTTTGAGAACTGATTGCCTTTGTTTGTTTCTGATTGGGTGTTTTCCTTTTTGTGTTTACGATCTTAGATAACGAAGACGGTATTATTTCCCGGAGAGGTTTTCATTGCAACTCTTGTTTATTTCAAGAGCAAGACCAAGACCAGTGCCAAGGCAAGCCATTCTAAATGCTTGTTGTTGTTTTAATTATCAATATCTATCATGCATGTTTTACTTCTGAAGTTTTACAAAAGTTGATTAAAAAAAACTATTTCCTCAAGTGGACTACACACCACTATCTATTTTATGCATCTATTATGCTATATCCACTATATAATCTTGGTGTTACCAAGCCCTTTAGACATTTTAGTATCATAACTTAACCAACTTAAGTCCCCTAGTGGACATTTTAATTTGATGTTTTTGGAAAGCAAAAGCTTGGAAAAACCCCGAGGAAAGGTGGGACCTTGTCCGAGGGAGGTTTGTGAAGAAGGAAATGTTTTTGACTTGTTTTCCAAAAATGACACATAACCTAATATTCGCCGGACAACCAAGCCGTGCTTCCACACTACCCCAATATGGGAACGGGGTCTAGCTAATTGCTTGTCGGTGTTAGTCCGTGTCTACCTCAAAGTGCTATAGGGGTTAGAGTCCCCCGAACCGAATTGTCGGCGGGAGGGAGAAACGGGACATTCACAGTGTGGGATTAAGTTCACTACCGGTTGCAGCAATTGGGTCTCCTGCCTTGGCGGTGTGTTGTCAGGGGAAACCGAATCGATACGGCTGACTCACTTGGTGCCGGGGAGAACAAACCTAGTTGAAGAGGTAGTCATTTAATAGCACTCACATAGTGGATGGTTAGGACCAGTTATCCGATGTTTGCATACTGTCTCGGACAGTCCATGGTTGTTCACGGCGGATGTACTGGATCTTGTGGATTGTGTACACCTCTGCAGAGTAAAACTATTCAGAATAGCCGCGTCCTCGGATATGGACAGTTGAATGTCCATGTAGCTAGTATTGTGTCAATGTTTTCGAAAAGATGGAAAAGTGTTTTGGAAATTGTACCTGGGAGTTACGTTGAAAGGGAATGATTGTACCTCTGAGGTACCGGATAAATGATGATCTTAAAGATGTGTTTTTCCAAGAAGTTTTGCAAAGAGAAATGTTTTCTTTATTTAGAATGCTTTATCAAAACCTTGTGGACATGCTATATCTGCAAAAGAAATGAAATATCTTTTGAAGTATCTTCTTCAACAAAGAAAAATAAAACCTGTGCAACTATGATGAGTCTTAAATTCATCATAGCTAGTTGAACCCTCATTAAAGCCTTCCTACCACCTATATATATGCATACTTGCATGTTTAGCTTTCGTTTGGGGTGTCTTGCGGAGTACATTCAAACGTAATCACATTGGTTTCGTCCCTGGCTATTGTCTTAGCCAGACTTTGAGCAGAAACCCGGAGAACCTGAAGAAGATGGTGTCGCTGACGGCTATTCGAACTAGGAACGTCTCCGAGTCAATAGCCTATAGGTAGTCAAGGCGTAACTTGGGTTTTACCACGAGTATGTTTTGTAGACTTCCGCTGTGTTTTAGTGTGTGTTCATGCCCTGCGTGGCAGTTGTTTTCAACTGAGTCATGTGACCAGTTGTGTAAGTCGTGTATTCGTGTAGTGGATGTTGTAATCTACAATGCCAACTCGAGTATGTTGTTCACGACTAACTGATCATGGGATCGTGAATGTATGCATACTGGGGGTCTCAGACTGTTAGTCTGGGGTCCCCATAGAGTTGGTATCAGAGCCATCCTGACTTTAGGATACCTTAGTTTAGCATGGACGTCAGATAGGAAATAAAAATATTTTGGTAAAAACTATATTACGACCTAAAATATTTTTTATCTAAGCAACCCTAAACTTGGTTTCCATTTTTCTCATTTCTCGAAAAATTATTGCCTGGTTTATAAAGCAGAAGTTTTGAAGAAATAACATAGCAAATAGTAAACACATCCTTTTGTCCTTTGTTTTCATGGCTCAAAATATTTTGTAAATAAATAAACATGAGTTTATAAAACTCTGGTTTTCATTTAAGAGTCCACCAAAAAGTTTTTCTCTGTTATCTTTCTATTAAAAATCACGTACTTGGCGATGTCCCGAGAAGACCTTAGTAGTTAGCAACCCGAAGATAAAGAAGCTTCCTTCCGAAGACCCCAACATCATGGTGATTTCTATGCAAATACCGAAGACTCTGCCTTGTATCCAAATCTACGAAGATGAATAACGACATGAAGAATTCAATAGACAATAAGCCTTGATCGACCCAGCCCCATAGGATTTGATAGGTTTCGCTGAGTTGTTTTACTTGAGCTACCCGTTCTTCAACGGTAATAGACGTTTGCTGGTACTAAAGGTACCTTGTTTGTCCTTTGACTATGTGCTAATTGTGTGGTTTACCCTTGCGTAATGTTTTTACCTGTTCCCTTGTTGTGTGTGTTTTTAAAATTATTTTCATGTGTGTCTCACAAGCTCGTCTTTTCGGCAAAACAAAGTCACCACACTTTTACCTCTTGCTTTGTTCCTGATTGTTTGCAAAAATCCTTTTTGGCCATGCCAGCCTTAGTTACATTTTTGGTATCTCTTCAAAAGTATGACTTAGCAAAAGCCCTTTTCAAAAGTTTTATATCCCATTCCCTCATGAGAACTGCAAGATTGTGGAACGCTCTCTGCTTCAACCCGAGAGCTCAAGATCTCTGAAATCTTCTTAAAGACGGACAACGGACTTCATGCACCATTTTGTGCAACTACATAAAGAGCCATCAAGAAGGACGACGAATTCAGATTCGAGCCCGAGTTAAAGCGAGATGTGACTCGCAGCTCTAACACAAATTTTTACTAGTCTAACACTACTAACATAACTGTCTAATTTTATACTAACATCTAACCGAAGTTTTGCTTAAGGGACTAGCTAGTTTTCCCGAGGGAAAGCTAACTATGTGATCCTAAATCACCTTTGAAGACGCCTACAAAGCTCCATGAAGATCAAGACCCAACAAATTCTTCCACGACCTGCCGTCACCACCAAGCAAAAATGAGATATAGACGAAGATAATTCCCGACAACCTACGAAGACCAATCAAAGGGGGGAAGCATCCGCACTTCAACACGGTCGACCACTCAAGAAGCCAAGAAGCATGTAGGAGTTTCTAACAGCTTTCATAGAAATAATCGGAGAGAGTAAAGTTTACGGACCTGACGCCGTGTGAGACTCGATTGTTGTCATGGGTAACTAACCGTGAAACTCCTAAAGAAGACCAGGTCCAGACAACGACAGAAGGTCTACGAAGCCGCAAAATGAAGACCCTTCAATAGCTTGTGTCGTCCACCAACATCAACAACAAGGACATGAAGTGTTAAGTGAACATATCCATCTCCTCGACAAGCAACATTTTGACAACATCAACACCTTGAGTTCTCAGAAGACCACCTCGCCAAAGGATCTTCATTTACAAAAATTGAAGAAGACCGAGACTCTTGTTTTCAGTTACACTCTTAAGTACCCACTTACGAATCTCGGGGACGAGATTCATTTTTAAGAGGGGAAGAGCTGTAACAGCCCAATTTTTGGAAGACAGGAAAAACTTGTTTTCAATAACCCAAAAATTAGGGCCAACAAAAACTTTTTAATATGTTTGACTAATGCTTGTGTTTCTTTTCTACTTGCTTGTTGATTGTGTTTTTATTTGGCTTTGTTAACAACTACCATTAAAATAAATGATCATAGCTTTCTTAAAGACACAACCCTTGTGATCAAGTCATGACAAGAAAGCTTACCATCTTTATCCATCACACTCTTTTGGGAAAAACCTCTTTGAAAATGTTTTGATTTTAGAAGAAACCCAAAGACCAAGTTTTGAGAAAACAAAAGATAATTTCCAAAACTGTATGAAAAAGTATTTTGGAGCTAATCATCTCCAACCTATTTTCAACCAAGATGTTTTTGCAAGTATTTTAAAAACTCCTTCCCACTTCCTTCTTTTGCAAAAACTATAAGAAGGGACTATGTTACCCCTGGGTTTTTTCTTCCATTATATTATTTTGGAAATAACAAACTTTGAGCTAAACCTTTTTACAAACTCCTCTTGTCATTCTATGGCTTGATCGCTACCTCTATTTAACACATGAGAAAACATCCTGGAAATTAATTTGAAGAACTCAGTAGTTTGAGTGATCTTGTGTGTCTTGTTATTTTATCTGCATTGTTGTATGATCCTATCTTGTGTTTGCTTGAATTATTTATTTTTGTTTGTTGATTAATGTGTGTTGTTTTAATAAAATAAAATCTATTAAGAACAATATCAAGCATCAATATCATATTCCATCACATGCCCATATCATCTTCTGTTCCCCTAAAGACTTCCAACTTTGGAGACATGCCTTTATGTCCAATTTTGTTCTATTCACCAATGTACCTTCATAAATATCTTTGTCTATATATATTCTATGAATCCAAGTTGTTATTTTGTATATTGAAACCTCTTTTGTATCATCCATCAAAGTCCTTTAGAAGGGATCCCTAAATATTCATCATATCCCTGTTATCTTGATGCACTTTCTCTGTGATACTCAAAATCACTCCTTATTGTTTTCAAGCCAAATCAACCTACCATTGTCATCTTCATGACTTATATATCACCTCCATATGGTCCATTTATTTTCCAATGGCCATTTAATTATTCTTCTCCCAAGGTTTTTAGCCTATTAAATAAACCCATGTTTTCACCCTTTTTCCACTTGGTGCCTCAAATCTTTTCAAAGGAGTTGCTTATTAAAAATCACTTTTGAGACCTATATTATATAATCTCTCTTACCAACTCAAAAATATTTGTTTTAAAAGCATTTTACTATTTATTATTTTCCATTTTCCAAAAGGCCAGAAATGGACTTTTAAATAATTTATGAAGAAAAGTATTTCCTAAAATCATGGAAAAATTACCAAACATGCCTATGGTCATGTAGGACTTAATTATACAAAAACATTTGCTAGTTGTGTTGAAAATTTTGGAGAAAACATTTCAAAAATGTTTCTGCCATTTTTGAATTCCCAAAATTTTGTGAAACAAAAGTTTTCAGAAAATCTTGAGACCACCACCCCTAGAATCCATTTTTCATCCTCTATCCACTGGATATGATTTTTCACCTATGTTACATTCAACATTCTGGTGAAAACAAGAAAAAACAACTTCCGTTATTCCTGGACACTATTGAGAGCATGCTTGTTCTGGTCCTCCCTCTCTCTCTCCCTTCCTCTCTCTTGCACCTGGGCATTGGATTTTAGTCCCTCAACACCCTAAACATGGTCTAGCTCCTCCTTTCTTTTCCTATCACAGCCAATAACAAATGGACAAGGGAGTGATCACCACCCATTTCTCTCTTCCACCACCACAGTGCTCCACTTGAGAAACCCTTGCGCCAGAAGCCTCCTATAGCCTCCCGTGAGTCCCTGGCGATAGCCCTCCCTTTCTCCTTGTCTCTTTCCCCCTCGGCCATGAGCTGGCCATGGCGTCCAGAGCACCCTCGCCACGTGGCTCGCGTTCCAACACCTGGGAAGCATGCCGATCCTCGTGTCCTCGTAACTCAACTCCACGATCCTCCCGGGAACACACCAGTGCCTCCCATTCCTCTCCTCACGCTCTCTTTCCTCCTCTGATACCCGTCGAACACCTGCGACTCCACACAAGTCAACCCATCTCCTTCCCTCCTTGTTCCCTCTTGAGCTCTCTACTCTCTTGCTCTAGGATCACCTTGTCATGCTATACCCACGAGACAACGATATAACCTTCCTTGATGCCCCCAAACGAGCCGCCATGACCGCCGTATGAGCATGCGCACGAGCTCCGACGCCGTGCGAGTGCAAGCCACCTATGTGCTCCTGAGGATGTCTCCCTGGCACATCTATCGGTCAATCGAACCCCTAGCCAAAAAACCCTCTCCCTAACACGGTTGTTCGCCGGAATCGGCCGCCGACCGCCGCGGGTAACCTCCTCGTCGAACCATCGATTGAGGGCCTCCCAAGCCCTCCCAATCCTTCCCCTGGGTTCCTCCTAACTCTAATCGTATTTTGCCCCTCTCTATTCCGAGAGTTTTCCTTTGCAGGGTCACCGCCGTCTCCGACCCCGCTCGGCCGCCGTTGAGCCAAGGGAGCCCTGGCGCAGAGGCTTTCCTCGCGTGCGCCACTAGGGGCATCTTGTTCGCGGCGTCATCCGGATCGTTTTGGTGCAAGCTGAGTTTCCGGGGCAGGTCCATAGCTACCTACGGCGAGACTCCGGCGACTGCTCCGCCGCTCTTCCTTTTCCGCCGCCAGGATTTGGTCGCCGCCGGCGCGAAACGCCACGGTTGAATCTCATCCATCAGATCTGTATCTAACGGATGTGTTTGAACCCGGGAGTGTTTGATCTCTGACGTCGATCCGCGATCTGACGGTCGCGTACCATTTCGGAAGCGCGCGCTGGCCAGCGGGCCGGCCTGCCTCGCGCGCCCCATCCAGCGCGCAGATCTTGCCTACTCCATCTCTGCAGGTTGTTTTTTTTTCCTTTTTCCCTGCAGATCCGGATCTAATACTTTGCTTTAATTCAAAATGAAAATGTTTATAAGCAAATCTTGCCAAACTAAAAATTACTGTGCTAGACATACTAATTCTTAACCATCTCCAACTTGTAGATCTGGATTTTGTGGTATATTTTACGAGAAATAAAATAAATGGCAGAGGCACTCATTAACACCATTTCTTTAATAACTTGGGTTTTAAGTATCCAAATCATGCATACTCAACTGCTATGAGTAGCACATGAAAATGTCTATCTGTGGAAATTTACCTTGTGCTGACTTGAGTTGTGGTGTTAAAATGGCATGCATGTTAGTTTTAGGCTAGAGAGCAATTATGTGAATTATTTAATTTTATTGGTGATGATTTTTGAAGTGAATCCAATTGTGGTTGTTTTCTAGTGACTATGAGCACCTCATACTAAGTTTTCATGATTGTAGTAGTTACAGAATAGGCTTGGTGCATTATTTAGTAAATAGTCCTTTTCTGTCTATTATTGATATGACTTGATAAATTGTTGTGTTATCATGTTCTTGTTATAAATTTGATTCCTAGAATGTGTAGGGTATTAATACATGGTTGAGAGGTGTTTTTAGTGATTCATTAGCATGATAGGATTTGGGTGTGAAAAACCATGTTTGTTATGGTTTTATTCTCATAGGGTGTTTTTCCTAGTAATAATAGGTCAAAATTATGTTATTCTTCATATTGGTATGATAAATTGAATAAATGCTTTAGTATTGTTTTCCATATCATAGATACTGTTAATACAGAATATTACACTTGATTGAATGCTTGAGTGAGCTCTAGGTAAAATAGTCTGGCATGATAGTTTTAGATGATTTTCTGCAATAGTTGCTATTTGCATGCTTAATTTTTGAGGCATTGATTAGGTTGTTATTTTGAGATTAATTACATGTTTAGGTGTTGTTTTATCTGTTATTTGGATGCTATATTACAGATACATCATGTTAGAATAAATCATGTTTGATGATCTAGTATTGTTATGCATGTATGCATGTCTAAATGGCCCTTCTGCATCTCTAGTTTTGGTAGTCTTTTGCTCCATGATTATTTTCATGTATTGAGTGATGACATGATATGTTTGGTATTGATTTTTCTATGTTATTAGGTTGCTTAGATACTGGTTATATTATTTCTCCATGTTTAGAAAAGCATGTGTTACTATGGGCTTGTAGTATTGCTTGTTAATATTTTCCTATGCATGTGTATGTGTTCCTAGATTGTTTTCTTGTTATTTTTATCATCCTCATGAATGACCAGAGAGTCATTTAACCTTATTTGAGCATGATATGAGAGTGTAACACCCACTGGACTCATGCCATTTTGGTTGAGGGTCCATACCATCAATTCTAGTGTTATTCGTGTGTATTGTTTGTGCCTGTTTTGCTTGATGGTGTGCACCCTAGTACCATTGTTTGTGAGTGTAATTGTTTGATGAAATGCTTGTTGTATGTGTACTTTTTGAGAAGTGATTGCCTTTGTTTGGTTCTGATTGGGTGTTTTCCTTTTTGTGTTTACGACGTTAGATAACGAAGACGGTATTATTTCCCGGAGAGGTTTTTATTTCAACTTTTGTTTATTTCAAGAGTAAGACCAAGACCAATGCCAAGGGAAGCCATTCTAAATTCTTGATGTTTTTTTACTTATCATTATCTATCATTCATGTTTTACTTCTGAAGTTTTACAAAAGTTGATTCAAAAAAACTATTTCCTCAAGTGGACTACACACCACTATCTATTTTATGCATCTATTATGCTATATCCACTATATAATCTTGGTGTTACAAAGCCCTTTAACATTTTAGTATCATAACTTAACCAACTTAAGTCCCCTAGTGGACATTTTAACTTGATGTTTTTGGAAAGCAAAAGCTTGGAAAAACCCTGAGGAAAGGTGGGACCTTTTCCGAGGGAGGTTTGTGAACAAGGAAATGTTTTCGACTTGTTTTCCAAAAATGACACATAACCTAGTCTTCGCCGGACAACCAAGCCGTGCTGCCACATTACCCCAATATCGGAACGGGGTCTAGCTAATTGCTTGTCGGTGTTAGTCCGTGTCTACCTCGAAGTGCTATAGGGGTTAGAGTCCCCCGAACCGAATTGTCGCCGGGAGGGAGAAACAGGACATTCACAGTGTGGGATTAAGTTCACTACCGGTTGCAGCAATTGGGTCTCCTGCCATGGTGGTGTGTTCTCAGGGGAAACCGGATCGATACGGCTGACTCACTCGGTGCCGGGGAGAACAAACCCAGTTGAAGAGGTAGTCATTTACTAGCACTGACGTTGTGGATGGTTAGGACCAGTTATCCGATGTTTGCATATTGTCTCGGACAGTCCGTGGTTATTCACGGCGGATGTACTGGATCTTGTGGATTGTGTACACCTCTGCAGAGTAAAACTATTCAGAATAGCCGCGTCCTCGGATATGGACAGTTGAATGGCCATGTAGGTAGTATTGTGTCAATGTTTTTGAAAAGATGGAAAAGTGTTTTGGAACTTGTACCTGGGAGGTACGTTGAAACGGAATGATTGTACCTTTGAGGTACCGGATAAATGATGATGTTAAAGATGTGTTTTTCCAAGAAGTTTTGCAAAGAGAAATGTTTTCTTTATTTAGAATGCTTTATCAAAACCTTGTGGACATGCTATATATACAAAAGAAATGAAATATCTTTTGAAGTATCTTCTTGTGACGCCCCGGGATCGGGCACTATGCAGATTTCAGCATTCCCGCCAAAATCCACATAATAAGCGATTCCAGGTTGCCACTTGTGATAACATTACAACAGTTCACGAATAATCCACAACAACAGAAAAGATATATACAAGAGGACTCAAACGAGTCAAGGATACAACTGATACAATACAAAGATCCAAATAACAGCGGAAGAAACAACATAGCGTCCGACTATGGACAAGATACAAATTGGACTAAGAGTCCGGAAGATAACCGAGAGCGTCCAATCCCTGCCCAGGCCAAGCCGGAGGGATTCCCAAGCTAACGTCGTCAGAACTTCAAACCTGTTGACTGCAATGTTGAATATGCAGTCACGAAAAAGGATTCGTGGGTCATTACGATTAAGTACTGGCAAGTGGATAAACCATACTCACAAGATACCGGCGTAACCAGTCATCACAAGATACAAATACTTTGGGTTCAACGGAAGGAAGGGGTTATTGCAAAGAAGCGGCAGCGGGCTGCACTAACCAACTACAGAAACACACTACAACTTCCGGCTAACAGAAAGAAGATAAGATAGCGTATCGTAACCAACTACAACTAACTTCAAACAAACCCATCCAAGGTTACCCCCTACTAAGGAAGCAACCCAAGGAAACTCACGCTGTTGATTAAGGTGAAGTTCAGGTTATTGTGGCAATATTCCTATTACTAGTCAAATTATTATTAATTAGGTGTAAGTTGTCTGAGTACTTGTTAGCCAGCACTTTCACCAAGTCGTCACATAACCGCGGACAACACGGCTTCTCGAGAAGATTTATCCCTGCAGGGTGTGCTCCAGTACCCATACACACTCGAGCCACCAACTAAAACTCAGGTTGGCTCGACACGACCCAAACCGTCTCTACAACCCATCCTAGGAGCCACGGAGCTATAAGGTCCCAGCCACGCAGCCGAATACTCAGCGCAAGTGTGCAAAACTCCCGCAGGACGCAACACCCCGACACTACAGGCCTCGTCCTATATGCATCATCATCATCATCACAGTAACCATGGGGGATCAACCCATTATGAAATGGAGCAAATGGAACACCCGAACTAAGTGTGGCTCTTCGGACAAGCTGCAAATCAGGTCTAAGTCGAGGGGGGTCCCATACTACCTCCCGGATGCGGTGAGCACGCTCATCATGGATCAGTAGACAAGACCCTTTTCCTAATTAGGGTCGACACTAGCAGGCTTCAAAACCCTAACCCGGGCCTCCTGCCGGTGCCTTATCATCAAATTATTATTACCCAAAACATTAACAGGTTGTTGATTGAATTGAAACCCAGCTATCAACTAAACAGGTGCTAAGACGGACAACAAGACTTGAGCGCAAACAACACTAAGCATGCAACTACGATACGGGGCCAACAAGGTAAACAAGCAACAGTTAATAGGAAGTGGAAGGAAAGGCTATATCATGGCTGCAAGGTAAACATATAATAGGATCGAGACACAAGCATCGAATCAAAGGCTAGAATAAGAACAACGGAAAGAATCGGTAACAAGTGATGAAAGGCAGCCATTTGGCAGCAAGTGAGTATACTTGTCTGGAATCCAGCAAGTAGAGGTACATCCGAAGAACTTGTCGTTGCTCATATCATCTCAACGTCCTATCCGCGAAGAAGCAACGAACCTCGAACAAACACCGGATGCAACAATTACTACTACGGCAAAAGATCCAGCATGATCCTATTTTATATGCATGACATGCGAGATGCAACTCACGATGCAACATTAAGCAATTTAATCGGAACCGGAGTCCGGACAAATAGAGATTGGTTCAAGTTACTTATCTAACCATCAAATTAAATGTTGTTTAGCATGGAGAACAATAAATAGGTGAGCTAACAATATTAAATGGAATAGGGCATAATTGAATTAAATACCCCAACACATTCCATATTTATTTATTAGGTGACATTATTATTGCCCGCACCCACAATATGCAATGCAAACATGATGCGATGACATTTTAAATATACTTGATATGTTATAGAAAATAGGGCATAAATATATAAGGGTTTGGGTTCGCACGTGTGGAGAGGATCTTCGGGTTCGGCGTCGGTGTCTTCGTGGTGTAGGGGAAGTAGAAGAAGAGGAGGAAGTAGAGGACGTAGTCGACATAGAGGAAGGAGTGGAAGTAGTCGTAGCAGGGGAAGTAGTCGACATCGAGGACGTAGTCGTTCCAGGGTCATCGTCGTGGAGGTAGTCGTTCACGCCGTAGAGGAAGTAGTCGTTCTCGAATCACGCGGTCATCGTCGTCGAAGTAGTCGTAGTAGTCGTGGGCGATTCGCAACATCGTTCACTAGTAGAAAACAGGGCATTGAGCCAAGCCCAATGGAACCGGATGTGATACAAACCGGTTCAGAAGGGTCTGTCCCTGGGCCCCACCCATGCAGCAAAATGCCCGCAAGGCCTTTAGGACCGGTTTGTAACACAAACCGGTCCTAAAGGCCTTGCGGGCCATTTGCTGCAGGGAGGGGGGCCCAGGGGCAGACCCTTTAAAACCGGGTTGTATCACAAACCGGTTCTACAGGTTTTCTCATTTTTTGCAGCCACTGCGGGTCCCGCTGTCATATCCTTTAGAACCGGTTTGTAACACAAACCGGTCCTAAAGCCCTCCCCTAAACCCTACATACCACCCCGAGCTCAGCTCATTTTTTCCAGCTCGAGCTCAACTCCATTTTTGCTCTCTTCTTACTCTTGTGAGGTCTAATCCATCCCCATTTTCTCCACCATTTTTCAAGATTGTTGGTACCCATCGGTTCTACGGTTAGCATCAACGTTCCCTCTTCCGGCATTGCAGGTTTTGCTCGTTTTCTTGCTCATTTCATTTTTGTTGTGCTAGCTAGGTGTTTGATGAAATGCCTAGCTAAGCTAGAATTTGTTATTCATTTTGTTATGTATACAAATTGATGCAATTTGAGCTCAAAATTAATTATGATTTGTGCTTTTTTTAGTGTCGCGCGCCTTGTCCCCTTCCTCACTACCGTCAATCGCCCCATCACCGACACAACCTTGGTGAGCCTATTGTTTTTATTTACCAAAACAAATTTTGATTTGTATGATTTACGTATTTACTTGTATATAATTTTCTAGAGCCATGGTTTTGATATCCGTCCCCGTTGGCCCTCGTCCAGTCTATGATTCGGATGTGGTATATTATCTTTTTTCACTACATATTTTCATTTCCTGATTATACGACAATTACTTACGCCGACCAACTTGACATAGATATTTTTATATAGGAGGTAGTGGAACCGGAAATGCCAATCGACCCTATTGTTGAGAAGTTATACTTAGTTGAACAAGAAAATATTGGCTTGAAAGAAAGATTGAAAAAAACTGAAGAAAGGTTGGAAAAAACTGAAAGAGAGAAGATGACCTTGGAAAAGGTTCTTGCCGGTGTCGTCGATAGTCACAAGAGCGAGATGGACGCAATGCGCCTGAAGATTAGAAAGATTAGGAAATATGAAATTAGTAAAGAGGCTTGGTATCATTATGTCGTCGGGTCAATTGTTACCTTTGTTGCGATTTTGATCGCATTTGTTGTTGTTTTTAAATGCATTAATTAGAGAGAGTTTTTATGGATGGTTTCAGTGTGTATTTTTCTGAGAACTATATATGTATGGTCACTATACGCTAGTTTGGTATTAACGTGTGATGAACTTTTTGTATTAATTAATTAATTTAGTCATGATGATTTAGCATAATGGTTGTTGATAAATTTATATAATGCAGATGAACCGGCAATGGATGTACAGTGATCGACGTCGTCCCGAATTCCTTAATGGCATGCATAGTTTTCTCAATGTGGCTGAGAAAAACAGGCAGAATGGATTTATTTTTTGTCCATGTAAAAAATGCCAGAATAAGAGGAATTTCCCTAGCTCAAGAACCAAACACACCCACCTGTTGCAAGAAGGCTTCATGCCCAGTTATTTTTGTTGGACCAAGCACGGAGAAAGAGGGGTTATAATGGAAGACAATGAAGAAGAAGAGGATAATGATAAGTATCCTATGTTCGATGAACACGGTGATACTGAAATGGGGGAAGATGAGCCTGAACTTGAGGACATTGTTGATGAGTCTGATGATGATCTTCGTCAGGTCATTCGTGAAGAACAGGTAAACTGCGCAAGTGAAAACGAGAGGTTGAAGTTGGAGCGCATGTTAGAAGACCACAAAAAATTGTTGTACCCAACTTGCGAAGATGGCCAGAAAAAACTGGGCACCACCCTTGAATTGCTGCAATGGAAGGTAGATAATGGATTATCTGACAAGGGATTTGAAAACCTGCTGAAAATAATGAAGAAGATGCTTCCAAGAAATAACGTGCTGCCCTGCAGTACATACGAAGCAAAGAAGGTTGTGTGCCCTCTAGGATTGGAAGTGCATAAGATACATGCATGCATCAATGACTGCATCCTCTACCGCGGCCAGCACGAGAATTTAAATGCCTGCTCGGTATGCGGTGCATTTCGGTATAAGATCAGGCGAGATGACCCTGGTGATGTTGAGGGCGACGATCGCCCCAGGAAGAGGGTTCCTGCCAAGGTGATGTGGCATGCTCCTATAATACCACGGTTGAAACGTTTGTTCCGAAACAAAGAGCATGCCAAGTTGTTGCGATGGCACAAAGAAGACCGTAAGGAAGACGATATGCTGAGACACCCCGCTGATGGGTCGCAGTGGAGAAACATCGACGATAAGTACGAGGACTTTGCACATGACGCAAGAAACTTAAGGTTTGGTCTGAATACAGATGGCCTGAATCCATTTGGGGAGCAGAGTAGCAGTCATAGCACCTGGCCCGTGACTCTATGTATCTATAACCTTCCTACTTGGTTATGCATGAAGCGTAAGTTCATTATGATGCTAGTGCTTATCCCAGGCCCGTCGCAACCCGGCAACAACATTGATGTGTACCTGAGGCCACTGGTTGATGAACTTTTAGAGTTGTGGGCTGACGAAGGTGTACGTGTGTGGGACGAGTACAAACAAGAGGAATTTGACCTACGATGGTTTCTGCTTGTTACCATCAATGATTGGTCCGCTCTTAGTAACATCTCAGGACAGTCAAACAAGGGATACAGCGCATGCACACACTGTTTAGGCGAGACAGAAAGTATACATATAGGCAAGAATGTGTACCCGGGGCATCGTCGATTTCTTCCAGACAGGCATCCCGTAAGAAAGAAAGGAAAGCATTTCAAAGGCGAGGCAGATACACGGAGGAAGCCAAACCTCCCTAAAGGTACTGATATATATGACATGGTCAAAGATATAAAAGTAATCTTTGGAAAGGGTCCTGGCGCACAATCTGTTCCAAATGACGCCGACAACCACGTAGCCATGTGGAAGAAGAAATCTATATTCTGGGAACTACCCTATTGGAAATTCCTAGAGGTTCGCTCTGCGATCGACGTGATGCACGTGACGAAAAATATTTGCGTGAACCTGCTAAACTTATTGGGCGTGCATGGGAAGAAGTCGAGAGATACACCAAAAGCACGGCTGCACCACCAACGTATGCACGAACGAGACGACCTGATGAATCCAGAGAATTTCAAAGGTCCTGCCAGCTACGCTCTTACCAAGGAAGAGAAGGAGATCTTTTTCCAAGTCCTGAGTAGTATCAAGGTCCCATCTGGCTACTCGTCGAACATAAAAGGAATACTAAACCTGGAAGAGAAAAAGTTCCAAAACCTTAAGTCTCATGACTGCCACGTGATCATGACCCAGTTACTTCCGATTGCATTGAGGGGGCTTCTGTCAGAAAACGTGCGAGTACCCATTGTGAAGCTATGTGCATTCCTCAACGCAATTTCTCAGAAGGCAATCGATCCAGCAACTCTACCAAGTTTACAGAAGGACGTGGTCCAATGTCTTGTCAGCTTCGAGTTGGTGTTCCCACCAACCTTTTTCAATATTATGACGCACCTCATAGTTCAACTAGTCCAAGAGATTTCCGTTCTCGGTCCTGTATTCTTACACAATATGTTCCCCTTTGAGAGGTTCATGGGAGTCTTGAAGAATTATGTTAGAAACCGTGCTAGACCAGAAGGAAGCATGGTCAAGGGCTATGGAACAGAGGAGGTCATTGAGTTTTGTGTTGACTTTATTCCTGACCTGAACCCGATCGGGGTTCCTCAGTCACGCCATGAGGGGAGACTGCGTGGAAAAGGCACGCTAGGAAAGAAATCAACAACATGTATGGACGAGCAATCTTTCAGTCAAGCACACTACACAGTTCTAGTTAATTCCAGCTTGGCGGCTCCATATATCCAGGAACACACGGATATTTTATGCTCGGAATATCCGGAGCAACCTGAAGATTTCATTGCTAAAGAACACGCGAAGACTTTCGGAGGTTGGTTGCAAAGACGTCTGATTAATGACAACATTGTTGAAGATGAGCTATACTTGTTGGCCAAGCAACCATCTTCAACTGTATTGACCTTTAAAGGGTACGAGATAAATGGTAACATATTTTACACGGCAGAACAAGATAAAAAGAGCACCAACCAAAACAGTGGCGTCCGGTTTGATGCAAAACACGACAACGGGCAAAGGGTCACATACTATGGTTACATAGAGAAGATATGGGAACTTGACTACGGACCTTCCTTTAAGGTCCCTTTGTTCTGGTGCAAATGGTTCAACCTGTCAGGCGTGAAGGTAGACCCGAAGTACGAAATGACAACAGTGGATCAGAAGAATCTTGGGTACGGCAATGATCAATTCGTCCTAGCCAATGATGTGGCTCAGGTTTTCTATGTGAAGGACATGTCTAGCAGACCGAGAAAAACAAAAGATAAGGAAACGAATACATCAGACGATGAGCCAAGGCGCCACATAGTTCTTTCAGGGAAAAGAAACATCGTGGGAGTCGAGGACAAGACAGACATGTCAGAAGATTACATTAAATTTGATGAAATTCCTCCCTTCAAAGTCAAAGATGATCCTAGCATTCAGTTAAATGATGAAGATGTTCCATGGTTACGGCGCAATCAGAAGAAAGGCAAGAAGAAAAATAGAAACGGATCGTCCCTTTAGTACCGGTTGGGGACACCAACCGGGACTAAATGGGTTAGGGTTTCGTTTGGACCAATCAGATAGAATCACACGGATCGTGTGTTTGTTTCAACCGCTTGTGAGTCGTTGGATCCGGGGTGTGTTTCTTTCCAGCTGTTGTGAGCCGTTCGATCAGGGCTACGGTGTGTTTCTTTCGAGCTGTTGTGAGCCGTTGGATGAGATGTTTCTTAACCGTTGGATCAAAACCCTAGCTCAACACTTTGTGAGCCAGAGGACCCTATATATAGCCCAGCTTCATACACCGTTCAGTTCATCTCCCAAATACAAAACATCCGGATTCGCCAGCATACGCCCCGCTGTGCATTTGGTATGCATATATGCACTCAGTAGCCACTGCGGGGTTGTATACTGGCGATACCGTTTGTTTTGTTCTACACCCTCCTTTAAGGTTTGATACATCATACACCGTTCAGTTCATCGAGCAAATACAAAACATCCGGATTCGCCATCATACGTCCGGCCGTGCATTTGGTATGCATATATGCACCCAGTAGCCACGGTCGGGCTGTATGATGGCGATACCGTCTGTTTTGTTCCACACCCCCCTTAAGGTTTGATACATCATATATTCAGTTCATCGAGCAAATACAAAACATCCGGATTCGCCATCATACGTCCGGCCGTGCATTTGGTATGCATATATGCACCCAGTAGCCACGGTCGGGCTGTATGATGGCGATACCGTCTGTTTTGTTCCACACCCCCCTTAAGGTTTGATACATCATATACTCAGTTCATCGAGCAAATACAAAACATCCGGATTCGCCGTCATACGTCCAGCCGTGCATTTGGTATGCATATATGCACCCAGTAGCTAGCCACGGTTGGGCTGTATGACGGCGATACCGTTTGTTTTGTTCTACACCACCCTTTAAGGTTTGATACATCATATATTCAGTTCATCGAGCAAATACAAAACATCCGGATTCGCCATCATACGTCCAGCCGTGCATTTGGTATGCATATATGCACCCAGTAGCCACGGTTGGGCTGTATGATGGCGATACCGTTTGTTTTGTTCTACACCCCCCTTTGGAAACAGAAAGAAGAAGAAAAAGAAATGTGCGCCCCCCTGTACAGGCCTTTAGGACCGGTTGCCGTTAACAACCGGTGCTAAAGACCCTTTAGCACCGGTTGTTAACCGCAACCGGTACCAAGAAAGGCAAGAGTAAGATTGTGACGACCGGTTGTCACAGAGGCAGACAGAAGAAGTCACGGTATGGCAGTCACGTATTCAACATCAACCAAGAAAGGCAAGCGTAAGATTGTGACGAAAGGTTGACAGAGGGAAATACTCGCGATATATGTATGTACTTTTTAAAAGTGAGAAACAAAGTACCAGCGGGCTAGTATACCAATCGCTAAATCAATCTACATGTATGGTATCTCGCTAAATTAATCTATATATATGTATCCACGATATATATGCTCGATGTATCACTTGCGCTCTCACTTCTCGTTGCCTTACTCATTACCCACCCTAACTTACCACAGGCGCATAGACCGCAGTATGCGCCTGGGGTAACATTACCGCAGGCGCACAGACAAAATATGCGCCTGGGCAAATATCTATACCACAGGCGCATACTTTGTAATATGCGCCTGGGGTAAGTTATCAGATTACATTAAATTTGATGAAATTCCTCCCTTCAAAGTCAAAGATGATCCTAGCATTCAGTTAAATGATGAAGATGTTCCATGGTTACGGCGCAATCAGAAGAAAGGCAAGAAGAAAAATAGAAACAGATCGTCCATTTAGTACCGGTTGGGGACACCAACCGGGACTAAATGGGTTAGGGTTTCGTTTGGACCAATCAGATAGAATCACACGGATCGTGTGTTTGTTTCAACCGCTTGTGAGTCGTTGGATCCGGGGTGTGTTTCTTTCTACGGTGTGTTTCTTTCGAACTGTTGTGAGCCGTTGGATGAGATGTTTCTTAACCGTTGGATCAAAACCCTACCTCAACACTTTGTGAGCCAGAGGACCCTATATATGCACCCAGTAGCCACGGTCGGGCTGTATGATGGCGATACCGATACATCATATACTCAGTGCATTTGTTCTACACGCCCCTTTAACACATCCATCCATGTTATGGTGGCACGTGGCACGGGAGTTGTGACGCGTGGCCTGGAGGGCGCGGTATAAACTGTCGCGCCTCGAGCGCTTCTTCTTCATCCCTCTGCACCGTCGCGCTTCCACCATGCCTCCGAGGAGGAACAGCACCACCGGTTTGCGCGGCGTCCGAGCACGGCAGAACGGAATGTTCAGCGCAGATATCCGCTGGGGGGATGACCGCATCCCCCTCGGCACCTTTGCGACGGCGGCAGAGGCAGCCCGCGCCTGGGACGCGACGGCCTGGCGCCTCAACCGCCCGCGGTCGCTGATGAACTTCAACGACTGCCACACAGTCTGGGAAGCGGAGGCCAGGGCGACGAAGCCACAGATCATCACTGCCGCCGACCACCTCCACCTCCGCCACCGCGCGTTTCAGGGCCTAGTCGATGCCAGGGAAGACTGCGTCGTCCGCGAGTATTACCGGAACAACCCGGGGGAGGAGAGCGCCGACGAGGAGCTCTGGCAGACCCGCGCGGCTCAGCGGGCGGAGCGCCGCCTCGAACGCCACCTCGCGTTAGATGCGGCTCGGGAGGCGAGGACGAAGGCGCTGCAAGAGCTTCGTCGGCCCGACCACGCCGGCGAAGTCTGGGCCTCCGACGATCCGAGGTGGGGGCCTATCTCGGACATACCATCATGCACCTACGATGATGACGAGGAGGTCACCGACGAGTTCGGCGACGATGATGACCCGGAGGAGGTCACCGACGAGTTCCCCGATGACGACGGCGAGGAGTAGTGTTCGTCTGTTTTCTCTTTTTAATAAAAGAATTTGTATTCCCGCGACACTGCGGCAATCGCTAAATCAATCTACATGTATGGTATCTCGCTAAATCAATCTATATATATGTATCCACGATATATATGCTCGATGTATCACTTGCGCTCTCACTTCTCGTTGCCTTACTCATTACCCACCCTAACTTACCACAGGCGCATAGACCGCAGTATGCGCCTGGGGTAACATTACCGCAGGCGCACAGACAAAATATGCGCCTGGGCAAATATCTATACCACAGGCGCATACTTTGTAATATGCGCCTGGGGTAAGTTATCAGATTACATTAAATTTGATGAAATTCCTCCCTTCAAAGTCAAAGATGATCCTAGCATTCAGTTAAATGATGAAGATGTTCCATGGTTACGGCGCAATCAGAAGAAAGGCAAGAAGAAAAATAGAAACAGATCGTCCATTTAGTACCGGTTGGGGACACCAACCGGGACTAAATGGGTTAGGGTTTCGTTTGGACCAATCAGATAGAATCACACGGATCGTGTGTTTGTTTCAACCGCTTGTGAGTCGTTGGATCCGGGGTGTGTTTCTTTCTACGGTGTGTTTCTTTCGAACTGTTGTGAGCCGTTGGATGAGATGTTTCTTAACCGTTGGATCAAAACCCTACCTCAACACTTTGTGAGCCAGAGGACCCTATATATGCACCCAGTAGCCACGGTCGGGCTGTATGATGGCGATACCGATACATCATATACTCAGTGCATTTGTTCTACACGCCCCTTTAACACATCCATCCATGTTATGGTGGCACGTGGCACGGGAGTTGTGACGCGTGGCCTGGAGGGCGCGGTATAAACTGTCGCGCCTCGAGCGCTTCTTCTTCATCCCTCTGCACCGTCGCGCTTCCACCATGCCTCCGAGGAGGAACAGCACCACCGGTTTGCGCGGCGTCCGAGCACGGCAGAACGGAATGTTCAGCGCAGATATCCGCTGGGGGGATGACCGCATCCCCCTCGGCACCT
This sequence comes from Alopecurus myosuroides, assembly GCA_028641055.1. Taxonomy (NCBI): domain Eukaryota; kingdom Viridiplantae; phylum Streptophyta; class Magnoliopsida; order Poales; family Poaceae; genus Alopecurus; species Alopecurus myosuroides. Next base: position 366,869,456 of record CM054057.1, on the reverse strand, counting down.
TTGCGACGGCGGCAGAGGCAGCCCGCGCCTGGGACGCGACGGCCTGGCGCCTCAACCGCCCGCGGTCGCTGATGAACTTCAACGACTGCCACACAGTCTGGGAAGCGGAGGCCAGGGCGACGAAGCCACAGATCATCACTGCCGCCGACCACCTCCACCTCCGCCACCGCGCGTTTCAGGGCCTAGTCGATGCCAGGGAAGACTGCGTCGTCCGCGAGTATTACCGGAACAACCCGGGGGAGGAGAGCGCCGACGAGGAGCTCTGGCAGACCCGCGCGGCTCAGCGGGCGGAGCGCCGCCTCGAACGCCACCTCGCGTTAGATGCGGCTCGGGAGGCGAGGACGAAGGCGCTGCAAGAGCTTCGTCGGCCCGACCACGCCGGCGAAGTCTGGGCCTCCGACGATCCGAGGTGGGGGCCTATCTCGGACATACCATCATGCACCTACGATGATGACGAGGAGGTCACCGACGAGTTCGGCGACGATGATGACCCGGAGGAGGTCACCGACGAGTTCCCCGATGACGACGGCGAGGAGTAGTGTTCGTCTGTTTTCTCTTTTTAATAAAAGAATTTGTATTCCCGCGACACTGCGGCAATCGCTAAATCAATCTACATGTATGGTATCTCGCTAAATCAATCTATATATATGTATCCACGATATATATGCTCGATGTATCACTTGCGCTCTCACTTTTCCTTGCCTTACTCATAACCCACCCTAACTTACCACAGGCGCATAAACAGCAAAATGCGCCTAGGGTAACTTTACCGCAGGCGCACAGTCAAGAAATGCGCCTGGGATAAGAGCTTTACCGCAGACGCATGTTGTGTACGGTGCGCCTGGGGTAAGTGATCACATATACAGAAACAGTAGTTTTTCTGTTTTGTTTTCTTGATGTGTTTTTGTGTCGCACCCTGGTTTCTAGAGGATACTCCTCGCACGAACTGGACAGCAGGTGCTTGGATTATGGGGCATACCTGCTCCCACGTCCCAGCTTCCTGGTAGGCCTGCGCTTATGCGCGACAACACAAGCCCTGCTTCCACCGTCGAAGTAAACTATCCGCTAGGAACCTAAGGCACTACTGTCGACGTACTTCATAACAAGCACGCACTGTACGTCAACAGCTTTGAACAAAAGGAAATCACAGAATGTCTCTAAGACACAAAAGAATGAAATAAGTTTGCAAATAGCCTTCACTAAGGCAGAGATAGCAAAACACTCATACAGAGGACACATGTCCCAACATATCATTCATTACATCAGCGGAAGCAAACAACGGTGTCTGAGTACAGACAAAACCAAAAGGCTTAAGAAGCCGGGGAAAATAAAGAAGACGAAGCCCATCCACGTAGTTCCTGGATCCTGCCCGAGGTCCAGCTATCTACTCGTCTGCAGTCTCGTCAAACTCCACGAAGTAGCCATCCTGGTGATCCTCGTAGTCGTAGTCGAAGTCTGCGTAAACCACAGCCCCAACGGGGTCAGTACATCCAAGTACTGGCAAGCAAGACTCACACTTCATCAAGGAGTTACTCGTCAACACAAGCCGGGATGCTTGGGTTCAACGGAAGAAGATAGGTATTATAAAAGCTGCAGCGGGCTGCTCTAACCAACTACAGAAGATACTACTAGTTCCGGCTAACAGAAAAGATAAGATCGAGGAATTGTAACCAACTGAAAGATAACTTCAAACAAACCCATCCTGGATCTCGCCCCTTATCCGAAGAAGCAATCCGAGGATAACTCACACCATTGTATTAAAGATGAGTCAAGTTATTGTGTGAATAACCTATTACTAGTCAAGTTATTTAGCATTGGGTGATACATGGTTGATCATTATGTTTAAGTTGTCCTGAGTACTTGTTAGCCAGTACTTTCACCAAGTAATCCATAACCGCGGAAAACACGGCTTCTCGAGAAGATTTATCCCTGCAGGGTGTGCTCCAGTACCCGTACACACTCAAGCCACCAACTAAAACTTAGGTGGACTTGACACGACCCAAACCATCTCTACAATCCATCCTAGGAGCCACGGAGCTATAAGGTCCCGGCCAGTCCGCCTAACCTAAGCGCAAGGGTGAAAACTACACCCCCCGGCACCACAGGCCTCGCCCTATATGCATCATCATCATCACCAGTAACCAATGGGGGTACCTCCCATTATGCAAGTAGCAAATGGAACACCCGAACTAAGTGTGGCTCTTCGGACAAACTGCAGATCAAGTCTAAGTCGAGGGGGGTCCCATACTACCACCCGGATGTGGTGAGCACGCTCATCATGGATCAGTAGACAAGACCCTTTTCCTATTAGGGTCGACACTAGCAGGCCTCAAAACCACTTAGGGCCTCCTGCCGGTGCCTTATCATCAAATTATTATTACCAGTAGCAATTAACAGGATTGATTGATTAAATTCGAGCCCCGGTACAATAATAATAGTAGAAGAAGTAACCGACAACAAACTCGAACAAAAGCAACCCTAAGCATGCTAGATGAGAACAGGCACAAGCAATGGCTGTAGGTATGGAGGTGAGGCAATATCATGGCTCAAGGTAGCATGTGATGGGTTCGGAGAACAAGCATCGATTCATAGGGCTAGCAGAAATAGACAAAAGGATAGTATCGACAACAAGTGTGGAAGAGAACTCGATGATTCATGTGAGTGATAACTTGCCTGCAAACCCAGTAGCCTGGTACTGAGCTGAAAAACCTTAGAAGGGGTACCGTACGTCTCGTCGGTCTCAACGTCGTCGTCTAAAGCGAGAAGAAGCAAACACACAAACGAAAGAGACGAACAATCAATACATGGCATAGGTGCACAAACACGGGATGATGCATGTCATGTTAATAGATGCCTCAAAGTAAACTACTCAACAAAATAACACAATTTAATTGGACCCATATGCAATGTGAATTGCATATGGATGCAAATGGTTTAGGTTGAAGCAATGATCTACATTTGATTAACAAGTGTAAGTAGTTAAACATGATGCATGCATGATGAAAACAAGAAGTAAACAATATTAGATGCAAATGGAAAAGGAAGAAAACAAGTGTGGGATTTTATTTGTCATGTTAAGAATTTTTGGTTCCTTATTGATGTCACACAAGTAATTGTTGTTTTCACCAAGTTAAAGTGTGCAAAACAAATAACAAAGTTTATATTTGACAAGAACATCAAATTTTAGGTGGATTACATGTTTCACATATTGAAATTGGACTTTGGATTATTTAATTATGAATTAAACAATATTAAACAATTTTCAATTGAATTAAACAAGATTTAAATTATTTAGGCAATTTAAATTATTCAAACCATGAAACAAAATTTATATTTGAGTTGGTGGTTCAAAATGGTATGGAAAACATATTTTATTTGTATGATTTGGATTAATAATGAATTAGTTATGGATTTCAGCAAATTGCAATTGAATTATTTGAATTCAAATTTGGATTGCATTTTGAAAATTCAAAACAGAAAACAAATGCTATAGATAGATAGAGAATTGAATTTGGTGCAGTGTACATATTTTATTTGTATTATTTGGAGTTAGGAATTAAAAGTTATTAGGGGTTTAATTCTAGGGACTATTCTGAAAATTACTGGACTGATATTGAAAATAAGAAAGGCAGAAAAATAAAGGCACCGAGCAGTGACCTACACAGGCCACTGCCAGTGGGCCATCTCCTGCGTGGCGCCTAGGTGGCATCCAGGGTCCCTGACGCGTGGGCCCAGCGCGGGGCGCGCGGAAGGAAAAAATTGGGGGAGGCATTTGCCTCCCCTGGGATTCGAACCAGGGACCTTCCCTTGGGCGCACGGAACAGATGCCAGTCGGGCTAGGAGCGCTTCGTGATAGGTACAGAGAAGGGTGAGGGTTATTATTCAGTTACGCATGGTAACTGAATCTTCCTGTTTTCCTTCCGTGCGTGCAGGTACAGAAGACCACCTGCGATCGGACGGGGGCGGCCGGCGATGGGCGTCCTGCCGCGGTGACTCGCCGCCGCGTGCGGGCGCTGCGGCTGCCGTGCGGGCCGCGCGGTTGCGAGGCAGAGAGGGGAAGGAGCGGAAGGCGCGGACGGGGGGTTTCCTTTTTGGAATTACTTGTGTTAATTTTCCAAAACAATAATTAGAGCAAGGTTAACATTATTTCACAATTGGAAAATTTAATTTGATTTAAAGTTTGTTAAGTGAATTTTTCCATAGAGTTTGGGGTATTTATATGATAGTTGATTTTATTAAGTTGCAAACAATGTTTGATTTGGGAATTTAAAAGATGATTTGGGAACTATTGATTGAATTAATTGAGTGATTAATGGTTTGATTAAAACCAACAATTTGAGAAGTGAAACTTAGTCAATTATTTGGAAAATAAGGGAGGTTTTGTTTTGCAATTCTTTGTTTGAAAAGATTGTAACAGACAAGTGTGAAAACAACTGTTGATTCATTATGGAAACAATGCAAACATAAATAAAACAAATGCAATGAGATGATGACATGATGCATTGCTTAAAACTAAACAAGAAATAAAACAACTAAGGGATGTTTTCATACTTGGATGTTACAAAACGCCCCCTCTTGAAGGAATCGCGCCCCGAGATTCCCTACTGAGAAAGGAAAAGGTCCGGATACTTCTTGCGAAGATCCTCTTCGGTCTCCCACGTTGCCTCTTTATCGGAATGATGCGACCATTGCACTTTCAAGAACTTGGTGCTCTTGTTGCGAGTCTTACGAACGGTCTCATCGAGAATTCGAACAGGGTGCTCCTCATAAGATAGATCTTCTTGCAGTTCAATGGAATCATGATCAACTGCACGATCTGGATCTTTGAAACACTTCTTGAGCTGTGACACGTGAAACACATCGTGCACCTTGGATAGTTTTCCTGGAAGTTCAAGACGATAGGCATTTTCCGCACGCCTTGAGAGAATGTTGAAAGGACCAATGTATCTTGGTGCTAGCTTTCCTTTCACACCAAAACGATGAGTGCCTCTGAGGGGAGTTACACGGAGATATGCTTTGTCACCAGGTGCATAAATCATATCCCTGTGCTTGCTGTCATAGTAGCTTTTCTGACGAGACTGAGCAATCTTGAGATTGTCACGAATGATGCGAACTTTCTCCTCGGCTTCCTTAACAATGTCAGGGCCTAAGAGTGAATGTTCACCAGCTCCAGACCAATTGATTGGACTCCTGCATCTGCGGCCATAGAGAGCTTCAAACGGTGCCATGCCTAGGCTTGCCTGGAAGCTGTTGTTGTAGGAGAATTCAGCATATGGAAGGCATTCCTCCCATTTCATGCCAAAGGATAGACCACATGCTCTGAGCATATCCTCGAGAATCTGATTGACTCTTTCGACTTGCCCTTGAGACTGAGGGTGATAAGCCGTGCTGAACAGAAGTTTGGTGCCCAATGCTTCTTGAAAACTCTTCCAGAAATGAGAAGTGAATATACTTCCACGGTCTGAGCTTATTTCCAATGGAACACCATGAAGAGGAACAATCTTTGTTGTGTAGAGTTCTGCTAACTGGCTAGCTGATATTGTTTCTTTGACAGCAAAGAAGTTAGCTACCTTAGTGAGACGATCAATAACAACGAAGATTGCATCGTTGCCCTTCTTGGACTTTGGAAACCCAGTGACGAAGTCCATTTCAATCATGTCCCACTTCCACTCAGGAATTTTCAGAGGTTGGAGAAGACCGGCTGTTTTCTGATGAACTGCCTTAACACGTTGACAAACGTCGCATTCAGAAACGTATTGAGCAATTTCACGTTTCATGCCAGACCACCAGTACAGAGTCTTGAGATCCTGGTACATCTTTGTACTTCCAGGGTGGATGGAGAGAGGAGTTTCATGAGCCTCCTTGAGAATGATATCCTTGAGACTTTGAATCTGAGGAACTGCAATGCGTCCTTCGAAGAACACCGTTCCCTTGTCATCAATTGAGAAGCACTGATACTTCACATTGCCTGCTTTGATGTTATTTGCAATCTTCTTGATCTCAGCATCACGAAGTTGTTCAGAACGAATCTTGTCCTCGAGAGTTGGAGTAGCTGTCAAGTTCGCAAGATAACCTTGAGGAACAAGACCAAGGTTCAGCTTCTGGAATTCTTCATGAAGTGGAGGTTGGCTTTCCATGATCATGAGATTATTGCAATAAGACTTGCGACTGAGAGCATCGGCCATAACATTAGCCTTGCCTGGAGTGTAAGAAATGGTAAGATCGAAGTCTTTGATCTTTTCAATCCATCTCCTTTGCCTTAGGTTTAGATCTGGTTGAGTGAAGATGTATTTCAGACTCTTATGATCGGAAAAGATTTCAGTGCGATTACCCAACAAGTATTGCCTCCATTTCTTGAGGGCAAACACCACTGCTGCAAGTTCAAGGTCATGTGTGGGATAATTGAGCTCATGTGCATTCAACTGACGTGAAGCATAAGCCACAACTTGACGTTCTTGCATAAGAACTGCTCCTAGACCTTGGAGAGAAGCATCACAGAATATCTGGAAGGGTTTGGTAGTATCTGGGCCAACCAGAACTGGTGTAGAAGTGAGTTTAGTCTTCAGGAGATTGAAACTTTCATCACATTGTGGAGACCAAACGAACTTCTTGTCCTTCTTTGTGAGATCAGTGAGAGGTTTAGCAATCTTGGAGAAGTTTTGGACGAAGCGACGGCAATAGCTAGCCAAGCCAAGAAAACTTCTGACTTGCTTCACCGTCTTAGGAGGTTTCCAATCCACAATTGCCTTAACCTTTTCTGGGTCAATGGCTATGCCCTTGGCAGAGATGACATGACCAAGATAAGCAACTTCTGGAATCCAGAACTCACATTTGGAGAACTTGGCATAAAGACGATGCTCGCGAAGTTTCATGAGAGTGAGACGAAGATGTTCTCCATGCTCTTCCTCGGATTTGGAGTAGACCAGAATATCATCAAGGTATACCACAACGAACTTGTCGAGGTATTCATGGAAGACAGAATTCATGAGTCTAGAAAATGTCGCCGGTGCATTGGTGAGACCAAAGGACATGACGGTGTATTCATATAAACCGTAGCGAGTGGTGAAAGCTGTCTTTGGAATATCTTCCTTTCTGATCTTTATTTGATGGTAACCCATCCTCAAGTCCAGCTTGGAGAATATTGAGGCTCCAGCAAGTTGATCAAAAAGATCATCGATACGAGGAATTGGATATTTGTTTTTGATGGTTTTCTCGTTGAGAGGACGATAGTCAACCACGAGTCTCTTTGTTTGATCCTTCTTTGCAACGAACAGAGTTGGGGAACCCCAAGCCGAGGAACTAGGTTGAATGTAACCTTTCTCCATGTACATATCGATTTGCTCCTTCAACAACTTCAGTTCAGGAGGAGCTATCTTGTATGGATGCTTGGAGATTGGAGCAGTGCCTGGTTCAAGTTCGATCACGAACTCAACAGCTCTGTCAGGAGGCATTCCTGGCAATTCTTCTGGAAAGACATCAGGGAATTCACAAACCACCGGAATAGTTTCAATAGATGGTAGAGGATTTGCATTGAGAGTGTAGAGTTGAGCAACTGGATTTTCAGCATGGAAGTAGACTATCTGGCCAGAAGGGTGTGTGATTTTGACAGACTTAGCATGACAATCAATGACTGCTTTGTTGGCTACCAGCCAATCCATCCCAAGGATGACATCAATATCTGAAGAGTGGAGAGCTATCAGAGATGCCTGGAATGGAAGGTTTCCAATTGTGATCTCTATGTTCTGGCTAACTTTATTGCTTTGCCAGCTAGATCCCGGTGATTTCACTAGGAGAGGGATAGACAACTGTTCGAAGTTGATTCCACTGGTGTTTGCAAAGCATTGAGAGATGAAAGAGTGTGAAGCACCAGAATCGAACAAGACTTTAGCACGAAACGAGTTCACAAGAAGTGTGCCCATTACAACCTCTAGAGATTCTTCTGCTCCCCGGGCCTTGACATGGTTCACCTTAACGGTTCTCACGCCAAAGTCGTTGCTGTTGTAGCAACCCAACGGAGGACCACGTATTCTTGTCGGGGTCGACCTGTGGCGAGGTGGAGGTGGAAAGAGGTGCCTTTGCGGACACTTATCGGAATAGTGGCCCGACTGTCCACACTTGTAGCATGTAACAGCAGAACGAGGAGCTGTCGGACCTGGCTGAGATGGAGCACCTCTTGAAGATACCACTGGGGTGGGAGGGTGGGGAAGAATTCCTGCCGGGCTTTGCAAGCAGATGGGCGGTGTTGGAGTGGTATATGGAACCCAAACTCTTCGTTTTTGTGGAGGCATGATAGCTTTTGAAAGATTAGCCTGCTCACGAGAGTGCTTACGAGATTCCTCAACCAACTTGCGCCCATGCTCTTCATTTAGAGCGATGTTGACGAGGTCCTCAAAATTCTTGGCCTTGACGTTGGTGAGAGCGTACTTGAGTTCCGGGTTGAGACCCCTGCGGAACTTTGCCATCTTTCTCGCTTCCGTGGAGATTTCATCTCCGGCGTAGCGAGCCAGACGATTGAACTCTCTTTGGTATTCGAGAACGTCCAAACTGCCTTGTGTGAAAGAATAGAATTCCTCACGCATTTTCTCCATGATCCCATCAGGAATGTGATGGCGCACGAAGGCTTGCTTGAAATCCTCCCATGTGATTGCCACACTAGGACCTCTCATTTCTTGGAAATTCTCCCACCAAGACATAGATTGTCCACGGAGAAGGTAGGTCACGTAAGGAATACGGTCCTCGTCAGCCACATGAGCTACCATAAGAGTACGGTTCATTTCACGGAGCCAGTCATCAGCATCCAATGGCTCGGAGGAGTTATCAAACGTGCGCGGATTGAGCTCAAGGAACTCCCGAATAGACACACGGGCGTTGCCATTACTCCCAAGGTCTTGGTTCTGCTGCATCTGCTTTATAACTTGCGTCATCTGAGACAGCACTTTTCCCATCTCAGGTGGCAGTGTGTGTTCTTCGTCACCACTTTCCATCCTGAAGAGGATACCAAGATTAACACAGTAACCGGATAACAAAATCCAATACAAGTGCTTAAAAGGATTACTTCAAACGGTAAGAAGGTAGCATGGATCAAACATATACTACCCTCAACGTTCACCATAAATGGTTTGAGTACGAAAGGATAACTAAACATAGCTAGGAATGGATACATCAATGGACGAAAGGTTCTTGAGAGAAACATGATATTGAAGCAACATCGGGAAACTCGCGACCAAAACTCCTAAGGTACTACGGAAGAACCCAGAACACGTGAAATCCTAACTTGAAAGTTTAGATGAGAAGAGAAAAACAACGTTGCACTTCCTTACCAGAAAAGGGAGGGTGGGTGGGGAAAGAAATAAAATGGCAGAATTCCTACTCTCACGTTTCATTTTTCCTATATAACTACAAAATAGTTTCTAGACTCAACTGCGACCAGTAAAAAGGGATCCTACAGGCAGACAGGCTCTGATACCATTTGTCGCACCCTGGTTTCTAGAGGATACTCCTCGCACGAACTGGACAGCAGGTGCTTGGATTATGGGGCATACCTGCTCCCACGTCCCAGCTTCCTGGTAGGCCTGCGCTTATGCGCGACAACACAAGCCCTGCTTCCACCGTCGAAGTAAACTATCCGCTAGGAACCTAAGGCACTACTGTCGACGTACTTCATAACAAGCACGCACTGTACGTCAACAGCTTTGAACAAAAGGAAATCACAGAATGTCTCTAAGACACAAAAGAATGAAATAAGTTTGCAAATAGCCTTCACTAAGGCAGAGATAGCAAAACACTCATACAGAGGACACATGTCCCAACATATCATTCATTACATCAGCGGAAGCAAACAACGGTGTCTGAGTACAGACAAAACCAAAAGGCTTAAGAAGCCGGGGAAAATAAAGAAGACGAAGCCCATCCACGTAGTTCCTGGATCCTGCCCGAGGTCCAGCTATCTACTCGTCTGCAGTCTCGTCAAACTCCACGAAGTAGCCATCCTGGTGATCCTCGTAGTCGTAGTCGAAGTCTGCGTAAACCACAGCCCCAACGGGGTCAGTACATCCAAGTACTGGCAAGCAAGACTCACACTTCATCAAGGAGTTACTCGTCAACACAAGCCGGGATGCTTGGGTTCAACGGAAGAAGATAGGTATTATAAAAGCTGCAGCGGGCTGCTCTAACCAACTACAGAAGATACTACTAGTTCCGGCTAACAGAAAAGATAAGATCGAGGAATTGTAACCAACTGAAAGATAACTTCAAACAAACCCATCCTGGATCTCGCCCCTTATCCGAAGAAGCAATCCGAGGATAACTCACACCATTGTATTAAAGATGAGTCAAGTTATTGTGTGAATAACCTATTACTAGTCAAGTTATTTAGCATTGGGTGATACATGGTTGATCATTATGTTTAAGTTGTCCTGAGTACTTGTTAGCCAGTACTTTCACCAAGTAATCCATAACCGCGGAAAACACGGCTTCTCGAGAAGATTTATCCCTGCAGGGTGTGCTCCAGTACCCGTACACACTCAAGCCACCAACTAAAACTTAGGTGGACTTGACACGACCCAAACCATCTCTACAATCCATCCTAGGAGCCACGGAGCTATAAGGTCCCGGCCAGTCCGCCTAACCTAAGCGCAAGGGTGAAAACCACACCCCCCGGCACCACAGGCCTCGCCCTATATGCATCATCATCATCACCAGTAACCAATGGGGGTACCTCCCATTATGCAAGTAGCAAATGGAACACCCGAACTAAGTGTGGCTCTTCGGACAAACTGCAGATCAAGTCTAAGTCGAGGGGGGTCCCATACTACCACCCGGATGCGGTGAGCACGCTCATCATGGATCAGTAGACAAGACCCTTTTCCTATTAGGGTCGACACTAGCAGGCCTCAAAACCACTTAGGGCCTCCTGCCGGTGCCTTATCATCAAATTATTATTACCAGTAGCAATTAACAGGATTGATTGATTAAATTCGAGCCCCGGTACAATAATAATAGTAGAAGAAGTAACCGACAACAAACTCGAACAAAAGCAACCCTAAGCATGCTAGATGAGAACAGGCACAAGCAATGGCTGTAGGTATGGAGGTGAGGCAATATCATGGCTCAAGGTAGCATGTGATGGGTTCGGAGAACAAGCATCGATTCATAGGGCTAGCAGAAATAGACAAAAGGATAGTATCGACAACAAGTGTGGAAGAGAACTCGATGATTCATGTGAGTGATAACTTGCCTGCAAACCCAGTAGCCTGGTACTGAGCTGAAAAACCTTAGAAGGGGTACCGTACGTCTCGTCGGTCTCAACGTCGTCGTCTAAAGCGAGAAGAAGCAAACACACAAACGAAAGAGACGAACAATCAATACATGGCATAGGTGCACAAACACGGGATGATGCATGTCATGTTAATATATGCCTCAAAGTAAACTACTCAACAAAATAACACAATTTAATTGGACCCATATGCAATGTGAATTGCATATGGATGCAAATGGTTTAGGTTGAAGCAATGATCTACATTTGATTAACAAGTGTAAGTAGTTAAACATGATGCATGCATGATGAAAACAAGAAGTAAACAATATTAGATGCAAATGGAAAAGGAAGAAAACAAGTGTGGGATTTTATTTGTCATGTTAAGAATTTTTGGTTCCTTATTGATGTCACACAAGTAATTGTTGTTTTCACCAAGTTAAAGTGTGCAAAACAAATAACAAAGTTTATATTTGACAAGAACATCAAATTTTAGGTGGATTACATGTTTCACATATTGAAATTGGACTTTGGATTATTTAATTATGAATTAAACAATATTAAACAATTTTTAATTGAATTAAACAAGATTTAAATTATTTAGGCAATTTAAATTATTCAAACCATGAAACAAAATTTATATTTGAGTTGGTGGTTCAAAATGGTATGGAAAACATATTTTATTTGTATGATTTGGATTAATAATGAATTAGTTATGGATTTCAGCAAATTGCAATTGAATTATTTGAATTCAAATTTGGATTGCATTTTGAAAATTCAAAACAGAAAACAAATGCTATAGATAGATAGAGAATTGAATTTGGTGCAGTGTACATATTTTATTTGTATTATTTGGAGTTAGGAATTAAAAGTTATTAGGGGTTTAATTCTAGGGACTATTCTGAAAATTACTGGACTGATATTGAAAATAAGAAAGGCAGAAAAATAAAGGCACCGAGCAGTGACCTACACAGGCCACTGCCAGTGGGCCATCTCCTGCGTGGCGCCTAGGTGGCATCCAGGGTCCCTGACGCGTGGGCCCAGCGCGGGGCGCGCGGAAGGAAAAAATTGGGGGAGGCATTTGCCTCCCCTGGGATTCGAACCAGGGACCTTCCCTTGGGCGCACGGAACAGATGCCAGTCGGGCTAGGAGCGCTTCGTGATAGGTACAGAGAAGGGTGAGGGTTATTATTCAGTTACGCATGGTAACTGAATCTTCCTGTTTTCCTTCCGTGCGTGCAGGTACAGAAGACCACCTGCGATCGGACGGGGGCGGCCGGCGATGGGCGTCCTGCCGCGGTGACTCGCCGCCGCGTGCGGGCGCTGCGGCCGCCGTGCGGGCCGCGCGGTTGCGAGGCAGAGAGGGGAAGGAGCGGAAGGCGCGGACGGGGGGTTTCCTTTTTGGAATTACTTGTGTTAATTTTCCAAAACAATAATTAGAGCAAGGTTAACATTATTTCACAATTGGAAAATTTAATTTGATTTAAAGTTTGTTAAGTGAATTTTTCCATAGAGTTTGGGGTATTTATATGATAGTTGATTTTATTAAGTTGCAAACAATGTTTGATTTGGGAATTTAAAAGATGATTTGGGAACTATTGATTGAATTAATTGAGTGATTAATGGTTTGATTAAAACCAACAATTTGAGAAGTGAAACTTAGTCAATTATTTGGAAAATAAGGGAGGTTTTGTTTTGCAATTCTTTGTTTGAAAAGATTGTAACAGACAAGTGTGAAAACAACTGTTGATTCATTATGGAAACAATGCAAACATAAATAAAACAAATGCAATGAGATGATGACATGATGCATTGCTTAAAACTAAACAAGAAATAAAACAACTAAGGGATGTTTTCATACTTGGATGTTACATTTTGTTTGTTTGTTTTGAAATGTGTGTTTGACATAATATAGAAATAGTATAGCTAGGAATTAATATAGAAATAATATCCATTACATAATAATATATACATTACATGATAATATATCCATTACATACTAATATATCCATTACATGCATATATCGAACACAAGATGCGGTACACAAACAACATCTATGGATCCGTCGAGTAGAAGCGGAACAACTCGTAGGAGACGTATGCATCTATGGCTGCATACGTGATGTTGGTCCAGTCCAGTGGGTACTTCTCCCACAACCAGTGATTCTTCGAGGGGAAATCAGTCTTCATGGTTTCGTAGCCCTCGTGGATGAAGACAGTTGCCATGAGAGCCATCCCGGTCTTCGGCCTGTTCAAATCAGCAAAATGGATAAGATCCTGAAGATCAATGTAGTGATCTTCAGGTATCACAATACCCAAGCGCATCAACTTCGGACGGTCTTGCGTGTTGTCAACGCTGCAAAAGTCATACCCCTTGTTGACAAGAAAATCAACAAGTGCCGGAGAATGCTTTGAACTACTGCAACAACAAAATTTTGATACGTGTACGTGTTAGATATATTGCAACACATGTATTCTTCACATGCAACAAACAAATCGAAGATGCAAGATTGTACGTGCGCGTTACCTTGACCATTGGAAGACCAAAACGGCCTCCTTGAATGCAATCTGGATGACTGCAATATTCCGTTTATCCGCCGTATACTCTAAATCAAGCCCGAAAAACCGGTGTTCTTCGGGAGAGGAGAAATACAGATCGGTCAAATACCCAAGAGCACCGGGGAGCTCCTCGCAATTGTTGGTGTAGAACACGTCGAGACTTTTGCCGCATGGTGTGGCCACATCATATCTCTTAGAAACTTCAGCCATGGTGCTTAGTGGAGGAAGATCAAGAGAGGAAGAAGAAAAGACAGAGGAAGAAGAGAAGAAACAGAGACTCGCGATCGGGCCGGTGCGCACTGTAGCAATAAAACTACCGCGCGCGGGAGGCGGGCAGTTTGTACTAAGACCTTTAGCACCGGTTGCTAACACAAACCGGTGCTAAAGGCCTGTAGTGGGCGCGCAGTCTAGGTGTGGCCCCAACTACAGGCCTTTAGCACCGGTTTGTGTTAGCAACCGGTGCTAAAGACCCTTTAGCACCGGTTGTTAACACAAACCGGTGCTAAAGGCCTGTAGTGGGATATATCTCTAGGACTTCGGAAATTTTGGCTCATTTCCCTTCGCGCGTCTTCTCCTATACCACGTACGGCGAAGCCCTGCTCCGGCGCCGCGCCTCCGTCCGCCTCGTCGCCGTACGCCTCGCCTCGGTCCGCCGCGCCTCCGTCGGCCTCGCCTCCGTCTGCCGCGCTCCGTCCGCTCTCTGTCTCCGTTGCCGTCGATCCCCCGCGCGGCCCCGCGTCCGTCGCGCCTCCGCGGTCGCCGTCCGCCTCCGTCGCGCCGTCGCGCCGTCCGCCTCCGTCGCGCCTCCGTCTCGCCTCCGCCTCCTCCGCCCCGCCTCTCGCCCCTCGATCGCCGTCGCCGGCCTAGCTAGGTAAGTTTTATTTCGGTTTTTTTCAATTTTGTTTTACTGTTAGAATTTTTAGAGTTAGTGTTTAGTGTTAGAAATTTTTAGAGTTAGTGTTAGATTGTTTTTAGAGTTAGTGTTAGTGTTAGAAATTTTTAGATTTAGTGTTAGATTTTTTTAGAGTTATTAGTGTTAGTGTTAGAATTTAGTGTTAGAAATTTTTAGAGTTAGTGTTAGATTTTTTTAGTGCTTTATTTTGTTTTTACAATTTTGTTTAGTGTTAGAATTTTTGTGTTAGAATATTGTGTTAGAAAATTTCACTAAGTTAGTGTTAGAAAATTTCAGAAAGTTAGAATATATATATAATTTCAGTAAGTTAAATTTTTTCACTAAGTTACCATATTGTTCCTGTTTAACTTTCATCTTATTTCTGTTATATTTCTCAATTTACTATTTTTTACTAAGTTAGAAACACTAAGGTATTTTACTTAATTATGGAATATTACTTAGTCCGGGCAGGTTTTTAGTTCATGTCTTTGTTGGACCCGCCGGGGGATGTCCAGGACTGGGCCCCGCCAGGCTGGCATTGGGAGCTCCTTAGTACCGGGGCACGCGGCTTGGTGAGAAATCCGGGTGACGTGGTCGACCCGGATATTCTTTGGTGGCCATCGCGTGGGCCACGCTCGGTGCGGAGAGAGCCGGCCCCTGAGGAGGTGGTACAACAGCGTATCAGGGAGGAGGACGAGCACGTCCGTCGCTACATGTACTTGCTCGATAGGCAGTATAGGCAGTATAGCAGCAGTTGGTCGATTATTAGGAGGGTTCCTTACCACGTGAGCTATGACCCTATGAGGGTTCCTTATCTATGGATGCGTAGCACCCGTGACTCAGCACCCCGCGGCTTAGGACCCGGTCGGAGTTAATTATTTTGAGAGATGTCACGAGACTATGTATAAGTGATATTATTCGATCGTGATGTATTAGGGTTAAAAAAATCAACCCGAGCTATGTAACTCTTGGTGTGTCCAGAACTATTATTTCATTAATATGTCCAGAACTATTATTTTATTACTGTCCGATGAAATAATTTCGCCAAGTGCCCGATGAAAATTTCGCTAAGTGTTCTTCATTTTATAAATTTTACTAGCAGGTGTTGAGCTATGGATCCCCAAGAACCTGCACATGATCCGCATGCCGATAATCTCGCGGGAATGGGTGAGGCGGAGAAGGAAAGATTAATGTGCGAGATGATTTTTAATAATGCAACGGCCATATATCGTGATGATGACGGTGGACAAGCGTTTAGCAATCAATTTTTGAACGACTCCGGCGACGGAGATCAGAATATAGAAGATGTAGTAGATGATGACGACGACAACGTCGAGGATGAAGAAGTGCCCTCCAGAACAAACTCTGCCAATGTATATCTCAAGTCACTGTTCACGCAACAATTAATTTGTATTGCACTTACTAACGAATCATTATTTTTCCGTTTAGGCGCCCTCCGGAACAGCTAGCGCAAGTACTGAGACAAAGTCCAAACGAGGCCCGGCCGCAAGGTTGAAAGATACCGCAAGGTTCTCGATTGATACAGTTGCTGCTGATGGCAAACCACTGCAGCCCCCAGAAACTTATCGCAAATTCGTAAATCAGTGCGGAGTTGTTGTAAGAGACCTGGTCCCGATCAACTTAATAGAATGGAATAAGCCGAAGACCGGGGCCAACGTTGGAGCTAGTTATGTCGATGAAAGATTGACAAAAGTTCTTTGCGAAACGCTATGGCAAAATTTCAGCGTAGCGAGCGATAAGAAGAAGAAAGTCGAGCAGTGGGCTTTGAAGAAGATGGCCACACAATTCCAGAGGTGGAAGAAAGAACTGTGGAAGAAATATAAGGACGAAGATCCAGTTTTCACTGGGAACCTAGTGAAGATAAGAGACGCTTGGGATGATTTTAAGGCGTACAATAAATCGGGTGTCTTTGCATCCCGATCGGCCACAAATTCGGAGAATGCGAAGAAGAAGAAATATCACCATATTTTGGGGTCAGGTGGCTACATGACTGCCCTGCCTAGGTGGCGAAGCTATGAAGCTGCGCTTGTGAAAAGAGGTATCATTCCACAGACACATGACTGGCCCGATAGGTCCAAGTTCTGGTTGTTCGCGCATGGGGCAACGTTGGACGCTGAGACTGGGATGATTGTTGCTCAGGGACCATGGTCGGAAAAAATAACAAAAGTCGTAGCAGAACTAGAGAAGGCAATAGAAGCTGTTCGAAAAGGAACTTTTGTTCCCGATAGAGAGAACGACGAGCTGACGAGGGCACTCGGGAACCCCGAAAAGTGGGGACGAACACGAGGCTTTGGAGCGGATACCCCGTGGAGCCAAGGGTTTGCAACGGACATTTCCACTTACAGAAGTCGTGATAGAAGCAAGAAAAAGACGAGTGAACGGATATCGACATTAGAACAAAAGGTGGATTTTCTCTTGAAGAAAGGGGGACACCCTCTACCTGACACTGAAGAGGAGGTAGAACATCGTCCTGCACCTGATCAGCTGCAAATAGAAGACGATCATGCCGTCCCATCTCAGCATAGAATCAGCGTGGGTTCCACGCACCTGCAGATAGAAGACGGTCGTGCAGTCGAACCGTCGGCGCCTCACTACCCCGTGGATGATATCACGGAGAAGACAAACTGTGCGATACATATGCCAATGGGGAACATATCCTTCAGGGTGGCGTCAGGCTATGCTTTACCGAATCAACCTGGAGCAACCTACCATGGTGGTCATATTCCAGCATCCCATGCTCGTGTCGGGTTGTCAACAATTACGCCGGGATGCCATTCAATTGAGCTCAGTATTCCTGGAGGTGAAGGCGAGAAGACACTGGGAGAAATGGAGCTTGGTATCATCTTGTGGAATAAGAAACACATCGTGTTCCCTAACTCGGCGCCAAGGCCACCGACTCCTCCAGGTACGAATGCACCATACCTCCATCAATTACTGAATGTTGCACCACATGTTATCTTATTTTTAATAGTTTTTTCACTTTCGTACAGAGAATGCACGACCTCCAAGTCCACCCCCCAACGAACCTCCAAGTCCACCCCACAACGAAGATTGGCCGGAGCCCGAGGCCGAGGGTCCATCGCCCGTGCACTCCCGTGAGCCGACGGATGCGCCCACTACGAGTACGACAAAGCGGAAGCTGCAGTTCAGAAGAAACGGGACTCCTCCCAAGAAGAGACCAAGGAAATCCAAGAAAGTCGAGAGTCCCCCGAAGTTACCAGGCTTCATGACTGAGGAGGAACTAACCAATGCAGTGGCATCCAAAACCAAGGCATGGTTCGCACAGTTTCCCCTGAAGCCCCCTCCAGACCACTGGAAGGAAACTCTGAAGGACATCCCAAAGTGGAAAATTGAGCGGACCGTCGACAACTTATATTATCCTGCACCGCCGCCACCGCCGCCCCTTTCAGACTATGAACGGTATATTGAAAAGAAGCACGCCGCATAGATGAAGCAGGCGGAGCAGACGACATGCGGGAAACAAGTTCCCCAGCTCGGACAACAAGAAGCACAGTCAGTTGGCCCGCTCAAGGTCTTATCTGACCAGGCTTCAGTGTCCTGTCCACGCATGGGCGACGTGGGTTACGCTATTGCTGATGTGGTATATAAATACAAGCCCGGGCACCCTCTGGTCGAAAATCCTACTGATCTAACAACCCAACTATGGAGTTTACATGATTGGTACTTGGAGGCCGCAAGGCAGGAGAGAGACTGTAACATGGCTCAAATTCAGGATCAACACTACTTCGGAGATTACGGTGTCGAGCTTGGGTTCGATGATTTCTTCCAGATGTACAATCAACGTGCCCTCGACAAGTCTATCCTCAGCTGCTACTGTTTGTAAGTGATTTATTTGTGTAATTTAATTATTTAGTTAAGCTCGCGTTCGTTGCCCGTATAATTATCACTCACGACATTATTTTTGTATGCTACTATGCAGAATGAAGATTCGTGAATGCAGACTGGCAGGAATCTGGGACTTTGGGTTCATTGACCCGTATTCGTATCATCAAAACACAGTAGAAAAGTTCAACAAGACTACACCGGATGATTTGCTAAGGTTGTTGAAGCGACAAAATACCAAAAAAGAAATACTTTGGCCCTACGGATTCAAGTGAGTGTTACTGTCTTGTAGACATTCCATTTTGCTTACCTGATGTTAAGTGTAATTGATGAGTATGCATGACTGCGTGTGTACACGTGCGCAGCGTCCACTTCATATTGTTCATCATTAGAATCAATAGAGGACAAGTTTAAGTCTGGGACTCGTTAAACTGGGGCGCTGACAGATGGAAGAGCGCGCGTCAGATGCTTCAAAAGTATATATATATCAGCCTCTTTCGTTCATCGGCCTCTTTTTCGTTCATTCCCTGATATCAAGTAAGTAATAATTAACTCTTCTATTCATTTTTCTTTTGTCGCCCAGGGTTTGGCAAATGTTCATCAAGGAAGAACCCGGTACATGGGCAGATAAGCTCAACTTTCAGATTAACACAGTAAGTAGTACTACGTACCCTGATTTAAATACCATTACCATTCTCTTGATTATTATTAATTTGACTGAATTATGTTTCTCGTATATAGAAAGTCCCGCAACAACCACAGGGAACTGATTATTGTGGATACTACGTTTGCGAGTTCATTCACAGGAAGATCAATGAGAAATCCCGTACTACCAGAACTCTAGAGGTACGTAACCGGATCTTCACAACTTTATTTATGTTGCCATTAATTATGTTTAGTTTTGTTCATAACTTAATTGTTTTCATCTACTTCTTTTCAAGATGGCACGAAAGCGGGCGCAGCTCAAACCAATCGACCGTTGCAAGGCTATTGCAGAGGAATTGGCAGGATTTCTTCTCACGCAAGTCATAGCAGAAGACGGAGAATTTTTCCATCCTATGAACCAATTATAGCCAGCTCCCTTCTCTATGCAAGTATACAACTATTCAAAACGAACTTCAGATTATGTAATTCTCGGTCGATTACTTCGTGTTACATGTATATATATATGTACTACTATTTGGTGCATCAACATTTAACCGCAAACAGAAACGGAAACACGTAAACGGAAACCCTGAAAATACGGAACACGCCCTAAACCCTAAATACGGAATTGGAAACCCTGAAAAGAAAAAAGAAAAAAAAAAGAGAAAAAAAAAACTTTAGGACCGGTTGGTATTACCAACCGGTTCTAAAGGTCCTCCGCCTGCGCGCTCTCTTCGGCGCCCACGTGGAGGCCTTTAGAACCGGTTGGTGACTGACCGGTTCTAAAGGGGGGGGCTTTAGTCCCGGATACGTAGCACCGGTTTTGTATCCGAGTCCAAAGGCCCTTACAAACCGGTGCTACTGGCCTGTTCTCCAAAAGTGGTTGTCTTCGAGGTTGGTGGCGGACATATCGGTCCCAATCTTCACGGCACGCACGAAGGCGGCCAACGCAAAGCGAACACGACGAAGTCGATGTAGTCGTTCACAGTTCGTCGAGGGAGTAGTCGTGGTCGAGGTGCGTGTCGCATCGGGTAGGAATCTTGGCGGTTCCGGTGCTCGGACTTGGCGACGAGGTACGGGTCGGGGTCGATCTTGTCGCCAGGAATTTTTGTCGGGGTCACATGGACGCGCCCAAAAGCGGCTACCACAAAGACGAAGCGACAACGGGCATGGCCATAGACATGCGTGTACGGCGAAGAGTTGCACATAGTCGGAAAACGCCCATCGACGATAATGGAAAGAAGCGCACGGGCACCCACAAGGCATCACCATGGCGGGTGGACGAACATGGCCGACCACATGGTCACGACCCTTGCAGACATTTCCTCGAGCACGTGGTGGGCAACGTGGATGGAGACAGCGGAGCGGGCGGCGGCCATGGCGCTCGGGTGCGGGAGGAGGGGGACCACGGACCGGCGGCCATGGCCTCGTGGCGCTCCAGACAGCTAGCCCATCTCCTCCGGATGCGAGGCAGGAGGCGGCGCCGCGTGCGCTCCCTCCCGGCGCGAGCAACACGACGAGAGGCAGCAGCCCTCGTCTCCACGGCGAGGAACGACGACGGGCTTGGCTGCCGTGGGGCGGACAGAGGAGAGGGGGCAGCTACCGGCGGGCGCCATGGAGGCTCGCTGGCCGGAGCTCACGGAGATGGAGGTGGGGCTGCTCGGGGCCGGGGGGGCGCTGCGAGTTGGGGAGGAGGATGGCGCTTGGGGGCGAGGTGGAGGAGCTCGTGGCGAGGGGGAACGAGGGGGCTCGAGGTGGAGGGAGCACGGTGGGGGCGGAGGTGCATCCGGGCCGTGGCCGGAGAGGAGGGAGGCGACGGCGTCGCTGCGGCCGCGGGAGGAGGCGCAGGTGGCGGGGCGTCGGAGAAGAGGCCGGAGGAGGAGGCGAGGGACGGCAGGCCGGAGCATGGCCTCCTGGCCGGTGCGAGCGAGGAAGGGAGGCGATGGGGGCAGGGATCGATGGGCATCGCCCTGGCGGCGCTCGACAAAAGGAAGAGGACGAGGGATCGATGGGATCCCCTGCGTGCGTGTGCGGTGTGTGTTGCGTGCGTGGGTTCTGTGTGCGTGTGGGGTTGGGCTAGGGTTAGGTGTGTGTTAACAGGCCGGTTGGCCCGTGGGTTGGCCGTCCCTCAACGTTTTTTTTTCTTTTTTGATTGTTTATAAAACTGCTTGATGTAAAATAATTTTTGGGGCACAATTAATTTCAGAAAAACTTAGAAAACAAAATTTTATGCAATTTTAATTATTTTACCAATGTTAAAAATGCACAACGATGCAGATGCGATGACATGCAGAAAAGGAAACAAACAGGCAACAACTATTTGGGAGAACCCCGGTCGTTACACTTCTTCAACAAAGAAAAATAAAACTTGTGCAACTATGATGAGTCTTAAATTCATCATAGCTAGTTGAACCCTAATTAAAGCCTTCCTACCACCTATATATATGCATACTTGCATGTTTAGCTTTCATTTGGGGTGTCTTGCGGAGTACATTCAAACGTACTCACATTGGTTTCGTCCCTGGCTATTTTCTTAGCCAAACTTTGAGCAGAAACCCGGAGAACCTGAAGAAGATGGTGTCGCTGACGGCTATGCGAACTAGGAACGTCTCTGAGTCAGTAGCCTGTAGGTAGTCAAGGCGTGACTTGGGTTTTACCACGAGTATGTTTTGTAGACTTCCGTTGTGTTTTAGTGTGTGTTCCTGCCCTGCATGGCAGTTGTTTTCAACTGAGTCATGTGACCAGTTGTGTAAGTCGTGTATTCGTGTAGTGGATGTTGTAATCTGCAAGGACAACTCGAGTATGTTGTTGACGACAAACTGATCATGGGATCGTGAATGTATGCATACTGGACGTCTCGGACTGTTAGTCTGGGGTCCCCATGTTGTGGTACTTTGAAAATTGAAAATTAACAACCCAATGAAACACCTGGGTGGACGGGTAATTGCTTGGTTTATGTTGAGTGGCTACTCAGGGCCATGTCCATGGTGGTTGTCACCTGGGTCACTCCCAGGGCCATGGTATGTGGTGGTTGTCACCTGAGGGTACACTTGTGATTTGCCACCTAGGAATAAATACATCTGCAGGTCTTCAATGTATAGTTAGCTTCCAGTGCAACCTTGAGATAATATGGGCTCTGCCAAGATTAAGCAAGTTGTGGGGGTTCATCCTGTTGTATGACATGGGGTGGTAGAATTTTGGAGCAACGATTCATGCTAGTATGGTTGAATCCCTCTTTCCAAAGATCTTGTCTCATTCTTCTCTCGGGGAGGATGAGTCTCAAGGTGAAAGTGCACAACCTCTGCAGAGTTAAAAACTAAGATTTTAGCCGTGTCCCCCGTTATGGGCAATTTGAGCAAACTAGACAGAGTTGGTGCTGAAGGATCTCCTCATCTTTTCTGAATGAATTAAAACATGGTAGAAACATTTTTCCTAGAGAACATGGTGTGTCTACACCTCTGTGTTACCTTTATAAATTCATGGTGTGTCTACCCATGATGACTTTTGAAACTCATGGCGTGTCTACCCATGATGACTTTATCAAACTTCATGGTGTGTCTACCCATGGTGACTTTATGAAACTACATGGTGTGTCTACCCATGTTGATTTCCAAAGATTTTACATTGATTTATCAAATATAGGACAAAACTGGCTTTATGCAAATAGCCCAGACTCCACCAGCCAAATATCATATAGCAAGTTTATTCCTCAAATATGCCACCAAACAAGTGTCACTTGCCAGTACATTGTTTGTACTGACTTCCTCCCTCGTGGGGCTGTATTCCAACGTGCAAATAAATCTGAAGACTAGTGAGGATTTCGTTTAGGATATCGAGTCTATCACCAACATGTTCTGCCTGTGGCGCATGAACATGAAGAAGGCTCATTGATGAATTATTTCCGTTGTATAAACTTTGAAACCTGGTTGTTTGGGCTAGTCCATGATGACTATGCCATTTGTAAGACTACTTTATTTCATATCCACTGGATCAACGTTGTAGAATGATGCTATTGGAAAGAATATTTCATTTGGTCATGTGTTCTATCTTTATCAAAAGGTAGGGATCTACATTGGATGCCGGGTGTGATAGCTACATGGCCCCTCCTTCATCATCTCAAAGGTGAATCTCTGCTCTTCACTCCATGGTTTCTTCTGGTCCACCCACATCTTCTTGTTACTCTGGTTCTGCCCCCATTGAGGCCCATTGTTCTTATGGCGCTGACTGTTGCCGGCATCAGGTTGATTTCGATCAACCGCGGCGATATGGTTCGACCCATATCAAAAATCCGGTCTGTCATCTCTTCTCTTGCCCCGGAAATCCTGGCGATCATTCCGCCTGGAGGAAGCGGGACCATCAAGGCCCAAGTAGTGTTTACTAGGTTCCACCGAGGTGAGCAAAGGTTGAGTCGGATCACCCAACGCGTACATGTCCGCGATCTTGGATGTCTCGGCCAAAGTGGTAGGCATGTCCCTCCGCAACTTTTGCCACATCATAGTGCCATTTCGGCACCCTTAGGCAAACCATGCTATAGCCTGGAACTCAATCACCCCTTCCCAAGTGTTCCTTAATGTACTCCATCTGGTCAAGTACTCCCGGTCGGTTTCATCTTCTCTATGCTAGCACATGGAGAGTTCTTGATGGCGATTCATCCTCTGGTATGTGCTAGCGAAGTTGTCGACGAAAGCAACCTCGAAATCCAACCATCAATCAATGCTATCTACTGGCAAGTTATTCAGCCAGATTTGGGCAGGGTCCTTCACCATTTGCGGCACATACCGCACCGCCTAGCGGCAATTACCGTCTGCAATATGTACTATAGTGACATTGTCCTTGAACCAATCTTCTGGCTTAGTGTTGCTGTCATATGTCTTCGTACCCCGGGCAAGCTGGAACTTTGGGACTGGTGGCTCCCTCTTGATCCGGGGTCGAAAGAACGGCGGTCTAGGAGGTTCTTGCTCTTCCAAAACCTTAGAAAAATAAATCCTGTCAAGCTTGTAACTGGCATCATGTGTTGGCAGCATCTGAGGTCCCAATTGACCAGCGAGTGCTCCCTCATTCATCATTTTCTCATATCTCGGATACCCAGCCTTCTCCATCGCCGAGTAACCGTCATCATACTGATTATCCGTGGGAACATGTCCCAGTTGCTGAATAGTCTGTCTGGTACCATGCTGCTGCTGAGCTTGGTTTGGTTCCGGATACCGAGGTGGGATATCTCGATTACGATCATGTCTAGCCGGTTGGACTCGGCTGGAACCACGACCGCCTTGACTGACATTTCCTTGACCGGCATTAGCTGCACTGGCATTGGGCTGAACTACTAATTGCTTTCCGGCACCGGCCAGATCATACACCTGAAGCTGCTTATGCTTGCTGGAATTCACACTCCGGGATCGCCCTTCACCGACATGTGGCGAAGATGCCTATACACCAGATTTAGCGCCATGGGAATGAACCATATGAGATGCACCTGCACCGGAATTTTCCTTACGAAAGGTCTCATTTTGCCGATTAGCCTCAAAGACTAACTCGTTAAACCGGTCCTGCAGCCTACGGCGGGCCTCACTAGATAAGTTGGGTAACTCGGCTGATGCTGCCTCTGCAGCCCTAAGATTCTTTGCAGGAGAGCTATATTTGGGTCTACCAGCCGACACAACACTAGCAGATTTACTAGTTCTAGCTTTTCCATCTCTAGCTAACTTGGCACCTAGATCTCTACCTCGTTTGCGCACAGCACCTATGCGCCTAGGATTGTCTCCAACCGGAGTAAAACCATGAGCTTTGTTATACTCACGGAGATCGAGGTCAAATTCTTGCCTGGCACGAGACATCTCGACCGCCTCGTTGAGGATGTTCTTCCTCTGCTCCTCCAGCTGGGCCTGCACCAGTGCCGGATCCGTACCGATAGCCACCGGCACAACCAACTTCTCGATTATGTCCTCAAAAGGACCTGGCCTTGCAGTCGCAGCAGAAGGACCTGATAGCCTGCCGATTCTCGGGTTTCCCCATGGGCTTGTGTGTTGCCCGGGTTGCCTTTACGCTGGCATCAGTTTCACTGGCCGCACCTTTCCCAGCATCAGCAGCTGGCGAGGTCATCATCACTTCCACGCAGTCTGCGGGGCGAGAGATATGCCGGTTCCAGACTGCATAGACCGCAGGAGGATCCGCGGCCAGTTGCACCCTTTTAGGATTCGCGCGGATGACCTCAGTGGCGACGTAGAAAAGATGATCACCGAAGCCGACGAAGAAGCCACCCGCTAGCAGCCGTTTGCCGCCGAAGTCGCCTGCATTGTCGCTGACGAAGTTGAGCGAGCCGAATCTATGGAAAAGGCCAAAAACCACGCTCTCACTCGAGGGAAGAAGGGATCCCGTCCGGATAGAAACTCCAGCCAGCAACGCTGCTGGCCCCACGGTGGGCGCCAGCTGTCGTGGTTCAATCACGGCAGATGTCATGGGATGGCTGAAGGTTGGGGACGATGGACGCTGTTGGTATCCGGGGAGGGATAGTGCACAAAGAAGCACACTCGGGAAACAACAAACACACCAATGTACCTAGGTTGAGGGCCCTCGTGAGGAGGTAAAGCCCCTACTCCTGCTTGTCTACCTCTATATGTGTGAGTATACGAGTTACAAGATTTCTCTTAGAGCTCTTCTAGCTCTCTCTCTTTTTTGTGTGAAGAAGGAAGAATAAGTCACTGAGATCGTCCCTCGCGCAGGAGGGGTGTGACCACCTTATATATCGGTGGCCACTGAAAGAGAGTACAAAGTTAGGCGGAGAACACTGTGACGTATCGCACATCGTCCGACATGGGGCTGAAAGTATCCTCTGTGGTACGTACTGTGTGTCATGTCCCCTCTGTCAGAGACACGACATGGCCTCCCCCATACCTCCGCACTGTTTCCATGTACGCCTCGTGTTAGCCACCTAGTAAGTTGAACCACTGATGCATGTAAAATGCATACATGAACTTTGCATGTTATTACTTGTTTTTCCTACATATTAGCAACTTATATTCATGTTTTATAATGATTTGGGGGATTTTCTAAACAATCCCCCTTCTTTTGGTTCTAACCTTGTTTTTCCAGAAAACATACTTTTTAGTGTTTCAGACTTTCCGGGAGCTTCGGGACTCCAAAAAGGGCAAGGCCAAAGAGCACGGTTCAGAATTTTCAAGACGAAGACCATAGGCCAAAGTAGAGGGCCAAAAGGCCAACCAGGTGGCAAAGAGGACCCTCCACGCGGCCAGATTCCTTGGCCGCGTGAGAGGCCCCCTTTTTGCCCCCGTGGCTCCGATGCCGTCGATCTTTCTTCTCCCGAGTGTCTCGTGACCTAAAAACGACTATATAAAGGGTCCCCTGGCCTTTTCGAGGAGGAGGCGGCGCCGAGAGACGAAACCACGAAACAGAGAGACAGAAGGCTGCCGCCGGAGAAGATCGGAGGGGGGAAACGCTACCGGGATCAGCCCCGGAGGGCTCCACCCCCCTCCGGCGTGTTCATCATCAACATCTACAGCAAGATCAGCTCCATCTCTCCACTGTAATCTCTTGGCAAACACGATGTATGATGCAATACTATATTCCCTTGATGTATTGTGTCTCCCCGTCTATGTTTGAGTAGTGAATTGTTCTTGGCAATGGTGAAATAGTTCGTTGATTGGTTGCATACAAGTTTGTTATCTTCTATGATTGTCTTTATGTACAATATATGAGTGCACGCATATGTTGGGGAATGCATGTAAGGTGATCACCGGTAGCATAATGGAGTGGTGGTGACTTGGGAGTAACAGTAACCTGAGACCGAGCCACAAAGTTAAGTTATTGGGGGATATATATAGGGGACCTTAGAACGTAATTCTATGGTGGGACTTTATGTCTTAATCAATCTTGTGCAGTCATTTACTTGGCCACATGATCCATCATAAGGGGTTGTAGATCATTTACTTGACTATACCTATTCATGGCTCCTTCCTAGAAGAAACAACTAAGACTAAAACATGTGCTTCACTAATTGTGACAACCACACGAACGAAACACCTATTGCTATAAGACTTGCTCCCTTGATATACTTGAGATATTTGCTGCTTCCTACTTGTGAAACTTGCTTAGAAACTTGCATTTTAAACTTGCTTCACTAGTTACTAGACAAACCACACTCCACGTCACATGCTTTTAATTAGTTAGTTCCTTTTAGTCAAACTTATTGCTTTGCATAAACAGCCATATAAGAGAGTTATAGGGCTTTAGAGAATAGATAGCTTACCTTCAGCTCCTCGTGGGTTCGACACTCAAATACTTATCGAAAGGTACTACAATTTATCTCCTGCACTTGGGAGTCATCAAGCACTTTTCTGGCGCCGTTGCCGAGGAGCGTTGTGCTAAGCTTTTATTCTTGTTTGCATTGCATACTAACATATAAACCTAAAACACAAAAAAATTATAAAATGGAAAACAACCAAACAATTTTAGAACTGTATAATATATACCTTGAATTAGGACATGAAGTGTTTGAGGAGAAATTGAAAAATTATTTGCACAACAATCATATTTGTGGTAGTACTAATTCTTTGAACACCTTTATTGCTAAGGAAAACCTTGAGCTTGGGGAAGTTTGTCTTGATGAATACGATATTTTTAGTCCCCCTACTATTGAGGATAAAAATGATATACTTGCTGATTCTATGGAAAGTTTTAAGCTTGGGGAAGTTGGTTTTGATGAGCATGATATTTCTAGTTCCCCAAGCTTGGAGGAGAAAATTCACTTTTATGATACTATGCCTCCTATATATGATGATTGCAATGAAAATTATGAATGTTTGACTCCCACTATCACTAATGAGGATTTTACTTATGTGGAGAGTAGTGATTATTTTATGCATGTGGCTCATGATAAGAATCTTTTATGTGATATTCATATTGTTGAATCTATTCATGATGCTACTGAAAATTATTATGAGAGAGGGAAACATGGTTACACATATTTCAACAATATTAAGTTTCCCCTCTTTATGCTGAAAGTATTGAAGTTGCCCTTGATCTACCTTTCTATGCTTGCTATTATGTGCTTCTTTTATTTGTTCCATTACAAAATGCCAATGCATAGGAAATGGGTTAGACTTAAAAATAAATTGTTTAATATTTTTTTGGTGTGTTCCTTATGCTTTAATTTCCTATTCGGTTTGAGCACACATTTATGTATTTACAAAATGTAAAATGCCTTTACCTACTGTTATGTATCATTTAGTTTAAGATTTTCATTTTATAAAAAAAATTGGGAAAGTAAATGAGAAGGATGAGTAATGGAAAAGTTGGGGTCGACCTTGAACATGTGTTGTTCATGCCAATGAAACCATTGCAAAGTCTCTATCATTAAAACTTTTTCCAAAGCTAAAAACAATAAAAATATTAGTTCACTACTGTAACATCACATTTCTGTCTTATTTCTCATCTTAAATGGCAAGAATAATCTTATATGAGAGATAGGATTAAACAATAGTAATTAGTGTCAAGAAAACAGATTCCTGAACTTCACTGCAAAAAATGTTTAAAATCACAGAAGTGGAATTTTGACCTGGTAATTTACGACAGCAATATTTAGTTATCACTACATATTTCATTAGTTTTAAGTTTTCTGATTTGAGCAACTTAAGTGCCTCTAAAAATTCACTCTTTACGGGCTATTCAGTTTTTGGCAGATTATGTCTTTATTTTGCATTGCTCTCATTACTTGTGTTTTGTGTGGTTCTTTTGATCAAGGAGCAATGCACAACTGTAGTAACAGTAGTTAATATTTATAATCAACTCTTGATGTGTCTTTGCTGTACCTATGTGGATTTTATTTATGGAGGCACTAACCCCTCTAATCAAGTTTTATGTTGAGATTTGTGTAAGAAGAATTTTTCAGGAGGAAGAGTTGAGTGAGATGAACAAAGATCAAGAGGGACAACCAATCAAGCTTGGGGATGTACCCCTGGGCTCACCCTACATGTATCAAATAAGTACAAGAATCCAAGCTTGGGGATGCCGAGCCACCTCACTCCAACCATCATGATATTAAGTAAGTAAAGCCTAGCTATATGGCTATAAAGAAAGCGCTTTACGGGAGGTAACCCGGTTGTTTTTGTTTGGATTTTCCTAGTGTCCTCTTGCTGTATCAAGAGATTAGTTTTTTTTTTAATTATGGAGTTTTCAATAAAAATTCAAGTCAAACCCATTTGGACTTATAAGTTGCTATCCTAGTGCATGAAATTTCTGTTTCAGCACGAGTCTGCTCACTGTATGATTTTACGATTTTTATTGGTATGTCGGATTGATCTAATTTTTTAGTATGTTCTGCAACTTTTCGTCCTCTATAAGCAAAAAAATTGGCTTAATTTGTTGAAGAGTCTAGCTTAGGGAAAAACGTTCTTTTTGCTGCTGTTGCTTTTCTGGACAGATTCTGCCTTCTTTTGTTTGATGCACTCTTTGGGCTTCGGAATCGAATTTCCATGATTCTTTGAAGCAAGAGAGTGAACATACAACATAATTAAACTTATTTTCTATCTACTGGAGAATTTGATTTGGAATTTTGCACAGCAAGCATCTGATTTGTTTGTCCTTGCTAATCTCACCCCACAGAAAAAGAATGGAAGAAACATGTTTTGTGAAGTTTTTCACAGGGAATAGAGGAGCTGCGCCTCAAGACATCCAAGAATGGTGAAATACATAAGCTTGGGGATGTGATGAACACCCCACTGGAGCTACACTCTTTTGGTTAGCACACGTCTACTTTCTGTTTTTCTAAGCAAAGCATTTATCGTAGAGACTTGAAGCGTCTAGTTTTTGTTTTTATTTTTGTTTTGATAAGACCACACCCATCATTTTATATGAGATTGAGCTACTGGAGTTTAGGGTTGGAATGTATTGGATGCTAGTATTATGACTTGGAATAGGGGTGCCATGGTTGATTTGAAGAGCTACATATGTTTGCATGATTTATAGGCTTTTTATGTGTAGAAATTTGCAATAATGTTGTCTTGAGCTATCTCTTATTCATGTCCTTGATGTTAATTGCTGGTTTATTTAGTTTGTCATGAAATGAGTAGTTCTATGGACATATGCATGCATAGTAGCTGGTAAACTATCTCCCTCTTTCTAGCCAAAAATTTAAAAATTCCAACAAGTAAAAACTTGTTTCCAACACTCCTTAGCCAAGTATTTGCAGTGAGTCCACCATATCTTCCCATTAGCTTCATTGCTATTATGAGTATGTTCACGATGTTATTGTGTTATTTATGTTCTAAATTAAGATATTCACTTTATTAATTGTCATGGGTTGAACTTGGGATAGGACTCTAACGAACTTTTGAAGGCACACTTTACTTTTTATGCATCTAATAAACATGACCCAATAATGGGAGCCACAAGTTTTGCGTTTGACAAGTGTGTGGTTGGGAGCTAGCTATAAACGTGTATCACCAGAAAGCTTTCAACATTGCACAAAAATTTACATTTGGTTGATATCATGTACTTTTGTTTTTGGACCCCTTCCATGCCGAAATGAAATAGAGGAATAGTAAGTTTTGATGAATAAGTATCTATATGACTAGAGAAACGCATTGGGCCGCTAAACCAAGCCATGCTTTATCATGGTGGAAATTTACTTACAGCTTGAGTGACTCTACAACACATCCTACAATAAAATAAGAAGCTATGGATAATAGTGAATGAAAATAAAAAGGATGATGAGTCTACTCCGTTTGTTTGTCTTGTCATTGTGACATGGGCTTGTTTCCATGTCATGGGGCAAGAGGTACCTCTTTGCGGTTCTCTATGATGTCATTAATACTTATTATGATTGTACAAAGCTTATTAGGAATCTTAAGTTGAGTAATCATGGAGTAGGTTTTCACACTCACGGGACATGAGGCTTTCAACCACCTTGTCATTCACATTACTTCAACATTCACCATTTAAGATGCTAGTCATAAAGGGGCAATGAGAGTCCTAGATCAATGGATACCACATTTAAATTAGTAATTTTAGTTGAATAATTTAGAGGCTAAATAAGACTTGATCATGTTTTACCTCTACTCAATTTTCTCCAAAGTGTCCACCATATTTTCTATTTTCCATTATGCTATTCTTTGACCAATATAGGATTTTATTTTTCATTTTGTGTATGCATTTGGTCCATAGTGCTTTTATTTCATTATACACTTTGTGAACTTTCATGAAGCATCTTTGCTTGCATATTTGATATTTCTTACAACATGAATTGTATATTGCTACTCATTTCTAGTATTAATCATTTGATTATATGTAGCATGAATAATCCTCCTTGACATCACTACTATGTCTCGGTGTGAATAAGAGAATACCTAGGGATTTTAGCTCTCACAAGGCAAAACAGCATATATGGTGGGGCTTGGTATGGATACCTAACAATCACCAATGAACAAGTCCTATTTGCTGTTTGTGATGATATAAAAAATTGCACCTAGGAAACACACACCAAAGTGGAGACAAATGTGGCAATGCAATTATATGGATGGAAATATTGCAATGCACTCGAAAGACACTAGCCAAGCTCAATGATAAAACATGCACAAGATTGCTCAATGGAATAGTGTCAATATAGCAAGGATGAAGACAGCTCCACAATAATATATATCAATGTATCTCAAGGCCTGTTTTGCTTTTCTCAATTCAGTTTTTCTCCTTTTCTATTTTCTGTTTTCTCTTTTTTTTTAATACTTTTTTGAATGGCCAAAAACAACTAAGGAGCAATAATAACAATGATATGATCAATGTGACACAAATGTATGTGAAAAAGAGCAACATGTAATGAGCAACAAATAGCTATTATTTATGGGAAATGTACCTATCTATTGCTGTAGAAAGGCTCTGTCTATGGCTCACAATGATCGAACTAGAATTCCTAAAGAAAGTGTAAAAGAAAACAAAAAAATTTTCTTAAGACTCACACTAAAACCCACGGCAGGAAAAGTGCTCGTTTTGTGCCGTGAAGGCAGCAAAAACGTGCAAAAACTCTGTCTAGCAGAGGATCTCAGGGCAACGAGTAGCGCGCACGGCAGGAACAGCGCCCGCGGCAGCGAATTCAGCGGTTTTGTGTCGGGGTAGGGCGCGCGCGTTTGTGTGGGTTGAGCGCACGACAGCAAGCAGAACGCGCGGGAGCGTTTTGGTCCAATTTTGTACCACGGCAGGGGATCTACTCCGAGTAGGACTAGGCGCACGACAGAGAGTTGATCCGACCGCTACTCGAAACACGCAAGGCAGTAATTGCGCACGGTTGTGTACCACATCGGCAATTCAATCTCGACTCGGAGTGGAAACGCGTGCGGCGGGAATCTGAGAAGGAGAAGGAACCCACGACAGAGAATTGGATGATTCTTGTACCGCGGCAGAAAATTCCTTTAGAACTCGAATTGGACAAGGAAACCACTCGGATTTGATATGTTTTTGTGGGATTTTTCGGAGGACACTAAAGGTAAACTCACGAACAACTAGAACCCTAAACCTAGACCGAAACAAAAAGAAACACAAAATCAAAAACAAAAACTAGGGATTGAAATTGGTGATGATGTATGACTATGGCATGGACTAAAACTATTTATTGAGGCTTTTTCTATATAGGTAATAAGAACACTCGAAATCTAAGGGATAAAAAATAGATCACCAAGTAAACCCAGTAATCTAATACCAAGATGATAAGGGGATGCTCAATCTTCTCGATGAACTCACAAATGATAATGGTTTTATAACTTGTGTCTCTCCACGAACTCTCCAGCTAATTCCTGATGCCAATTGCAGCAACAACCAATGCCTTGGATATTTGCACTTGCACAAGTAGCCACCGACTAATAATGGTCCTATATCGACTAATTCCCAATGGAACAACAGATATCACGCAAAACTTACGGATGTATTACTTCCAGATGAATGCTTCAAGAAATCAACAAGACGTTCTAGGGTTTATCTTATTCGTAGTCTACCCTTTGCACTCGCAGGTGAAAGTTATATAAGAGGGGAGGGGGTGCGGCCACAAGAGTATTGCGCAAGCACCACCTAGCCCAAACGTAATAGGACTCGATCAATTCATTTTTGGACTCGACCTAGATACAAACCGACCCTTAGGGGGTGCGGCCACTTTGGACTCGCAGTCGCAAGTTACAAACCGTATGGGACTCCCTAGGACATGTCCTTGGTGCCCCATGAATCTCAATGCGCATTAATAATAATTATGGGTTGGTACCCCCAAGGACATGTCCTTGCTCCTCCCAACTCCATCTTCTTTAATTTCTGGCTTCTCTTCCTCTCGTGGATACTCATGGGAAATAATGCATCCTTATTCCTCCATGTATATGGTCTTGTTTTCCTTCATGTAGCACTTGTTTTCCACCTTGTCATGTTTGTTTCCCAGCTCTTGATGTCCTTCTCCCTCCATGTTTGTGTTATCAGTAACCCTGAGTATACATAAATACATGGACTTAGGCAGTATAAAGTTCTCATGAAAACAAACATCATAATCTAATAAGAGAGAATTCACCTGCTGTTCTAGTATCATAGTTCTTGATCTTGTCATTGTTCCAGTCTCACTTCATTGGATTTATCTTGAACAGCAACATAATCAATGGGAGAACGTGTAGAAGAACTAGGGATGTCCTCATCATGTTGTACTTAATGACATAAGGAAAAGATTCTATACATTGTACCCATTTAGCATGTCTTTTGTCAAGTTAGCTTGACTTTTCAAATATTTCAAGGATTCATGATCAGAACGAATAAAAAAATCTTTAGGCCAAAGGTAGTGTTGCCAAACCTATAAAACTCCAACCAAAGCGAAAATCTCTTTGTCATATATGGGGTAGTTCAATCTAGCGCCATCAAGTTTCTCACTATGATAAGCTACGCGACGTAAATTTGCATGAGAACGCCACCAATCCCAATACCACTAGCATCACATTCAATCTCAAAAGTATTCTCAAAATCAGGTAAAACAAGCAAAGGTGCTTTGGTCAGACATTTCTTGAGAGTATCGAAAACTTTTTGTTGAGCATTGCCCCAAACAAACGGTACATTCTTTTTCCGTAATCTCATTTAAAGGGCAAGCAATTGCAATTGTTGAAAAATCCTTAACAAAGCGACGATAGAAACCGGCAAGACTATCAAAATGTCTTATCTCACCCACGGAAGTAGGGTTAGGCCAATTTCTAACTTCCTCTACTTTATTTTCATCGACTTCAATTCCATTGGAGGAAATCACAAACCCCAAGAAAAAAAGGTTGTCGGTGCAGAAATTGCATTTGTTTTGATTTGCACAAAAGTTTGCTCTGCGAAGGGCCAACAAGACTTGAGAAATATGTTCAAGGTGATTCTCCAAAGATTGGCTATATATGAGGATGTCATCGAAATAAACCACGATTTTTTTCCAATAAATACTCTCAAAACTTCATTCATAAGACGCATAAATGTCGAAGGAGCATTCGAAAGACCAAAAGGCTTGACAAGACATTCATACAGACCAAGTTTTGTTTTCAAAGCAATTTTCCATACATCAGCAATGCTTATGCGGATTTGATGGTATCCACTTTTAAGGTCAATTTTGGAAAAGGTAGTTGCACCACAAAGTTCATCTAGCATGTCATCAAGTCTAGGAATGGGATGTATATATCTAATGGTGATAGCATTGATAGGTGACAATCCATGCGCATATGAAGAGTATCACCTTGTTTAGGCACAAGGATAACCGGGATGGCACAAGGGCTAAGAGACTCACGGATAAAACCTTTATCGAGTAGTTCTTCTATTGTCGCTCGATTTCCTTGGTCTCATCGGGGTTGGTGCGGTAAGAGCACGGTTTGGAAGTGGAGCACCTGGTATGAGGTCAATGCGGTGTGATACGTCATAAACGTAACCTTAATTTATGATGTTTCATGTTGTTTTCTTATTGTTTCCCACATGTTTTCTATACACTTTATATCATTTTTATCGATTTTCCAGACTAACCTATTGACAAGATGCCACAGAGTCAGTTCCATGTTCTCTGCTGTTTCTAGTTTCAGAAAAGTTGTTCTGGAAATATTCTCGGAATGAAAATTCAAAGCCCGGAAGTCTTAGAATTCCCGAAGGTTCCACGGAGTCCCGAAGAGACCCGGAGGGGGCCTCAGGGGGCCCACACCATAGGGCGGCGCACCACATGGCCGCGTCATGGGGTGGTGTGGGGCACCCCGGCCTCCACCGCCTTTGCCCTTTCGCCTATTTAGAGCCCCGAGTGGTAAACCCTAACGATATACCACTTCTCGTCCCGAAAAACAACCGAGGCCGCCGTCATCATCATCCCGAGATCGGGAGTGTTCTAGAGCTCTCTCCGGCACCCTGCCGGGAGGGGAATTCATCACCGGAGGGGTCTACACCACCATGCCCTCCTCCTAAGTGATGCGTGAGTAGTTCACCCCTAGACTATGAGTCCATAGCAGTAGCTAGATGGTTGTTCTCTCCACTTTGTACCTCCTGTTTAGATCTTGTGAGCTGCCTAACATGATCAGGGTCATATTTATGTAATGCTACATGTTGTGTTTGATGGGATCTGACAAATGTTGAATGCTATGTCTTCTGATTATCAATCTATCATGTTATCTTCATGCATTTGTTATTTATGATCTTGCATGCTCTCCATTATTAGTAGATGCTCTGACCAAGTAGATGCTAGTAACTCCAAGACGAAGTATTTATGCTCGATAGTGGGTTCATGCCTCCTTTGCATCTCTGCTCGAGTGACAGAAACAACGGTGATGTTGCCATTAGGGAGAAAACAACGGTGTTTACCTAGTTTACATTGTTTACATTACACACTTTGCTTAGTGCGATAATCTGTTGCTTGCAACTTAATACCGAACGTTTGTTCGGATGATATTCAGAGGGTGGATTGTTAGTCATAGATGCAGTTGGATGACAGTCTATGTATTTTCTTGTAATGCCCGCATGAATCACATAGTAATATTTATGTCTTGCATATGCACTACGGTGCAGCCTTCATTTCTGTCAATTTCCCAGATGTAATTTGTTCACCGCTTATTTATCTTTCACGGAGAGATACCCCTAGTGAGCTATGGATCCCGGTCCTTTTTCCTCATACTGATAAAACATCTACTGCTTTCATACTGTTCCTACTATTTTCCTACTGTTTTCCACACCATACGTTAAACCTCTTTGTGTTCAGCAAAACCGGTGAGATTGACAACCTCACTGCTTCGTTGGGGCAAAGTGATTTGATTGTGTTGTGTAGGTTCCACGTTGCTGCTGAACCGATAGTGCGCCCTGCCATCTCAGCTGCATCAACCTTCTGAAGTTACTCCTTCCTCCTACTGTTCGATTCAACCTTGGTTTCTTTTTGAGGGAAACTTGCTGCTGTACTCTTCATACCTTCCTTTTGGGGTCTCCCAACGAATGTGTGTTCACATGCATCAAGCACTTTTCTAGCGTCGTTGCCGGGGAGGAATAGAATTTATGCAAGGGGATTCTCTCACTTCCAATCTATTTACTTTGTTTTTGTTTTGCTTAGTTTATTTATTTTGTCTTGTTTGCTTCTCTTTATCAAAAAACACACAAAAATAGTTCTTATTCTAGCTGTAGTATTATTCCTGTTTTTAGTATTGTTAAAATGACTACTCCTGAGAACACTAAGTTTTGTGAATTTACTAGCACCAAAACTAATGATTTCACTAGTACACCTATTGCTCCACCTGCTCCTACTACTGATTTTTACGAGATAAAACCTGCCCTGTTAAACCTTGTTATGAGAGAGCAATTTTCTGGTGTTAGTACTGATGATGCTTCTGCCCATCTTAATAATGTTGTTGAACTACGTGGGATGTCAAAATATAAAGATGTATATGGAGATATTATTAAACTGAAATTGTTTCCGTTCTCTTTGAGAGGAAGACCTAAAGAATGGTTGCTATCTTTGCCTAGAAATAGTATTGATTCTTGGACTAAGTGTAAAGATGCTTTCATTGGAAAATATTATCCTCCTTCTAACATTATATCTTTAAGAAGGAGCATTATGAATTTGAAGCAACTTGATAATGAGCATGTTGCTAAAGCTTGGGAAAGAATGAAATCTTTAGTAAAGAATTGTCCCACTCATGGACTGACTACTTGGATGATCCTCCAAACCTTTTATGCAGGTCTGAATTTTTCTTCAAGAAACCTTTTGGATTTAGCTGCTGGAGGAACCTTTATGTCCATGACCTTGGGGGCAGCAACAAAGCTTCTTGATGATATGATCGTAAATTATTCTGAATGGCACACTGAGAGAGCTACAACTAGTAAGAAGGTAAATTATGTTGAAGAAACCTCATGTTTGAATGAAAAACTAGATGCTATTATGTCTATGCTTGTGAATGGACATGCTCCTATTGATCCAAATAATGTTCCTTTAGCCTCTTTGGTTGCTCAAGAAGAGCATGTTGATGTGAACTTCATTAAAAATAATAATTTCAACAACAATGCTTATAGGAATAATTTTGGTAGCAACAATTATACGCCATATCCTCCTAATAATAGCAATGCTTATGGTAATTCTTATGGTAATTCCTACAACAACAATAAAACTGTACCCTCTGATCTTGAGAACATGCTTAAGAATTTTATTCGTACAGAAACTGCTTTTAGTAACTCCGTTGAGGAAAAATTTGGCAAAATTGATGTTCTTGGTTATAAAGTTTATAGTCTTGCTCTTGATGTTGATCATCTGAAACTAAAGGTTATTTCTCATGATGCTAAATAAAGTAAAACTTTAAATTCCATCCAAATTCAAAATTGTGATAATGTTAGGATGTTAGCTGAATTGCATGCTAGATGGGAAAAAGAAGATGAAATAGCTAGAAAAAATAATATAGCTAATGTTTGCACCATTACCACCACTAGTAAAACTGAAGCTTATCATGCTAGAAACCCCTCTACTATCAATGGTAAAGTAATTGGTGTTGGAAACACTCTGACTTCTGCTAGTAAAAAATGAAAAACTGCCCTAAACTACTAATAATGTTCCTGATAAAAGTGCATAAATTTTTAGAAACGTGGGAGACAATGGTCCCATTATATTTGATAAAAATGATCTTGAATTTTATGATCGCAACATAACTGAAGTGATTAAGTTCTTACAAAAGCTTGCTAGTTTTCCTAATGCTAGTGCTATGAATATGGCTTTCACAAAACATATTACAAATTCTCTCATGCAAATTAGAGAGAATGTATTAAGATGTGAAGCCTCTATCACTAGGAAGCTAGATGATGGTTGGGCACCTATTATAAAATGAAAGTGAATGATTTTGATTGCAATTATCTATGTGATCTTGGTTCTAGTATATGTGTTATGCCCAAAAACTCTATGATATTCTTGATTTGCCACCATTGGAACCTTGTTATTTGGATATTCGTCTTATTGATAATGTTAGAAAGAAACCTTTGGGAGAGTTGATGATGTTCTTATCGTGGTTAATAATACTCTTGTTCCCATTGATTTTGTTGTCTTGAATATTTAATGCAATGCTTCTTGTCCAATTGTTTTGGGAAGACCTTTTCTTAGAACTATTGGTTCTGTTATTGATATGAAAGAAGGGAATATTAAATTTCAGTTCCCACTCAAGAAAGGGATGGAAAGCTTTCCTAGAAAGAGAATGAAATTTCCTTTTGATTCCGTTATTTGAACAAGTTACAATTTGGATGCTTCTTCACTTGAAAATACTTGATTCCACTTTTTTGGGCCTGGCTAAAAGGCGTTAAAGTAAAGCACTTCTTGGGAGATAACCCATAGTTTTATTTTTCCTTTGTTTTTCACTATTTTATTTGAATCAAGGGGTTGTATAATTCTGTAGAAACTCTTTTCAATATTTCTTTTCATGTTTTAGTAGTGCCAAGTAAGTTTTCTGACGAAAGTTGGAGTTGGTTTTCGGATTTCTACGCAGAAAACAGATTTCTGCTGTCCACCGTAAAAAACCGTGTAAATCATCGAAAAGTAAGATGACCTGAAATTCTTGTGCTTATTCCTAGGATAATTCTGCAACTTTTTTGATCTTTAAGTTTTTCGATCTGAGCAACGTAAGTGCCTCAAAAAATTCGTCTTTACAGACTGTTCTGGTTTTGACAGATTCTGCGATTTCTCTTGCATTTGCTCCTTTGCGATGTCAAGTGGATTTCTTTGGTTCACGAAACATCAGTGGCTGTAGATAATGTTTAAAAGTTCCAATAGCACTTGTTCCATACAGAACCAATGAATATTTAATTGTTGCACTAATCCTCTAATGCGAATTACTGTTTGAGTGTGGTGTGAAGGAAGTTTTCAAGGGTCAAGAGAAGAGGTGATATATGTGATAAAGAAGAGTGCAAGGTCAAAGCTTGGGGATGCCCTCGTGGTTCATCCAAGCAGACTCAAGCATCCAAGCTTGGGGATGATCAAGGCATCCCCTTCATCAACTATCTATCAGGTCACTTCTCGTGAAACTATATTTTTATTCGGTCACATCATATGAAGTTTACTTGGAGCGTCTGTTTGTTTTTATTTTGTTTTCCTTTGTTTTCTTTTGTTTTCCTTGATGCAATAATATAGTTGGACCCTAGCATTCTTTGCTTGGGAGAGAGACATGCTCCGCTTTTTTGTTTGAATACTTGCTATGCTAGTATTCTTAGTTTTTCTTCTAGCTGCTGCAAAATTTCATGTTTAGCTCTTGTTTTCATTCCATCTATTATTCAGAGATCTTAGTTTTAGTAGTGTTATGTGAGTCTTCTCATGTTTTATTGTTGTAGCATTTAGAGAGTTTTTGTTAAAGTATGTTTTGTATGGTGCTTGTTGGGAAAATAAACTGCTGCTTGAGGTAGAATTTTTAACGGTGCAAGTAGAAGGTTATATAGACTGTGGATAGAATTTTTCATATCATGCTAGATGTTATTTTAGTTCTAAAGCCTTGTGGTTATTTAGTAGCACGATTAGTCTCAAATATCCGGGAGTTTTTAATGTGCCATTAAAAGAATCATGAGTTGTTCTTGTCATATTAAAGAATAAATTTTTGGTGTTCTCCTTTAAATGTTTTATTTGGTTGACTTGGCGCGTGCTCACACCATGTTTATGACTATGAACCAGTCACTGATAGACTGCATGATCATTTAGTTTTTGAACTTTTGGTACCACTTATGCTTTGATTAATGATGTTTATGTCGCTATGCATGATTATGGCTCTTATGCTCTCTTGATTTGTCGCTCCTAGTCTTTTGCTAGCCTCCACCTGTACTGAGTATGAGCTATACTCCTACATCCAACTCCCAAAAACCAAAGTTTTCCCATTGTGTCCACCATACCTACCTACATATGGTAATTAACCGCCACTCCAAAGTAAACTACTCATGTGTTACCTTTAAAACTTTTAAAATTACTCTTGTTTTGTGCTCCTGTTTTAGCTCATGAGGAAGTAGATAGAGAATCTTTATCTCACTTGTTGATTGGACTTTCACACCCTGGACTAGTGGCTTCATCGCTTATCCAATGATAAAAGAGCTAGAAGTGGAGTGCCTAGCACCAAATTAATAACACAAATTCTCTTCACTATTTTTGCCCATGAGTTATTAGTCAAAGCATAATTGTGTAAACAAAAGAGAAAGAGGGATGACCTTCTAACCAGATGCGTCCTTCTATGGGAGCCGCTCTTGTGAAGTCTAGTTGGCTTGTGACGTACTGTATTTTCTGTTTACCATTCGTTGACATAAGCATACACCTCTCTTAAAATATAGATACTCCTCCATGGTATGTGATTATTGGCAGGAACACGAGGATTCGGTTAGCCATGGTGTAGTGTTCCCACATTTAAGTAATGTAAGGACGCCTGTGTTATTGTGCTAGTCCCTGGATCAAATGCTAGCACCACAGTACAAAATGAAATATCGTGCAAATGCATCAAATTCTATTACATCGCATGATCGATTCTTTACAAAATAGTATGACAACTTGCATAGTCTTAGAAGACTAGCAGAAAACAGAATTACAACGGAAAACATAGTACAACATTGAGCCCATCTTCTTCATGTGCCACAGGCAAAAACATGTTGGCTATAGACTCGAGATCCTGAACGAAACCTCACTCGTCTTCAGATTCATCTGCAATATGGAATATGCAGCCACAAGGGAGTCAATACAATTTAATGTATTGGCAAGTAACACTATGGTGGATATAAGATGGCAATTCTAAACTACATGTATATCTGGCTTGGTGGAGTTTAGGCTATTTGCAGAAAGCAAGTTTTTCCCTAACACTTTTGAAAAAGAGTTTTCTTTTCAAAGATTGGCACCATGGGACACACCCATGAGCACCACAACTAATATTTCCTTAGCCAAATTTTACTTCTTGAAAACGGTGTTGAGATTCTTCTATACATCCTTGTCCAGCTGCTCGAAGTTGTCCATTACCGGGACACAGCTATGATCATAGTTTCTAACTCTGCAGAGCTTGTGCACCTCCACCCTTTGTCTTCAATTAGCCCAAACATCCTATACACGCGGAGTGCATCATGGAAAGGAGAGAATTGAGACGAGATCTTTTAGAAGCAAGAAATCCAACCCAGCCAGCAAGACCCGTTCCACCTATAATTATGCTACATCTTCATGTCAAGCATGGGCTCAACCCTCACAACTTAGTTGATCAAGACAGAGCCCATATGTCAAAGGGCTGCACGGGAAGCTAAACTTAGAGGGACTTAGGAATCTCTTTGTTCATGGGTGGCAATCCACAAGTGAACTCCTTAGGTGAAAAACACCATAGACATGGCCCCAAGGAGCCACTCAACATAGACCTTGCAATCACCAATTCCACCCAGGTGTTTCATTGAATGTTATACTTAGAATTTTCCATACATCAAGTAAAACAATATATGACATTGCGTAGCATCTACTAAGTTCTAAGGATTCAAAATAGCAAGGAAAAAGAGATGTCTACACACTACTAGGATAATAGCATAGCGTAGTACTTAGTGAAATTTCCTATCATGCATACTATTCAAAAATCAACTAACGCATATAAAAAATAATGGGTAGTTGATGATGTGTTACTTTCCTTTGAATTTGGTGAACAACAACCACCTCTCTTCACAAAAGAACGTCGCTCTCCGTACAATCTAAACATTGAAAACATAACAACAGAATAAACAAGCACGCTAACAATCATACAAACCAATGAAGAAAACATACAAAGCAATAAACATAACAAATGAAAACATGTGAAAATTTTAGTTTCAATGCACAAAATAAACTAAGTTATTGTAGTTAGTTTTCCATTTGTGACTAAGGATTGGTCCAAACTATTTCTATCTTAGTCTTCTTCTATCTTGTTTTGCTTCCTTGCTTCATTGAGTTATTTTTGATGGCTAAGTCTTTATGCCTTCAATGGTCTTCCTCGTAACTCTTCTTATTGAGTATAGGGACTTAGTCATACAGAATAAGAGAAGTAGTAAAGGTTGTTAGAGTTCATTTAAAAAGACTTGTTAAATTCTTCATCTTGTTTTCTTCATCTCTAGGAGAGTATTCTTCTTGATTTGAAGTTGCTTCTTGTTGATGTCTTGGTCAAAAACTCTCATCTCACTTGTAAAACAAATTCTAAGTCTTGGGAAAAACTCACGAATCATCTTGAAAACAAATTCT
This sequence comes from Alopecurus myosuroides, assembly GCA_028641055.1. NCBI lineage: Eukaryota > Viridiplantae > Streptophyta > Magnoliopsida > Poales > Poaceae > Alopecurus > Alopecurus myosuroides. The sequence continues at coordinate 366,826,557 of CM054057.1, read as the reverse complement.
AAGTATTGGAAAACAAATCCTAAGTTTTTGAAAAACAAATCCCAAGTCTTCACATGATTGGTCTTGGAAAATCTTCATGCTCCTTTGTAGTTTCCTCCTTGGTGTGGTGTCTTCGTTGAATATTCTAACACTTGTTGGTTTTGGTACAGCTAGGGCTGGTCTTCATCTAACTTAGCCATAGCATAAGTTCTAAAGGAACAGAAAAGAAAGGGGAGAAAAGACTTAGAGAAAAAGAGAGATGTGGTTTGGTGCTCTTGAAGTTCCTGTTGATATTTTCTTCTAAGTGCTTCCACTTCTTGGACATGCTTCTGAAGTTGCTACGTCCTTCATTGTTCTTCTTGCTTCATGTTAAAAATCTTCAAGTTGAAAACAGTAGCATCCTCTCCATGACTTTTCACTATTCCAAACTTAGTGGTTTTTAACTAGGAGGGTCAACTAGGAAAAATAACTTAGAAATATTCTAAGGGATTTGGTTTTGTTCTCTCTGGTCTAAGGTTAGTCCTTAGCACAATTTTGCTAGAGAAAACATATAGAAAATATTTACAGAAAAAAAAAACTAAGTCAGAAATAGTCATATGAGCATATAACAACCAAAACCATTTTAACTTAGCCAAAAATTATTTTGGGCGCGAGGGACTGTTAGTAAACATCCTAAGGTCTCCAAAAATATTTTATTTGCAATTTTTAGATTTGTAGAATTTAAACTATATGCCAAAAATTATCAAACAAGCATATTTAAATTTGATCCAATTTAAGTTTGTCAAATTTGAATTTGAATAGTGCTAAAATATTCTACGTGTTGTGCCAATTTAAAAATTCCAAGCTTGTTAATTTGGATCTATGGTTAAAAAGTTATGATGGTTCTAACTTCGGGGGGATTTTTTGTAAAACTGCCAGATTAAAATCTATTCCAGAATAAAACAAATAAGGCTAGGACACGTGGCGTGCTGTGATTCGTTTTTCTTGCTGACGAGAATCCGACATGGTGTTGACGTGGGCGCGCTGACGCAGGCAGGGCCACGTGGCACTGGACTACTGGCTGTACTACTTCGATTAAAAGAGTTCTAATCCTACGCGTCCATCGCAGATCGGACGATAGAGGGAGGGGTGGCTTACCTCCGGCGGGATCTCCTCGGTTCATGGCCATGCGGTGGTCGGCGGTGCAGCCGAAGTTGGCGGCGGCACTACAGGGGGTTCCCGGGCACGGGGAAGTGACGAAGGGGTGCGGCTTCAGATGGCGAGGAGGATGGTGATGACGGTGGGCTCCAGCGTTACACCAGATGCTGGCACCATGCAAAATCCGTGGTGGCGGCGGGTCGTGGACTCCGGCGCGCTCGAGGACGATGGTGGACTACACCCACAAACCGAAATCGACAATCAATAGACGCGCAAGGAGAATGGAAACAAAAGGAGGCTAAAAAGGGGCGGAGGGAGCTAGCTCTGTCGCCGGAAACGGAAGAAGCCGCGGCGGTAGGGTTCGGTCTCTGGTGAGCTATTACGGCGTCCTGGCGGCGTAACTTTGAGGGGAACAAGAGGGGAAACGGGGAGGATCACAAGGGCTTTATAAAGGTAGGGTTAGTTCTAGGAATCGTGACCCCAATCGCACGAAAATGGGAGATTTGTTCATTTCCGTTTCGGTGTCCTTGCCGTGCACGAGAGGAAGAAGAAGCGGTGACGTCAGCGTACGCGTCACCGTGGGTCCCGCATGTCAGTGGGAGATGGAGAGAGGAGACGGGCCGCATGCGCTGGGCTGGTTTTTGTGGGCTGCGGCAGCCTGGGGGCTTTCTGCACGGGCGGCATATAGGAGGGAGACGGAACGTTGGGCTAGGCCGGTTGCTCTGCACCTCTCGCTTTTTATTCCTTTTTTTTGTTTTGTATTTTCTTTATATCTTTTGTTCTAAAACTCCAATTGACCTCAAACCAATTTCTGTAGTTTTGTAAGAGCAAATCCTTTCAAATAGAATCCATTTTGTGTTGTTTCCATCACAATTTTTTTTTGGATTTTCAAAATGGTTTAAATTCAAAGAGGACACTTTATGACTATTTAGAAATAGGGTTTAATTGAATCTTTCTTTCGCTAACATTCATAATATTTTATTTCAAAAACGCTTGAGAATTAATTTTATACAAACACTTGTTGAAACCATTTAAGGTATTTGATGTATTGATACGACACTTAAAATTCTTTATAAATACATTTTGTTTTAATCACAATTTTGGAAATTACTATATGCTATAATATTGAACTTTAAACCATAATATTTCCCTACAATATATATTATGGAAAACATTTTGAAACCAAGTTTTGAAAGGAGACATAGACCTAGTTTTTAAATCATTTGAAGTACTTAGCCAAATAATTACTTTGAAGAAGCTTTTAGGGTTTAAAAAATAAAGGCTCAAATGGATTTAGCAATTCCAATACTTTGGAAAAGCTCTATTATTTCTCTTTGTGTTGTGTTTCATTTGTTTTTGGTGGCTTGCCTTAGTGGAAAACAAAAGTTTTTAATTTTTAGCGATTTTTGCATTCCTTCAAAAAAACAGGGATGTTACACATGGTTTGTGAAAGATGGTTGGGAGGAGTGTCAAGTTTTTATACCTCTATTTAATAAAATAAAATATCTAGCATATGAGTGATGCATGCTTCCCTCTGTGAAGGGCCTTTCTTTTTCTTTTATGTTGAGTCTCCATCTTCTAACTTTATGCACGGTTTAGACAGCATAGTTGCCATTCTGAGTTTTATGTGCATTTGTCCCAGAAACATTATTAATTGATTCATGATGTGTTATTGATTCTTCTCTAATTATTTGTTCTAGTCTTCCTCATGAACTTTGAAGGTGTCCTGGCATTTATGTTTTGACCCACTCTTAAGGACTAGCGAAATATCACTTTGACATGTTTTCTCTATACTTGAAACAAACGTATATATTCCGTTGCATTGTTATTCATGATCTTTTATTTGAGTTACTTCTCATGATGCAAGGTGATTCCTATGCTTTATTATTAAAGTTCTATTTATCATGCTTGTGTTAAAGTTCTATGATCTCAGCTTACTTATGGTTTTACATTATTGATGATCAAGTTTATGTTGGTGGTATGTCACCTAAAAAATTATGTGTTTTTATCGTTTACCTACTCGAGGACGAGTAGAAATAAGCTTGGCAATGTTGGTACGTCATAAACGTATCCTTAATTTCTGATGTTCCATGTTGTTTTCTTATTGTTTCCCACATGTTTGATATACACTTTAAGTCATTTTTATCGATTTTCCAGACTAACCTATTGACAAGATGCCATAGAGCCAGTTCCCTGTTTTCTGATGTTTTTAGTTTCAGAAAAGTTGTTCTAGAAATATTATCGAAATTTGAAAATTCGAAGCCCGGAAGTCTTAGAATTCCTGAAGGTTCCAAGTAGCCCCGAAGAGACCCGGAGGGGGCCTCACGGGGCCCACAACATAGGGCGGCGCGTCCCCCTGGTCGCGCCATGGGGTGGTGTGGGGGCCCCCCGGCCTACACCGCCTTTTCCCTTTCGCCTATTTATACCCCCCGAGACGTAAACCCTAAGGATATACCACTTCGTCCCGAAAAATACCCGAGGATTCTGTCATCGTCATCCCGAGATCGGGAGGGTTCTGGAGCTCTCTTCGGCACCCTGCCGGGAGGGGAATTCATCACTGGAGGGGTCTACGCCACCATGCCCTCCTCCGAAGTGATGCGTGAGTAGTTCATCCAGGGACTACGGCTCCATAGCAGTAGCTAGATGGTTGTTGTCTCCAGTTTGTACCTCATGTTTGGATCTTGTGAGCTGCCTAACATGATCAAGATCATCTTTATGTAATGCTACTTGTTGTGTTTGCTGGGATCTGATGAATGTTGAATGCTATGTGTGGGGACCCCAGACTAGGAGTCCGAGACCTCCAGTATGCATACATTCACGATCCCATGATCAGTTAGTCGTGAACAACATACTCGAGTTGGCATTGCAGATTACAACATCCACTACACGAATACACGGCTTACACAACTGGTCACTTGACTCAGTTGAAAACAACTGCCACGCAGGGCGGGAACACACACTAAAAACAGCGGAAGACTGCAAAACGCACTCGTGGTAAACCCAAGTCACGCCTTGACTACCTACAGGCTACTGACTCGGAGACGTTCCTAGTTCGCATAGCCGTCAGCGACACCTTCTTCTTCAGGTTCTCCGGTTTTCTGCTCAAAGTCTGGCTAAGACAATAGCCAGGGACGAAACCAATATGAGTACGTTTGCATGTACTCTTGCAAGACACCCCAAATGAAAGCTAAACATGTAAGTATGCATATATATAGGTGGTAGGAGGGCTTTAATTAGGGTTCAACTAGCTATGATGAATTTAGGACTCATCATAGTTGCACAAGTTTTATTTTTCTTTGTTGAAGAAGATACTTCAAAAGATATTTCATTTCTCTTGTAGATATAGCATGTCCACAAGGTTTTGATAAAGCATTCTAAATAAAGAAAACATTTCTCTTTGCAAAACTTCTTGGAAAACACATCTTTAAGATCATCATTTATCCGGTACCTCAAAGGTACAATCATTCCCTTTCAACGTACCTCCGAGGTACAATTTCAAAAACACTTTCCAGCTTTTTGAAAACATTGACACAATACTAGCTACATGGCCATTCAACTGCCCGTATCCGAGGGCGCGGCTATTCTGAATAGTTTTACTCTGCAGAGGTGTACACAATCCACAAGATCCAGTACATCCGCCGTGAACAACCACAGACTGTCTGAGACAGTATGCAAACATCGGATAACTGGTCCTAACCATCCACTATGTCAGTGCTAGTAAATGGCTACCTCTTCAACTGGGTTTGTTCTCCCCGGCACCGAGTGAGTCAGCCGTATCGATCCGGTTTCCCCTGACAACACACCGCCATGGCAGGAGACCCAATTGCTGCAACCGGTAGTGAACTTAATCCCACACTGTGAATGTCCCGTTTCTCCCTCCCGGCGACAATTCGGTTCGGGGGACTCTAACCCCTATAGCACTTTGAGGTAGACACGGACTAACACCGACAAGCAATTAGCTAGACCCCATTCCCATATTGGGGTAATGTGGCAGCACGGCTTGGTTGTCCGGCGAAGACTAGGTTATGTGTCATTTTTGAAAAACAAGTCGAAATCATTTCCTTCTTCACAAACCTCCCTCGGACAAGGTACCACCTTTTCTCGGGGTTTTTCCAAGCTTTTGCTTTCCAAAAACATCAAGTTAAAATGTCCACTAGGGGACTTAAGTTGATTAAGTGATGATACTAAAATGTCTAAAGGGCTTGGTAACACCAAGATTATATAGTGGATATAGCAGATTAGATACATAAAACAGATAGTGGTATCGTCCACTTAAAGAATAGTTTTTGAATCAAACTTTTGGAAAACTTCAGAAGTAGAACATGAATGATAGATAATGATAAGTAAAACAACAGCAAGCATTTAGAATAGCTTGCCTTGGCACTGGTCTTGGTCTTGCTCTTGAAATAAACAAGAGTTGCAATAAAAACCTCTCCGGGAAATAATACCGTCTTCGTTATCTAACGTCGTAAACATAAAAAGGAAAACACCCAATCAGAACTAAACAAAGGCAAGCACTTGATAAAATGTAAACATACAGCAAGCATTTCATCAAACAAGTACACTCACAAACAAAATTACTAGGGTGCACACCAACAAGCAAAGCATGCATAGACAACACACATGAATAACACTAGAATAGGTGCTATGGATCCTCAACCAAAATGGCATGAGTTCAGTGGGTGTGACACTCTCATATTATGCTCAAATAAGGTTAAACGACTCTCTGGTCATTCATGAGGATGAGCAAAATAACAGGAAAACAACCTAGGAACACATACACATGCATAGGAAAATATTATCAAGCAATACTACAACCCCATAGTAACTAATGCTTTTCTAATCATGGATAATTAATAAAACCAGTACCTAAACAACCTAATAACAGAGACAAATCAATAACAAACATACCATGGCATCACCTAATGCATGAGCATAATCATGGAGCAAAACAACTATTAAAACTAGACATGAAAAAGGGCTATTTAGACAAGCAGACATGATTAACCATAAGAGATTATTAAACATGATTTATTATAACATGATGGATCTGTAAGATGACATCCACATAACAGAGAAAACAACACCTAGACATGCTAGTAATATCAAAATAACAACCTAAGCAATTTATCAAGAACTAAGCATGCAAATAACTACTATGGCAGAAATCACCTAAAACTAGCATGGCATGCCAAAATTATCTAGAGCTCACTCAAGCATGAAAGCAAGTAGAATATGGTAGAATAACAGTATCTATGCTATGGAAAAAAATACTAAATCATTTATTTAATTCATCAAACCAATACGAAGAATAACATAATTTTAACCTATTTTTACTAGGGAAAACACCCTAAGAGAATAAAACTATAACAACCATGGCTTTTCACACACATTTTCCTAACATGATAATGACACACTCAAAACACAAATAAAACATGTATTGATACCCTACACATGCTAGGAATCAATTTTATAACAAGATAATATAACACACAATTTAAATAAGGGCATAGCAATAAAATGCAGAAAAGAGCTAAACACTAAATATTGCACCAATCCTATTATGTAACTCCTAACATCATGAAAATCTAGTATGAGGTGCTCCTAGTCACTAGCAAACCAACACAATTGGATTCACATCAAAATTCATCACCAATAAAATCAAACAATTCACAAAAGTGCTCTCTGGCCTAAAAACTAACATGCATGCCATTTCCACATAACAACTCAAGTCAACACACGGTCAAGTTCCTCAGATAGATATTAACAAGAGCTACTCAGAACAGTTGAGTTTGCAAGTTTTGGATACATAAAACTCAAGTTATGGATTAAATAGTGAAACAGAGTACCTCTGCCATTTATTTTATTTTTCCTAAACTATTGCACAAAACTTAGATCTACAAGTTGCATGTGGTTAAGAATTTGTAGATCTATTACTGTGATTTTTAGTTTGGCAAGATTCACTGGTTAACATTTTTATTTTGAATTAAAGCAAACATCATAAAACAGAACTGCAGGGAAAAGAAATACAACCTGCAGAAAAAAATAGTTAACAGGCCAGATCTGAGAGGGAAACGGGCCGCACAGAGGCAGGCTGGCCCACTGGCCAGCACGCGCGCAGCGAACCGGTAAGTCATCGTTTGATCATCTATCGATGGTCGACATTAGACGAATCTTAGATTCAAAACGACCCGACCGATGCGGATCGGACGGTTGAGAGGAGGCCACTTCAGCAGCAGCCGGCGATGACCAAAAGAGGCGGCGGCGTCCTCTCCGGCAGCCGCGGAGGAGATGCGGGCTTGCCGCCATTGCCTCCCGTGGCCGCCTGGAAGCGCAGAAAGCACCAGGAGGACCAGGACGAGCGCACGGAGACTATGCTCTCAACGCTGGCCTCACTGGAGGGCCGCAGCAGTGCTCTCGGCGGAAACCCGCGGCGGCGGACCTAGGCCGAAGTCGCGCCCGTACCTGCGAGCAAAAAAGGTCAAGATTGAGATGGGAAGGAGCCCAAGTAAGATTCCAGGGACCTGTAGGAAGAGATTAGAGGAGTGGATATGGCCTGAATAGGTGGCTCGACGAGGTGCTTGTCCACGGCGAGGTCGATCACGATTCCGTCGATTAAGAGGGCTAGGGAGGGGGCTTCTGCTCCAGGAAGTCGATTCGAGGCTTGAGGAGGTGGTGCGCCCGAGTGGACCACAAAGAGGAGGCTCGGGAAGGCCTGGTCGCAGAACTCGGCGAACGGCGCCCACGGCGACCACGGCGGCTCGCGTGCGGGCATCAAGGAGGGATTCATTGCCGTCTGGTGAGTGTGGCATGCCCAGGTGATCCTCCAGCAAGAGATTAGCGAGCTCAAGAGGGAGCGAGGAGGGCAGGAGGTGGGTGGACTTGTGCGGAGTCGCAGGTGCTCGACAGGAATCAGAGGAGGAAGGAGAGCGCGAGGATAGGAATGGGAGGCACAGGCATGCTCCTGGACATCTCGTGGAGCTAATAGACAAGGACCCGAAGCTTGGCATGCTGCCCACGCGTTGGAACGTGAGAGACGTGGCGAGGGTGCTCTGGACACCATGGACAGCTCATGGTCGAGGGGGATGGAGACAAGGATAGGGGGAGGGCTCTTCCAGGGAGATCACATGTTGCACTAGGATCCCTGTGGCGCAGGGGCTCGACCTGGAATGGACTGAGGAGTGGATTAGATATATGGGTGGTGATCACCATCCTTGGCCTCTAGCTAATGGTTGAGAGAAAAGGAGAGGGAGAGAGCTAGGGGTTGGTAGACCATGTCTAGGAGTGCAATATGGAAGTTTACAATGCCAGGGATGAAGAGAGAGGTGGAGGGGAGGCAATGATTGATCAACACATGGATGAACTCAATAGTGACCTGAGTAACCAGAGGTAGTTTTTGATTGTTTTCACCAAAATTTTGAATATAACATATGTGAAAGATTGTGTTCATTGGATAGAGGATGGAAAATGGAGTCTAGGGGTGGTAGCCTCAAGAGTTTTTGAAAATATTTCTTTCACAAAATTTTGGAATTTAAAAAATGGCAGAAACTGTTTTTAAAAGTTTTCTCCAAATTTTTCAAAAAAACTTGCAAATGTTTTTCTATAAATAAGTCCCACATGACCATAGGCATGATGGGTAATTTTTCCAAGATTTTAGGAAATACTTTTCTTCACAAAATATTTTAATGTCCATTTCTGGCCTATTGGAAAATGGAAAATAATAAATAGTAAAATGCTTTTAAAACAAATATTTTTGAGTTGGGATGATAGAGTACATAATATAGGTCTCAAAAGTGATTTTTAATAAACAAATCCTTTTGAAATATTTGAGACACCAAGTGGAAAAATGGTGAAAACTGGAGTTTATTTAATAGTTTAAAAACCATGAGAGATAAATAATCAAATGGTCTTTGGAAAATAAATGGACCATATGAAGGTGATGTATAGGTCATGAAAATTACAATGGTAGGTTCATTGGTCCTGAAAACAAAGAGGAGTGGTTTGGGGTAACATGGACAAAGTGATTCATAATAAAGGAGATATGATCATTAATTTGGGGGTGCCTTCAATAGGACTTGGATAGATGATAACAAAGGGTTTCAATATCCAAGTTAACAACTTGGATAGATATAATAGATATATATACAAAGAGATTTATGATGATGCATTGTGAATAGAAGAAAATAGGACATAAGAGCATGTCTCCAAAGTTGGAAGTTTTTAGGAAAGCAGAGGATAAAATGGACATGTGATGGAATATGATATAGATGCATGATATGGTTATTTATAGGTTGTATTTTATTAGAACAGCACACATTGATCAACAAACATAAATAAATACTTCAAAGCACACACAAGATAGGATCACACCACAAGCAGATAAAATAACAAGACACACAAGGTCACTCAAACAACTATGTTCTTCAATTTAATTTCCAGGTGTTCTTCTCAAGAGTTAATTTTAGGTAGTGATCAAGGCATACCATGACAAGAGGGGTTTTGTAAAAATGTTTATCTCAAAGCTTGTTATTTCCAAAAGAATATAATTTAGGTCAAACACAGGGGTAACATAATCCCCTCTTATTGCTTTTGCAAAAGAAGGAAGTGAGAGGGAGTTTTTGAAATACTTGCAAAAAACATATTGGTTGAAAGCAGGTTGGAGATGATTAGCTCCAAAATACTCTTCATATAGTTTTGGAAATTATCTTTTGTTTTTACTCAAAACTTGGTCTTTGGGTTTCTTTTAAAATCAAAACATTTTCAAAAAGGTTTTTGCCAAAACAGTGTGATGAATGAAGATGACAAGCTTTCTTGTCATGACTTGATCACCAGGGTTGTGTTTTAAGAAAGTTATGATCATTGTTTTTTAATGTTAGTTGTTAACAAACTCAAACACAAACACATACAACAACCAAATAGAAATGAAGACACAAGCATAAGTCAAACATATTAAAAAGTTTTTGTTGGCCCTGATTTTTAGGTTATTGAAAACAAGTTTTTCCTGTCTTCCAAAAATTAGGCTGTTACACTATGTCTTCCTAGTTATCAATCTATCATGTTATCTTCATGCATATTTTATTTATGATCTTGCATGCTCTATGTTATTAGTAGATGCTCTGGCCAAGTAGATGCTAGTAACTGCAAGAGGGAGTATTTATGCTTGATAGTGGGTTCATGCCTCCTTTGCATCTGTGCTCGAGTGACAGAAACGTGACGGGTGGAGGATGTGATGTTTCCATTAGGGAGAAAACAACGGTGTTTACCTAGTTTATATTGTTTATATTACACACTTTTCTTACTGCGATAATCTGTTGCTTGCAACTTAATACCCAACGTTTGTTCGTATGATGTTCGGAGGGTGGATTATTAGTCATAGATATAGTTGGATGACGTTCTACGTATTTTGTTGTAATGCCTGCATGAATCACATATTAATATTTATGTCTTGCATATGCACTACAGTGTAGCCTTCATTTCTGTCAATTGCCCAGCTGTAATTTTTTCACCACACATGTTATTTTTTCTAGTGAACTATGGATCCCGATCCTTTTTCCTCATACTGCTAAAACACCTACTGCTTTCATACTGCTGTCATACTGCATTCATATTGTTCCTACTGTTTTCAACACCATACGTTTAACCTCTTTATTTTCAGTAAAACCGGTGAGATTGACAACCTCACTGCTTCATTGGGGCAAAGTGATTTGATTGTGTTGTCTAGGTTCCACGTTGCTGCTGAACTGGTAGTGCGCCATGCCATCTCAGCTGCATCAACCTTCTGAAGTTACTCCTTCCTCCTACTGGTCGATTCAACCTTGGTTTCTTTCTGAGGGAAACTTGCTGTTGCACTCTTCATACCTTCCTCTTGGGGTCTCCCAAATAACGTATGTTCACACGCATGACGATGCTCGGTGCCTAGAAGAGGAGGTAGACCCAGCGGTAGTTCTTCGGGAAATACGTCTTCAAATTCCTGCAATAAAGGCAACAAACATAGACAAAAGCTTGTTATGGCGTTAGTTTCAAGTGCTTCTCCTTTGCACACGAGGACGAAGTGAAGTGCAGATGGGTTTTCTCAAAGCTCCCGCATCTCATGTTTTGTGGCAAGTAAGGCTAGGACTTTGGGAGCACTCATATTTTTTCCGCTCGTGTTTGGCTTTTGGATCTCACTCTCTTTTTGGTGGGTTGCTCTCTGACCACTCATCTCACTATATGATAAGGGGTGGCCCAATCTTCTCGATGAACTCTCACTCATAGCTTGGATAACTCGTGTCTCACTAAAAACTCTCCGGCTGATCCCTGATGCCAATGCAACAGTTTGCAACCCAATGGATATTCTCAACTCCACACGCTTGCACAACGTAGCCACCGACTACGAGGTGGTCATGTACTTTCTTATTCCGAGTGGAACAACAGGTAACACGCAATTTTGCAATGGTAACAATACTTCAAGATGAATGCTTACAAGGAGCGAATTCAATCTAAAAGTCTAGGGTTTATGTTTAACATAGTCTAGCCTCTAATAATGCGAATTACAAGCCTTATAAAGGCTGCTGGACGTCCAACCTAGTGTTGGGGTCAAAATCAAATAAATCTCTAAGTTTCCAAACCTTGCAGGACCCTATTTGGAAACTGGCACAAAACAACTCGTATCATTAATGTCAGCCTACCGATGTATTTATTTCTCGGGTAAAGCGGGCGCTCTGAATCTGCAACCAATTTTTCAAATACTTTATCATACCCACCTTCGACCTCACTTTCTGTTCCTTCATGGGCTATTGCTCCCGTGAGGTCTTTTAACATTTCTTCAATTTCATCGGCTTCTCTATCTGCCTCATCTTTATTATCCATATCCATATTACGATTCCCATGACAAGCATTATCATCCTCATCACCACCATTGCCATCATTATGTGGAGGATCTTCAGTAATCACGACATCACTTGGCTCTCCATGATGTATCCACCGAAGGTAGGTACTGGAAAATTTGTGGATCTGTAAGTGCCGGGTCATCTCTCCAAAATGCTGCATCTTCATATTTAGGCACCTCGTGCATGGGCATCGAACATGACAATTATCACCATGTCTCTCCTTGACTAAGCTCAAGACCTCCTTGATTCCATCAATATATGGAGGGGTCCAAGGTCTACCACTTTAAATCCAACTCCTATCCATCTGTTAAAGAGATAAACAAGCTATTATTGGATTTTTCTGAAAGGGGGTACTAATTTTTTATAACAGGCTACTCAATTTGCAGAACAAACTAATCGAGTTTAACGAACATCAAATCACTAATCATGAACAAACTAATAACAGACCATGAGCAAACTAATCAATTGACAGAACAATTTCCAGTACAGTTCTAGGTATTCTTAGCAAGTAGCACAAGGATGGAAGGGTTCTTTACCTTGGCTTGTGGAGGCGGCCGGAAGGGGAGCCCCAACTAGTCGAACAGTACAGGCGTGCGCGGGGAATGCGGCTGGAAGGGGAGCATCGACGACGTAAGCCATGGAGGGCGGGCGAGGAGACGTCAGCCGTGGAGGGGCGCGGTGGTGGGGGCGGCAGGATGAGCCTCTGGCGGCTTGCACATCCCCAGAAAAAAGGACGGAAAAGGTGAGCTCCGTGGAGAGCGTCGTCCACTGCCGCCACAACCAAGGGTGGAGAGAACTAGATCTAATTTCCAAACCTGATTTTGGTCTGAGCCGTGGTGGGTCCGACATGCCAGCCCCTCGAGCTCCGCATGTTGGCAAGGCGGCAACAGGATTTTCGTGGATTCTCCACGTGTTCCCTTTGGCCCCATATGTCTGCCACAGGATGATTTTTGTTGGACTTTATTCCCCACTTCAGTTAATAGCCAAACAGACGTGGAGAGAGAGCACTCTCTCCCCTTCTAGTGTGACAAAACCCCGCCGTTTTTCTCCACGGGGAGATAATCGCCGCCGCCGCCGCTGTTCTTCTTCACAAGCCAAGAGGTTCTTCCATTTCACTTCTCCTTTCTTTTCCCGCTGCGCGCATGGCGAGCGCGAGGAGAGTGAATCTCACATTTTCGCGTGCATGCATGCAGTGGTCCGTGTGGCCGAATCCGCCGATGGGGTCATCATCGGCGACGATGCAAAGGGTCAGCAAAACACCAGTGACGACGCTCTTCAGCATCAGTAAGCACCCTCTTCATCGGCGGTCATCATCGGTTTGAATCTGTTGGGGTTTTTTTGCCGGCCATGGCAGATGAACAGTACAAGTAGTACTACTACCTCTGTTCCATAAACTAGCTTGCTAGAAAGGCTTACCAGAACAGAGTGGAGTACTAATTAGTACTAGTATTTTGCAGGGGTTTCTGCAGATTGTGCTGATTTAGTACTTAAATTATAGTATTTATGCAGATTAGTACTAGTAGAAATAATTTTGTTGATCATTAGTGATGTTATTTGTGTAGTTGTATCATGCAATCTGTTCTAATTAATACGGTTGTTTTTGTGTTTAAAAATCAGGAATGGCTCAAAACCTATGTGAGTTCAGTTATCATGAACCTGACATGTGTATCGTCGGCATTGAACTGGCATTATTGACTTTTAGAGTGAGGATGAGGGTGTCTACAAAATATTGTCATCAAGCGGCAGTAAGTATCCTTGACATTCCAGTTATGTTGTTCCTGAGCTTTTGATTTGTTGACGAATGTATGTGTGGTTATTATTTTAAATTATATATATGTGTACTATGTAGGATCTGCCTTGTTCTTTCCATAAGCGTATAGAGCAATTTGTTGTTGGTCCACATAAGGCATGGATTGTACGTGATGTCAATGAATACCACTTCTATGTGGAGCATGGGCCTGGAAGGACTTATATATGTGGACCATATTGGACGGCATTTTTTCAAGCTTATGACATTCAACCGAACGATCTTGTGAGGTTTGCTTATGATGATCAATTCGGTATGTTTGACGTTCAAGTAACTGATGCAAACAATAAGGTAAAATCTTGGGTTCTAGACCCTGGTATGTAATTGCACATTGGGTTGTTTTCCTTACACATTAATTTACTAGCTAGTTAATATATATGTTTCAAACTTTCCAAGATGGCCTTGGTTATGTAATTGCACATACACATGTTTTTCCCTTTGCGATCAGAGTGTCGTCCTATCGTACCATCTTGCAAGATGACACTACACAAGAGCATATTTGAGTTCCCATGTGAGGTCATTTGTTCTGAAATGAATGCGATATCCTGTGCTTTTTACAAGCAGAATAAGAATGAGTTGGTTAGTTAATTACATGATCATTCTTTTCCAGCTTAATTTGAAAAAAATGTCATTTAGCTATCTATGCATTTATGATATCAGTCTTAAATGTACTTGCTCAGGATGTCCCTTTGAAATTCATAAATTGGTATATACTTCCAAGAGACGGGCAATCTCGTATGTGCATGAAAGCTGGTGGGGCCAACAAACTATTGGGTTCATATCACATTGATGAAGAAGAAGAACCTTATTACTTCAAGTTCACTGAGGGCTGGTCTGAATTCGCTGTTCAATCTCGAATCCAAATAGATGATTTCATCGTCATACATGTATAGGTGACGTGGGACTATATTAGTCTAGTCGTAGAGGTGGTCAGTGACAATTCGGACGGCAACGTCGAATCACAGGAGGACGGTATCAATGGGGGTAGTGAACTTGGCAGTGTAGTTGGTGAGAACTTCTGAGTAATTTTAGAGAATGATAACAAACTTGTGTTGTTGTTTTATCAGCTAGTTTGGTGGTCAGAATTTGTGTTAAATTGTTTAATTAATTAGCATGTATATTCCTCGTGTACAGATGTACTAGTACCAGAAATGTTGTCTTTTGTTGTGCTACCAAAACTATCTCATATAAACTTGTAGTAGTACCAGAAATGTTGTCTTTTGTTGTCCTACCGAACTATCTGATGAGAAATGTTGTTGCAAACTATCTCATGTGTAGTGATTACTTTCAAACATAGTCCAAATATTCCTGAGCATTCTTAAGAAACAAATTATTGAGATAAAATATAAAATTAGTAAACACAACTTAAACATAGTTCGACACAAATCTACGATAAACTTGCCAGTGCACACACATCGGGTCTTAAACTGAAAGAAATGGATAGCAGGTAACCTGGGACAAGCCCCAAACACGCTCATGCAGGAGCAATGGAGCTTAATTTGAAGCCCCGCTTTGGGAGGAACGTCCCTTGCTTGGCAAGTTCGAGTTCCCTGCGGAGGAGAAAAATTTCCCTGTCTTTCAGCTCAATCTTCTTTTCGAGGAATGAGACCGTGCTTAGTATGTCGACGTTTTGCATCAGCTTCTCATTCAGCTCACGGTATATTTCCGACGCAGCCCTTTCTGCCTCCTGATAGCAGGCAATAGCTGCTTTAGCCTTGCTACCATTCTCCCTATTCTCCTGTTCCAGATTCTTTAATTCCTTGTCCAGTTCTGTCAAATGTGTCTTGAGCGAATCGACGATGCCCACCAGCCCCAAAATCGAAGGCGATCCGGTGCAGACACTGGAACCGCCGGAGCTGCACGAAGGGGGACCAGATGTTGAAATAAATCCAAAGGAATTCAAAAGGTGGAATCTAAATGAAGGAAGAAGAACTGTTGAACTAAATCGTGTTGAAACAAATACCTTGTTGCAGCAGAAGAAGACATCGTCGGTAGCGACGAGCAGAAAGGAACGAACGAGCGGCGGAGGGACAACTGATTTCGCTTCGAGGAGAACAACTGCTGGTTTCTGGGGAAGAAATGCACAAACGAGCGGAGGGAGAAGAAAACCCTAAATAGAGCGGGGTGGGGGAGACGAAGAGGGAGAAGACGAGGAATCCACCCACAAACCCACGCACCGCTTGCAACTGCACGCACGCAGCGGTACGTTGGCACGTACGCAACGTACGTTCGTTGCCACGTAGGTCCTATTCGTTGTGTGTACGTGCACAACCGGCGCGGATTCTCTGACTAACCTCTGGCCGGACTTTTCCTTGAGTTTGAGTCATTGACAGCTGGAACCCACGTCTCATGGGAGGCATCCACGACCAATGCATGCAAGCAAGCTGCGTGTAGAGTTGGATTCTTTCTAATTTAACTCGTGGGAGCCTCTCCTTGGCATTTTTTGTATGTTCAAAAAACAAAATCTGAAAAAACAAAATTTTCCAAGAACGCAAACTATATGTGAACGGAGGGGAGTAATTCAATATATGTTCGGTAACAAACTTCAACATTGGATGGCAGTACAAACTTAGTATTAATTAAACTGAAATGAAATCATAACACAGATACTACCTGGGACAAGCCCCAAAAACACTCACACAGGAGCAAATCGATTTAGATCTGGCCAGGCTCTCCTGCTTTCTTGGCCAGCACTTCGATCTCGCCGCGGATGAGATCAGCTTCCTGGTCTTGCATCTGAATCTTATTCCAGAGTTGTTCCATCTTCCTACACAAGTCATGGTTGACCGGTAGAATCTTAGCCATGCTGGTAGCAGCCCTCAAAGCTCTCTCCTTCTGCTCCAGCTCGAGTGCACAATATTTGATCTCCCGCTTGGCATTCGCGAGGATCTCTTTCGCGAGGATCTCTTTCACGGTCCTGGCTATGTCCTGGTTCCGGATTTCGATCTGCCCCATGGTGACCTTGGCATCTAGAACCTTCCTCGAAAGGAAAGTGTGGTCCAGGACTGAACCAGGTTTCTTAGTGGAACAACCGACCCTGTAGGAACTTTTGTAAGAAGATGGATGAAAAAAATCCAAAAGGTGGAATCAAAAATGAATGTTTGTACATTGAAACAAATACCCGGCTTCTAGGGAATCCTCGGTCCTCCTCTTCTTAGACGTAGAGGAGATCGGTGAAGACGGCATCGTTGGTGAGAAAGAGAGGAGGAAGCAAACTGATTCACATGGGGAATGAGAGGAGGAAGAAGAGATAAAATGGAGGCGTGTGACAGTGGCGATATTAACTTAGTTGCAACTGCACTGCTGACACGCGTGTGGAAGTGGAGATTGCAAACTGCGTTCCCTCCCCCCACGCGTGGGATTAGCCCACCTTTTCAGCATGTACTATACGTTGTATTGGCAGCTTGGCACGTTCAAGTTGTGTTGGCACATAGGCACACTCGAGGGGTATGTACATGGACGACATTCGAAAGAACATCACATGGTATGCCAAGGGACTAGGGTTTTTCCGGAGAGGGTCTCCGGAGCGTCTAAATGCCACCACAACACATGGTATACGATATCATGTGTGTTAATGTGTGGCATGGGTCTTGGATGCCAAATATTCCCTCACTCTGTGTTACGGCTTCATCGGCGTCGGATTCTCTCTAGCGGGTCCCACAACTACTTAGAGCCCGAAATTCCTGGATCTGACAGAACGGGGGGAGTCTTGCCAAGAGGTTGGCCCTACCATTTATTTGCGTGTTCCTTGGACCTAATCTAACACAACCAAGCAATTGGTTCCACCTTGCTACCCCCTTCCGGCTCATGTAGAGGGGCCAGAACGGCAGTTTCGTCTTTTCCCCAAGGGGATAAGGTTTCTCCGAATAGGGGCTCCGGAGCATCTGAATGATGCCACAACACATGGTATACCATAACATGTGTGTTAGAGTGTAATATGTGTCTTGGATGACCAAGATTCCCTCACTCTCTGTGTTAGGCCTTCACCGGCGACGGATTCACTCTGGCGGGTTCCAGGACTACTTAGAGCTGAAACTCCCGGACCTGGCGGAATGGGGGGAATCTTGCCAAGACGTGTGCCCTAACATTGTCTTTGGTGTGCCTTGTACCTAACCTAAGGTTCCACTTTTCTACCCCCTTACGGCTCATGTACGCACAGAGGCCGGAACGGCAGTTCCGTCTTTTTCCCCAACTGGTCTAGGGTTTCCCCGGAGAGGGGCTCCGGAGCGTCTAAATACCACCACAGCACATGAAATTCCATACCATATGTGTTAGAGTTTGTCATGGGTATTTGATTCCAAATACTCCCTCACTCTCTCTGTTAGGGCTTCACCAGCGTCGGATTCTCTCTAGCGGGTTCCACGACTAATTAGAGCCCAAAACTACCGGATCTGACAGAACGGGGGAATCTTTCCAAGAGGTTGGCCCTAACATTGTATTTGGTTTTCCTTGGACCTAACCTAACATAACAAAGCAATTGGTTCCACTTTGCTACCCCTTCCGGCTCATGTACGCTGAGAGGCCACAACGGCACTTCCGTCTTTTCCCCCAACGGGGCTAGGGTTTCCCCGAAGAGGGGCTCCGGAGCCTATGAATGCCACCACAGCACATGGTATTCTATACCATGTGTGTTAGAGTGTGGCATGGGTCTTGGATTCCAAATATTCCCTCACTCTCTGTGTTAGGGCTTCATCGGCGTCGGATTCTCTCTTGCGGGTTCCAGGACTACTTAGAGCCGAAACGCCGGAATCTGACAGAACGGGGGAATCTTGCCAAGAGGTTGGACCTACCATTGAATTTGGTGTTCCTTGGGCCTAATATAACACAACCAAGCAATTGGTTCCATGTTTCTACCCCTTCCGGCTCACGTAGAGGGGCTAGAACAACAGTCCCGTTATTTTGGCTAAGGTTTTTCCGAAGAGGGGCTCCGGAGCATCTAATGCACCATGTGTATTGCCATACCATGTGTGTTAGAGTGTTCCAAGTCTCTTGGATAACCAAGATTCCCTCACTCTCTCTGTTAGGGCTTCACCAGCGTCAGATTCTCTCTAGCGGGTTCCACGACTAATTAGAGCCCAAAACTACCGGATCTGACAGAACGGGGGGAATCTTTCCAAGAGGTTGGCCCTAACATTGTATTTGGTTTTCCTTGGACCTAACCTAACATAACAAAGCAATTGGTTCCACTTTTCTACCCCCTTCCGGCTCATGTACGTAGACAGGCCAGAACGGCAGTTCCGTCTTTTTCCCCAACGTGGCTAGGGTTTCCCCGGAGAGGGGCTCCGGAGCCTATGAATGCCACCACAAAACATTGTATGCCATACCATGTGTGTTATATTGTGGCATGGATCTTGGATTCCAAATATTCCCTCACTCTCTGTGTTAGGGCTTCATCAGCGTCGGATTCTCTCTCGCGAGTTCCAGGACTACTTAGAGCCGAAACTCCCGGATCTGACGGAACGTGGGAATCTTGCCAAGAGGTGGGCCCTAACATTTTATTTGTTGTTCCTTGGACCTAACCTAACATAGAAAAGGAACTGGTTCCACTTTTCTACCCCCTTCAGGCTCATGTACGCAGAGAGGCTAGAACGGCAGTTCCGTCTTTTTCCCCAACAGGGCTAGGGTTTCCACGGAGAGCGGCTCCGGAGCCTATGAATGGCACCATAGAACATGGTATGCCATACCATGTGTGTTAGAGTGTGGCATGGGTCTTGGATGCCAAATATTCCCTCACTCTCTGTGTTAGGGCTTCACCGGCGTCGGATTCTCTCTAGCGGGTTCCACAACTACTTAGAGCTCGAAACTCCTAGATCTGACTGAACGGGGGGAACCTTGCCAAGAGGTTAGCTCTACCATTGAATTGGGTGTTCCTTGGGCCTAGTAGGAAAACGCTTACCAGTGACGAACAAAAACAAGCTACCGCTGGCGAACAAGTGTTCGCCAGCAGTACACCGCCAGTGGTAAGGGGTTACCGCTGGCGAACAAGTCATGTTCGCCAGTGCTATCTAGTTACCGCTGGCGAACACCAGTCTTGTTCGCCAGCGGTAAGTCCGAAATTTTGAAATTTCGTAAATAAATTTTTTCGCATTATTTTTTTTCAAATTTTCAAAACATTTGAATTCGGGGAACCTCTAAACGCGAACAAGTCCTGTTCGCCAGCGCTATCTAGTTACCGCTGGCGAACACCAGTCTTGTTCGCCAGAGGTAAGTCCGAAATTTTGAAATTTCGTAAATAAATTTTTTCGCATTATTTTTTTTTCATATTTTCAAAACATTTGAATTCGGGGAACCTCTAAACGCGAACAAGTCCTGTTCGCCAGCGCTATCTAGTTACCGCTGGCGAACACCAGTCTTGTTCGCCAGAGGTAAGTCCGAAATTTTGAAATTTCGTAAATAAATTTTTTCGCATTATTTTTTTTTCATATTTTCAAAACATTTGAATTCGGGGAACCTCTAAACACGCTGTAGAATTTTTTTCCTTTTTTTTCTTTTTTTTTCATCTTTGAATGCCCACTTCCCGCTCGGTCACCCATCCTCCCACTACTCTAGCCCGAGCACGCTTAACTTCTTAGTTCTATCCCACTACTCTACCTATGACCCACTCATTCTTTCTTGTTAGTATAGTACTATCAATCCTCTTAACTATTGCACCATATCTACAAATCTGTAATTCCAAATTCGATAAACGATATGTCTAAATTGATCAGAAGAATATGAGGAATCCAAATATGACATCCTTATTATCTTTTCTCGAATTTTTTTTTTTATTTTTTTGAATTTTGAATTTATTTAATTAAATTGATTATGTAGGAAAATTTAGTCTGTCTCAAATAACTTTTTTTCCTTTTGGAATTTGCCGATTCTGAAAAAACCTCACAGGCCAAAGGAATTTGCTCACGTTTCTTTTGATATATTGAACGCGTTTTTTCGACATCGTATGCAAAAGTTATGGCCGTTTTACGTTTTATTATTGAATTTTGCATAAAAGGTCAAATGGAGTATTTCAAATTTTCTATATCAACTAGACAGTACACTCTACCCACATATCCAAGGAATTTATTTTTTGAACGTTTTATCATTTTCGTTTCTGCTTTAGAAAAGTAAAAAAGGCGGTCCACGGGGGGGGGGGGTGTGGAGGGAAATTTTTTCAGAACTTACCGCTGGCGAACCATAATAGTGGTTGGCCAGCGGTATAGTTAGCGCTGGCGAACCAAAATGTTGCCCAGCAGTAACAATACCGCTGGCGAACCAGCTCGCTGTTCGCCAGCGCTAAGTTACGTTGCCGCTGGCGAACGAAGTGCAATGTTCGCCAGCGGTATTTGCTGCCGCCCGCAGCCGCGCGCAGCCCCCACGCCCACTGTTACCGCTGGCGAACGAAGTGCCATGTTCGCCAGCGGTACCTAACTTAGCGCTGGCCAACAAGGGCGGCGCGTTCGCCAGCGGTAGTAGCACTGGCGCACAGGTATTCTTGTTGGCCAGCGGTAACCTGGTGGCTATAGCCTGTTTCCTACTGTCTAACCCCTTCCGGCTCACGTAGAGGGGCCAGAACGGCAGTCCCATCTTTTTCCCCAATGGGCTAAGGTTTCTCCGAAGAGGTGCTACGGAGCGTCTGAATGCACCATGTGTGTTGCCATACCATGTGTGTTAAAGTGTTTCAAGTGTATTGGATTACCAAGATTCCCCCACTCTCTGTGTTAGGGATTCACCGGCGTCGGATTCTCTCTAGCGGGTTGAAGGACTATTCTTAGAGCCTAAACTACCGGATCTGGCGGAGAGGGGGAATCTTGCCATGAGGTGGGCCCTAACATTGTATTTGGTGTTCCTTTTACCTAACCTAACACAACCAAGCAATTTGTTCCACTTTTCTACCCCTTACGGCTCATGTACGCAGATAGGCAAGAACGGCAGTTCCGTCTTTTTCCCCAACGGGACAAGGGTTTCGACGGAGAGGGGATCCAGAGCTTATGAATGCCACCACACCACATCTTATGCCATAACATTTGTGTTAGATTGTGTCATGGATCTTGTATGCCAAATATTCCCTCACTCTCTATGTGAGGGCTTCACCGCCGTCGGATTCTCTCTAGCGGGTTCCACGACTACATAGAGCCCGAAACTATCGGATCTGACAGAACGGGGGGAATCTTGCCAAGAGATTGGACCTACCATTGACTTGGGTGATCCTTGTGCCTAATATAACACAACCAAGCAATTGGTTCCACCTTGCTACCCCCTTCCGGCTCACGAAGAGGGGCCAGAATGGCAGTTCCCTCATTTTTTCCGAAGGGGGCTAAGGTTTCTCCAAAGAGGGGCTCCGGAGAGTCTGAATGCCACCAAAGCACATGGTATGCCATATCATGTGTGTTTCCATACCATGTGTGATATAGTGTGGAAAGTGTCTTGGATGACCAAGATTCCCTCACTCTCTTTGTTAGGGCTTCACCAGCGTCGGATTCTCTCTGGCGGGTTCCAGGACAACTTAGGACCGAAACTCTCGGATCTGGCAGAATAGGGGGAATTTTGCCAAGAGGTGGTCCCTAACATTTTATTTGGTGTTCCTTGGACCTAACCTACCAAAACGAAGCAATTAGTTCCACTTTTCTACCCCCTTCAGGCTCATGTACGCAGAGAGGCCACAACGGCAGTTCCGTCTTTTTCCCCAACGAGGCTAGGGTTTCCACGGGGAGGGGCTCCGGAGCGTATGAATGGCACCATAGAACATGGTATGCCATACCATGTGTGTTAGAGTGTGGCATGGGTCTTGGATACCAAATACTCCCTCACTCTCTTTGTTAGGGATTCACCGGCTTCGGATTCTCTCTAGCGGGTTCCACGACTACTTAGAGCCCGAAACTCCCGGATCTGACCAAACGGGGGGAATCTTGCCAAGAGTCTGGCCATACCATTTAATTTGGTGTTCCTTGGGCCTAATCGAAAACAACCAAGCAATTGTTTCCACCTTGCTACCCCCTTCCGGCTCACGTAGAGGGGCCAGAACGACAGTCCCGTGTTTTTCTCCAAGGAGTGAAGGTTTCTCCAAAGAGGGGCTCCGGAGCGTCTGAATGCACCATGTGTGTTATATTGTGGCAAGTGTATTGGATGACCAAGTTTCCCTCACTCTCTGTGTTAGGGCTTCACCGGTGTCGGATTCTCTCTAGCGGGTTGCAGGACTATACTTAGAGCCTAAACTCCCGGATCTGGCGGAACGGGGGAAATCTTGCCAAGAGGTGGTCCCTAACATTGTATTCGTTGTTCCTTGGACCTAACATAACACAATTAATAAATTGGTTCCATTTTGCTACCCCTTCCGGCTTATGTAGGCAGAGGGGCCAGAACGACAGTTTCGTCTTTTTCCCCAAGGGGCTAAGGTTTCTCCGAAGAGGGCCTCCGGAGCGTCTGAATACCACCACAACACATGTTATGCCATACCCTGTGTGATAGAGTGTGGCATGTGTCTTCGATGGCCAAGATTCCCTCACTCTCTTTGTTAGGGCTTCACCAACCTCAGATTCTCTTTGGCGGGTTCCACGACTACTTAGAGCCGAAACTCTCGGATCTGGCGGAACGGGGGGAATCTTGCCAAGAGGTGGGACCTAACATTTTATTTGGTGTTCCCTTGTCCTAACTAACACAACTAATCAATTGGTTCCAGTTGTCTACCCCCTTCCGGCTCATGCACGCAGAGAGGCCAGAACGGCAGTTCCGTCTTTTTCCCAACGAGGCTAGGGTTTCCCCGTAGAGGGGCTCCGGAGCGTATGAATGCCACCACAACACATGGTATGTCATAACATGTGTGTTAGAGTGTGGCATGGTTCTTGGATGCCAAATATTTCATCACTCTCCGTGTTAGGGCTTCACCGGCGTCGGCTTCTCTCTAGCGGGTTCCACGACTGCTTAGAGCCCGAAACTTCCGGTTCTGACAGAACGTGGGGAATCTCGCCAAGAGGCTGGCCCTACCATTGACTTGGGTGTTCCTTGGTCCTAAGCTAAAACAACCAAGCAATTGGTTCCACCTTGCTACCCCTTCCGGCCCACGCAGAGGGGCCAGAATGGCAGTTCCGTCTTTTTCCCCAAGGGGATAAGGTTTCTCCGAAGAGGGGCTCCGGAGCCTCTGAATGATGCCACAAAACATGGTATGCCATACCATGTGTGTTTCCATAATATGTGTGTTAGAGTTTTTCATGGGTCTTGTATGCCAAATATTCCCTCACTCTCTGTGGTAGGGCTTCACCGGCGTCGGATTCTCTCTAGCGGGTTCCACGACTACATAGTGCCCGAAACTACCGAATCTGACAGAAAGGGGGGAATCTTGCCAAGATATTGTCCCTACCATTGACTTGGGTGACACTTGGGCCTAATATAATACAACCAAGCAATTGGTTCCAGCTTGCTACCCCCTTCCGGCTAACGTAGAGGCGCCAGAGATACAGTTCCCTCAGTTTTCCCCAAGGGGGCTAAGGTTTCTCCGAAGAGGGGCTCCGGAGCATGCCACCACAGCACATGGTATGCCATACCATGTGTTTTACCATACCATGTGTGACAGAGTGTGGCAAGTGTCTTGTATGACCAAGATTCTCTCACTCTCTTTCTTAGGGCTTCACCAGCGTCGGATTCTCTCTAGCGGGTTCTAGGACAACTTAGGGCCGAAACTCCCGGATCTGGCAGAACGGGGGGAATCTTGCCAAGATGTGGGCCCTAACATTTTATTTGGAGTTCCTTGTACATAACCTAACATAAAAAAGCAATTGGTTCCACTTTTCTACCCCCTCCAGGCTCATGTACGCAGAGAGGCCAGAACGGTAGTTCCGTCTTTTTCCCCAACGGGGCTAGGGTTTCCACCGGGAGGGGCTCCGGAGCCTATGAATGGCACCACAGAACATGGTATGCCATACCATGTGTGTTAGAGTGTGGCATGGGTCTTGGATGCCAAATATTCCCTCACTCTCTGTGTTAGGGCTTCACCGGCGTCGGATTCTCTCTAGCGGGTTCCACGACTACTTAGAGCCCGAAACTCCCGAACCTGACCTAATGGGGGGGAATCTTGCCAAGAGGTTGGCCCTACCATTGAATTGGGTGTTCCTTGGGCATAATATAATACAACCAAGAAATTGGTTCCACCTTGCTACCCCCTTCTGGCTCACGTAGAGGGGCTAGAACGGCAGTCCCGTCTTTTTCCCCAAGGGGCAAAGGTTTCTCCGAAGAGGGGCTCTGGAGTGTCTGAATGCGCCATGTGTGTTTTCATACCATGTTTTTTAGATTGTGGAAAGTGTATTGGATGACCAAGTTTCCCTCACTCTCTGTGTTAGGGCTTCACCGGTGTCAGATTCTCTCTAGCGGGTTGCAGGATTATACTTAGAGCCTAAACTCCCGGATATGGCGGAACGGGGGGGATCTTTCCAAGAGGTGGGCCCTAACATTGTATTCGGTGTTCCTTGGACCTAACATAACACAACCAAGAAATTGATTCCACTTTGCTACCCCCTTCCGGCTCATGTACGCAGCGGGGCCAGAACGACAGTTCCGTCTTTTTCCCCAAGGGGCTAAGGTTTCTCCGAAGAGGGGCTCCGGAGCGTCTGAATGCCACCACAAAACATGGTATGCCATACCATTTGTGATAGATTTTGGCAGGTGTATTGGATGGCCAAGATTCCCTCACTCTCTTTGTTAGGGCTTCACCGACGTCAGATTCTCTCTGGCGGGTTCCACGACTACTTAGAGCCGAAACTCCCGGATCTGGCTGAACGGGGGGAATCTTGCCAAGAGATGCGACCTAACATTGTATTTGGTGTTCCCTTGACCTAAACTAACACAACCAAGCAATTGGTTCCAGTTTTCTGCCCCCTTCTGGCTCATGCACGCAGAGAGGCCAGAACGGCAATTCCGTCTTTTTCCCCAATGGGGCTAGGGTTTCCCCGTAGAGGGGCTCTGGAGCGTATGAATGCCACCACAGCACATGGTATGTCATACCATGTGTGTTATAGTGTGGCATGGGTCTTGTATGCCAAATATTTCATCACTCTCCGTGTTAGGGCTTCACCGGCGTCGGCTTCTCTCTAGCGGGTTCCACGACTGCTTAGAGCCCGAAACTCCCGGATCTGACAGAACGTGGGGAATCTCGCCAAGAGGTTGGCCCTACCATTAACTTGGGTGTTCCTTGTGCCTAATATAACACAACCAAGCAATTGGTTCCACCTTGCTACCCCCTTTCGGCTCACATAGAGGGGGCAGAACGACAGTTTAATCTTTTTCCCCAAGGGGCTAAGGTTTCTCCTAAGAGGGGCTCTGGAGCGTCTGAATGATGCCACAACACATGGTATACCATACGATCCATATTTCCATACCATGTGTGTTAGAGTGTGGAACGGGTCTTTGAGG
This sequence comes from Alopecurus myosuroides, assembly GCA_028641055.1. Lineage (NCBI taxonomy): Eukaryota > Viridiplantae > Streptophyta > Magnoliopsida > Poales > Poaceae > Alopecurus > Alopecurus myosuroides. The sequence goes on along the minus strand of CM054057.1, from coordinate 366,800,391 downwards.
CCGAAGATTCCCTCACTCTTTTTGTTAGGGCTTCACCGGTGTCGGATTCTCTCTGGCAGGTTCAAGGACTACTTTGAGCCCAAAAATCACGGAACGGGGGAATCTTGCCAAGAGGTGGTCCCTACCATTATATTGGGTGTTACTTGGTCCTAAAATAACACAACAAGGCAATTATTTCACTTTTCTGACCCCTTCTGGCTCACGTAGCTGAGCCAAAACGATAATTCCGTCTTTTTCCCCATCGAGGCTAGGGTTTCTCCGGAGAGGGGATCCGTAGCGTCTGAATGCCATGAAATCACATGGTAGGACATACCATGTGTGTTAGATTGTGGCATGGGTGTTGGATGATGAATATTCCCTTACTCTTGTGTTAAGGCTTCACCGCCGTCAGATTCTCTCTAGCGGGTTCCAAGACTACTTAGAGCCCGAAACTCCCGGACCTAACGTAATAGGGGGAATATTGCCAAGAGGTGGGACCTAACATTGACTGGGGTGATCCTTGGACCTAGAACTAACACAACCAATCAATTGGTTCCAGTTTCCTACTCCCTTCCGGCTCACGTAGAGGGGCCATAACGATAGTTTCGTCTTTTTCCCCAAGGGGCTAAGGTTTCTCCGAAGAGGGGCTCCGGAACCTCTGAATGATGCCACAACACATGGTATGCCATACCATGTGTGTTTCCATAACATGTGTGTTAGAGTGTTTCATGGGTCTTGTATGCCAAATATTCCCTCACTCTCTGTGTTAGGGCTTCACCGGCGTCGGATTCTCTCTAGCGGGTTCCACGACTACATAGAGCCCGAAACTACCAGATCTGCCAGAAAGGGGGAATCTTGCCAAGATATTGGCCCTACCATTGACTTGGGTGATACTTGGGTCTAATATAACACAACCAAGCAATTGGTTCCACCTTGGTACCCCCTTCCGGCTAACGTAGAGGCACCAGAAATGCAGTTCCCTCAGTTTTCCCCAAGGGGGCTAAGGTTTCTCCGAAGAGGGGCTCCGGAGCGTCTGAATGCCACCACAGCACATGGTATGCCATACCATGTGTTTTACCATACCATGTGTAATAGAGTGTGGCAAGTGTCTTGTATGACCAAGATTCTCTCACTCTCTTTGTTAGGGCTTCACCAGCGTCGGATTCTCTCTAGCGGGTTCTAGGACAACTTAGGGCCGAAACTCCCGGATCTGGCAGAACGGGGGGAATCTTGCCAAGATGTGGGCCCTAACATTTTATTTGGTGTTCCTTGTACCTAAACTAACATAAACAAGAAATTTGTTCCACTTTTCTACCCCCTCCAGGCTCATGTACGTAGAGAGGCCAGAACGGCAGTTCCGTCTTTTTCCCCAACGGGGCTAGGGTTTCCACCAGGAGGGGCTCCGGAGCCTATGAATGCCACCACAGAACATGGAATTCCATACCATGTGTGTTAGAGTGTGGCATGGTTCTTGGATGCCAAATATTCCCTCACTCTCTGTGTTAGGGCTTCACCGGCGTCGGATTCTCTCTAGCGGGTTCCACGACTACATAGAGCCCGAAACTACCAGATCTGACAGAAAGGGGGAATCTTGCCAAGATATTGGCCCTACCATTGACTTGGGTGATACTTGGGTCTAATATAACACAACCAAGCAATTGTTTCCACCTTGGTACCCCCTTCCGGCTAACGTAGAGGCACCAGAAATGCAGTTCCCTCAGTTTTCCCCAAGGGGGCTAAGGTTTCTCCGAAGAGGGGCTCCGGAGCGTCTGAATGCCACCACAGCACATGGTATGCCATACCATGTGTTTTACCATACCATGTGTGATAGAGTGTGGAAAGTGTCTTGTATGACCAAGATTCTCTCACTCTCTTTGTTAGGGCTTCACCAGCGTCGGATTCTCTCTAGCGGGTTCTAGGACAACTTAGGGCCGAAACTCCCGGATCTGGCAGAACAGGGGGAATCTTTCCAAGATGTGGGCCCTAACATTTTATTTGGTGTTCCTTGTACCTAAACTAACATAAACAAGAAATTGGTTCCACTTTTCTACCCCCTCCAGGCTCATGTACGTAGAGAGGCCAGAACGGCAGTTCCGTCTTTTTCCCCAACGGGGCTAGGGTTTCCACCGGGAGGGGCTCCGGAGCCTATGAATGGCACCACAGAACATGGAATTCGATACCATGTGTGTTAGAGTGTGGCATGGTTCTTGGATGCCAAATATTCCCTCACTCTCTGTGTTAGGGCTTCACCGGCGTCGGATTCTCTCTAGCGGGTTCCACGACTACTTAGAGCCCGAAACTCCCGAATCTGACCGAATGGGGGGGGGGAATATTGCCAAGAGGTTGGCCCTACCATTGAATTGGGTGTTCCTTGGGACTAATCTAACACAACCAAGCAATCGGTTCCACCTTGCTACCCCCTTCTGGCTCACGTAGAGGGGCTAGAACGGCAGTCCCGTCTTTTTCCCCAAGGGGCGAAGGTTTCTCCGAAGAGGGGCTCCGGAGCGTCTGAATGTGCCATTTGTGTTTCCATACCATGTGTTTTAGATTGTGGAAAGTGTATTGGATGACCAAGTTTCCCTCACTCTCTGTGTTAGGGCTTCACCGGTGTCGGATTCTCTCTAGCGGGTTGTAGGACTATACTTAGAGCCTAAACTCCCGGATCTGGCGGAACGGGGGGAATCTTTCCAAGAGGTGGGCCCTAACATTGTATTCGGGGTTCCCTGGACCTAACCTAACAAAACCAAGAAATTGGTTCCACTTTGTTACCCCCTTCCGGCTCATGTACGCAGAGGGGCCAGAACGTCAGTTCCGGCTTTTTCCCCAAGTGGCTAAGGTTTCTCCGAAGAGGGGCTCTGGAGCGTCTGAATGCCACCACAACACATGGTATGCCATACCATTTGTGATAGAGCTTGGCAGGTGTATTGGATGGCCAAGATTCCCTCACTCTCTTTGTTAGGGCTTCACCAACGTCAGATTCTCTCTGGCGGGTTCCACAACTACTTAGAGCCGAAACTCCCGGATCTGGCTGAACGGGGGGAATCTGTCCAAGAGGTGGGACCTAACATTGTATTTGGTGTTCCCTTGACCTAAACTAACACAACCAAGAAATTGGTTCCAGTTTTTTACCCCCTTCCGGCTCATGCACGCAGAGAGGCTAGAACGGCAATTCCGTCTTTTTCCCCAATGGGGCTAGGGTTTCCCCGTAGAGGGGCTCTGGAGCGTATGAACGCCACCACAGCACATGGTATGTCATACCATGTGTGTTATAGTGTGGCATGGGTCTTGGATGACAAATATTCCATCACTCTCCGTGTTAGGGCTTCACCGGCGTCGGCTTCTCTCTAGCGGGTTCCACGACTGCTTAGAGCCCGAAACTCCCGGATCTAACAGAACGTGGGGAATCTCGCCAAGAGGTTGGCCCTACCATTGACTTGGGTGTTCCTTGTGCCTAATATAACACAACCAAGTAATTGGTTCCACCTTGCTACCCCCTTTCGGCTCACGTAGAGGGGCCAGAACGACAGTTTCATCTTTTTCCCCAAGGGGCTAAGGTTTCTCCGAAGAGGGGCTCTGGAGCGTCTGAATGATGCCACAAAACATGGTATACCATACGATGCGTGTTTCCATACCATTTGTGTTAGAGTGTGGCACGGGTCTTTGAGGCCGAAGATTCCCTCACTCTTTTTGTTAGGGCTTCACCGGTGTCGGATTCTCTCTGGCAGGTTCAAGGACTACTTAGATCCCGAAACTAACGGAACAGGGGAATCTTGCCAATAGGTGGTCCCTACCATTATATTGGGTGTTACTTGTTCCTAAACTAACACAACAAGGCAATTATTTCACTTTTCTAACCCCTTCTGGCTCACGTAGCTAGGCCCGAACGACAATTCCGTCTTTTTCCCCATCGAGGCTAGGGTTTCTCCGGAGAGGGGATCCGTAGCGTCTGAATGCCATGAAATCACATGGTAGGACATACCATGTGTGTTAGATTGTGGAATGGGTGTGGGATGATTAATATTCCCTCACTCTTGTGTTAAGGCTTCACCGGCGTCAGATTCTCTCTAGCGGGTTCCAAGACTACTTAGAGCCCGAAACTCCTGGACCTAACGTAATAGGGGTAATATTGCCAAGAGGTGGGACCTAACATTGACTTGGGTGATCCTTGGACCTAAAACTAACACAACCAATCAATTGTTTCCACTTTCTACTCCCTTCCGGCTCACGTAGAGGGGCCATAACGATAGTTTCGTCTTTTTCCCCAAGGGGCTAGGGTTTCTCCGGAGAAGGGCTACGGAGCGTCTGAATGACGCCACAACACATGTTATGCCATAAAATGTGTGTTATAGTGTGGCGTGGGTCTTTTATGCCCAATATTCCCTCACTCTCTGTGTTAGGGCATCACTGGCGTCAGATTCTCTCTGGCGAGTTCCAACACTACGGCAGTTCCGCCTTTTTCCCCACCGGGGCTCGGGTTTGTCCAGAGAGGGGCTACGGAGCGTCTAAATGCCACCAAATCCCGATCCCATGGTATCCCATACAATTTGTGTTAGATTGTGTCATGTGTCTTGGATTCCCAGTATTCCCTCACTCTCTATGTTAGGGCTTCACCGGCGTCAGATTCTCTTTGGTGGGCTTCAGGACTACTTAGAGCCGGAAACTCCCAAATCTGACAGAACGTGGGGAATCTTGCCAAAAGGTGGGCTCTACCATTGTATTGGGTGTTCCATGGGACTAACATAACACAACCAAGAAAATGGTTCCACTTTTCTACCCCCTTCCGGCTCATGTACGTAGAGAGGCGAGAACGGCAGTTCCGTCTTTTTCCCCCAGCGTGGCTAGGGTTTCTCCGAAGAGGGGCTCCGGAGCGTCTGAATGCCAACACAACAAATGAATGACTTAACATGTGTGTTAGAGTGTGGCATGGGTCTTGGATGCCGAAGATTCCATCACTATTTGTGTTAAGGCTTCACCGGCGTTAGATTCTCTCTCGTGGGTTCCAGGACTACTTAGAGCCCGAAACTCCCGGATCTATTGGAACGAGGGGAATCTTGCCAAGAGGTGTGACCTACCATTGTCTTGGGTGTACCTTGGGCCTAACATAACACAACCAAGAAATTTTTTCAACTTTTCTACCCCCTTCCGACTCACGTAGAGGGGCTAGAACGACCGTTCCGCCTTTTTCCCCAACGGGGCTACGGTTTCTCCGCACACGTGCTCCGGAGCGTCTGAATGCTAACACAACACATGGTATGCCATACCATGTGTGTTAGAGTGTAGCATGGGTCTTGGATGCCAAATATCCCCTAACTCTCCGTATTAGGGCTCACTGTCGTCAGATTCTCTCTAGCGGGTTCCATGACTACTTTAGACACTACCAAATTCCGCGCGATCCGGAACGTTTTGAGCGGCACGTTTTGATAATGTCGTGTTGTTTCCATCGCGGATGGCTGAAAACTGGAATTTGCTCTCGAAGGACGCGGTCCATCTCGACGTTTCTTATATGTTCCATCGCGGATATTTTTTCCCGGCCAAATAGGCCCAGTTGGAGGCGAGTTTTGTTCCACAAGAACGTCGCAGATTAGTCGAATATATCCCTTTTCATTTCTGTCATTTATTTGTCCATATTGTGAAATCGAATTATCTGTTTGGTATATGTTTTTGCATTGCAGTTAGTCTAATGTAACCCTTTTAACTTCTGTCACTTAGATCCATCGAAACTTCTGTCATCTATTTGTCCATAATGTGAACTTGAATTATATCTATCTTAATAAAATAAACATAGACTAAATATTAATAGAAACCACCCAATACAACCCACGAGATTGTCGATCTAAAGAAAACATCAGAAGCACGAGGGCTGCAGTAGGGGGCTAAAAGAGCATCAGTAGGGGGCCGACAGCTCCTCCGGTGGCACTGTATCCTCCGACGGCACTGGATCCTCTGACGGAACCCGATCCTCCCTTGGCACTGGATCCTCCCTTGCCTGGGGACTCACAGTTGCGAGGAGAGAGATCCGATTTTTCTTCTCCGCCAGGGCTAAACCGATCTTCAGTTCCCCAACCTGTGAGGTCAGTTCGACGTTGGTGGCCATCATCTTGGACATATCATCCATCAACTTTCGATACGCTACGAGGGAAGATTCTCCCTGAGCCACCTTCTCCAACATGTCATCGCGTGCCTTCTTGAGATTGTCGTAGGCGAGCTTCAAGGCCTTCTCAAGCTCAGCTTCTAGGATGTCAACCCTCTTCGCCAGAGCGGCGAAGATGACCCTCTCCTCAGCTTCATGTGCCCTGTAGATAGTTGCATGATAGGAATTTGATGTTAATCTAAAAGGAAAAATGGATCTAAGAAAGATGAAATCACGAGGAATTCAGAAACGGATCTAAGAAAGATGAAAGCACGAGGAATTCTGAAAAGGATCTAAGAAAGAAGAAATCACGAGGAATCCAGAAATTGATCAGAAGTACGTGAACGGAAATGGAACCTACAAGAGGGCAGCAGACCGCTTCGCCGGTGGATCCATGGCCGCCTGGAGGAACGATCGAGCAGCTACTACGTGAAAGGGTTTTCGCTTGAGGGGAGGCGGTGAGGCAGATAGAGGATGAACTGAAGAGTGCGTCTATTTATACACTGGGAGGGGGAGTGGAACGGAGGAGTCGTATGCACGACGGAGCAATATCTGGCCGCCGGAACTAACGTGTGGCGTGCTGCATGCCAGGGTTACTGCGGTGAGTGGAAGAGCGGTTGTTTCCAGACTACAATTTTTATTGGGCCCTCTCCTGTCAGGCCCTTTTTATTGGGCCTTATAGCACTCTGTAGCCCATAATTATCCTACTACAGTTGCAGCCCAAAATAAGAAGGAAGAAATGTTGAAACTTCAACGAACACATAAAACGTCGAAATTTTGATTATTTTGACATGTTTCAATATCTTCCACACTGTAATACACTACACATCATCCCAGAATGCGTCGTCAAGTTCATCGTCATCGGAGTCCTGCATAAGGCTCTCCCTGAATGCTTTGTCCATCTCCTCATCCGACGATGAGACGACGATGGTGGAGGGGCCAGCATCCCCCCGGGATGTACGAGCTCGCATCTTCGCGTCCCTCTGAGCGTCGAGCCGCAACTGCGCCTGTAGCAGATCTGGGTGATCACGACGGAATTTCTCCATCATGGCCTCGTCGTCTCGGCGGATGCGCAGCTGCACGAACGCGCGGCGGTTCTCCTGCTCCTCCTTGCGGGTCACGATCCTCAGATCCGGGGCGAGGAACTCGGCAACTTCCCTGCTATCGACGTCCCGGAAGTTGAGCCCGGCGCGCGGGCAGCCGAACCGCCACACCGCCATGTCGAACGCGCGGGCGGCGAGTTCGGGCGTGTCGAAGGTTCCCATCCACCACCGCACGCTGTTGTGTGTGATCTCCGCGGACCAGCGCCCAGACGGCCGCAGCTGCACACCTCGGAAGCCGGTGCTGGTTCTCACGCGCGGCGCCATCGGGTGGATCAGCGACGAGAGTGAGGGGGGAGGTCGGGGGGGCTGTGGCGGCATGCAGTAATCAGCGCCGAGAGTGAGGGGGCGAGGTCGGAGGGGGGCTATGGCGGCGGTGTAGAAGGTAGGTTGCGTGGTCTATGCTCGGTCTTATTTATGCGATAGCGACAACGTCGAGAAGTTCAGTGACCATTGGCTTGCCAGGCTTTTATTGAGTTCTGAAGTGATGAGTTGCACGATCTACCAACACGAGGGATTTGATCTAAACTCGAGGTTTTAGCAATTATTAGCGATTTGATCTTTACTCGGGTTTTAGCACGAGGGATCTACCAACGATAATATACCTTAGAAGTTTACGAAAATAACTAAACCTTAACAAGTCCAGGAAACAACGAAATTACAATCCTGCCAGACAAAATAAGAAGTTCATAGGCCTAGCTCAGCAGCAGACTTATCTCTTCACCAACAATGCATATCCTTTGCTCCGGTTCTATATCACACCCATCTCAATGACCTCCTCCAACCTAGGGTCATCGGTCTCCCTCACAATGATGAAAACAGGTTGCTGATTATGAAAATTATTGCCTTGGACGAAAACCATCTGTCGAATCCCTGACTCAACAAATCCCTTCGGTGAACCTATCGGGTTTCAATTAGGAGAACCCATGAGCGCTGGTGGAATCGTCGGCTAGACAGGGGGCGAGATTTACCCAGGTTCGGGGCCCTCGTAGAGGTAAAACCCTTACTCCTGCCTCTTGTCGATCTGTATTGATGATTAGATCGGTTACAAAGGTTGTGCTCGAATCGAGAGTAGGTCTCGAGTTCAAGGCTTTTGGTCGTGCAGTATTGCTTGGTCCTCTCTCGGGGGCTCTCCTAGCCTTATATAGGCGGCCATGTCTCGAGTTCTACCCGGAGAGGACTCCAACCCTAGCTAGGTCGGTTACATATTTTCTAGCTTAACCCGCAAGTTTAGTGCGGGTGGGCTTCACGTGGGCCTTCTGGAGTATTCCAAGGGCTCCTCTTCTTGGGCCTTCACCTTGGGCCTGAGAGGGGGTGTCCTTATCCGCAGGATCCAGAATCCATATCTTCGTCACCATCCACACCAGCTTGTCGAGGATAATGCGGCCGTCGATTTTCTTGTTGTAAGAAATGGTGGTGACATGCTCTTCTGCTCTAAGTCGTAGGCCAACCCTGCCATGATTCCTCAAGCCAGCGTGTTCCCCTATCAACTTCGGTAGTTTCTAAGCATGAAAGATAACATACCATGTTAGCAGACCTTCTCATGGTTCTTGGAAATTTACTTGCAAAAAGAGGAGGGTGTCTTATAGATACATACCATAGTATAGTGCTACAAGTTTGTGACGGTGAAACGAGTCACAAAAGGAAGCCCAACATAGGGTCCAAGGGGTAGAAGCCGGGCGAGGCGGTTCTTCTCGTGATTGTCGAGATTGCCTCTTTAGGCATATACGATGTTGGCGTCATCATGCCTCTCATCAGCAGAATTGTCAGAATGCTCATCATGGACCTCATCATGAGAATTGCTAGAATTCTCATCATGCATCTCATCATCAGAATTGCTAGAATCCTCATCATGCATCTCATCATCAGAACTGCCATCTACGCTGCAAACTGAGTCATCTTCGCTTGAAATTTAGTCATCTTCTCTTGAAACTGAGTCATCTTCGACTGAAATGCAAAGTGAGTCATCTTCGGCGTCACCAATAATAGCAACATAGATAGTGGGCCTTGGTATCATGGAAAACACTAGTATGTCTCCCACTGAGATGTTCTTTTCCTCGATGAACCAGTCCAATTGTATCCCGTGCAAACGGGTCTTGCTCTGTTCTTTTGGCACACGAAAGGTGTACTTCCTGCCATGGGAACTAAACAGCACACGCTCGCCTACTAACTTGTTGAATACTATCCGAGTAGTGCACGGTACAACCTGTGCATCAGAAATAAAAAGAAACGTGGAAATTAGATATTGTAATAAAAACACAATACATAATACAAGTGTAAGAAGAAGAATTGTTTTCTTAGCACTGACTTGAGGTGACACTCTTGTACATCAACACCGAACTTGGATGCCGAAGGATCAACATTTGGGCAATTATTCTTGCATACAGGGCATGGAATACGCTGTAAATCAAGGAAAAAAGAAGCAGAAATTACAAAATGTGCATATAAGCAGATTGGTTCTAAAAAGGAACAATTCTTTCATGAAGACATTTATGTAAAACTGGGGCCAAACTACGAACAACTGGTAATGCCTCATAATAAAAGCACAACCATGTTTATCCAAGAAGTAATTCTACACTACCAAGAGCAATGCACAATGAATGTGCTTGTACATTGCACAAGATAGTATGGAACCCTCATTGCAATGATATGGTGACACACTTTAATCATCGACTTAAAGGGATCATGCACATTCAAAACAACATCTATAGTCACAGCTCTGTACTCATTGGCCTTAGGGAACATAGAGACAAAGCAAGCATACACAACTTTGCTACGCCAGGTGGGCCAGCAAAAACAAAGACTTGGCACATCTATTTGTGTCTGGTTCTTACTTTTGCTGGCCATCTGGTGGAGACAGTGAGGCATCAGCCAAATATACATGTGTCAAAGTCATCATTATTGACCAAATCAGCTCATAAATTGTGCATAGCGATAACAAGCCTCATAAACACATAGGTGATCATGCACTAAATGGCATCCCTAGAATTCATTGTAACATGCAGTCAGAATAAACAGATATGGAACAATGGAAAAAAATGTAAAACAAGCCTCATAAACACATTGCCAACACTTTTTAGAAGAACGAGCCCAATACCAGGAAGTAATACAAGACGTGGCCTTGTATCACTGCCACATATTGGATCTGATTTCCTAGAATTTATCATGGCATGCAAACCAAGGGAAAAAGAGTAATATAGACACTTTTTTTGCCTTTACGATGGCCTAGTTTAAATCATCGGCATATAACGAGGACATTCAAGGCAAAGAAAAGTGGAACAATGGAAACAAATGTAATACGAGCCTCATATATCATTGCCATGCAAACCAAGGGCAAAAGAAGTGCTTATAATAGCATGAACAAATACAGATACTCAAATTGTATACACTACAAGGTATTATAGACACTCCCTTTCCCTTTACCATGGCCTAGTTTAAATCATCGGCATATAACAAGGAGGACATTCAAGGCAAAGAAAAGTGGAACAATGGAAACAAATGTAATACGAGCCTCATATATCATTGCCATGCAAACCAAGGATAAAAGAGTGCGTACAATAGCATGTACGAATACAAATACTCAAATTGTATACACTACAAGGTATTATAGACACTCTCTTTCCCTTTACCATGGCCTAGTTTAAATCATCGGCATATAACAAAGAGGACATTCAAGGCAAAGAAACGTGGGACAATGGAAACAAATGTAATACGAGCCTCATATATCACTGCCATGCAAACCAAGGGCAAAAGAAGTGCCTATAATAGCATGTACGAATACAAATACTCAAATTGTATACACTACAGGGTATTATAGACACTCTCTTTCCCTTTACCATGGCCTAGTTTAATCATAGGCATATAACAAGGAGGACATTCAAGGCAAAGAAAAGTGGAACAATGGAAACTAATGTAAAATGAGCCTCATATATCATTGTCATGCAAACCAAGGCAAAAAGAAGTAATTACAATTGTATGTACGAATACAAATACTCAAATTTTATACACTACAAGGTATTGTAAACACTCTCTTTGCCTTTACCATGGCCTAGTTTAAATCATCGGCATATAACAAGGAGGACATTCAAGGCAAAGAAAAGTGGAACAATAGAAACAAATGTAATATGAGCCTCATATATCATTGTCATGCAAACCAAGGGAAAAAGAAGTGGCTATAATAGCATGTACGAATACAGGTACTCAAATTGTATACACTACAAGGTATTATAGACAACTAGTCATCAACCCGTGCATGTGCACGGGCTAGAAATTTGAACATACATGATCAATATTTATGAGTACTATAGATTGTATGTGGAAAAGGAACAACAATTGTAGGAAAACAATACAACAAATATTTTGGCATATACTTCACCACACTACTATTGAAACCAACTATACGGCTCACCATGGCAAATTTAAGAGAATTTGGAATAGGAGACCTACCTTTTCGACAATTTTACTAATTTTCTCAACACGTTATAGTAGTGTTCTTGGCCGCAAAAAAAATGTATCCTTATAAAAAATATATTTAAAATAGAACTCGATTTCACAAAAGGCAAGGAATAGTTAGCTCTTGAAAAGCAACATCTGTCGTATTATTGAGTTGTTACATGGGATCTAAAAAATTATTACCGATTGCATGTAAGCTCCAGCAACGCTTGTAAAATCCTCAACACTGGGTTACCAGAAGAAATGGAATTTGTTCCGTCCAGCCAAAGAAGTGGGCTACGATCTGAAAAATAAAACTAAGGAAAACCATTAGTAAAGATAAGTTTAATTTGGAATAATATTAGTTCTATCCGTTTTAGAAAAGTAGAAGATATCAAAGGCATGTCAGTACGAATATGGTTGTTTTAAATAGAATAATAAGGTCCAGATGAGACATAGGAAAACCTTCTACAACATGGCAAATGAAGATGGGACATTTCCTTTACTAGCCAGAGCTGACGCGGCGCACGCCGCGCCGTGTTGTTTGTTATGTGGGTTTGTTCGCTATCATGTTTGTAATATTTTCTGCATGAGTGGATGGCGAGCGTGTAGCATAAACATGTGGCCGTGTGCATACATAGCTGAGTTAAACGAAAGCGCTTGGAGAATTCCTAGGAAGTACATGGTTACCTATTACAGGAACTACCGAACTAAGCGGTAGTTTAGCAAATCATACAAAGCGCTTAGCTATTACAGAGAACAATAAACCTTATCCAGGGCAGCGACATAGAGGACCTGTCATTGGGCTGCGTAATGGCTAGAATCAGGGAGCGCGTCTCCCTGCGGGGTGTCCGCGACGAAATCACGGATAGCAGAGACGAACTTCTTCACACGCTGCAGCACCTGCGGTGGGCAGACGTAAGATATGTCGATGCCGCTGCTTATGGAGGGAATGAAGTCTGCAAAGTCGATGCAGATCTGCCGGAGGCCTCGCATTTTGCTGGTGTATTCGCTCTACAGCTGGGCTAGCTGCTCGCGCGCCTTCCCCAGCTGTTGCTCGCTTGTGTTTGCCCATCGCTGAGCGGAGAGGGCGCTCGTGGTAGCCGTGCGAAGAACCGAGTAGTTGTAGTCATCGATGACGATCCCATAACAACTGCAGAGGAAGGAAGGAGAGGGCTGCCTGGGCGGCGTTTTCTTCTGCCGCTGCTGTTGTCGAGGCCGGTTCGCCGCGAAACGTGCGCTGACGCGGGGTTACTTCGTGTGATTTGCGTGGAAGATCCATCTTGATCCATCCTGTGATGGCAGTCAGCGAGCTGTTGTCGTGGCCCCTGCCGTAGACGGCGAGCCCGCGCATTATCGCGACGGCTTCAAGGATGACGCGGCGCGGTATGCGGATTACATCGGGGCCCTGCACGTTGATGTTTGTTTTTCCGATTAGTCGGAGGTACAGTTTAGTATGGAGTGCTATCTCTCTGTATCTATCCGTGAGAGAGGACGGTTACCTGGTCGCCGCCGCCGTTGGTGGGCACGCCGTAGTTGCTGCTGCCTTCCATCGCTCGAAAGGGGGATAGGTGGTGTATTTCGGTGGGCAAGGACGGCGGTCTATATGGCCTGGTTTTCCAGCTTGCGGTGCCTCCGTCGGTCTCTCTCTGGGCGGAATCGTGGATAGGCACGTGGACGCGTCAGCTAACAAGTGTCATGTAAGTGCTGCTCTATGCGTCCAGCTGGTTTGCATGCAAGGTAGACGTGCTGTGCGTGCTGGCCCTGTTTCCCTGCAGCCGAGGCGCTCGCCTTTGTCTCTAGCTCCTAGCAAGGATGCGGGCACATGTATCTTTGGCTGGTTGTGTGGCAAGCGCACGTGTTTGATGCATGCGGAGTGGCAAGCGATGTTTGGATCTGTTGCGCGGTGGAGGACGTGTATATATGCTATGTGTACACATGTTTAGTCCTTTGGGGAGCTGTGCGTTTTCTCAGCTACTTTGCTTGCACGCTCTACTGGCTAAGTTTGCGACATGCAGTAGATTTAGCTGCAGGCAGAGAAACTCCGGAGTCGGCCGTGCGATGGCGGGAGTAGCCGCGGTGCGCCCCTTTCTATCCCGCTGACCTGCTTTTTGTTTGGTTGATAGCGTTCTTGGTTTCTTTGTCATTCTTATGACCATCCATGGGTACGACTTTCTCCTCTTGTGCCTTAGCAGGACGCGGATCAAGGGTGGTGCGCGTGTCGCGGTGTCTTATTGTGGATGACGCTGTCGCCCAACTCGGAGGTTCTGGAGTGTTCTATAAGTGGACGCGAGTTGGAGGAGGCTATGTAAGCAAAGCGGAGGCAACTATCTGCTTGGACTGCGATGGAGGATATGTAGAGGCTGTACAGGCCGAGGGTCGTACGGCTCGCCATATCTTGGCTGCAAAAGAAAGCGCGGCAGGCAATCTGCTTCGTGAGCTGAGAGCCCGTCATGGAATCCGCATCAGGGATGCAAACTGGAGGCGCTTTGATCGCACGCGGCGTCTTTTGGCAGGAGCACGTGCCGCAGCGGAAGATCTGGCAGTAAAGAATTCGGTGCTATGCAGAAGCATGGACGGCCTGACGCTGGAGAGCTGCGAGCTGCGGGGTATTGTTGGTAATCTGACGGAGAGGAATAGAGAGCTTACTGAAGATGCAGCACAGCTGAAGTCCGAGAATCAGGCTCTGAAGGAGAAGGTCGAGCTGCTGGAAAATGGCTGGAGAGGGACACTGGAAGATTTCAGTTCAATCCTGGGAAACAAATCATTCCATGTACGAACGATTCACCCCATGGACATGTTCTAAACAGGCGGTATATTAGATTTGTGTCCAGAAAGAAGACAAACTATTCTGTGTCAAAGCTTTCGGATGCTTCTCTTGTTACCAGCCGCTAAGAATGCATATCAGGATTCTTTGAATCAAAATACTGAACATGTAAGGAAGTGTTGTAGAGCGGAATGCATGAGCATTCTAGTTAGCCGAGACAAACTCTAGTCTAACAAAAATAGCTATCACGTGAGCGCAGGACATAATGACAGAAGGCAAGACAACACGACGTACGATTGAAGCAACAGAAGTTAAGGCATTACAGCATATTACATTGGTGGAGTGTACTCTACAACAACAGGCCTACGATCATACTGATAGGATTCGAGGCAAACATATGTTACATAAGAGGATCAGAAGGGGACCTAGCACAACTAATAGGCGAACCTCCATCTAAAGAGTCGCGGTGAGGTAGCACTGTCATGCGAGTCTGCCGCGATATAGATGGTCGGTCCATGTTAGGGGCAAGCGCCTGCAAAGTAGGCTGGCGCGTCTGGAGGGTTCGTCGAGGGGATGACCATACTATTCATTCTTCTGCAGAGAAGTCCAATTCTTTTGCTGTCTTTCTACAATAGGCAAAACAACAATGTCAGCGTAAGACGACTGCAACGAACATGTGTGCTTAATCTGTAGTAGGCTAGGTTACCCTCGTTTCGCCTTGTCTTGTTTGGACTATTGGACTGCTCGTTTGGCAGTGCTTTTCTGCATCACGGAGATATTACGAACGCTCAGAGGGAGAATGGAAAACAGCAGACACATGTAATGAAAGAATTAACCTCTGTTGGTACCTGGGAGGTAGAGAGCACAACTGATTGTGGGGTTGTGTCTACCGGTGGGGGAGGCGTGAACGCGGTGCCCGAACTGGCCGGTGGAGGTGTAGAGGTAAAGGCGTTTGCTTGCTCGATAGTTTCAGCAGCAGATGTCTGTTCAGGAAAAAAAGTTCTTTCTGAAGTGGTTATATCGACTGCACCTGATAGTACTTGTAATCCGCATCTAGCGATCTTTCGTGGGGTGTAACAATGACAGTGAACTTCTGGCCCACAAGATCCGTCAGTTCTGAAGGGACATAGCTGGTTTGGCCCCTAGAGTTTGCGACGATCATGACAGCTTCCTTGCCGACAATAATCTCTCCTTGAGGACCGAAGAAAGTGAACTCAGCTATTGGTGTCGTGGTTGATTTAGCTACATCTGCATCTACGGCATTTAGCGAGATCTTGAACCTGCATGGCAGAGATTTAATTAAACGATCCACCTTCCGGCGTATAGCAGGCGGTGTAATAAACAGGTGACTGCAGAGGCTGTAATGTAGTTACCTTGGCAGAGGGATAGTGTTTGGGCATCGAGGGGATTTGTAAGTGTCTCCTTCAAGTTTCACTTTCTTCCAACAGTCCTTACATCCCATGTACCACCAGTCCTTAACTGAAACAGTCTCTGTAATACAGATCTTCATCCTGTAGCGTTCACCCTATATTTATTATGATTTTGGGTCACGGACGAAAAAACCTGAGGTCAGCGAGCTAGCAAAAAAAAAATTCATCGTCAGACATGGAGAAGAAGTTAGAGGAGACATGCCATAATATCGTTGGGTTCAGCCTCGGCCATCTCAGATATAGTTGTCTGAGTGGGTTCACGGTGGTTCTACCCTGAGCCGTGCCATTCAATCTGATGAGGCAGGTTCTTTGTGTTGCGCATAAGAAGAACTCGTATCTTGGTATAGCTTGAAAAGATGCACGCCAATGTGTACGTAAATGTAGCTTGGAATGTAGAGCAAAAGGTGGCTGATGCAGCATACCTTTCACGTATGGCGGCTACTTCATCAATCGGAATGTTGACATACCACCTGGTGACCGAGGTGCTTTTAAACGCAAGCATGCCTGATGAAAGAAGATAGATTACATAAGAGACGTGTCATTCTGTATTAAGAACATCTAAAGCTGGGAATACATGGCCCGAGAATATCTGCCTGTACCTGAAAACTGACCGACTGTCATACCGACGAAGAGCACTATGATTGGCTCTTCCGCTGATGCTTCTTGGAGGCCTTCTGCATCAAAATTATCTGCGAGCTGGCCCCATAAAGTAACAATGGCCTGTTCTCTATAGAGGATGTATAAAGGATTCAAAGGATTAGGGGCAGTATGGGTAGGACGACAGCAAAATAGGTAACAGGCACTTACCTTCCGTCGGAAATGTATATATGCCTCTTCTGTTGTTTGTTCGGTCCGGAAGCAGGGCTAACTTCACTGACCTCTCTTACCAGGGCGACAACATCTGCATTTATGGACAGTGAGGACGTCAGGGTAATGGAAAGAAGATGATCGCTAAAGCGGGAGATGGTATAGGGTAGCACCTGATAGCAGAACGTTCTCTTCGGCACGGGTCGCTAGCACGGAGAATGGAAAGGCGTTGTAGGCAAACAACGGGAAATTCTCGGGCTGAGGGACCACTTCTTTGACAAGTGTCCTCTGAGTGAAACAGATCCTGTATGGATGGTCTACTGATCTGTATGTCTTTTTAGCCTCATAGATATTAAGACGCTCGATGGCGTAGATGGAACCTTCCTTCAATTGTTTCTAAACTGGTCGGCACGAACGGCAGGCACCAATCCTTCTATGCTGACACCCTGGAACAATTGAACAGCTGGGCATGAGTATATCGTGTACAGAACGGGAGGCTGCACGTATATTAGTTCTGGGAGGAGAATGCATGCTCTAAATATTGGAGGGATGAACGCTTTAATCTACTAAGAGGCAATGTTTTTGGTAAACAGCAAAACAGGGAAGTTTCACTTAGAGCATCTCAATCAGTTCAGTAATGCACCTAAGGTGAGCGAAGGCAGCGCTTTCATGGCATCTAGGATGCAACAAAGGTCGTTCGGGAAGAAAGGAAGCGCAATCTGTAACCGACACCTAGGAGGTTCCACATGAATTCGATCGCTTGCAAGATCAGAAGCTGGGGAATACGGAAACAACCATCATGATTCTATGGCTCAGTACAGCTGCTGCAAAAAATGCTACTGCTATTAGGTACTAAACGGGAGGCGAGGACAGCGGCTTGTCATGCACAGAAGGCAGAAGGGAGCTTAGACACAGCAGTATACGATCAGTTCGTAGCGTAGCAGTAGGCTATACCTGACGGTCCAGCAAGACGAAGCCAATCTCATAGAGTTCTCCTGTCTGAGGACTTCTAAAGTCCCAGATCCGTGCAAGGCGCACAAGGAGCTTGGCCTTGTATGAGTTCCGCGCTATCTCTCTCAAAGGCGTAGCCGCCTCCATCCCGCTGCTGCAGAGGAGAACACATCGTCATGATGGAAGAACAGGAACGACGAGTTACTGGAAACAACAGATCGGAAGAGTAAAATGCTAGAACAAAGACGGCGGGATGGGAGAGATTACCGTGTAGCAGCAAGAACGAAGGACTCAGAGAGCTGGAAGCTGAGGAATGGCAGAGTCTCTGCAAGCGTCAAGGACAACAGCTTGTGAGGCCGTCAGAATCTATAAACAGACGGGACCGGCGGTGCTACGCGTGGCCTCTGGAGGAAAACGGCGGTGGCACGTGTGTGGTGCGTCCTTGTAGGAGAGACACGCGGCATAGAGGGAGGCTGGCGTAATGGGCCTCTTCCACGGCGGCCAACTCATTGGAAGAAGTATGGGCCTGGCACATCTACGAAACGCGCCCTGTTTGCTGCTGCGGGCATCGCGAGATGGGCGGGCCAGGAAATAAACGGGCTATAAACGCAGAGAACGTTTCTAGGCCAGTGCGGCCGGCAAGACACGTGGAAGCAAATGGCTTCCTCTTTGCGTGCAGAAGATGGTCATACGGCATGTATGCCATGCGTGTGTGCCCGTGATTCTCGATGAATCTGGAACATGGACAGGTATGCTGCCCTGTACCTCCAAAACGGATAGCATACAGGTGCCGCTGAAGGCCGTGGGTGTGCAGAAAGAAAAGCAACGCCGCTGTAGACCCCTTCTTTGCAAAGGACTTGAACAATGTACCATCCGTGGGATTTTGAGGAGGTGGCTCAGCGGTGGGAGTCTGAAATGGAGGAAGAGGATAGTCAAATGGATATCGCTCCAGCGGTCTGCCCTTTTCCGATCCGTAAGCATCCCATTTGCTCAAATGTACTTTTCCTTGGCTGCTTGTTTTTTCTGCAAGATCTGCTACGTACCACCTTTTTTACAGAGGATGCTCGCACCCTGCTAGTCTCTTGCAAAAATATGCTCGTAGATATAACAAGGGCCCTCCCAGCTATAGATCCCGTGTACCAAACTTGGTATAGATATCGCGGGTACTACAGCAATGTATCCGTCAGCGTGTTTGATCAGAGTGTGTCCGTGAGACTGCGGCAAGAATTCACCTAAAGCGGCGAGGAGTTTCAGTCAGAGGCGAAGGCAGAAGAGAGAGCAGCAGCTGCAATGATCCGAAAGCTCGAGAGATCATACAGGTTTGAAACCGAGGACCTCAACTGGCGAGATAAACGGCGGTATAATCTCGATAGGTTTAACTCTTGCACTGGATGGCGTCGTGCAAAAGAAGAAATTCAAGAACTGAAGGCGCAGGTCGAAGCACTGACGCGTGGATGGCGGAGCACGCTTGACCGAGCAGAGTTTGCACTTGACAGCGTGTCACGGGCTAGGTCTACTGCCTTCGATTCATTTTCTTCTAATGGGAATGATCCACCAGCCTGGGCCGTACTCTCTGATGTAATAAACGTAGAGGAAGGCAGTTCTAGAGTAGTGGATGAGGGGATCAGCGAGTTTCAGAGAACGGTAGGAAGATATTAGTGCAAACCGATGTATGCGTTTAATGGCGACGCTTGTACCTTCCTCTGTAATGCTGCATCTCTTTTACGTGTATGACTGTATGTGTCTCTGTATTGTCATGCTTGGTGCGCGGTAAAGCCTTAAACCTTCGACTTTCAGTTACCACTGACGGAACGACTCTACTCTTGCTGGCGTGCAAAGCACAGCAGAGGGATAATGCGTTTAAGATGTAGCATAGAAGCCATGCAAACAAAAATCGAGGGCACAATAATATTGATTCTGAAGACACAAAAATAAAGGGAAGATACATAGACAGTACCAGTAAAGGGAAACATACAGGGCAAGCAGAAAATAGATACTAATAAGATAGTTCGCTGAGCGTACACAACAGAGGCAAAAGTAGCTCAACAAGGAAAGCTAAAATTGACCGGAGTACATTTTATAAAAGGAAACACTTCAGAAAAACCCTACTCCTCAGAGATTGCACGGCTGAGAACTGAGACATCCAGCAGTGGAAAAGTATGATGGCTGAATGAAGGCAGACACTCCAAGTCAGTGAGCCATGATGGGAGGAGTTTGATCTGCAGGGCAGACGGTATGACATGGTAAGAAGCACACCAGGCAGAGCACTCATATGTAACAATTGTATTGCCAAGCCTGGAGGCAGTGTCAGTAACCACAGAGTGGTGCAGAGTCACCAGAGCAAAAGGACTCATCATGTACTCGATGACAATCGGTATGTTTAGATTGTGTAACACCTGGGGTGTTCCCCCTAAGTAGAAAGTTGGTTGTTTTCTTTTTGCATTGCATCACATGCATCATATGCATTGCACCATGTTTTCAAACAACTGAAAATTTCAAACCAATTTACACTTTCAAACATTTCCAAAATTTCCACTTGAAAGTGCAAACTAAACAACTCAAATTGTTTTTCAATAGTTTGAAGTTGATTTATTCAAATTGCTTGTTAATAAAAACTCCCTTTAATCAACACCCCAAATGGAAAATTCAAATTCACTTCACAATCAATCATAATGGGCATGATCCAATTGTGGTTTAAGAATTAAAACCTTGCAAGCATTTTTTAAACTCACTAAGTTTTCATAGTGTTTGATCTTATTAAATAAAACTTGTTTATTTTAAAAATCAAAGCTATGAGAAAACCCTATTTGAAATTCAACTAACAATTTAAAATAAAATTATAATTTCCAATTTTGAAATCAATGATTAACATTGCTTTGACCTTGTTGTTTTGTAAACCACTACAAAATGATTTCATAAAAACATCACACCTATTTCTATCCCTATCCCTTTTCTTTCTACCTTTTCTTGCCTACAAAAAGAAAAGTAATAAACAGGAAAAAATAAAACAGAAACACAACAGGAGAGGCAGGCCCTCTAGCCCATCTACAACCCCCCCTTTTTTCTATCTTTTCTCCCACCTCCTGGCAGCCCAGCCCAAGGCCCAACCACACCCCACCTGTCTCTTTCCTCCGTACGAGCTCTTTTCTGAAGAAAAGCAACAGCACCACGCACCACCACCTCCCCCCATGTGCACCTGTCCCTCCTTATCATCCCCTCCTCCCAGCCACTCCCCTAAACCCTAGCCCTACTCCATCTCCCTCTCCTACCTCCTCTCTAGCGCCGTCGTTTTCCCTCCTGCTTCTCCTCCGATCATCTCCCTCCTTCTGTCTATTTTCTCTGAACCGAAACCATGGCGGTGGTTGGAGCTCCCCGGGATGGCCGCCGTGGTCGTGGTCCCCTCCTCCAAGGCGCGGGAATGGAGCCGTGGTGGCTCCCTCTACCCCCTCGTTTCCTCGCCGTGCGCTGGGAGCCACCAGGGAGGCCGCGCCGTCGCCGGAAAGTCGCCGCCGCTGCTGCCATGATCGACGACGGCGACATCCATCCGCGGATCAGACCCCTGCTCCGACCCCCACCAAGGTGAGGGCCCCCTCCCAGGCTTAGGCCCTCCTCCCTTCCCCTTGCTCTGTCGTAACTGCCCCGCGCGGCCGCAGATGGCGCCGGCGATCGCCGTTTCCTCCGTGCGTCGTCCGGTTCAGTTACCTGAACCTGTGCGTTTTCAGTTGAGCGGGCCAGAAGCGCCTTAACACCCCACACCCCCCTGTCCTAACACGCATCACAGCAGCAGCGCACTGGCAACGAACCCTCGCGCGCACACCCGCGGGCAGGGTTCGAATCCCACCCGTGGCAACCTTTTTTTCGGCCATTTTTCCTTTTTAGTTCTCGAATTCCAGAACGGCAGATCTGATGCATTAATTGTAAAATCATTATAAAATTGAATTTTGCTCCAATTTGAATGATTCAAATTCCTGTGGATTCAAAATCTTGTGCCCTTTCCATTAGTAACAAAATTGCAACATGTTTCTGTAATAACTTTTGCACTAAATAATTAATTACTGAAAATGCAATAAAAATTGGAAACTTTGGAATTTCATAACTTTAGTTCTGTTCATCCAATTTAATCAAACTTGGGCTCTAAAAATTTGTCTTAACAAACTCTACACATTGGTATTTTATTTGGACACAATTGAATTAATTTTGAACATGTTTCCCTCTGTTTACTAAAAAGGGCAGAATAAGAATGCTTATGAAAAATTGCATAATAAATTCAGTAATAACCCAAAAATTATGTTTAATAGCTCAAAATGTTCAGTGAAACATTTGCTACATGTTTTCAACCTTTTCAATGCAATTTGTTTATTGTTTTCCCTAATTAAAAGTGGTGCAATAATCCAATGCTTTAATTAAACCTTTTAAATTGCAAAATTCATAACTTGGGCAATTCAAATCCAATTCCAACATGTAAAATATGTTTTCCATCCCATTTTTCATGAACTTTGCAAATATGAACTTTGTTTTCTGTTTTGAATAATTTAAATTGCTGAAAACAACTGTTTCTTATTTAATGCAATTAAAATTGCCAAATTAATAACTTGCTCAGTTTAAATCCAAATTCAACAAATGGAATATGTATTCCATCTAAAATTTTGTGTTCTTTCCAAATATAAATTGTGTTATCTGTTTTGAACAATTAAAATGGGTGAAAACAACAAATGTTTGTGTAACTCACTTAAGAAGCCAAATCTCATAACTTAATAAATAAATTTCCAAACTTGGTAAACTTCATTTCAAATTGATTCTATTGTTGTTTTCCTCATCCATGCATCATGCTAATCCACCTTCACCTGTTGGTTAGTTGTAAAACAATTATTTCAACCTTAATTCATGGGCTTTCCATATGCAACCCAAATTGCATATGGGTCCATTTAATTATGTTACCATGTCAACTAGTTTATCTTTGATGCATCCTTAAACTTGTCATGCATCCATATCTTGATCATGCTGGATCTTTTGCCGTAGTAGTAATTGTTGCATCCGGTGTTTGTTCTAGTTCGTTGCTTCTTCCCGGATAGGACGTTGAGATGATGTGAGCAACGACAAGTTCTGTGGATGTACCTCTACTTGCTGGATTCCAGGCAAGTATACTCACTTGCTGCCAAATGGCTGCCTTTCATCACTTGTTACCGATTCTTTCTGTTGCCTTTATTCTAGCCTTATGATTCGATGCTTGTGTCTCGATCCTATCATATTGTTTACCCTGCAGCCATGATATAGCCTTCCTTCCACTTCCTATTAACTGTTGTTTGTTTACCCTGTTGGCCCTTGTGTCGTAGTTGCATGCTTAGGTTTGTTTGCGCTCAAGTCTTGTTGTCCGTCTTATCACCAGTTTAGTTTGATAGTTGGGTTTCATTTCAATCAACAACATGTGAATGTTTTGGGTAATAATAATTTGATGATAAG
Organism: Alopecurus myosuroides; assembly: GCA_028641055.1. NCBI lineage: Eukaryota > Viridiplantae > Streptophyta > Magnoliopsida > Poales > Poaceae > Alopecurus > Alopecurus myosuroides. The sequence continues at coordinate 366,777,336 of CM054057.1, read as the reverse complement.
GCACCGGCAGGAGGCCCGGCATGGTTTTGAAGCCTGCTAGTGTCGACCCTAATTAGGAAAAGGGTCTTGTCTACTAATCCATGATGAGCGCACTAACCGCATGTGGGAAGCGAGTATGGGCGCCCCCCTCAACTTGATTCGATTCGCATCTCGTCCAAATCGCCACACTTAGTTCGGGCTTTCCATTTGATGCATGCATGTGCAGGTGCGAACCCTTGGCGCCAGGGTGGAACTTTTGTAGTCGGCATTTAGGGCGGCGTGGTCTTAGAGTGCTATGAGGGTCCCCCTTTTCTTCGTGGGGGCTCGATTAGCCGCGCACGCACAACATGTGGTTCTTTGGGCTTGATGCGAAGAAGAGTTGGGTTGTGTTGAGTGCCTCGCTTGGTGGAAGTGCATTTCCTATCTGGCGGGGTATTCTTACGTGTACGGCCAAATTGGTGCATCCCTGCAGGGTTAAATCTTCTCGAGAAGCCGTGTTTTCCGCGGTTATGGATGACTTGGTGAAAGTACTGGCTAACAAGTACTCAGAACAACTTACACCTAACCAATGATAACTTGACTAGTAATAGTCTTATTGACCCAATAACTTGAACCATCACTAATTCAACTGTGTGAGTTATCCTCGGATTGCTTCTTTGGATAAGGGGCGAGATCCAGGATGGGTTTGCTTGATGTTAGTTGTAGTTGGTTACGATACGCTATCTTATCCCCCTCTTTTAGCCGGGTGTTGTATCGAGTATCTATAGTTAGTTAGTGCAGCCCGCTGCCGCTTCTTTGCAATAATCCTTTCCTTTCCGTTGAACCCAAAGAATTTGTATCTTGTGATGAATGGTTACGCCGGTATCTTGTGAGTATGGTTTATCCACTTGCCAGTACTTAACCGTACTGACCCACGAATCCTTTTTCGTGGCTGCATATTCAACATTGCAGTCAACAGGTTTGAAGTCTGACGACGTTAGCTTGGGAATCCCTCTGGCTTGGCCTGGGCAGGGATTGGACGCTCTCGGTTATCTTCAGGACTCTTAGTCCAATTTGTATCTTGTCCGTAGTCGGACACTATATTGTTTCTTCCGCTGTTATTTGGATCTTTGTATTGTATTAGTTGTATCCTTGACTCGTTTGAGTCTTCTTGTATATATCTTTTCTGTTGTTGTTGCGGAATATTCGTGAACTGTTGTAATGTTATCACAAGTGGCAACCTGGAATCGGTTATTATGTGGATTTTGGCGGGAATGCTGAAATCTGCATAGTGCCCGATCTCGGGGCATCACAAATGGTATCAGAGCATGGTTTCCGATTCCCGATATTGTTTCGATACGAATGGTTATCGAAGCAACGGGTCCGCAAAGCCTGTAGGATAACCTCGCTAACGGTCGTTGTTTCTAGAGTGTCAAAAACTATTTCTGCTAAACTATTTTCGAAACATCTCAATAGGATTCTTGTTTTCTCCTTATCTCCATTCTATTTCCCCTCCCATCTTATTTGTTTTGGAGTCTTCCCCCCTTGTCTATCTTTCAAAGTGTTAGGATCCTACGTGGGTGGACGTTTCCTGAGCCTTTAACCTAATAGGTTCGATCATCGGAAGATTCCTGGTGGAAGAACATCGTCGTCACTCCGAGCAAGAACCTCTTGTTAGTGGTGTCGAGAAGCCCTTGTTAGTGGTGTCGAGGAGATCAGCCGGAAGCATGAAGAATCGATAGTCGAACTTCTTTCCCCTCCCGGGTTAGCAGGTGGATTGCGAGGGCGCAATCCCTTGTTAGTGGTGTCGTCTGTAACACCTGGGGTGTTCCCCCTAAGTAGAAAGTTGGTTGTTTTCTTTTTGCATTGCATCACATGCATCATATGCATTGCACCATGTTTTCAAACAACTGAAAATTTCAAACCAATTTATACTTTCAAACATTTCCAAAATTTCCACTTGAAAGTGCAAACTAAACAACTCAAATTGTTTTTCAATAGTTTGAAGTTGATTTATTCAAATTGCTTGTTAATAAAAACTCCCTTGAATCAACACCCCAAATGGCAAATTCAAATTCACTTCACAATCAATCATAATGGGCATGATCCAATTGTGGTTTAAGGATTAAAACCTTGCAAGCATTTTTTAAACTCACTAAGTTTTCATAGTGTTTGATCTTATTAAATAAAACTTGTTTATTTTAAAAATCAAAGCTATGATAAAACCCTATTTGAAATTCAACTAACAATTTAAAATCAAATTAAAATTTCCAATTTTGAAATCAATGATTAACATTGCTTTGACCTTGTTGTTTTGTAAATCACTACAAAATGATTTCATAAAAACATCACACCTATTTCTATCCCTATCCCTTTTCTTTCTACCTTTTCTTGCCTACAAAAAGAAAAGTAATAAACAGGAAAAAATAAAACAGAAACACAACAGGACAGGCAGGCCCTCTAGCCCATCTACAACCCCCCCTTTTTTCTATCTTTTCTCCCACCTCCTGGCAGCCCAGCCCAAGGCCCAACCACACCCCACCTGTCTCTTTCCTCCGTACGAGCTCTTTTCTGAAGAAAAGCAACAGCAGCACGCACCACCACCTCCCCCCCATGTGCACCTGTCCCTCCTTATCATCCCCTCCTCCCAGCCACTCCCCTAAATCCTAGCCCTACTCCATCTCCCTCTCCTACCTCCTCTCTAGCGCCGCCGTTTTCCCTCCTGCTTCTCCTCCGATCATCTCCCTCCTTCTGTCTATTTTCTCTGAACCGAAACCATGGCGGTGGTTGGAGCTCCCCGGGATGGCCGCCGTGGTCGTGGTCCCCTCCTCCAAGGCGCGCGAATGGAGCCGCGGTGGCTCCCTCTACCCCCTCGTTTCCTTGCCGGGCGCTGGGAGCCACCAGGGAGGCCGCGCCGTCGCCGGAAAGTCGCCGCCGCTGCTGCCATGATCGACGACGGCGACATCCATCCGCGGATCAGACCCCTGCTCCAACCCCCACCAAGGTGAGGGCCCCCTCCCAGGCTTAGGCCCTCCTAACTTCCCCTTGCTATGTCGTAACTGCCCCGCGCGGCCGCAGATGGCGCCGGTGATCGCTGTTTCCTCCGTGCGTCGTCCGGTTCAGTTACCTAAACCTGTGCGTTTTCAGTTGAGCGGGCTAGAAGCGCCTTAACACCCCACACCCCCTGTCCTAACACGCATCACAGCAGCAGCGCACTGGCAACGAACCCTCACGCGCACACCCGCGGGCAGGGTTCGAATCCCACCCGTGGCAACCTTTTTTTCGGGCATTTTTCCTTTTTAGTTCTCGAATTCCAGAACGGCAGATCTGATGCATTAATTGTAAAATCCATATAAAATTGAATTTCGCTCCAATTTGAATGATTCAAATTCCTGTGGATTCAAAATCTTGTGCCCTTTCCATTAGTAACAAAATTGCAACATGTTTCTGTAATAACGTTTGCACTAAATAATTAATTACTGAAAATGCAATAAAAATTGGAAACTTTGGAATTTCATAACTTTAGTTCTGTTCATCCAATTTAATCAAACTTGGGCTCTAAAAATTTGTCTTAACAAACTCTACACATTGGTATTTTATTTGGACACAATTGAATTAATTTTGAACATGTTTCCCTCTGTTTACTAAAAAGGGCAGAATAAGAATGCTTATGAAAAATTGCATAATAAATTCAGTAATAACCCAAAAATTATGTTTAATAGCTCAAAATGTTCAGTGAAACATTTGCTACATGTTTTCAACCTTTTCAATGCAATTTGTTTATTGTTTTCCCTAATTAAAAGTGGTGCAATAATCCAATGCTTTAGTTAAACCTTTTAAATTGCAAAATTCATAACTTGGGCAATTCAAATCCAATTCCAACATGTAAAATATGTTTTCCATCCCATTTTTCATGAACTTTGCAAATATGAACTTTGTTTTCTGTTTTGAATAATTTAAATTGCTGAAAACAATTGTTTCTTATTTAATGCAATTAAAATTGCCAAATTAATAACTTGCTCATTTTAAATCCAAATTCAACAAATGGAATATGTATTCCATCTAAAATTTTGTGTTCTTTCCAAATATAAATTTTGTTATCTGTTTTGAACAATTAAAATGGGTGAAAACAACAAATGTTTGTGTAACTCACTTAAGAAGCCAAATTTCATAACTTAATAAATAAATTTCCAAACTTGGTAAACTTCATTTCAAATTGATTCTATTGTTGTTTTCTTATTGTTTTCCTCATCCATGCATCATGCTAATCCACCTTCACCTGTTGGTTAGTTGTAAAACAATTATTTCAACCTTAATTCATGGGCTTTCCATATGCAACCCAAATTGCATATGGGTCCATTTAATTATGTTACCATGTCAACTAGTTTATCTTTGATGCATCCTTAAACTTGTCATGCATCCATATCTTGATCATGCTGGATCTTTTGACGTAGTAGTAATTGTTGGATCCGGTGTTTGTTCTAGTTCGTTGCTTCTTCCCAGATAGAACGTTGAGATGATGTGAGCAACGACAAGTTATGTGGATGTACCTCTACTTGCTGGATTCCAGGCAAGTATACTCACTTGCTGCCAAATGGCTGCCTTTCATCACTTGTTACCGATTCTTTCCGTTGCCTTTATTCTAGCCTTATGATTCGATGCTTGTGTCTCGATCCTATCATATTGTTTACCCTGCAGCCATGATATAGCCTTCCTTCCACTTCCTATTAACTGTTGTTTGTTTACCCTGTTGGCCCTTGTGTCGTAGTTGCATGCTTAGGTTTGTTTGCGCTCAAGTCTTGTTGTCCGTCTTATCACCTGTTTAGTTTGATAGTTGGGTTTCATTTCAATCAACAACATGTTAATGTTTTGGGTAATAATAATTTGATGATAAGGCACCGGCAGGAGGCCCGGCGTGGTTTTGAAGCCTGCTAGTGTCGACCCTAATTAGGAAAAGGGTCTTGTCTACTGATCCATGATGAGCGCACTAACCGCATGTGGGAAGCGAGTATGGACGCCCCCCTCAACTTGATTCGATTCGCATCTCGTCCAAATCGCCACACTTAGTTCGGGCTTTCCATTTGATGCATGCATGTGCAGGTGCGAACCCTTGGCGCCAGGGTGGAACTTTTGTAGTCGGCATTTAGGGCGGCGTGGTCTTAGAGTGCTATGAGGGTCCCTCTTTTCTTCGTGGGGGCTCGATTAGCCACGCACGCACAGCATGTGGTTCTTTGGGCTTGATGCGAAGAAGAGTTGGGTTGTGTTGAGTGCCTCGCTTGGTGGAAATGCATTTCCTATCTGGCGGGGTATTCTTACGTGTACGGCCAAAATGGTGCATCCCTGCAGGGTTAAATCTTCTCGAGAAGCCGTGTTTTCCGCGGTTATGGATGACTTGGTGAAAGTACTGGCTAACAAGTACTCAGAACAACTTACACCTAACCAATGATAACTTGACTAGTAATAGTCTTATTGACACAATAACTTGAACCATCACTAATCCAACTATGTGAGTTATCCTCGGATTGCTTCTTTGGATAAGGGGCGAGATCCAGGATGGGTTTGCTTGATGTTAGTTGTAGTTGGTTACGATACGCTATCTTATCCCCCTCTTTTAGCCGGGTGTTGTATCGAGTGTCTGTAGTTAGTTAGTGCAGCCCGCTGCCGCTTCTTTGCAATAATCCTTTCCTTTCCGTTGAACCCAAAGAATTTGTATCTTGTGATGACTGGTTACGTCAGTATCTTGTGAGTATAGTTTATCCACTTGCCAGTACTTAACCGTACTGACCCACGAATCCTTTTTCGTGGCTGCATATTCAACATTGCAGTCAACAGGTTTGAAGTCTGACGACGTTAGCTTGGGAATCCCTCTGGCTTGGCCTGGGTAGGGATTGGACGCTCTCGGTTATCTTCAGGACTCTTAGTCCAATTTGTATCTTGTCCGTAGTCGGACACTATATTGTTTCTTCCGCTGTTATTTGGATCTTGGTATTGTATCAGTTGTATCCTTGACTCGTTTGAGTCTTGTTGTATATATCTTTTCTGTTGTTGTTGCGGAATATTCGTGAACTGTTGTAATGTTATCACAAGTGGCAACCTAGAATCGGTTATTATGTGGATTTTGGCGGGAATGCTGAAATCTGCATAGTGCCCGATCTCGGGGCGTCACAGATTGCAAGGCAGCCCTTTTATTTTTAGCTGCACTGAGGGACTAACTCCACAATTCACTGAACCATAATCCGGTGTCCATGGGAGAAGGCACAGCTCTTCTCTGGATATCCATCTGTCCAGGTGGGTCGACAGCATAGTCAGCAATGAGGTGTACGGATGAGGCTGATCGGAGTAGAGCAAGTATGTGTCTATCTTGAGGAGCTTGGCACGGACACGAACATGCATATCCCTCTGAAGGAAGAGGCACAAATTTGCCAAAGTCGCAAAATAGCAGTCAGGCTGAACAATTGCCACAACTGCTGAGGAAAACTTCTGAATGGCAGCCCTATCCAGTAGTTTGGGGAGTACATAACACCGAGGGGGGTAAATTATGCTCCTTGTGGTGACGACAGGTGCGTTGGCATATTCATATCTTCTACTAACTCCGTGCAAATATTCATACTTGTCAACAAACACGGTGTACCTATGCAGCGGCAACGATGCAGAAATATTCTGTCCGAAAGGAACCTCTAATCCAATATCTGTGGAACTCTAACTGTTATCTGGTCGGGTATCTCTATTATGCGCTGAGAACGTGCAATGCAGGTGAAACCAGATGGGTCTTCCAGTGCGCGTGTCTCTGGAGTGATATACTCTAATGCACAAAAGGGCGATAGCATCTGCTCAACGATAACACTTGACCACATGTGCAATGGTAATTCTCTGAGCGTGATGTACACACGCTGGTCAACAGTGATGGATTTTATGTGAGCTATTTCATCGCCTGAGAGAAACTGGTAGGGGCACTCCTGGATGTTCAGATTTCTTGCTGTCCAGCTAAGCTAGGCAGCTCGCATCGCCTCGGCATGCGATGCAAAGGACACAACTATTTTTTCTTCAGTTGATATATGAATTCGCATGCCTCTATGAATTTCTAGCTTGTGTGCAATGTGCTCAATAACCTGATCTGGCTCAATAATCTGAAACTGAGACAATGGCCTTACAATGTATGCACAATGGAGCTGAGCGCAGGCACGCGAGTTCTGCTGAATGTTGCTCATGAACAGCTCTTCATACGCAGGCGAGCTCTTCCAGTTCCAGCATCTGCACGTCGAACAGAGGAAACAAAACACGGTAGCTAGAATTAGCCGTAAGAAGCCCGTTATCGACAAGCATAATTGCAAGCAGGAAAGATGCGTCGGCATCTGAGAAACCGGGAGCGTGTGATTACCTCCGATGAGAGGCAGTTCCTGTCGACAGGGACAGAATAATCGCAGATGAACGAAAGGGCCGAGGGCGTGAGCAGAACCCAGCATGGAGGATAGGACTATATGTAGACGGAAAGGGAACCATGCAATCGACAGATGTCGTGTTTTATTGCATGCATGTAGAAAACATGTCAACGATTTCAGCCGCGTGTTGGGCGAGTGTCTCAGAACTCATCCATAAAGGAAGCATGGCATGTATGCATGCTTATGCATGCCTGCCATTACAGGCTGCAGCCATATAGCAGCCTAAGTAAGAAGCGAATTCTACAGCTAGGTAAAAGAGGGACCACATCAGAAGCATACAAAGATGTGGCACGCGTTTCAAACATAAGAAAACAGAACCAGAGAGAGTACAGTAAAAACAAAGGGCATCAAAGCTGACGGTAGCATAAACAGACAACGGTCCGTGGCCTGAAAGCGTGGTAGCAGAGAAAAGGTGCAACTCATTAGAACCTTCCGAATCAGGTACAGAGCTGAAGGGAAACGGTGCAAGAACAAGGATACACACGTAACAGAAAGGTAGACCACGCTAGACTGCTCGTCCAATTCAGCAATACAATAAGTATCCTTCAGCAGCAACGATACAAGTTCTAGAAAGCAATAGAAGCAGCAGGCCGGCGAAATCTCACATGAGATACTATACCAGGTAACACAGCAGCCAATCCCGAGTGCAAAAGAGAGTATTACCAAGGGAGAAAATATACACAGAAAAACGAACATAAGCTAGAGAGTGGAGAGACAGTACGTTGATTCAGCGGCATAGCAGATATATTGTAGCAACATTGATGGACCAGGCGAAACCCATCTGGGGCAGACCCGGCACAAAATATCGGAAAGGAAGACGAAACAAGTAGCACAGCAGACACCCCTATCTGGAAAAAAATGCACCACTGTCATGTTGAACGTAAACGGGAGAACAACAGATAAATTATAGAGTAAACAATGTTCCTTGTCTCGTCGGTTGGAACGCCCAGATCATCTTCTATAAGAAATTTCAGGCCATCACGAGGAGTCACACGGGATATAGCCACATAGAGCTGACCGTGGGTGAAAACAGGCTTCCGTAAGAGCACACAAATCTTGGAAAGAGTTTGCCCCTGGCTTTTATTTATTGTCATGCCGTAGCACAAACGTATAGGGAATTGACAGCGGCGCAAACTGAAAGGCCACCTAGTGGCAGGAGCAATCAGCACAATTCTGGGGATACAGACACGCTGACCCTGATGAGAACCAGTTATAATTTCACCCTCAAGAACTCTTTCACCAAGTCTTCTTATGATCAAGCAAGTACCGTTACACAAACCAAGCGACTGGTTGATGTTTCTAACTAACATTACTGGTACCCCCACCTTCAGCCCAATCTTATGGTGCGGGAAGTTGCTATGTGTTATAGAGTGAAGAAACTATGGCGGGTGCAATATATCTGCGTCAGCCACATGATCAGTGGTTTCTCATATGGAGTCATAGCTGAGGAGAACCTTTGCACACCCTGGAACACGTTCAAACACAGCATCGTTGATTTCATCTGCAACCAAATTCACAGGACAGACAATAGCACGCTCGGCCAAGTAAGCCGGGGTATCATAGCTGAAAAAGAAACTGTCGTACACATTGTCAATGGCAGACGCAATGCTATTACCAGGAGAGGGATGCAGCAACGGATCCTATGGAATCTTTAGCCAAGAAGGAATAGCCTCGTCGTGCTTGCATTCCATGGGGACCTGACCATTGCCGACATCGAGAACCCACTGAGCAAAAATAGCCCTTGCTGATCGAGCTTCAGGTGATAGATCAGGGGAATCCAATCTCATGTTTCTCTCTAATTTCAACACTTTAACATGCTGCCAAAGAGGTGACATAATAAGGGAAGCATCTATAATCTCATTTCGAGATCCATCTTCCACCACAGGCAAGATCTATCTAAAATCACCGCCGAAAACATCAACCTTTCCACCGAATGGAACCGACGCTCTACTTTTGTCAGTAGCCGATAGTACATCTCTCAAAGTTCTGTCAAGGGCTTCAAAACAGCACCGATGAGTCATGGGCGCCTCATCCCATAGAATCAAACATGTTTTTTCCAGCAACTCAGCCATAGAGGAACGCCTTGATACATTACAAAGGCTGCGCTCATTGATATTAAATGGGATCCTAAGCCTGGAATGAGCAGTACGCCCACTCGGTAGCAGCAAAGAGGAAACACCGGAAGAAGCTACAGCGAGAACAATACGGCCTTCAGAATGGAGAGTGGTAACAACACAATTCCAGAGGAAAGTCTTTCTAGTCCCACCGTGACCAGAAACAAAAAAAACTCCAGGGATGCCGCCATCGATGCACTGGCGAATCTGAGTATAGATGGCTCGCTGATCTGCATTTAATTGGTTAAGCTGCTGCCTGGAGGCAGTACAGAGGGCATCTCTATCATATTGTCTTTCTTCTGCAATCAGTCTATTATAATATAGTCTATTGTTTGAGACCACCCGGGAGGACAAACCGAAGGAGGATAGAGAGCAACCATTTTTGGCACAACAGACTGGCTGTCACCAACAGACTCCCCAATTGACCGAGCCAAATCATCAGTCATGCTCTTCCAGAACTTATCAAATAGTGCTCGGCCACTTACAACCTCACGAAACACAAGGATCGTCACAAAAAGATTTCTGAGCTGAAATGAAGACGCCCACACAGTGGCCTCATCAAAAAGCACCATTCTTGATCATCGCCTGCCAACCCTCTTGCCTGGCATGCCTCTTTAAATGTCTCGTACAAACAACCGTTGTATGCTCTCAGATCCTGAAAGGATGTGGCACCTGGCACGGCCGTCAGGAGAAGACGCAAGAAAAAGAGTTCCCCAGTACCAGGATGGACATTGTATATCCTACCGATCTTGTTACCGAGTTTCTGTTTGCGCTTTCTCTTAATCCAGACCTTAGCAGGCAACATCCCATCTCCATTCTGAAGGGAACTGAAGGTACATCAAAGATCTAGCCTCCTGATGCAAACTATTAGCAACAAACCACTCAGTCAACATTGTCCTATATACAGATGGGTTCCCAAGAACACAATCCAAACGATCGTCATCATGAAAAATAACCCTGTTCATGTCAGGCAAGTGAACCACCAATCTGTGTACGGACGGTTCCCGTCCATGAATATCGAAAGCAAACATGCGCCAACAGGCCTCACATGCGGAAATATACCTGAAATCGTCGAAAATACGCAATCAAACCTGACAGCACAAATAAACTAAAACTCTGCAAGGACAGTAGACATGCAGGAGCAAAGACGGAATAGGAGGTACAGCTCTATGTAGACAGCAAGAAGCAAAGGGAACCTGAAGCAAAAAGAGGGAAGCAAATAGATACCTGCACTTTATATATTCATGTATCTCGTTCCTTCCAACCTGAATGGAAGGATCGGCAGGAGCGTCAGGTACAGAAGAATCGACAGGGGCCGCAGGCACTGAAGAACCACCAGGAGGTCCAGCCTGCACAAACGGCTGAAACCTCACCCGGGCCATGCCATGGCCTTTCATGACATACTTGAATAAGTATTTGAGCAAGTTCGTTTTATTGCACCACTCAACATTTATGTGAGCTTGAAATCTCTTAAGAAGGGCCAGATTGTAAGGGACCACCCACTGGTTACCAAGACGAAGTGTGCCTCTTTTCCTAAGAACATGAACACCCGTGTCGCGCCATCGATATATAGGAAAGCCCTTGTCATCAACCATAGTCTCATCATTGAAAGACTTTGGAAAGCGCCTGGAGCATGTTTCTTTCTTCATGCAGGCACATTTGCGGTTTTGCTCACCGCAAGGACCATGAATCATGAACTCATCCACCAACACATATCCTAAAGGGTCAACAGCGGGCTCGGGAATCTCAGCAGTGATTAACTCATCGATCATAGACGGTGAAACTTCTTTTGTAGCACGCTTTAGCCATATCAGAGTGTGCGTGTGAGGCAGACCCCTCTTCTGAAACTCCACCACGTAGAGGTCTGCAAAACAAAGCACAGTAAAGAAAGAGAAGTGCCATAGAAAATAGAAAACCGAGCAAAAACGAACAGAGGAAAGAAAAAGCATCAGACACGGGGGGAGGGGGGGGGGGAAGTTAGACCAACATAGGAAAGAGAAAACAAACTTCCTGAAGGAAGCCAAGTCTAAAAAGTATCCACTTACAGGCTCGAATCGGCGCAAACAGTTCACCCTTTTTCATAGCATAAAGGAATTCAGCAAATTTCATGTTGAAAACGCGGACAGCAATGTCAGGCCTGTCGGACGCGGTCTGGCCAGGCTCAAACACTAAAGCGTCGGCATTTTCTTGCCACTTTGGATTGCAAGTAAAAGTAACAAAGAGATCCGGCGCCCCGTGCTCACGACACAGAGCCATGCCGTCCTGATAATTCTGTATCATATAGCGCGGTCCGCCAGTAAAACTCGAGTGCAACATATACTGGACCCCCAAATTTTTGCCAGTTCTACTACCTTCACCGATAGCATCTGATATACCCTGATAGGTCTCAGATCGAAGAGACTCCTGATTGAAGAAATGGTAGGCCAGTCTATTTGCTTCTACACAAGAGTAAGCATTGACGATTATTTGCTGGCTAAGACGGCCACAACATGTATAAGGATTCGGCTCATTCTTCCTATAATGAAAATAATAGCAGTAATATTCAAGCATGGAAACGTCGCTCCGCCCATAATAAGAAGAACCGCTGGCAGCAGCACCAACAGCAGAGGAGCCAGAAGTCCTCTTGTAAGGGATACCAAGATGGAACCCCTTGTCGCCCCGAGGAAAAAGAAGAGGGTATTGTAAAGCCATAAGAGCCGGATTGAGAGAAGAAACTTGTTGGAGCTGACCCGAGGACGGCTGGACAACCACATCGAATCTGCAGCGATCAGGGGCAAGCTCACCAACAATCAAGGCGACAACCTCACAGCCGGTAGGGCCAGAAAAACGGTCACCATGAGAACCACCTTCATCTCCAAAGAAATGGATAGCCACATCAACCGAACCGGAGAGCCTCAATCTTTCGCGAGCGAACCGGTACTTTTGAACCAGATGGTTATAAGTATTCAGCATCTGAATGAGCTGATAGACAATAGCAGGATCAGCTTCATCTGCAACGTCACCCTCCTCATCAAACAGGTGCATCCTATGACTCAGCTCATCAGAAGAATCAACCATGTACAGCTGGGAAAATTGTGGATCCTACCCACCTGTAGGAAGAAACCCACCAATGCGATGGAACACAACACCACACATTTTGAATACGTACGGTGCGGAACCAACGTTGATGCGTCGATCAACATCAGCTCCCATCGATGTGAAACAGAATAGGGAATTGTAGTGCCTAATGAGACAGAGAAAATGCGACGACAGAGCACCACCATCAAATCGAAGAAGATCCTTCAAAGGGTCTGGCCAATCATGAAATGCAGGAAGCGAAATCTTCCCGGCACGACAGCATCCATTCTAAGCAGGAGAACTACCCTTTCTGACCTTCTGACGCTTGCAGCTTTCAGAAGTCCAGTAGAAGGCATGGCAATGCGTGCAAGCATGCTCAGGACCTCCATAATAGGAACGCGTGGGAGCAGTAGCTACGCAGCAACGGGGAAATAAACTGCGGTAAGACGAAGTAAACAGAAAGCAAGGAAAACATATCGCCGTGGGAAAAGCGATCTACCTTTAAGCCAACCAATGTCCTCATCGGAAAAAGGAGGTCCTTTTACAGACACTGCAAGGTAAGACGGTATAACCTACCAGTAAGCAAGGCACATCGACAATAGGAAAAAGAAAATATAGAACCGAGCAGCACGCACCTGCAGTTTTCCCACGTAGAGAAAGAACGATGGACCTTCTTCTACAACGACTAAGAGCAGCTTCCAAACGGCCAACCTTAGGCACAGAGCTAACTGAAAAGCGAAAAGGCAGGCATGAACAAAACGAATTCTGAACATGGAGACTGGAAACCCATCACAAACAACAAGAAAATAACCTGAAGGTGTCGGGTAGGAGAAAATCCGTAAAGCAGAGGTCCAGAAGGGGAAAGGCGTGGCGTCCACACATGGCAGCACAGGATGAGCCGGTAGAGCTGAAACGAAAAGGAGAAGATAAGATACAGCAGCCAAAAAAAAAAGGAAAACAGTAAATTCAGTTTTTAGCCTGTACTTTGACATTCTGTACACTCATCAGCCCATCTAGGGAAATCCTCATCCCAACCGCCCCACCTAGCAAGGCCTGCGGCAATCTCAACCCTACTAAATTGTTTCGAACATTTCGATGGTTGAACCCCAAGTACAGAGTATGGGAGGTACGCCAATCCGTCATCTTATCATTGTACGTGCAAAGCAAAATCAGATGATTAACTAACCGCGCTATCGTACCATGTTCAAGTGCTTAAGAACAATTTACCAAAACCAAGCGCTCTTTCCTCCTCCAGAGCTGAATTCCTCTCTCGTAACATAATGCATGTATACCTAACGTCTCTCACTTGTGTACTCTAATATGAATGATCCAACGTGGCTCCCCTCTAAAAAAAATAGATGGTGTCTAAGCCAACCAGAACTGTGTGCTTTACCAGAACCGAAGACCGCTCCTGATCTGCTGATCCATCAAGCAAAAGCTAATAAATAAGCTGCCACTGAAACCGTGGCTAGCAGACCATTACAATCTATACAGAATTGCCTAACACTCTGTGCATGATATTTCGTATGGACCATAGCAGCTTGGCGACATTGGCCAGCCAGCAGTGAGTCGTCGTGAGCGGCACTCTCAACGAACACAAATGCATCCTCTGTGAGTGAGTCGTCTAGAGATATACGCCGCATTTTCTCATCATAGCCAGGATCTACCTATCCAAAGGCTCGAAAAAATTAGAAGGGGTAAAGACCGACATTCATCTTGGTAGATGAGGCAATTAGAATAGAAACTTGCTACCTGGGGTAGTCTATGCAAAAAGCACGAAATTAGGGGACAAAACCCGGAATTTGCTGAAAGGAAAACAAAAACAAAATCGCTGGCAGACGAACCTGCAAGAGCGGTTACAGGCATCTTCCCCTGACGAACCTCACGGCGACGGCGAAGTCGCTCGGCTTCTGTCAAGACAGGCAGCGCGGACCACCTAACTACTACATGAAAAACAAAGCATCGGCCTGAAAATACAGCATGGACAGACAACCTGCAAGAGAAAGAAACACAAACAAGGACAAACCTGAGAGCGAAAGCGGAGAAGAGGCGTCAGGGAAGGCATAGGAGCGAAAAGGGCCAATCGAAGAGGAGGCGGTGGGAACCGCGCGCCCACCGATGGAGGCACGCCGCCGGCCGCGAGCGGCGCTGCCGCGACGGACGACGTCAAGGGACTCATCTAACAGAGCGGAGGCGGAGGCACGACAGCGAGCGCGAGCAGCGCCGCCGCGGCGAACCACACGAATAGACTCAGTCGGCCCGGAATCAGCAGGCGCATCTATGAGGGCGGAGGGGCGCGGACAGACGCAGTCACGGCCACGGCGGAGAGACGCATCCGCCGGAACAGCGGTCACACCCGAACCAGGGGACGCATCAGCCATAGCAGCAAATAGCCAGCACGTATCGAGAAGAACGATGAGACCGAGACGAAGATCAAGAAAAAAGGGGACAGAGAGCCTCGGAGCAAGGGGAAACGAAAATCGAGGCGACAGGTATGTCCCGTCAGCACCCGCCCCGGCAGACAAAAAAAATACAGCAAGCAAACCGTCGACACGCACGAGGTGAGCGGCCCGCACGTAGACAAAACGACACAGCACGTGTCCGGCAGACAGAAGAAGTCCACCAAGCAAACCGTCGGCGCGCAGAAGCTGTGCGGACCGCACGTACACAGAACGACCTGACGTGTCGAGCGGAGAACTGAGGTCGTGACCATCCGAAAAACAGGGGAATTCGAAACCTACGGTGTTTCGGAACTTACTAATACAAATGATATAAATAAAATTGCATTGATTTCTTTTATATGTGCTACCAATAGCAACCCGGGTATCTGATGAAACACATCCCAGTTGCATCAGAATCCTGTAAAAAAAAGTTGTGTCTTATCCAAGTTAATCCAACTGTATTTCACCAGAGAATGTAAAATCGGAATCTCCACATATAAATCAGAAAAGTTAGAGAATAGAACCAACGTGAATTCCTTTACAGAGTATAAATGTCATAATGTACAACAGCTGTCATGGTTTTTGCTATTCACTTTATAAATGGTAAATGACGTCGTTCAAGTAAGACCATACTTTGGAGCTGACAAACGACTCTTTCATGTCTTTCACTATCTGGCTACAAATAATAACACCTACTGAAAGACAGATAGAAAAATTGAGTACCTTTTAAGCGGTAAGAAATAGTACAACTAATTAATCACAATTTTGAATTGCAATGTCCAAAGAAGGGGAGGCACTCTAAGCTTTCTCTTCAAAATACAAAAGGTCTAGGAAAAAATTTTCTACTCAAATAAACCAATGAGGGAAGTTGCCATATACTATTACGATCTCATCTTGTTTCTCTCCAATGTAGTTTCACTGGAACACCGTAAGCAAATATCCACTAGAGAAGGAACCAATCCTGACAGACATGAGATATATTTTGTATAATACACAGTAAAAACATTTGCCACCGAATCCTATGTACTCCTAGTATTTTACATTTTGGACTATCTTATCTTTCTTTTTCCGGGGATGGAGCTAGCTTATCTGAATATAAGGTACATTTGATACTTGGCAATGTCACCACCCCACTTCCATCTGCTATAAAGAGGCGTACTCAACAATATGTATGAATAAGAAATCCCCTGAAGTTCTCCGTACACTTACTGATTATGATCAACATCAGGTCATCACTTATAAAGATCAATGTAAAATTCAATTCCAAATAATCTGGAACAAAAATTACCGCTGATTTCCAAAGAAGTAAATCTCAATTCACTTAGCCGCACAAATTGTTCGAGATTGCTTGTGTTGTCGTGCATGAATGATCCATCAATAACAGAAGTATAGGCGTATCCAGGGCGAGTTGGTCGGGAAATTGTGCAGCCAGGATCCTATGACCTGGGAGAAACCAAACGCCAGACATGACTCGTTGGCTAAGCCAGGTCAGTAAAACAATCGATGAAGATACCCCAAAATACCTAGGCCATAATTTTCTGCTACAAACCTTATGGAACAAATAGCAAGAGTCAGCCCTCCGTTGCCTTCTACTCCAGGCTAGCAGGCCCTGTCACCATGCCGCCCATGCATACACACGTTTTTCTTCGCCCGTGGAATTGAAGACGCCGATGCCCTCTTCAACGATTTCATCTGCTACCAGTGACCAATCATAACATGGTAGTACGATTCCAACATAACTCTTAGAAAATCTGAAAAGTAATTCTTGAGAAAGAGGAATCTGTCCAGGATTGGCAGGCGACCAGGGCATGGATACGCGATACGGATCCTTAGTCCGATGGATGCGAGCAAGGAATCCTGGCCATGTGGAAAAAGGAGAGGGGATAGGGTAAAAGCAGGATACGACAAATCAATCAGGCATTTTTTTTTACTTGAAATCAATCAGGCTTGGTGGCGTGGAGTGTCCAACCTCCAAAGTATCATCGCTCGACCTAAGGGATAACGCGTGGATTGTAAAATCTATCCGACGGTAGAAATTATATCTTCGCCCAGAGTTAACGTGGAGTCTTTTACAGTGATTCCAATTAGTAAATATAAGATCTCTGTCCCTTTACCATGGCCATGTTTAATCATCGGCATATAACAAGGAGCACATTCAAGGCAAAGTAAAGTTGAACAATGAAAACAAATTTAATACGAGCCTCATATATCATTGCCATGCAAACCAAAGGCCGGGCGAGTGTCTATAATAGCATGTACGAATACAGATACTCAAATTGTATACACTACAAGGTATTATAGACACTCTCTTTCCCTTTACCATGGCCTAGTTTAAATCATCGGCATATAACAAGTAGGACATTCAAGGCAAAGAAATGTGGAACAATAGAAACAAATGTAATAGGAGCCTCAGATATCATTGGCATGCAAACCAAGGCCAAGCGGGAGCCTATAATAGCATATACGAATACAAATACTCAAATTGTGTACACTACAAGGTATTATAGAAACTCTCTCGGCCTTTACCATGGCCTAGTTTAATCATCGGCATATAACTAGGAGGACATTCATCATGTTTATAAATTAAGATACAAAAGAAAAACAGGTGGAACAAGTGAAAATGCACAGAAAAAATGAATCTGACCTCAGAATTTCTAAGTACAACAAGTATAGTCACTACTAGCACCTGGCCTCGGTAAATCATTAACCAAAGTGTTAATAATTTGTTCAAAATTGAAATAACCTTGCAAAAATACCAAATCTAAGCCATGAACCCAAAAAAAAAACCAAATCTAAGCCTAATCTAACTGAAGCACCCAAATTGGGTACGGAATTAAACCATAACCTATCGATATCATGGTGGAAATAGATGAATTAAGCGTGCAGGATATCCCAAACTTAAGCCATAGAACAAAACCACGTCTACGGGAGAAAATACGAAGCAGAGACGCAGAATGAACGGTAAAAACATATAGATCTACCGTGCATGTCGCGCTACGCAGAAAAATCGAGCTCAGTCTACATATCTACAATACATACAAGGGATAAGAGGGTTAGATATCATCTTACCTCCATTGCCAAAGCTCTCGTAGAGGACGGGACCACGCACGCAGTGATCTGAAAAAAAGCCGATGAAGATCCTGCCTGCCAAGGGAGGAAGAGGAGGCCTGGCCTTCGTTTCTCGCCGAGGATGGTCACCGCGGTGTTGTCGATGTCTCGGCGGAAAAAAACCCGTAGACGGAGAGAGGGGAAGGTCAGGAAGGCGGTGAGAGAGATAGAGTGAGTGATATGACTAGAAGAGAGAGAGGGGGAGGTGAGCGCAATTAAAGGGCGCGCCTTCCCGAAGGGGTTGATGCTGCGTCTCCCGCGAAATAAAGGGTCGGCCTGGTGCTAGTTGCCCATAACATTTCACAAAAGAGAAGGAAAATAATTTGAAATGGAAAGAAAAACAATTAATATAGAATAATAATAACTTAATCACAAGATGCTCCATCCGTTTGATCTGACAGAATAAAAACAATTTCCCTGATTTTTTTGAAACACAAAATGCAGATTCAATAGCTAGCCCCGCTAGGGAAAAAGGCGGAACTGCCGTTCTGGCCCTCTACGTGTGAGCCGAAAGGGGGTAGCAAAGTGGAACCAATTGTTTGGTTGTGTTAGGTTAGGCTGAAGGAACACCCAATACAATGGTAGGGCCCACCTCTTGGAAAGATTCCCCCAGCTCCGTTAGATCCGGGAGTTTCGGGCTCTAGGTAGTCCTGGAACACGCCAGAGAGAATCCGACATCGGTGAAACCCTAACACAGAGAGCGAGTGAATCTTGGGCATCCAAAACCCATGCCACACTCTATCACACGTGGTGTGGCGTGTAATGGGATTTGGTGGCATTCAGACGATCCGGAGCCCCCTCTCCGGATAAACCATAGCCCCGCTGGGAAAAAGATGGAATTAATTGTCGTTCTGCCCCATCTACATGAGCCGAAAGGGGGTAGCAAAGTGGAACCAATTTCTTGGCTGTGTTAAGTTAGGCCGAAGGAACACCCAATACAATGGTAGGTCCCACATCTTGGAGATATTCCCCCAGTTCCGTCAGATCCGGGAGTTTCGGGCTCTAAGTAGTCCTGGAACACACCCGTGAGAATCCGACGCTGGTGAGGCCCTAACAAAGAGAGAGAGAGGTAGTCTCGGGTATACAAGACCATGCCACACTCTAACACACATGGTATGTCATACCATGGTATTTAGTGGCATTCGTATGATCCAGAGCCCCCTCTGGAGAAACCATAGCCCCGTCGGGGAAAAAAGGCGGAACTGCCGTTCTGGCCCCTCTACGTGAGTTGGAACATGGTAGCAAAGTGGAGCCAACAGCTTGGTTGTGGTAGGTTAGGCACAAGGAACACCAAATAAAAATGTTAGGGTCCACCTCTTGGCAAGATTCCCCTAGTTCCGTCAAATCCGCGAGTTTCGGGCTCTAAGTAGTCCTGGAACCCGCTAGAGAGAATCTGACGTCGGTGAAGCCCTAACACAGAGAGCGAGGGACTCTTGGGCATCCCAGACCCATGACACACTCTAACACACATGGTATGGTATACGTACCATGGGATTTTGTGGCATTCAGACGATCCGGACCCCCCCCTCCGGAGAAACCATAGACCCGCGGGGGAAAAACACGGAACTGTCGTTCTGCCCCATCTACGAGAGTCGGTAGGGGTAGAAAAGTAGAACTAACTGCTTGGTTGTGTTAGGTTAGGCCCAAGGAACACCCAAGAGAACTGTAGGGCCCACCTCTTGGCAAGATTCCCCAAGTTCCGTCACACCCGGGAGTTTCGGGCTCTCATTAATTAGTCCTGGAACCCGCGAGAGAGAATCTGACACCGGTGAAACCCTAACACAGATAGTGAGGTAATCTCGGGTATCCAAGACCATGACACTATAACACACATCTTATGTCATACCACGGGATTTGGTGGCATTCATACGATCCGGAGCCCCCTCCGGAGAAACCATAGCCCCCCGTAGGGGAAAAAGGCGGAACCGCCGTTCTGGCCCCTCTACGTGAGCCGGAAGGGGGTAGCAAAGTGGAACCAATTGTTTTGCTGTGTTAGGTCACGTACAAGTAACACCAAATAGAATCTTAGGTTCCACCTCTTGAAAAGATTTCCCTAGTTCCGTCCAGTCCGGGAGTTTCGGGATCTAAGTAGTCCTCGAACCCGCTAGAGAGAATCTGACGCCGGTGAAGCCCTTACACAGAGAGCGAGGGAATCTTTGTCATCCAAAACCCATTACACACTCTAACACACATGGTATGTTATACCATGGGATTTTGTGGCATTCAGACGATCTGGAGCCACCTCTCCGGAGAAACCATAGCCCCGCTGGGGAAAAAGACGGAAATGTCGTTCTGCCCCATCCACGTGAGCCGGAAGGGGGTAGAAAAGTGTAAATAACTGTTTGGTTGTGTTAGGTTAGGCCCAAGGAACACCCAAGAGAATGGTAGGGCCCACGTCTTGGCCATATTCCCCCAGTTTCGTCATACCGGGGAGTTTCGGGCTCTCATTCATTAGTCCTCGAACCCGCGAGAGAGAATCCGACACCGGTGAAACCCTAACACAGAGAACAAGGTAATCTCGGGTACCCAAGACCATTTCACACTCTATCACACGTGGTGTGGCGTGTAATGGGATTTTGTGGCATTCAGACGATCCGGAGCACCCTCTCCGGATAAACCATAGCCCCGTTGGGAAAAAGACGGAATTATCCTTCTCCCCCATCTACATGAGCCGAAGGGGGTAGCAAAGTGGAGCCATTTTTTTTGGATGTGTTAGGTTAGGCCTAAGGAACACCCAATACAATGGTAGGGCCCACCTCTTGGAAAGATTCCCACAGCTCCTTCAGATCCGGGAGTTTCGGGCTCTAGGTAGTCCTGGAACACGCCAGAGAGAATCCGACACCGGTGAAACCCTAACACAGAGAGCGAGTGAATCTTGGGCATCCACCCATGACACACTCTATCACACGTGGTGTGGCGTGTAATGGGATTTGGTGGCATTCAGACGATCTGGAGCCCCCTCTCCGGATAAACCATAGCCCCGTTGGGAAACCATAGCCCCGCTAGGGAAAAAGACGGAACTGTCGTTCTGCCCCATCTACGAGAGTCGGAAGGGGTAGCAAAGTGGAACTAACTGCTTGGTTATGTAAGGTTAGGCCCAAGGAACACCCAATAGAATTGTAGGGCCCACCTCTTTGCAAGATTCCCCCAGTTCCGTCACACCCGGGAGTTTTGGGCTCTCATTAATTAGTCATGGAACCCGCGAGAGAGAATCCGACACCGGTGAAACCCTAACACAGAGAGTGAGGTAATCTCGGGTATCCAAGACCATGACACTCTAACACACATGGTATGTCACACCACAGGATTTGGTGGCATTCATACGATCCGGAGCCCCCTCCGGAGAAACCACAGCCCCCCTGGGGAAAAGGCGGAACTGCCGTTCTGGCCCCTCTACGTGAGCCGGAAGGGGGTAGCAAAGTGGAACGAACTGTTTTTATGTGTTAGGTTAGGCACAAGGAACACCAAATAAAATTTTAGGATCCACCTCTTGGCAAGATTCCCCTAGTTCCGTCCAATCCGGGAGTTTCGGGCTCTAAATAGTCCTGGAACCCGCTAGAGAGAATCTGACGCCGGTGAAGCCCTAACACAAAGACAGGGGGACTCTTGGGCATCCCAGACCCATGACATACTCTAACACACATGGTATGGTATATGTACCACGGTATTTGGTGGCATTCAGATGATCCAGAGCCCCCTCCGGAGAAACCATAGCCCCGCTTGGGAAAAAGACGGAATTGTCGTTCTGCCCCATCTACGAGAGTCGGAAGGGGGTAGCAAAGTGGAACTAACTGCTTGGTTGTGTTAGGTTAGGCCCAAGTAAAACCCAAGAGAACTATAGGGCCCACCTCTTGGCAAGATTCCCCCAGTTCATTCACACCCAGGAGTTTCAGGCTCTCATTAATTAGTCCTGGAACCCGCGAGAGAGAATCCGACATCGATGAAACCCTAACACACAGAGCGAGGTAATCTCGGGTATCCAAGACCATGACACACTCTAACACACGTGGTGTGGCGTGTAATGGGATTTGGTGGCATTCAGACGATCCGGAGCCCCCTCTCCGGATAAACCATAGCCCCGCTGGGAAAAAGACGAAATTGTCGTTCTATCCCATCTACATGAGCCGGAAGGGGGTAGCGAAGTGGAACTAACTGCTTGTTTGTGTTAGGTTAGGCCTAAGGAACACCCAAGAGAATGGTAGGGCCCACCTCTTGAAAAGATTCCCCTTGTTCTGTCACACCCGGGAGTTTTGGGCTCTCATTAATTAGTCCTTGAACCCGCGAGAGAGAATCCGACACCGGTGAAACCCTAACACAGAGAGCGAGGGAATCCTGGGCATCCAAGAACCATGCCACACTCTAGCACACATGGTATGGCGTGCAATGGGATTTCGTGGCATTCAGACGTTCGGGAGCCCCCTCTCCGGATAAACCATAGCCCAGCTGGGGGAAAAGAGGAAATGTCGTTCTGTCCCATCTACGTGAGCCGGAAGGGAAAGGAAAATTGAACTAACTGCTTTGTTGTGTTAGGTTAGGCCCAAGGAACACCCAAGAAAATGACAGGTCCCACCTCTTGGCAAGATTCCCCCAAATCCGTCAGATCCGGGAGTTTCGGGCTCTAAGTAGTCATGGAACAGGCCAGAGAGAATTCGACGCCGGTGAATCGCTAACAAAGAGAGCGAGGTAATCTCGGGTATCCAAGACCATGACACACTCTAACACACATGGTATATCATACTATGGGATTTGGTGTCATTCATACGATCCGGAGCCCCCCTCCAGAGAAACCATAGCCCCGATGGGGAAAAAGGCGGAACAACCGTTCTGGCCCCTCTACGTGAGCCGGAAGGGGTTAGCAAAGTGGAACCAATTTTTTGGTTGTGTTAGGTTAGGACCGAGGAACACCAAAGAAAATGTTAGGGTCCACATCTCTTTGCAAGATTGCCCCTAGTTCCGTCAAATCCGGGAGTTTCGGGCTCTAAGTAGTCTTGGAACCCGCTAGAGAGAATCCGACGACGGTGAAGCCCTAACACAGAGAGCGAGGCAATATTGGGCATCCAAGACCCATTATATTCCACAATCTAACTCATATGGTATGGCATACCATGGGATTTGGTGGCATTCAGACGATCCGGAGCCCCCCACTCCGGAGAAACCATAGCCCCGCTGGGGAAAAAGACGGAACTGTCAAGATTCCCCCAGTCCCGAAAGGGGGTACCAAAGTGTAACCAATGGCTTGGTCGTGTTATGTTTGGATCAAGTAATACCCAAGACAAATGGTAGGGCCCACCTCTTGTCAAGATTCCCCCAGTCCCGTTAGATCCGGAGGTTTTGGGCTCTCATTAAGCAGTCCTGGAACCCGCGAGAGAGAATTTGACGCTGGTGAAGCCCTAGCACAAAGAGCGAGCGAATCTTGGGCATCCAAGACCCATGCCACACTCTAACACACATGTTATGGCATACCATGTGTTGTGGTGGCATTCAGACGTTCCAGAGCCCCCTCTCCGGAGAAACCATAGCCCTGTTGGGAAAAAAGATGGAACCGGCGTTTTGGCCCCTCTACGTGAGCCGGAAAAGGGGTAGCAAAGCGGAGCCCATTGTTTGGTTGTGTTAAGTTAGGCTCGAGGAACACCCAAGACAATAGTAGGGTAATTTATTTATTATTAGTAATAGTTTATGTCAGTAATTTATAGATGTCTTCCCATTATCCTTAAATAACATATTTCAATAATGGTTCTGTTTTTAGGCCATCCATCATGTATCCAACGGCCAGCAATGTTCTCCAGCCAATGTACCAAAATCGGGCGGGCGCAGAAAATTTCGCGCCGCCCACCCAAATTATCGACCAAAAACTTTGCCGCCTATGCCACCCTAAATTTCGAACCTCTCCCTCTTATCTGCCCCCTCGCCGAAATTTGCCCTCCTCTTCTTGTCTGAAATCCCCCTTTCCTCCTAAAACCCATCTACTCCGCCCCGGCCTTCCACCTCGCCCTGTAGCTCGCCTTCCCGGGCTTCCACCTGGCTGTCCCCGGTCTTCCACCTCGCCGTGCAGCTTGCATTCCTGGGCTTCCAGCTTGTTGTCCCGGTTGTCCACCCCGCCGCTCAGCTCGCCTTCTCGGGCTTCCACCTTGCCGTCCTGGACGCCATCTAGATCTGCCACCTCGCTGTCCAGATTTAATACCTCGCCGTCCAGGTCGCCGTCAAGATCTGCCACCTCGCTGTCCAGGTCGTCCTCAAGATCTGCCACCTCGCCTGCCTGGTAGCCGTCAAGTTCCTTTGGTGAGAGTTTGGTTATTTTCGAGCTTGTATAAAGCTTGAGATCACTTCTCCTGCGATACTATCATACTTAGGTCCACAAATTAGATTACTAATATGATATGGTCAAACAGCAAATTGCATCACTAAGATTTTCTAACTCTATGTTGTCACATCCCAATGAAAGATAAGGCTATTTATAAAGAACATGTATGTGCTATTTATTTTCATTTATTCGCATAAATCATCAATTCTAGACTTATATTGTAAGCTATTTATTTCCATTTATACCATGTCCACCATCTAGATAAGGCATGCCTTGCATGATAGCTCAACAATAAAGGTACTTATGTTGTGTGGAACTACTGGCTTAATTACTATTCTGCCATGTATTTTGTGCTACTATCCTACTTGATTTGGTACATATGAAACATGAAGCTTAGGAACATTAAAGTCAAGAGTACATCTGGTAGGACAAAGATGGCTCCTAGTGGACATGGTTGTAAACGCAAGCGCGTCAAGGCCCATCGCGAGCATGTAGTTGCCCATGTCCATCCGTTTGCAGATGACGAACTCAAGCGACCAGTGGTCCAAGACGAGGAGGCGTTCCCAAGGCTAGCAGGAAGCTGCCCAAGGCGATCAGGCACTTGCCCATGGCCAGCTGGAAGCTGCCCAACAGAAGGAGGAGGTTGACGAGGTAGCCGCCAAATGCGAGCAGGTACCTCCCTATGGTGAGCTGCCAGGTGTGCAAGGCGAGCTGCCACCATTCCTAGGCGAGGGGCAAGGTTCCCAAGTTGAGGAGCAAGGTGCCTGCAACGCAGAGCAAGATGACATATCACAGAGATTACATGCTCTACGAGGGGCCATGTGTGGAGGGAAATCCAAAATGCAGAATATTAACTCTAGCAATGCCACAACTTCTGTAGATTAACCATGTGAAGACATTGTTTCGAGTGGTGCGGCTGGGAGGAGAATAATCATGTCCAAAGGAAATAGCGTCAGAATTGTTATTCCTCTGGGAAAGACAAGGCCAGTGGACCCAAAGGTTGCTCCCATGTATGCTACTGCGTGTTCATTAGCTGTGAAGCACACTGTCCCTATCTTCCCCCATTGGAAAGAGTACAAGGGAAGGGAAGATATTTTCCTCCTAACAATGCCATGTGTCTGTAAGTTCCGTAACCCAACCTTCCCGTTCATTCCATTGCTGTTCATATAACTGAAAAGTGATCTTTCTTTTGTTTCAGTAAAAGTTTCATATGAACCCCAGAGGCCCCGTTATTCGTCAATCTCTTCTGATGCATCTCAAGAACTGTACAATACAAAGACGCCATATTCTGAAGTAAGAATTTTTTGACAGCGTTAGAGACAAGAGTAGAGTTGTACGAGCGCCTCCTGATGTAGTTGGGCACATGAGCGAAGCAGAATGGTGCAGGCTAGTCGATAACTAGTCCTCCGCCATGAAACAGGTACTGTCTTTGTTCACTCTACCTTGCCACTGTTTCTATTCCATAACCTGGACTATGTCTAATAAGTTCATACTTCGTTTATGTAGATGGCTTGTATGAAACCCAGACAAAGCAGACAGGCCGTCCAGTTCCATAGCGCCACAGGTTCTCGTAGCTACGAGGTTTGTTGCGACATGGGGGAAGATGTCTTTGAATTGTTCAAAGCTACACACAACAACAAGACACGTGGATTCTCTTCGCCCGTGAAAAGAGCAATTGTAAGTCCCTCAGAATACTGTTTATCTCTGGGATCAACAATTACCTCAATAGATTCTTCTAGATACGTACTGATGCTTCCCTTTGTGAATTGTGATGCAAACTCCTGCTATTTCACCTATGCTTGTCATCTCATAGTTCATGCACATGCATGCTGCTTGCTTTTCATCTGCTAGTTCATTTATCCTTGTGAGCTGCTATTTTCATCTATGTTTTGTACATGCTTGTCGTCTGCTATTTTCAGCCATGTTTACTTACATGCCTGTCATGTGATGTTTTTCATTTATGTTCCTTACAAGCTTGTCATGCGTGCTTAATTGCTTGTCATCTGCTATTTGCATATTTGTTATGTACAAGCTTGTCATGATATCAATGTTCCTTACAAGCTAGTTCAACTTCTATTTTATCTAAAGCTTTTACATGCTTTATAGGAAGAAATGCAATATCATATGCTAGAACGTACTTTAGTAGATGACGCTGTCAAGAAACATCTTTCTGCCACCGAAGCTATCGCTGTCGTGCTGACCAAGAACCGTCTAAAGTCTTCGTTCCTGAATACCATAGGTGGGGTCACAACCAGTGCAAGAGCAACAAAGTGTCAGCTTCACCTTCAACTTGATTCTGAGAGAAAACAGAGGCAGGACCTGCAGTCTGTAGTTGATGAGTTGAAGAAGGCCAAGGAACAAGCTGATGCAGATAGGATGAAGCATCGACAAGAATTGCTGCGTATGACGGAGGAACACAAAGGTATGCAGAAGAGTCAAGAAATGTACAAAACCCTTATTGGTGGCATGTTGGCTCAAGTTCATCCGAGAAATGGAACTAAGTAGCCCTTTGTGAAACCGCTTGTTGTTTGTTGAACTGTATTAGACTGCCTTTGCTGGCGAGCTATGTTGTGACCTTATTCGGAATTTATGTATTTGTTGTGTTTGCTTTGATGTGAAAACTAGTATAGTATTTTCCATGCTTATGAATATGAGGACACGTGGTACTATATGGTAGGTCCATGAGGCGACACCTTATTGGATGGAAAACGCGACGAAATAAACACGTCACAGAAATGTTTCGACGTGGACATGTCGTGTTGGTACACGTGCTGGCTCATGATTTGCGACGTCTTACGACGAACTAAAACGTCGCACCGTTGTTCAACGTTATAAATTCATCGGGAATAAGCGTATACGTGGAACATTATGAGAGCGACACGTGGCACCTTATACTGCTTGTACCCGCGACGAGAAAATAAACGTTGCACATATTATGACGTCATTAGCGGAGGTAACGGTAGTTCCAATCGTGATGTTTTTAAAATGTCAAGACGATGATGACGTCATGACGGTGGAAGTGACGTCAGTAATGGGTAACGGGAAAACGATGCCATGTGTACACACATTGCGACGGAAAAAAACGTCGCTCCTTGTTGGGCCTTGTGCTGGGCCGACCAGTAGCTCGCGACGGATTAGTGTTCATTTAATCGTCACAGAATCATCCGTGACAGTCGATCAGGAAAGTTCTCACTCCGTCGCGTAAACCGTTGCGGATTGCCCTTAGCGACGGTTTGGAGCCCATCCGCAACGGTATTGAAACGTCACAGACCGCGCGGGATTTGGTAGTGAGAGCCCGAAACTCCCGGATCTGGCTGAACGGGGGGGTGAATCTTTCCAATAGGGTGGTCCCTACCATTGCTTTGGGTGTTCCTTGGGCCTAACCTAACACAAACAAGCAATTGGTTCCACTTTTGTACCATCTCCCGGCTCACGTAGAGGGGCCAGAACTGCAGTTCCGTCTTTCCCCCAACGGGGCTAGGGTTTCTCCGGAGAGGGGCTCCAGAGCGTCTGAATGGCACCAAATCACATGGTAGGACATATCATGTGTGTTATAGTGTGGCATGTGTCTTGGATGCAAAAAATTCCCTCACTCTCTGTGTTAGACCTTCACCAGCGTCAGATTCTCTCTAGCGGGTTCCAGGACTACTTAGAGCCCGAAATTCCCGGATCTGTCAGAACGGGGGGAATATTGCCAAGAGGTGGGATCTAACATTGTCTTGGGTGTTCCTTGGGACTAACCTACCACAACCAAGCAATTGGTTCCACTTTGCTACCCCTTCCGGATCACGTAGAGGGGCCAGAACGGCAGTTCGCCTTTTTCCCCAACGGGGCTAGGGTTTGTCCGGAGAGGGGCTCCAGAGCGTCTGAATGCCACCAAATCCCATGGTATTCCATACCACATGTGTTAGAGTGTGGCATGGGTATTGGATTCCCAATATTCCCTCACTCTCTGTGTTACGGCTTCACCGGCGTCAAATTCTCTTTGGCGGGCTCCAGGACTACTTAGTGCCCGAAACTCCCGGATTTATCGGAACGGGGGGAACCTGACATAATATTCGTATAGATATGATATGGTTACATCTTGTTAGTCTTAGGCGGGATTCCGACATTCCCACTTTTAATTACATAGTCATTTAATTACATAGTCATTTGATAACCAATTGCATAGATTGTCAATTTGCTTAAGTCACCCATCATGCATCCGACGACCAGCAATGTTTCTGTCCACGCCCACACGAACTCGCGCGCGCAGAATTTTCGTGCCGCACCCACCCCAAATTATGGATCAAACTTTGGCACCTACCCCACAGCACGCGCACACGCCTCTTGCAAAATTTCGCACCTTCCTCTACCCACCCGCGGCTTCTCAACAAAATCCCCCCGCCCCCTTTTTTCCATTGACGAAGTTTCCCTCTTTCCTCTCTTCCAACCTCGCCATGTAGCTCTCCCACCTTGAAACCTCGCAGTGTAGCTTTCCGTCCCGCTCCCACACATCGCCACGTAACTTTCTGTCCCGCTCTCCCACCTCGCCGCATAGCTCCATCCCGGTCTAACATTCCGCCGTCCGGGTCTTCCACCTCGCCGTGTAACTCACCTTCCCGGTCTCCCAACTAGCCGGTCGCCGCCCAACTTTTCCACCTCGCCGTCCAGTTCTGCCACCTCGTCGTTCAGGTCGTCGTCCAGATCTTCCACCTCGCCACCAGATTTTCCACCTCTCCGCCTCGTCGCCAGACTGCCGCCTTGCCGCCAGATCTGCCACCTCGCCACCAGATCTGCCACCTCGCTGTCCAGCTTGAAGTTCGGCCACCTCGTCACCAACCTCACCTTATATTTAGGTCTGCCACCACCTAGCTAACTTCGCGGCAACTTCCTCGTCGAGGTCTGCCACCTCGTCACTAACTTCAAGGAAACTATCTTGTCAAGGCCTGCCACCTTGACTCCTGGAGAGATGGTTTCAGCCATGGAAAGCAGTAAGAAAAAGGACCTAAATCCTGAGGCGATCTCGAGATAATTATTTCAGCATGTTTGATGGTTATTCCCCGCACATTTTTGTTTATGTTTTAGTTCCTGATATCGTGAAAATTGCCTGTTATGTGCTTATTTATGTTTGATGACTTCCTATGGCCAAAATTTGCTTATTTTGTACATAGATGCACTCATTTTGCTATGTATGTTGTTAAAATTGAAATGGTAAGTAGCGTGCCTTATAAAAGTGAACGGAGGGAGTAGTACAGAACAATCAACACCAGCACTATATGTTAGAACATCACTCCATGGAAGAAACCCAAATCTTACTATGTAGTTTTAATGGGTTCTTATAGTATCTAGTGTGATGTTTGTACATCATGTTGAGCTCTTGATTTATGTTAGAACCACCTGTAAAATCCATTGACGATACACGGATCAATAATATCCTGAGAAACCATCCGCGGCTGGGTAGGACATTAGCATATGCTGTTGCAAGCCCGACCGTGTTCTCCCCTAAAAAGAGCAAGAAGGAAAACTCTGGATCTAAATATGATCCTCGAGAGGAGGAAGACTTAACTGAAGAAGTTGAACCCTTACCTTCTAGCTCAACACCCTTTCATGATAGCTCATAAGTGAAGGTGCTCCTTACTTATCTCGTGTGGGACTGGTGGCCTAATTGCTGCATTTACATATATGTTGTGCAACCAGCCCCATTGATCTGTACATGTGAACTGTGCAGGCTAGGAAACTCAAAGTCAAGACGACATCCGGTAGGGGGCAGATGTCTCCAGGCGGCCACTCCATGGCTGGCAAGAAGCGTGTCCATGCTGAAAAATCTGACAACACATCACCTGTTATTCCGGCAGGAGATAAAAATATCCAAAAGAGTGCACTGGCAGTTTCCACACCCAGAACGGTTCGAACAAGGAGTACGAGCTTGCACAACCAGCCCACAGATCCAGTCAGGCCACCACCAGCCGGGAACAAAAATCCATCTAAGGCCCCCAAGAAGCCATCTGACAATGACAAGACGACATATGTCGAACACAAGCGGCCAGCAGCGGTCCAACCCAAGGTGGTAGCTCTAGTGACCGAGAAGGCAGCCGCTCTGCTCGAGCTAGAACTCCCCAAGTCCTGCAGGAAGCTCGCCAATGCCAGCAGACAACTCCCCAACTTGGCCAGCAGGAATCTGCCCAAAAAAATTAGACAGTTGCCCATGGCCATCTGGAAGCTGCCCAATACAAGGATACAGCTGACCACCACGAGGAGACACACTCCCAGTACGAGCAGGATCTTCTCGTTGGCAGCTTCCAGGTCCCCAAGTCGAGCTCCCACCATTCCAACATGAGGGGCAAGGTTCCCAAGTCAAGGAGGTAGATGCGCACTCCGAGGCACTAGTTTCTGACCCATGGTCTGAATATCGGCATCACTTGTGCCAGGAAGGTAACATGTTGTAGAACTGTGCTATCCATTTCCAGAATTAAATCCGAAATGCAGAACACTAACTCTAGCGCGGCCCCATTTTTGTTAGATAATCAACCTGGAGACATCACTATAAGTGGTGGATGTGGGGTTGATAGGGGGATAAACATGGGAAAGGGGTTGGATAGGATGTCCAGAGGAAAGAGGATCAGAATAGATATTCCTCCTGGATGTACTAGGCCAGCTGACGAGAAGATTGCTGCCATGTATGCCACTCCATGTTCAATTGCAGCCAAGGAGTTTGTCCCCATATTTCTCCATTGGAAGCAGTACAAGAAAAGGAACGACAATTTAAAGCCTTTGCTGGCCATGTGGCTGTAAGTTTTGTAACTCTTGATTCTGGTTCTGTCCACTTCTGTTCATAAAGCAGAAGTATGCTATTTCTTTTGTTTCAGGCAAAGTTTCTGATGGACCTCGACGACCCCTATATCGTGTACTCTCTTGAAATTCATCTCAAGAGCCGTACAAAGCACATGCGTCATATTCCGAAGAAGGATTATTAGGACAAAGTCAAAGACAAGAGTAAGGTTTTGAGTAAACCTCGACCAATAGAGAAGATTGAAGATGCTGAATGGAAAGGTTTACTAGCCATCTGGGGCTCAACCAAGAAACAGGTATGTGTCTTTGCTCACTCGAACTGCTATTGCATCAATTCTATAACCATGATTGTTGCTAATACTTCATACTTTGTATGTGTAGACGGCCTGTCTGAAAGCTGCAAAAAGCAGAGGCTGTATCATGTACCCTGCTCATACGAGTTCTCGGAGCTAAGAGATTTGTTGCGACATGGATCAAGATGCAGTTCAACTGTTCAAAGCTACGCACATAAAAAAGGCAGATGGAACATTGATATGGGGTGGCCCAATCTTCTCAATGCGCTTCTCTCTCTCTTTTTGTATTTTCTGATATATGTGGATAACTAGTGCTACACTGAGACCTCTCACTTGGACGACCCTTGTTGCCAATGCAACAACAATCAAGCCCTTTGGATATTCTCAACTACACACTCTTGCACAAGCAATCAATGATCACAAGTGGTCCTGTATCCCCCTAATTCCCAATGGAATAGCAAGATATCACGCAAACTTTGACTTGGTAATACTTCAAGATGAATGCTTAGCAGAAATACAATCTCAAGGCTAGGGTTTCTTTGTCTAAATTGTTCTCCCCCTAATCCACACGCAGGTGGAGACTATAAATAGGTGGAGGGTGCGGCCACAAGGCTCCTTGCGCAAGCAAACCTCCCCCTACTAGGACTAGGACTCCTACTAGGACTAGGACTCACAAATATGAATACAAACCGATTCCACACACAAAGGAATTCGGCCCAATTGGTATACAAACCAAACCTACTTGAAATAGGATTTCTTATGGCGCATTTGACTTGGTGGAGGCGCCTATCCCCTTGTCTTGATGAATAACAATTGTTTTTATGGAATAACAATTGTTATTTATTGTTTTCACCATCTTGCCTCATTGTTTTCACCATTGTAAACTTGTTTTCACCATCTTGAATGATTGTTTTCACCATGATCATGTGGTCTTCTATCAACTCTCCATCCAAGCTTGTGATAACATAATCCTTAGGGATATCCCTATCATCCTCCCTTTCTTCAAGACAAGACGTCCTCGGCTTGTTATAACCTGAAATTGGCAAAAACAAAAAGAACAAAGTGTATGCACAATATATGTATCTATAATGGCACTCATTAGTCGTTAGTAAAACATAATATAGTGCATATGAATTGTGATCACGGAATTTGTATGAAAACAACACATAAAAGTCATAGCTTTTCAATCCATAGCAATCATAATTGCAGATATAAGTGAAGTTTATTTGAATAGCACATGTATCCAATGAATATTGTGGTAAACCAAACATATGTGTAATATTATGCCCATATGTAAAAATTTGTAATTCATCCCGAGGTAACATATCATATAATTCGGCCATATTATCATAAGTAATACATATGTAATGTACCATGAAAATCTTATTGAAATTATAATCACCAATCAAATTAATTTTGAAACTATTATTATATGTGCTTAAATCATCATAACCAAATTTTTCCATAGCACCTTGCACATCAATTGGTTCATTTAACATGTCATAATATATAATATCACTAGATGGTATCTTAGCAAGTACTTCTTTATGTGTAATAAGAACCACATTATGAAATTTCGAATTTATCATAGTATTATATGGTTGTAAATTATCACATAATTCACTACTTGTTTATACTAACCCGAAATCAATACCCTTATCAAAACTAACCTCCTCATGTGTAGTAGGTATGATCTCATGCATATCTTGTGAATTTGAAGGTTGTAGCTCCCTTTCTTCAAAAATAACCTTCATATCACAAGCAAGAACACTTGTATCCGTGGCATAATCCTCCAATATGTGAGATGATTGTGATGTTTGTTTGTGCTCCCTTTCTTCAATAGCAACCTGTACACAAGAAACAACACTAGGAAAAATTATGTCATTAGTTAAAAGGCTCTTCCCACTCGGCCTAGACTTGTCTTCCTCCATAGATTTGGTTTTTTCACTCCCCTTCTCTAGATTCACCTCTATTTTCTGTCTTGATTCATTCACAATCTGTTGTGGTGTCATAGGCCTCAAAATAATATCCTTATTATTCCAATTCAAGTGATATGTGTTTGCTCTGATACCAAGATGATATGGGGTGGCCCAATCTTCTCAATGAGCTTCTCTCTCTCTTTTTGTATTTTCTGATATATGTGGATAACTAGTGCTACACTGAGACCTCTCACTTGGATGACCCTTGTTGCCAATGCAACAACAATCAAGCCCTTTGGATATTCTCAACTACACACTCTTGCACAAGCAATCAATGATCACAAGTGGTCCTGTATCCCCCTAATTCCCAATGGAATAGCAAGATATCACGCAAACTTTGACTTGGTAATACTTCAAGATGAATGCTTAGCAGCAATACAATCTCAAGGCTAGGGTTTCTTTGTCTAAATTGTTCTCCCCCTAATCCACACGCAGGTGGAGACTATAAATAGGTGGAGGGTGCGGCCACAAGGCTCCTTGCGCAAGCAAACCTCCCCCTACTAGGACTAGGACTCCTACTAGGACTAGGACTCACAAATATGAATACAAACCGATTCCACACACAAAGGAATTCGACCCAATTGGTATACAAACCAAACCTACTTGAAATAGGATTTCTTATGGCGCATTTGACTTGGTGGAGGCGCCTATCCCCTTGTCTTGATGAATAACAATTGTTTTTATGGAATAACAATTGTTATTTATTGTTTTCACCATCTTGCCTCATTGTTTTCACCATTGTAAACTTGTTTTCACCATCTTGAATGATTTTTTTCACCATGATCATGTGGTCTTCTATCAACTCTCCATCCAAGCTTGTGATAACATAATCCTTAGGGATATCCCTATCAAACATACCCTTCGCATGTGTAAAAAGCAATTGTAAGCTCCCCAGAATTCTTCACATCTCTGTAATTAACATTTTACCTCAATAGATTCTTGTAGGACACCTTCCCTTTGCGAATTCTGCTGCAAACTTCTGTCATCAGCTATTTCAGCCATGATTGTCATCTTCTATTTCATGTACATGCATGCTTTAACTTGCTTGTCATCTGCTAGTTCATGTACACGCATGCTTTAACTTGATTGTCATCTGCTATTTTAATCTATGTTCTGTACATGCTTGTCGTGTGCTATTTTCATCTATGTTCCTTAGATGCCTGTTTTCCCATCATCTATGTCCCTTAAAAGCTACTTTGGCTAAGATGTATGCCGCAGCGTGTGTAATCAACTCTGTGCAAACTCTGAGCTTTGTTAAGTCAAAGTTGGGCAATAAAATGCCTTTTATCTACAAAAAAAGCTAGTTCGGCTGCTGTTGCATATATGCTTGTACATGCAGAACTCTTGTCATTTCAGAATCACTTGATACGTCTGTTAAAATATGCACTTGAGTGTGCTGTCATTTCAGCATGGTTTCCAACTATGTTTTGTACATCCTTGTCGTCAACTAATTTATCTACGCTTGTCGCTAGTAATGTACATGCGTGTTTAATTGCTTGTCATCTGCTAGCTTATGTATGCTTGTCATATTATATTTCATATCAATGTTCCTTATGAGCTAGTTCAGCTGCTATCTCATCTTGTCCTTTTGCATGCTTTCTAGGCTGAAATGGAAGCAAAGATGGCGCCAGCTTCGCGGGGGGGCACTGTCAGGACACCTCTGTCTGCCGCCGAAGCTGTCGCTGAGGTGCTCAGGCAGGGCCAGCGAAAGCCTATGTTCCTAAAGAACATAGGCGTGACAACCACTCGATTTAGAGCAAGAAAGTGAGAGCTCCAGCTTTAGCTTAACTATGAGATAAGCATGAAGCGGGAATTGTCATAGAGCTGAAGGCAGCCAGGGATCAGACTCATACAGACAGGATCGCCCGCCAACAAGAACTGGATGACATTCGAAAGCAATCTGCAGAGTATACCCAGGCTCAACATAAATCCAATGCCATTATTAAGTGGAAATGTACTAGGGATGTCCTCATCATCCTCCCCCTCTTGAAAAGCCTTGATGTCCACATCAAGGTTCTCTCCATGATATGGTGTCAAATCAGCAACATTGAAGGAATTACTCACTCCAAACTCATCAATTGGAAGGTCTATCTTGTAAGCATTGTCATTTATCTTGTCAAGCACTTTATAAGGACCAGCACCTCGAGGCAATAACTTGGACTTTCTAAGCTTAGGAAATATGTCCTTCCGAAAGTGTTCCCATACCAAATCTCCTTCTTGAAAAATAACCTCCTTTCTCTTCTTATTCATCCTTTGAGCAACATACTTCCCTTTCTTCTCTATAGCAACCATTGTCTTCTCATGTATTTTCTTCACAAAATCAGCTCTCTTTGATGCATCCGTATTTGTTCTCTCTTGAATAGGAAGTGGTAGCAAATCAAGTGGTGTAGTGGGTTTGAATCCATAAACCACCTCGAAAGGGCATAGTTGAGTAGTTGAATGCACAACTCTATTATATGAAAATTCCACATGTGGCAAACAATCCTCCCACTCCTTCAAATTTTTCTTGATCATAATCCTCAGTAATGTTGACAATGTCCTATTCACCACCTCGGTTTGTCCATCTGTTTGAGGCTGACATGTTGTTGAAAATAGCAATTTAGTTCCTAGCTTCCCCCACAGTATCTTCCAAAAGTAGCTCATAAACTTCACATCTCTATCAGAAACAATAGTCCTTGGTACTCCATGCAATCTTACTATCTCTCTAAAGAAGAGATTAGCAATGTGGGAAGCATCATCACTCTTGGGGCAAGCAATGAAGTGTGACATCTTAGAGAATCTGTCCACTACCACAAAAATTGAATCATGTCCCCTTTTTGTTCTTGTCAAGCCTAGCACAAAATCCATACTTATATCTTCCCATGGTGTAGTTGGTGTAGGCAATGCAGTATACAATCCGCGGGGCTTCAATTTGGACTTGGATTTATTGCAAGTGATGCACCTTTGCACAAATATATAAACATCTCTCCTCATATGTGCCCAATAAAAAATTTCAGCCAACATAAGCAATGTTTTCTCACGTCCAAAGTGTCCCATTAATCCACCACTATGAGATTCCTGCAATAACATCAAACGCAAAGAGCACTTGTGAATACATAATTTGTTAGCTCTAAACAAAAATCCATCATGTATATGATATTTATCCCAAGCCTTCACATTAGAACATTTAGTATAAGGTGTGGAAAATTCTTTATCTTGAGAATATAGTGGTTTCAATTCTTCCAAACCCAAAACTTGAACATCCAATTTAGTGAGTAGCATATTTTTTCTAGACAAAGCATCAGCAACCACATTATCTAATCCTTTCTTATGTTTAATAATATATGGGAAAGATGCAATAAATTCTACCCATTTAGCATGTCTCTTATTAAGATTGGATTGATTCTTTAAAAATTTTGATGCCTCATGTTCAAAATATATAATAAATTCGTTTGGCCACAAATAATGTTTCCAAACCTCAAGAACTCTAACAAGTGCATACAATTCTTCATCATAGATAGAATAATTCAATTGTGCTCCAAGTAATTTTTCAGAAAAATAAGGGCCGGCAACGAGCGGCGCGGCGGCGCCATGGTCGCCCAGGTACGGCCATGGCAGCTAGGCGGTGTTCAGAAGGAAGAAATTCAGAACAGAAACGAGAAGAAGGAGGGGATCGTGGGGAAGAGAGGGAGGTGGCGGCGGAAGGAAGAGGAGGGGGAAAGACTAGGGTTTGGAGGGAGCCTCGAGGGGGATCTTCTTGTAGGAGGGGGCAAGGGGGGAGCAGGTGGTCCATGGTGCTGATGTCGCTTTTCTGCAGAAGAAAACGACAGGGGGTTTCGTACGGAGGTGGGGGAAGGTGGGAGGTGGGCTGAGGTGGTGGGCTTTGGCCTGCCTCCTCCTAGCTCACCTTTCTTTTTATTTTATTTTCCTTTTTTTTGTAAGAGATGAAAGAGAGAGAGAGAGAGATAAATAGAAAGGTTTTGATTCTTTATTTTATGAATA
This sequence comes from Alopecurus myosuroides, assembly GCA_028641055.1. Lineage (NCBI taxonomy): Eukaryota > Viridiplantae > Streptophyta > Magnoliopsida > Poales > Poaceae > Alopecurus > Alopecurus myosuroides. Next base: position 366,739,894 of record CM054057.1, on the reverse strand, counting down.
ACTTTCTAATGAAACAACTAACAGCAAGATTAAAGTTATGTTAACATTAGTTCCAAAATTTTGAAATGGCCAAAGATTTAAAATGGCTATTTGAATTTTAAATAGGATTCATAAGGATTTGATTTCTTAAACAATTTTATTCAATAAACTCAAACAATTATGAAAACATTATTGAATTTAATTGTTTGCAAGAATTTAATTTTTAAACCCACATTTGAAACATGCCAAGCATGGATGGATTTGATTTGAATTTACCATTAGGGTTTTAACAAAAGGGAAATTTTTTATTAACAAGCAATTTAAATAAATCAACTTCAAACTATTTGAAAATAAGTTGAGTTGTTTAGGTTGCCACTTTTAATTGGAAATTTCAGACATGTTTTGAAAGTTTAAATTGGTTTGGATTTTTGAGTGGTTTTGAGAACAGGATGCAATGCAGATGATGCATGTGATGCAAAAAGAAAAAGGAAAGCAACCAACTTTCTACTTAGGGGGAACACCCCAGGTGTTACAGACGACACCACTAACAAGGGATTGCGCCCTCGCAATCCACCTGCTAACTCGAGAGGGGAAAGAAGTTCGACTATCGATTCTTCATGCTCCCAGCTGATCTCCTCGACACCACTAACAAGGGATTCTCGACACCACTAACAAGGGAATCTTGCTCGGGCTGATCACGATGTTCTTCCACCAGGAATCTTCCGATGATCGAACCTATTAGGTTAAAGGCTCAGAAAACGTCCACCCACGTAGGATCCTAAAACTTTGAAAGATAGACAAGGGGGGAAGACTCCAAAACAAATAAGATGGGAGGGGAAATAGAATAGGGATAAGGAGAAAACAAGAATCCTATTGAGATGTTTTCCAAAATAGTTTAACAGAAATAGTTTTTGACACTCTAGAAACAACGACCGTTAGCGAGGTTATCCTACAGGCTTTGCGGACCCGTTGCTTCGATAACCATTCGTATCGAAACAATCTCGGGAATCGGAAACCATGCTCTGATACCATTTGTGACGCCCCGCGATCAGGCACTATGCAGATTTCAGCATTCCCGCCAAAATCCACATAATAACCGATTCCAGGTTGCCACTTGTGATAACATTACAACAGTTCACGAATAATCCACAACAACAACAGAAAAAATATATACAAGAGGACTCAAACGAGTCAAGGTTACAACTGATACAATACAAAGATCCAAATAACAGCGGAAGAAACAACATAGCGTCCGGCTACGGACAAGATACAAATTGGACTAAGAGTCCTGAAGATAACCGAGAGCGTCCAATCCCTGCCCAGGCCAAGCCGGAGGGATTCCCAAGCTAACATCGTCAGACTTCAAACCTGTTGACTGCAATATTGAATATGCAGCCACGAAAAAGGATTCGTGGGTCAGTACGGTTAAGTACTGGCAAGTGGATAAACCATACTCACAAGTTACCGGCGTAACCAGTCATCACAAGATACAAATACTTTGGGTTCAACGGGAAGGAAAGGATTATTGCAAATAAGCGGCAGCGGGCTGCACTAACCAACTACAGAGACTCACTACAACATCCGGCTAAAAGAGGGGGATAAGATAGCGCATCGTAACCAACTAGTACTAACCACCCAAACAAACCCATCCAATGTTACCCCCTACTAAGGAAGCAACCCAAGGATAACTCACACTGTTGGATTAATGATGTTCAACTTATTGTGTCAATAAGACTATTACTAGTCAAATTATCATTAGTTAGGTGTAAGTTGTTCTGAGTACTTGTTAGCCAGTACTTTCACCAAGTCATCCATAACCGCGGAAAACACGGCTTCTCGAGAAGATTTACCCTGCAGGGGTGCACCAATTTGGCCGTACACGTAAGAATAACCCGCCAGACGGGGATCAAACCCACCAAGCGAGGTACTCAACACAACCCAACTCTTCTTCGCATCAAGCCCAAAGAACCCCGTGCAATTGAGCGCATGGCTAATCAAGCCCCACGAAGAAAAGGGGACCCTCATAGCACTCTAAGAACATGTCTCCCTAAATGCCGACTACAAAAGTTCCACCCTGGCCTGGGTTCGCAAAATACATATGCATGCAGCAAATGGAAAACCCGAACTAAATGAGGCGATTTGGACGAGATGCGAATCGAATCAAATTGAGGGGGGCGCCCATACTCGCTTCCCACATGCGGTTAGTGCGCTCATCATGGATCAGTAGACAAGACCCTTTTCCTAATTAGGGTCGACACTAGCAGGCTTCAAAACCACGCCGGGCCTCCTGCCGGTGCCTTATCATCAAATTATTATTAACCAAAACATTAACATGTTGTTGATTGAATTGAAACCCAACTAGCAAACTAAACAGGTGATAAGACGGACAACAAGACTTGAGCGCAAACAACACTAAGCATGCAACTACGACACGAGGGCCAACAGGGTAAACAAACAACAGTTAATAGGAAGTGGAAGGAAGGCTATATCATGGCTGCAAGGTAAACATATAATAGGATCGAGACACAAGCATCGAATCAACAGGCTAGAATAAGAACAACAGAAAGAATCGGTAACAAGTGATGAAAGGCAGCCATTTGGCAGCAAGTGAGTATACTTGCCTGGAATCCAGCAAGTAGAGGTACATCCACAGAACTTGTCGTTGCTCACATCATCTCAACGTCCTATCCAGGAAGAAGCAACGAACCTCGAATAAACACCGGATGCAACAATTACTACTACGGCAAAATATCCAGCATGATCAAGATATGGATGCATGACAAGTTAAAAGATGCATCAAGATAAACTAGTTGACAAGATAACATGTTTAAATGGACCCATATGCAATTTGGATTGCATATGGAAAGCCCGTGAATTAAGGTTGAATTAATTGATCTACAATTAACCAACATGTGAAGGTGAATTGGCATGATGCATGGATGATGAAAACAATAAGGAAACAAGAAGGGAAACAAGAATAGATTCAATTTGATATAAAGTTTACCAAGCTTGGAAATTTTATTTATTAAGTTAAGAGATGTTGGATTCTTAAGAGGTTACACAAGCATTTGTTGTTTTCACCCATTTTAATTGTTCAAAACAGATAACAGAATTTATATTTGGAAAGAACACAAAATTTTAGATGGAATACATGTTTCAATCATTGAAAAAGGGATTAAGATGAATTAATTATGAATTAAACAAGTTTAAACAAGATTTAAATGAATTTAATTCAAGTAGGAATTTATTTGAATTTTTATTTGTTCAAAACATTAAATGAAATTCATATTTGGAAAAGGTTATGCTTTTCTGGTTTGAAAACATATTTTATATGTCCAAAAAGAATTTAATTTGACCAAGTTATTAATTTAGCAATTTTAAATGATTTAAACAAGGTTTAAATTATTTAACCACTTTTAATTATTCAAAACATGAAATAAAGTTTATATTTGGAAAGGTGGTTCAATTTGGCATGGAAAACATATTTCATATGTGACATTTGAATTAATATTGAATTAGTTATGAATTTCACCATTTAAATGATTTAATTAAAGCATTAAGTAATTGCATTATTTTTATTTATCCAAAACAGAAAACAAATGTTATATTTGGAAAGAGCATGAAATTTTGGTTGGAAAACATATTTTATATGGGCCATTTGAAATATATTTGAATTTGTTATGGATTTAATCAAATTCATAAGAGTTATTTGAATTTGAAGTTTTGAAAATATTTGGAATGTTCAAAACAGTAAACAAAATACATATTTGAAATGTTCATGATTTTCTGATTGGGATACATATTTTGTTTGTGCTATTTGTAGTTATAATGAAGGAGATATTAATTGTTCAAATTTTAGTTCCAAATTACTATTTAAAAGAAACAGAACAGACAATTTTATACAGGGGCAGGGCCAACCACGCTGGCTGACAGTGGGCCTGGGCCAGCGTGGCGCCTCAGTGGCGCGGGTGGAAGGTGATGTGGCGCAGGGGGTCAATGACGTGTGGGACCATGGGGGGGGGGTGCGCGTGCAGTGAAAAAGATGGGGGCTAAATGCCTCCCGAGGGGAATCGAACCCGTGACCGAGGCGAGCGCGCGGGTGAGTGCTACCAATGCGCTGCTGTTGTGTTTGTGTTCAGGTACAGACGCGTTGGTTTTTCAGATAAAAGGCAAGGCCTTGTGCCTCTGACGAAACTGAAGCCAATCTTCAGTCCGACGGCGACAGGCAGCGTTCGACGGCGATCAACCGTGGAGGGCGCGTGCGCTTGCGTGTGGAGGCGTGCGGTGTGGGGTGCATCGACAGGAGAAGGAACATGGGGAAGAGAGGTGCTCACCAGGGCTTGGTGGCCGGACGGACGGACGAGGGAGGGTGGAGCAGTAGGTTGCCGCCGGTGGGAAGCACGACGACGCCGCGGCCGACGCAGGCGTCCCCCGCCCGGGGTCTCTTCGGGAGAAACGGGGATGGAACCGTCCTGGTTCCATTCCCGTTGAGAGCGCGGGCCGGCAACGAGCAGCGCGGCGGCGCCATGGTCGCCCAGGTACGGCCATGGCAGCTAGGCGGTGTTCAGAAGGAAGAAATTCAGAACAGAAACGAGAAGAAGGAGGGGATCGTGGGGAAGAGAGGGAGGTGGCGGCGGAAGGAAGAGGAGGGGGAAAGACTAGGGTTTGGAGGGAGCCTCGAGGGGGATCTTCTTGTAGGAGGGGGCAAGGGGGGAGCAGGTGGTCCATGGTGCTGCTGTCGCTTTTCTGCAGAAGAAAACGACAGGGGGTTTCGTACGGAGGTGGGGGAAGGAGGGAGGTGGGCTGAGGTGGTGGGATTTGGCCTGCCTCCTCCTAGCTCACCTTTCTTTTTATTTTTTTCCTTTTTTTTGTAAGAGATGAAAGAGAGAGAGAGATAAATAGAAAGGTTTTGATTCTTTATTTTATGAATAACTTTCTAATGAAACAACTAACAACAAGATTAAAGTTATGTTAACATTAGTTCCAAAAATTTGAAATGGCCAAAGATTTAAAATGGCTATTTGAATTTTAAATAGGATTCATAAGGATTTGATTTCTTAAACAATTTTATTCAATAAACTCAAACAATTATGAAAATATTATTGAATTTAATTGTTTGCAAGAATTTAATTTTTAAACCCACATTTGAAACATGCCAAGCATGGATGGATTTGATTTGAATTTGTTAGTTGAATTTACCATTAGGGTTTTAACAAAAGGGAATTTTTTTATTAACAAGCAATTTAAATAAATCAACTTCAAACTATTGGAAAACAAGTTGAGTTGTTTAGGTTGCCACTTTTAATTGGAAATTTCAGACATGTTTTGAAAGTTTAAATTGGTTTGGATTTTTGAGTGGTTTTGAGAACAGGATGCAATGCAGATGATGCATGTGATGCAAAAAGAAAAAGGAAAGCAACCAACTTTCTACTTAGGGGGAACACCCCAGGTGTTACACATTTGTATGAGAAGCACAAGGTCCTTTTTGCTACAAAAGTTGATTATACCTTGAAGAGTCTTGGGGAAGGGTTGAAATCGATGCAGTCACATCACATGGCTTTTTGTTGATTGACTTGGAAGCTTCTGTGAAGGATGTTGAATGTCCAAGCATAGTTTTCCCATCTGACACGCCAAGGGACGATGAGAGCAATGCGAACATTGATTCTTTCCCTACTGAGCTAGATGATGAAGAAGAACATGTTGAAGATGTTGTCGAAGAAGAAACTACTTCTGCTGCAAAATAAGTTGTTGATGTGCAAGTGGATGTTGCAAAAGAAGCCAAGACACGTGGTGATCCACCAGTAGATGATGATGTTATTGCCGAGGCAAATGCATGCACTGGCACTTTTCCAGACTTGCCGCAGATGGCGGTTATAACAAATTATGGCCGTATTGTGGGTGGTTTTGATGAAGAGGACGATCTTGGCAGACTTGTTAGACCACCAATTCCTTCCTCTACTCGCAGACATGACATAGGACCAGGTTATTGGGATGATATTCCAAAATTCGATCTTTAGAGCCAAGATTTTGAATTAGTCAGAATTCCAGATACGTGGAGACAAACTCATGATCGTATTGTGCTATGTGCAGAAAAAGGAGCTGTTGTTTCTAGCAAAGAACCAGCTGATTTACCCGAGGCTGCTACTTCGCTTTTGCAGCAGTCCAAAGGTTACTTTAACTATACTTTTTTTTATAAGTTTTTAAAATTAAAATATTTTTCTACAATACTGATACTTTTCGACCTGCATAGTTATTTAGTTTTGCTAACTTACATATAATGAGTTTCTACTTTGTTTCTTAATAGATGTGAATAATTCCTTCTTTTTTGCCACAGATGCTGCTACCGATGATGCTTCAGAGGAAAATGCTAGCACTGGTTTCCAAACATTTTAAGGAGGAATAGATGCAAGAGGGCAAGGAAGAATAATGCTTAACTTCAAGGAGTGAAAATGATTATGGTCTCTCAAAATGTGTCGGACATTTACGACAAGTTTGTGCAAAATCGTCGCAAACTTAAGATGGTGCGCGAAGGCAGGAAGAAAGCCACCCCGTGAGTGTCATTCTTTTCTATTAAATGACTTTCAATATGTTTTCTGGCCTTTTAGTGTGTTTTAATGTTTTAGCTGCTTTTAGGCTATAGGTTTTGCTTCAGTAGGGCCAATTTCTCTGCTTCTTTACTGAAAATAGTTGATTTTCATCTTTTTTTTTTGGTTCCTGCACCTTCAGTCTCGCACAAATGCTTCATTAGTGTATAATCTTTGTACTAGTATGCTTTTTCATTAACCATATTATAACATGTACCACCATATGTTCTTTTTGCATCCCTGCTTTCATCATGATTGGGCGCATGCACTGTGATTACAGTAGTTTTCACTCATCTCTAGCACAACAACACTAGTTAGACACTCAGATCATGGGTGTTTGGTCTGAAAATAAAGACAAGAAGATAAAGGTTGAATATGTCAATAACAAATGTGCTCTCAAGAAGTATGTGTTCTCTTGCTACGCGACGGTGAGCTGTAGCATTTTTTATTTTAGCAAACTGCAATCTTGTACTGCTCCTTCTTTTTGTTTCTGTGTGTCCTTAATATGATCTAATGCCTAAATCATTTTTATCACTTAATAGCAAAATCTCACTATGGACCCTGATGAATTAAATCCAGAAGTTATCTTGAGTGAGTTTAAGAGCGAGAATGCGAAGTTTAAAGTACTGAAAAATGACCTTGTGAGTTTTCCAAACCTTTTAGCACATTCATTGAGTTGTTGATTGTTGTTTCGAGTAATGTTTTAACCATATTGTTGCATTGTAGATCCACTTTCCAATTGTTAAGGACCACCACTGGATTGTTTGCACGGTCAAAACTTTGTTGAACCAGTTCCACACATTTGATTCTTTGGTCACCAGTAAGAAGAAGAGCATACTTCAAGAATATGCAAGCAATTTGGTTAGCATTCAAACAGATTGCTCCAATACTCTTTTTTTGTTGGTACCATAGTTATCTAGGTTTGACTATTTTGTGCATTACATCAGAATGCTCGAAACACTATTATGTTTTTTGATACCATGGATATTTAGCTTTGCTATCATACATTTTTAGTTTTGCTATCATAGTTATGTACTTTTGCTACCATAGATACTTAGTTTTGCTATCATAGATTTTTAGTTTTGCTATCATAGTTATGTAGTTTTGCTACCATACATATTTAGTTTTTCTATCATAGTTTTGTAGTTTTGCTAACATATATATTTTGTTATGCTATCATAGATATTTTGTTTTGCTCACCACCAATTTTTTCTTATTTTTTGTTGGTACAGTTCATGAAATCCCACCATTGACTTTTCGAAGTACCAGCACTCTACCCCTGATTATCCGCAACAAAGAACCTTGTAAGTGCTTTATTTTTTGTTTGACCTGAAGCATCTCTCTCGCTTGGCTATTTTTGTTTTGGTGGTTTTCATACTTTTGAGTTTATTCCTTTTCAGGTATGATTGTGGGTACTTTTCAATGTTGTACATGTTGTACTTCAATGGCAAGGTCATGTAGGATTTTGATACAAACATCCTGAATTTCCGCAAGGTCGTCGTAGATGAACTAATGGAGGAAAGTGAGAACAATGTAGATCTTGTGCAGATCATGGAGAAATAGTTGCAAAGTTAGTCATAGGGTTCTAATGCATCTAGTTTGGCTGAAACTGCCGATGTAATACGTTGCTAGTAGCATTCGACCTTGGACCTGACCGACCGATGTAATACACTTCTCGTTTGAACGTTCTTTTTTGTTGCAAATCGGGATGCATTCTATGACAATATGTTTTACCAGGCAATGCCAAGAATTTTTATCATATTATTCTTATTCACCTACCGAGATCAGTTTTTTTTCAGTTAAAAGTTTTGGTCCACCTCAGACATATTACATTTGTTCCCTACAAAAGCTTTTTTCAAATGCTATAAATGAAGGAATTTTTTGCTCTAGAAGAAAAATGATACTAATCAAAAACTAGCTGCACCATTTCGATTTATCTTCAACTTTTTGTTGCAACAGCTACATTAGAGTGCTACAAAACAAGGAAATGTTTGCTACAATAGAACTTAAAGAATGCTATAGAGCAAAACTATTTTCCACTATTTCCTTTTCTTTTCTTTTCTTTTCTTTTTGCTCAATACAATTTTTGATAATGTTGCGAAAGAAGTAAATTATTGCTATTTTTATAGGTGCTAAAATGCTACAACACAACAAACTGTTTTTTATTTAATAAGCATGTCCCTTCCACACAATTCTGATTCAGATTTTTTTTTTGTTTTATAGTAAAACATATGCTCCTAATGAATGTTATTTTTTCTATTATAACTCAAATATTTTTGCTACCATCATATCCAGGGTTTTCACAGCATTTAAAACACATCACACTCCCACACACCACAAAACACCCCAAATAGTTTTTTTGAATTGTCTCAAAATGTTGCCAACTATCAAATTTGTAGGTACAAGTAACCTTTTCACAACTCAAGTACAAGTAAATATCACATGTATTTTAGTTCATAGAATTTTTTCGTATCTCCACGAGCAACCTCAAGTACAAGTAAACAGCCTCAACTCTGCACCAGCTGCCAAGGCAACCTCTTTCACAAAATGATCCTTTGCTTTCGGGCAAGCTTCTATAAAATTTCCTTCCTCATGGCATAATGGACACTTCTGCATCCTCTTCTTTCTAGTTGTCCTGAATGTTTTCTTCTTTTTTTTTGCTTTGGCTCTTCACTGCTCTTCCGTCTTTTGGCATTAGCCTCGCCACGCAGCTCAACTAATGTATTGTGCCTTGGCTCCTTAACCGATGGACGACCCTTAGGCTTGACTATAACAGGATTTTTTAGCTGTGCTTCCGTTGTCGGAGCAAAAGTTTGGTTTTTCTCATCTTGTACTGCTTCTTGTTGCTGCGTTTCATTTGTCCAGTCATCACTCGCTCCCAAATCACTTCCTTCCCCTTCACCTTGCTGCACAACTTCTCTAGCTCTTGTCATTGCAGCTACTACTTTACTAGCTTTGTCAGCCATGTTGGATGATGCGTGTGAACACACGTTCGTTGGGAGACCCCAAGAGGAAGGTATGAAGAGTGCAGCAGCAAGTTTCCCTCATAAAGAAACCAAGGTTGAATCGACCAGTAGGAGGAAGGAGTAACTTCAGAAGGTTGAAGCAGCTGAGATGGCAAGGCGCACTACCGGTTCAGCAGCAACGTGGAACTTACACAAAACAATCAAACACTTGCCCCAATGAAGCAGTGAGGTTGTCAATCTCACCGGTTTTTCTGAACACAAAGAGGTTAAACATATGGTGTGGAAAACAGTAGGAACAATATGAAAGCAGTGGGTGTTTTATCAGTATGAGTAAAAAGGACCAGGGTCCACAGTTCACTAGTGGTGTCTCTCCGTGAAAGATAAATAACATGTGTGGTGAACAAATTATAGTTCGGCAATTGAGAGAAATGAAGGCTACACCGTAGTGCATATGCAGGACATAAAGATTATTACGTGATTCATGGGGGCGTTACAACAAAATACATAGACCGTCATCCAACTGCATCTATTTCTAATAATCCACCCTCCGAATATCATCCGAACAAACATTGGGTATTAAGTTGCAAGCAACAGATTATCGCTGTAAGCAAAGTGTGTAATGTAAACAATGTAAACTAGGTAAACACCGTTGTTTTCTCCCTAATGGAAACAACACATCCTCCATTCGTCACATTTCTGTCACTCGAGCACAGATGCAAAGGAGGCATTAACCCACTATCGAGCATAAATACTCCCTCTTGTAGTTACTAGCATCTACTTGGCCAGAGCATCTACTAATAATGGAGAGCATGCAAGATCATAAATAACATATGCATGAAGATAACATGATAGATTGATAATCAGAAGACATAACATTCAACATTCATCAGATCCCAGCAAACACAACATGTAGCATTACATAAAGCTGATCTTGATCATGTTAGGAAGCTCACAATATCTAAACATTAGGTACAAACTAGAGAGAACAACCATCTATCTACTGCTATGGACCCGTAGTCCAGGGATGAACTACTCACGCATCACTTCGGAGGAGGGCATGGTGGTGTAGACCCCTCCGGTGATGAATTCCCCTCCCAGCAGGGTGCCGGGGAGAGCTCTAGAACCCTCCCGATCTCGAGACGACGATGACAGCGGCCTCAGGTGTTTTTAGGACGAAGTGGTATATCTTTAGGGTTTACGTCTCGTGGGGTATAAATAGGCGAAAGAGCAAAGGCGGTGGAGGTCAGGGGGCCCCACACCACCCCATGGCGCGGCCAGGGAGGCACGCCGCCCTATGGTGTGGGCCCCCTGAGGCCCCCCTCTGGGTCTCTTCGGGACTCCGTGGAACCTTCGGGAATTCTAAGAATTCCGGGCTTCGAATTTTCCAATTCTGATAATATTTCCAGAACATGTTTTCTGAAACTAAAAACAGTAGAAAACAGGGAACTGGCTCTATGGCATCTTGTCAATAGGTTAGTCCAGAAAATCTGTAAAAATGACATAAAGTGTATAGCCAACATGTGGGAAACTATAAGAAAACAACATGGAACATCAGAAATTAAGGATACGTTTATGACGTATCAACATCCCGAAGCTTAGTTCCTACTCATCCTCGAGTAGGTAAACTATAAAAACACATAATTTCTAAGGTGACATGCTACCAACATAAAAGTGATTGTCGGATATATACCATTTAGGGGTATATCGGATGGTGTCCTAAAGTGCTGGATTACCAGGGTGGCCTGAATGGTAATGGGCTACGGTCCATTAGGCGGCCCAGTAAGCTGATGCGCAGAAGCCGGATTCTAGAAGAACCCGGACCACGGCCCGCGTGGTACGTCTTGGAGTAGAAGGCGGATTCTTGCCTTCCAAGTTAGGACTTACTGTAGTGTTGTAGGTTTCCTTTTCTGTAAGCCCTAATCCGGCTATTATATAAAGCCGGACGGGAGAGAAGAACAGATAGGGAATAAGCTAGAAGCTAACTCGCCGAGAGGTTGATCCTTGTCGAGTAGCTAAACCCAGCTCACATTGTACTTTGTATACTTCAGGCCTCAGCCCTGATTTAGTGAGATTGCAGGACTAGGAACGCCGCCTAGGTGCGACGTACTGAACCTGGGTAAAACCCCGGTGTCATTGTTTGTCATACAACCACGTCCCCCCACAATCTCTATCGGTAGTCTCATGGCACCCCCGTCTATGAATTCTACTATGATGTCTCTACAGTTGGCGCCCACCGTGGGGCCAGCGACGTCAGGCGTTATGTCTCGATCGAGGATACTCGGCGGAATTGGCAGTACCATAACTGTCGGAAGTCTGGAATTCGACGACGACGTCGGGCGCTTCCTCGACAACGAATCGTACATGCCAGCACGGAATCATCTGGTAAGTGCCTGCGTTTTACCGATTGGATCTACAAACATCTTTATCGGATTAACTGCAGAGGAAATGGGATTCTGTGGTGGAAGACAATTTATCCCACCCTCCGTATACCTAGTCGAAGAAGACTATGACGCCGGATTTTTCTCAGATCGCTGATACTTTGCCGATACTCTACAGTAAGTCCTAACACCGGTATGGTGCAATCCGAGATCGCCGAAAACACGGATGAAAACAATCCAGTGGAAGAGATAGAAAACAACAATCCCACAACAGAGGTGGAAGATCCGACATCCGTTAATCTGACGATGAACTCGGAAGCTGATTCTGTGTTAGCCGCCATCGAGGCGAGATTAGAGTCGGAACCCGGATCGGACCAGTTCGACTCCTAAGACGAATATGTAGACGCTTTCGAAATAAAGGTCAAATCCTTTCAAGAGGGATCCCACGAAGTACTAATGGCAAAACCGGCTGCAAACACGGATGCCGAAAGTCGGGAAACCCCTAGAACACCTCCGCGAGATGAGGAGAGAGAGGATGGGGAAGCTAGTCCAACATACCCGGATGTCAAGGAATTGACAGAGGAGGAACCTGGTAAATAAACCTCCCTCCTCCAAGAAAAAACACAAAGCTTCCAAGAAACTCCAATACAAGCTCCGAAGAAAAAATGGGCTGACCCAGTCAACGAAAACTTGGAAGAAGGAGGAGGAAGTGGAGTTAAGCCTGCGGAGAAGAAAACGAAGGAAATCTCTGTTCCGCCAATGTCAGAACAAGACGAACAGGATCTACTTCAAACACAAGTGGGACCTCACGAACCCCCTAAAGTGCTGGAAGCCAGGAGATAAGCTCTCCAAAGGCAACAACAACATCTATTCCGAACTCGGGAACATCTCCAGAAAACCGAAGTTGACATTAAGTTAAAGCAGAAAGAAATAGAGGAGTACGAGAGAAGGAATAGATCTGGCATTAAACCTACACGGTTACCCGGAATTGCAAGACCAGAAGAAATGCCGCCAAAGGAACGGTTTCAAAACCCGGCCTGGCAAAAGCAAGTAAACGGCACAGATGCCAGGGGAGAACCTATATACAAAACCGCAGCAGAAAACGCGGAGGCCGCGTTTGCCATCCTCAACAATGATCTGTACTCCAATGGCGAAAAACTTCAAGGGGTGTATGCTTTCTTAGGAAAGGCATTGCAATAGCAACAGCGAGGACAAGCAAGATCAGGGAAGTTGCACGACAACTCAGCCCTATGCAAAACAGCCAGTTGTGCCGCTGGAGCACCTGGACCTGAAGAACCTAGAGATTCAAGTAATACGAAAGAGAAGAAAGAAGATCCGAGAAAAGACAAGAAAAGGCCCGATAACAAGGATGCAGCGTCCAGAACCGGATCTATCTGCCGAAAGATGGAATTAATCCCCGAGATCGGGACGAACAAAACCGGAAAGACGTCAAAGCAATGCCGCCTCCGAGACGCCCTACTGAAAAAGACGGAAGATACAACATTCCTCACAGGCGTGAGAGATCCCATACACCCCCCAGGAATAAGGAAAGACACAGGAGTAGAACTCCACCTTATCCCAAAGGGCACGATAACGGAGGAAATAGAGATAACCCCAGAAGAGCACGTTCGCGCAACAATGGAAAAGAAAGGAGCAGATCCCCTTCTATCCATTCACCCAGGAGATACTCTGCACACATCTATAGATCAGAAAGAGATGATCTATACTTCGGACCCAAGTGTTTCACTGACAGGATCCGAAGAATAACTCTCCATTCTGGCTTCGCCAAAGTTGGTCCAACATATCAAAAATACACCGGCAGTACAAACCCGGATACCAAGCTCTCAGACTATTACACAGCCGTCCAGATTAACAATGGGACAGACCTAGAGCCAGTAAAATCCCCCCCTAATGTTACTGGACGGAGCCAGAGATTGGATCAACGGGCTTCTGTCAAGAACTGTCGATAGCTGGTATGATATGGCTAGAGTATTTACTCAGCATTTTTGGGGAACGTACAAATGACCCAACAGTATCAACCAGTTAAACCGCTGCACCCAGTTTGAAGATGAACCATGCGTGGACTTTATCTCAAGGTGGACTGCAATGAAAAACAGCTGTTCTGGAGTAACTGACGAACAAGCAATGCATACTTTCGTCAATGTCTTAAAACCCGGACTCGTACTGTTCATGGTCGGCTCCAAAAAGCGCAAAGATCTCGGATCTATGCTTACTACCACAAACGAGCACGCAACAGCCGAAGATGACATCAGAGCAAGAGGCGGCAATATCAATTTTTTGATTGAAGCCAAAAAGACCCCTCTTCCTGAGAAAAACACAGCTTCAGAAACACAACAAAAACCCAAAGAAGTTAACATAGCCTTTGGAAGAGAAAATGGGAGAAAATGGAAAGGACGAAGCACAAAACCGATCAACTACACAAAAGAAGAGTGGGAAAGAATAAAATCGGAAAAGTGTGTCCACCATTCGCAATTTGGGAAACCCACCCATACGAACGCACAATGAAGGCTCAACAAGCATATGAAAGGCAGTGCAGGATCCGGAAGCAAGGGAAAATTCCAAGAGGAAATTCTCCAAGCAAAAGCCAGAAGCTAAAAAAGAAGACAATGAATCGGACACTGATGAAAAAATCCAGGAACAACAACGAAAAGGCGAGCCTAAGTTTCCGAGAGTTGAAGGAGAATGCAACCTAACTTTCCTGGCAACTTCATCAGCAAAGGTGGCAAAGAGAACACTTCGAGAAATAAACGCGGTTGTCCCACCAACCCCGAAATTCTTGAAGTACTCTAATACACCAATTACCTGGGATCAGTCTGATCATCCCAGAAATACCTAGAACCCAACACACAAGCTATAGTTGTAATCCCTATTGTTCAAAACACTAGGCTAAAAAGAGTGTTGTTGGATGGAGGATCTAGCATTAACATAATGTACCTAGATACATTGAAGTATCTGCGAATCTCCGAGACCCAGCTCAACCATAGCAACATACGCTTTCACGGCATCGTCCCTGGCAGGCAAGCAGATCTCTAGGAGAAATTTCCCTAGAAGTAACCTTTGGAGAGAAACAACATTCCGGCAGGAAAAAATATCCTTCGTGGTTGTGCCGTTCTAAAGCGTGTATCACGCAATACTCGGACGTCCAGTTTTCGCCAAGTTCATGGAAAGATCATGTTTTATATATAACAAGCTGAAGATGCCAGGAACAAAAGGAGGAGTAATCACCATAAGTGGAGATTTAAAATTGGCAAACGAGTTGGAAAAAAAACACCCTTTGTGCAGAAAAAGTGATAGCAAAGGAGGAATTAAAAGAGCTGGCAAAAGAAGTATCGCCGACAGAAATGCCAGCAGGAAAAGAAACTCGGAAGCCGGCAGACAGCTTCAAATCTTTCGAGAATACAAGACAGGTTATCCTAGATCCCAAAGATCCGACAAAATTTGTCGTAGTGGGAACTAGCATGACCGACAAATAGGAAAGCGAGCTCACCAAGTTCCTCCGTGAGAACTGGGACATTTTCGCGTGGTGTCCAGCGGACATGCCAGGCGTACCCAGGGAACTTGATGAGCACCAACTCAAGGTAATTCCAGGATCTAAACCCGTCAAACAAGGTCTCCGTCGATTTGACGGAAGAAGACGGAAGGCTATTGGGAAGGAAATTATCCGGCTATTGGCAGCTGATTTTATCCGGGAAGTTATACATACTGAATGGTCTGCAAACCCAGTATTAGTCCCGAAGAAAGATAGTACTGCTCTTAGGATGTGTATAGATTACACCTGATTGAACAAATTGTGTCCAAAAGATAGGTTTGCGTTACCGCGAATCGATCAAATAATAGATGCCATTGCAGGCTCTAAGCTTTTATGCTTTTTGGACGCTTATTCCGGGTATCATCAAATACGCATGAAGGAAGAAGACCAAATTATAACCTCCTTCATAACTCCATATGGAACATACTAATACATAACCATGCCTTTTGGCCTGAAGAACGCAGGTGCAACCTACCAGCGCTGCATGCAACAATGTTTGCATAGTCAGATTGGCAAAAATGTTCACGTTTATGTGGACGATATTGCTGTCGTTTCCAAGGAAAAAGACACGCTCCTTGAAGATCTGCGAGAAACCTTCGAAAATTTGCGCACTTATAAAATGAAGTTAAATCCATTAAAGTGCGTATTCGGGGTTCCCTCAGGAAAACTTCTGGGTTTCATCGTTTCCCACAGAGGAATAGAAGTAAACCCGGAAAAGATCAAGGCAATCCTAAACATCTCAAAGCCTACGTGCTTAAAAGATGTACAAAGATTGATGGGTTCTGCAGCTGCCGTCAGCAGGTTTATAAGCCGACTAGGAGACAAAGCTCTGCCATTATACAAATTGTGGAAGAAATCCGACAAATTTGAATGGACAAAAGAGGCGGACAAAGCGTTAACCCAGTTAAAACAAACCTTGATGCAAGCTCTGATTTTTGGCATCGCCAAAAGACGAAGAACCCATGTTACTGTACCTCATAGCAACAAATAGGGTTATTAGTGTGGTGATAGTTGTGGAAAGGAGAAAAGACGAGAAAACCATACCAGATCAACATCCGGTGTATTATGTAAGTGAATTTTTTACGAGTCCAAGCAAAGATACCCTCACTATAAAAAAATGGCATATGGTGTATTTTTCGCATCTCGAAAACTCCGTCATTACTTCCAAGGACATTCCATAACAGTGGTATGCAAAGCACCACTAGGGGATATAATCAACAATGCGGACGCAACAGGCCCAGTAGCCAAATGGGGCATCAAATTGGCTGCGTTCGACATTAAGTACCAACCCCGGACGGCAATAAAATCCCAGGTGTTAGCAGATTTCATCACTGATTGGACAGAAGCAATGAAAAACACACCAATGCCGGAGTTGGAATACTGGGTCCAAGATGAAGGAAGGCGCTGGAGCTGGTGTAGTCCTAAAATCCCCCAAGGGAGATACAATGGAGTACGTATTACAAATACACTTCAACGCCAGCAATAATGTGGCAGAATATGAAGCCTTGCTTCATGGCTTGCATATTGCAAAAGAAATAGGTGTCAAACGCATCTGATGTTATGGTGACTCGTATTTGGTACAGCATCAGCTCACCCAAACATTGGATGCGAAAAGCCCCATCATGGCCGAATATCGGAGAACGGTGGACGAGTTTGCAATTTGTTTCCTGGGATTTGAAGTACTTCATGTTAAAAGGGAAGAAAATTGGAACGCTGATGCATTAGCCCGCATGGGCTCGGAAAGAGTGAAAACCCTACCACCAGGTGTGATTGTCCAGCATTTGCATGAACCATCCATAAAAGGTGTAGATGTCGATTATCCTCTAGTTTCCGAGTCAATTGAACTTTTGCTCGTTAACCCGGATTGGACAATTCCATATCTAAACTTATTAGTAGATCAGAAGTACCCGGAGGGAGCAGACGAGGTCTTGCAAAGACAAATCAAACGTCGATGCAACGAATACACGGTAATCAACGGTTGCCTGTATAAACGCGGCACAACCGGAATTTTTCTGCGATGTATTTTGCCAGAAGAAGGCAAAGAAATTCTGCAAGAAATCCATGCTAGAGATTGCGGACATCATGCTCAATCAAAAAGCATAGTTAAGAAAGCATTCCGTGCAGGATTTTTCTGGCTAACAGCCAAGACAGATGTCGAACACATAGTCAATACATGTGCCGGATGTCAGCATTACGCCAAGCAGACGAATATGCCAGCCAGAGCACTCAAAACTATCCCTATTACATGGCCATTTGCAGTCTGGGGGCTAGATATGATGGGACCATTCAAAACTGCAAGAGGTGGACTTACACATCTACTCGTTGCAGTAGATAAGTATACCAAGTGGGTGGAGGCAAAACCCATCAAAAAGCTTGACGGTGTAACAACCAGAAATTTCATCATTGACGTAGTCATGAGATACGGCGTTCCACACAGCATAATAACCGACAACAGGACAAATTTCTCTATTGGAGAGTTGGCAAAATATTGCCGACAAACGGGAATACGCCTAGATCTTGCATCTGTGGCACACCCACAATCCAATGGGCAGGTTGAAAGAATGAATAGTTCAATCCTGCAAGGAATACGCCCAAGACTCGAATCTCTCCTTCATAGAGAAGCTGGAGCATGGGTGGAAGAGTTACCCTCCGTGCTTTGGAGTATTCGAACGACGCCAACCAGGTCAACAGGGCAAACCCCGTTTTTCCTAGTTTACGGCACGGAAGCAGTCCTTCCAACGGACATGATCCAAGATAGCCCAAGAGTGCAGGCTTTCGATGACTCGGATGCCGAAAGCGCACGACGTGATTCCGTCGATCTCCTAGAGGAAGAATGAGAACTTGTTCTTCAAAGATCTGCCATTTATCAGCAAGGTTTACGACGTTACCATAGTCGGAAAATCAGGCATCGTTCTTTTAAAGAAGGTGACCTAGTGCTAAGATTGGTATAACAAAGAAAGCACAAATTGGCTCCAGTTTGGGAAGGACCATTCGTCATCAGCAAATCTATAAAAAATGGATCATACTATCTTGTAGATATTCGAGACACGGAAGATGATCCCGAAAAGCCGAATCGCAAAGAAAGAGAAAGATAGATGACGAACTAGGGCAGACCAAAAGACCCTGGAGCATCCAGCACTTATGTCCCTTCTATACTAAGTTCAATTTCTATGTAAACATCTTTGAGATCATAAAATAAATTTGTCAGAATTCATACATCTGTGTTTTTTACATGTTTATTATAGTTTAAAACATAATTCCGTCTTATCTATTTCCCAATGATCTTTCAAAATACTCAATGTTAACCCGAATTGTGCCCGTGTGCTCGGTGTTAAAAAATTGAATGATTTTCAGCCTAAAAATGGCGTAAGGAAACCCAGATTGTGCCTGCGTGCCTGAGTTTCATTCAAAAAATTCATTACCTTTCTCTAAGTATTATCTCATTGTTTTTATGTTGGGTCACTGGAGCTAGTAAGTAAAAATGCCTTTAGTATGATCCATGTTTCCGAGTTTCGACTGATTGGTTATACCCAGTCACTTGGCATGAGGATTAAAATACTATCGAGCCATTTATAACACTAAGGACAGTTAAAGCATACAAACCAGAGAACTTAGAAGATAAAGGAATAAAAACACGGAAAACTTGCAAAGAACTTAATAAATATTGCTGCAAAAGCGGAGTACTTGTTTTTACAAAGGAATAGAAAGCATTACAATAAGTTTACATTGTAAGATCAGTAATGCTCCTATTTCCTATCTTCTACCCAGGACAAGGCATCCTTCAGGCATCCGAGTCATCTTCACTGTTGGATTCCTCGGGATTATCCGGTATAGTTTCCTCCGGGTAGAAGGTGGAAATGTTGACCATGGTGGCAATGTTGGTGGTGTGACCTTTGATGGCTTCAAAGATGCTGGCCCGCTGCGCCTCCGTGTATCCTTGCGGGATGCCGGACGCCACACGCCAAGATTTGGCGTCGGGGTAGTGCATGCGCATGAGCCCTAGAGCCATGCGTGCACCACCACGTGCAGCAGAGCGCAGGATGGACTCCCTAGACTCCGCCACCTCCACCATAGCTTCCGAAAGTTTTTTAACTTCCGAGAACTCCCCAGTCCTGGCGGGAAGGCATTTGTTGACCAGCAACATCCCCGCAACCTTGATTGCGGTGAACACCTTCCCAAAAGCTCGGATTTTCTCAATCCGAGTAAGCTGGGGGCTATCTCCTGTTTCAGTAGAACACAAAAAGTGTTAGCAAAAAACAGAGAAAGATGTCAACATGAAAAATCTGGTAAAAGGCAAAATACTTACCGAGAATTTTGTCCATCTCCGCACCTTCCTCCAAGCGCTAGTTCAAGGCATTCTCCAAGTCTTGGATGGTGTCCTTGTCCTTGGCTGCTTGGCTGGAGGCGTTCGACTCGGCAATGCCAATGGCCAGTTGGCTGGCCTCCAGCTCCTGCTGTAACTTCATATTCAGTTTATGAAGGTCCAGGTTTTCCCGGCGCAGGTTCTCGGCATTGCCGGCATCTTCAGCAACTTGTTTGGCTTTTGCCAAAGAAGCTGAAAAGCAAGTAAAAAAGACGAGTAAGAAAACTCGGAAAAATACTTAGAAAAATTCATACAACTGGAAGCAGAGAAAAATATCACCTGCTGATTTCTTCAGTTGTTGCTGAGTAGACGCCAGTTCTGCCTCCTTACCCTCAAGAATAGAAAGAAGGGATTTCACCTCCTTGTTCTTGACGGCAAGCTTGTTGAAAACTTCCATGTTTATGTTTTCAGCGGTTTGCTGAAACACGGAAAAGCAAAATGCTTAAGGATAAAAACAAGCCTAAAAACAAAAAAAAAGCATTAAGGAAAAAGCATGCATTTGACTTATTGCTTGGGGGCTAGAGGTATTACCTGGCTCATCCACTGCAAACCTGACCAAGTTTCGTTGACCTCTTTTGTAAACTCGGCAAAAAGAGTCCCGACATTGCTAAGGCCTTCATGGATATCCTTGAAATCCTCATCAAAGGTGGGAATGGGATCCTCCTTAGTTGGTTGAGAAGGACCTCCCATTTCCGGGGTCGCCCTTTCCCTCGTGTCCGTGTCCGGCACAATGGGATGGCTGGTCTGCTGGGTTTCTTCGTTCATTGCAGCAGCATGCTCTTCTGTATCGGTAACTGTAGTATCTGGGGCAGTTGCAGGAGAAGTATGCGGACCTCTTTTAGTCACAGCCTTAAACCTTTTAAGCTTTTTAGGCTTCAAGGTTGAGGGAGGCAAGCTAAAAAGAGAAGTACCGGAGAATTAAAAATCCGAGGCAAAGTAAGAAAAGTTCCGAAAAAATAAAAAACTTGGATGTCAAACCTGGAGGTAACGACGGGGACACCGTCAAGATCGATCACTTCCTGGGAGGCGGAAATCTTCTTGCGTTTCCGTCCACCCGCGAAGTTGGCACGCAGTGCGTCCAACTCGGCATCAGTTGCAAGGTCTGACTCAGGAAGATCGAAGATCTGTTGATAGGGATATGCCTGAGGATTATGTTATCACAAGCATGGATGGAGAGTTGATTGAAGAAAAGATGACCATGGTGAAAAAAGACATTCAAGATGGTGAAAACAAGATCACAATGATGAAGACAATGATGCAAGATGGTGAAAACAATTAAATAACAATTGTTATGTCAATAAAACAATTGTTATTCTTCAAGACAAGGGGATATGCGCCTCCACCAAGTCAAATGCGCCATAGAAAATCCTATTTCGAATAGGTATGGTTTGTATACCATATTTGGCCGAATCCCTTAATGGTAGATCGGTTTGTGCCTCTCTTAGAGTCCAAGTTGGACTCCTAGTCCTAATAGGAGTCCTAGTCCTAGTAGGAGGTGGAGGCTTGCGCAAGGAGCCCTTGTGGCCGCACCCACCACCTATATATTCATGCCACCTGCGTGTGGAAAAGTGTAGAACAAGTTAAACCAAAAGAAACCCTAGCCTTGAGATTGTATTGCTGCTAAGCATTCATCTTGAAGTATTACCAAGTAAAAGTTGCGTGATATCTTGTTATTCCATTGGAAATAGGGGGATACAGGACCACTTGTAATCTTTGATTACTTGTGCAAGAGTGTGTAGTTGAGAATATCCAAAGGGCTTGATTGTTGTTGCATCTGGCAACAGGGGTCATGCAAGTGAGAGGTCTCAGTGTAGCACTAGTTATCATAAATCCAGAAAATCCACAAAAATAGAGAGAAGCTCATTGAGAAGATTGGGCCACCCCATATCATCTTGGTATCATAGCTATGAAAAACTTCACTTATATTTGCAATTATGATTGCTATGTTATGAATGGCTATGACTTTTATGTGTTGTTTTCATGCAAAATTCGTGATCATATGATTTACTAACAACTAATATTGTGCATACACGTTGTTCTTTTTGTTATGATTTACTAACAATAATCTGTCAAAAA
The DNA here is from genome assembly GCA_028641055.1 of Alopecurus myosuroides. Classification (NCBI taxonomy): domain Eukaryota; kingdom Viridiplantae; phylum Streptophyta; class Magnoliopsida; order Poales; family Poaceae; genus Alopecurus; species Alopecurus myosuroides. Next base: position 366,717,998 of record CM054057.1, on the reverse strand, counting down.
AGACAAAGTCCGGGTTAAGACAATTATCCAAGAAAGAGAATAATGTGAAACCCAAAATGCAAAAGACGTACCTTTGGAGCCGGGTTAGCTGCCGTGTACATCAGCCGACTTTCCTCGTATTGGTCGCGAGCGGTGACCAATTGATTCACGTGTTTCCATAAATCCTTCGCCGTAAAGGATTTCTCCGTCGTCTGCATGGCGTCCGCGGTTCCCGTGTAGTCGCATAAAAGCCGGGGACCGTGGTCAGCCAAAGGCTGAATTCACCTCTCTAACCAGCATAGAACTGTGTCCATGCCGGTGAGTAGCGGATCGGAAGTGACGAGCTTGGCGATGCGTCGCTTGATCTTAAGGAGATCTGGTGGTAGGGTTTGCACTGCTTCAGTCGCCCAGTTTTCCTGGGGAGTGGCGGCAGTGTTGGCGAAAGGTGGGATCCCAGTTGTTTTTCTGGGAAAGGGGACATCTGGATGGTAGAAGAAGGAACCCTTCCAAAATTTGACAGATTCCGAAGTTTTGATCTTGTGGAACCAATCTTCCTGAATCTACGTAGGGTGAAAGAAATGGTTCCGCAAGCCGGGAGTGCGCCCTCTGAAGGGTTTCGCTTAACCCTGAAACAATAAGTCCAGAAGTCTAATCTAGGGGCTAAACCTAGATACCATTCGAAAAGGGCATGGAACCCGGCTAAGTAGAGAATGGAATTAGGTGGAAAGTTATGAGGTTGGATGTGGTAATGATTGAGTACCTGGAGAAAAAACGCGGACGGAGAAAATTCCATACCTCGTGAGATATGAGAAGTAAGAAGCACCCGCTCTCCGCCTTAGGTGAGGGCTCGGACTAGTCCTCCTCGCTCCGCCATTTCCCTTTTTCTATCAGTCCCTCTTTCTCCTTTGTCGGGAGAAGAGAAGGAGGGATGCTACTCCGGTTCCAATTGCCGGAAGATTTGCCTTCTTCCTCAGCTCCGGCGGCGGCGGCCGCGGCGGAGAGCTCCTCTCCGACAAGAGTGAGCTTTTCCTCCGCCGTTTCGGGAGGCGGAGGCGGAGGTGGAGTAGAAGAAGACGCGGCCAAGTTGTCGGCTGCAAGAGCCAGATCCTCGCGGTCCTGGCCACCGGAAGTTTTCTCCGGCACGTGGCGGTGGCACGCCTCGGCGAATCCAATAGTGGATCCATTTCGTTGATGATGTCGTCGATCTCCGTGGCAACGGAGCGCTCCGGGGATGCGCGTGGTGAGTCCATTTCGCAGCGGCGCGACAAGGACCGTGAGTTCTCCGACATGAAATCTGGGGACAGCGCTTGCGCGAGCTCGAGCTCTGTTTCGTTCTCACTGGACTAAGGCAACGGCTGGGCGCTTGAGCTGGGAGGTGAGAAGGGAGCGGAAGGTTTGCCGGAGAGGATGAATAGGCTATTTATAGCCCAAAAATTCTTTACGATACGTACTAACGGCACTGTTGACCGTTTGATGCTCAACGCGTGTCACTCGCCGGAAAATCCGGGAAATGAATCGACATGTGATAATGGATATCTCCTCGTTTCCTGTGAAAATCTGTCAGAGATACGTTTCAGGGTTTCACACACGAAACCCCAAACGTCCCTAACGTCAGGACGATTTCATCGCTGACGTAGGAAGTTCCTTCTCCACGAAGGCTCGTGGAAGAAAAAGCCGGATTTCCCAAAATCCGAGTTTCGTGTTAAGCATGATTTGAAGGAAAAGAAGAATCAAGACGAAGAGCCAACATTTCTCGGAAAGAATGCAATTAGACGAAAGACGACGATTCCGAGTCTTAATCCTTCTTGGGGGATACTGTCGGATATATACCATTTAGGGGTATATCAGATGGTGTCCTAAAGTGCTTGATTACTAGGGTGGCCTGAATGGTAATGGGATACGGTCCATTAGGCGGCCCAGTAAGCTCATGCATAGAAGCCGGATTCTAAAAGAACACGGACCATGGCCCGCGTGGTACGCCTTGGATTAGAAGGCGGATTCTTGCCTTCCAAGTTAGGACATTGTAGTCTTCTAGGTTTCCTTTTCTGTAAGCCCTAATCCCACTATTATATAAAGTCGGGCGGGAGAGAAGAACAGATAGGGGATAAGCTAGAAGCTAACTCGCCGAGAGGTTGATCCTTGTCGAGTAGCTAAACCCAACTCACATTCTACTTTGTATACTTCAGGCTTCAGCCTTGATTTAGTGAGATTGCAGGAGTAGGAACGCCGCCTAGTTGCGACGTACCGAACCTGGGTAAAACCCCGGTGTCATTGTTTGTCATACAACCACGTCCCCCCACAATCTCTATCGGTAGTCTCATGGCACCCCAGTCTATGAATTCTACTACGATGTCTCGATAGTGATCATCAATAATGTAAAAGCATAAGTAAGCTGAGATCATAGAACTTCAACACAAGAATGATAGATAGAACATTAATAATAATGTATAGTAATCACCTTGCATCATGAGAAGTAACACAAATAAAAGATCATGAATAACAATGCATCTAAAGATATACATTTGTTTCAAGTATAGAGAAAACATGTCAAAGTGATATTTCGCTAGTCCTTAAAAGTGGGGGAAAACATAAATGCTAGGACACCTTCAAAGTTCATGAGGAAGACTAGAACAAAAAATTAGAGAACAAGCAATAACACATCATTAATCAATTAATAATGTTTCTAGGACAAATGCACATAAAACTCAGAATAGAAACTATGCTCTCTCAACCGTGCATAAAGTTAGAAGATGGAGATGTAACAGCCCCATTTTTGGAAGACAGGAAAAACTTGTTTTCAATGACCCAAAAATCAGGGCCAACAAAAACTTTTTAACTTGTTTGGCTAATGCTTGTGTTTCTTTTCTATTTGCTTGTTGATTGTGTTTTTGTTTGTGTTTGTTAACACCTGACATTAAAACCAATGATCATAACTTTCTTAAACCACAACCCTTGTGATCAAGTCATGACAAGAAAGCTGATCATCTTCATCCACCACACTCTTTTGGCAAAAACCTTTTTGAAAATGTTTTGGTTTTAGAAGAAACCCAAAGGCCAAGCTTTGAGAAAACAAAAGATAATTTCCAAAACTATATGAAAAGTATTTTGGAGCTAATTATCTCCAACCTATTTTCAACCAAGATATTTTTGCAAGTATTTCAAAAACTCCCTCTCACTTCCTTCTTTTGCAAAAACAATAAGAGGGGACTATGTTACCCTTGTGTTTTACCTCAATTATATTCTTTTGGAAATAACAACTTTTGAGCTGAACCTCTTTACAAAATCCTCTTGTCATGGTATGACTTGATCACTACCTCTATTTAACACATGAGAAAACATCCTGGAAATTAATTTGAAACTCAGTTGTTTGAGTGATCTTGTGTGTCTTGTTATTTTATCTGCTTGATGTGTGATTTTATCTGGTGTTTGCTTTGAAGTATTTATTTCTGTTTCTTGATGAATGTGTGTTGTTATAAGTAAATAAAACCTAGTAATAGCAAGATCAAACATCAAAATCATATTCCATCATATGTCCATCTCATACTCTGTTTTCTTAAAAACTTCCAACCTTGGAGACATGCCTTTATGTCAAATGTTGTTCTATTCATCAATGTACCCTCATGTATATCATGTTTAACATCTATGCCATATATCCATGGTGTTATCTTGGATATTTAAACCCTTTGGTATCATCTATCAAAGTCCTATTGAAGGCATCCCCAAAAATAATGATCATATCACCTTTATCATGAAGCACTTTTTCCATGTTACTCCAAATCACTCCTTATTGTTTTCAGGCCCTATGAACCTTACCCTTGTCATCTCCATGACCTATACATCACCTCCATCTGGTCCATTTATTTTCCAATGGCCATTTCATTATTCTTCTCTCATGGTTTTTAACCTACTAAATAAACTCCTATTTTCACCCTTTTTCCCACTTGGTGTCTCAAATATTTTCAAAGGAGTTGTTTATTCAGAATCACTTTTGAGACCTATATTATGTACTATCTCATCCCAACTCAAAAATATTTGTTTTAAAAGCATTTTAATATTTATTATTTTCCATTTTCTAAAAGGCCAGAAATGGATTTTAAAATATTTTGTGAAGAAAAGTATTTCCTAAAATCTTGTAAAAATTCCCCAACATGCCTATGGTCATGTGGGATCATTTTCTACATAAAAATTTGCAAGTTGTTTTGAAAATTTTGGAGAAAACATTTAAAAACAGTTTCTGCCATTTTTGAATTCCCAAAATTTTGTGAAATAAAAGTTTTCATAAAAACTTGAGACCACCACCCCTAGACTCCATTTTTGATTATCTATCCATTGGACATAATGTTTAACTCATGTTACTTTCAAATTCTGGTGAAAACAATCAAAATCCAATTCTTTAATTTCTGGTAACTACTTTGTTCATGAGCATCCTGGTCCATACACTCCTTCTCTCTACCTCTCCCTGGTTCTTTGAGGTAGAAAATATCTTCCTCACTCTCCTAGACATGGTATACCCACCCATAGATATCTCACTCTCTTTCTCTCTCATAGCCAACCACAAGTAGACAAGGGAGTGATCACCACCCATTTTCCACTCCATCTCCACAGTGCATCCCAGAAGAATCCATCACGCCAGCAAACTCCTCTAGACCCTAGTGACTCCATGGCAAGTCCCCTTCCCTTCCCCTTGTCTCCTTCTTCCTTAGCCACGAGCTGGCCATGGCGCCCAGAACCCGCTTGACACGTCCCTCGTGTTCCAACGCGTGGGCGGCATGCCGATCTTTGAGGCCTTGTCTAATAGCTCCAAGAACGCTCCCAGATCACTCCCGTGCCCCTCCTCTCCCCCAGATCGCTCTCCTTCCACCTCTAGATCCTGTCGAACACCTACGAGTGCAGAGCAAACTCCGTCGATTGCCAACGCTCCCGTGAGCCTCCTGCCTCCGTATCTCTCCTTGAGAACACTCCCACCATGCCCCATCTTCCTAGCCTCAAAGCTCCCGAAGAACCCCTCGTTGACCAGCTCGACCTCAACCACCGTGGTCGCCATGGGCGCCGGGCGCCGAGCTCCGATGACAACCGTCCCCGAGCCACCCTTCTGTTCTCCATCAAGTCCATCCACCTCGTGATGCATCTAATCGAAACCCTAGCTGGAAACCCCTCTCCCTAACACAGTTGCTCGCCGGAATCGGCCGCCGACCGCCGCGGGTAACCTCCTCGTCGAGCCACCGTTGCAGGTCCTCTCCGCCCTCTCCTTAGGCTTCATTCCCTCTCGCTTGGACTCTTCAGGCTGCTGCCCGTTTTAATTTGGAGTTTTACCCTCTGCAGATGTGCTCCCGACGATGACCTTGGTCGCCGGCTGCCGCACCTCGTCAAGGACTCCCCCTCGGCCATCCCCTGCGAGCGGGAGTGGGATCATGTGGTTCGCATCGCCTCCTGCTACCGATTGGTGTAGGTATCGCTTCCGGGGAACCCCTGAATCCCTCCACGGCGATATTCCGGCGAAGAACCGCCTCGGGCCGCCGTCCCTCTCTTTTCTGCCGCCCGGAAATGGTCGCCGCCGGAGCACGTCGACCCGGCCCCTCCGCAACCGTAGGATCCGCATCCAACGGGCGATTTCAAATCCTGGAACATTTAATCGCGGCCGCTCATTTCTGATCTTACGGCAGCATACCGGTTCGCTGCGCGCGCTGGCCAGTGGGCCGGCTTGCCTCGCGCGGCCCGCTTCCCTCACAGATCCGGCCTGCTAATGTTTTTCTGCAGGTGGTTATTTCTTTTCCCTGCAGCTCTGTTTTCTGATGTTTGTTTTAATTCGAAATAAAAATGTTAACCAGTGAATCTTGCCAAACTAAAAATCACAGTACTAGATCTACAAAATCTTAACCACCTCCAACTTGTAGATCTACATTTTGTGCAATATGTTAGGAGAAATAAAATAAATGGCAGAAGCACTCATTAACACCTTTTATTTAATAACTTGAGTTTTAAGTATCCAAATCATGCAAACTCAACTGTTCTGAGTATCCCTTGAAAATGTCTATCTGCGGCAGTTGACCTTGTGTTGACTTGAGTTGTTGATTGAAAATGACATGCATGTTAGTTTTAGGACAGAGAGCACTTCTGTGATTTATTTAATTTTATTGGTGATGAATTTTGATGTGAATCCACTTGTGTTGGTTTTAAAATGACTAGGAGTACCTAATACTAGGTTTTCATGATTTTAGGAGTTACAGAATAGGATTGGTGCATTATTTAGTAAATAATCCTCTTCTGTCTATTATTGCCATGCCTTTATTAAAATTGTGTGTATGTTGTTTTTGTTATAAAAGTGATTCCTAGCATGTGTAAGGTATTAATACATTATTGAGATGTGTTTTGAGTGTTTCACTAGCATGGTATGGTTTGGGTGTGAAGAACCATGTTTGTTATGGTTTTATTCTCATAGGGTGTTTTTCCTAGTAATAATAGGTTAAATTATGTTATTCTTCATATTGGTATGATGAATTGAATAAATGCTTTAGTATTGTTTTCCATAGCATATCTACTGTTATTTTAACATATTATACTTGTTTGCATGCTTGAGTGACCTCTAGATAAGTTTGTCATCCTATGATAGTTTTAGATGATTTTCTGCCCTAAGTTGTTATTTGCATGCTTAATTTTTGAGGCATTGATTAGACTGTTATTTTTATATTACTAGCATGTCTAGGTGTTGTTTTATCTTTTATTTGGATGATATCTTACAGATCCATCATGTTAGAATAAATCATATTTGATGATCTAGTATTGTTATGCATGTATGCATGTCTAAATGGCCCTTTTTCATCTCTAGTTTTAGTAGTCTTTTGCTCCATGATTATTTTCATGTATTGAGTGATGCCATGATATGTTTGGTATTGACTTGTCTCTGTTATTAGGTTTCTTAGGTACTGGTTATATTATTTCTCCATGTTTAGAAAAGCATGTGTTACTATGGGCTTGTAGTATTGCTTGTTAATATTTTCCTATGCATGTGTATGTGTTCCTAGGTTGTTTTCTTGTTATTTTTCTCATCCTCATGAATGACCAGAGAGTCATTTAACCTTATTTGAGAATGATATGAGAGTGGCACACCCACTGGACTCATGCCATTTTGGTTGAGGATCCATAACACCAATTCTAGTGTTATTCGTGTGTATTGTCTGTGCCTGTTTTGCTTGATGGTGTGCACCCTAGTACCATTGTTTGTGAGTGTACTTGTTTGATGAAATGCTTGATGTATGTTTACTTTTTGACAAGTTCTTGCCTTTGTTTGGTTCTGATTGGGTGTTTTCCTTTTTATGTTTACGACGTTATATAACGAAGACGGTATTATTTCCCGGAAAGGTTTTTATTGCAACTCTTGTTTATTTCAAGAGCAAGAGCAAGACCAGTGCCAAGGCAAGACATTCTAAATGCTTGCTGTTGTTTTACTCATCATTATATATCATGCATGTTTTACTTCTGAAGTTTAAAAAAAGTTTGATGCGAAAACTATTCTTTTAAGTGGACTATACCACTATCTATTTTTTTTTGTATCTAATATGCTATATCCACTATATAATCTTGGTGTTACCAAGCCCTTTAGATATTTTAATATCACAACCTATTTTACTTAAGTCCCCTAGTGGACATTTTAACTTGATGTTTTTGGAAAGCAAAAGCTTGGAAAAACCCCGAGGAAAGGTGGGACCTTGTCCGGGGGAGGTTTATGAAGAAGGAAATGTTTTCGGTTTGTTTCCAAAAATGACACATAACCTAGTCTTCGCCGGACAACCAAGCCGTGCTGCCACATTACCCTAATATGGGAACGGGGTCTAGCTAATTGCTTGTCGGTGTTAGTCCGTGCCTACCTCAAAGTGCTATAGGGGTTCGAGTCCCCCGAACCGAATTGTCGCCAGGAGGGAGAATGGGACATTCACAGTGTGGGATTAAGTTCACTACCGGTTGCAGCAATTGGGTCTCCTGCCATGGCGGTGTGTTGTCAGGGGAAACCGGATCGATACGGCTGACTCACTCGGTGCCGGGGAGAACAAACCCAGTTGAAGAGGTAGTCGTTTACTAGCACTGACATAGTGGATGGTTAGGACCAGTTATCCGATGTTTGCATACTGTCTCGGACAGTCCGTGGTTGTTCACGGCGGATGTACTGGATCTTGTGGATTATGTACACCTCTGCAGAGTAAAACTATTCAGAATAGCCGCGTCCTCGGATGTGGACAATTGAATGGCCATGTAGCTAGCATTGTGTCAATGTTTTAAAAAAGCTGGAAAAGTGTTTTGGAACTTGTACCTGGGAGGTACGTTGAAAGGGAATGATTGTACCTTTGAGGTACCGGATAAATGATGATCTTGAAGATGTGATCTTCTAAGAAGTTTTGCAAAGAGAAACTTTTATTCTATTTAAAATGCTTTATCAAAACCTTGTGGACATGCTATATCTACAAGAGAAATAAAATATCTTTGAAGTATCTTCTTCAACAAAAACAACTAAAACCTGTGCAACCATGATGTGTATTAAATTCATCATGGCTAGCTGAACCTTAACTACAGCCTTCCTACCACCTATATATATGCATACTTGCATGTTTAGCTTTCATTTGGGGTGTCTTGCGGAGTACATTCAAACGTACTCACATTGGTTTCATCCCTGGCTATTGTCTTAGCCAGACTTTGAGCAGAAACTCGGAGAACCTGAAGAAGATGGTGTCGCTAACGGCTATGCGAACTAGGAACGTCTCCGAGTCAGTAGCCTGTAGGTAGTCAAGGCGTGACTTGGGTTTACCACTAGTGTGTTTTGCAGTCTTCCGCTGTTTTTAGTGTGTGTTCCTCCCCTGCGTGGCAGTTGTTTTCAACTGAGTCAAGTGACCAGTTGTGTAAGTCGTGTATTCGTGTAGTGGATGTTGTAATCTTTAATGCCAACTCGAGTATGTTGTTCACGACTAACTGATCATGGGATCGTGAATGTATGCATACTGGAGGTCTCGGACTGCTAGTCAAGTGTCCCCATAGAGTTGGTATCAGAGCCATCCTGACTTTAGGAGACCTTAGTTTAGCATGGACGCCAGATAGGAAACAAAACTATTTTGGTGAAAACTATATTACTGCCTAAAATGTTTTTATTTATGGAATCCTAAGCATGGTTTCCATCTTTCTCATCTTTTCAAAGAGATTATTGCCTGCTTTATAAAACAGAAGTTTTGAAGAAAAACATAGAAAATAATAAACATATCTTTTTGTCCTTTGTTTTCATGGCTCGAAATCTTTTCTAAATAAATAAACATGAATTTATAAAAATTTGGTTTTTCATTTAAAAGTGTACCAAAAAGTTTTCCTCTGTTATCTTTCTATTACAAATTACATACTTGGCATTGTCCCGAGAAGACCTTAGTAGTTAGCAACCCGAAGATAAAGAAGCTTCCTTCCGAAGACCCCAACATCATGGTGATTTCTATGCAAATACCGAAGACTCTGCCATGTATCAAAATCTACAAAGATGAATAACGACATGAAGACTTCAACAACCCTTTTGTCGACCCAGCCCCATAGGAATCGATAGGCTTCGCTCAGTTGTTTTTGAGCTACCCGTTCTTTAGCGGTAATAGACGTTTGCTGGTACTAAAGGTACCTTGTTTGTCCTTTGCCTGTCTGCTCATTGTGTGTTTTTACTCATGCATAATGTTTTTACTTGCTCCCTTGTTGTGTGTGTTTTTGAATTTGTTTGCTTGAGTGTCTCACAAGCACGCCTTTTCGGCAAAATAAAGTCACTACACTTTTACCTCTTGCTTTGTTCCTGATTGTTTGCAAAACCCTTTTTTCCATGTCGGCCTTAGTTACACTTTTGGTATCTCTTCAAAAGTCTGACTTAGCAAAAACCACCTTTTAAAAAGTTTTATCCCCCATCCCTTCACGAGAAGTGCAAGGTATGGAACGCTCTCTACTTCAACCGGAGAGCCCAAGATGTCTGAAATCTTCTTCAAGACGGATAACGGACTTCACGCGACATTTTGTGCAACTACATCAAGAGCCACCAAGAAGGACGACGAGGTCAGATTCAAGCCCGAGAAGACGCGAGAAGTGTCTCGCGACACCAAAAAATAACTTTTAATAGTCTAACACTACTAACATAACTATCTAATTTTAGACTAACATCTAACCGAAGGTTTGATTAAGGCACTAGCTAGTTTTTCCCGAGGGAAAATCTAACTATGTGATCCTAAATCACCTATGAAGACGCCTGCAAAGCTCCATGAAGATCAAGACACGATAAAGTATACCACGACCTGCCATCGCCACCAAGCAAAAATGAGACGAAGATGAAGATAATTCCCGACAACCTACCAAGACTAATCAAAGGGGGGAAGCATCTGCACTTCAACGCGGTCGACCACTCAAGAAGCAAAGAAGCATATAGGAGTTCCTAACAGCTTCCCTAACAGTAATCGGAGAGAGTCAAGTCTACGGACCTGACGCCCTGTGAGGCCAGATGGTTGCCACGGTAACTATCTGCGATACTCCTAAAGAAGACTCGATCAAGACAAAAACAGGTGGTCTACAAAGCCGCAAAATGAATACCCTTCATTAGCTTGTGTCGTTCCACCAACATCAACAACAAGGACATGAAGCGTCAAGTGAATATATCCATCTCCTCGACAAGCAACTTTCTGACGACATCAACACCTCGAGTTCTCAGAAGACCACCCAGTCAAAGGATCTTCGTTTACAAAAATTGAAGAAGCCCGAGACTCTTGTTTTTAGTTACACTCTTAAGTACCCAGTTACGAATCTCGGGGACGAGATTCATTTTAAGGGGGGAAGAGCTGTAACAGCCCCATTTTTGGAAGACAGGAAAAACTTGTTTTCAATGACCCAAAAATCAGGGCCAACAAAAACTTTTTAACTTGTTTGGCTAATGCTTGTGTTTCTTTTCTATTTGCTTGTTGATTGTGTTTTTGTTTGTGTTTGTTAACACCTGACATTAAAACCAATGATCATAACTTTCTTAAACCACAACCCTTGTGATCAAGTCATGACAAGAAAGCTGATCATATTCATCCACCACACTCTTTTGGCAAAAACCTTTTTGAAAATGTTTTGGTTTTAGAAGAAACCCAAAGGCCAAGCTTTGAGAAAACAAAAGATAATTTCCAAAACTATATGAAAAGTATTCTGGAGCTAATTATCTCCAACCTGTTTTCAACCAAGATATTTTTGCAAGTATTTCAAAAACTCCCTCTCACTTCCTTCTTTTGCAAAAACAATAAGAGGGGACTATGTTACCCTTGTGTTTTACCTCAATTATATTCTTTTGGAAATAACAACTTTTGAGCTGAACCTCTTTACAAAATCCTCTTGTAATGGTATGACTTGATCACTACCTCTATTTAACACATGAGAAAACATCCTGGAAATTAATTTGACACTCAGTTGTTTGAGTGATCTTGTGTGTCTTGTTATTTTATCTGCTTGATGTGTGATTTTATCTGGTGTTTGCTTTGAAGTATTTATTTCTGTTTATTGATGAATGTGTGTTGTTATAAGTAAATAAAACCTAATAATAGCAAGATCAAACATCAAAATCATATTCCATCATATGTCCATCTCATACTCTGTTTTCTTAAAAACTTCCAACCTTGGAGACATGCCTTTATGTCAAATGTTGTTCTATTCATCAATGTACCCTCATGTATATCATGTTTAACATCTATGCCATATATCCATGGTGTTATCTTGGATATTTAAACCCTTTGGTATCATCTATCAAAGTCCTATTGAAGGCATCCCCAAAAATAATGATCATATCACCTTTATCATGAAGCACTTTTTCCATGTTACTCCAAATCACTCCTTATTGTTTTTAGGCCCTATGAACCTACCCTTGTCATCTCCATGACCTATACATCACCTCCATATGGTCCATTTATTTTCCAATGGCCATTTAATTATTCTTCTCTCATGGTTTTTAACCTACTAAATAAACTCATGTTTTCACCCTTTTTCCCACTTGGTGTGTCAAATATTTTCAAAGGAGTTGTTTATTCAAAATAACTTTTGAGACCTATATTATGTACTATCTCATCCCAACTCAAAAATATTTGTTTTAAAAGCATTCTAATATTTATTATTTTCCATTTTCTAAAAGGCCAGAAATGGGTTTTAAAATATTTTGTGAAGAAAAGTATTTCCTAAAATCTTGTAAAAATTCCCCAACATGCCTATGGTCATGTGGGATCATTTTCTACATAAAAATTTGCAAGTTGTTTTGAAAATTTTGGAGAAAACATTTAAAAACAGTTTCTGCCATTTTTGAATTCCCAAATTTTGTGAAAGAAAAGTTTTCATAAAAACTTGAGACCACCACCCCTAGACTCCATTTTTGATTATCTATCCATTGGACATAATGTTTAACTCATGTTACTTTCAAATTCTTGGTGAAAACGATCAAAATCCAATTCTTTAATTTCTGGTCACTACTTGGTTCATGAGCATCCTGGTCCATACACTCCTTCTCTCTACCTCTCCCTGGTTCTTTGAGGTAGAAAATATCTTCCCCAACCTCATAGACAACGTCTACACACCCCTACCCCTCTCTCCCATCCACCAACATGAGGACAAGAATGGTGATCACTCACCATTTTTCTACTCCACCCTCTCTGTCCAAACCACAAGTAGCCCTTGCGCCACCAGACCTATCTCTCACTTGTGATCCCCTCTGGAAAGCCCCTCCCCCTCCCCTTGTCTCCTTCTTACTTAGCCACGAGCTGGCCATGGCGCCCAGAACCCGCTTGACACGTCCCTCGCGTTCCAATGCGTGGGCGGCATGCCGATCTTTGAGGCCTTGTCTAATAGCTCCAAGAACGCTCCTAGATCACTCCCGTGCCCCTCCTCTCCCCCACCTCGCTCTCCTTCCACCTCTAGATCCTGTCGAACACCTACGGGTGCAGAGCAAACTCCGTCGATTGCCAACGCTCCCGTGAGCCTCATGCCTCTGTATCTCGCCTTGAGAACACTCCCACCATGCCCCATCTTCCTTGCCTCAAAGCTCCCGAAGAACCCCTCGTTGACCAGCTCGACCTCAACCATCGTGGTCGCCATGGGCGCCGGGCGCCGAGCTCCGATGACAACCGTCCCCGAGCCACCCTTCTGTTCTCCATCAAGTCCATCCACCTCGTGATGCATCTAATCGAAACTCTAGCTGGAAACCCCTCTCCCTAACACGGTTGCTCGCCGGAATCGGCCGCCGACCGCCGCGGGTAACCTCCTAGTCGAGCCACCTTTGCAGGTCCTCTCCGCCCTCTCCTTAGGCTTCATTCCCTCTCCCTTGGCCTCTTTAGGCTGCTGCCCTTTTTAATTTGGAGTTTTACCCGCTGCAGGTGTGCTCCCGATGACGACCTTGGTCGCCGGCCGCCGCAACTCGTCAAGGACTCCCCCTCGGCCATCCCCTGCAAGCGGGAGTGGGAGCATGTGGTTCGGATCGCCTCCCACTACCGATTGGTGTAGGTATCGCTTCCGGGGAAGCCCTGAATCCCTCCACGGCGATATTCCGGCGAAGAACCGCCTCGGGCCGCCGTCCCTCGCTTTTCCGACGCGCGGAAATGGTTGCCGCCGGAGCACGTCGACGCGGCCCCTCCGCAACCGTTGGATCCGCATCCAACGGGCGATTTCAAATCCTGGAACATTTAATCGCGGCCGCTCATTTCTGATCTTACGGCAGCATACCGGTTCGCTGCGCGCGCTGGCCAGTGGGCCGGCTTACCTCGCGCGGCCCGCTTCCCTCACAGATCCGGCCTGCTAATGTTTTTCTGCAGGTGGTTATTTCTTTTCCCTGCAGCTCTGTTTTCTGATGTTTGTTTTAATTCGAAATAAAAATGTTAACCAGTGAATCTTGCCAAACTAAAAATCACAGTACTAGATCTACAAAATCTTAACCGCCTCCAACCTGTAGATCTACATTTTGTGCAATATGTTAGGAGAAATAAAATAAATGGCAGAAGCACTCATTAACACCTTTTATTTAATAACTTGAGTTTTAAGTATCCAAATCATGCAAACTCAACTATTCTGAGTAGCCCTTTATAATGTCTATCTGTGGAAGTTAATCTTGTGTTGGCTTGAGTTGTTGATTGAAAATGACATGCATGTTAGTTTTAGGACAGAGAGCACTTCTGTGAATTATTTAATTTTATTGGTGATGAGTTTTAAAGTTAATCCAATTTGGTTGGTTTTCTTATGAGTAGGAGCACCTTATACTAGTTTTTCATGATTTTAGGAGTTACATAATAGGTTTGGTGCAACATTTGGTAAATAGTCTTTTTCTGTCTATTATTGCTATGCCTTGATTAAATGGTGTGTTATATTGTTTTTGTTATAAAATTGATTCCTAGCATGTGTAAGGTATTTATACATGTTTGAAATTTGTCTTGAGTGTTTCACTATTATGATAGGGTTTGGGTGTGGAAAACCATGTTTGTTATAGTTTTATTCTCATAGGGTGTTTTTCCTAGTGATAATAGGTTAAACTATGTTATTCTTCATATTGGTATGATGAATTGAATAAATGCTTTAGTATTGTTATCTATATAATAGCTAATGTTATTTTGCATGTTATACTTGCTTGCATGATTGAATAAGGTCTAGATCATTTTGGCATGCCATGCTAGTTTTAGGTGATTTCTGCCATAGTAGTTATTTGCATGCTTAGTTTTTGATAAATTGTTTAGGTTGTTATTTTGACATTACTAGCATGTCTAGGGGTTGTTTTCTCTGTTATTTGGATGATATCTTACAGATCCATCATGTTATAATAAATCATGTTTGATGATCTAGTATTGTTATGCATGTATGCATGTCTAAATGGCCCTTTTGCATCTCTAGTTTTAGTAGTCTTTTGCTCCATGATTATTTTCATGTATTGAGTGATGTCATGATATGTTTGGTATGGATTTATCTCTGTTATTAGGTTGCTTAGCTACTGGTTAGATTATTTCTCCATGTCTAGAAAAGCATGTGTTACTATGGGCTTGTAGTATTGCTTGGTAATATTTTCCTATGCATGTGTATGTGTTCCTAGGTTGTTTTCTTGTTATTTTTCTCATCCTTATGAATGACCAGAGAGCCATTTAACCTTATTTGATCATGTTATGAGAGTGGCACACCCACTGGACTCATGGCATTTTGGTTGAGGATCCATAACACCAATTCTAGTGTTATTCGTGTGTATTGTCTGTGTCTGTTTTGCTTGATGGTGTGCACCCTAGTACCATTGTTTGTGAGTGTACTTGTTTGATGAAATGCTTGCTGTATGTTTACTTTTGTCTAGTGCTTGCCTTTGTTTGGTTCTGATTGGGTGTTTTCCTTTTTGTGTTTACGACGTTAGATAACGAAGACGGTATTATTTCCCGGAGAGGTTTTTATTGCAACTCTTGTTTATTTCAAGAGCAAGACCAAGACCAGTGCCAAGGCAAGCCATTCTAAATGCTTGCTGTTGTTTTACTTATCATTATCTATCATGCATGTTTTAATTCTGAAGTTTTACAAAAGTTTGATTCAAAAACTATTCTTTTAGTTGACTATACCACTATCTATTTTTATGTATCTAATATGCTATATCCACTATATAATCTTGGTGTTACCAAGCCCTTTAGGTATTTTACTATCATCATTTAATCAACTTAAGTCCCCTAGTGGACATTTTAAATTGATGTTTTTGGAAAGAAAAAGCTTGGAAAAACCCCGAGGAAAGGTGGGACCTTGTCCGAGGGAGGTTTGTGAAGAAGGAAATGTTTTTGACTTGTTTTCCAAAAATGACACATAACCTAGTCTTCGCCGGACAACCAAGCCGTGCTGCCACATTACCCCAATATGGGAACGGGGTCTAGCTAATTGCTTGTCGGTGTTAGTCCGTGTCTACCTCAAAGTGCTATAGGGGTTCGAGTCCCCCGAACCGAATTGTCGCCAGGAGGGAGAATGGGACATTCACAGTGTGGGATTAAGTTCACTACCGGTTGCAGCAATTGGATCTCCTGCCATGGCGGTGTGTTGTTAGGGGAAACCGGATCGATACGGCTGACTCACTCGGTGCCGGGGAGAACAAACCCAGTTGAAGAGGTAGTCATTTACTAGCACTGACATAGTGGATGGTTAGGACCAGTTATCCGATGTTTGCATACTGTCTCGGACAGTCCGTGGTTGTTCACGGCGGATGTACTGGATCTTGTGGATTGTGTACACCTCTGCAGAGTAAAACTATTCAGAATAGCCGCGTCCTCGGATATGGACAGTTGAATGGCCATGTAGCTAGCATTGTGTCAATGTTTTCGAAAAGCTGGAAAAGTGTTTTTGGAACTTGTACCTGGGAGTTACGTTGAAAGGGAATGGTTGTACCTTTGAGGTACCGGTTAAATGATGATCTTGAAGATGTGATCTTCCAAGAAGTTTTGCAAAGAGAAACTTTTATTCTATTTAAAATGCTTTATCAAAACCTTGTGGACATGCTATATCTACAAGAGAAATAAAATAGCTTTTGAAGTATCTTGTTCAACAAAAACAACTAAAACCTGTTGTCGCACCCTGATTTCTAGGGGATACTCACCGTACGAACTGGATAGCAGATGCTTGGATTATGGGGCATAACTGCTCCCACGTCCCAGCTTCCTGGTAGGCCTGCGCTTATGCGCGATAACACAAGCCCTGCTATTCCATCGTCGATGTAAACTATCCACTAGAGATCAAAGGCACTTCCGTCGACGTACTTCAACCATACACACATGGTACGTCAACGGCGTTTAACAAGTGATATCACAACAGATCTCTACGACACAAAAGATTGAAATAACTTGCAAATGGCTCTCATTAGAGCAGAGATAGCAACTACAATCATTCAGAGGACACATGTCCCAACAATACATCGTTACAATACAGCGGAAGCATTCAACATGTCTGAGTACAGACAAGAACCAAATAGGCCTAAGAGGCCGGAAACAAACAGACGGAGCCCATCCACGAAGTCTCGGATCCTGCCCGGGTCCGCTATCTACTCGTCAGCAGTCTCGTCATACTCCCCGTAGTAGCCACCATGTAGATCCTCGGAAACGTCGTCTGCGTAAACCACAGCCCCAACGGGGTCAGCACATAAACGTACTGGCAAGCAAGACTCACAGTTCACCAAAGTGTAACCCGTCAACACCAAGCACAGATGCCTTGGGTTCAACGGAAGGAAGGGGATATAAAAGATGCTGCAACTGGCGGCGCTAACCAACTACAGAGATTCTACCACTTCCGGCTAACAGAAAGGAGATAAGATCGAGGATTGTAACCAACTGAAAGATAACTTCAAACAAACCCATCCTGGATCTCGCCCCTTATCCAAAGAAGTAATCCGAGGATAACTCACACAGTTGTATTAGTGATGATCAAATTATTGTGTCAATGAACCTATTACTAGTCGAGTTATTAATCCTTGGGTGTACAGTTGTTAATCATTAGGTTTAAGTTGTCCTGAGTACTTGTTAGCCAGTACTTTCACCAAGTAATCCATAACCGCGGAAAACACGGCTTCTCGAGAAGATTATCCCTGCAGGGTTGCACCAATTTGGCCGTACACTCATGAATAACCCGCCAGATGGAAAGGCCCTTCCACCAAGCGGGGTACTCAACACAACCAACCATTCTTCGCATCAAGCCCAAAGCACCTTGGGCGCACGGCTAATCAAGCCCAGAAGAAAATGGACCATCATAGCACTCTAAGACCGTGTCCCCCTATATGCCGACTACAAAAGTTCCACCCTGCGCTGGGCTCGCAAAAACATGCATGCGGCAAATGGAAAACACGAACTAAATGAGGCGATTTGGACGAGATGCGAATCAGGTCAAGTTGAGGGGGGCGCCCATACTCGCTTCCCAAATGCGGGTAGTGCGCTCATCATGGATCAGTAGACAAGACCCTTTTCCTATTAGGGTCGACACTAGCAGGCTCCAAAACCTCTCATGGGCCTCCTGCCGGTGCCTTATCATCAAGTTTATTATTAATAGTAACATTAGCATGATTGATTGATTAAACATCAAGCCCCCAGAACATAATGAAATAGTAACTGAAAGTAACGGATAACAGACTCGAGCAAAAGCAACCTAAGCATGCTAGTATGACACTGGCTCAAACAATGGGTTGTAGGAAGGGAGGTGAGGCAATATCAGGTTTAAGGGATTCATGTGATGGGTTCGTAACAGAAACAACTACTACTAAGGCTAGCAGAAAGAACAACGGAAAGTATCGGTAATCAATGTTGAAAGGAACACGATGGTTCATGTGAGTGATAACTTGCCTGCAAAACCCAGTAGCCTGGTACTGAGCTAACTCCTTAGAAGGGGTGTCGTAAGTATCGTCGGTCTCAACGTCGTCGTATATCCGATAAGAAGCAAACAGACAATGCAGAAAAGGTAGACAATCAATATCATGGCATAGGTGCACAAACATGGGATGATGCATGTCATGTTAATAGATGCATCAAAGTAACCTACTTGACAAGTAACACAATTTAATTGGATCCATATGCAATGAGAATTGCATATGGATGCAAATGCTTTAGGTTGAAGCAATGATCTACATTTGATTAACAAGTGTAAGTAGTTAAACATGATGCATGCATGATGATCACAATAAGGTAACCAAGTTAGATGCAAATGGAAAAGGAATGAAACAAAGGTGGGATTTTATTTGTCATGTTAAGAATTTTTGGTTCCTTATTGATGTCACACAAGTAATTGTTGTTTTCATCAAGTTAAAATGTTCAAAACAAATAACAAAGTTGATATTTGAAAAGGTTATCAAATTTTAGTTAGATTACATGTTTCACATGTTGAAATTGGACTTTGGATTAATTAATTATGAATTAAACAATATTAAACAAGTTTTAATTGAATTAAACACGATTTAAATTGGTTAGGAAATTTAAATTATTCAAACAATAAAACAAATTTTATATTTGAATAGAACATTCAAAAAGGTGTGAAAAACATATTTTATGTGTATTATTTGAAAACAGTTTGAATTAGTTATGAATTATTTCAAATTACATTTGAATTATTCAAATTTGAAATTTAAATGCATTTTAAAAATTCAAAACAGAACACAAGTTGAATATTTGGAAAGATTATGAAATTTGGATCAGAATTCATATAAAGTTTGTATTTATTGGAATTATGAAACAAAAGATATTGAATTTCAAAGTTTGTTGATTATTCTGCTATTTAAATAGAAATTTGGAATTTTAGAAATTTGCACTGAAACATTTGCTACCGAGCAGCTCTCTACCCACTGCCCCTGCCGCGTGGGCCAGAGGGGCCAGCGTGGCGCGCGCGTGGCAACCACCGCGGCTGACGGGTGGGCCACTGGTGCAGGGAAGAAAAACCCAAAGGAAAAAGGGGCGCAGCGGGGGCTCGAACCCGCAACCTGGCCTCGCGCGCGGGCGGATGCTACCACTGCGGTGGTGTGCTGTTTGGTGACAGATACGGGGTGCGGCTGTGGTTATTGTTCCGCTACGAGTTTTTTTTTAACTGAACTTCTGAATTCTTCCGTGCGTGCAGTTACAGGCGCAGTCGCTGCCAGCGACAGAGGCAGTCGCACGCCGGCGATCTGCTGCGCACTGCCGCGGCGCGCGGTGCTGTGCTGGTGCGTTGCGTGCTCGGGTAGGAAAGGTGATGGGAGGGAAGAGGAGAGGCGGACTCTCACCTCGAGAGGCAGGGGAGGCAGTCGGTGCAGCAACCTGCATCAGCTCGTCGTTGTGCAGAAACGGCGGAGGTCTCCGGCGACGCCGCGGTTGCCGTGGTTGCTCCCAGCAACCGGCGAGGGCATGGGGAGCTTCGGGGGAACCCCCCGGTTCCATTCCCGGCGGCGGCAACTCGCGGCACCCACCCTTTCCCCGCCGCCGTGGAGTTTCTCCTCCGGCCATGGCTGGGTTCAGGCATGTTCAGCGGAACAGAACGAAGCGAGGGGAAAAAGAAGAATTGGCGGCGCTAGGGTTAGGGCTAGGGTTAGGTATAGGCTCGGGAGTGGGTAGGTTAGATATAGGCCTTGGAGCTTGTACGGCGAGCATCGAGGGGGGGGAAGAGATCGGGTGGTTCAGAGGGTGTTCGTACAGCTTGACGTCAGCGCGAGGAGGGAGACGACAGCGACAGGGAAGGGGTACTGGGCCAAGGAGAGGGAAACGGGCTGGGCCTAGAGTAGGTAGGTTAGCTGCTGCCTCTCCTCTCCTTTACAACTTTATTTTTTCTGCTTTATTATTTTTTTTTTTGTAACTTTGCTTTTGGAAGAAAAGTTAGGGTTTTGTTTGACAAAATTTCCAGAACAAAATTAGGTTAGACTAATTAGTTAATTAGGAACCACATTGCATGCTTGGAGTCCAAATTTGAGATTTAAAAAAATATGTTTGTATTTGTAACCAATTTGGGAGATTTTCATATTAATGAACCATTAAGGAAAAGAAGCATGTTTATAGGGTAGCCCCTATGAATTTTAAAAATTAAAATTATTTGGTTGAATTGATAATGTTTATAAAGTGGTTATGACCCAACTTGGGTGCTGTTTGGAAAACAAACCAAATTGATGGAAATTTGCAATATTCATTAATATTAGGAAAACAAGCAATTTCAATAGGGTTTCCCCTAGGGTTTAGAATGATTTAAGGAATTCAAATTAGTGGTGAATTTCATGGATTCAAATGATTAAAGATTTTGAGGATTGGTTTGAAATTGGAAATGATTTGGAATTAATTGTTTATTTTGGTTAAGTGATTGATTGAATTAAGCAACAATTTAATAAGTGATCCAATATGAAATAAAATGGAACAATTTGGTTGTTTTCATTTGTTATTTTTATTCCAAAAGTTGTAACAGAACAAGTATGAAAACATTGTTTGAGTAAGGTTTGAATTTGAGTTGTGAAAACAGTGGAAAACAATGCACCAAATCAGAAACAAATGCAAACAACATGATGACATGATGCAATACATTAATTAAACAGGAAATCAAACATTCTATAGGGTAGTTTTCATACTTGGGATGTTACAAAACGCCCCCCCTTGAAGGAATCGCGCCCCGAGATTCCTACGGAGAAAAGAAAAGGTCCGGAAACTTCTTGGGTAGACGTCAGGGAATTTGGAAACCACCGGAACAATATTAGTAGAGATATAGGTTTTGTATGGAGGGTGTATAGCTGAAAGAATTTGATTCATTTGGAGAATAGATTATCTGGCTAGAATGGTTGAACAGGGTTATTGACATCAATGCAACACCAAGAATAATCATCAATGTCAGAATCATCAACATGAGAGTAACGAGGAATATGTGGCCTCTCATTAGAATTGGAGTGTTCTTACTTATCTTGGAAGTCAACACTTGAGATTCCGGATAGTGAACGGTGATTTGATTGCTTAGTGGAACCAGAATTGGGTTGTATGTTGTGAAAAAGATTGTTGACACAAAGGAATGTGATTCTCCGGTATGAAACAACACTTTAACTGGATAAGAGTTTACGATGAAGTTTGATTAGATGCCGGTAGAAGATTTGAAGTGGAAAACAACAACAAGATTTCAACGGACGAAAAGGATGTTTAGAAGAACAGGATATCAACATCGGGGAAAACAAGAACAAAACTCCTGAGGTACTATGGAAAACCCATCCGGGCTTCTAAAGGATCAGTATCTACTGCTTAAGGAATAGAGGATTTGCTTCCGGGGCTTACACGCCTCCGTTCTCAATCATGAGTAGGCAACATGATAAATCATGTCACAACCACCTCCATTCCTATTGTCTAGTAGATATAACCATCCTAGAGAAACCAGAATTCGTGAAATCCTAACTTGAAAGTTTAGATGAGAAGGGAGAAATCAACGTTGCACTTCCTTACCAGAAAAGGGAGGGAGGGTGGGGAAAAGAAGAAAAAGAACAGAATTCCTACTCTCACGTTTCATTTTTCCCTATATAGCTACAAAATAGTTTCTAGACTCAACTGCGACCAGTAAAAAGGGATCCTACAGGCAGACAGGCTCTGATACCATTTGTCGCACCCTGATTTCTAGGGGATACTCACCGTACGAACTGGATAGCAGATGCTTGGATTATGGGGCATAACTGCTCCCACGTCCCAGCTTCCTGGTAGGCCTGCGCTTATGCGCGACAACACAAGCCCTGCTATTCCATCGTCGATGTAAACTATCCACTAGAGATCAAAGGCACTTCCGTCGACGTACTTCAACCATACACACATGGTACGTCAACGGCGTTTAACAAGTGATATCACAACAGATCTCTACGACACAAAAGATTGAAATAACTTGCAAATGGCTCTCATTAGAGCAGAGATAGCAACTACAATCATTCAGAGGACACATGTCCCAACAATACATCGTTACAATACAGCGGAAGCATTCAACATGTCTGAGTACAGACAAGAACCAAATAGGCCTAAGAGGCCGGAAACAAACAGACGGAGCCCATCCACGAAGTCTCGGATCCTGCCCGGGTCCGCTATCTACTCGTCAGCAGTCTCGTCATACTCCACGTAGTAGCCACCATGTAGATCCTCGGAAACGTCGTCTGCGTAAACCACAGCCCCAACGGGGTCAGCACATAAACGTACTGGCAAGCAAGACTCACAGTTCACCAAAGTGTAACCCGTCAACACCAAGCACAGATGCCTTGGGTTCAACGGAAGGAAGGGGATATAAAAGATGCTGCAACTGGCGGCGCTAACCAACTACAGAGATTCTACCACTTCCGGCTAACAGAAAGGAGATAAGATCGAGGATTGTAACCAACTGAAAGATAACTTCAAACAAACCCATCCTGGATCTCGCCCCTTATCCAAAGAAGTAATCCGAGGATAACTCACACAGTTGTATTAAGATGAATCAAATTATTGTGTCATCAACCTATTACTAGTCGAGTTATTAATCCTTGGGTGTACAGTTGTTAATCATTAGGTTTAAGTTGTCCTGAGTACTTGTTAGCCAGTACTTTCACCAAGTAATCCATAACCGCGGAAAACACGGCTTCTCGAGAAGATTATCCCTGCAGGGTTGCACCAATTTGGCCGTACACTCATGAATAACCCGCCAGATGGAAAGGCCCTTCCACCAAGCGGGGTACTCAACACAACCAACCATTCTTCGCATCAAGCCCAAAGCACCTTGGGCGCACGGCTAATCAAGCCCAGAAGAAAATGGACCATCATAGCACTCTAAGACCGTGTCCCCCTATATGCCGACTACGAAAGTTCCACCCTGCGCTGGGCTCGCAAAAACATGCATGCGGCAAATGGAAAACACGAACTAAATGAGGCGATTTGGACGAGATGCGAATCAGGTCAAGTTGAGGGGGGCGCCCATACTCGCTTCCCAAATGCGGGTAGTGCGCTCATCATGGATCAGTAGACAAGACCCTTTTCCTATTAGGGTCGACACTAGCAGGCTCCAAAACCTCTCATGGGCCTCCTGCCGGTGCCTTATCATCAAATTTATTATTAATAGTAACATTAGCATGATTGATTGATTAATCATCGAGCCCCCACAACGTAATAGAAATAGTAACAGTAAGTAACGGGTAACAGACTCGAGCAAAAGCAACCTAAGCATGATAGTAAGACTCTGGCTCAAACAATGGGTTGTAGGAAGGGAGATGAGGCAATATCAGGGTTAAGGGATTCATGTGATGGGTTCGTAACAGAAACAACTACTACTAAGGCTAGCAGAAAGGAACAACGGAAAGTATCGGTAATCAATGTTGAAAGGAACACGATGGTTCATGTGAGTGATAACTTGCCTGCAAAACCCAGTAGCCTGGTACTGAGCTAAATCCTTAGAAGGGATGTTGTAAGTATCGTCGGTCTCAACGTCGCCGTTTATCCGATAAGAAGCAAACAGACAATGCAGAAAAGGTAGACAATCAATATCATGGCATAGGTGCACAAACAAGGGATGATGCATGTCATGTTAATAGATGCATCAAAGTAACCTACTTGACAAGTAACACAATTTAATTGGATCCATATGCAATGAGAATTGCATATGGATGCAAATGCTTTAGGTTGAAGCAATGATCTACATTTGATTAACAAGTGTAAGTAGTTAAACATGATGCATGCATGATGATCACAATAAGGTAACCAAGTTAGATGCAAATGGAAAAGGAATGAAACAAAGGTGGGATTTTATTTGTCATGTTAAGAATTTTTGGTTCCTTATTGATGTCACACAAGTAATTGTTGTTTTCATCAAGTTAAAATGTTCAAAACAAATAACAAAGTTGATATTTGAAAAGGTTATCAAATTTTAGTTAGATTACATGTTTCACATGTTGAAATTGGACTTTGGATTAATTAATTATGAATTAAACAATATTAAACAAGTTTTAATTGAATTAAACACGATTTAAATTGGTTAGGCAATTTAAATTATTCAAACAATAAAACAAATTTTATATTTGAATAGAACATTAAAAAAGGTGTGAAAACATATTTTATGTGTATTATTTGAAAACAGTTTGAATTAGTTATGAATTATTTCAAATTACATTTGAATTATTCAAATTTGAAATTTAAATGCATTTTAAAAATTCAAAACAGAACACAAGTTGAATATTTGGAAAGATTATGAAATTTGGATCAGAATTCATATAAAGTTTGTATTTATTGGAATTATGAAACAAAAGATATTGAATTTCAAAGTTTGTTGATTATTCTGCTATTTAAATAGAAATTTGGAATTTTAGAAATTTGCACTGAAACATTTGCTACCGAGCAGCTCTCTACCCACTGCCCCTGCCGCGTGGGCCAGAGGGGCCAGCGTGGCGCGCGCGTGGCAACCACCGCGGCTGACGGGTGGGCCACTGGTGCAGGGAAGAAAAACCCAAAGGAAAAAGGGGCGCAGCGGGGGCTCGAACCCGCAACCTGGCCTCGCGCGCGGGCGGATGCTACCACTGCGGTGGTGTGCTGTTTGGTGACAGATACGGGGTGCGGCTGTGGTTATTGTTCCGCTACGAGTTTTTTTTTAACTGAACTTCTGAATTCTTCCGTGCGTGCAGTTACAGGCGCAGTCGCTGCCAGCGACAGAGGCAGTCGCACGCCGGCGATCTGCTGCGCACTGCCGCGGCGCGCGGTGCTGTGCTGGTGCGTTGCGTGCTCGGGTAGGAAAGGTGATGGGAGGGAAGAGGAGAGGCGGACTCTCACCTCGAGAGGCAGGGGAGGCAGTCGGTGCAGCAACCTGCATCAGCTCGTCGTTGTGCAGAAACGGCGGAGGTCTCCGGCGACGCCGCGGTTGCCGTGGTTGCTCCCAGCAACCGGCGAGGGCATGGGGAGCTTCGGGGGAACCCCCCGGTTCCATTCCCGGCGGCGGCAACTCGCGGCACCCACCCTTTCCCCGTCGCCGTGGAGTTTCTCCTCCGGCCATGGCTGGGTTCAGGCATGTTCAGCGGAACAGAACGAAGCGAGGGGAAAAAGAAGAGTTGGCGGCGCTAGGGTTAGGGCTAGGGTTAGGTATAGGCTCGGGAGTGGGTAGGTTAGATATAGGCCTTGGAGCTTGTACGGCGAGCATCGAGGGGGGGGAAGAGATCGGGTGGTTCAGAGGGTGTTCGTACAGCTTGACGTCAGCGCGAGGAGGGAGACGACAGCGACAGGGAAGGGGTACTGGGCCAAGGAGAGGGAAACGTGATGAGGGGATAGTAACCCGGTATGCTAACTCCCAGGTGTGACCCGGCCCAAACGGCGGCTGGACCAAGTCCGGCTGAAGGCAAAGAAACTTCTGGAAGGCCCAGGGCTGGTAACGTTCGTAACCCGGTTTGTGGGTTGCGGTAAGGAAAGTTAGGGTTTGTATGTAGAGTTCGAGTAGGACTCAGGAAGCGCTTTGTAAAAGCAAGCCAAGGGGGATATGAGTGCTATATAAACCAACCCCTAGGCCTAGCCTCAAGAGATTCAAGTCATATTTGTAACACCTGTTATCGAGTATCTAGCATAATTCATATTGAGATCCGGCGAGTTATTTCTTGGTTCTTAGATCGCTTTCTCCATGTCTTCCTTCGAGCTAAACCCTCTCCCGAATACCTGTGTCGACTTGCCCCAAGATCAGTTACCCCCGGTAACATCTGCCGTGATCATCCCACGACAGTTGGCGCCCACCGTGGGGCTTGCGTCCAAAGGTGTTTACATCACGGGAGAAGCTCGGAAGAGCATGAAGAACCTCATCGTCGGAGAAATCTACGTCAACAGCAAAGGAGAGAAGATGGTAGACGATTCTGGCTGGGGGCCAGAGTCAGATCACCTCGAAACCGGATCCATCGTGACAGTCGGCAGCGTCAACGTCTTCGTCGGTATGGTATGTACTTCCAGTTCGAATTGTGATAATATTGGATCTGATTCTGTGTCAGGAGAAGACATGTATGTCCGATCGGAAAAGGAAGAGTCGACTGGAACAACGGGTCAGATGGAGAGGGAAGATGATACCGAGTCTATACGGGATTTGTCGGAGGATCGATATGAAAGGGAAAACAGCGAGGAAGAACAGTACGAATCTACACCGGGCATCATGCGCCGGGTTGCAGTCTATGCGGCTCCCGCGACCAATCTCAATCAAGAAAACGCGGCCGCGGCGCCAGCCGGGGCGGTTCAGGCAGCGGCCCAGCAGCAAGGAGCAGTTGACCCGGTCTTGGTCCAGGTCGATGGAGAGTCGGCGTCTGTCACCAGTCGCCCAGCAGACGAGGAGCGACACGCAAATATGTTTGGGTTCCAAGCAAACCGGACACCGGGGGCGGGCCCCTCGAATCCGCGCCACCCGGCTCTGTTTGATAATAATTTGATCTTGGACCCCACAGTCTTGGCCACAGTTATTACCCCAGAAAACGCGGCAGAGCGCGTAAGAGACCTGGACGTGGCTCGTCGTGCATTGGAGCAGCAAAGAAGGCAAGTGGAAGCAGAAAGGCAGGGGATGGCCGCGCGGCAGCGCGAATTGGATGACCGAGAGACCCGGTTCCGGAGGAAACGACAAGGATGCACCAAAGGCACCGAACTATGCTGCCGGCAACAGGAGGGGTTATTAACCCGACTGCCCTGGTATTCACGCCTCAAGATCAGCCAATCCCACCGGCTAACCAAGGGACCATACCGCAACTAGCAACGGGAGCACAGCCGGTAAACGCGCCAGCCGGGTTACCCTTGCCTCGGACGGGGGCGACGGCCGGCAATACCATGCCGCCTCCACCGTCGCGATTCCGTACCCCAGCAGGTCACTACAACAATCCCATGGACAACGTGTATGCAGCAACGCTCGCGTTAAACCAGATTCCTGTAAGAGATTCGCCGCACGCAGAAGAAACCCGGCGAGCGATCGATCTGCTGCACACCGCGGTAGCACAGCAAGTCAATTATCCAGATCACAGAAGCGGAATGCATGGGACGCCGTACGTGAGTCAGCAACAGGGCAACATCCAAACAAGCACGGCACGACGAAGGGAAGAGCAACAGCAGATGCCACCCCCACCGCGCGTCCAGACAGTACCGGCAGTATCAGCAGCACAGGCAGTGGTGGACAGCTCCAGGGCCAGAAGAGCCGGGGCCGGGTCTGCAGCGCACGAGTTACCGGTGGTGCCGCACAACGTGGCGCCCCCAGCCGGGTCACGTGTTTCCCGGGTAAGACCAGCCCCAACCACCCTTGCGGGACCCAAGTGCCTCTCGGACGATATCAGAGCAGAACCTTACCCGGAAAAGTTCAAAGAACCGGGGAAAGTAGTGAACTACGAGCCAACAATGGATCCAGAAACGTGGCTGAGCAGCTATGAGATGGCAATGTCAATTCGCAACGCATCCGAGAATCTCCAAGCCAAATTCATGTACTTAATGATGTCAGAGGGAGCAGCAAAGTTATGGTTCACCAATCTACCGGAAAAATCGATCAAATCGTGGGAGGAGCTAAAGACCGCATTTATCAAGCACTTTCATGGGACATGCAGAAAGTTATTTACTATTGATGATTTAGAAAGATGCGTTCAGAAGAAAGGAGAGTCAGCACGCAGCTGGGTACGCCGGGTTATGGAGATACTCCACTCGTCTACGGATATCCAGCCTAAGGATGCGCTACAAGCTATGGCAAAAACATGTAAGTATGTTCCTTTAGTACAAAAGCTAACTCGCATGAAATCTAGTAGGAATGCAGCGGAGGTTACAATGGGAGAGTTAATGGATGCGTGCAACAAACACGCTGCAACGGATACCACAGAGGAGGAAGTTGATGACAAGAAAGCAAAAGCAAACACAAGTAGCAGTGGGAAAACCGGCAATGGATCGGCGCCAAACAATAATGGAAGCAGCCAAAACAAGCGCCCGTTTGAGGGGAATTCCGAGTTTGTAGCCAATACGGAGGCCGGGTCTTCAAGGCCTAGATCCGAAGGGAATTTTAATACTGGAAATCACAATGGGGGGCACTACCAAGGGCCTCCAAGACCAAGCAACAGTTGGGACATATTTAGGATGGCGTGCCCGAAGCATAGCAGGAACGGCAAGCCGGCCAATCATTCATTGGAGGCAATGTGCCCGACTTACAAAGGTGGAAGAACGAGGAAGTGAACAGAGCCATGCGAGGTGCGGGCGAGGGAGGAGGCCCCGGGGGTCTAGGTGAAATTAGGGCAACGGACCGCCCCCAGCCGGTAATCCGCCAGCCGGAAACCAAGGGTAGCAACCAGGGGGAGCGGGAGGTTTCCAAGCTAACCCCAAACAGCTGGGTCAGTATCCAAGGATGCACACTACTGGAGGTTCTAGCTTGGATAAGAAGATAATGAAACAAGCAGTTAATTCGGTCTCTTCCGCATTTCCCAGGATTTTTGAGGTGGTCAGAACAAGAGGTACATGGTGCAGAGAGATCACCCGGACCGGATTGATCACACCGGGAGTCTTAGCTTTGGTAGTGGCACCACAGGTCAACGGTTACGAACTGAAGAAAGTCTTGATGGATGGAGGGAGTAGTATCAATATCCTATATTGGGAAACTTTTCTGCGCATGGGCTTAAAGGAATCACAGCTGCAAAAAAGTACAACAGTTTTTCACGGGATAATGCCAGGTCATTCGGCATGCCCCGAAGGAAAAGTGGCACTGGAAGTAGCTTTCGGGGAGTCAAAGGACAATTATCGAGTCGAGTGGCTTACCTTTGAGGTAGTAAAGTTACGCAGTCCTTATCATGCATTGTTTGGAAGGCCGGCTTATGCCAAGTTCATGGCAAGACCGTGTTACGTGTACCTACAGCTGAAAATCCCGGGTCCTAAGAAGACCATCACCATACATGGAGATCGAGATATAGCAGCTGAATGTGATGAGGGAGATGCGGCAATGGCCGAGCAAGCTTGCAGGAAGGAAGAGCTCAAACATTACCGTTCTAAGGTGGACCTAGAAGAGAGGACAACGTCAAAAAAGCCAACCCCTGAAGGGGACAAAGCAAAAATTAGGGCAGAAAAGGACCTTAAGATGGTAGGTTTCATCAGGGGCGATCTTTTCAAGTCCCCTAACAGAGAAGAAGAAGACGTACTTCCACACGCAGCTGATCACGCTTCAAGGACGGTATACCCGGATTGGCTAGCAAGTCCGATACTCGTTATGAAAAGGCCAGGCGAATGGAGAATAAGCATCGGCCACGTCAGTGTGAGGCCGATTCCCGAGAATAACTAAAGCAGCGTAATCGACGGCGGGTTTCATACGCACTCTTTTCCTTACCAGGGTACCTACGGGGACTGGAAGGTTTTTAATGAGGCGGCCTGCTGATTCAAAAAAGAAATTTTTATCAATAAAAGAAGATGGTTTCGAGTCTTATCATGGTCTTTGCTTCAGTTACAAGTAAGTAACATTGTTATTATCAATACATCAGTATCATCGAAATACATTGCGTGAATATAGGTCTCCGGGGGGTGATCTGCTTCAATAAGTAATCACAAAACCCGGAGACCCGGCCATGATGCCTATGAGTTATGGGGGCTGATTACTCGTAGAAACGGGTGTGGCTGCAATCCTATAACTGGACGAAGGAGCCAAATTTCTTGATTATTCTTACTTAAGCTCGATGTGACTCGCGCTAAAGTGGCATGATCTGTTCACTTACGATTACAATCAAACTATGCAGCCCAATGGGGCTTGCTTGATCTTGTTTTTCGTATAGATGCAACGACATGGTATCCACGCGAAAGCCGGCTTATAGTACAAGATAATCAAAAGGGTCATCTAAACCACAAGTCTATGCAGAGTATAAGGCTAAAATAGCCGGAAACTCAACAAGTATTAAGCATGACTTCAGTATTTATGCGAACAGCTATTGGTCTTCAGCTTGGTAAACAGCAGTGTGTCATCTGAGAAAGGCCACGCCCCCATAGCTCGTACTTTGGGTCATGGGGGCTGGGGACTTCGAAACAGAAACAAACTGTTTAACTACTAAAGCCTGTAAACCTTAGTTTCCGAGTATTGGGGACTTAAAGAAAAGTCCGTCTATCAAAACCTCCGATACTCGGTTAGCCGAGTCTCAAAAGGGAATCAAAAACAAAAATTCAAAGTATCGAGAATAAGCTTATACGTAACACGAGGATCGAGATTATCAAAAGCCAGGGGAGGCAAAGAGTTATCATAAGTTAACAAGCATACAGTCATAGTATCAGCATCAATGGTGCACAGGCGCACCGCAAAAAAAATCATATCAGTCTCGAGAAACGCAAAGCACTAGGCAGCATCCTACTCGGCATCCTGAGAGCGGTCCTCCGGGTCTAAGTCTTGGACTTGCTCCTTGGCCTTGCCAGCAGTTTTACCCGGGCTCTTCACATCTGGACGAACAGGCGGAGGCACGGCTGGGGTAGAGGTAGACGGCTTTACGCCCAGCTCTGCTTCCCTCTTTGCAGCCTCTTCCTTCCTCCTAGCCAGATCAGTCGACCATTTGTCCAACATATCAATAGGGGGGGTGCCTCCACCAGGATAACCTTGCCCTCAGAATCATACGAGCTCATAATCGTGTTTAGATCCATCTTGTCGGCCAAAGCTGTGGCTGAAGGACGTACCGCAGATTGTATAGCTTTGAAATCCTGGGGCTTGAATTTGGATCCGTCAGCTTTAAACTCTGGGAACCCGGATACTACCTTCGCCGGGTCAAGCTTTGGAAAATAAGCCTTCGCCAGCGTTAAAGCCCGGGTCATCCCAATTCGGCAGGACGAACGCTTCAGTATTTCAATCCATCCAGGCGCTGTGGAAAAGGCCTGCATAAGGTTCTCCTCGCCCGGGTATACCTCAGAAGGCCACTTGATAGCATCCAGCAAAAGTTTCGTGCCGGCAAAAAACGTCCGGAGCACAGTCTTCAGAGTTTTAACTTGAGTAATGGCATTCTCCTCCGGAGCAGCAAGGTTAGCACCTGCAATCGAAAAACACAAAAGCATATCAGTAATTTTGATTATTACAACGGCAAAATGGAGGTAAGCAAGCTAGTTGCAAATAAACAAACTTACTTAGCAAAATACGGTAAGTGTCCGTAATCTGAGTCGATAAGTTCTTCAGCGAGGATTGGGCGGCATTGTACTTCTTCTTGTATGTGGAGACATCTTTTTTCAAAGTCTTTATCTCCGCTTCAAGGGCCTCCCTACGCTTAACTTCAGCCAGCAAGAGCTGCTCAGCCTTAAGTAACGCTTCATCTGACTGAGTAATCTCTGCCTGCAAAGACCGGGTGAAGCTGTAAGCCGGATATCACGAGAGTATTTCCTCTGAGGAAATGATTACCGAAAAGTATTATGTGAAGTACCGAGGATAATTACAAAAAAAATTATACTCGGGACTTGGGGACTGGATGTATAATAAGGAGTATCAAGTAAAAGTTACCTGATGTGCTGCAGCCATACGCTCTAGGACATTTCCTTCTGAAGCTTTCATGGCGAGAAGAGCGCTCATCAGCTGGTTAAAGTCAGCGTTATCCGAGTTAGATGGCTCGGGTACCTGGAAAGTGGGAAAAGGAGCGTTTCTTGTAACAGGAGGTGGCACCCGGGTCATCCGAATATCGGAGTTTGGTCCTCCTCCCGCGCTCGAAGTTGTTCCCGTCTCCTTCTCGCCTGCGTGCGAAGCGATGGGATACCCAGCATCATGCCTAGCCGGCTCCGGTGACGACGCTTGCTCGTCGCCAGTTGCAGCGAATGCGTCATCGGCCGGCTTATTCTCGACTTGGACCTCAGCCTCCGTGCCTTCTTCGTCGCTAATAACAACCGTGGCTCTGTAGAGGGTACGAAGGTGCAGTTAGTCTTTAGTTGTGAAAAGGTGATAAAGTTTGGTATAACTCAAAGGAAAGGAGTTTACCCGGTGTTCACTGGGAAGTCCGAGGGGAAGCCGCCGCTAGACCCGGAAGAGACTGGAAAATGGCAAGAAAGGTCTGGGATTACGTTACACAGGAATGTCCGGAAAGAAAATTTTGTTTACGATAAATACCAGGGTGTTGAACCGGGGGCGACGAAGCAACCGGGTTAAGGATCTCGTTGCCCGGATGGTTCCGGGTTACTCGGCGCCTAGTCGCAGGTGGCTCCTTCAGTTGTGATCAAAAGGGGTAAAGATGGGGTTAGCCCCGGAGTGACGTTATGGGAACAAAAAACCAAAGTATAAGGAGATGAAGTAAAAACCTGGAGGGCTATCCTCTGGGATTTCCTCTTTGTTCCGGTTTTGGTGGCCGGCTCCGGCTCTTCCTCCTCGCTGGCGGACCCGCCCCTGCTGTCCGTTTCTTCTTCTTCGCTTCGGTCCTCTCGCTCTGGAAAATATCCGAGTTATAGCATAAAGAAGTAGAAAAGGCAGGATGTAACGTGTACAAGGGAATCAAGTATGTACCTTCATCCGAGTTAACAACATCGTCTTCCTCCTCCGCATCTTCGGAATTAGGAGGGGTGTCGACCGTCCAAAAGTCATCATCGGCCTGAGGAGAAGATGCCAGGATAGTGATTAATATCGAGTCAAGAGAAGCGAATAAAAGTAAGCTGTTAGAAGTCAAAATCAAAAAGTAGAAAACTTACTGCGGGGGCTGGATTCTCGAGGGTAAAAGGTTCTAATCCGGCTATGCTCCGGATCACCTCGAGCTTCTCTGTTAAAAAGCCCTTGATCGTCTTGTTCATATCACTGGGAGCAAGGGTGCTAGGAGAGTATCGGATAGGGTCCGTGGGAAGACCTGAGTATTCGCACATCAGCTTCTCACGAATGGAGTTTGGCTGGATGCGGAAGCTGACCCAGGTCTTCACCAGGTTTAGCCCGATGAGACCTCGGGCTGACAAGATGGAGATCCTAGCTAGCAAAGGCAAGATCGCCTCCCTGTCCGAGTCAGGGGCGAAGGCGTTGAAAGTCTCGGAGATGTCAAGCTGACCCTCCGAGTAACCCGGCAACTTCTTTTCGCCGGGTGGAGAGGTATCCTGGCAGTAGAAGTATGAGAGCTGCCAGTGCTTCACATGAGAATTGAGTGTAATAGGAGGCATTAGGGAGTTCTTGCGGCGCTGGATAGAAACCCCGCCGCAAGTAAGAAGTGCGCCGTCGCCGCTTTCGCGACACGGCTTGCACTGAAAAAGTTCGACGAAGAGAGCCAGACTTGGCGGAGTGCACAAGTAAGACTCGGAAAGAACGATAAAATGAGAGATGTTTAAAATGGAGTTTGGGCCTATATCGAAAATACGGAGTTTGTAGTGGTCTAGGACGTCACGGAAGAAAGGGTGACCCGGAGGCCTGAAGCCCCGGGTCACGTGTTCAACGAAACATATTACCTCGTCCGTTGCTGGGGAAGGTTGGGTTTCGTTGCCTGGAACTCTCCAGTGGATAGCTTCCTGTGGAGGTAGGGTTCCAAGCTCGACCAACTCCTCCAGTTTGGCCGTGGTAACAGAGGATTTCCCCCAATTGGCTGATATGGAGTTTGTGGATTTAGCCTTAGCCGGCTGTTTCCCCTGCCTCTTGGGTGCCATGGGATTGACCTGGTAAAACATTGAAGGAAAGGGCGTAAGAAACAAAAACTCGGAAGTTAGCAGATAAGCAGTTACCGGCAATTTAAGCACAAACCGGGTATTGCCTTGCCGAGTCAAGTATGATGTGTCCGGGTATTGTGTGCTATTACAAAATCTACGGAGCTTTCCGTAAAAGCAAATGTTTGGAGAAGTTAGGAGGGTGTTTGTATGCCTACCATCTGCGAATGATCCGGAGAAGTGAGATTTTCTGAGGAGGGAGAACAAGGGCGGAAATTTTATATGGCCCGAGCCTAGATTGGGGATCTTATTTCTAAATTTATGGCCATGTTAATGACTACTGGAGTTAGGAGAGTAATATAAGCTATGAATCCTATCTATGGGGATGTTTATGGTAAGTATCATTGAGCTAATCCGGCGCGGCCCGAGAAATCGCGGACTACTTGATTCAGATCTGGTCTGAGGAAAAGATGAGAAATTGCGAGGATGAGCTGAGGGATACGAGGAACTTACCAAAGGGGATTGAAGTAGAGCTTTGCGGAGACAGATGGCGCAAGATTGATGTCCTTTCGAGGTTGTTGGTCGGCGAATCGGGCGCTTGGCGGCGGATTTGGGAGTTGGAGTGAGTCGCGCGGTGGCGGAGCGCAGGCGACGGCGGATGGGCTCCGGCGAGGTGCGTGGGGCTTCCGTGGTGGCACTCCGCGAGCTCAGATTTGAGAAGGAGTGAAATGGGGAAAATGAGCCGTTAAGAGTTGGGTTTGTTCCCTGAGCCCTTTTT
This sequence comes from Alopecurus myosuroides, assembly GCA_028641055.1. Taxonomy (NCBI): domain Eukaryota; kingdom Viridiplantae; phylum Streptophyta; class Magnoliopsida; order Poales; family Poaceae; genus Alopecurus; species Alopecurus myosuroides. The sequence continues at coordinate 366,683,261 of CM054057.1, read as the reverse complement.
ATAACCGCCCGGATGGAAAAGCCTAGCCTAACGGTCGAGACCCGGGGGGTGCGGAGTAATAATTGGTCATTTCGAAATTTGAAAGGTGCATTCCATGCACAGACCAATATGATCCAGAGAAAAAGGAAGGGGAAATTGCCTTCCTGGTATCAGCGGTAATTATCAAGAAGGATGTGGGGTCAAGGAGTTTCCCATTAAGATTTAAGTCTGGGAGATTAAGGAAGAACCTTCAAGGCAGAGCCGGGTTTTTACTTGGCCTCCTTGGTATCGGTCACGGTTATTCGTCAATGCGATGCGTTTTGATCTTCATGTGCTTGTATCTAATATTTCTGTAGGGAATAGCCAGCGCTTCGAAGAGTAAATCTTGGAAGCCCAAGCTATTCTGGGGACTACTGATGAGGGGATAGTAACCCGGTATGCTAACTCCCAGGTGTGACCCGGCCCAAACGGCGGCTGGACCAAGTCCGGCTGAAGGCAAAGAAACTTCTGGAAGGCCCAGGGCTGGTAACGTTCGTAACCCGGTTTGTGGGTTGCGGTAAGGAAAGTTAGGGTTTGTATGTAGAGTTCGAGTAGGACTCAGGAAGCGCTTTGTAAAAGCAAGCCAAGGGGGATATGAGTGCTATATAAACCAACCCCTAGGCTTAGCCTCAAGAGATTCAAGTCATATTTGTAACACCTGTTATCGAGTATCTAGCATAATTCATATTGAGATCCGGCGAGTTATTTCTTGGTTCTTAGATCGCTTTCGCCATGTCTTCCTTCGAGCTAAACCCTCTCCCGAATACCTGTGTCGACTTGCCCCAAGATCAGTTACCCCCGGTAACATCTGCCGTGATCATCCCACGACAAAACGGGCTGGGCCTAGAGTAGGTAGGTTAGCTGCTGCCTCTCCTCTCCTTTACAACTTTATTTTTTCTGCTTTATTATTTTTTTTTGTAACTTTGCTTTTGGAAGAAAAGTTAGGGTTTTGTTTGACAAAATTTCCAGAACAAAATTAGGTTAGACTAATTAGTTAATTAGGAACCACATTGCATGCTTGGAGTCCAAATTTGAGATTTAAAAAATATGTTTGTATTTGTAACCAATTTGGGAGATTTTCATATTAATGAACCATTAAGGAAAAGAAGCATGTTTATAGGGTAGCCCCTATGAATTTTAAAAATTAAAATTATTTGGTTGAATTGATAATGTTTATAAAGTGGTTATGACCCAACTCGGGTGCTGTTTGGAAAACAAACCAAATTGATGGAAATTTGCAATATTCATTAATATTAGGAAAAACAAGCAATTTCAATAGGGTTTCCCCTAGGGTTTAGAATGATTTAAGGAATTCAAATTAGTGGTGAATTTCATGGATTCAAATGATTAAAGATTTTGAGGATTGGTTTGAAATTGGAAATGATTTGGAATTAATTGTTTATTTTGGTTAAGTGATTGATTGAATTAAGCAACAATTTAATAAGTGATCCAATATGAAATAAAATGGAACAATTTGGTTGTTTTCATTTGTTATTTTTATTCCAAAAGTTGTAACAGAACAAGTATGAAAACATTGTTTGAGTAAGGTTTGAATTTGAGTTGTGAAAACAGTGGAAAACAATGCACCAAATCAGAAACAAATGCAAACAACATGATGACATGATGCAATACATTAATTAAACAGGAAATCAAACATTCTATAGGGTAGTTTTCATACTTGGGATGTTACACCTGTGCAACCATGATGTGTCTTAAATTCATCATGGCTAGTTGAACCTTAACTACAGCCTTCCTACCACCTATATATATGCATACTTGCATGTTTAGCTTTCATTTGGGGTGTCTTGCGGAGTACATTCAAACGTACTCACATTGCTTTCGTCCCTGGCTATTGTCTTAGCCAGACTTTGAGCAGAAACCCGGAGAACCTGAGGAAGATGGTGTCGCTGACGGCTATGCGAACTAGGAGCGTCTCCGAGTCAGTAGCCTGTAGGTAGTTAAGGCGTGACTTGGGTTTACCACGAGGGTGTTTTGCAGTCTTCCGCTGTTTTTAGTGTGTGTTCCTGCCCTGCGTGGCAGTTGTTTTCAACTGAGTCAAGTGACCAGTTGTGTAAGCCGTGTATTCGTGTAGTGGATGTTGTAATCTGCAATGCCAACTCGAGTATGTTGTTCACGACTAACTGATCATGGGATCGTGAATGTATGCATACTGGAGGTCTCGGACTGCTAGTCTGGGGTCCCCACAGGAGACTCAACTTAAAAGTAAAAGAAAGGCCCTTCACAAAGGGAAGCAGACATCAACTCATGTGCTAGAGCTTTTATTTTATTAAACAGAGGTATAAAAACTTGACACTCCTCCCAACCATCTTTCACAAACCATGGCTAACCGAATCCTCGGGTGCCTGCCAACAATAACGTACAGTGGAGGAGTGTCTATATTTTAAGACAGATGTATGCTTATGTCAACGAATGGTAAACAAAAAATACAGTACGTCACAAGCCAATTAGACTTCACAAGAGCGGCTCCCATAGAAGGACGCATCTGGGTAGAAGGTCATCCCTCTTTCTCTTTTGTTTACACAATTATGCTTTGACTGGTAAATCAGGGGCAAAAAATAGTGAAGAGAATTTGCGTTATTAATTTGGGGCTGGGCACCCCGCTGCTAGCTCTTCTATCATTGGATAAGAGGATGAAGCCACTAGTCCAGGGTGTGAAACTCCAATCATCAAGTGAGATAAATATTCTCTATTTATGTCCTCATGAGCTAAAACAAGAGTAATTTTGAAAGTTTTGAATTTAACACATGAGAAATTTACTTTGGAGTGGCGGTTAATTACCACATGTAGGTATGTATGGTGGACATAATGGGAAAACTTTGGTTTTTTGGGAGTTGGATGCACGAGTAGAGCTCATACTCAATACAGGTGGAGGCTTGCAAAAGACTGGGAGCGACAAATCAAGAGAGCACAAGAGCCATAATCATGCATAGCGACATAAACATCATTAATCAAAGCATAAGTGGTACCACAAGTTCAAAAACTAAAAGATCATGGAGGCTATTTGTGACTGGTTCATAGTCATAAACATGGTGTGAGCATGCGCCAAGTCTACCAAATAAAACACTCAAAGGAGAATACCACAATTTATGCTTCAATATGACAAGAACAACTCATGATTCTTTCAATGGCACATTAAACACTCTCAGCTATTTGAGGCTAATCATGCTACTAAATAAACACAAGGATTTAGAACCAAAATAACATCTAGCATGATATGAAAAAGTCTAGCCACAGTCTATACAAGCTTCTACTTGCACCGTTAAAAATTATACCTCAAGCAGCAGTTTCTTTTCCCAACAAGCACCATACAAAACATGCTTTAATAAAACTCTCTAAATGCTACAGAAATCAAACATGATAGGACTCACATAACACTACTAAAACTAACAGCTCTGAACAAAGGATGCAATGAAAACGAGAGCTAAACAGGAATTTTTGCAGCAACTAGAAGAAAACTAAGAATACTAGCATAGCAAGTATTCAAATGAAAAAGCGGACCGTGTCTCTCTCTGATAAGGATGGACCTAAGGATTATGTTCTCACAAGCATGAGTGATGAGTTGATACAAGACAACAAGATCATGGTGAAAACAAATATTCAAGAGGTGGAAAACAAGATCACATTGTTGAAAACAATCAAGCAAGATGGTGAAAACAATTCATAACAATTGTTATTCCAATAAAACAATTGTTATTTATCCAAGACATGGGGATGAGTGCCTCCACAAGGTGAAATGCACTCATGGATGAAACAAGCAAGAGGAGGGCGCCCACATAGAAGATCAATGCGCCATAATAGTTAGGTTTGGTTTCCATAACCAAAGTGGCCGAATTCCTTGTGTGGGAATCGGTTTGTATCCATATTTGTGAAGTCCTAGTCCTAGTAGGAGTCCTAGTCCTAGTAGGGAGGGGATTGCTTGCGCAAGGATGCCTTGTGGCCGCACCCCCTCCACCTATATATGTTGGCCACCTGCGAGTGGATCAAGCAGACTACGATTGAATCAAACAAACCCCATAACCTCTAGTTGAAACTGCTTGTTAGCCTTTCATACTGGAAGTTCATCTGCAAACTTTACGTGTTACCTGCTGTTCCACTGGGAATAAGACGGTACAGGACCACTTGTAGTCGGTGGATTACTTGTGCAAGAGTGTGGAGTTAAGAATATCCATTGGGTTGCTATCTGTTGCATTGGCTTCAGGGATCAGCCGGAGAGTTCTTAGTGGCGCACTAGTTATCAATACAGAAGTTATCTGTGAGTTCACTGAGAAGATTGGGCCACCCCTTATCATCTTGGTATCAGAGCTACAGGTTGCCTCGGTGAGCTATCAAATTTCCCTTTAGTTTGAGTGTTTTATTTCCTATCCAAAAAATTGCCCCACAAAAATAGTTTTAGTTCTTGCCATAGCCTAGATATCATCTTAGTTTTCAATTACTAGTGCTGTCTTTGTGTTAGATTTGTGTTGCTTTTTATCGTTTTTAGTTTCATCTTTTTCGGCTAGGTTTAGGGTTCTTGTTCTATCTAGCCGCAACTTATCAAAAAATACCAAAAAAATTCGCTTCCACTTGCCCTTTTACATCCCCAATCCGATTCCACCTAGGGTTTCCTGCCGCGGTACCAAAACCTACCAAATCGCTGCCGCCACCCTTCCTTGTGTTGTTCGGATTCGCACCACCACCCGCAAAATCCACTACCGCTGCCACCCTCCTAGTCGCTATCGGACTCCCACCGTATCACGGTTACAAACCCCCCCCCCCGAACCCCGCAGCACACCACACCAAATCCCACCCGCGCACACATCCGCCCACGGCACAGAATCGCTGCCGCCGCTGCCGCGTCCATGTTACACCCGCAGCCCACAATTTCCACCGCAGCGCCCTTACCAATCGCCGTTTCGCGAGCGCGCGCGCTGCCGCGGCACAAAAAGTGCTTGTTTTCGCTGCCGTACGCCTGCCGTGCTGCGTTTTTGCTACTGTTTCGCTGCCGTGAGCTGTTGTTGCTGCCATAAGTTGCTGTTTCTCTGCCGCGGTACGATTTCTGTTCGTTTTCTCTGCCGTGAGTGCTGCCGTGAGTCAAAAAGTGTCTTTTTTGCTGCCGTGAGTCTCAAGTGCTGCCGTGAGCTGTTTTAAGCCACAATTCTCATAGAATCTTTGCTCTTTCTTTTTATTTCCTGTTTTTCATCACTAGGACCATCACCTCCATACCTTGTGAACCTTAGCCACAGCCTTTCTACAGCATTATAATAGGAACTTTCCCACAAGTATAGCTTTTTTGTGCTCTGACAGGCTGCTCATATTTCATCACCACCATTGTGTTCACTTGTGTTTGGTTCATTGTTGCTCCTAGCTTAGTGTAAGGCCATTAAAAAATTCAAAAAAAAAATTAGAAAAAGCAAAAAGTATAAAAAAAAGAGAAAAGAGAAAAGAGAAAGTGCAAAAAGGCCATATCATTGCTATTGTTTACTAGTTGAGCTTGCCATTGTGACACTTGGTTTTTCATTGATCAATCTTGTGCCTGTCAATTAAGAGCCTAGCTAGTGACTTTCTAGTGCATTGCAAATTTCCATCCACATATTGCTTTGCCACATTTGTCTCCATTGTGTGAGTTTCCTTGGGTATTTTATATCTTGACTAAGACAGCAAATAGGATTGTTACTTTGGTGATTGTTAGGTATCCATACCAAGCCCCACTAAATAACCTTGTTTGCCATTGTGAGAGTTAAAAACCTGGGTATTCTTTTCTTCACACCAAAGCACTTTAATTGCCTCTACTTGTGGTAAGTATCTCTATTCACTTTGGAGTGGTAAGATATCCTATTGTTTTGCTAGATTCTTGAGTGAGTTGTGAGAGGCACCACAACCTATACTTGTTTTATTTTCACTAACCTCTAATGGATCTTTCTAGTAGTGATCTTGTGCAGCAAAAGAAGGATCAATCCGAGGGAGTGAATTGGAGGGAGTATGAGGCATTAAGGGATGTGTTGACAAAGAAATTGGATGACAATGAGGAACATTACAAGAAATATGTGAATGAAGCTGTTGATCCTGTTTATGAGTTAGTTGATGCCACGAAGAAGAATGTGGAGAGCACCAATAAATTGGCCGAAACCAATAGTGCTCAATTGAGGACAATGCAAGATGCTATTGATGCTATCAACAACAATATGAATGATCTTCAAACTTTGCTTCAAGCTCGGTTGCCACCTATTGATGATGACAATGCTAGTGTCCATAGTGATGCCAATAATGGAGAAGAGCTTAATTTTGGCCGTGGAGCTAGAGGAGAAAGAGGAAGAGGAGGTTTTCTAGGCCGTGCTAGGCGTGTGCCTTTGCCCAATGCTAATGACAATAGAGAAGATATATTGGGTAAACCAAAATTTTCTATTCCATCTTTCAGCTTTGATACTATGGATGTGGAAGAATTTTTGCTATGGGAGTTGAAAATTGAGAAGCTATGGAGATTGCATGATTATAATGAGGATAGAAAGATCAAGTTGGCATCTTCTGAGTTTGATGGATATGCTCTTAGATGGTGGGACAATTTAGTGAGAAAGAGACATAATGATGGTGAGTTACCCATTGCTACTTGGAACACCATGAAGAGGCTCATGAGGGAAAGATTTGTACCTCCCAATTACGTAAGGCAACAATTTGACAAGCTACAACAATTGAAGCAAGGTACCAAGACAGTTGATGCTTATTATCAAGAGATGGAGATGATCATGCAAAGAGGCCATGTGGAAGAACAAGAGGAGCAAACAATGCAAAGATTTCTTTCAGGATTACATTATAGAATCAAGGGCATTGTGAGGCATTATCAATACACTAATATGCATGATCTCTTACATCATGCTAGAGAGGCCGAATCACATCTATTGGAGGAAGCACAAAATTCAGCAAAAACATGGAGTAGATTCCCAATGAGATCATCTACTACTCCTAGTACACCACCTCCACCACTTCCATCTTCAAGTTTTCGAGGTGATCCATCATCCAAAACCGAGCCTAGTGTGTCTAATACAAAGAAATCATCACTACCAACAGCAAGTGCCTCGGGTTCTAGTGCTCCTACTACAAGAAATAGAGATATTACATGTCACACATGTGGAGGCAAGGGTCACTTCAAGAGGGATTGTCCAAATACAAAAGTGATGGTGATCAATGAGAACAATGAGTATGAAAATGGTGATGATGTTGATCCCAATGATCTTGATGATGATGATGGTTATTTGAGTGATACTCCTTTGGATGCTTATGCTACTACTTTGCCATCTATTATTTGCACACAAAATTCATTGAGTGTGGTGCCTAGTCCTGAAAATCAAAGGTGCACTCTATTTCAAACAAAGGCTATTATTGGTCCCAACATGGCTTGCAAAGTTATTATTGATGGAGGGAGTTGCAGAAATTTGGCTAGTAAAGATCTATGTGCAAAACTCAATTTGAAATATATGCCACACCCTTCTCCTTATCATATCCAATGGTTGAGTAGCACGGGACAAATGAAGGTTTCTTTTATGGTGAGAGTGGAGTTCCAAATTGGACCTTACAAGGATGTTATTGAGTTTGATGTGGTACCCATGACAGTTTGCCATCTTTTATTGGGAAGACCTTGGCAATTTGATAGAAGTGTGAAGCATGAAGGAAGAGCAAATACTTATGAGCTATATCATCATGGGAAGACTATTGTTTTGAGGCCCATGACTTCACAACAAATAATACAAGAGTCCCAATCCAAAATTGATATGAGAGTGGAAAAAGAAAGAGAGAGGGATGAGGGAACACCAAAAAATCAAGCCATGGGGAATGAGAGCAAAATCAATTCGAGTGGAAAGAGCCTTTTAACTAATGCCATAATTTTTCCTAGTGTTGTTTCTTGTGCACAGGTTGCTATTGAAGAAAGGGAGCACAAAGAAACATCACAATCATCACACAATTTGGAGGAATATGCCACGGATACAAGTATTTTTGTTTGTGATATGAAGGTTATTTTTGAAGAAAGGGAGACACAACCTTCAAGTTCACAAGATATTGAGGAGATCATACCTACTACACATGAGGAGGTTCGTATTGATAAGGGTATGGATTTCGGTTTGGTAACTACAAGTAGTGAATTATGTGATAATTTTCAACCATATAAACTTATAAATTCGAAATTTCACAATGTGGTTTTTATTACACATAAAGAAGTACTTGCTATGATACCTTCTAGTGATATTATATACTATGACATGTTAAAAGAACCAATTAATATGCAATGTGCTATGGATAAATTTGGTTATGATGATTCTAGCACATATGATAATAGTTTCAAAATTTACTTGATTGGTGATTATAATGTGGATAAAATTTTCATGATACATCACATATGTGTTACTTATGATAAAGTGGCCGAATTACATAATGTGTTCTCTTGGATAGATAATTATAGAGATGATATTATACCTATGTTTATTTCACCACACTATTGGTTGGATACATGTACTATTAAATCAAACTACACTTATATTTGCAATTTTGATTGCTATGAGATGAAAGAATATGACTTTTATGTGTTGTTTTCATACAAATTTCGTGATCATATGATATATACACTATATTGTGTTTTGCTAACAACTAATGAGTACCATTATATATACATATATGGTGCATACACTTTGTTCTTTTTGTTTATTCCACTTTCAGATAATAACAAGCCGAGGACGTCTTGTCTTGAAGAAAGGGAGGATGATAAGGATGGACCTAAGGATTATGTTCTCACAAGCATGAGTGATGAGTTGATACAAGACAACAAGATCATGGTGAAAACAAATATTCAAGAGGTGGAAAACAAGATCACATTGTTGAAAACAATCAAGCAAGATGGTGAAAACAATTCATAACAATTGTTATTCCAATAAACAATTGTTATTTATCCAAGACATGGGGATGAGTGCCTCCACAAGGTGAAATGCACTCATGGATGAAACAAGCAAGAGGAGGGGCGCCCACATAGAAGATCAATGCGCCATAATAGTTAGGTTTGGTTTCCATAACCAAAGTGGCCGAATTCCTTGTGTGGGAATCGGTTTGTATCCATATTTGTGAAGTCCTAGTCCTAGTAGGAGTCCTAGTCCTAGTAGGGAGGGGATTGCTTGCGCAAGGATGCCTTGTGGCCGCACCCCCTCCACCTATATATGTTGGCCACCTGCGAGTGGATCAAGCAGACTATGATTGAATCAAACAAACCCCATAACCTCTAGTTGAAACTGCTTGTTAGCCTTTCATACTGGAAGTTCATCTGCAAACTTTACGTGTTACCTGCTGTTCCACTGGTAATAAGACGGTACAGGACCACTTGTAGTCGGTGGATTACTTGTGCAAGAGTGTGGAGTTAAGAATATCCATTGGGTTGCTATCTGTTGCATTGGCTTCAGGGATCAGCCGGAGAGTTCTTAGTGGCGCACTAGTTATCAATACATAAGTTATCTGTGAGTTCACTGAGAAGATTGGGCCACCCCTTATCACTCTCCCAAAAAAATAATGCTAGGGTCCAACTATATTACTGTAGCAAGTAAAACAAAATAAAACAAAGGAAAAAAGAAAACAAAAGAAAAACAAACAGACGCTCCAAGTAAACTTCGTATGATGTGACCGAATAAAAATATAGTTTCATGAGAAGTGACCTGATAGATAGTTGATGAAGAAGGGGATGCCTTGGGAATCCCTAAGCTTAGATGCTTGAGCCTTATAAAAATATGCTTGGATGAACCACGGGGGCATCCCCAAGCTTTGACCTTGCACTCTTCTTGATCACATATTTCACCTCTTCTCTTGATCCTTGAAAACTTCCTTCACACCACACTCAAACAGTAATTCGCATTAGAGGGTTAGTGCAACAATTAAAAATACATTGGTTCTGTATGGAAAAAGTTATATGGATACTTTTAAACATTAAATACAGCCACTAATGTTTTTTGAAGCAAATAAATCCACTTGACATTATAAAAGAGCAAATGTAAGAAAAATGGCAGAATCTGTCAAAACTAGAACAGTTTGTAAAGACGAATTTTTTCGAGGCAATTATGATGCTGAGGTCGAAAAACTTAAAGAACAAGAAAGTTGCGGAATTCGCCGAGGAATATGCACAAGAAATTTCAGGCCATTCTGATTTTTCTATGATTTATACGATTTTTTACACTGGATAGCAGAAATATGTTTCCTGCGCAGAAATCCGAAAACCATCTCCAACTCTCGTCAAAATCCTTACTTGGCACTACTAAAACATGAAAATAAAGATAAAAAGGAGTTTCTACAGAATTATACAACCCTTTACTCAAATAAAACATATAAAAACAATGCAAAAATAAAACCATGGGTTATCTCCCACGAAGTGCTTTTCTTTAACGCCTTTTCGTAGGCCCAGAAAAGTGGAATCAAGTATTTTCAAGTGCAGGGGCATCCAAATTGTAACTTGTTCGAATAACAGAATCAAAAGGAAACTTCATTCTCTTTATAGGAAAGTGTTCCATACCTTTCTGGAGTGGGAACTGAAATTTAATATTCCCTTCTTTCATATCAATAACAGAACCAACAGTTCTAAGAAAAGGTCTTCCCAAAACAATTGGACAAGAAGCATTGCATTCAATATTCAAGACAACAAAATAATGGAGACAAGAGTATTATTAACCAGGATAAGAACATCATCAACTCTCCCCAAAGTTTTCTTTCTAACATTATCAATAAGACAAATATCCAAATAACAAGGTTCCAATGGTGGTAAATCAAGAATATCATAGAGTTTCTTGGGCATAACAGAGATACTAGCACCAAGATCACATAGAGCATTGCATTAAAAATCATTCACTTTCATTTTAATAATGGGTTCCCAACCATCATGTAGCTTCCTAGGGATATATGCTTCACATCTTAATTCATCCTCTCTAATTTGTATGAGAGCATTTATAATATGTTTTGTGAAAGCCATATTCATAGCACTAGCATTAGGACAACTAACAAGATTTTGTAAGAACTTAATCAATTCAGTTATGTTGCAATCATCAAAGTCAAGATTGTTTTTATCAAAAATAATGGGACCATTGTCTCCCATGTTTCTAAAAATTTCAGCACTTTTACCATGAACATTTTTCGGAGTTTTAGGTAGTTTTGCATTTTTAATAGCAGAAGTGGGAGTGTTTCCAACACCAATTACTTTACCATTGATAGTAGAAGGTTTTCTAGCATGAGAACCTGTCGCACCCGGACTTCTAGGGGATACTCACAGTCCGTTAAACAGTAGATAAATGGCTTACGGGGCATACCGGCACCCGCATCTCAATATGAGCAGGCCAACACGTAAACGTGTGACAACCATTCTCTTACTATTCATCGTCTGCACAAACCACCCCGTAGAAATCCAGATACTTCCGTTGACGTACTTCAAAACATACACACATGGTACGTCAACGGCATTGGAACAATTGATATCACAACAGATCTCTAAGACACAAAAGATTGAAATAAGTTGCAAATAGCTCTCATTAGAGCAGAGGTAGCAAATACAATCATCCAGAGGACACATGTCCCAACAATACATCATTACAACACAGCGGAAGCATCCAAAATGTCTGAGTACAGACAAGAACCAAATAGGCCTAAGTGGACGGAAACGAACAGACGGAGCCCATCCACGAAGTCTCGGATCCTGCCCGGGTCCGCTATCTACTCGTCAGCAGTCTCGTCATACTCCACGTAGTAGCCACCATGGGGATCCTCGGAATCGTAGTCTGCGGAAACCACAGCCCCAAAGGGGTCAGTACATAAACGTACTGGCAAGCAAGACTCACAGTTCACCAAAGTGTAACCCGTCAACACCAAGCACAGATGCTTTGGGTTCAACGGAAGAAAGGGGATATGAAAGATGCTGCAACTGGCTGCTCTAACCAACTACAGAACATACTACAACTTCCGGCTAACAGAAAGGAGATAAGATCGCGTATCGTAACCAACTATAGCTAACTCCAAACAAACCCATCCTGGATCTCGCCCCTTATCCAAAGAAGCAATCCGAGGATAACTCACACAGTTGAATTAATGATGGTTCAGATTATTGTGTCAATAAGCCTATTACTAGTCAAGTTGTTAATCATTGGTTGTAAGGTTGTTAATCATTAGGTTTAAGTTGTCCTGAGTACTTGTTAGCCAGTACTTTCACCAAGTAGTCCATAACCGCGGAAAACACGGCTTCTCGAGAAGATTTATCCCTGCAGGGGTGCACCAATTTGGCCGTACACGTAAGAATAACCCGCCAGACGTTGGATCAACCCACCAAGCGAGGTACTCAACACAACTCAACTCTTCTCCGCATCAAGCCCAAAGCACCTTGGGCGCACGGCTAATCGAGCCTCGAAGAAAGGGGACCCTCATAGCACTCTAAGAACGTGTCCCCCTATATGCCGACTACAAAAGTTCCACCCTGCGCTGGGCTCGCAAAAACATGCATGCGGCAAATGGAAAACACGAACTAAATGAGGCGATTTGGACGAGATGCGAATCGAATCAAATTGAGGGGGGCGCCCATACTCGCTTTCCACATGCGGTTAGTGCGCTCATCATGGATCAGTAGACAAGACCCTTTTCCTATTAGGGTCGACACTAGCAGGCCTCAAAACCACACAGGGCCTCCTGCCGGTGCCTTATCATCAAATTATTATTTAACAATAACATTAGCATGATTCATTGTTTAACATCGAGCCCCCAGAACATAATAGAAATAGTAACAGAAAGTAACGGGTAACAGACTCGAGCAAAACAACCCTAAGCATGCTAGTAAGACACGGGCAACAAGCAATGGTTATAGGTGTGGAGGTGAGGCAATATCAGGGTTAAAGGACACATGTGATAGGTTCGTAACAGAAACAGCTATTCATAGGGCTAGCAGAATAGACAACGGAAAAGTATCGGTAACCAATGTTGAAAGGAACACGATGGTTCATGTGAGTGAATACTTGCCTGCAAACCCAGTAGCCTGGTACTGAGCTAACTCCTTAGAAGGGGTGTCGTAAGTATCGTCGGTCTCAACGTCGTCGTGTATCCGAGAAGAAGCAAACAAACAACACAGAGAGACAAACAATCAATATCATGGCATAGTGCACAAACATGGGATGATGCATGACCATTTAATTGATGCATAGAAATAAACTAGTTGACAAGATAACATAACATGATTAAATGGACCCACATGCAATTTGAGTTGCATATAAAAAGCCCATGAATTAAGGTTGAAACAATTGTTTTACAACTAACCAATAGGTAAAAGTGGATTAGCATGACGCATGGATGAGGAAAACAACAAAATAACAACAATAGAACCAATTGGAAATAAGGTTTACCCATTTTGAAATTCACTTATTAAGTCTTTGGAATTTTGGTTACTTAAAGGGTGTCACACAAGCATTTGTTATTTTCATCAAGTTAAATTGTTCAAAACAGATAACAAAGTTCATATTTGATAAGAACACACAATTTTAGGTGGATTACATGTTTCACTTGTTGAAAAAGGATTTCAAATAAATTATTTATGAATTAAACAAGTTTTAGCAAGAATTAAATGAATTTAATTCAAACTTGAACTTATTTGAATTTTTATTTGTTCAAAACATTAAACCAAATTCATATTTTAAAAGTTTATACTTTTGTGGTTTGAAAACATATTTTATATGTCCCAAAAGAATTTGATTTGATCAAGTTATGAATTTAACAATATTAAATTATTTAAACAAGGTTTAAATCATTTAACCAATTTTAATTATTCAAAACAGAAAAGAAAGTTTATATTTGGAAAGAGGGTTTAATTTTGCATGGAAAACATATTTCATTTGTTGAAATTGGATTTAAAATGAGAAAGTTATTATTTTGGCCATTTTAAATGCATTAAACAAGAAACAGTTGTTTTCAGCAATTTAAATTATTCAAAACAGCAAACAAAATTTATATTTGGAAAGTACATGAAAAGTTGATTGGAAAACATATTTAGTTTGTGGAATTTGGAATTTTTATGCTCAAGTTATGAATTTTGCAAAATTAAGTGAATTTAACAAGTTTTCAAATATTGCACCAATTTAAAATATTCAAAACAGTAAATAAATTTTATATTTGGTAGAGCATTCAATTTGGGACAGAAAACATATTTAAAAAGTTAAAGTTGGAGTTAAGATGAATTAGTTATGCATTTTAGAAGTATAGGGTGCAAATCTGCCATTTTTAATAACTAGGGACTTGGAAAATATTTTACAGGGGCTTGAAAAGAACTGCAGGGACCTAGCTGTGATTTCCTGGAAGTTTCTGTGCCAAAACAATTAGAAATAAAAAAGTTGATTTTATTGCGGGAGGGGGGACTCGAACTCACCCCCCCTCGCTGCGCGCAAGGAACAGCAACCAGTGCGGTGCGCTGGACTGTTGTTGACAGAAGGGGGCTGCGGGGGGGTTAAGCTGCAGTTAGGCGCGGGATTTTCTGAACTGCGAACAGTTCAGTTCGCTGAACTTTTTCAGATCGAACGCGAGGGCGCCGGCGGACAGCAACCGCAGCTGCGCCTCGACGGTGGCGCTGGGGTGGCCGTGCTGCGGACGGAAGGAGAGGGGAGAGAGATGAGGGAGCGAGAGGGAGAGGGATCGAGGGGGGAAAGGCTCACCGAGGGAGGGACGAGCAGAGGAGGCGCAGGTCGGTGAGCTGGAAGGCGACGGCGACGAACCTTGGACGGCGGCGGCTCGTGCCGTCCCGGCCCAAGCCGAGGGGGTGGAGAGGTAGAGGGTGGACCGGCGTTTCCATTCCCGGCCTCGCATGGCCGGAGGAGGGCCTCCAACGCCGGCGATCACCGGAGAGAAGGGGTGGCTCGGGTGGGGTGTTGGGGATTCAGACATTCAGAGAAGATACAGAGAGGAGAGAGAGCAGAGGGAAATTGGAGGCGGGGAAGAGAGGAAGGAGGGAGAAGGAGAGTAGGGTTAGGGTTAGGGGGCTAGGCATAGCTTATAGGGGGGAGGGGAAGCTCCAGCCGTTGTTTCCCTGCTCTGCATACGTGGAGGTGATGGATGAAGACCGTACAGGGAAGAAGACGACAGGGGGAAGAGGTATGGGCCAAGGGGGCTGCGAGTTGGGCTGGGCCTGCTGGTGCTCTCTCTCTCTTGCTTCCTTTTATTATTTCTTCTGTGTTTCCTTTTTTTTGCTGACTAGAATTAGGAAGGAAAAGGTATGTTTTGGGGTTTAGGAAAATTAGGGAAATTTTGGGTGAGTTTATTAAGTCAAAAGCAATCACTTGCCAAGTTTGGTTTTTCAAAAGTTCAAATCTAAATTGTTATTTGTGATTTAATGCAAATTTGAAAGAATTTGATAATTAAGTGATTAATATTGAAAACAATATTTTTAATAGGGTGAACCCTATTGATTAAAATAGAACAAATGATTAGAGTTCTTTTGGTGATTTTCATAATTTGAAATTGGGTTATGTTTGAAATTTGATTGAATTTTGAACAACATTAGAATTAATTGATTGATTAAAAGCCACCATTTTTAATGGTTGAACTTTATGGATTAATTGGAAACAAATGAGATTTTTAATTGAACTTTTGATTTGAAAAATATTGTAACATGACAAGTATGAACAAGCATTTGAAATAATGTTTGAATTTCAATTGTTTTTGGTATTAGATGAATTTCTGTTAGAAACAAAACAACAGTTTGGAATCACAACTTTTATGGAAACAATTGATTGTTTTATTTTGAAATATCATTTTGGAAATTGTAACATCACAAGGATGAAACAAAAGGTTTGAAATTCAAATAGAAAATAAAGGAAAACAAATGAAAACAGTTGGAAAACAAAGCAAAACAGAGGAAAAACAAATGGAAAACAAGCAAAACAAATGCAATCAACATGATGCCATGATGCAAAACATAAAATAACAGAGAGCAAACATTCTAATGGCTATTTTCCATACTTGGGATGTTACAAAACGGCCCCCCTTGAAGGAATCGCGCCCCGAGATTCCTACTGAGAAAAGAAAAGGTCCGGATACTTCTTGCGAAGATCCTCTTGAGCTGTGACACGTGAAACACATAGTGCAACTTGGTTAGCTTTTCTGGAAGTTCAAGATGACAGGCATTCCTGGCAACTCTTCTGGAAAGATGTCAGGGATTTTGGAAACCACCGGAACATTTTCAAGTAAAGGGAGAGGTTTTGTATCGAGGGTGTATACTTGAATAGAACTTGATTCTTTTGGAGAATAGATTATCTGGAATGTGGTGATTCAGGAATGCTTCCTCGACACAACCCCAGGTGATAGGAATGCCAGCTCTCATAGCCTGGTAGTTTTCGAAACAACAACAACCTTTCTGGCCAGCTAGACTTGATATTTGGGAAGTTTTGATTAGACGCCGGTAGAAGAATTGAAGTGGAAAACAACAACAAGATTTCAACGGACGAAAAGGATGTTGAGAAGAACAGGATAACGAAGCAACACCGGGAAAAACGAGACCACAACACTCCTGAGGTACTACGGAAAACCCATCCGGGCTTCTAAAGGATCAATATCTACTGCTTAAGGAATAGAGGATATGCTTCCGGGGCTTACACGCCTCCGTTCTCAATCATGAGTAGGCAACATGATAAATCATGTCACAACCACCTCCATTCCTATTGTCTAGTAGATATAACCATCCTAGAGAAACCAGGATTCGTGAAATCCTAACTTGAAAGTTTAGATGAGAAGAGAAAACAACGTTGCACTTCCTTACCAGAAAAGGGAGGGTGGGTGGGGAAAGAAGAAAAAAAACAGAATTCCTACTCTTACGTTTCATTTTTCCTATATAGCTACAAAATAGTTTCTAGACTCAACTGCGACCAGTAAAAAGGGATCCTACAGGCAGACAGGCTCTGATACCATTTGTCGCACCCGGACTTCTAGGGGATACTCACAGTCCGTTAAACAGTAGATAAATGGCTTACGGGGCATACCGGCACCCGCATCTCAATATGAGCAGGCCAACACGTAAACGTGTGACAACCATTCTCTTACTATTCATCGTCTGCGCAAACCACCCCGTAGAAATCCAGATACTTCCGTTGACGTACTTCAAAACATACACACATGATACGTCAACGGCATTGGAACAATTGATATCACAACAGATCTCTAAGACACAAAAGATTGAAATAAGTTGCAAATAGCTCTCATTAGAGCAGAGGTAGAAAATACAATCATCCAGAGGACACATGTCCCAACAATACATCATTACAACACAGCGGAAGCATCCAAAATGTCTGAGTACAGACAAGAACCAAATAGGCCTAAGAGGCCGGAAACGAACAGACGGAGCCCATCCACGAAGTCTCGGATCCTGCCCGGGTCCGCTATCTACTCGTCAGTAGTCTCGTCATACTCCACGTAGTAGCCACCATGGGGATCCTCGGAATCGTAGTCTGCGGAAACCACAGCCCCAAAGGGGTCAGTACATAAACGTACTGGCAAGCAAGACTCACAGTTCACCAAAGTGTAACCCGTCAACACCAAGCACAGATGCTCTGGGTTCAACGGAAGAAAGGGGATATGAAAGATGCTGCAACTGGCTGCTCTAACCAACTACAGAACATACTACAACTTCCGGCTAACAGAAAGGAGATAAGATCGCGTATCGTAACCAACTATAGCTAACTCCAAACAAACCCATCCTGGATCTCGCCCCTTATCCAAAGAAGCAATCCGAGGATAACTCACACAGTTGAATTAATGATGGTTCAGATTATTGAGTCAATAAGCCTATTACTAGTCAAGTTGTTAATCATTGGGTGTATGGTTGTTAATCATTAGGTTTAAGTTGTCCTGAGTACTTGTTAGCCAGTACTTTCACCAAGTAGTCCATAACCGCGGAAAACACGGCTTCTCGAGAAGATTTATCCCTGCAGGGGTGCACCAATTTGGCCGTACACGTAAGAATAACCCGCCAGATGGGGGATCAACCCACCAAGCGAGGTACTCAACACAACTCAACTCTTCTCCGCATCAAGCCCAAAGCACCTTGGGCGCACGGCTAATCGAGCCCCGAAGAAAGGGGACCCTCATAGCACTCTAAGAACGTGTCCCCCTATATGCCGACTACAAAAGTTCCACCCTGCGCTGGGCTCGCAAAAACATGCATGCGGCAAATGGAAAACACGAACTAAATGAGGCGATTTGGACGAGATGCGAATCGAATCAAATTGAGGGGGGCGCCCATACTCGCTTCCCACATGCGGTTAGTGCGCTCATCATGGATCAGTAGACAAGACCCTTTTCCTATTAGGGTCGACACTAGCAGGCCTCAAAACCACACAGGGCCTCCTGCCGGTGCCTTATCATCAAATTATTATTTAACAATAACATTAGCATGATTCATTGTTTAACATCGAGCCCCCAGAACATAATAGAAATAGTAACAGAAAGTAACGGGTAACAGACTCGAGCAAAACAACCCTAAGCATGCTAGTAAGACACGGGCAACAAGCAATGGTTATAGGTGTGGAGGTGAGGCAATATCAGGGTTAAAGGATACATGTGATAGGTTCGTAACAGAAACAACTATTCATAGGGCTAGCAGAATAGACAACGGAAAAGTATAGGTAACCAATGTTGAAAGGAACACGATGGTTCATGTGAGTGAATACTTGCCTGCAAACCCAGTAGCCTGGTACTGAGCTAACTCCTTAGAAGGGGTGTCGTAAGTATCGTCGGTCTCAACGTCGTCGTGTATCCGAGAAGAAGCAAACAAACAACGCAGAGAGACAAACAATCAATATCATGGCATAGTGCACAAACATGGGATGATGCATGACCATTTAATTGATGCATAGAAATAAACTAGTTGACAAGATAACATAACATGATTAAATGGACCCACATGCAATTTGAGTTGCATATAAAAAGCCCATGAATTAAGGTTGAAACAATTGTTTTACAACTAACCAATAGGTAAAAGTTGATTAGCATGATGCATGGATGAGGAAAACAACAAAATAACAACAATAGAACCAATTGGAAATAAGGTTTACCCATTTTGAAATTCACTTATTAAGTCTTTGGAATTTTGGTTACTTAAAGGGTGTCACACAAGCATTTGTTATTTTCATCAAGTTAAATTGTTCAAAACAGGTAACAAAGTTCATATTTGATAAGAACACACAATTTTAGGTGGATTACATGTTTCACTTGTTGAAAAAGGATTTCAAATAAATTATTTATGAATTAAACAAGTTTTAGCAAGAATTAATTGAATTTAATTCAAACATGAACTTATTTGAATTTTTATTTGTTCAAAACATTAAACCAAATTCATATTTGAAAATTTTATACTTTTGTGGTTTGAAAACATATTTTATATGTCCCAAAAGAATTTGATTTGATCAAGTTATGAATTTAACAATATTAAATGATTTAAACAAGGTTTAAATCATTTAACCAATTTTAATTATTCAAAACAGAAAACAAAGTTTATATTTGGAAATAGGGTTTAATTTTGCATGGAAAACATATTTCATTTGTTGAAATTGGATTTAAAATGAGCAAGTTATTATTTTGTCCATTTTAAATGCATTAAACAAGAAACAGTTGTTTTCAGCAATTTAAATTATTCAAAACAGCAAACAAAATTTATATTTGGAAAGTACATGAAAAGTTGATTGGAAAACATATTTAGTTTGTGGAATTTGGAATTTTTATGCTCAAGTTATGAATTTTGCAAAATTAAGTGAATTTAACAAGTTTTCAAATATTGCACCAATTTAAAATATTCAAAACAGTAAATAAATTTTATATTTGGATAGAGCATTCAATTTGGGACAGAAAACATATTTAAAAAGTTAAATTTGGAGTTAAGATGAATTAGTTATGCATTTTAGAAGTATAGGGTGCAAATCTGCCATTTTTAATAACTAGGGACTTGGAAAATATTTTACAGGGGCTTGAAAAGAACTGCAGGGACCTAGCTGTGATTTCCTGGAAGTTTCTGTGCCAAAACAATTAGAAATAAAAAAGTTGATTTTATTGCGGGAGGGGGGACTCGAACTCACCCCCCCTCGCTGCGCGCAAGGAACAGCAACCAGTGCGGTGCGCTGGACTGTTGTTGACAGAAGGGGGCTGCGGGGGGGTTAAGCTGCAGTTAGGCGCGATATTTTCTGAACTGCAAACAGTTCAGTTCGCTGTACTTTTTCAGATCGAACGCGAGGGCGCCGGCGGACAGCAACCGCTGCTGCGCCTCGGCGGTGGCGCTGGGGTGGCCGTGCTGCGGACGGAAGGAGAGGGGAGAGAGATGAGGGAGAGAGAGGGAAAGGGATCGAGGGGGGAAAGGCTCACCGAGGGAGGGACGAGCAGAGGAGGCGCAGGTCGGTGAGCTGGGAGGCGACGGCGACGAACCTTGGACGGCGGCGGCGGCTCGTGCCGTCCTGGCCCAAGCCGAGGGGGTGGAGAGGTAGAGGGTGGACCGGCGTTTCCATTCCCGGCCTCGCATGGCCGGAGGAGGGCCTCCAACGCCGGCAATCACCGGAGAGAAGGGGTGGCTCGGGTGGGGTGTTGGGGATTCAGACATTCAGAGAAGATACAAAGAGGAGAGAGCAGAGGGAAATTGGAGGCGGGGAAGAGAGGAAGGAGGGAGAAGGAGAGTAGGGTTAGGGTTAGGGGGCTAGGCATAGCTTATAGGGGGGAGGGGGAAGCTCCAGCCGTTGTTTCCCTGCTCTGCATACGTGGAGGTGATGGATGAAGACCGTACAGGGAAGAAGATGACAGGGGGAAGAGGTATGGCCAAGGGGGCTGCGAGTTGGGCTGGGCCTGCTGGTGCTCTCTCTCTCTCTCTTGCTTCCTTTTATTATTTCTTCTTTGTTTCCTTTTTTTTGCTTTCTAGAATTAGGAAGGAAAAGGTATGTTTTGGGGTTTAGGAAAATTAGGGAAATTTTGGGTGAGTTTATTAAGTCAAAAGCAATCACTTGCCAAGTTTGGTTTTTCAAAAGTTCAAATCTAAATTGTTATTTGTGATTTAATGCAAATTTGAAAGAATTTGATAATTAAGTGATTAACATTGAAAACAATATTTTTAATAGGGTGAACCCTATTTATTAAAATAGAACAAATGATTAGAGTTGTTTTGGTGATTTTCATAATTTGAAATTGGGTGCTGTTTGAAATTTGATTGAATTTTGAACAACATTAGAATTATTTGATTGATTAAAAGCCACCATTTTTAATGGTTGAACTTTATGGATTAATTGGAAACAAATGAGATTTTTAATTGAACTTTTGATTTGAAAAAGATTGTAACATGACAAGTATGAACAAGCATTTGAAGTAATGTTTGAATTTCAATTGTTTTTGGTATTAGATGAATTTCTGTTAGAAACAAAACAACAGTTTGGAATCACAACTTTTATGGAAACAATTGATTGTTTTATTTTGAAATATCATTTTGGAAATTGTAACATCACAAGGATGAAACAAAAGGTTTGAATTTTGGTTTGAAATTCAAATAGAAAACAAAGGAAAACAAATGAAAACAGTTGGAAAACAAAGCAAAACAGAGGAAAACAAATGGAAAACAAGCAAAACAAATGCAATCAACATGATGCCATGATGCAAAACATAAAATAACAGAGAGCAAACATTCTAATGGCTATTTTTCATACTTGGGATGTTACAGAACCTTCAGTTTTACTAGTAGTGGTAATGGTGCAAACATTAGCTATATTATTCTTTCTAGCTATTTCATCTTCTCTTTCCTATCTAGCATGCAATTCAGCTAACATCCTAACATTATCATCAATTCGAAATTGGATGGAAATTAAAGTTTTACTTTCTTTAACATCATGAGGCATAACCTTTAGTTTCAGAAAATCAACATCAAGAGCAAGACTATCAACTTTAGAAGCAAGAACATCAATGTTGCCAAAATTTTCCTCAATAGATTTATTAAACGCAGTTTGTGCACTAATAAAAAAAATTAAGCATGTTCTCAAGATCAGAGGGTACAATTTTATTGTTGTTGTAGGAATTACCATAATCATTTCTATTATTGGGAGGATATGGCCTATAATTGTTGCTACCAAAATTATTCCTATAAGCATTGGTGTTGAAATTATTATTTTTAATGAAGTTCACATCAACATGCTCTTCTTGAGCAACCAAAGAGGCTAAAAGAACATTATTTGGATCAATAGGAGCATGGCCATTCACAAGCATAGACATAATAGCATCAAGTCTTTCATTGAAAGAGGAGGTTTCTTCAACAGAATTTACCTTCTTACCAGTTGTAGCTCTCTCAGTGTGCCACTTAGAATAATTTACCATCATATCATCAAGAAGCTTTGTTGCTGCCCTCAAGGTCATGCACATAAAGGTTCCTCCAGCAGCTGAATCCAGAAGGCTTTTTGAAGAAAAATTCAGACCTGCATAAAAGGTTTGGATGATAATCCAAGTAGTCCGTCCATAAGTGGGACAATGCTTCACTAAAGTTTTCATTCTTTCCCAAGCTTTAGCAACATGCTCATTATCTAGTTGCTTAAAATTCATAATGCTACTTCTTAAAGATATAATCTTAGC
Source organism: Alopecurus myosuroides (assembly GCA_028641055.1). Taxonomy (NCBI): domain Eukaryota; kingdom Viridiplantae; phylum Streptophyta; class Magnoliopsida; order Poales; family Poaceae; genus Alopecurus; species Alopecurus myosuroides. Next base: position 366,660,635 of record CM054057.1, on the reverse strand, counting down.
AGGAGGATAATATTTTCCAATGAAATCATCTTTACACTTAGTCCAAGAATCAATACTATTTCTAGGCAAAGACAGCAACCATTCTTTACCTCTTCCTCTCAAAGATAAAGGAAACAATTTCAGTTTAATAATATCTCCATCTACATCTTTATATTTTTGCATCTCACATAGTTCAACAAAATTATAAAGATGGGCAACAACATCATCAGTACTAACGCCAGAAAATTGCTCTCTCATAACAAGGTTTAACAGGGCAGGCTTTATCTCATAAAAATCAGTAGTAGGAGCAGGTGGAGCAATAGGTTTGCTAATGAAATCATTGTTGTTGGTGCTAGTAAAGTCACACAACATAGTGTTCTCAGGATTAGTCATTTTAACAAGACTAAAAACAAGAATAAAACTACAACTAGAATAAGAACTAATTTTTTTGTGTTTTTGATAAAGAGAAGCGATGATGAGAATATAATAGGGGCATTTTATGAGTGTGCATGTGTGAACTGGAAGGAAATATTGAGCCTCACTGATGTTCATGTTAAGGTGAATTATTTCCTAATAATAAATAATGTTAGTTTTTATAAGAATGTTATACTACCTAAGCCTATGCATTTATGTATTAGCAGAGTTATTGATAACACAAGCATTGGCTAAGCAATGGAGCTTGTTGAAGAGGATGGCAAGCATGAGGGAGGCGAGGGAGGAAGTGGAGCCATCAAGGAAAAGATATTCGGTTCGGACTGGCAGAAGTCCCGAATTTGAAACGATCGTGGACTCTTTATACGTACTCCAAATAAAGTAAATGAGCACAATCTGAAAAGGAATTTCGAAGGGATTTCCAACGGATCCAGCCCCATGCACCGATTCGACTCGTACAAGACGTGGTGACCGAAACAATTCACGACTCGTTTTCTGCCACTTTTCAAATAGAGTCCTGACATGTTAGGAAACTTAGAGATTTGTTTGATTTCGACCCCAACACTAGGTTGGACGTCCAACAATCTTTATAAGGCTTGTAATTCGCATTATTAGAGGTTAGAATACGTTAAACATAAACCCTAGAACCTCAAGATAGAAATGCTTGTAAGCATTCATTTGGAAGTATTGTTACCATTGCAAAATTTCGTGTTACCTGCTGTTCCACTGGGAATAAGACGGTACCGGACCACCTCGTACTCGGTGGCTACATTGTGCAAGCGCGTGGAGTCAAGAATATTCATTGGGTTGCAAACTGTTGCATTGGCATAAGGGATCAGCCGGAGAGTTTTCAGTGAGACACGAGTTATCCAAGTTATCAGTGAGAGTTCATAGAGAAGATTGGGCCACCCCATATCATCTTGGTATCAGATTTACAGGTTGCATCGGTGAGCTGTTTTTCTAACCCTAGTTTGAGTCTTTTATTTCCTATACAAAAAAGCCAAAAAAAATAGTGTTTAGATCGTTGCCTAGCCGTAGATCAACGCCTAATTGCATCTCTTGTTTGCTGTTATTTGTTAATTTTGCGTTTCCTTTTTCTTTTTGTGTCTTGAGTCTATCTAGGTTTAGGGTTCTTAGAGTCTAGTTTTTGTTTAGAGTTTCTACCAAAAATTCCCCACAAAAATATTGCTGCAGTTTGGTTTCGATCATCCTAGTCTAGCCCTACTCGGAATTCCACCGGGAGCTACTAGTTTCGATTCCAAGTTCTTGTGTTGCTCGGTTCCTTGCTCTCATCGGATTCAAATCCGAATTTATCCGGGCATCGAAATTGTCTAATTCCTGCTGCGCGTGTGTGCTATTTCCGCTCGGATCCCTACCACAACACGGTTTCGCGAAATTTGTTGCCGCGCCTTAAGTTCTGTCGTGCGCGCGACCACCTCAACCCATGGTAGCGAAACTTTGCTGTTCCTGCTGTGGTTCCATGCCACAACACGTTCGTGCTATATCTTTGTTCTGCAGCGGCACAAAAGGCAGCAATTCGCTGCCGCTCGTTCCACCTCTATCGTAGCCGCGCGTGAGTCTCTGCTGGGCACCGTTTTCGGCTGTTTTTGTTGCCGCCACGGTACGATTTCACTTTTTTTTCCTTCCATGTGCTTTTAGCTCGTTTAGGTTTGTTTTTCTTTGTATTTGCTTTATATTTTCTTAGGATCTCCACGTCTGAGCTTTGTGAACCTAGCCACATCCTTTCTACAGTATAACTATAGGTACCTTGCCCACAAGTATAGCTATTTTTGTGTTCTATGCACATATTTTCATATACCATTGTGTTTCACTTGTTACTTGGTTCATACTGCTCCTAGTTTTTCTTAAGGCCATTGGAAAAAATACAAAAAAAAGAAAAAGAGTAAAAGTATATAAAAAAAGAGAAAACAGAAAAAATGAAATGAGGCCGAATTGATTTCATTGCTTACTAGTGGAGCTTGCTATATAAAAATTGTGACACTTGGTTTCTACTATTGAGCAATCTTGTGCCTTTCTACATTGATCCATAGCTAGTGACTTTCTAGTGCTTGCAACAATTCATCCATATAGTTGTTAAGCCACATTTGTCTCCATTGGTGTGAGTTTTTTTCCTGTACTTTTACATCTCTTTGATAGTATATAGGAGGTGTTAATTTGGTGTTGTTAGGACTCCCAACCAAGCTCCACCATATACCTTGTTTTGCCTTGTGATAGTTAAAACCTCGGGTATTCTCTTCTTCACATCAAAGTACACTAGTTGCCTCTACTTGTTGGTAAGTATTTCCATTCACTTTGGAACGGTGACGTCCAACTTCTCTTGCTGGTTTTGAGTGAGTTGTGAGAGTTACACTATACATATACATACTGCATATATTTAGTACTAATAATGGCTGCTCCTTTCGAGGAAAAACCATTAGAGTTACTTTCTTTTTGCAATGCAACATTTTGGGAGGAGGATTCTAAGGTGATACCTTCATCTGATTTGTTCCACTTCACAACATAAATCGAAGGTACACCTTCTTCTATAACCGTTGATAAGAATTCTTGGCAGAATTTTGTTAGTATTGACGTTGTTGATAAATTGCAATTGAGAACATGGCAAACCGATCGGCCATATATTTTAGCTACTAATCATGATGCACTTTTAATTACTCAATCTACATTTGTTCCATTAACCATTCATGGTCATACGGAGGAAATTTATTGTAATGTGATTCCTAGAGCGATTAATTGTTGTCATCTTTTATTGAGTGGAAGATGGTGCAACCAATTTAAGGTTGATTTTCATAGCTGTCGTCCTGATATACATTATTTTGGAGCCATAAGAAAATTTGGATAATACATGCAACACTTAAACATTGCAACGAGCTATGATTAAATTAATTGATCATATAGACATAAAGGATGAGAGCTTGGATATCATGGAAAACGTGAGAGTAGAAGTTAAGGAGACATGTGAGGTTATTTCTACTAGTATAATTATGTCTTCTCCTAGTGTTGTGCCTTGTGATATGCATGTTGCTTTTGAAGAAAGGGAGCTAACTATAGTACAACCTGCATTACCACATACCTTGGAGGAGCATGCCATTGTTCCTAGTGTTGTTTCTTGTGATGTGCAGGTTGCTTTTGAAGAAAGGGAGCCTTTAGTACAACCTGCTTCACCACTTCCAATTGAGGAGAGTGTATGGGTAACAATGTTGATTATTGTGGTTTGCATGACACACAAATTTCGGAACCATGTGTTAACTTGCCAATTTAGAATTTTGAACATGTGGTTTTGATTACACATAAAGAAGGGCTTGCTAAAATACCACATATTAATATTGTGTATTCTATAATGTTAAATGAACCAATTACTGTACAATGTGCTATGAATAGGATTTCTGAAATTTCATATGTCAATTCTAGCACCTATGCTACTTGTTTCACTTTTAATTTAGTTGGTGATTATAACAAGAATGAAATTTTTATGGTGGATAACATATTTATTACTTGTGACAATATTGCTTATTTGAACATTGTGTTACCTCATACACCTATGTTTGGTTTGACACAAAAATTAATATATACATATGCTATTGATTTATACTTCACTTATATTTGCAAATTGAGTTGCAATTTACATGTTAACACACGTGATTGTCCTACTACCACCAAATTTTATCATAGATCTTCTGCGAGAACACTTGAATTGATACTAAACAATAAGAATTTATACATATATGTTTCTCCTTATGATCATGATTATATGAGCTTCACTTATACCTACAATTGTGATTGCTATTTGATGAGATGCTATTTGTTTTCATGTGACAATTATGTGCTAACTACATGCAAATTTCGTTGCTTTATGTCATGTAAAATATTTTTCATGCCCACAAACATGATGCACCCCATTATAAAGACATATATAGTGCATACACGTTGTTCTTTTTGTTTCTTCCACGTTCAGCTTACCACAAGCCGAGGACGTCTTGTTTTTAAGAAAGGGAGGATGATGAGTATATAATAGGGGCATTTGATGAGTGTGCATGTGTGAACTGGAAGGAAATATTGAGGCTCACTGATGTTCATGATAAGGTGAATTCTCTCCTAATAATAAATAATGTGTTTATAAGAATGTTATACTACCTAAGCCTATGCATTTATGTATTAGCAGGGTTATTGATAACACAAGCATTGGTGAAGCAATGGAGCTGGTTGAAGAGGATGTGTAGCACCCTACCTTTTTACAAAGTTAGAATACATCTATACCTGTGATTCCCGGGATCACTGATAGCATATACATGCCAAACTGAAATATTCATAACAATAGCATCATTCTACAACGTATGATCCATTGGATATGAAATAAAATAGTCTTACAACTGGCATAGTCAACATGGACTAGCCCTAAATAACAGAGTTCAAGTAAACACAACGGAAAGCAAATCTTCAATGAGCCTCCTTCTCTTCATGTGCCATAGGCAGACATGTTGGAATTTAAGCTCGAGATCCTAAACCATTACCCATCATCAGAATGACCTGCACGTTGGAATATGTAGCCCACAAGGGGAAGTTAGTACAAACAATGTACTGGCAAGTGACACTTGTTTGGTGGCATTTTTGAGGAATAGACTAGCTACATGATATTTGGCTGGGGGCGTATGGGCTATTTGCATAAAGCCAAATTTGTCCTATATTTGAAAATTCATTTTAAACAAATGAAAACATTTGTACGGTCATTCATGGCTAAACCACCATGAAGTTGAAAAAATCATCATGGCTAAACCACTGATGCAGCGTGTAGTTGACTCCCTCGCCGGTAAACCCCAAGAGAAAGGTTGTGAAGAGTGTAGCAACAAGTTTTCCCTAAGAAAAGAAACCAAGGTTGAATCAACCAGTAGGAGGAGAAGCAATCTCTGAAGGTTGATGCAGCTAAGGTGGCAGGGCGCAGTACTGTTTCAGCAGCAACGTGGAACCTACACAACACAATCAAATCACTCTGTCCCAATGAAGCAGTGAGGTTGTCAATCTCACCGGTTTTGCTGAACACAAAGAGGTTAAATGTATGGTGTGGAAAACAGTAGGAACAATATGAGAGCAGTATGAAAGCAGTAGGTGATTTATCAGAATGAGGAAATAGGACCGGGGTCCACAATTCACTAGTGGTGTCTCTCCGAGAAAGATAAATAAAATGTTTGGTGAACAAATTACAGCTTGGCAATTGACAGAAATGAAGGCTGCACCGTAGTGCATATGCAGGACATAAAGATTACTATGTGATTCATGCGGACATTACAACAAGATACATAGACCGTTATCCAACTTCATCTATGAATAAAAATCCACCCTTCAAATATCATCCGAACAAACGTTTGGTATTAAGTTGCAAGCAACAGATAATCGCAGTAAGAAACGTGTGTAATGTAAACAATAACATCATCCTTAGACAAAGCATTGTTGTTTTCTCCCTAATGGCCACAACACATGCTCCATTCGTCACGTTATTGTCACTCGAGCACAGATGAAAAGCAGGCATGAACCCACTATCGAGCATAAATACTCCCTCTTGGAGTTACCAGCATCTACTTGGCCAGAGCATCTACTAACAATGGAGACAATGCAAGATCATAAATAACATATGCATGAAGATAACATGATACATTGATAATCAGAAGACATAGCATTCAACATTCATCAGATCCCAGCAAACACAACATGTAGCATTACATAAAGATGATCTTGATCATGATAGGCAGCTCACAAGATCTAAACATGGGGCACAAATTGGAGAGAACAACCATCTAGCTACTACTATGGACCCGTAGTCCAGGGATGAACTACTCACGCATCACTTCGGAGGAGGGCATAGTGGTCTAGACCCCTCTGGTGATGATTTCCCCCTCCGACAGGGTGCCAGGCAGAGCTCTAGAATCCTCCTGATCTCGGAATGATGGTGACTGCGGCCTCAGATGTTTCTCAGGAAAAAGTGGTATATCTTTAGGGTTTACGTCTCGGGGGGAATATATAGGCGAAAGGGCATAGGCGATGGAGGCTCAGGGGCCCCACACCACCCCCTGGCGCGGCCAGGGGGGCGCGCCACCCTATCGTGTGGGACCCCTGAGGCCCCCATCCGGGTCTCTTCGGGGCTCCTTGGAACCTCCGGGGTTTCTAAGACTTCCGGGCTTCGAATTTTCCAATTCCGCGAATATTTCTCGAACAACTTTTCTGAAACTAAAAACTACAAAAAACATGGAACTGGCTCTGTGGCATCTTGTCAATAGGTTAGTCCAAAAAATCGATAAAAATGACATAAAGTGTATAGCAAACATGTGGGAAACAATAAGAAAACAACATGGAACATCAAAAATTAAGGATACGTTTATGACGTATCAACCACCATGAAGTTTGATAAATCATCATGGCTAAACCACCATGAAGTTTGATTGTGGCATCATGGCTAAACCACCATGTTCCCTAAAAGGGGTTTCTACTATGTTTTATATCATTCAGAAAAGATGAGGAGATCCTTCAGCACCAACTCTGTCTACTTTGCTCAAATTTCCCATAATCGGGGACACGGCTAAGATCTTAGATTTTAACTCTGCAGAGGTTGTGCACTTTCACCTTGAGGCTCATCCTCCCCAAGGGAAGAATGAGACAAGATCTTTGGGGCGAGGGATTCAACCATACCAGCATGACTCGTTGCTCCTAAAATTCTACCACCCACTGTCATACAACAGGATGAACCCCCAAAACTTACTTAATCTTGACAGAGCCCATATTACCTCAAGGTTGCACTGGAAGCTAACTATACATTGAAGACATACAAATCCCTTTATTCCTAGGTGGCAGTCCACAAGTGCACTCTTAGGTGATAACCCTCACATTCATGGCTAAATCACCATGAACATGGTCCTGAGTAGACACTCAACATAATCCAAGCAAGGATCAATCCACCCAGGTGTTTCATTGGGTTGTTTAAGTTTCAATTTTCAAATCATCACAACCCAACTAGTAACATCAATAGTTGTGATAGTAATCTATTATAGATAAACTAGTACCTAGCAGGGGTTTCAGGTTGGCTACACACTACTAGGTGTTCTGAGCATAGCATATACTTGGAAAATAATTAAAACACCTATGATGCATACTACTGAAAAACACTAATTCAATTGGAAAAACAAAAGTGGGACATGAGTATCACTTGCCTTGATAACAACAACCAACACAAGCACAACAATCACAAGTGTTGTAGTGGTCCTCTCCAAAGTATAAACAAACAATAATAGCACAACATAAACATACCACTAAAAAATGATCAATCATACACATGTATGCATGCATGAATAAGCCAATTTGTTTTTCACATGGTAAGGGTGGTGGTGAGGTGTATTTGATGTCATATGAGGTTTATTTAGTTAGTGTAAGGCCCTGGTTAAAATTTATTCCAATGGGTTATTTTAGTTATTCCAATTTAGTAACCCATTAATAGACCTTTAGACTAATTAAATTTGAAACACACTTTTAAGTTTCTGTAAAAATTGGACCTTGTTGTCTCTGGACAGAGGACACAAATACCAAGGCAACCCAATTGGTTTCACTCAGAAATACATTTTAGAATAAGAATTATAGACAGATCACTGATTTGACCAAATTTGAAATAGAAAGTGTGTGCACGATATAAATTTGGTTTTCTCTGGTTCTAGGGTGTTCTACAAGTTCTAAGGAATCCAGATACTACAACTTTAACAAATTTGGAAATGTAGGACTCAGTCTATGAATTAAATGGTGTTTTTTAGTTGTTTTGGCAATTTAAATACTACTCCAAACTTTTCCACAGAACCTACAGGATATTTTTTTATAATTGGTTAGAGAATTTCATTACCTTTTTAAAGGTTCAAACCTCATAATTTTTGGATCCAGATTCATTTTTCTATTGAATTTATAAGGGGACAGTAGGTTCTGTTTTTAAATTTGGATTTGAATTAACTTAAACCGGGGGGGGGGGAGATGACTACGCGCTGACTGGCGCTGCTGACACGGCGCCACGTGGTCTAATCCTATTGGACGATACCTCTTCAGTTAAGTCATCTAATAGGGACACTGGATCAAGATCTAACGGCCAAGGTTTGCTAGGGTTCGTACCTGGCCGGGGAAGGTCACCGGAAAATGGCCCGCGAAGGCGCTGGCCTCGGGAATTCGTTGGGGACGAGGTTCCGGTGGTCTTGGACTCAGCAGAGGTCATGACGGGGCATAGTTCGCGATGGCAGAGACGATGGTGGCTGTGTCTGGCCTCTTCGCTTCCGGGAACGGCTACGCGATGCGGACGGAGTTGCGTGGGGCTCCGGCGAGGCAGTGGTGTCGATGGCGCGGTTGATATGCTATAGATAAAATCGCGGGAGTGGTCGGGGAGGTGCATGCGAGAGAGGGAGGGAGAATAGGCACCACAGAGAGTTGTGGGATGGGCTCACCGTGCCGGAATCGGTGATGAACGGTGGCGGAACAATGGAACTCCGGCGAGCGATATTGGCACGGTGGGAGCACAGTTTCGAGGGAGATGAGAGGGGAAAAGGGAGAGGAGCTCCAGGTGCACGTATGGAGTTGGTTTAGGGGGGGCGAGGGGGCCTTGGGGGTGGGAGATCGTGGGAGGGGGCGTGCGAGCGCTCGAGCGCGGTATAAGCGGAGGGAGGTTGACGACGCCTCGTCATCACTAACGTCAGCAGGGCCCACCGGCTAGAGAGATAGAGGACGCGCGGGCTGGGCTGGCCTGCTGTTTCTTGCGCGCTCGTGCGGTAGATGGTGGCTCAGTTAGGTGTTTCTCTACGCGGGCGAGAGGGAATGAGGGGGAAGGGAAAACGGGGAGGCCCGATGGGGCTGGCCTATGAGGGTTTTCCTTTTTTTCTGTTTTTATTAATTGCAACCCCCAAAAAAATCAAAAGTGAACCAAACCAGTTTAGAAAAATTTGTAAAAATATAATTTGCAAAGTTTAAACTATTTAAAATGTTTTGGTACTTTTGTATAACAAAATTAATTTTTAATAAAGAGCAATTGGGGTCTGTTTCTTAAGGTCTTATTTTTAGTGTTAAAATCCCTTTAGGGTTTTAGGTTTGTGATAGCAAGTTTTCAAATGTTTCACTTTTTTTTTTGCAATAATGGCATGTGAGATGTATGCATGCTGGTTTTATTAATTGAAAACCTAGGATGTTATAGACTAACCTTCTTAAGATGAAGCACGTCCTCGGGCTTCGGAAAAGCTAGCAAATTGGTGAGGGTGATCTTCTTTGAGGTCTTCTTCCCGTTCCCCAGTTGCTTCTTCCTCGGTGTGGTGATTCAAATGAACCTTGCAAAACTTGATGGTCTTGGTACGGGTATTCCTCTCAGCTCTTTCTAGGATTTTGATGGGTTTCTCCTCATAGGTTAGGTCACTTTCTATTTGTACCTCTCCTAGGGGTACTATATCACTCAAGGAAGTTTCTGACATCTCAGGATGACATTTCTTCAGCTGACTGACATGGAACACGTTGTGTACTGTTGAAAGTAATTCTGGTAACTCCAATTTATATGCTACTTCTCCTTTGCGGGACATCACTTTGAATGGTCCTATGAATCGTGGTGCTAACTTTCCTTTGATTCCAAATCTCTTTACACCTCTAAGGGGTGATACACTTAGATAGACTCTATCTCATGTTTCATAAGAAACATCTCTACGCTTGTTGTCAGCATAGCTTTTCTACCTTGACTGTGCTATCTTCAATCTATCTTTGATTAATCCAACTTTCTCTTCAGCTTCTTGTATGATGTTAGGACCGAAGAAACTTCTTTCTCCCAAACCACTCCACAACAAGGGTGTGGTACATTTCTTTCCATACATGGCTTCAAAGGGTGCCATCTCAATACTAGCTTGATAACTATTGTTGTAAGAGAATTCTTCATATGGTAAGTTGTCAACCCAACTAGATCCATAGTCTAAGACACATGCTGATGAGGACATCCCTAGCTTTCCACCTATTGTTGAACATGAAGATCCTCCTATCAAAGCTAATGAAGTTAGAATTGGTCCAATGACAAGATCAAGAACCAAGCTATTACAACAACAGGTGAATTCACTCCTACTTGAATATAATGTTGATAATTGTGAGAGCTTTATACTACCTAAATCTTTGCATTTATGTATTCTTAGGTTTATTGATAACACAAACATGAATGGAGATCATGGAGAGGAGCTACACAAGGATGAGCATGGACTTCAAGAGGAGATGGAAAACAAGTGCTAGCATGGTGAAAACAACAAATAACAATTGTTATCATGATAAGGGGATGGTGCCTCCACAAGATCAAATGCACCAAGTGTGGAAAACAATCCAATTATGTTATTCCACACTCATACATGAACAAGGCAAGAGGAGGGCGCCCACAAGGAGCATCAATGCGCCATATACAAGACCTAGTTCAATTAGGATTGGTTTGTATACCAATTTGGCCGCACCCCTTGTGTGGGGGTCGGTTTGTATCTATTTTGGTGTCCTAGTAGGAGTCCTAGTCCAATTAGGTTAGGTGCTTGCGCAAGGATAGCCTTGTGGCCGCACCCCCCCCTCTTATATACCCCTTGGGGCGCATAGGAGAGGGCAGACTACGTTAAAACCAAAAACCCTAGACCTCTAGATTGAAACTGCTTGTAAGCCTTTCATCTGGAAGTTCATCTGCAAACTTTACGTGATACCTGCTGTTCCACTGGGAATAAGACGGTACAGAACCACTTGTAGTCGGTGGATTACTTGTGCAAGAGTGTGGAGTTGAGAATATCCATTGGGTTGCTATCTTTTGCATTGGCATCAGGGATCAGCCGGAGAGTTCTTAGTGGCGCACTAGTTATCAATTCAGAAGTTATCTGTGAGTTCACTGAGAAGATTGGGCCACCCCTTATCATCTTGGTATCAGATTTACAGGTTGCCTCGGTGAGCTATCAAATTTCCCTTTAGATTTGAGTGTTTTTATTACCTATCCAGAAAATTGCCCCACAAAAATAGTTTTAGTTTTTGCCATAGCCTAGATATCATCTTAGTTTTCAATTACTAGTGCTGTCTTTGTGTTAGATTTTGTGTTGCTTTTTCTCTTTTTAGATCCTTTGTTTTCGGCTAGATCTAGGTTTCTTTGTTCATCTAGTCGAATTATATCAAAAAACTCCAAAAAAAAATCCGCCCCATATTACCATATATCACACCAATCCGATTCCATCTAGTAACCCTAACCGCATCACCAAATCCCCCTTCTAGTTGGACTCGGTTTCATCTCACCCACCACACGCCAACCCACCGCTGCCACCATCCTTGTTGCTCTCGGATTCGTTTCCATCGAACACCACCCCACCGCTGCCGTCCCTAGCCGCACTCGGAATCCCACCGTAGCGCGCTTACAAATAGCCCCGCGAACCCCGTAACGCAGCACACCAACTACACACCCGCGCGCTGCCGCGGCACAAAATCCTCGCAAAAACGCTGCCGCCAGTCGCTGCCGCGCGCGCACTACGTTTTCCACCGCAGCGCGCTTACCATTCGCCTGTTTTCTGTCCTGCGCGCTGCCGCGGTACGGAAATCATCCGTTTTGCTGCCGTACGCTCTGCCGTGACGCCAAAATCGTCTGTTTCTCTGCCGTGAGGTGTTTTTGCTGCTGTAAGTTGCCGTTTCTCTGCCGCGGTACGAAAAATCATCGTTTTGCTGCCGTAGTGTGCTGCCGCGGTACGAAATTGATCTGTTTTGCTGCCGTGAGTTCTAATTGCTGCCGTGAGTGTTTCTAAACCCCAATTTCACTTAGAATCTTTTGTTTTCTCTTTTATTTTCCTGTTTTCATCACTAGGACCAATACATCCGTACCCTTGTGAACCTTAGCCACAGCCTTTCTACAGCATTATAATAGGAACTTGCCCACAAGTATAGCTATTTTGTGCTCTGACAGGCTGCTCATATTTCATCATCACCATTGTGTTCACTTGTGTTTGGTTTATTGTTGCTCCTAGCTTAGTGTAAGGCCATTGAAAAATTCAAAAAAATAGAAAAAAGCAAAAAGTATAAAAAAAAAAAAGAGAAAAGAGAAAAGAGAAAGTGCAAAAAGGCCATATTATTGCTATTGTTTACTAGTTGAGCTTGCCATTGTGACACTTGGTTTTTCTTTGAGCAATCTTGTGCCTGTCAATAAGAGCCTAGCTAGTGACTTTCTAGTGCATTGCAAAACTCATCCATATATTGCATTGCCACATTTGTCTCCATTGTGTGAGTTTCCTTGGGTATTTTATATCTTCACTAAGACAGCAAATAGGATTGTTACTTTGGTGATTGTTAGGTATCCATACCAAGCCCCACTAAATAACCTTGTTTGCTTTTGTGAGAGTTAAAAACCTGGGTATTCTCTTCTTCACACCAAAGTACTTTAATTGCCTCTACTTGTGGTAAGTATCTCTATTCACTTTGGAGTGGTAAGATATCCTATTGTCTTGCTAGATTTTTGAGTGAGTTGTGAGAGGCACCACAACCTATACTTGTTTCTATTACACTAACCTACTAATGGATCTTTCTAGTGGTGATCTTGTGCAGCAAAAGAAGGACCATAAGGAGGGAGTTAATTGGAGAGAGTATGAGGCTCTTAGGGATGTTTTGGCAAAGGAGATAGTGGACAATCATAATGGACTCAAACAATTTGTTCAAGATGCATGTGATCCCTTATATGAGGCTCTCCAAGCTATGGAGACCAAGATGGAGGCCACACACAAATTGGCCGAGACTAATGGAGGGGAAGTGAGATCAATTCATGATTCTATTGCTCAAATGACTAATACCCTTGCTGGACTTCAAACCATGATTCAAACAAGAATGCCTCTTATTGATGATGACAATGCTAGTGTCCATAGTGATGCTAATAATAGAGTGGAAGCTATTGGTGCAAGAAATCAAGTTCATGGCCGAAATAGAGAGGAAAGAGGCCTAGGAGGATATAATGGCCGAAACCAAAATTTTGGAGAAAGAAGAATGCCAAACAATTTGGTGCAAGCTAATCCAAGAGAAGATGGTTTGAGTAAGCCTAAATTTTCTATTCCATCATTTAGCTTTGATAATATGGATGTGGAAGAATACTTGCTATGGGAGTTGAAGATGGAAAAACTATGGAGAATGCATGAGTACAATGAGGATAGAAAGATCAAATTGGCTTCAAGTGAGTTTGATGGTTATGCTCTTAGATGGTGGGATGAGCTTTTGAGGAAGAGACAAGAAGATGGAGAATTGCCCATTGCCACTTGGAACACCATGAAGAGGATCATGAGAGATAGATTTGTTCCACCAAATTACATAAGGCAACAATTTGATCAATTGCAACAATTGAGGCAAGGAACTATGAGTGTTGATGCTTATTATCAAGAGATGGAGCTAATTATGCAAAGGGCACGTGTGAGAGAACAATTGGAGCAAACAATGCAAAGATTCCTTTCGGGTTTGAACTACAAAATCAAAGGCATTGTGAGGCATCATCAATACCAAAATATCCATGAGCTATTACACCATGCAAGGGAGGCCGAAGCACATATCCTTGAGGAGGCAAAAATTACTAATAGAACAAGGGCTAGATTTCCTATGAGATCATCTTCTATGCCTAGTGCACCTCCTCCACCACCACCATCTTCAAGTTTTCGAGGTGCTTCTTCTTCTAAACCCGAGCCTAGTTCTTCAATTGCAAAGAAACCATCACAACCAAGTGTGAGTACCACGGGTTCAAGTGCTTCTACATCAAGAACAAGAGATATTTCATGTCACACATGTGGAGGAAAAGGGCACTTTAAGAGGGATTGTCCAAATACAAAAGTGATGGTGATCAATGAGAACAATGAGTATGAGACAGGTGATGATGTTGATCCTAATGATATTGATGATGATGATGGCTATTTGAGTGATTCTCCTTTGGATGCTTATGCTACTACTATGCCATCTATTGTTTGCACCCAAAATTCATTGAGTGTGGTGCCTACTCCTGAACATCAAAGGTGCAATTTGTTCCAAACCAAAGCTATCATTGGTCCTAACATGGCTTGCAAAGTCATTATTGATGGAGGAAGTTGCAGAAATTTGGCTAGCAAAGATCTATGTGCAAAGCTCAACTTGAAATATATACCACATCCTTCTCCTTATCATATCCAATGGTTGAGTAGCACGGGACAAATGAAGGTTTCTTATATGGTGAGAGTGGAGTTCCAAATTGGACCTTACAAAGATACTATTGAGTTTGATGTGGTGCCCATGACAGTTTGTCACTTATTATTGGGAAGGCCTTGGCAATTTGATAGAAGTGTGAAGCATGAAGGAAGAGCAAATACTTATGAGCTATATCATCATGGGAAGACTATTATTTTGAGGCCTATGACTCCACAACAAATTCTACAAGAGTCCCAATCCAAAATTGAGAGGAAAGTGGAAAAAGAAAGAGAGAGGGATGAGGGAACACCACAAATACAAGCCATGGGGAGTGATAGTAAACCCAATTCGAGTGGTAAAAAGAGAGAGAACCTATTATGCATGTTAGCCACTAAAGAGGATTTGAGGGAATTTAAGGATGATCCTACACTAGTCCCTATTGTGCTTATTCACAAGGGAGAGATTTTGGTTTCTAATGACATGACCCCTATTCCTCTTGGTGTTTCTAATGTTTTGCAGGACTTTGAGGATGTTTTTCCACAAGATGTGCCCTCGGGATTGCCACCATTGAGAGGAATTGAACATCAAATTGATTTGATCCCGGGAGCATCTCTTCCAAACCGAGCCCCTTATAGAACCAATCCACAAGAAACAAAGGAGATCCAAAAGCAAGTACAAGAACTATTGGACAAAGGTTATATTCGGGTTAGTCTTTCTCCTTGTGCCGTTCCCGTTATTTTGGTTCCTAAGAAAGATGGTACTTGGCGCATGTGTGTAGATTGTAGAGCAATTAATAACATCACTATTCGTTATCGTCATCCTATACCACGTTTAGATGACATGTTAGATGAATTAAGTGGTGCTACTCTTTTCTCAAAAATTGATTTGCGTAGTGGATACCATCAAATAAGAATGAAAGAGGGAGATGAATGGAAAACTGCTTTTAAGACAAAATTTGGTTTATATGAGTGGTTAGTAATGCCCTTTGGTTTAACTAATGCACCTAGTACTTTCATGAGATTAATGAACCATATTTTGAGAGACTTTATTGGTAGATTTGTGGTAGTTTATTTTGATGATATTCTTATATATAGCCACAATGAACATGACCACATGGATCATATTAGACAAGTTTTGCAAGTGCTAAGAAATAATAAATTGTATGGTAATCTTGAGAAGTGCACTTTTTGCAAAGATAAAGTAATATTTCTTGGTTATGTTGTTTCTAAGCATGGAATTGAAGTTGATCAATCTAAAATTGAAGCTATTCGAAATTGGCCAATTCCAACTAATGTGAGTCAAGTTAGAAGTTTTAATGGGCTTGCTAGTTTCTATAGAAGATTTGTGCCTAATTTTAGTACAATTGCTGCCCCTTTGAATGATCTAACTAAGAAAGGTGTTAATTTTGAATGGGGTGTTTCACAAGATATTGCTTTTGATACTTTGAAGGAGAAGTTGATTTCGGCCCCACTTTTAATGCTACCTAATTTTGAGAAACAATTTGAAATTGAATGTGATGCTAGTGGCATAGGTATTGGAGGTGTGCTCATGCAAAATAAACAACCTATTGCTTATTTTTCTGAAAAATTGCATGGTGCACAATTGAATTACTCCGTTTATGATAAAGAATTGTATGCCCTTGTGAGAGTGTTAGAGGTGTGGAAACATTATTTATGGCCCAAGGAATTTATTATACATAGTGATCATGAAGCTTTGAAATTCTTGAAGTGCCAATCTAATTTGAATAAGAGACATGCTAAATGGGTTGAATTTATTGAATCGTTTCCATACATTATAAAACATAAGAAGGGATTGGATAATGTAGTTGCCGATGCTTTGTCTAGAAAGAATATGTTATTATCAAACATGGAGATTAAAGTTTCGGGTTTGGAGAATATTAGAGATTTATATGACAATGATAATGAATTTTCCATGCCATTTAATAAATGTACTAATGTTAAGGCATGGGACAAATTTCACATACATGATGGGTATTTGTTTAGAGCTAACAAACTATGTATTCCCGAGTGTTCTTTGCGTTTATTCTTAATCCAGGAATCTCATAGTGGAGGATTGATGGGACACTTTGGAAGAGAAAAGACATTGCTCATGTTATCGGAGAATTTCTATTGGGCACATATGAGGAGAGATGTCTATAGATTGGTGCAAAGATGCATCACTTGCAACAAGTCCAAGTCTAAGCTAAAACCCCACGGTTTGTACACTCCATTGCCATCACCTAGTACACCATGGGAGGATATAAGTATGGATTTCGTTTTGGGCTTGCCAAGGACAAAGAGAGGGCATGATTCTATCTTTGTGGTAGTGGATCGATTTTCAAAGATGGCTCACTTTATTGCTTGCCACAAGAGTGATGATGCTTCTCACATTGCAACTTTATTCTTTCGGGAGATTGTGAGAATACATGGAGTTCCAAGAACAATTGTTTCCGATAGAGATGTCAAGTTCATGAGTTACTTTTGGAAGACACTTTGGGGGAAGCTTGGCACGAAGCTATTATTTTCTACTACTTGCCACCCCCAAACCGATGGACAAACCGAGGTGGTTAATAGGACATTATCTACATTGCTAAGAGGCATGATCAAGAAGAATTTGAAAGAGTGGGAGGAGTGTTTACCTCATGTGGAATTTGCTTATAATAGAGCCGTGCATTCAACCACTCAATTATGTCCCTTCGAGGTAGTTTATGGTTTCAAGCCAATTACACCTCTTGATTTATTACCACTACCGTTACATGAGAGAGTTAATATGGAGGCATCCAAGAGGGCTGATTTTGTGAAGAAGATACATGAGAAGACAAAGGATGCTATAGAAAAGAGAGGAAAGAATGTGGCCGAGAGGGTGAACAAGAAGAGGAAAGAAGTAATTTTTCACCCCGGAGATATGGTTTGGGTACACTTTCGGAAGGATAGATTTCCTACATTGCGAAAATCCAAGTTGATGCCTAGAGGAGCCGGCCCTTACAAAGTTATTTCAAGGATCAATAATAATGCATACAAGATTGACCTCCCAATTGATGAGTTTGGTGTTAGTAATTCTTTTAATGTGGCTGATTTGACACCTTACCATGGAGATGATTTAGCATCGAGGTCGATGCCTTTTCAAGAGGGGGAGGATGATGAGGACATCCCTAGCTTTCCACCTATTGTTGAACATGAAGATCCTCCTATCAAAGCTAATGAAGTTAGAATTGGTCCAATGACAAGATCAAGAACCAAGCTATTACAACAACAGGTGAATTCACTCCTACTTGAATATAATGTTGATAATTGTGAGAGCTTTATACTACCTAAATCTTTGCATTTATGTATTCTTAGGTTTATTGATAACACAAACATGAATGGAGATCATGGAGAGGAGCTACACAAGGATGAGCATGGACTTCAAGAGGAGATGGAAAACAAGTGCTAGCATGGTGAAAACAACAAATAACAATTGTTATCATGATAAGGGGATGGTGCCTCCACAAGATCAAATGCACCAAGTGTGGAAAACAATCCAATTATGTTATTCCACACTCATACATGAACAAGGCAAGAGGAGGGCGCCCACAAGGAGCATCAATGCGCCATATACAAGACCTAGTTCAATTAGGATTGGTTTGTATACCAATTTGGCCGCACCCCTTGTGTGGGGGTCGGTTTGTATCTATTTTGGTGTCCTAGTAGGAGTCCTAGTCCAATTAGGTTAGGTGCTTGCGCAAGGATAGCCTTGTGGCCGCACCCCCCCTCTTATATACCCCTTGGGGCGCATAGGAGAGGGCAGACTACGTTAAAACCAAAAACCCTAGACCTCTAGATTGAAACTGCTTGTAAGCCTTTCATCTGGAAGTTCATCTGCAAACTTTACGTGATACCTGCTGTTCCACTGGGAATAAGACGGTACAGAACCACTTGTAGTCGGTGGATTACTTGTGCAAGAGTGTGGAGTTGAGAATATCCATTGGGTTGCTATCTTTTGCATTGGCATCAGGGATCAGCCGGAGAGTTCTTAGTGGCGCACTAGTTATCAATTCAGAAGTTATCTGTGAGTTCACTGAGAAGATTGGGCCACCCCTTATCACATGCTCTTAGCATGTCTTCCAAAATCTGATTTACTCTCTCAGTTTGGCCATCTGTTTGAGGGTCAAATGATGTGCTAAACTCTAATCTGGTTCCTAATGATTCATGTAGTTGCTTCCAAAAGTGTGAGGTAAACTGGGTACCTCTATCAGACACAATACTCTTGGGTACACCATGAAGACAGACAATCTTCTTCATATAAATATCAGCCAACTTAGGACTGGTATATGTGGTCTTTACTGGCACAAAGTGAGCTATCTTTGTCAAACGATCAACCACTACCCAGATTGATTCATACCCTGATTTGGTTTGGGGTAATCCAGTGATAAATTCCATACCAATTTGGTCCCATTTCCAGTCTGGCACCTTCAATGGTTGCAACAATCCTGCTGGTTTCTGATGCAAAACTTTTACCTTATTACAAACATCACATTTGGCTACGTATTCTGCTATATCTCTCTTCAAATTGTTCCACCAAAATCTTTCCTTCAAATCCATGTACATTTTGGTGTTACCAGGGTGAATGGAATAAGGTGACTCATGGGCTTCTTGAAAAATCAGTTTCCTCAACTCAGGGTCATTGGGTACACAGATATGTTTCTCGAACCGAACAATTCCTTGCTCATCCTCACTGAATTATGTGGTCTTTCCTTCCATTAGTGTCTCCTTCAAAGTTTACTTGATTGCCTCTATTTCTTTATCTCCTTCCTGACTTTTATGGATTTTATCCATCAGTTTTGGTTGAATTACTAGTGATGCTACAAATCCTTCATGTACAACTTCCAAACTGAGGTCTTGTAGGGCTTTACGTAAATCCTGGGATATTTCTTTGGTTGAGAGATAGTTTACATAAACTTTACGACTCAGAGCATCAGCGACTATGTTTTCTTTACCAGGATGGTATTTCAGACTCAGATCATAGTCCTTGATGAGTTCCAACCACCGCCTTTGTCTCATGTTCAAATCGTTCTGAGTGAAGATATACTTCAAACTCTTGTGATCCGTGAAAACTTCACAACGCTTCCCCATCAAATAGTGTCTCCAAGTCTTTAAGGCATGAACCACTGAAGCTAATTCAAGATCATGAGTGGGGTAATTGACTTCATGCTTCTTAAGTTGCCTTGAAGCATAAGCTGCAACTCTACATCCTTGCATCAGCACACTTCCTAATCCTTCACGTGAAGCGTCACAGTAAACTTGGAATTCTTTCTCCAGATCAGGTAAACACAATACAGGTGCATACACTAATCCTTTATTCAACTCTTGAAAGCTAGTTTCACATGTTTCAGTCCATTCATACTTCTTCTCTTTCTTCAATAACTCAGTCATTGGTTTAGCAATCTTGGAGAAATTCTCGATGAACCTTCTATAGTAACCAGCCAAGACGAACAAGCTACGGATTTCTCCTACATTCTTGGGTGGTTCCCATTCTTTCACAGCAGTAACCTTTGAGGGGTCGACTGCAATTCCTTCCTTAGACACAATGTGTCCTAGAAATCCTACTTCACCCAACCAGAATTCACACTTGATGAACTTGGCATACAATTTGTGTTCCCTAAGCTTTACCATTATCATACGAAGGTGTTTCTCGTGTTCCTTAACACTCTTTGAGTAGATTAGTGAAGGGGCCGTTGCATAGAAAACAAAAAAATTCCTACGCGAGAGACACCCGAAATGCCAAGATCTAATCTAGGAGACGAAGTGCAACATGCAAAGATAGGGTTAAGAAGAACACATACCCTCGAAGACACAAAGCGTTACGAGATCAAATCTTGTTGTTGGCGTAGTCAAACTCACACCGATCCCGGTAGCGAGAAGATGTGCACCGCAATCCGGCGGCGCCTCCGTGATCGGTCACACGTACGGTTGATGACGACCTCCGTTCCCTCGATCTAGTGGGGCGCGGAAGTAGAGGATCCCTCGGAACTCCAGCAGCACGACAGCGTGGTGGTGGTGAAGAATCCATTGGTCAGGGCTTCGCCAAGCCGGAGACCATGGAATGGAGCAGCGGGTGGAGAGGAAAATGAGGTGGGCAAGTGTGTGTGAGAAGAGGAGCTCTCACCCTATTTTTATAGGGGAGGGGGAGGCATCCCAAGAGGGGGTGCGGCCAGCCATGGTGGTGCCCCACCTCTTCCCTCTTCATGTGAGTGGAATCCCCACTCACATCCACTCATTTCCCCTTAAAACTCCACTTAGAAAACCCAAGAGTTTTTCTTTAATAAATAAATAAAACATTTTTATTTATTTATTTGAGCATTTTTTAATTCTATTAACACATTTTTGCATATAGCACCTCGAATCATTTGTTAATTCTATTAACAACCATTCAATGAAAAACACCTTGAACTATTTCAATTTTCCCCGAAACAATTTCGGAGCTGCTCAAACTATTTCAAATGCGTCATCGAACCTTAAGTGTGTCACCCTACAGTTCGTGAATAAGATATACATGATCGAGACTCCTCTCCGATCAATAATCAACAGCGGGATCTGGAGATCCGTGATGACTCCTATATATTCAACGATGACTCTCGTGATCGTGTGAACCATCAACGTCATGACTAATTCCCTTTGTCTCCCGATTTTTTACTTGTCCGAGATTCGATCATTGGTATCAACCATACCTTGTTTCAATCTCGTTACCGACAAGTACTCTTTTCTCGTTCCCATGATATAACATCCTTGTTGTCGCACCCAAGGTTTCTAGAGGATACTCATCGCACGAACTGGAAGTCAGGTGCTTGGATTATGGGGCATAACTGCTCCCACGTCCCAGCTTCCTGGTAGGCCGGCGCTTATGCGCGACAACACAAGCCCTGCTTCCACCGTCGAAGTAAACTATCCGCTAGGAACCTAAGGCACTACTGTCGACGTACTTCATATTCAAACACGCACTGTACGTCAACAGCTTTGAACGAAATGATAGCACAAACTGTCTCTAAGACACAAAAGAATGAAATAAGTGCAACTGGCCTTCACTAAGGCAGAAATATCGAATACAGTCATCCAGAGGACACCTGTCCCAACATATCATCCATTACAACAGCGGAAGCAATCAAAGGGGTCTGAGTACAGACAAATCCATGGCTTAAGAAGCCGGAGAAAATAAAGAGAAGCGAAGCCCATCCACGTAGGTTCTGGATCCTGCCCTGGTCCAGCTAACTACTCGTCTGCAGTCTCGTCGAACTCCACAAAGTAGCCATCCTGGGAAGCATCGTAGTCGTAGTCGTACTCTGCGTAAACCACAGCCCCAACGGGGTCAGTACATCCAAGTACTGGCAAGCAAGACTCACAGTTCATCAAAGAGTTACCCGTCAACACAAGCATTGATGCTTGGGATCAACGGAAGAAAAGGGTGATATGAAATTTGCTGCTGGCTGCTCTAAACAACTACAGAAGATAACTACAAGTTCCGGCTAACAGAAGAGATAAGATCGAGGATTGTAACCAACTGAAAGATAGCTTCAACCAAACCCATCCTGGATCCCGCCCCTTATCCAAAGAAGCAATCCGAGGATAACTCACACCGTTGGATTAAGATGAATCAAGTTATTTGTGTGAATAACCTATTACTAGTCAAATTATTAACCATTGGGTGAAACATGATTGATCATTAAGTTGAAGTTGTCCTGAGTACTTGTTAGCCAGTACTTTCACCAAGTAATCCATAACCGCGGAAAACACGGCTTCTCGAGAAGATTATCCCTGCAGGGTTGCACCAATTTGGCCGTACACGCAAGAATAACCCGCCAGATGGGATGCCTCCCACCAAGCGGGGTACTCTACACAACCAACCATTCTTCGCATCAAGCCCAAAGAACCTTGGGCGCACGGCTAATCAAGCCCAGAAGAAAATGGACCATCATAGCACTCTAAGACTGTGTCCCCCTATATGCCGACTACGAAAGTTCCACCCTGCGCTGGGCTCGCAAAAACATGCATGCGGCAAATGGAAAACACGAACTAAATGAGGCGATTTGGACGAGATGCGAATCAGGTCAAGTTGAGGGGGGCGCCCATACTCGCTTCCCACATGCGGGTAGTGCGCTCATCATGGATCAGTAGACAAGACCCTTTTCCTATTAGGGTCGACACTAGCAGGCTCCAAAACCTCTCATGGGCCTCCTGCCGGTGCCTTATCATCAAATTATTATTACCATTAGCAATTAACAGGATTGATTGATTAACATCGAGCCCCGATACAAGATAATAAGATAGTAAAAGTAGTAACCGACAACAGACTCGAGTAAAAGCAACCCTAAGCATGCTAGACAATACTAAGGCACAAACAAAGGCTGTAGGTATGGAGGTGAGGCAGTATCATGGCTCAAGGTATCATGTGATAGGTTCGGAGAACAAGCAACGATACATAGGGCTAGCAATAGTAGACAAAAGGATAGTATCGACAACAAGTGTGGAAAGGAACTCGATGATTCATGTGAGTGATAACTTGCCTGGCAGCTCAGTAGCCGGGTACTGGGCTAGGTCCTGAGTAGTGGTGTCGTAAGGATCGTCGGTCTCAACGTAGTCGTCGTCTAACCGAGAAGAAGCAAACAGGCAAAAACAGGAATGTAAACAATCTTGTTCATGGCATTGTGCACAGTCAATATGATGCATGACAATTTAATAGGTGCATCTAGATAAAATGACTAACATGATAGCACAAATTAAATGGACCCATATGCAAAGGTTGCATATGGAAAAGGGTCCATTGAAACAATTGGAACAAATGATTTACAACTATTTATTAGGTGTTGGTTGTTATCATGATGCATGCATGATGAATAACAATAACACAACAATTTAAATGCAATTGGAATGATAGTTAACAATTTAGAAAGCATTTATTAAGTTTGGAATTTTGTTACTTAAACATGGTACACAAACAATTATTGTTTTCATCAAGTTAGGGTGTGCAAAACAATTTACAAATTTTATATTTGAAAAGTTTATCAAATTTTAGTTGGATTACATGTTTCACATTTTGAAATTGGACTTTAGATTATTTAGTTATGAATTAAACAATATTAAACAATTTTTAAGTGCATTAAACAAGACTTAAATGTTTTAGGCAATTTAAATTGTTCAAACCAGAAAACAAAATTTATATTTGAATAGAGTGTTCAAAAAGGTGTGAAAAACATATTTTATTTGAATTATTTGAAAACAGTATGAATTAGTTATGAATTATTTCAATTTGCATTTGAATTATTCAAATTTGAAATTTAAAAGTATTTTGAAAATTCAAAACAGAACACAAGTTGAATATTTGGAAAGATTAGGAAATTTGGATCAGATTACATATATAACTTTTATTTATCAGATGCATAGATTAAAAGTTATTGCATTTTAAAGTTTATAGATTATTCTGCCCATTTAAAAGAATTAGAAAAAAAATTAACAGATTCATGTTTAAACTTTTGTTACGCTCAGAAACTACACAGCAGCCACTGCCATGCGGGCCAGCGAGGCCAGCGTGGCGCACACGCGACAGCGTGGCAGGCCAGTCACCGACTGGTGGGCCTTACTGCGCTGTGGCAAAAACCAAAAAGGTTTGCGCTTTGCGGGGGGATCGAACCCGTGACCACCCGATGCGCTGCCCAGGTGCGGTACCAGTGCGCCTGCTCGTGTTTGTTGTGATAGGCGCAGCAGCGAACAGGTTAAGGTGTTAAGTTTGACAGATAAGTTCTCTGAACTTTTCCCTGTGCGTGCGGTACTGACAGTGTTCGATCGCTGGCAGGTGTGGCCTCCGGCGAGGGCTGCTCGCGGCCGGTGTACGCTGGCGCTGCGTGCAGCACAGAGAGACGAGGGAGGGAGAGATGCGAGGGAAACGAGGGCGCTCACATCGAGGGAGGCGAGGAGGAGCAGTCGACGAGCGCGCAGATGAACTCGTCACGGAACAGCTGTAGCAGCGGCGGGAGTTCCCGGCGACGGCGGCGAGGCTACGGACCTCCTCAGGCCTCACAGAAGTGTCGACGACGAAGAGCGAACTGGGGCCGATCCATTCCAGCAGCTAGAACACCGGGCCAGCCAACGGAGTCGGTGTCCGTCGCCGGAGTTCAGAGAGGCGGCCACGAGTTTCAGAGTTTCAGAGGGTGGAGGTGAGAGCGATGGCGGCTGCGGCGGGGCTCGAGGGGAAGGTAGCTAGGGTTTGCGGCAGGGGGGTGGACGCCGCGGTGGTTTTATGGGAGCGGGTGGTTGAGTACGGCGGCCATCGGGAGTGCGAGGGGAAGGATCGACGACGGGCGTGCGTTCGTACGCAGGTGACGCCAGCAGGGGAGGAGGACGACAGCGACGTGGAGAGGGGGTTAACGGGCCCAAGGGGTAACGGGCTGGGCTGGTGCCTTATCTGCTGCCGCTGCTCTCCTCTCCCTTTATTTTATTTTTTTGTACTGTTTTTTTTTTGTAGACAAGCAAATGGAAACAAAACAAAGGCTTTGTTTAAAGAAAAATTTGGAATAAAACTAGGATAAACTTCTTAGTTGAAAAGCAACCTTTTGGCAGTTTTTGTTTTCAAAAACTTTATTGTTTGTTTGTTGTTTTAAAATTAAACCAATTTAAATGAGATTTCCAATATTAGTTAATAGTAGAAAATCAAGGTATTTTCAATAGGGTTTTCTTTATGGTTTGAAGGTGATTTAGGGAATTCAAATTAGTGGTGAATTTCATGGATTCAAATGATTAAAGATTTGAGAAATGGTTTGAGTTTGGAAATAATTTGAAATTAATTGATTAAGTGATTGATTGAATTAAGCAACAATTTAAGAGTTGACCCAATATGAAAATAATTGGGAGCAATTGATGTTTTTGGAATTGCAAATCTTTATTTGAGAGATTGTAACAGACAAGTGTGAAAACAATGTTTGATTAAGTTTGAATTTTATTATGAAAACAATGCAAACAGAAATAAAAAATGAGAATGATGCCATGATGCATTGCATAAATTAAACAAATAAGTAAAACAACTAAGGGTTTTCATACTTGGATGTTACAAAACGCCCCCCCTTGAAGGAATCGCGCCCCGAGATTCCCTACTGAGATGTGAAAAGGTCCGGATACTTCTTGCGAAGATCCTCTTCGGTCTCCCACGTTGCCTCTTTATCAGAATGATGCGACCATTGGACTTTCAAGAACTTGGTGCTCTTGTTGCGAGTCTTATGCTCGGTCTCATCGAGAATACGAATAGGGTGCTCCTCATAAGATAGATCATCTTGCAGTTCGATGGAATCATGATCAACTGCACGATCTGGATCTTTGAAACACTTCTTGAGTTGTGACACGTGGAACACATCGTGAACTTTGGATAGTTTTTCTGGAAGTTCAAGACGATAAGCATTCTCTGCACGTCTTGAGAGGATGTTGAAAGGGCCAATGTATCTTGGTGCCAGCTTTCCTTTCACACCAAAACGATGAGTGCCTCTGAGGGGAGTTTCACGGAGATATGCCTTATCACCAGGTGCATAGACCATATCCCTGTGCTTGCTATCATAATAGCTCTTCTGACGAGATTGAGCAATCCTGAGATTGTCACGAATGATACGAACTTTCTCCTCGGCTTCCTTAACAATGTCAGGGCCTAAAAGTGAACGTTCCCCAGCTCCAGACCAATTGATTGGACTCCTGCATCTGCGACCATACAGTGCCTCAAATGGTGCCATGCCTAGGCTTGCCTGGTAGCTGTTGTTGTAGGAGAATTCAGCATATGGAAGGCAATCCTCCCATTTCATGCCAAAGGAGAGACCACATGCTCTGAGCATATCCTCGAGAATCTGATTGACTCTTTCGACTTGCCCCTGAGACTGCGGGTGGTAAGCTGTGCTGAACAGAAGTTTGGTGCCCAATGCTTCTTGAAAGCTCTTCCAGAAATGAGAAGTGAAGATACTTCCACGGTCTGAGCTTATTTCCAATGGAACACCATGAAGGGGAACAACCTTTGCTGTGTAGAGCTCTGCTAACTGGCTAGCTGAGATAGTTTCCTTTACAGCATAGAAGTGAGCAACCTTAGTGAGACGATCAATAACAACGAAGATTGCATCGTTGCCCTTTTTGGACTTTGGAAACCCAGTAACGAAGTCCATTTCAATCATGTCCCACTTCCACTCAGGAATTTTCAGAGGTTGGAGTAGACCTGCTGTCTTCTGATGGACTGCCTTAACACGTTGACAAACGTCGCATTCAGAAACGTATTGAGCAATTTCACGTTTCATGCCAGACCACCAATACAGAGTCTTGAGATCCTGGTACATCTTTGTACTTCCAGGGTGAATGGATAGAGGAGTTTCATGAGCCTCCTTGAGAATGATATCCTTGAGACTTTGAATCTGAGGAACTGCAATGCGTCCTTCGAAGAACACAGTTCCTTTGTCATCAATTGAGAAGGACTTGAATTTATCATTGCCCTCCTTGATGTGATCCACAATCTTCTTGATTTCATTATCACGAAGTTGTTCAGAACGAATCTTGTCCTCGAGAGTTGGGCTGGCTGTCAAGCTAGCAAGGTATCCTTCAGGGACAAGACCAAGGTTCAGCTTCTGGAATTCTTCATGAAGTGGAGGTTGGCTTTCCATGATCATGAGATTATTGCAATAGGATTTGCGACTGAGAGCATCGGCCATAACATTAGCCTTGCCTGGAGTGTAAGAAATGGTGAGATCAAAGTCTTTAATCTTCTCAATCCATCTCCTTTGCCTGAGGTTCAGATCTGGCTGAGTGAAGATGTATTTCAGACTCTTATGATCGGAAAAGATTTCAGTTTTGTTACCCAACAAGTATTGTCTCCATTTCTTGAGGGCAAACACAACTGCTGCAAGTTCAAGATCATGTGTGGGATAGTTTTGCTCATGTGGGTTCAACTGACGTGAAGCATAAGCCACAATTTGACGTTCTTGCATAAGAACTGCTCCTAGGCCTTGGAGAGATGCATCACAGAATATCTGGAAAGGTTTGGTGGTATCTGGGCCAACTAGAACAGGTGTGGAAGTGAGTTTAGTCTTCAGAAGGTTGAAACTCTCATCACATTGTGGAGTCCAAACGAACTTTTTGTCCTTCTTTGTGAGATCAGTGAGAGGTTTGGCAATCTTGGAAAAGTTTTGGACGAAACGACGGCAATAGCTAGCCAAGCCAAGAAAGCTTCTAACTTGTTTCACCGTCTTAGGGGGTTTCCAATCAACAATTGCCTTAACCTTTTCAGGATCAATGGCAATGCCTTTGGCAGAGATGATATGACCAAGATATGCAACTTCTGGAATCCAGAACTCACATTTGGAAAACTTGGCATGCAGACGATGCTCGCGAAGTTTCATGAGAGTGAGACGAAGGTGTTCTCCATGCTCTTCCTCGGATTTGGAATAGACTAGAATGTCATCAAGATATACCACAACGAACTTGTCGAGGTATTCATGGAAGACAGAATTCATGAGTCTTGAGAACGTTGCCGGTGCATTGGTGAGACCAAAGGACATGACGGTGTATTCATATAGACCGTAACGAGTGGTGAAAGTTGTCTTAGGAATATCTTCCTTTCTGATCTTTATCTGATGGTAACCCATCCTCAAGTCCAACTTTGAGAATATTGAGGCTCCAGCAAGTTGATCAAAAAGATCATCGATACGAGGAAGTGGATACTTGTTCTTGATTGTTTTCTCGTTGAGAGGACGATAGTCAACCACGAGTCTTTTTGTTTGATCCTTCTTGGCAACAAACAGAGTTGGGCAACCCCAAGCGGAGGAACTAGGCTGAATGAAACCTTTGTCCATATACATATCGATTTGCTCCTTCAACAATTTCAGTTCAGGAGGAGCTATCTTATATGGATGCTTAGAGATTGGAGCAGTACCTGGCTCAAGCTCGATCACGAACTCAACTGCTCTGTCCGGGGGCATCCCTGGCAACTCTTCTGGAAAGACGTCAGGGAATTCACAAACCACCGGAACATTTTCAATTGCAGGAAGGGGTTTGGCATCGAGGTTGAACAGCTGAACAGAACTTGATCCATATGGAGAATAGACTATCTGGCCTGAAGTGTGGGAGAGAGTTATTGACTTTTGAGCACAGTCAATTTTAGCTTTGTGGGTCTTCAACCAATCCATACCCAGAATGACATCAATGTCAGAATTTCCCAGCAACAATAGTGAAGCAAGGAATACACGACCTCCAATTAGGATCTGATTGTCCATGCTTATCTTGGAAGTAATCATTTTAGTTCCCGGAGAGTGCACATAGATTTGATTGCTTAGCGGAACCAGAGCTAAATTGTACGTTGTAGCAAAGATCTTTGACACAAACGAATGCGATGCTCCAGTATCAAACAACACTTTAGCTGGAATAGAGTTTACGGGTAATATACCGAGAACGACGTCAGCAGCCTCCTCGGCTTTGTCGGCCTTGATATGGTTCACCCTCGCGTTCCTCCCGACAGGCCTATTGTTGGAGTTGAAGGCTTTAGCCGGGGGAGCACGAACCATAGCCTGGTTGGTGTTGGGGCGAGGAGGTAGGGGTAGCTGCTTCTGAGTGCACTTATCAGCATAGTGTCCAGTATCCTTGCACTTGTAGCAAGTGACGACACGAGAAGGACCTGGCCTTGGCTGCCCCATCGTTAACCTCTGACCCTGCATCTGAGATGGGTTGGGTGGGCGGGGACCAAAGCCTGGAGAAGCTTGGGCATTTGGAGCCCGAGTGACAGCACCATTTGGCACCCAGATGCGGCGCTTCTGCGGAGGGGTGGTCATGTTGGAGGAGGAACCACCCTCACGCGAGTGCTTGCGCGACTCTTCGAACGCCTTGCGCCCATTCTCCTCATTGAGCGCGGTGTTCACAAGCTCCACGAAGTCCTTGCACTTGATGTTGGTGAGAGCGTACTTCAGTTCCGGGTTAAAACCTCGGCGGAACCTTGCCATCTTCTTGGCTTCTGTGGACACTTCGTCACCAGCGTACCGAGCGAGACGATTGAACTCGTTCTGGTAGCCGAGAACGTCCAGCTTGCCCTGTCTGAGAGAGCAGAATTCCTCACGCATCCTTTCCATGAGACCATCCGGGATGTGGTGCTTCAGGAAGGCCTCTCTGAAACATCCCCAGGTGATAGGATAGCCAGCTCTCATGGTCTGGTAGTTCTCCCACCAAGTAGCTGCCTGACCCTTCAGTAGGTAGGTGGCGTACTTGACCTTATCCTCTTCTGCAACATGAGCAATCTCCAGAGCTCTTGCTACGTCACGATCCAGTCATCAGCATCCAGGGGCTCACGTGTTGCCACGAAAGCTTTTGGGCCCAAGCTGAGGAAGTCCTTGATGGTGACCCTTGGAGCATTCTGGTTGTGTTGCTGGTTAGCCTGGATCTGGGCCATCTGTGTCACCACTTGGGTCATCTGAGCCAACAGTTCCCCCATTGGTGGTGGCGGAGGCGGGTTGTTCCTGGTTGGAGGCATCCTGAACAGAAATTCATTTTAGCACAACAACAGAAAAGGATAGACTTGGTAACCGAAAGATAGATTATTCCGACGCATGAATAGATAACCAACAGGTACATCCTCACATGTTCAAATACATCAGAATATCCAACAGACCAAATACATGGTTCGAAAACGAAAGGATAAACTAGACACAGCTAGTAATGGATACAACGGTACTCCCATGCTCATCACGCAGGACGGCGGTGAGTAGTACGACGAGAGATACGGTGAGGAGGAACCCCACGGAAGTAGGTATCACGACGATCCATGTAGATAGGAACTGCTCTGAGAGCAACTCTCGGTGTGGTGAAGTAGAAAGCGTCGTGTCCCTGTGCTCCATAGCGGGGAATCCCTGTGTAACCAGCTCCGAGGTCGAGAAGTGGGCCTCTGATCGGCTCGTAACCTCCAGCATCTGGCAGAGGAAAACCCAGTGTCTGCTGGAAACGTGCAAAGCGCTCGTCTCCAACAAAGTCTGTGGTGTACGTCGCCAGACGAGTGAGAGCAAGGTGGAGCTGCTCCCTGACTGAGGCTAACTCCTGAGAAAGTGCGGAAGCAACGGCGTCACTGTGCCACACGAACTGGGCAGTGGTCTGCAGCCTGGAGCTATCAGTCTCGTAGGTATCCAGGTCGCGGTGGACAGTGAAGTGAACTCCCGCTGCCGTGATGTAACCACGGGGGATGTGACGAAAACTGGACTTATCAAACCCCCAGTAGTCAGCACGGAGGACGGTGAGACTCACGTACGCTGCCTGCTGCACTGCCATATCCACTGTGGACCCTACTGCCTCGTACTGGTGGACAATGCTCCTGCCATCATCCGACAGAATGTAGACGATAGCCCGGTAGCAAGTCTGGTCAAACTCTCGCTGGTGCTCGTAGACCTGGTACTCTGGCGCCCAATGGAACCCCAGATAGGTAACCATGTCTCTCAGCAACTCCGGAAAACCGGCGGTGCTCTCACAGCGAGTCATGCGAACCACCTGCGGGTAGTAGCTGAGACCCATCTGCAGATGATTTGGAAGGTTTTGATTAGACTCCGGTAGATGAAAAAAGGATGTGGAAAACAACAACAAGGTTCAACGGACGAAAAGGATGTTGAAAAGAACATGATATCGAAGCAACATCGGGAAAACGAGACCAAAAGTCCTGAGGTACTATGGAGAACCCAAAACACGTGAAATCCTAACTTGAAAGTTTAGGTGAGAACAGAAAACAACGTTGCACTTCCTTACCAGAAAAGGGTGGGTGGGTGGGGAAAGAAGAAAAATGGCAGAATTCCTACTCTCACGTTTCATTTTTTCTATATAGCTACAAAATAGTTTCTAGACTCAACTGCGACCAGTAAAAAGGGATCCTACAGGCAGACAGGCTCTGATACCATTTGTCGCACCCAAGGTTTCTAGAGGATACTCATCGCACGAACTGGAAGTCAGGTGCTTGGATTATGGGGCATAACTGCTCCCACGTCCCAGCTTCCTGGTAGGCCGGCGCTTATGCGCGACAACACGAGCCCTGCTTCCACCGTCGAAGTAAACTATCCGCTAGGAACCTAAGGCACTACTGTCGACGTACTTCATATTCAAACACGCACTGTACGTCAACAGCTTTGAACGAAATGATAGCACAAACTGTCTCTAAGACACAAAAGAATGAAATAAGTGCAACTGGCCTTCACTAAGGCAGAAATATCGAATACAGTCATCCAGAGGACACCTGTCCCAACATATCATCCATTACAACAGCGGAAGCAATCAAAGGGGTCTGAGTACAGACAAATCCATGGCTTAAGAAGCCGGAGAAAATAAAGAGAAGCGAAGCCCATCCACGTAGGTTCTGGATCCTGCCCTGGTCCAGCTAACTACTCGTCTGCAGTCTCGTCGAACTCCACAAAGTAGCCATCCTGGGAAGCATCGTAGTCGTAGTCGTACTCTGCGTAAACCACAGCCCCAACGGGGTCAGTACATCCAAGTACTGGCAAGCAAGACTCACAGTTCATCAAAGAGTTACCCGTCAACACAAGCATTGATGCTTGGGATCAACGGAAGAAAAGGGTGATATGAAATTTGCTGCTGGCTGCTCTAAACAACTACAGAAGATAACTACAAGTTCCGGCTAACAGAAGAGATAAGATCGAGGATTGTAACCAACTGAAAGATAGCTTCAACCAAACCCATCCTGGATCCCGCCCCTTATCCAAAGAAGCAATCCGAGGATAACTCACACCGTTGGATTAAGATGAATCAAGTTATTTGTGTGAATAACCTATTACTAGTCAAATTATTAACCATTGGGTGAAACATGATTGATCATTAAGTTGAAGTTGTCCTGAGTACTTGTTAGCCAGTACTTTCACCAAGTAATCCATAACCGCGGAAAACACGGCTTCTCGAGAAGATTATCCCTGCAGGGTTGCACCAATTTGGCCGTACACGCAAGAATAACCCGCCAGATGGGATGCCTCCCACCAAGCGGGGTACTCTACACAACCAACCATTCTTCGCATCAAGCCCAAAGAACCTTGGGCGCACGGCTAATCAAGCCCAGAAGAAAATGGACCATCATAGCACTCTAAGACCGTGTCCCCCTATATGCCGACTACGAAAGTTCCACCCTGCGCTGGGCTCGCAAAAACATGCATGCGGCAAATGGAAAACACGAACTAAATGAGGCGATTTGGACGAGATGCGAATCAGGTCAAGTTGAGGGGGGCGCCCATACTCGCTTCCCACATGCGGGTAGTGCGCTCATCATGGATCAGTAGACAAGACCCTTTTCCTATTAGGGTCGACACTAGCAGGCTCCAAAACCTCTCATGGGCCTCCTGCCGGTGCCTTATCATCAAATTATTATTACCATTAGCAATTAACAGGATTGATTGATTAACATCGAGCCCCGATACAAGATAATAAGATAGTAAAAGTAGTAACCGACAACAGACTCGAGTAAAAGCAACCCTAAGCATGCTAGACAATACTAAGGCACAAACAAAGGCTGTAGGTATGGAGGTGAGGCAGTATCATGGCTCAAGGTATCATGTGATAGGTTCGGAGAACAAGCAACGATACATAGGGCTAGCAATAGTAGACAAAAGGATAGTATCGACAACAAGTGTGGAAAGGAACTCGATGATTCATGTGAGTGATAACTTGCCTGGCAGCTCAGTAGCCGGGTACTGGGCTAGGTCCTGAGTAGTGGTGTCGTAAGGATCGTCGGTCTCAACGTAGTCGTCGTCTAACCGAGAAGAAGCAAACAGGCAAAAACAGGAATGAAAACAATCTTGTTCATGGCATTGTGCACAGTCAATATGATGCATGACAATTTAATAGGTGCATCTAGATAAAATGACTAACATGATAGCACAAATTAAATGGACCCATATGCAAAGGTTGCATATGGAAAAGGGTCCATTGAAACAATTGGAACAAATGATTTACAACTATTTATTAGGTGTTGGTTGTTATCATGATGCATGCATGATGAATAACAATAACACAACAATTTAAATGCAATTGGAATGATAGTTAACAATTTAGAAAGCATTTATTAAGTTTGGAATTTTGTTACTTAAACATGGTACACAAACAATTATTGTTTTCATCAAGTTAGGGTGTGCAAAACAATTTACAAATTTTATATTTGAAAAGTTTATCAAATTTTAGTTGGATTACATGTTTCACATTTTGAAATTGGACTTTAGATTATTTAGTTATGAATTAAACAATATTAAACAATTTTTAAGTGCATTAAACAAGACTTAAATGGTTTAGGCAATTTAAATTGTTCAAACCAGAAAACAAAATTTATATTTGAATAGAGTGTTCAAAAAGGTGTGAAAAACATATTTTATTTGAATTATTTGAAAAGAGTATGAATTAGTTATGAATTATTTCAATTTGCATTTGAATTATTCAAATTTGAAATTTAAAAGTATTTTGAAAATTCAAAACAGAACACAAGTTGAATATTTGGAAAGATTAGGAAATTTGGATCAGATTACATATATAACTTTTATTTATCAGATGCATAGATTAAAAGTTATTGCATTTTAAAGTTTATAGATTATTCTGCCCATTTAAAAGAATTGGAAAAAAATTAACAGATTCATGTTTAAACTTTTGTTACGCTCAGAAACTACACAGCAGCCACTGCCATGCGGGCCAGCGAGGCCAGCGTGGCGCACACGCGACAGCGTGGCAGGCCAGTCACCGACTGGTGGGCCTTACTGCGCTGTGGCAAAAACCAAAAAGGTTTGCGCTTTGCGGGGGGATCGAACCCGTGACCACCCGATGCGCTGCCCAGGTGCGGTACCAGTGCGCCTGCTCGTGTTTGTTGTGATAGGCGCAGCAGCGAACAGGTTAAGGTGTTAAGTTTTACAGATAAGTTCTCTGAACTTTTCCCTGTGCGTGCGGTACTGACAGTGTTCGATCGCTGGCAGGTGTGGCCTCCGGCGAGGGCTGCTCGCGGCCGGTGTACGCTGGCGCTGCGTGCAGCACAGAGAGACGAGGGAGGGAGAGATGCGAGGGAAACGAGGGCGCTCACATCGAGGGAGGCGAGGAGGAGCAGTCGACGAGCGCGCAGATGAACTCGTCACGGAACAGCTGTAGCAGCGGCGGGAGTTCCCGGCGACGGCGGCGAGGCTACGGACCTCCTCAGGCCTCACAGAAGTGTCGACGACGAAGAGCGAACTGGGGCCGATCCATTCCAGCAGCTAGAACACCGGGCCAGCCAACGGAGTCGGTGTCCGTCGCCGGAGTTCAGAGAGGCGGCCACGAGTTTCAGAGTTTCAGAGGGTGGAGGTGAGAGCGATGGCGGCTGCGGCGGGGCTCGAGGGGAAGGTAGCTAGGGTTTGCGGCAGGGGGGTGGACGCCGCGGTGGTTTTATGGGAGCGGGTGGTTGAGTACGGCGGCCATCGGGAGTGCGAGGGGAAGGATCGACGACGGGCGTGCGTTCGTACGCAGGTGACGCCAGCAGGGGAGGAGGACGACAGCGACGTGGAGAGGGGGTTAACGGGCCCAAGGGGTAACGGGCTGGGCTGGTGCCTTATCTGCTGCCGCTGCTCTCCTCTCCCTTTATTTTATTTTTTTGTACTGTTTTTTTTTTGTAGACAAGCAAATGGAAACAAAACAAAGGCTTTGTTTAAAGAAAAATTTGGAATAAAACTAGGATAAACTTCTTAGTTGAAAAGCAACCTTTTGGCAGTTTTTGTTTTCAAAAACTTTATTGTTTGTTTGTTGTTTTAAAATTAAACCAATTTAAATGAGATTTCCAATATTAGTTAATAGTAGAAAATCAAGGTATTTTCAATAGGGTTTTCTTTATGGTTTGAAGGTGATTTAGGGAATTCAAATTAGTGGTGAATTTCATGGATTCAAATGATTAAAGATTTGAGAAATGGTTTGAGTTTGGAAATAATTTGAAATTAATTGATTAAGTGATTGATTGAATTAAGCAACAATTTAAGAGTTGATCCAATATGAAAATAATTGGGAGCAATTGATGTTTTTGGAATTGCAAATCTTTATTTGAGAGATTGTAACAGACAAGTGTGAAAACAATGTTTGATTAAGTTTGAATTTTATTATGAAAACAATGCAAACAGAAATAAAAAATGAGAATGATGCCATGATGCATTGCATAAATTAAACAAATAAGTAAAACAACTAAGGGTTTTCATACTTGGATGTTACACTTGTGATCATATCACGTGCTTGCAAGCGGTGTCGATGTGATATCACCGAGAGGGCCCAGAGTATATCTCTCCGTCATATTGGATGGAAAAATCCCACTCTTGATCCATGATCCTCAACTAATACTTTCCGAATACCTAACGACACCTTTATAGTCTCCCTGTTACGGTGTGACGTTTGATGACATCAAAGCACCCTTCCGGTATCAGTGATTGACATGATCTCATGGTCTAAGGAATAAGTTACTTCGTATGTTTGATATAAAAATGTAAATCTAATGACTTGATCGCATTGCTATATTCACTTTGGGTATATGTTCATCACATCATTCTTCTAATGACATGACCCCGTTATTAACAACATCCAATGTTCATGATCAGGAAACCTTGATCATCTATTAATCAACGAGCTAGTTAAAAGAGAGGCTTTACTAGGAACCATTGTTTTTTTATTAAACACACATGTATCAACGTTTCCGGTTAATACAATTCTAGCATGAGAAATAAACATTCATCATAAACAAGGAATAAGATAATAATCATTTTATTATTGGCTCTCGGGTATATTCCCTTCAATTAGTATGTCGTCAATGAAGACTACGACAAACTTATCAAGGAATTCCATGAACACTTTGTTCATCATATTCATGAAGTATGATGGGGCATTGGTTAAGCTTCTGTAAAAATTGGACCTTGTTGTCTCTGGACAGAGGACACAAATACCAAGGCAACCCAATTGGTTTCACTCAGAAATACATTTTAGAATTTGAATTATAGACAGATTACTGATTTGACCAAATTTGAAATATAAAGTGTGTGCACGATATAAATTTGTTTTCTCTAGTTCCAGGGTGTTCTACAAGTTCTAAGGAATCCAGAGACTACAACTTTAACAAATTTGGAAATGTAGGACTCCGTCTATGAATTAAATGGTGTTTTTAGATGTTTTGGCAATTTAAATACTACTCCACACTTTTCTACAGAACCTACATGATATTTTTTATAATTGGGTAGAGAATTTAATTAGCTTCCTAAAGGTTCAAACCTCATAATATTTGGATCCAGATTCAATTTTCTATTGAATTTACATGGGGACAGTAGGTTATGTTTTTTAATTTGGATTTGAATTAATTTAAACCGGGGGGAGCTGACTGCGCGCTTACTTGCGCGTCTGACGCGGCGCGACATGGTCTAATCCTATTGGACGATATCTCTTCGGTTAAGTCATCTAATAGGGCCACTGGATCAAGATCTAACGGCTAGGGTTTGCTAGGGTTCGTACCTCGCCAGGGAAGGTCGCCGGAAAATGGCCCGCGGCGGCGCTGACTTCGGGAATTCGTTGGGGATGAGGTTCCGGTGGTCTTGGACTCAGCGGAGGGCGCGATGGGGTGTAGCGCACGATGGCAGAGACGATGTGGCGATGTCTGTCCTCTTCGCTTCCGGGAACTTCTACGTGACGCGGACGGAGTTGCGCGGGGCTTCGGCGAGGCAGTGGTGCCGATGGCGCGGTTGATCTGCTGCAGATAAAATCGCGGAAGTGGTCAGGGAGGTGCGTGCGAGAGAGGGAGGGAGAATGGGCACCGCGGAGAGGTTTGGGATGGGCTCACCGTGCCGGAATAGGTGATGAACGGCGGCGGAACAATGGAACTCAGGCGAGCGATATTGGCACAGTGGGAGCAAAGCTTCCAGGGAGAGGAGGGGGAAAAGGGAGAGGAGCTCCAGGCGCACGTATGGAGGGGGTTTAGGGGGGAGAGCGGGCCGTGGGCGTGGGAGATTGTGGGAGGGGCATGCGAGCGCTCGGGCGCGGGAGAAGCGGAGGGAGGTTGACTACGCCTCGTCATCCCTGACGTTAGCGGTGCCCACCGGCCAGAGAGAGAGGACGTGCGGGCTAGGCTGGCCTGCTGTTTCTTGCACGCACGTGCGGTAGATGGGCTTGGCCCAATTAGGTGTTCCTCTGCGTGGGCGAGAGGGAGTGAGGGGGAAGGGAAAACGGGCTGGCCCGCTGGGGCTGGCATGTGAGGGTTTTCCTTTTTTTTTGTTATGTTTTGTTTCCTTTTCTGTTTTTATTAATTGCAACCCCAAACAAAATCAAAAGTGAACTAAACCAATTTAGAAACATTTTAGAAATATAATTTTCAAATTTTAAACTATTTAAAATGTTTTGGTACTTTTGTATAACAAAAATAATTTTTAATCAAGAGCAATTTGGGTATGTTTCTTAAGGTGTTATTTTTAGTGTTAAAATCCCTTTAGGGTTTTAGGTTTGTGATAACAAGTTTTTAAATGTTTCCCTTTTTTGCAATAATGGCATGTGAGATGTATGCATGCTAGTTTTATTAATTGAAAACCTAGAATGTTACAGGACGGAAAGCACGAGGGAGGCGAGGGAGGAAGTGGAGCCATCAAGGAAAATATATTCGGTTCGGACCGGCAGAAGTCCCGGATTTGAAACGATCTTGGACTTTTCATACGGACTCCAAATAAAGAAAATGAGCACAATATGAAAAGAAATTTCAAAGGGCTTTCCAATGGATCCGTCCCCATGC
Source organism: Alopecurus myosuroides (assembly GCA_028641055.1). Taxonomy (NCBI): domain Eukaryota; kingdom Viridiplantae; phylum Streptophyta; class Magnoliopsida; order Poales; family Poaceae; genus Alopecurus; species Alopecurus myosuroides. The sequence goes on along the minus strand of CM054057.1, from coordinate 366,622,286 downwards.
ACCGATTCGACTCATACAAGACATGGTGACCGAAACAATTCACGACTCGTTTTCTGCCAGTTTACAAATAGCGTCCTGTCAAGTTAGGAAACCTAGAGATTTGTTTGATTTCGACCCCAACACTAGGTTGGACGTTCAGCAGCCTTTATAAGGCTTGTAATTAGCATTATTATAGGTTAGACTATGTTAAACATAAACCCTAGAACCTCTGGATAGAACTGATTGTAAGCATTCATCTGGAAGTATTGTTACCATTGCAAAATTGCGTGTTACCTGTTGTTCCACTAGGAATAAGACGGTACAGGACCCCCTCGTAGTCGGTGGCTACGTTGTGCAAGCGTGTGGAGTTGAGAATATCCATTGGGTTGCAAACTGTTGCATTGGCATTAGGGATCAGCCGGAGAGTTTTCAGTGAGACACGAGTTATCCAAGTTATCAGTGAGAGTTCATCGAGAAGATTGGGCCACCCCTTATCAAGCAAACAAGACATAATAAAATAAACTAAGCAAAAAAAAAACAAAGAAAAGAGAATGGAAGTGAGAGACCCCCCTTGCAGAAATTCTCTTCCTCCCCGGCAACAGCGCCAGAAAAGTGCTTGATGCGTGTGAACACACGTTCGTTGGGAGACCCCAAGAGGAAGGTATGAAGAGTGCAACAACAAGTTTCCGTAAGAAAGAAACCAAGGTTGAATCGACCAATAGGAGGAAGGAGTAACTTCAGAAGGTTGAAGCAGCTGAGATGGCAGGGCGCACTACCAGTTCAGCAGCAACGTGGAACCTACACAACACAATCAAATCACTTTTCCCCAACGAAGCAGTGAGGTCGTCAATCTCACCGGTTTTGCTGAACACAAAGAGGTTAAACGTATGGTGTGGAAAACAACAGGAAAACTGTAGGAACAGTATGAAAGCAGTATGAAAGCAGTAGGTGTTTTATCAGTATGAGGAAAAATTACCGGGGTCCACAGTTCACTAGTGGATTCTCTCCGTGAAAGATAAATAACATGTGTGGTGAACAAATTACAACTGGGCAATTGACAGAAATGAAGGCTGCACCGTAATGCATATGCAAGACATAAAGATTACTATGTGATTCATGCGGGCATTATAACAAAATACATAGACCGTCATCCAACTGCATCTATGTCTAGTAATCCACCCTCCGAATATCATCCGAACAAACGTTGGGTATTAAGTTGCAAGCAACATATTATCTCCGTAAGCAAAGTGTGTAATGTAAACAATGTAAACTAGGTAAAAACCGTTGTTTTCTCTGTAATGGCAACATCACATCCTCCATCCGTCACATTTATGTCACTCGATCACTGATGCAAAGGAGAGATGAACCCACTATCGAGTATAAATACTCCCTCTTGGAGTTACTAGCATCTACTTGGCCAGAGCATCTACTAATAACGGAGAGCATGCAAGATCATAAATAACATGTGCATGAAGATAACATGATAGATTGATAATCAGAAGACATAGCATTCAACATTCATCAGATCCCAACAAACACAACTTGTAGCATTACATAAAGATGATCTTGATTATGTTAGGCAGCTCACAAGATCTAAACATGAGGTACAAAGTGGAGAGGACAACCTTCTAGCTACTTCTATGGACCCATAGTCCAGGGATGAACTACTCACGCATCACTTTGGAGGAGGGCATGGTGGTGTAGACCCCTCCGGTGATGAATTCCCCTCCCAGCAGGGTGCCGGGGAGAGCTCCAGAATCCTCCCAATCTCGGGATGACGATGACGGCGGCCTTGGGTGTTTTTCGGGACGAAGTGGTATATCTTTAGGGTTTACGTCTCGGGGGTATAAATAGGCGAAATAGCAAAGGCAGTGGAGGTCGGGGGGGACCCACACCACACCATGGCGCGGCCGGGGGGCACCGCCCTATGGTGTGGGCCCCCTGAGGGCCCCCTCCGGGTCTCTTCGGGACTCTGTGGAACCTTCGGGAATTCTAACACTTACGGGCTTCGAATTTCCAATTCCGAGAATATTTCCAGAACAACTTTTATGAAACTAAAAACAGCAGAAAACAGGGAACTTGCTCTGTGGCATCTTGTCAATAGGTTAGTCCGGAAAATCGATAGAAATGACATAAAGTGTATAGCAAACATGTGGGAAACAATAAGAAAAAAAAATGGAACATCAGAAATTAAGGATACATTTATAACGTATCATTGGACACCACCTTATACGTATCATCCCCATAACATGCATCTGACGCAAGACAATTCAGTTTTCTACAAAGTGCGTTGTACTTCAGAGTGTTCCTTGGAGGGACCCCAAATCTGTTGCCACTGGTTCTGGGAGCAGGCGCATGTGTTGTTGCTGTAGCAGACCATCGCCGAAGCATGTACCTATCAGGTATCTGATGCACATTTAGATGCACCATCACCCGTATGATATGTGGACATATCAGTCCACACATCTCGAACCCGTTACAGGTGCACGAGTAGAGTCCTTCCTCGAAACCAACTCTAGCCCGTTATGTTTTCAAATAAATTCCTTGCTTTGAAACAAGATCAAAACAAAAGCCATCTACTTCTGCTCACATTGGATAAAACTTCGTTGATGCAAAAACCATTTTTTGGAACCTATCAAAAATCTCTGTTGTGTAGAATTCTTGACCTTGCTTCTTGATTCCATAACTGCAAATAGGAAACAAGTTTTGTTGCATCAATAGTAGTTTTGCACTTCATCCTATGTATAAAAAATTGCTTCATTACAAATTTTTATTTTTCTCTATTAGTTATGGCACCATGTTGCAATAGAAGTAAACATTTATGTGCCAAAAACTACATATTTTTTTGCTACAACTAGGATATTTTTCTCACCTGCCCCCAAAGACCTTTCCTTGTTGTTTCCATTGTGAACCCTGAGTTGTCCTCACGATCAAGCATTAGAGTATGGCATAATTCATATTGCTAGACAAAATTAAAAACTGAATCACTAGGCTTGATCAACGTCTTGAAATATAAGTTCAGCCCCTCAAATATGCCTGTTGTGCTTGTAAATGGGAAGAACATGTTCCTGAAATAATTTGGTGCCCATGTTGCCCTTGACTTCCACATATTCTGAAGATGAGTGTTCTTAGTCATTGCAAAATAGTGCACCATTTGCTACCTACACGTCTTGAGCTGCTCCACTATGTCTGTCCCATATATGCAACCATAGAATGCATCCGCAAAAAGGATTTCCTTTTGCCAAGTTAGGTCCAAGCTTTTTTCTAGCTAGGTGCAGAATGTGGTAGAGGCAGTTCCTGTGAATTGAGTTTTTGAAGACTTCTTAAATGGCAGCCACCATTGCCTGATCCCGGTCAGTCATTATGTGATCAGGGTGCTCCCCGTTCATAGCTACCATCCATTGTTGAAATACCCACTTAAACTTTTCAATTTTCTCATCTGCGAGTAGAGCACATCCAAGCACAATTGTGTGAGTGTGATTATTGATCCCAACAATGGGAGAAAATGGCATATTGTACCTATTTGTGCAAAATGTTGTATCGAAGAAAACCCAATCTTTGCAGTTGTTGTACAATTCCCTTGTCCTCCCATCCACCCAAAATATTGTACTGACAGCATTTTCCTTATCAACCTGTGTAGCATAAAAGAAGTTTGGGTTTTCTTTCTGCCTGTGCTTAAAGTACTCTTCTGTCAATTCCATTTCATATTCAGTAATTTCCTGACGGAGCATTGTCCTAATGTTCGAAACATCATGCTTCACATAGCTAAGGCACCTTGGATCACCTCCATGCACACTACCCAGGCAGCCCATGGTTTGTGCAGTGGTAATGTTCTGGTAGTGTAGCATTTTCAGAAACTGATAATCCTCCTCCTGGACTTTCTGATGTGATCGGTAGAACCTTCGCCTTCCAACTTGCAAAACCATGGGGTGTGTGTGTTCTTCATTGAAAACAGTCACCGTCCATTGTCCATTCCTAATGCCCACGAGCATGTGCGCCTTGCAATTATAGAGGATCAACTTCCTTCGTTGTCGTGTGTCAGATGTATCTAGAATTTCACCGGCTTGATTGCAACTGTCCTGTCAGCACTGTGAATGCTCATCTCAACCTCAGCATTCGGCTCTGTTGGTGCTCCAGCATTTTTGCTACTAGCTTTCTTCTTCTTATCGGCAACAGGCTTTCCAGTGTGTAGACACTCAAAAATTCTGCTCAGTATTGTGTTTGGGGGAGCATTTCTTGCTTGGCTTTATTTGGTGTTGCCAATGCGTGTGCCAAAACCCATCTTAAGAGAGTATTCATTGTATACTGCTTGCGCCTCCTCAATACTGTCAAAATTCATCCGACATACGGAACCACAAGCTGTGATGTTATTTCCTCACCTCCTTCTTCAATAGCATTAGGATTATTTCCACTTGATGCGCTTTGTGGCCCATCAGCAAAATCATTAGGAGTTCTATCTTGGTGCACATAATGAGCACTATCCCCTGCTGAAGGCATCTCATTGAGGTTGAAACCACCCAAAATGCTATCAGTAGAAAACCCCTGAAAATTCGAAAACAATTGGCTTCAAACACAAGTATTTTTGTAGCAAAAATTTAGCAAACACAACTAATGTAGCAAACAAAAGTATTTCTAATGTACCACAAGGGTAAACCAACCGGTAGTTTCTGCTCTAGACCAGCAAACCAAGTTTCATTATCATTACTTTTTTGCTTCACATGAAAATAGATGTGCCGTGCATTTTTTTTCATGAGTACCAAAACTAGTTTATCAATAAAAAAATAATATTAAAGTAGCAAAATCATTTTTGGAGTAGCAAACTCTCATTTCACAGTAACCAAACAAAGCAATTTTCAGGGTTTAATAGCAAAAACATTCGTTTTCATCGTCCTAACAAATGCAGCAGAGCACAAATTTTGTTGATTTCTACCAAATTTTTACAATGTGCAGCAAAAGTATTTTTGAGTAGTTTTTTTGTCTGGTTGCAAACATTTGTGCTACTGAGTGCATGTGTAAACTAAGTTGCTACTCAAGCATCTTAACATGTGCAACAATATAGGATTTTCCGCAACTTAATTTTTAGAGAAACAAATGTTGGAGATATTTTTTTCTACTTCAATACTGAAGATAATTTTCTTACTACAATTCACTTGCTACTTATAACATCAGAGTATAGCACAATACAGCAAAAGTCCCTGAAATCAGATACATCAGTAGCAAAAATCACAACAACTACAATAGTTTGCTCACCAAAACATCTGCTTCATCTTGCTTTGGATCCTGGTCGAAGAAGACTTGGGGATTACTGTACTGGTGTGTAGTAGATTCCTCAAACCACCTCCTGAAGCCACCGCCGGCGAATCCACCCAATTTTCTCTGCCCCGTAGGTTCCGATCGAGCTGCGGTTGCTACGTAGGAGAGTGGATTTACTGCGCGAGGCTGGCCGCCCGGGGGATGATTAAGCACTCTCGACCTTACATGCGCCATGGCGGTAGGATCAGCAACGGCGATTTGCTGCTCGCCGGGCTTCCGTGTCACCCGCCGCCACGTCGCCCTCCGTCTCACCTCCCCCTTTCCACGTGATTCTGTCTCGATCTAGTTCTGACCGTTTTTGCTGCGCGGAAGAAGTCAATTTGCTGTCGGAGCATCGCGGGACGAGCGCTGTCGGGGGGTTCGATCCAACTGCTGCAGTCGCTCGCATCGGACGGCTCCGCATCGGGGGCTCGCGCGGAAGGAACCCCTGGGAGACGCTCAGGAGATTCGTAAAAAAACCAGTTAGCAGTCCACGTACGGTTCTTGCTAGATGCCAGGCATACACCACTATCCAAATCCAATCAGGACTATCTCCTCTTTCTGTTCTTTTAATAGTCCAAACCAAATTACATCCGATCCACAAACACAGGTACACAAACACAGGTACGTAAGTATACTTCCAATTCCGTACGTACTTATACTTTCAATTATGCTCCTTTTCTTGTGCGTGTTCCAATCCGATCTAAGAATCAAAACAAATTGAACTCGCAAGCGAATAGAAAGAAGAACAAGCAGGACTAGGGGATGCGGAAATTCACGCCTCTAGCGGGAAACAATCTCCTCCACGGAATCAACACTGGTGTCTCGGCGTAGTAGCCTCGGGCAGCAACGTCTCCAAAGTCGTTGTGGTAGCTTGATCGCCTCCGGCAGCAACTCGCAGATGAACAAAAACTTCTCCAGCTATTCCCCCGTTGCCAAACGCAACAGATTTTCAACCCAATGGACGAATTTTAGCTCTCTAGCGTATAGACAATCTCAGCAACGTCGTGAGAAACCTAACGAATGTGATACCAAGATGATACGGATCAACATGATCCAATGGGGTTTTGGCCCATTCTTTCAAGGCGGACCAAAAATAATAAGAGATAACTTCGACCGTTGAGCAAATTTGATCTACTCCACGACACGCACAACAGATCCTAACGGATCAGCAAACAAAACAAACGATACTGGTCTCCCCCGACATGAGGCCTTTTCTGTATTCTCAATCTCAAATAATTTTAACTCCCCTATTACAGCGCACCAACCTAGCTATTTATAACAACATAGCGGACCCTCACTTATTTAACTTGACTGAAAAGAAAACTTGATTCTAAAGAAAATATACGACCGACTATGACCAGGAAAATCTAAACAAAAATATATCTAATATTTTTCCTTGCACATTATCTCTAATTGCCATGCATGTTGGTGGGCCCCAGCCCATGTCCTTCAGGGATAACAAACTCCACAGTAGATGCACCTTTGGCAAACCATCGACGACTTCCGGTGGTCGTGACCGACTAAAAAAGCAAACTTTGTTGTCACGACCGCCTTGATGAGCTTCCTTTTCTAATTGATGTGTTGCCTTACTATCTCTCATGTACGTGCTTGAACCAAGCCCTTTTTCCAAGTAGTCAACATGAAGGGAACATACAACCATGCATGATTGCATCGACCCATCTGCATTTGTACGTGGATTTGGCTTGGCTTCCATTGTGCTAATTTTTCTCACCTTATTTTCTTCGAGATGAAAATGATTTGGCACAATATTTGGTGCTTTTGAACGTGGAAATATTTCATGTATAGGCGCCGCCATATCAAATGCAATGAAACATGATGAATGATTTAATATGCACGGTATAAATGGCATAGTAGGGGAAGTAGTCATTCATGCTCATAGTCGAAGTAGTCTTTCATGCTCGTAGTCGAAGTAGTTGTTCCTAGGTCGTCGTTGTTTGGGCACCGACCTTCGATGTTGATGGATAACTTATCGTGTTTGGTCTCCGGGGTCGATTGTCAAGGTTCATGGACAGGCACGAAGGCAGCCAACGCAAAGTGGTTACAGGCGATCTTGGTGAGGATCCATGGAGACGGTCTTGTCGGAGGAGAACATGGCGACGAGGTACGTGCCGGGATGGCAACGACATCATCATTGTTCACGGTTGGTATGGATGTTGTCGGTGCCGTTCTTGGCTGTTCCCATGGTCGCTTCACTCGGGGCAGATGTTGGAGTGGTCGAGGTACTGGTCGAGGAAGAGGAAGTAGAACTCGGTATCATCAGGAAGGCAGCCAACGCAAAGTGGTTACAGGCGATCTTGGTGAGGATCCATGGAGACGGTCTTTTCGGAGGAGAACTTGGCGACGAGGTACGTGCCGGGGTGGCAACGTCATCATCATTGTTCACGGTTGGTATGGATGTTGTCGGTGCCGTTCTTGGCTGTTCCCATGGTCGCTTCACTCGGGGCGGATGTTGGAGTGGTCGAGGTAGTGGTCGAGGAAGAGGAAGTAGAACTCGGTATCATCAGGATGGGCAGTGCCACAGACACGCATAGAATCCACGGGGCACGAAGGTCCTGGCCACAGAAGAAATGGACGGGCGCCCGTGAGACGCCGAGCCTTCTTATTTTTTTTTTTTGATAAAGGGAAATATATTAATATCGCGAAGATACAAATTACACCCGGCCTCTGCAACAACGCAATGGATGCACACAGCCGAAAGACAATAAAAAGAAGAAATAAAAAAGAAGAAAAGTCCCGCTACAGGGTTACAATCCTCGCGGTATCCGCACAACCACCACCTAAACAACAGCTGACGTCCAACTCTTCGAAAGCAACGTCTCCAAGAAGAACGGTGCCAGGCACAACCAATTAAGGCCAGACCTTGGGTTTTCACCCTGAAGATAATCCTCGCTCTCAAAACAACGGCTCCAAGAAGACCAGTGCCAGGCACAACCAATTAAGGCCAGACCTTGGGTTTTCACCCTGAAAGGTAGGACTTTGGACTCCACGCATATTGTCTCCCCCTCTGACATACAGATGCCACGAATCTTGTAACTCCAAGCCAGTTCCCCATCGATGCAAAGACTCCGAACACCGTTGCTAGTCCTCCAATCTCGCGTTTGATGACTGAGCATTGCGACCAATTTCCACCGATCCAGCAATCTCCAGGCGTTGCCTATGGGAGTCGCCGGCGGAGCCTTTCGGTCGACACCCCGGCTTGATCAAAGAGGACCTACATCATGATCTTCATCTTCGCGCGACAGGAAACCCTAGGACCACCGCCATTATTCTTTAGCCTCGCGGCCCGACACCGCGAAGCCACTCCCAGCAGGAAAGCATCATAGAAGGGGTAAACCATTGCCCAACACTAGGTCGCCGGCGAGACCAAGGTCGTAGCCAGACTACCACGGCCGGCCAAGGCCGAATCCGATACCAAAGATCATCGGGCATCAAATCCCCGCGTCCCCAAGCGATTCCCGGATCTGATCCAGGCGCCCGCCGGCGACGCAGCACCCCCGCCGTACCACCTTCCCGCCGGGAGGCTCAAGCGCCGGCCCTAGGCCGCGCAGCCCCATGCCCACCGTCGGCTCTCCACCGCCTTCATGGAGCGCCGCCGCGGAGCATCTCTCCTGCCCACCGTCGGGAACTTCTTATGGGAACTTTGTCGAACACATGGCGGGCGTTCTGTATGGAGGTCAGGCTGGCAGCGACAAGGATGAGCTCGGGACCCGGTGAGCCGAAGCTCGCGCGGCAGCAGACGAGCAAGGGGAATAGAGGTCTTCGGAGCCAGCTCGGTTCCAGCAACAGGAGGCCGCCGTAGGCAGGAGCAGAGCATGGTGTGGTCCCGTTGAAGAGGAGGCAGGGACGGCAATGGTGGATAGGCGCCAGTCTTGGGAAGAAGTGGAGGACGGCAGGACCTCGGGCTGCCGGCCGTGGAGGCTCCCACGCAGATGAGAGGAGGTAGAGGGCGGCCCTAGTTGAAGGAGGTCGTCGACGACGGGAGGCGGGACTGACGGTGTAGTGGTCTTTCCTGGGACAGAGCTTGCAGGGAGCGGTGGGGCGAGCAGGACCCGGGGCAGCAGCAGCCTTGGAGGGAGACGGAGAGGTGGCCGACCACCGTTCATTAGAAGATGGCGATGGGGAGGCTCTGGTTCCAGAGGACAGGATTGAGCGTTGCTATCCCGTGTGAGTGCGTGCGTGGTCCGTGTGTGGATAGGAGTGGTGGGATGACCTGGTTGCGAAAATGAGAAAAGGAAGGAGGGTGGCTGCAGGATGCTAGGGGGGTGGGGTAGAAAAATAGGAGGGAAAGCTAGGATTTCGGCCAGGGTGGGCCTTGGGCAGAAGTGGCCTGGCTGGCTGGGCTGGTCTCTCTCATGCTCTAAACCTTTTTTTTGGGTTTGTTTTAATTTTTAGATATTGTTTTGGCATTATTTAAAATATCCTTAAGGCCACAAACTCAACTTAGGTTTTATGGAACTTAGGATTTGCAACCATTTAAATACATTGTGAGTTTTAATGCAAAAGATATGACGACATGATGTGAAAAAGAAAACAAACAATTTTCTATTTAGGGGAAACCCCTAGGTGTTACATCTACTACACCGTCCAGCTTCACTTCGGCCGTGGGGACAAGGTCTCCAACAACATCGCCGAATACGAGGGCCTCCTCGCCGGCATCAGAGCCGCCATCGGCCTGGGCATCAAGCGCCTCACCATCAAGGGAGACTCATAGCTCTTGGTGAACTTCTCCAACAAGAGTTACACGGCCAAAGACCAGCACATGGCCTTGTACCTTGAAGAGGTTCGAAATGTCGATACGTGCTTCCTCGGCATGGAGCTGCAGCACATCCCTCGGACTGACAACAAAGAAGCAGACAACATCGCCAAACGAGCATTAAGGAACTGGGTGCAGGACCCAGGCATTTTCGAAGAGACGCTCGAGAATCCATCCATCATATCACCCGTATTCTGTGCCCAACCCGTGGAACATCCAACACCTATGGAAGTTCTACCCGTCGCGCCACGGTAAAAGCGACGCCAAGACCTCTCTCCGTGAGAGTCTCAAGGGGTATCTCAATAGGCGAGCCCACACGGCCACGAGAACCTCTAACCACACAAGTGGGAGCCCCATTCCGTCGGGGCAAACTTTTTTCCTCGAGGGCGCCACAAGGCCACTGACGAAGGCATGGATCCTGGACCCCGCGGGTAAGGACACCCCATCTTAGGCCCAAGGTTAAGGCCCAAGAAGAGGAGCCTTTGGAGTATTCTAGAAGGCCCGCGTGAAGCCCACCCGCACTAACTTGCGGGTTAAGTTTGGAAACTTGTAACCGACCTAGGGTTAGAATTCGAGTCCTCTCCGGGTAAGGTTTGAGACCTGGCCGCCTATATAAGGCCAGGAGAGCCACCGGTAGAGGACCAAGCAACACCGCAACACCAAAACCTTGAGTTTGAGATCATACTCTCGACTCGAGCCATCACCATTGTAACCGATCTTTTCAACTAATACAGATCGACAGAGGCAGGAGGTAGGGTTTTACCTCTACGAGGGCCCTGAAACTGGGTAAATCTTGCCCCCTGTCTAGCCGACGATTCCACCAGCGCTCATGAGTTCTCCTAGTCGAAACCCGATAGGGTCACCTAAGGGATTTGTAGAGTCACAGATTCAACAATTGGCGCTGACCGTGGGGACGACGGGCGCTGGATCACCGGCATCTTTGGCTTCATCGACAACCCACTCCCGTTGGAAACCATCGACTACGGCTCCGAACAATCCTATACGGATCGGATCTGTCGTGGTCACACCTCACTCGCCGGAATCACGCCCGGTATTCGAGGATCTGGAGAAGAGCGTCACCTGGACGTTCGGGAGCCTAAAATTCGTTACCAACAGGGACGGGATCCTCCACTTCTCGGATGAATCAGAAACTGAATCTGGAGCTGTCGGCTCGCGCCGTCACCTGGAGAAAAGCGGCGAGTCCATCCGCTTCAACGCCAACGACTATCATACCCTCTCGATAGAGGAACCATCAAGAATTCAATGGAACTTTCGATCTACGCCTAGGACGCACTGTAACACCCGGGGAATTTCCCCCCAAATAGAAACTTGGTTGCTTTTTCTTTTTGCATGGCATTGCATCATGCATCATTGCATTGCACTTTGCTTCAAACCATTTTTGAAAAAATTCAAAACCAATTTAAAAATTCAAACATGTTCCAAATGGTTTCAATTAAAATTGCAAACAAATCATTTTGGGAATTGGAAATAATTAAAAATGGTTGGTTTTCAAATTGGTATTATATAAACCCCTAATTTGAGTTCAAGTTTGCAAATTCAAATAATTTGTGAAATTGAAATTTTCAAAAACCAACTTTTGTGCAACTTGGCTTTTGACTTGTTTAACCCACTAAAAATATTTTTAGAATAAAACCCTAACGTTTTACTTCTCCAATTCTTTCCCTTTCTTCTCTACAAAAAAAAAAGAGAAGAGAAAAGAAAATTAAAAACCAAAAAAAAAAGGGGAAGGCAGGCCAGGCCAGCCACTTGGGCCGGCCAGCCTACCTCCCTCTCTGTTCTGGCCCGCTACCCCCCTTCTTCCTCCGTCCGTACAGAGCGAGCACGAGGGGGACGTCACCCTCCACCGAGCCCCCCTCACCTGCTCCCTCCACCCTCTCCCTTATCTACCCCCAAGGAGAACCCCGAACCCTAGCCCCTCTCCCTCTTCTTTTCCTCCCCGCCGCCACCTTCCTCTCTTCCTCCTCTGTTTTTGGTTCTCTGAATCTTTCTGAACCGAGAGCTCGGAGCAGTTCGCGGTCGCCCTCCATCGCCGGATTCGTCGCCGGCGTTCTCCTCCGACCCGTACGAATACCTCCACGGCACCCTGGTGAGCAGCCGGTTCCGTTTTCCCCTTGCTACGATCGTTCACATCATCGTACCGCGCCCGGGATCGCTGGCCATGTCTCTGTCACGGTGGTCGGACGGCACAAGCTCGTGCACGAGTTCCTTCGAGGCCTTCTGCCTTGTTACGCATGTCCCACACCCACAAATTGTACGCACTGACTCACGCTACGCAAGATCACGCAGACCACCGCGGGAACACGCACACACACGCGAGCTCACCGCACCGCCGTTGAACCACCGTCACCCTTCTGCTCAAGTCCTGAACTTTCAGATGCAAAGTTCAGTTAACGCGTTAGATATAGTTAAAACTTTCGCTGTCTGTATCCAATCACAACCACAGCAGCAGCCCCAGTGGTGCAGCACCCAACCGCACAGCGCATGGGCGCGGGGTCGAATCCCCGGGGGCGCAAAAGGCCCCTTTTTCTTCCTTTTTTTCTCCGCGCGCGAGCCCCAGGCCCACCTGTCATGGGCCCTGGGTGCCCCGTCACCTCCTAGCACCGCCACGGCAGCGCCAGCGTAGCGCTGGGCCCACGGTCAGTGACCCTGGGTAGATCTGTGCGTGGATCCATATCTGCGCCAGCCTTTCACACACAGGCCCCTAGCCCCTGTTTTCCTTCCACCTAGGTCCTCCAAAATTACAGAAACACCCCTAAAATTCTTTGCCCATATCTTTCAAACCACAACTCCAAATAATTCAAACTTTATATGTATTCCATGCTAAATTAAATTCTCTACATGTTTAAACCATTTGTATACTGTTTTGAACATTTCAAATGGTTTCAAAAATTCAAATTCAAACAGCTCTTTCAAATTTGGTTAAATTCATAACTATTTCAAATTTAATTCAAATGGCCCATGTAAAATATGTCTTCCATGCAAAATTGAACAAGCTTTCCAAATATAAACTTTGTTTCCTGTTTTGAATAATTAAAATTGGTTAAATAATTTAAATCTTGTTTAAATCCTTTAAAATTGCTAAATTAATAACTTGGTCAAACTAAATTCTTTTTGAACATATAAAATATGTTTTCCATCCCAGTTTTCATGAACTTTGCAAATATCAACTTTGTTTTCTGTTTTGAATAATTTAAATTGATGAAAACAACTATTTCTTAATTAATGCATTTAAAATTGTCAATTTAATAACTTGCTCATCTAAAATCCAAATTCAACAAATGAAATATGTATTCCATCTAAAATTTTGTGTTCTTTCCAAATATAAATTTTGTTATCTGTTTTGAACATTTAAAATTGGTGAAAACAACAAATGTTTGTTTAAATCATTTAAAATGCCAAAGTTCATAACTTAATAAATAAAATTCCAAACTTGGTAAACAACATATCAAACTGAAGCTATCGTTGTTTTCTTATTATTTTCATCATCCATGCATCATTCTAATCAACTTTCACATGATGGTTATTTGTAGATCATTTAATTCAACATTAATTCATGGGCTTTTCCATATGCAATCCAAATTGCATATGGGCCCATTTAAATATGTTTACCATGTCAACTAGTTTATCTTTGATGCACCCTTTAACTTGTCATGCATCCATATCTTGATCATGCTGGATCTTTTGCCGTAGAAGTAATTGTTGCATCCGGTGTTTGTTCTAGTTCGTTGCTTCTTCGCGGATAGGACGTTGAGATGATGTGAGCAACGACAAGTTCTTCGGATGTACCTCTACTTGCTGGATTCCAGGCAAGTATACTCACTTGCTGCCTATGGCTGCCTTTCATCACTTGTTACCGATTCTTTCCGTTGTTCTTATGCTAGCCTTATGATTCGATGCTTGTGTCTCGATCCTATCATATGTTTACCTTGCAGCCATGATATAGCCTTCCTCCCACTTCCTATTAACTGTTGTTTGATTACCTTGTTGGCCCTCGTGTCGTAGTTGCATGCTTAGTGTTGTTTGCTCTCAAGTCTTGTTGTCCGTCTTATCACCTGTTTAGTTTGATAGTTGGGTTCCAATTCAATCAACAACATATTAATGTTTTGGGTAATAATAATTTGATGATAAGGCACCGGCAGGAGGCCCGGCGTGGTTTTGAGGCCTGCTAGTGTCGACCCTAATTAGGAAAAGGGTCTTGTCCTCCGATCCATGATGAGCGCACTAACCGCATGTGGGAAGCGAGTATGGGCGCCCCCCGCAATTCTGATTCGATTCGCATCTCGTCCAAATCGCCTCATTTAGTTCGGGTTTTCCATTTGCCGCATGCATATGCAGGTGCGAACCCTTGGCGCCAGGGTGGAACTTTTGTAGTCGGCATTTAGGGAGACACGTTCTTAGAGTGCTATGAGGGTCCCCTTTTCTTCGTGGGGCTTGATTAGCCGTGCGCTCAACTGCACGGGGTTCTTTGGGCTTGATGCGAAGAAGAGTTGGGTTGTGTTGAGTGGCCTGCTTGGTGGGTTTGCTCCCCGCCTGGCGGGTCATTCTTACGTGTACGGCCAAATTGGTGCATCCCTGCAGGGTTAAATCTTCTCGAGAAGCCGTGTTGTCCGCGGTTATGGATGACTTGGTGAAAGTGTTGGCTAACAAGTACTTAGACAACTTACACTTAACGATGATAACTTGACTAGTAATATAGATTACCTCCACCATAAAAATGAATATCACCTTAATCAACAGTGTGAGTTTCCTTGGGTTGCTTCCTTAGTAGGGGGTAACATTGGATGGGTATTGTTTGGTGAGTAGTTGTAGTTGGTTCTGATACGCTATCTTATCCCTTTCTTTTAGCCGGATGTTGTAGCAAGTCTCTGTAGTTAGGTGTAGCCTGCTGCCGCTTCGTTGCAATAATCCCCTTCCTTCCCGTTGTACCCAAAGTATTTTGTATCTTGTGATGATTGGTTACGCTGGTATCTTGTGAGTATGGTTTATCCATTTGCCAGTACTTAACCGTACTGACCCACGAATCCCTTTCGTGGCTGCATATTCCACATTGCAGTCAACAGGTTTGAAGTCTGACGACGTTAGCTTGGGAACCCCCCCCCCCGGCTTGGCCTGGGCAGGGATTGGACGCCATCGGTTATCTTCAGGGCTCTCAGTCCAATTTGTATCTTGTCCGTAGTCGGACACTATGTTGTTTCTTCCGCTGTTATTTGGATCTTTGTATTGTATCAGTTGTATCCTTGACTCGTTTGAGTCGTCTTGTATATACCTCCTCTGTTGTTGTGGATTATTCGTGAATTGTTGTAATGTTATCACAAGTGGCAACCTGGAATCGGTTATTATGTGGATTTCGGCGGAAATGCTGAAATCTGCATAGTGCCCGATCTCGGGGCGTCACAAATGGTATCAGAGCATGGTTTCCGATTCCCAATGTTGTTTCGATACGAATGGTTATCGAAGCAACGGGTCCGCAAAGCCTGTAGGATAACCTCGCTAACGGACGTTGTTTCTAGAGTGTTAAAAACTATTTTTGCTAAACTATTTTTGGAAACATCTCAATAGGATTCTTGTTTTCTCCTTATCTCTATTCTATTTCTCCTCTCATCTTATTTGTTTTGGAGTCTCTCTCCCGCTCAATCTTTCAAAGTTTTAGGATCCTACGTTGGTGGACGTTTTCTGAGCCTTTAACCTAATAGGTTCGATCATTGGAAGATTCCTGGTGGGAGAAGATCGTCATCAACCCAAGCAAGAATCTCTTGTTAGTGGTGTCGAGAAGCCCTTGTTAGTGGTGTCGAGGAGATCAACTGGAAGCATGAAGAATCGATAGTCGAACTTCTTCTCCGTCCCGGGTTAGTGGGTGGATTGCGAGGGCGCAATCCCTTGTTAGTGGTGTCGTTTGTAATACCCGGGGGATTTCCCCCCAAATAGAAACTTGGTTGCTTTTTCTTTTTGCATGGCATTGCATCATGCATCATTGCATTGCACTTTGCTTCAAACCATTTTTGAAAAAACTCAAAACCAATTTAAAAATTCAAACATGTTCCAAATGGTTTCAATTAAAATTGCAAACAAATCATTTTGGGAATTGGAAATAATTAAAAATGGTTGGTTTTCAAATTGGTATTAAATAAACCCCTAATTTGAGTTCAAGTTTGCAAATTCAAATAATTTGTGAAATTGAAATTTTCAAAAACCAACTTTTGTGCAACTGGGCTTTTGACTTGTTTAACCCACTAAAAATATTTTTAGAATAAAACCCTAACGTTTTACTTCTCCAATTCTTTCCCTTTCTTCTCTACAAAAAAAAAGAGAAGTGAAAAGAAAATTAAAAACCAAAAAAAAAATGGGGAAGGCAGGCCAGGCCAGCCACTTGGGCCGGCCAGCCCACCTCCCTCTCTGTTCTGGCCCGCTACCCCCCCCCTTCTTCCTCCGTCCGTACAGAGCGAGCACGAGGGGGACGTCACCCTCCACCGAGCCCCCCTCACCTGCTCCCTCCACCCTCTCCCTTATCTACCCCCAAGGAGAACCCCGAACCCTAGCCCCTCTCCCTCTTCTTTTCCTCCCCGCCGCCACCTTCCTCTCTTCCTCCTCTGTTTTTGGTTCTCGGAATCTTTCTGAACCGAGAGCTCGGAGCAGTTCGCGGTCGCCCTCCATCGCCGGATTCGTCGCCGGCGTTCTCCTCCGACCCGTACGACTACCTCCACGGCACCCTGGTGAGCAGCCGGTTCCGTTTTCCCCTTGCTACGATCGTTCACATCATCGTACCGCGCCCGGGATCGCTGGCCATGTCTCTGTCACGGTGGTCGGACGGCACAAGCTCGTGCACGAGTTCCTTCGAGGCCTTCTACCTTGTTGCGCACGTCCCACACCCACAAATTGTACGCACTGACTCACGCTACGCAAGATCACGCACACCACCGCGGGAACACGCACGCACACGCGAGCTCACCGCACCGCCGTTGAACCACCGTCACCCTTCTGCTCAAGTCCTGAACTTTCAGAAGCAAAGTTCAGTTAACGCGTTAGATATAGTTAAAACTTTCGCCGTCTGTATCCAATCACAACCACAGCAGCAGCCCCAGTGGTGCAGCACCCAACCGCACAGCGCATGGGCGCGGGGTCGAATCCCCGGGGCGCAAAAGGCCCCTTTTTCTTCCTTTTTTTCTCCGCGCGCGAGCCCCAGGCCCACCTGTCATGGGCCTTGGGTGCCCCGTCACCTCCTAGCACCGCCACGGCAGCGCCAGCATAGCGCTGGGCCCACGGTCAGTGACCCTGCGTAGATCTGTGCGTGGATCAAGATCTGCGCCAGCCTTTCACACACAGGCCCCTAGCCCCTGTTTTCCTTCCACCTAGATCCTCCAAAATTACAGAAACACCCCTAAAATTCTTTGCCCATATCTTTCAAACCACAACTCCAAATAATTCAAACTCTATATGTATTCCATGCTAAATTAAGTTCTCTACATGTTTAAACCATTTGTATACTGTTTTGAACATTTCAAATGGTTTCAAAAATTCAAATTCAAACAGCTCTTTCAAATTTGGTTAAATTCATAACTATTTCAAATTTAATTCAAATGGCCCATGTAAAATATGTCTTCCATGCAAAATTGAACAAGATTTCCAAATATAAACTTTGTTTCCTGCTTTGAATAATTAAAATTGGTTAAATAATTTAAATCTTGTTCAAATCATTTAAAATTGCTAAATTAATAACTTGGTCAAACTAAATTCTTTTTGAACATATAAAATATGTTTTCCATCCCAGTTTTCATGAACTTTGCAAATATCAACTTTGTTTTCTGTTTTGAATAATTTAAATTGCTGAAAACAACTATTTCTTAATTAATGCATTTAAAATTGTCAATTTAATAACTTGCTCATCTAAAATCCAAATTCAACAAATGAAATATGTATTCCATCTAAAATTTTGTGTTCTTTCCAAATATAAATTTTGTTATCTGTTTTGAACATTTAAAATTGGTGAAAACAACAAATGTTTGTTTAAATCATTTAAAATGTCAAAGTTCATAACTTAATAAATAAAATTCCAAACTTGGTAAACAACATATCAAACTGAAGCTATCGTTGTTTTCTTATTATTTTCATCATCCATGCATCATTCTAATCAACTTTCACATGATGGTTATTTGTAGATCATTTAATTCAACATTAATTCATGGGATTTTCCATATGCAATCCAAATTGCATATGGGCCCATTTAAATATGTTTACCATGTCAACTAGTTTATCTTTGATGCACCCTTTAACTTGTCATGCATCCATATCTTGATCATGCTGGATCTTTTGCCGTAGAAGTAATTGTTGCATCCGGTGTTTGTTCTAGTTCGTTGCTTCTTCGCGGATAGGACGTTGAGATGATGTGAGCAACGACAAGTTCTTCGGATGTACCTCTACTTGCTGGATTCCAGGCAAGTATACTCACTTGCTGCCTATGGCTGCCTTTCATCACTTGTTACCGATTCTTTCCGTTGTTCTTATGCTAGCCTTATGATTCAATGCTTGTGTCTCGATCCTATCATATGTTTACCTTGCAGCCATGATATAGCCTTCCTCCCACTTCCTATTAACCGTTGTTTGTTTACCTTTTTGGCCCTCGTGTCGTACTTGCATGCTTAGTGTTGTTTGCTCTCAAGTCTTGTTGTCCGTCTTATCACCTGTTTAGTTTGATAGTTGGGTTCCAATTCAATCAACAACATATTAATGTTTTGGGTAATAATAATTTGATGATAAGGCACCGGCAGGAGGCCCGGCGTGGTTTTGAGGCCTGCTAGTGTCGACCCTAATTAGGAAAAGGGTCTTGTCCTCCGATCCATGATGAGCGCACTAACCGCATGTGGGAAGCGAGTATGGGCGCCCCCCCCCCCCCCCGCAATTCTGATTCGATTCGCATCTCGTCCACATCGCCTCATTTAGTTCGGGTTTTCCATTTGCCGCATGCATATGCAGGTGCGAACCCTTGGCGCCAGGGTGGAACTTTTGTAGTCGGCATTTAGGGAGACACGTTCTTAGAGTGCTATGAGGGTCCCCTTTTCTTCGTGGGGCTTGATTAGCCGTGCGCTCAACTGCACGGGGTTCTTTGGGCTTGATGCGAAGAAGAGTTGGGTTGTGTTGAGTGGCCTGCTTGGTGGGTTTGGTCCCCGCATGGTGGGTCATTCTTACGTGTACGGCCAAATTGGTGCATCCCTGCAGGGTTAAATCTTCTCGAGAAGCCGTGTTGTCCGCGGTTATGGATGACTTGGTGAAAGTGCTGGCTAACAAGTACTCAGACAACTTACACTTAACGATGATAACTTGACTAGTAATATAGATTACCTCCACCATAAAAATGAATATCACCTTAATCAACAGTGTGAGTTTCCTTGGGTTGCTTCCTTAGTGGGGGTAACATTGGATGGGTATTGTTTGGTGAGTAGTTGTAGTTGGTTCTGATACGCTATCTTATCCCTTTCTTTTAGCCGGATGTTGTAGCAAGTCTCTGTAGTTAGTTAGTGCAGCCCGCTGCCGCTTCGTTGCAATAATCCCCTTCCTTCCCATTGTACCCAAAGTATTTTGTATCTTGTGATGATTGGTTACGCTGGTATCTTGTGAGTATGGTTTATCCACATGCCAGTACTTAACCATACTGACCCACGAATCCCTTTCGTGGCTGCATATTCCACATTGCAGTCAACAGGTTTGAAGTCTGACGATGCTAGCTTGGGAACCCCCCCGGCTTGGCCTGGGCAGGGATTGGACGCCATCGGTTATCTTCAGGGCTCTCAGTCCAATTTGTATCTTGTCCGTAGTCGGACGCTATGTTGTTTCTTCCGCTGTTATTTGGATCTTTGTATTGTATCAGTTGTATCCTTGAGTCGTTTGAGTCGTCTTGTATATACCTCCTCTGTTGTTGTTGTGGATTATTCGTGAACTGTTGTAATGTTATCACAAGTGGCAACCTGGAATCGGTTATTATGTGGATTTCGGCGGAAATGCTGAAATCTGCATAGTGCCCGATCTCGGGGCGTCACACGCACGAGCCTCGACTGGCTCAAGTCTGCATGGTAGGGTCGGAACAAGCCTCGGAAACGGAACATAGCGCGGCAGAGCGCAACATAATCGGCGTCTCACGGGAATCTTGGAACCGAGCGAAGGAGGCTATGCGAACGAGCAAGCCACCCGCAGCCGGGGCTTCACACGAAGACATGGTTGCCTACCACTATCACCTAGTGAGAGCAGCCACGACCATCAAAGACGCTCGGATAGATCTGGCCCGCCGAAGAAGAGCGGCGGATGAGTCGAGCCAAAGGCGAGCCGGGCTGTCCATAACACCCTCGGTCGGAACCCGACCCGCGAGGAAGGGGCACGCATCTACATCCAGGAACAATGAGTCCCTAGCCGGAACCAGCAGATCGATCACTCCTTCTCTCATGCGAGTCGATGACGACGACAATGTCTACCCGCAAACTCCCGCTGCCGCGGTTCTAGCCGCAACAACTTACATGCAGATGAATCAACCGACGGAAAGTGACCCTCGGGCGGAACAGTATAAACAAGTACGCAAGGGATTAGGGCTGGCAGCCGCAAGGCTCGCCGCTTATGATTGAAAGAAAGCCGCAGAGCAGCTGGAGAAGGAACAGGAGAAGGAGAAAGAGAAGGATAGGGAAGCATCCCGCAAACATAGGAGCACTTCGCCAAGAAGGGATAGATCGCCACGTCGTGGCCGAGGAAAAGAAGCACGGCGCCGTGATGACAGTCGAAGCAGCAGCGAAGGCAGTCCGAGAGACAAAGGCTCGCGGCATCACAGCAGCCGCTCGCGAAAGCGAAGCAAGGAGCCAAGGAAGGACGCCGACCGCGATCGGCCAGGACATGACGCGCGATCGGACATCGCACAAAATAAAGTAGATAAAGCGAGGGCTTCGCGATATCGCGGGCGCTCTTCATCTAGCTCATCCAAACATGGCATTAGCTGCGCTACCCGCACCACCAGCACAAAACTCCGGGGCTGTAACGTCCGGGGTTTTTCCCCAAATAGAATTGATCGTTGTTTTTATTTTCGCATCGCATGACATCGTGGCATCCCGCATTCTCTCGCATTTAAAACATGCATGTGTTTGAAATTGATCAAACCCTATTTTTTCTACAATTTTCTGGAGTTTATTTGGTGCATAAAACCTATTTTATTAGCATTTCGATTTATAAACAAAATAAAAAAAAAAAGAAAAAAAAAGTGTTTTGAGTGGCCAGGCCAGGCCCAACAGGCCCAGCCGGCCACCCCACCCAAACCCTAAATCTAAACACATACGCACCCAACACAGCACACAACGCACGCACCCACACAGAAACAACTCACGCACGCACACCGACCCCCTGCACGCACACGCACGCACCGCCAGGGAGGGGATCGATCGATCGATCCCCACCCTGTTCCTCTACGTCGCTACCTCCTCTGCCTCGCTCGCTCTCCTCCGCCCTCCCGAGCCCAACTCCCGTCGCCCCTCTCTCTCTCGCTCGAGTTCCCTCCGGCCCGACGCCCTCGCCTCCTCTCCCGCCGGCAGCCGGCGCTGCTGCTCCCTCCACCGCCTGCCTCCCCCTCGCCTCCTTCCTCCTTCCTGGCACCGCTAGAGGCAGGGCGCCGGCGGCTCCTCCATGCCCCGCCGCCAAGCTCCGCCCCTCCTCCAGCCGGCCATGGCTGCCGCCGGCCGTGGTTCTCCTCTCCGTCCGCGACGCCGGCAGGAGCAGGGCTCCAAGCCGCAACCCTTTTCTCTGCCCGCTCCCCTTCCCCGACGCCCTCCGTGCGGCAGCGGCGGCGACCGCCATCTCCCGCTCCCCTCCTTCCTCGTCCTCGCTGTACTCCGGCGTGCGCCTTCTGCCGTGGTACGCCACCTCCTCGCCAGCCACTTGTCTTCCATGACCCTCCTCACTCTGTCCTTGACGCCCAGAAGGTGTTCGATGAAAATACCACATGAGGTTGTGTTCCTCGCGGGCATTCGTTCACGGTCATGTTCTGTTTGTCGGGGTCGAGGTTTCCGTCTTCTGTGTGTGGCAAGCACTCTTGTGAATGATAGTCACTGAGGGACATCACGATGCCGTGTTCGATGTCATCTTCTGGTGACATGATGCTTGTGTGGTGGCCGCCTTTATGCGTGTCCACGGGCTCCCGTCGCCAAATCCGAAGACCGACATCGCCAAGATCCTCGACCCGAGAACGACAACCGCCGCCAAGATCGACCCCGACCCGTACCTCGTCGCCAAGTCCGAGCACCGGAACCGCCAAAATTCCTACCCGATGCGACAAGCCCCTCGACCACGACGACTCCCTCGACGAACCGTGAACGACTACATCGCCTTCGACGTGTCCGTTTTGCGTTGGCCGCCTTCGTGCGCGCCCGAAGACCGGGACCGTCAGGTTCGCCTCCGACCCCGAAGACGGTGTTGTTACGGTTCGCCCACGACTACTACGACTACACCGGCTCCAGACGTTGAACGACTACGTCGACGACGATGATCGTGTGGTTTGAGAACGAACGCCTACTTCCTCTTCGGACCCCGATGAAAAGATCGACAACGACCACCGATGACGTGAACGACTACCTCGGCTATGGAACGAGAACGACTACTTCCACTACTTCCCCGACGTCGGCTACTTCCCCTACGTCGATCACTTCCACTACAACGTCTACTTCCTCCACGCACCAACGACACCGGCGTTGCCCCGAAGATCTCCTCTTTCCGGCGTCGAACCCGAAGATCCTCCCCACACGTGTGCACCCCAAACCCTAAAACCTCTATACCTATGCCCTATTTTCTATAACATATCAACTATAATTAAAATGTCATCTCATTCATGTGTTGCATTGCATTTTTGTGGGTAAATAAATAACGTGAACCTCCTAAATTAAATGTCGTGCTTCCGGCTCAATTTAAATTGTTTAATTGCATGAATCATAACTAATTCATTTTAACTCCAAATTTGAAAAGTAAAATATGTTTTCCAATCAAAATTCTCTAAACTTTGCAAATATCAACTTTGTTTTTTGTTTTGAATAAATTAAATTGCTGAAAACAACTATTTCTTAATTAATGCATTTAAAATTGCTAATTTGATAACTTGCTCATTTTAATTCCAAATCCAACAAATAAAATATGTTTTCATACCAGAAAAATGCACTTAATCTGTTCATGCCATCCATGTTCATGATTGCACCTTGCATGTTGCATTTGTAGTAGTGTTATGTATGTTCACCTAATAAATAAACATGGAATGTGTTGGGGTATTTAATTCAATTGTTGCCCTATTCCACTTAATATTGCTTAACTCACCTATTTACTGTTTTCCATGATAAACAACATTTAATTTGCTGTGTGGATAAACAACTTGAACCAATTCCTATTTCTCCGGACTCCGGTTCCGATTAAATTGCTTAAGTTGTTTCCCCTGTTGCATCCTGCCATGTCATGCATATAAAATAGGATCATGCTGGATCTTTTGCCGTAGTAGTAATTGTTGCATCCGGTGTTTGTTCGAGGTTCATTGCTTCTTCCCGGATAGGACGTTGAGATGATGTGAGCAACGACAAGTTCTGCTACCTTGCGGGATCTCAGGCAAGTATACTCACTTGCTGCCATATGGCTGCCTTTCATCACTTGTTACCGATTCTTTCCGTTGTTCTTTTCTGCTAGCCCTAGTAGTAGTTGTTTCTGTTACGAACCCATCACATGAATCCCTTAACCTTGATATTGCCTCACCTCCATACCTATAACCATTGCTTGTTGCCCGTGTCTTACTAGCATGCTTAGGGTTGTTTGCTCGAGTCTGTTACCCGTTACTTTCTGTTACTACTCTATTATGTTCTGGGGGCTCGAGGTTAATCAATCAATCAATCCTGTTAATGCTAATGGTGATAATAATTTGATGATAAGGCACCGGCAGGAGGCCCTTTGTGGTTTTGAGGCCTGCTAGTGTCGACCCTAATAGGAAAAAGGGTCTTGTCTACTGATCCATGATGAGCGCACTACCCGCATGTGGGAAGCGAGTATGGGCGCCCCCCTCAATTTGACTCGATTCGCATCTCGTCCAAATCGCCTCATTTAGTTCGGGTTTTCCATTTGCTGCATGCATGATCTTGCGAGCCCTTGGATCCCGGGTGGAACTTTCGTAGTCGGCATATAGGGGGACACGGTCTTAGAGTGCTATGAGGGTCCCTTTTCTTCGGGGCTCGATTAGCCGTGCGCCCAAGGTTCTTTGGGCTTGATGCGAAGAAGAGTTGAGTTGTGTAGAGTACCTCGCTTGGTGGGTTGATCCCCCGTCTGGCGGGTTATTCTTGCGTGTACGGCCAAATTGGTGCAACCCTGCAGGGATAATCTTCTCGAGAAGCCGTGTTTTCCGCGGTTATGGATTACTTGGTGAAAGTACTGGCTAACAAGTACTCAGGATAACTTAAACCTAATGATTAACAATCTTACACCCAATGATTAACAACTTGACTAGTAATAGGCTTATTGACACAATAATCTGAACCATCACTAATCCAACTGTGTGAGTATCCTCGGATTGCTTTGTTGGATAAGGGGCGAGATTCAGGATGGGTTTGTTTGAAGTTATCTTTCAGTTGGTTACAATACTCGATCTTATCTTCTTTCTGTTAGCCGGAAGTTGTAGTATCTCTCTGTAGTTGGTTAGTGCAGCCCGATGTCGCTTATTTGCAATAACCCCTTCCTTTCCGTTGATCCCAAAGTAGTTGTATCTTGTGATGACTGGCTACGCCGGTATCTTGTGAGTATGGGTTTTATCCCCTTGCCAGTACTTAACCGTACTGACCCACGAATTCATTTTCGTGGCTGCATATTCAACATTGCAGTCAACAGGTTTGAAGTCTGACGACGTTAGCTTGGGAATCCCTCCGGCTTGGCCCGGGCAGGGATTGGACGCTCTCGGTTATCTTCAGGACTCTTAGTCCAATTTGGATGTTGTCCGTAGCCGGACGCTATGTTGTTTCTTCCGCTGTTATTTCGATCTTTGTATTGTATCAGGTGTATCCCTGGCTCGTCTGAGTCATCTTGTATCTATCTGTTTCTGTTGTAATTGTGGAATATTCGTGAACTGTTGTAATGTTATCATAAGTGGCCACCTGGAATCGGTTATTATGCGGTTTTGGCGGGAATGCTGAAATCTGCATAGTGCCCGATCTCGGGGCGTCACAAATGGTATCAGAGCATGGTTTCCGATTCCCGAGATTGTTTCGATACGAATGGTTATCGAAGTAACGGGTCCGCAAAGCCTGTAGGATAACCTCGCTAACAGTCGTTGTTTCTAGAGTGTCAAAACTATTTCTGCTAAACTATTTTGGAAACATCTCAATAGGATTCTTGTTTTCTCCTTATCCCTATTCTATTTCCCCTCCCATCTTATTTGTTTTGGAGTCTTTCCCCCCTTGTCTATCGTTCAAAGTGTTAGGATCCTACGTGGGTGGACGTTTTCTGAGCCTTTAACCTAATAGGTTCGATCATCGGAAGGTTCCTGGTGGAAGAACATCGTCGTCACTCCGAGCAAGAATCTCTTGTTAGTGCTGTCGAGGAGATCAACTGGAAGCATGAAGAATCGATAGTTGAACTTCTTTCCCCTCCCGGGTTAGCAGGTGGATTGTGAGGGCGCAATCCCTTGTTAGTGGTGTCGTCTGTAACGTCCGGGGTTTTTCCCCAAATAGAATTGATCGTTGTTTTTCTTTTCGCATCGCATGACATCGTGGCATCCCGCATTCTCTCGCATTTAAAACATGCATGTGTTTGAAATTGATCAAACCCTATTTTTTCTACAATTTTCTGGAGTTTATTTGGTGCATAAAACCTATTTTATTAGCATTTCGATTTATAAACAAAACAAAAAAAAGAGAAAAAAAAAGTGTTTTGAGTGGCCAGGCCAGGCCCAACAGGCCCAGCCGGCCACCCCACCCAAACCCTAAATCTAAACACATACGCACCCAACACAGCACACAACGCACGCACCCACACAGAAACAACTCACGCACGCACACCGACCCCCTGCACGCACACGCACGCGCCGCCAGGGAGGGGATCGATCGATCGATCCCCACCCTGTTCCTCTGCGTCGCTACCTCCTCTGCCTCGCTCGCTCTCCTCCGCCCTCCCGAGCCCAACTCCCGTCGCCCCTCTCTCTCTCGCTCGAGTTCCCTCCGGCCCGACGCCCTCGCCTCCTCTCCCGCCGGCAGCCGGCGCTGCTGCTCCCTCCACCGCCTGCCTCCCCCTCGCCTCCTTCCTCCTTCCTGGCACCGCTAGAGGCAGGGCGCCGGCGGCTCCTCCATGCCTCGCCGCCAAGCTCCGCCCCTCCTCCAGCCGGCCATGGCCGCCGCCGGCCGTGGTTCTCCTCTCCGTCCACGGCGCCGGCAGGAGCAGGGCGCCAAGCCGCAGCCCTTTTCTCTGCCCGCTCCCCTTCCCCGACGCCCTCCGTGCGGCAGCGGCGGCGACCGCCATCTCCCGCTCCCCTCCTTCCTCGTCCTCGCTGTACTCCGGCATGCGCCTTCTGCCGTGGTACGCCACCTCCTCGCCAGCCACTTGTCTTCCATGACCCTCCTCACTCTGTCCTTGACGCCCAGAATGTGTTCGATGAAAATACCACATGAGGTTGTGTTCCTCGCGGGCATTCGTTCACGGTCATGTTCTGTTTGTCGGGGTCGAGGTTTCCGCCTTCTGTGTGTGGCAAGCACTCTTGTGAATGATAGTCACTGAGGGACATCACGATGCCGTGTTCGATGTCATCTTCTGGTGACATGATGCTTGTGTGGTGGCTGCCTTTATGCGTGTCCACGGGCTCCCGTCGCCAAATCCGAAGACCGACATCGCCAAGATCCTCGACCCGAGAACGACAACCGTCGCCAAGATCGACCCCGACCCGTACCTCGTCGCCAAGTCCGAGCACCGGAACCGCCAAAATTCCTACCCGATGCGACAAGCCCCTCGACCACGACGACTCCCTCGACGAACCGTGAACGACTACATCGCCTTCGACGTGTCCGTTTTGCGTTGGCCGCCTTCGTGCGCGCCCGAAGACCGGGACCGTCAGGTTCGCCTCCGACCCCGAAGACGGTGTTGTTACGGTTCGCCCACGACTACTACGACTACACCGGCTCCAGACGTTGAACGACTACGTCGACGACGATGATCGTGTGGTTTGAGAACGAACGCCTACTTCCTCTTCGGACCCCGATGAAAAGATCGACAACGACCACCGATGACGTGAACGACTACCTCGGCTACGGAACGAGAACGACTACTTCCACTACTTCCCCGACGTCGGCTACTTCCCCTACGTCGATCACTTCCACTACAACGTCTACTTCCTCCACGCACCAACGACACCGGCGTTGCCCCGAAGATCTCCTCTTTCCGGCGTCGAACCCGAAGATCCTCCCCACACGTGTGCACCCCAAACCCTAAAACCTCTATACCTATGCCCTATTTTCTATAACATATCAACTATAATTAAAATGTCATCTCATTCATGTGTTGCATTGCATTTTTGTGGGTAAATAAATAACGTGAACCTCCTAAATTAAATGTCGTGCTTCCGGCTCAATTTAAATTGTTTAACTGCATGAATCATAACTAATTCATTTTAACTCCAAATTTGAAAAGTAAAATATGTTTTCCAATCAAAATTCTCTAAACTTTGCAAATATCAACTTTGTTTTCTATTTTGAATAAATTAAATTGCTGAAAACAACTATTTCTTAATTAATGCATTTAAAATTGCTAATTTGATAACTTGCTCATTTTAATTCCAAATCCAACAAATAAAATATGTTTTCATACCAGAAAAATGCACTTAATCTGTTCATGCCATCCATGTTCATGATTGCACCTTGCATGTTGCATTTGTAGTAGTGTTATGTATGTTCACCTAATAAATAAACATGGAATGTGTTGGGGTATTTAATTCAATTGTTGCCCTGTTCCACTTAATATTGCTTAACTCACCTATTTACTGTTTTCCATGCTAAACAACATTTAAATTGCTGTGTGGATAAACAACTTGAACCAATTCCTATTTCTCCGGACTCCGGTTCCGATTAAATTGCTTAAGTTGTTTCCCCTGTTGCATCCTGCCATGTCATGCATATAAAATAGGATCATGCTGGATCTTTTGCCGTAGTAGTAATTGTTGCATCCGGTGTTTGTTCGAGGTTCATTGCTTCTTCCCGGATAGGACGTTGAGATGATGTGAGCAACGACAAGTTCTGCTACCTTGCGGGATCTCAGGCAAGTATAGTCACTTGCTGCCATATGGCTGCCTTTCATCACTTGTTATCGATTCTTTCCGTTGTTCTTTTCTGCTAGCCCTAGTAGTAGTTGTTTCTGTTACGAACCCATCACATGAATCCCTTAACCTTGATATTGCCTCACCTCCATACCTATAACCATTGCTTGTTGCCCGTGTCTTACTAGCATGCTTAGGGTTGTTTGCTCGAGTCTGTTACCCGTTACTTTCTGTTACTACTCTATTATGTTCTGGGGGCTCGAGGTTAATCAATCAATCAATCCTGTTAATGCTAATGGTGATAATAATTTGATGATAAGGCACCGGCAGGAGGCCCTTTGTGGTTTTGAGGCCTGCTAGTGTCGACCCTAATAGGAAAAAGGGTCTTGTCTACTGATCCATGATGAGCGCACTACCCGCATGTGGGAAGCGAGTATGGGCGCCCCCCTCAATTTGACTCGATTCGCATCTCGTCCAAATCGCCTCATTTAGTTCGGGTTTTCCATTTGCTGCATGCATGATCTTGCGAGCCCTTGGATCCCGGGTGGAACTTTCGTAGTCGGCATATAGGGGGACACGGTCTTAGAGTGCTATGAGGGTCCCTTTTCTTCGGGGCTCGATTAGCCGTGCGCCCAAGGTTCTTTGGGCTTGATGCGAAGAAGAGTTGAGTTGTGTAGAGTACCTCGCTTGGTGGGTTGATCCCCCGTCTGGCGGGTTATTCTTGCGTGTACGGCCAAATTGGTGCAACCCTGCAGGGATAATCTTCTCGAGAAGCCGTGTTTTCCGCGGTTATGGATTACTTGGTGAAAGTACTGGCTAACAAGTACTCAGGATAACTTAAACCTAATGATTAACAATCTTACACCCAATGATTAACAACTTGACTAGTAATAGGCTTATTGACACAATAATCTGAACCATCACTAATCCAGCTGTGTGAGTATCCTTGGATTGCTTCTTTGGATAAGGGGCGAGATTCAGGATGGGTTTGTTTGAAGTTATCTTTCAGTTGGTTACAATACTCGATCTTATCTTCTTTCTGTTAGCCGGAAATTGTAGTATCTCTCTGTAGTTGGTTAGTGCAGCCCGCTGTCGCTTATTTGCAATAACCCCTTCCTTTCCGTTGATCCCAAAGTAGTTGTATCTTGTGATGACTGGCTACGCCGGTATCTTGTGAGTATGGGTTTTATCCCCTTGCCAGTACTTAACCGTACTGACCCACGAATTCATTTTCGTGGCTGCATATTCAACATTGCAGTCAACAGGTTTGAAGTCTGACGATGTTAGCTTGGGAATCCCTCCGGCTTGGCCTGGGCAGGGATTGGACGCTCTCGGTTATCTTCAGGACTCTTAGTCCAATTTGGATGTTGTCCGTAGCCGGACGCTATGTTGTTTCTTCCGCTGTTATTTGGATCTTTGTATTGTATCAGGTGTATCCCTGGCTCGTCTGAGTCATCTTGTATCTATCTGTTTCTGTTGTAATTGTGGAATATTCGTGAACTGTTGTAATGTTATCATAAGTGGCCACCTGGAATCGGTTATTATGCGGTTTTGGCGGGAATGCTGAAATCTGCATAGTGCCCGATCTCGGGGCGTCACAGGGGCCAATGCGTACCCGAATCCAGCAGGGCAACTCGCGATGATCCAGAAGGTATGTCCATCCCGCAGAGCTCAAAAGACTAACACGAGGCAATTGCGCATGGCTGTGCAGACACCGCCAACAAAAACAGAATACTTGAAGATGGCAGACCAGCCGATAACATTCTCGATGAAGGACCACCCGCCACGAGTCTATCGACCAGGACACGCCGCCCTTGTCATCCAAGCACAAATTGGCAACTATGACTTGGCCCGCGTATTCATGGATGGTGGCAGTGGCATCAACATTATCTACGCGGATACACTCCGTCGAATGAACAGGAACTTGGATGGCCTCCAGGAATCAGAAACATCCTTCCACGGGATAGTTCCAGGAAAGGCAATCCGTCCACTCGGAACAATCAACCTAGAAGTTGTGCTGGGCATTAAGAGCAACTACAGAAGAGAATTCCTCGACTTCGAAGTCGTCGATTGGCCTTCACAGTACCACGCCATTCTTGGTCGAACAACGTTCGCCAGATTCATGGCAGTACCGCACTACGCCTAGTTGAAGCTCAAATTACCTGGAGAATATGGCGTAATCACCATGGACAGAGACTTTCAGAAATCCAACAAGTGCGACATTGAATTCAATGAGATCGCAAAGTCTTTCGGGATGCAAGAAGAACTTCAAGAGCTGGCAAAAACCACGGATCACTCCGTGATGCCCCTCACGAAGAAAAACGCGCCTGAACTGGAGTTCAGCGCTAACAGTGACACCCGAAAGCATCAAGTGCACCCGAAAGATTCTGCGAAGACAGCGATGGTCTCCACCACCCTTCCGCAAGCATAGGAAAGGGCGCTCGTCGAACTCCTCCGTGAGTACTGGGAAATTTTCGCCTGGCAGCCATCAGATATGCCAGGAATACCCAGGGAGTTTGCCGAGCACTCACTCGAAGTCTTTCCAGATGCCAAACCTATCAAACAAACTACTCGACGATTTTCAGAACCCAAGCAGAAGGCGCTTGGAGAAGAAGTAAACAGATTGCTAGCAGCAAAATTCATCAGGGAGATCAAGATATCCACTTGGTTAGCAAACCCGATGCTAGTCCCCAAAAAGAACACGGACATCCTTCGGGTATACATCGACTACACGTCGTTAAACAAGCACTGTCCCAAGGATAACTTTCCCCTCCCACGAATCGACCAGATCGTGGACTCTACGCAGGATGTCAACGCCTCTCCTTCCTGGACGCCTATTTGGGATATAATCAGATCCGGATGAAACGGGAGGACGAAGAAAAGACAACATTCATCACACCACACGGTGTATACTGCTACACGACAATGCCCTTCGGGCTCAAGAACGCAGGCGCAACATACCAGCGCTGCATGCAAAAATGCCTCGCCAAGCTCATTGGCAAGAACGTACAAGTGTACCTTGACGACATAGTCATCAAGACTCGAGTTGAGAGCACACTCCTCGAGGATATTAAAGAAACATTCGACACCCTCAACGCATACAGGATCAAGCTCAATCCGACAAAATGCGTCTTCGGTGTTCCAGCAGGGAAACTTCTCGGGTACCTGGTATCCGCCAGAGGCATCGAAGCCAACCCAAAGAAAATACAAGCAATCTTGACAATGAAGGAGCCAACCAATCTACGCGGAGTCCAACAGCTCGCAGGGCGACTAGCCGCCCTGAGCAGATTCATCGCACGATTGGGAGAGCAAGTGTTACCCTTCTACAAGCTGCTGAAGAAGACGGACAAATTCGAGTGGACACCAGAAGCTAAGTAAGCATTCGCGGACTTAAAGCGATCGTTGCAAAGCACACGAGTCCTTGCAACACCGCAAGAAAGGGAGCCACTCTACTTGTACCTAGCCGCCACAAACCAGGTCATCAGCACAGCAATCATAGTCGAACGACCTGAGGAGGGCAAAGCGTACGGAGTTCAGCGACCAATCTATTACATCAGCGAAGTGCTCTCGCCATGCAAGCAACGATATCCTCATTACCAGAAGCTCGCATATGGAGTTGTTCTTACAGCCCGAAAGCTCAAGCACTACTTCCAGGAACACGCCATCACAGTGGTTAATGATGCGTCAGTCGGGACGATCATGAACAACCCCATGGCATCCGGAAGAATAGCCAAATGGAGCATCGAGTTGGGCGCTTGGGACATCACTTATGCAGGACGAAACGCAGTCAAATCCCAGGTACTCGTGGAATTCCTAAGCGAGTGGACAGAGCTACAAACGCCAGGACCGCCTGAGTACACGAGCAACTGGATAATGTACTTTGACGCGTCCAAACGAAACGAAGGAGCAGGAGCTGGAATTGTCCTCATATCGCCTAGGGGAGACAAGCTGCAATACGTCCTACGATTGGACTTTCCACCCGATGATCCGGCATCAAACAACGACGCAGAATATGAAGCTCTGTTGTATGGGATGAAGATGGCAGTTGCCTGTGGAGCCACCCGACTAATGATCTACGGCGACTCCAATCTCATCGTACAGCAAACAATGAAAGAATGCGATGCAGTTGCCGAAAACATGGTCGCATATCGCGACATGTACAACCTACTCGAAGGAAATTTCAAGGGATGCGAGCTGAAGCACATTGCAAGATCTAGCAATGAAGAAGCAGATAAATTGGCAAACATGGGTTCTACAAACACACCCATACCGCCAGGAATATATTTCGAGAGGATGACCAAGCGTTCTGTCAAAGTCAAAAAAGCTGCAGGAACACCCACAGCACAAGAAACAGAGGTCAGCCCGCAAGTCGCCATCATCGAGCTTATTCATAACATTTCACGACAGGTTTTTCTGGTCGAGCCAGTCTGGACGCAGAAATACCTCGACTACATGTCCACCAAACAGCTCCCGGCAGATCCTCGCGAGGCTCGACAGATAATCAGACGCAGTAAATCCTTTCGGGTAATCAATGGAGAATTATACAAGCAAAGCATCTCAGGTATACTTCAGCGCTGCATCGCACCCGAAGATGGCAAAGAGTTACTCCAGGACATCCACCAAGGAGACTGTGGGAATCACGCTAGCTGGAAAGCAATCATGGGAAAAGCCTTCCGAGCGGGATTCTATTGGCTCACAGCAGCCACCGACGTAAAGGAGCTAGTCGAACGATGCGATGCTTGCCAGCGATTCGCACCAAGACCACATGCACCTGCTACGGAACTACACATGATACCCATTGCCTGGCCCTTTGCGCAATGGGGGCTAGACATGGTAGGACCATTACGCAAGTCCACACCAGGTGGGTATGCACACTTGCTGGTCGCAGTCGACAAATTTACCAAATGGATCGAGGCCATGCCAGTAACTTCGGCTAGTGCCCAATGCGCAGTCAAGTTCCTCGACTCCATCGTATGCAGATTCGGGGTACCACATGACATCATTACAGACAATGGCACAAACTTCACAGCAAAGGAAACACAACAGTTCTGCGAGGAAAAGGGCATCAACTTCAAATTTGCTTCAGTTGCCCACCCGCAAACGAACGGACAAGTCGAAAGATCCAACGGCTTAGTTTCAGCTGGAATCAAGAAACGTCTACTTGATCGTCTACACCCAGCAGCCGGACATTGGGCCGAAGAGTTAACCTCCGTGCTATGGAGCCTCCGCACGACTCCAAACCGATCCACAAACTGCACGCCATTTTTCATAGTATACGGGGCAGAGGCAGTCCTTCCCGAGGATGTTCGGTTCAGCGCCCCACGAGTTGTGGCTTACAGCAAAGAAACCTCAAACAGGGCACTCGCGGAAGATATGGATGCACTCGATGAGATGCGCGATATAGTGCTCGCAAGATCCGCAGTATATCAACAATCACTGCGAAACTATCATAGTCGCCGTATACGCCATAGAGCATTCACGGTTGGAGATCTAGTGCTGCGACTCAAGCAGAAGGAAGGACACAAGCTCGAGCCACCATGGGAAGGACCCTTCATCATACACGAAGTCATCCCAGGTGGAGCCTACAGGCTGAAGTTGCCCACCCGCAAACGAACGGACAAGTCGAAAGATCCAACGGCTTAGTTTCAGATGGAATCAAGAGACGTCTACTCGATCGTCTACACCCAGCAGCCGGACATTGGGCCGAAGAGTTACCCTCCGTGCTATGGAGCCTCCGCACGACTCCAAACTGATCCACAAACTGCACGCCATTTTTCTTAGTATACGGGGCAGAGGCAGTCCTTCCCGAGGATGTTCGGTTCAGCGCCCCACGAGTTGTGGCTTACAGCAAAGAAACCTCAAACAGGGCACTCGCGGAAGATATGGATGCACTCGATGAGATGCGCGATATAGTGCTCGCAAGATCCGCAGTATATCAACAATCACTGCGAAACTATCATAGTCGCCGTATACGCCATAGAGCATTCACGGTTGGAGATCTAGTGCTGCGACTCAAGCAGAAGGAAGGACACAAGCTCGAGCCACCATGGGAAGGACCCTTCATCATACACGAAGTCATCCCAGGTGGAGCCTACAGGCTGAAGAATCCATCGACTGGAGGAATCTATTCCAACCCTTGGAATATCGCACACCTCCGCAAATTTTATCCCTAGATTTACATGTTCTCACAACAAATAAGGCTATACTAGCCACTCCTGTAGCCCGAATACATGACTTCTCAGTCATAGCAATAAAATACATGGTTTCTCAACCACATTTACTCCAAGATTATTCATTCTTACATGCTAAATAGTTACAGGTACGCACCCCATAAACACACACGGGGGCTACGCCTACAACTAAGCATCACAAGAAAATTTATACACACAAGGTTACACACCTTACAACCGTTTTTACAAACTATACATCCACATTTAACAATCAATCATGACGATAAGCATTCTCAGTCGCCAACACTCTATCTACTTCCTCAGAGGTTAGTCGAATGATTTTCTCCGCTGCAGGACGAACAACATCGTAATGCGGAGAAATATCATCGATTGGACCATCTGGAAGCCTAGCTACGGAGTTAAAATTTACTTCAGGATGCCATATTCGGACAAAGGAGAGAGCCACCACCGCGCCGCAAGTCATCTGATTGCGCACGCACTCGCGAATTTCTCCCTCTTGCCCGAAGAGCCCGAGGAGATAGCTCCAGTCTTCAGGACCCCTTTCCAGCGGGTAGAATGCAGCGTTCATCGCGATCAAGGCCTCGTGAAAAGAACTCACGAGAACTTTTACCTGGGAGACACGGAACTTCAAAGTAGCCAACACAAAACCTCGGCTGCGATCAGACCAAAAATTATTCGCATGAGGCCTTGAGCTGCCAGCTTCTTGAAGAATGTGGTTTTCTACCCACTGTTTTTCCTCCCTATCATCCGGTTTAACAACTGAAGAACAAATATGCGTGATTAGGTAAGGAAACAAGACAAAGAAGACATGGGGGCTGTATTATTTACACAGCAGTTCCCTAGCAAGGGAAGCCAACTCGTCCATCACAAACTGCTCACGTTCAGTCGCCAGTTTTTGCTTGGACTTTGCCACATCGGCTACCCCACGCAACACTTTCAGCTTGCGCTCACCATCGGCTACACGATCACGGAGACCAGCCAAAGTCCCAACAGCGGCAACAAGCGGATCAACTCGGGTAGCAGGTCCACTTGAGGGTTTCGCGGCCACCTCGGCTACCTGAAGAGCAAACAGAAGATTGAAGGAATAAGGTGCCCTACTCGGGATATATTCACCACCTATTCAACAGGTGCCCGGGGGCTACTCCCATCGGGAGAAGACAAACAATTGCAAGAAGCATTTTCAGAAGAACACCTCGATTAAAGACAGTGAAAATACGGGAATACATCCCAAGGTTCATTACAATCAAGCTGGTAAAGCAAAAGAAATACAAGCCTAAGAAGCTACAGTGGTGCTCCCACTCGCGGCAGTTGTCCCTCCCTTAAGTCGAGCAAACAGCTCAGACAGCTTCCGAGCAAGGATGGCGGCTGGCTCGTTAAAACGAGAGAGCCGTACCTTTTTGCCCGTGGAGGGGTCGACTAGGAGATCCGAATAAGCCTCCTCCAAGCCGCTAACTCCATGCGCCAGCGCGAACTGGATGGCCGACTTCGCCCCAGACTCCGACTGAGCAACCGCGTAGGCATCCAGGAGATTGCTCTCCAAGAAGATCTTCAGCAAGTCACCTAGCGCGGGTGGAGAGGAAGCATTGACGAGAAGGCGACCATGCAGCTGCGTCAACACTTGAGTGGCGTTGCCAACCAAGGAGCAAATTCCTTCGGCATGCCTCCTGAGCTGGGCGAGGGAATCCGTCAGTGCGTCCACCCGCTGGATTCCTGGAAGCTCCAGAGGAACACCCAGAAGACCTACAAAGAAGAAGAGCGTCAAAAATCAAGACAGCAGAAGACAAATTATAAACCCAAAATAACTCACCCACAAAGCGCCCGGCAAGGGGACGGATAAAATCGACAAGATCAACATCCGCCTTGGTGCTGGCCGTCTCCAACTTCTTCAAGGCCTCTTGGGCAGAAGCAAGCTTCCCTTCAAGGTCAGCCGAAGACATGCGGGAGGATTCCAGATCTTGGCGAACAGCCGCCAGCTCAGCCTCTAGAGCTATTGCCCGAGTAGAAGCATCGTCCTTCTCGGTCTTCGAAAACTCAAGTTGAGATGCACGACAATATCTATCAGAATCGAAGAACTAATGGGAAAGGTGCAAACAGAAAAAGAAAGGGGGCTGAGCTTACTTCGAAGAAGCTCGTTTTCAGAAGTGAGTCGACTGCGCTCCGCTCGAAGGAACGAACAGTCAGATTCGGCAAGGACAACACGGCGCCCAATCGCCGCAAGGGAGTCAATGAGCGACTGCAAGAAATTCAGAGATAGAGGAATTAGAAGAGAAGAATTGGAGCCTGTACCCGATTACAATCAATCGACTACAGCCTCGGGGGCTACTCCCATCGGGAGCACTGCCGTGCACCCGATAAAATCAAGAAGAAGGAAAAGACAATTTTTGAGCCTGTAGCCGATCACATGTGATCGACTGCAGCCTTGGGGGCTACTCCCATCGGGATCACTGTCGTGCACCCAATAAACAAATTAAAGACAAGTAACAGAATTTACCTGGCCCTTGGCACGGGAGAGGGGATCTGCGGAGCTACCCGGCACCTCCTTTGAAGCTGAAGCCCCGGCAGCTAAACTAGGAGTTTCATGTTCCATAGTCGCCGCCTTGGGGGCTACGCTGGGTGAATTCTGGACGGTGCCTGCAGTGGGAGCCTCATCCGCAGCTCCTACCTTACTCTTCCTTTCGGGAGGAAGAGAAGAGGCGTACCTGCGAGGACTAATGGTTTGCAGGCTGCGATAAAATACAAAGCGTTAACACAGATGCAAAGGAAAAACGTTCGACTAAGAACGAGGAGAAAAACTTACTCATCGTCTTCATCCTCATCCAGCATATCCGCATTCCAGGCGGTCTGGACAACTGGGAATGAGGAGGAAGGGGCGCGCGTTTGCAGAGGAGTAGCGTGGATGGGCTCCTTCCCGGGCGACTCTTCCAAGGAGTTGTCCTTAGAAGTGGCCTCATCACTTTCTACCCGACGGCGTTTATACCGATCACCACCCGAGTCTCCTGCGTTATCCGAAGAATCTTGGTCGGAGCTCAAAGAAGCGTCGGTGACACTGGTGTCGGCTGGGGCATCCAAGTTACTCGCCAATAACTCTGAGGCTTCCGCCCCAGATACAGGAGGGTAGCAGGTGGCCAGGTACAAACTCTATGGAAGAAGACAGAAGAACGCAAAGGAAAATTCAATCGACTGGAATTCAGAATGTAACACCCAAATAGAAATTGTTTTTTTGTTTCGTTTTTCGCATCATGGCATCGTGCATTGCATCTTATTTTGAAACATCTATTTTCCTTCACAAATTTCAAATCAACTAAATTGCAGAAAATTCCATTTTGTTTGAGCTCTTCTATTATTCCCTAAATCCATTTTTGTTGTTTTCTGAAAATAATAAATTACAAATGAAAAAAAAAAGAAACGTTGGACTTGCCAAGCCAAACCGGCCCAGCTTTTAGCCTAGACCAAACCCTAAGCCACCCCGTACCCATCCCCACACCCAGACACAACGCACACACGCACGCACACACCCGACCACACACGCCACGCACACGGAAACCCACGCACCCCATCGCCCCAATCCCGTCGCCCTCTTCTCCCTGGCCTCGATGGCTTCCCCATCCTCGAGCGCCGCCAGGGGCGAGCGCCCAACGCTCCCTCCCCTCCCCTGTCGCTCCTCCTCCGGGTACAGCTCCCCCGACCACGTCGCCCTCACCTCCTCTCCGTCCGCGGCGCCGACAGGAGCAGGGCTCCGCCGCGCCCCTCCCGAGCTCCCCTCCCCTCCGCCGGGTCGAGCTCCGGCCGGCCGTCCCTCCGCCTCCAACCGTCGCCGGAGATGGCGCCGCCCGGCCCCAACCCTCCTCGCGCCCGAGCAGCTCCGGCCATCCTCCTCTCGATCCCCTTCGTGCCTGCCTCTCTCTCTCACACGCACGGAAACGGCGCCACCACGATTCCGGCCGCCGCCGGCCGACTGCATCGCCGCCACTCCCAGCGCTGCTCTGCTCAGACCTCCTCTGCATACCCCCACCAACGATTTGATTTTCCTCAACTCTACCTTGAATCACAGGGAAAACTAGCCTCAGTTGGTTTGATCGCCTGCCGCCGGTCCGGCTGATGCTCTCCGGTGTGTCCGCCGTTTTCCCGCCGCCTGGAGGCTCTTTAACGCCTCCTCGGTGTGCTACCCCTCTCCCTCCGTGAGCTCGGCGCCCAACTGAACTCCTTCTCTACCTCGTCGTCACGGCCGCGCTCTAATTTTGACGCTAGTGGGACGACTGGGAGCTGCAACCCCGGCGCCCCACATATGCGGCCATGCGACGGTGATGCATGGGTGGTTTGGTGGTGTTGGTTTTGTTCTGCTGCTACGACTCCGTCGACATCGGCGGGACGGCAGTGTACGACTGCAACCCCGACATAGACGCTCTGCTTCGACTACTTTCACTTTGCTGCCGGCGGGACGGTGCATAGGCGCAACTCTGGCATCGACACCCTTGTTGCTACTGCAACGACTTAGATGCCGGCGGGACGGCAGTACAGACTGCAACCCCCGCATCGCCTCCGACGCGGCGCTCCTGTTGATGCGAAAGTTACGGTGGTGAATGGTGTTCTGATGGTGGTGGTCTACAGTTGCGCGGCGAGGATGTATGGTGGTGCGGTGGCCAGGTGCTGTAGGTGTGGCTCGGCGCAGGTCGATGCGTCGCTGCTGTGGTGCTCCTTGTGCCGCCGCCG
Organism: Alopecurus myosuroides; assembly: GCA_028641055.1. Taxonomy (NCBI): domain Eukaryota; kingdom Viridiplantae; phylum Streptophyta; class Magnoliopsida; order Poales; family Poaceae; genus Alopecurus; species Alopecurus myosuroides. Next base: position 366,583,045 of record CM054057.1, on the reverse strand, counting down.
CTACGGCGATGCCGCTACTGCCCCATCTTCGATGCCGGCGGGAAGGTGTTGTGGCTGCACTGCTGTTGTGCCCATCTCGTCAACGCTCAGTTGTGATGGTCGCCTTCGTGCGTGTCCAGGAGATCCACTCGCCAAGTTCGACACCACGACGGTGCTCGTGTGGAGATGGTTCCATGTTCCTCACCGACAATTACCTCGATCGTCGACAAGACCTGCACGGAACCGTGCACGACTACCGCCTTCCCTCCGTTACCTCGTCGTCGTGTCCGCTCTGCGTTGGTCGCCTTCGTGTGCACCGTGAAGTCTGAAGACAGGGACGCCAAGTTCCACATCGACAAGATCCCCTTCGACCCCAAAGACGGGAACCGCCATGATCTCCTACATGGATGCGACGAGTACCTCGACCACATCTACTTCCTCGACTACGTCTACTTCCTCTACGTTCCGAAGTTTTCGGCGTTGACCCCCGGGGAGCCTCTTTCCAGCGTGCGATCCCATACCCCAACCCTATACCTATATACCTATTTTTCTAAATGTCATCTATATCGTGCATATTAAATCATTCATGTGTTGCATTGCATATTGTGGGTGCGGGCAATAATAATATCACCTAATATTTAAATATGGGATGTGTTGGGATGTTATATATCTAGTCCCGGTTCCATTTAAACTTGTGTAGCTCATCGATATCTTGTTATACATGTTAAACAACATTTAATCTTGAGGGGTAGATAAATAACGTGAACCTCCTAAATTAAATGTTGGGCTTCCGGCTCAATTTAAATTGATTTAATTGCATAAATCATAACTAATTCATTTTGACTCCAAATTTGAAAAGTAAAATATCTTTTCCAATCAAAATTCTCTGAACTTTGCAAATATCAACTTTGTTTTTCTATTTTGAATAATTTAAATTGCTGAAAACAACAATTTCTTAATTAATGCATTTAAAATTGTCAATTTAATAACTCGCTCAATTCAAAACCAAATTCCACATATCAAATATGTTTTCCAACCAGAAAAATGCAAGGAATACTAATATGCCATCCATGTTCATGTTTGCACCTTGCATTTTGCATTTGTAGTAGTGTTATGTATGTTCACCTAATAAATAAATATGGAATGTGTTGGGGTATTTAATTCAATTGTTGCCCTATTCCATTTAATATTGTTTAACTCACCTATTTACTGTTTTCCATGCTAAACAACATTTAAATTGATGGTTAGCTAAACAACTTGAACCAATTCCTATTTCTCCGGACTCCGGTTCCGATTAAATTGCTTAAGTTGTTTCCCCTGTTGCATCTTGCCATGCCATGCATATAAAATAGGATCATGCTGGATCTTTTGCCGTAGAAGTAATTGTTGCATCCGGTGTTTGTTCTAGTTCGTTGCTTCTTCGCTGATAGGACGTTGAGATGATGTGAGCAACGACAAGTTCTTCGGATGTACCGCTACTTGCTGGATTCCAGGCAAGTATACTCACTTGCTGCCTATGGCTGCCTTTCATCACATGTTACCGATTCTTTCCGTTGTTCTTATGCTAGCCTTATGATTCGATGCTTGTGTCTCGATCCTATCATATGTTTACCTTGCAGCCATGATATAGCCTTGCTTCCACTTCCTATTACCCGTTGATTGTTTACCTTGTTGGCCTCGTGTCGTAGTTGCATGCTTAGTGTTGTTTGCGCTCAAGTCTTGTTGTCCTTTTTCATATCACCTGTTCAGTTTGATAGTTGGGTTTCAATTCAATCAACAACATGTTAATGTTTTGGGTAATAATAATTTGATGATAAGGCACCGGCAGGAGGCCTGGCGTGGTTTTGAGGCCTGCTAGTGTCGACCCTAATTAGGAAAAGGGTCTTGTCCATTGATCCATGATGAGCGCACTAACCGCATGTGGGAAGCGAGTATGGGCGCCCCCCGCAATTCTGATTCTATTTGCATCTCGTCCAAATCGCCTCATTTAGTTCGGGTTTTCCATTTGCCGCATGCATATGCAGGTGCGAACCCTTGGCGCCAGGGTGGAACTTTTGTAGTCGGCATTTAGGGAGACAGGTTCTTAGAGTGATATGAGGGTCCCCTTTTCTTCGTGGGGCTTGATTAGCCGTGCGCTCAATTGCACGGGGTTCTTCGGGCTTGATGCGAAGAAGAGTTGGGTTGTGTTGAGTACCTCGCTTGGTGGATTGATCCCCCGTCTGGCGGGTTATTCTTACGTGTACGGCCAAATTGGTGCATCCCTGCAGGGTTAAATCTTCTCGAGAAGCCGTGTTTTCCGCGGTTATGGATGACTTGGTGAAAGTACTGGCTAACAAGTACTCAGAACAACTACACCTAACTAATGCTAATTTTGACTAGTAATAGTCTTATTGACACAATAACTTGATCCATCATTAATCCAACAGTGTGAGTTATCCTTGGGTTGCTTCCTTAGTAGGGGGTAACATTGGATGGGTTTGTTTGGGTGGTTAGTACTAGTTGGTTACGATACGCTATCTTATCCCCCTCTTTTAGCCGGATGTTGTAGTGAGTCCCTGTAGTTAGTTAGTGCAGCCCGCTGCCGCTTATTTGCAATAATCCCTTCCCTTCCGTTGAACCCAAAGTATTTGTATCTTGTGATGACTGGTTACGCCGGTATCTTGTGAGTATGGTTTATCCACTTGCCAGTACTTAACCGTACTGACCCACGAATCCTTTTTCGTGGCTGCATATCCAATATTGCAGTCAACAGGTTTGAAGTCTGACGACGTTAGCTTGGGAATCCCTCCGGCTTGGCCTGGGCAGGGATTGGACGCTCTCGGTTATCTTCAGGACTCTTAGTCCAATTTGTATCTTGTCCGTAGTAGGACGCTATGTTGTTTCTTCCGCTGTTATTTGGATCGTTGTATTGTATCAGTTGTATCCCTGACTCGTTTGAGTCATCTTGTATATATCTTTTCTGTTGTTGTTGTGGATTATTCGTGAACTGTTGTAATGTTATCACAAGTGGCAACCTGGAACCGGTTATTATGTGGATTTTGGCGGGAATGCTGAAATCTGCATAGTGCCCGATCTCGGGGCTTCACAAATGGTATCAGAGCCTTGGTTTCCGATTCCCGATATTGTTTCGATACGAATGGTTATCGAAGCAACGGGTCCACAAAGCCTGTAGGATAACCTCGCTAATGGTCGTGTTCTAGAGTGTCAAAAAAAAACTATTTCTGGTAAACTATTTTGGAAACATCTCAATAGGATTCTTGTTTTCTCCTTATCTCTATTCTATTTCTCCTTCTACCTCATTTGTTTTGGAATTTCTCTCCCTCTCAATCTTTCAAAGTGTTAGGATCCTACGTGGGTGGACGTTTTCTGAGCCTTTAACCCAATAGGTTCGATCATCGGAAGATTCCTGGTGGGAGAAGATCGTCATCAACCCAAGCAAGAATCTCTTGTTAGTGGTGTCGAGAAACTTTTGTTAGTGGTGTCGAGAAGAAGAGATCCACCCACTGACCCGGGAAATCAACCGCAGCACGAAGACTCCGTAGTTGAAACCTCTCTTCCCCTTGCCTTGGGTGGATTGCGAGGGCGCAATCCCCTTGTTAGTGGTGTCGGCTGTAACACCCGGGGGTTCCCCCCCCCCCCAAATAGAAATTGTTTGTTTGTTTCGTTTTTCGCATCATGGCATCGTGCATTGCATCTTGAAAGCAAGGTATAGGCACCTAGAGGGGGGGGTGAATAGGTTCTACGACCAATTTTAATTTTTCTTAAAGTTTAGGCTTGACAAGAAGGTAAATTCTCTAGATAGTGCAACTAGTGGTGAATTTACCTATATGGCAAGGCAAGAAATTAATGCAACAAGTACAAGTAAGTAAAGAGAGGGAGGAACGAGGTAACCGATGGGAGCACATGGAGACACGATGTATTTCCGAGTTCCTCCTTTTTAGGGGAGTACGTCTCGTTGGAGGGGTGTGAGGTCACCACAAAGGCCTACTCAACGCCACTAAGGCCTCACCCTATTCTCCGATGAACTTCGCCACAAAGGCCTAGTTCACCTTCCAGTATAGAACCCCTTTGAGGCGGGGATCAAATCCTTTACAAACAACTTGGGGCACACACCCACAACTTAATTGGGGGCTCCCAACTCTTCTTGAATCACAAACAAGTATCAAGATGCCTAGGTTCTCCACAAGAGGAAACCCTAGGCTAGATCCCTCGAGCAAGAGAGGGGGAAATGAAGAACGGCTCGGTGAAGATGGAGATCGGGGCCTTCTCCTTCAATCCTCCAAAGATCTTCAAGATTGGGTGGAGGGATTGGGAGTAATGAGAGATTTGGTGAGTTCTTAAATGCTCATAAATGCTAAGGGGAAGAACGGAGGAGGAGGAGGGGTATTTATAGCCCCTCCTCACAACTAGTCGTTGCACAGGAAAAAGGGGACCGGAATATCCGGTTCAAGTATGAACCGGAATATCCGGTCAGCTTGCTCCACGCGATCCTGTAGATCTGAACCGGATTATCCGGCTCCTCCGGAATAATCCGGTACAAATAATCCGGTCCACTCCTGTCGCTCCAAGCTTCCAGTCCTTAGCAGTTTTGCGCAGCAACCGGAATATCCGGTCCAGGATGAATAATCCGGACCAAATAATCCGGTTCACTTCTGAGAGCGAAACTTCCAGTCCTTAGCAGTTTTGCGCAGCAACCGGAATATCCGGTCCAGGATGAATAATCCGGACCAAATAATCCGGTTCACTTCTGAGAGCGAAACTTCCAGTCCTTAGCAGTTTTGCGCAGCAACCGGAATATCCGGTCCAGGATGAATAATCCGGACCAAATAATCCGGTTCACTTCTGAGAGCGAAACTTCCAGTCCTTAGCAGTTTTGCGCAGCAACCGGAATATCCGGTCCAGGATGAATAATCCGGACCAAATAATCCGGTTGGGTTCTGTCCCAAAACTCTCAGGCCAATCTTCACCGACTTTTCGGTGATCGATGCCGATGTAAAGTATAACACCTGCACGCTAAACACCTCGATAAATAATGTACTTAGTATTGTTAACTAACACGCAAAACACTGGGAAAACGAAATGCACTTTCAATCTCCCCCTTTTTGGTGTTAGATGACAATACTAGGATTTGCAATAAAACCTTGACAAGAACATGTTTGAAACAAGATGGGAACGTCTCCCCCTATCTCTATGCATCTCTTTGGTTTGCCTCAAATGCAAATAGATTCAGAGATGTATGGGGAGAAATTTCCAACGAGTAGCAAACATGCCAATGAGTCAATACTACCAATATGTTGAGTGTAAGATAGAAGTATATACCTTGTGCGAAGATAATATATCCAAGAATAACCAAGCACAACCAGATAATATCCTCAGCACATACGATAGATAACCATAACACCACTAATAGATAATCCATGATGATATCCAGATAACCAACAAAGTCTCACACACAATAGCACACATAGTTTAAACGAGGCAAAAAAACGACATAAGTTCACGAAAACGACAAACGAAGATACTAAAATGGACACAAGCTCTCAAAGAATGATAAAAGCAAATGCTTGTGCCCGAACCCATGCAAATCCCGTAGTCTAATAGCTACCTCTCCCCCTTTGGCATCGAGACACCAAAAAGGAGGGAAATAGCTAATCTAACGTCCCAGACACGGTCTAAGCATCGGAGTGCTCAGAAGACTCGCCAGCAGACTCCTCGGACTCGCCCTCGGCCTCGCGTTCAGCATCAGACTCCTCATCCTCATCCTCCTCATCATCACCAGCTCCAGAAGGAGTAGCCTGAGTAGAACGGAGAGCCGCCTCAATGCTCGCTCAGGGAGTGCTATCCTCAGCAGACCAAGCAGCATAAGACTGGACAACGAGAGGAGCAGGTACATCACCAGTGGCACCACTCACGTGGTGCAAAATCTGACTCTGTGCACTAGTCATGGCGGTGTCGCGGTGATAAGCCCTGTACTGCTCCTTGTGGATGTCCTCTTCATGCAGAGCACATTACGCTGGAACCAGGAGAGCTTCCTGACATGGCGCAAGGTGCTAACATCAGAAATGGGCGCAGAGTGCAAACCAGTAGAGGGACCTCCCATAGAGGAACCACCCTCAAAAGAAGCATCCTGAGAGGCAGCAGCAGCAGTCTTCTTCTTCCTCTTGATGTACAGCCTCTTGACCTTGTGCTCAACCATGGGTAACTCGGTGTACTCCTTCCGCATCTCATGCTTGATGAGCATCATGATATAAGGAGCATAGGGAATGGTGTAGCCACCAATCGTAGCAACGTAGAGCTCGTGATAGATGATGTCCATCACATCCACAGTATAGGAGACAGATGGGTCCTCTTCCTCCATGCACTCCTTAGCCAGTATCCGAAGATTGCAAAGAGGAGTGGTGAGAGCATAATTGTTACCCCCACTTGGCACAAGGAAAGATCTGAAGATGCGAACAAGCTGATCATAGAGGGGAAGCAGTCCCTCAAGTCCTCCAATGGTGGATCCAGGAGCATACAACGCAGTTATGGCGACCTCCCTCCTAGGCCTATCAACCTCATGGACGGACGACCGAGAGGAGGGTGAGCACTGTAAGAATATCCAAGATGGCGTCCAAACCTCTCAAAGGAAGCCTCACAAGCTGTGGTCTCGGACATCCACTTGAGACGGCACACAACATCATGAGTACTGAACACTAGAGTGGACATAAACTGCATCACAAGCTGTGTGTTGTAGTTGCACTGGGTCTCCATAAGCTTTACCAGTCCAAACCGCTCAACAATGCTAGCAGCATCAGCAAATTCCTCCTTGGCCTTGAGGGCAGCAAAGTCAAACGGCTGCATCACACGGATGGGGTGTCGGTAGTCACAGTAGATATCAGTATAGATGTATGACTGCTCCAGATTCCAGAATCGAGGATCAATATTTGCAAACCGAGGGCCAAGGTAGACATCCTTCTGCCTGAGCGCATTGAACTCCGGAACAGGAATGTCGGTCTTATAGTTGAGCCGAGCCTTGCGCTTGTTCTTGACAGAGACCTGCTTGGGACGCTTAGGAGGGCGCCTCTCAGAACCACCACCTGTGAAGCAAGATAATAGGGGAATAGCACAAGATAAGTACACTCGTGTCAAACAATGGAAACAAACATGCATAAAACTAATAGAGGAGATTCAAGGGAACAATCTAAGTCGAAATCTGAGAAAGATTAATTTTGGATTGTCTGAAACAGTACAGAACATAGCCGGATATTCCGGTTCAAATTAGAACCGGATATTCCGATTACCCGGATATTCCGGTTCAGTCGTGGACCGGATATTCCGGTGGTGGCGGAACAGCACAAAACAAATCTAGATCTTAGACTTCAAAACTAGATCGTACACGAGTGAATCTAATCTATCAATTCTAGCATGCAAAGGAGCCTCTAGGGAACGAGTTCTACCAAGCATTGCCAACAAAAACGCAAATCCACGGATTGGTAGGGTTATAGCACCAAGATTCAAAAGGATTGAACATTACCGGAATCCATGGAGGAAGATGCTTGGGTAGAAACGTTCCTAAGGAGGAGGGGAACGAGATCCGAGCCAAAACTTCAAGATCCCGCGGAGGAATCGACCCGGGTGGCCAAGAATCGAAGAGGCGGCGTTTGGGGGTGGAGAGGAACCGATGGGAAAAAAAGGAAAGAACTGCCTCCTCCCCGTCGGGTCCCAGTTTTTATGATTTTCGCCGAACCGGATATTCCGGTTCATACTTGAACCGGATATTCCGGTACACCCGGATATTCCTGTCCAGAACTGGACCGGAAATTCCGGCTGCCTCCTGATCCGAAACTTCCTCGTTTCAAAGGGCGACACAAGTGCTAGAAAAGAATGGCTTTGATAGAATGGCTTAGGATAGATCAACAAACTGAATATTAGTACTTATCCCTCTCAAAAGTAAGAAACAAAACAACGAGAAGACCAATTGAGTGGGATTTTCCTAAGACGAAACACTTAGAAGGGAAAAACACTAGAAATGCAATGAAATGTCTAATAAGACCCAACTAAGATACAACTCTTCGAAACGAAGAGGTTGGTGGCCTAGGCCACCATGTAAGAGATTATGGTATGCAACCGCGAAGATATATCTTGGGGGCATTGCCAATACTCAACATTGAAGCTCACAATTCATCATTAGAAAAAGAGAGATCACAATGAAATTTTTGCTATGGGCATAATGGGGGGAGGGAGAACCCAATGTGTTAGGATAACACTCCCCCTATGTCCATGCCTACACCTAAGCTCAAACACGTTTCATCTATAGGGGTGTGTGCAAGATCCTCAAGTCAAGCTCCTAGAATCAATCACATTTAGTTCATTCCTCAAGAATAAGAATCTTGCATCATCAAGTGGCTTTGTGAAAATGTCCGCAAGATGTCCTTGGTGGGCACATAAGATAGTGCAATGTCTCCTCTTGCCACGTGATCATGGATGAAGTGGTGGCGGATCTCAATGTGTTTGGTCCTTGTATGTTGCACCGGATTGTATGCAATTTTGATGGCACTTTCATTGTCACACAAAAGAGGCACCTTATCCAAATGAACTCCATACTCCTTGATAGTTTTCCTCATCCATAACAATTGAGTGCATGCACTTGCGGCGGCAACATACTCGGCCTCGGCAGTGGAGAGAGATATACAATTTTGCTTCTTCGAGGACCAACTTACAAGGGACCTATCAAGAAATTGGCAAGCCCCGGAAGTTGACTTCCTATCATCTTGATCACCCTCCCAATCGGAATCCGTATATCCATTGAGAGAAAATTGTGCCCCCTTTGGGTACCACAAACCAAATCTTGGGGTATGAACCAAATAACGAAAGATCCTATGGACCGCCATTAAATGGCAATCCTTAGGAGCCGCTTGATACCTTGCACACACACCTACACTCAAAACGATATCGGGCCTAGATGCACAAAGATAGAGCAAAGAACCAATCATAGAACAATAGAGCTTTTGGTCCACATCCTTACTCCCTTTTGGATTACGAGAGAGATGACACTTGACTTGCATAGGAGATGTCTTGATCTTAGCATCTTGGAAATTAAACCTCTTGATCATATCTTGGGTATACTTGGCTTGAGAAATGAAGGTCCCAGGAGCCAATTGCTTGATCTCAAAGCCAAGGAAGAATTTAAGCTCACCCATCATAGACATCCCGAACCTGTCAGTCATAAGCTTAGAGAACTCATTATTGAAAGCTTGGTTAGTTGAGCCAAAGATGATATCGTCCACATAGAGTTGGCATATGAAAAGCTCTCCCTTTACTCTCTTGGTGAAGAGAGTGGGGTCAATCTTCCCAACTTCGAAACCACGATCATCTAACAACTCCCTAAGGTGCTCATACCAAGCACGAGGTGCTTGTTTGAGACCATAGAGAGCCTTGTCAAGTTTGTAAACGTGGTTAGGAAAGTTAAGATTCTCGAACCCCGGAGGTTGCTTAACATATACCTCCTCTTTTAATGGACCATTCAAGAAAGCACTTTTCACATCCATTTGTTGCAATTTGAAATTATGTGAAGAAGCATAAGCAAGGAGGATACGAATGGACTCAAGGCGAGCCACGGGTGCGTAGGTTTCATCAAAGTAAATGCCTTCAACTTGGGTGTAACCTTGAGCAACCAATCTTGCCTTGTTCCTAATAACAATGCCATTCTCATCTTGCTTGTTCTTGAAAATCCACTTGGTGCCAATAACATTGTGGCAATCCTTGGGCTTCTCAACCAATCTCCAAACTTTGTTGCGCTCAAAGTTATTGAGCTCATCATGCATAGCTTCAACCCAATCGGAGTCCTCAAGAGCATCATACACTTTCTTAGGCTCCACCATAGAGATATGAGCTTGGTGCTCACAAAAATGAGCCAATTGCCTTCTAGTAGATCTTCTAGTTTGAACATCCTCCAAGACCTTGTCATCTTGGGCATCAATTTGCTTCAAAGCTCTTCTTATTCTTTTGATGCGACGGGCTTCAATCTCCTCATTATTGCGAGGAGGGATCACTTGATCATCTTGATCATTTGGGTCCCCATCTTGACCAACATGGCCTTGATCATCAACATCGTCATCCACAATATCTTCAAGGTTCAACTTGAGAAGAGGATGAAGAGGATGATTGATCTTGGCCTTGATCTTGACTCGCATTAGTGAGAGGAGTGGGTACAACTTGCGGAGTCACTTGATCAATGAGAGGAGGGTCTTGAATATGTTCTTGGTTAGGTGTAGTAGTTGCCTCCTTGGCTTGATCTTCTAATTTAGAGGAGGGCTCCACTTGAGTAGAGCATAGTCCTTCTCGAGTCGCCATAAGGTGTCCCTCGATGGGGCGGAAGAATCCCACACCCATCCTTCCTATGGCTTCTTGAGGCATTTCAACATCTACATTTGAAACATGAAATTGCGCCACTTGGGAGCCGTCATTTTCCTCGAAAACCACACTACAAGATTCTATGACAATCCATGAGGCTTTGTCATAGACTCTATAAGTGTGGGATTCGGCACCGTAACCAACAAAAATACCCTCAATAGTTTTGGATTGAAATTTCGACAACCTAATACCCTTGATCAAATAGAAGCACTTACAACCGAATACACGGAAGTAGGATACGTTGGGTTGTTGCCGGTGAGGATCTCATATGGGGTCTTGCTCAAGCCTTTGCGGATGTAGAGGCGGTTGGAGGAGTGGCATGCGGTGGATATGGCCTCGGCCCACAAATATTGGGGAGAAGAGTACTCCGCCAACATGGTCCTTGCCATATCCAAGAGAGTGCGATTCTTCCTTTCGGCAACACCATTTTGTTGAGGAGTGTAGGTGGCGGAGTTTTGGTGACGAATGCCTTCTTCACTAAGAAATTCATTCAATGTATAGTTCTTGAACTCCGATCCATTATAACTCCTAATAGCCATGATTTGCACATTGTGTTGACGTTGTACTTCGTTGGAGAAATCGAGGATGGTTTGTTGAGTCTCACTTTTGCACTTCAAGAAATAAACCCAAGTGTATCTTGAATAATCATTGACAATCACCAAACAATACTTCTTGCCGCCAAGACTTGCCTCGGGCACGGCACCAAAGAGATCAACATGGAGAAGCTCCAAGATCCTCTTTGATGAAATAATAGTCTTGGCCTTGTGCACAATGTCATGCATCTTCCCTTCAACACACGAACTACAAACGCGATCCTTTGCAAAGGAAACATTTTCTTTTAGTCCAACAATGAGGCCACTTTTGTGAAGACTTTGCAAAGTTCTCATGTTGACATGGGATAGGCGGCGATGCCACAACCATCCCAAGTCCGCCTTCCCGAAAAGACAGATTGCTTGAGTGTTGGTTGACTTCGAAAAGTCCACCACATACAACTCATTTTCAACATGTCCCACGTGAGCGACGTCAAGAGTCTTGCTCCTCAAAAGGACCACAATATCACCATCAAAGAAGACGGAGAAACCCATCTTACTAAGAGAGCGGACGGAAAGTAAATTGTAACCAAGGGATTCGACAAGCATGACGTTCACGATAGTTACATCGGGAGCCACCACAACCTTGCCGAATCCGGATACCTTAGACTTGGATGAGTCCCCATAAGTGACGGTTGCTTGAATGTCATTTGGTTGCAACTCCGTCACTAGTTCTTTGCTTCCGGTCATATGATTAGTGCACCCACTATCGAGAATCCATTTAGTCCCACCGGAAGCATAGCCCTGCACGAGATCATTGACTAGTGTTAGGACCCGAGATGGGTCCCTTCATGTTAGCAACAAGGGTCTTTGGGACCCAAATAGTATAGTCAATGAAACCCTCAATAGGACCAACATATTTAGCTTGCACAACACCATAATAATCAACATATAAGAAATGGTGTGGATTGTTAGTTCCCGCGGAGGTGCTACGAGTAGTGGTGTCCCTCATGACGTTACTACTCGAGGCAACATTGTTTGCTTGAGCGGGTGTGCTACGAGTAGTGTTGTCCCTCATGACATTACTACCCGAAGCACCCTTTAGGTTCTTCTTCTTGCTCTTCTTCTTCTTGTTCTTCTTCTTGGCTACATAGCCAAGTCCTTGCTTACCCACTTGTTGCCTTGGAGAACTCAATTGTGGTCTAGCAATGACCACATTAGGGCTAGGGACAACCACTTGTGGGGTGGCTAATACAACCTTCTCAACTTGAGAGCTTTTGCCCTTGAGCCTTGCTAGCTCATCCTTTAACCTAGCATTTTCCTCAAAAATATTTGCATGATCACAAGAAGAAGTAGAGGTGCTAGGATGGTTAGATTGAGTAAGTTGAGTTTGAAGTTGTTCATGCAACTCTTTGAGGGATGAGTGTTGGCTTTCCAATGCTTTGTGAGCATTGGTTAGCTTCTCAAACTCCTCGGTTAGTTTACCATGACCAACCCCAAACTCGACTTTGTCCTTTTTAGCCTTTTTATATTTAGCAATAGCAAGATCACGTTCCTTAATGATTTTAGAGACAAGTTCATTATGGGGTAATTCAATAGATTCAAGTTCATCTTCTAGAGAAACTCTACCATCATGCTCTTCTTCAAGAGTCATTGAGAGAGATGCAATTTCATCCGCATCCCTTCTCTCAATCTCACCTTTCTTCTCAAGGGCCTCTTGGGCTTCTCCCAATTGCCTCATGAGATGCTCAAAGTACTTCTTGGTCTCCCCTTGCATGTTAGACATAAAACGGTCCAAAGAGGCTCTTTCCTCTTCTTCTCTAAGACTAGCAATATGTTCTAGTTCACTAGGGGTCTTAGAGTTAGGAGAGGATGATACCTCCGTGGCCTTAGCCATGAAGCACTTGGAATTGCGTTGAGGAAGATTTTCATTGGGGGATTCAAAGAGGGATGACGAAGATGGAGTGGAAGCAATAGCTAGAGCGGCCACTTCACTTGTTGATTCTTCTTCTTCATCACTCTCGGAATCATACTCCTCTTGAGTCAAGAGCACAAACTTGGTGGGGGACTTCTTGTTGAAAGGTTTCTTCTTGAAATGAGGTTTCTTGTATTCAACTTTGGACTTGTCCTTGCGAATGAGCTTGCCACTATGGTGTTCTCTATTCTCGTAAGGGCATTCCGCGATGAAGTGATGCTTGTCTTGGCAATTGAAGCAAGACCTAACTTTTTGAACCCCATCATTTCCATAACGAGACTTGGTCTTCTCCTCAACGAATTTCTTGCCCTTGGGGGGATTGTTCCAAAACTTTTGCACGGTGAGAGCAATGAGATCCTTTAGAACGGGATCATAGTCTTGTTCTTTCAACGGGGGCAATGCCTCTTCTCCATCTTCTTCATTCTCAACTTCTCTAGATAAGACCTTGGCCTTCAAAGCAACGAATGCTCCTTGATGCATTCCAATGGCTCTAGCACGGTTGTCAAGGGCATTCTTGGTTTGCACCTTGTAGGAGCACAATTCTTGCATCACTTGAGTTGAGGTCATGGAGGAGAAATCATGTCTCCCTTGAATGCTCTTCAAGTCCGTGCCCTCAAACGGCATCACGGCAATCATGTACTTCCTCTTGATCAATGCATCATCAATATATGTTGCACCCGCACTAGAGAAGGTGGTAGGAAGAGTTTTGAGTCTTCGATACATGTAAACATGATCTTCTCCATCACGCATGAAGAACCCTTCGGCCTCATTGGTCAAGGCATCATATCGATTTCTTTGCATGCTCTCATTCCCAACAAACATGATGACAAGAGCATCCCATGTTTCTTTGGCGGTGGAGAAGTGTTGAAGATGCGGCATGTGGTTGGGGCCCACGGCTTGATGAAGGATGGACAAGGCGGTGTAGTTGAGTTGACAATCTACGACCTCTCTTCTTGTGAGATTCTTGGGATCATATGGCTTGTATCCATCACGAGTTATTCTCCAAATATCTATACAAGAAGAGTTCAAGTGAGTCTCCATGTAGTATTGCCATTCACGAAAAGAATATGCATCAATTTTAGGTGGATCTCCTCTAGGGATTATATGAGGAAAAGGGATGGGGGGATCGGGAGAATATTGGCCTTCAACGGCGTGATATCCTTCCTTTCCACTCGCACCCTTCTTAGCGGATTGTTCGGCGGAAGCAGTTTTAAGTGGTTCACCATCAACCCCTTTCTTGGCACCCTCCGTTTCCGGAAGGGATGAGTCGACCACCTCCGGTCCTTTGGTTTTGAGGAGTGTTGTCATGAGTTGACGCAACTCCTCAAATTTAGTGTCTATGGATGAGGTCAATGATTCTCTCAAAGCTTTGAGATCATTCATGGACACATTTCCATCGGACGGAGCGTCATCCATCTCATCTCCCATACTTAAACTCTTAGGCGGTTAAGCCCGATAGAAGAGCCGAGGCTCTGATACCAATTGAAAGCAAAGTATAGGCACCTAGAGGGGGGGGGTGAATAGGTGCTACAACCAATTTTAATTTTTCTTAAAGTTTAGGCTTGACAAGAAGGTAAATTCTCTAGATAGTGCAACTAGTGGTGAATTTACCTATATGACAAGGCAAGCAATTAATGCAACAAGTACAAGTAAGTAAAGAGAGGGAGGAACGAGGTAACCGATGGGAGCACACGGAGACACGATGTATTTCCGAGTTCCTCCTTTTTAGGGGAGTACGTATCGTTGGAGGGGTGTGAGCTCGCCATAAAGGCCTACTCAACGCCACTAAGGCCTCACCCTATTCTCCGATGAACTTCGCCACAAAGGCCTAGTTCACCTTCCACTATAGAACCCCTTTGAGGCGGGGATCAAATCCTTTACAAACAACTTGGGGCACACACCCACAACTTAATTGGGGGCTCCCAACTCTTCTTGAATCACAAACAAGTATCAAGATGTCTAGGTTCTCCACAAGAGGAAACCCTAGGCTAGATCCCTCGAGCTAGAGAGGGGGAAATGAAGAACGGCTCGGTGAAGATGTAGATCGGGGCCTTCTCCTTCAATCCTCCAAAGATCTTCAAGATTGGGTGGAGGGATTGGGAGTAATGAGAGATTTGGTGAGTTCTTAAATGCTCATAAATGCTAAGGGGAAGAACTAGATCTTGGGGAGGAGGAGGAGGGGTATTTATAGCCCCTCCTCACAACTAGTCGTTGCACAGGAAAAAGGGGACCGGAATATCCGGTTCAAGTATGAACCGGAATATCCGGTCAGCTTGCTCCACGCGATCCTGTAGATCTGAACCGGATTATCCGGCTCCTCCGGAATAATCCGGTACAAATAATCCGGTCCACTCCTGTCGCTCCAAGCTTCCAGTCCTTAGCAGTTTTGCGCAGCAACCGGAATATCCGGTCCAGGATGAATAATCCGGACCAAATAATCCGGTTCACTTCTGAGAGCGAAACTTCCAGTCCTTAGCAGTTTTGCACAGCAACCGGAATATCCGGTCCAGGATGAATAATCCGGACCAAATAATCCGGTTCACTTCTGAGAGCGAAACTTCCAGTCCTTAGCAGTTTTGCGCAGCAACCGGAATATCCGGTCCAGGATGAATAATCCGGACCAAATAATCCGGTTCACTTCTGAGAGCAAAACTTCCAGTCCTTAGCAGTTTTGCGCAGCAACCGGAATATCCGGTCCAGGATGAATAATCCGGACCAAATAATCCGGTTGGGTTCTGTCCCAAAACTCTCAGGCCAATCTTCACCGACTTTTCGGTGATCGATGCCGATGTAAAGTATAACACCTGCACGCTAAACACCTTGATAAATAATGTACTTAGTATTGTTAACTAACACACAAAACACTGGGAAAACGAAATGCACTTTCACATCTTATTTTGAAACATCTATTTTCCTTCACAAATTTCAAATCAACTAAATTGCAGATTATTCCATTTTGTTTGAGCTCTTCTATTATTCCCTAAATCCATTTTTGTTGTTTTCTGAAAATAATAAATTACAAATGAAAAAAAAGAAACGTTGGGCTTGCCAAGCCAAACCGGCCTAGCTTTTAGCCTAGACCAAACCCTAAGCCACCCCGTACCCATCCCCACACCCAGACACAACGCACACACGCACGCACACACCCGACCACACACGCCACGCACATGGAAACCCACGCACCCCATCGCCCCAATCCCGTCGCCCTCTTCTCCCTGGCCTCGATGGCTTCCCCATCCTCGAGCGCCGCCAGGGGCGAGCGCCCAACGCTCCCTCCCCTCCCCTGTCGCTCCTCCTCCGGGTACAGCTCCCCCGACCACGTCGCCCTCACCTCCTCTCCGTCCGCGGCGCCGGCAGGAGCAGGGCTCCGCCGCGCCCCTCCCGAGCTCCCCTCCCTTCCGCCGGGTCGAGCTCCGGCCGGCCGTCCCTCCGCCTCCAACCGTCGCCGGAGATGGCGTCGCCCGGCCCCAACCCTCCTCGCGCCCGAGCAGCTCCGGCCATCCTCCTCTCGATCCCCTTCGTGCCTGCCTCTCTCTCTCACACGCACGGAAACAGCGCCACCACGATTCGGGCCGCTGCCGGCCGACTGCATCGCCGCCATTCCCAGCGCTGCTCTGCCCAGACCTCCTCTGCATACCCCCACCAACGATTTGATTTTCCTCAACTCTACCTCGAATCATAGGGAAAACTAGCCTCAGTTGGTTTGATCGCCTGCCGCCGGTCCGACTGATGCTCTCCGGTGTGTCCGCCGTTTTCCCGCCGCCTGGAGGCTCTTTAACGCCTCCTCGGTGTGCTACCCCTCTCCCTTCGTGAGCTCGGCGCCCAACTGAACTCCTTCTCTACCTCGTCGTCACGGCCCGCGCTCTAATTTTGACGCTAGTGGGACGATTGGGAGCTGCAACCCCGGCGCCCCACATATGCGGCCATGCGACGGTGATGCATGGGTGGTCTGGTGGTGTTGGTTTTGTTCTGCTGCTACGACTCCGTCGACATCGGCGGGACGGCAGTGTACGACTGCAACCCCGACATAGACGCTCTGCTTCGACTACTTTCACTCTGCTGCCGGCGGGACCGTGCATAGGCGCAACTCTAGCATCGACACCCTTGTTGCTACTGCAACGACTTAGATGCCGGCGGGACGGCAGTACAGACTGCAACCCCCGCATCGCCTCCGACGCGGCGCTCCTGTTGATGCAAAAGTTACGGTGGTGAATGGTGTTCTGATGGTGGTGGTCTACAGTTGCGCGGCGAGGATGTATGGCGGTGCGGTGGCCAGGTGCTGTAGGTGTGGCTCGGCGCAGGTCGATGCGTCGCTGCTGTGGTGCTCCTTGTGCCGCCGCCGCTACGGCGATGCCGCTACTGCCCCATCTTTGATGCCGGCGGGAAGGTGTTGTGGCTGCACTGCTGTTGTGCCCATCTCGTCAACGCTCAGTTGTGATGGTCGCCTTCGTGCGTGTCCAAGAGATCCACTCGCCAAGTTCGACACCACGACGGTGCTCGTGTGGAGATGGTTCCAAGTTCCTCACCGACAATTACCTCGATCGTCGACAAGACCTGCACGGAACCGTGCACGACTACCGCCTTCCCTCGGTTACCTCGTCGTCCTGTCCGCTCTGCGTTGGTCGCCTTCGTGTGCACCGTGAAGTCTGAAGACAGGGAAGCCAAGTTCCACATCGACAAGATCCCCTTCGACCCCAAAGACGGGAACCGCCATGATCTCCTGCATGGATGCGACGAGTACCTCGACCACATCTACTTCCTCGACTACGTCTACTTCCTCTACGTTCCGAAGTTTCCGGCGTTGACCCCCGGGGAGCCTCTTTCCAGCGTGCGATCCCATACCCCAACCCTATACCTATATACCTATTTTTTCTAAATGTCATCTATATCGTGCATATTAAATCATTCATGTGTTGCATTGCATATTGTGGGTGCGGGCAATAATAATATCACCTAATAATTAA
This sequence comes from Alopecurus myosuroides, assembly GCA_028641055.1. Lineage (NCBI taxonomy): Eukaryota > Viridiplantae > Streptophyta > Magnoliopsida > Poales > Poaceae > Alopecurus > Alopecurus myosuroides. The sequence continues at coordinate 366,565,205 of CM054057.1, read as the reverse complement.
ATATGGGATGTGTTGGGATGTTATATATCTAGTCCCGGTTCCATTTAAACTTGTGTAGCTCATCGATATCTTGTTATACATGTTAAACAACATTTAATCTTGAGGGGTAGATAAATAACGTGAACCTCCTAAATTAAATGTTGGGCTTCCAGCTCAATTTAAATTGAGTTAATTGCATAAATCATAACTAATTCATTTTAACTCCAAATTTGAAAAGTAAAATATCCTTTCCAATCAAAATTCTCTGAACTTTGCAAATATCAACTTTGTTTTTCTATTTTGAATAATTTAAATTGCTGAAAACAACTATTTCTTAATTAATGCATTTAAAATTGTCAATTTAATAACTCGCTCAATTCAAAACCAATTTCCACATATCAAATATGTTTTCCAACCAGAAAAATGCAAGGAATACTAATATGCCATCCATGTTCATGTTTGCACCTTGCATTTTGCATTTGTAGTAGTGTTATGTATGTTCACCTAATAAATAAATATGGAATGTGTTGGGGTATTTAATTCAATTGTTGCCCTATTCCATTTAATATTGCTTAACTCACCTATTTACTGTTTTCCATGCTAAACAACATTTAAATTGATGGTTAGCTAAACAACTTGAACCAATTCCTATTTCTCCAGACTCCGGTTCCGATTAAATTGCTTAAGTTGTTTCCCCTGTTGCATCTTGCCATGCCATGCATATAAAATAGGATCATGCTGGATCTTTTGCCGTAGAAGTAATTGTTGCATCCGGTGTTTGTTCTAGTTCGTTGCTTCTTCGCTGATAGGACGTTGAGATGATGTGAGCAACGACAAGTTCTTCGGATGTACCGCTACTTGCTGGATTCCAGGCAAGTATACTCACTTGCTGCCTATGGCTGCCTTTCATCACTTGTTACCGATTCTTTCCGTTGTTCTTATGCTAGCCTTATGATTCGATGCTTGTGTCTCGATCCTATCATATGTTTACCTTGCAGCCATGATATAGCCTTGCTTCCACTTCCTATTACCTGTTGATTGTTTACCTTGTTGGCCTCGTGTCGTAGTTGCATGCTTAGTGTTGTTTGCGCTCAAGTCTTGTTGTCCTTTTTCATATCACCTGTTCAGTTTGATAGTTGGGTTTCAATTCAATCAACAACATGTTAATGTTTTGGGTAATAATAATTTGATGATAAGGCACCGGCAGGAGGCCCGGCGTGGTTTTGAGGCCTGCTAGTGTCGACCCTAATTAGGAAAAGGGTCTTGTCCATTGATCCATGATGAGCGCACTAACCGCATGTGGGAAGCGAGTATGGGCGCGCCCCGCAATTCTGATTCTATTTGCATCTCGTCCAAATCGCCTCATTTAGTTCGGGTTTTCCATTTGACGCATGCATATGCAGGTGCGAACCCTTGGCGCCAGGGTGGAACTTTTGTAGTCGGCATTTAGGGAGACACGTTCTTAGAGTGCTATGAGGGTCCCCTTTTCTTCGTGGGGCTTGATTAGCCGTGCGCTCAATTGCACGGGGTTCTTCGGGCTTGATGCGAAGAAGAGTTGGGTTGTGTTGAGTACCTCGCTTGGTGGGTTGATCCCCCGTCTGGCGGGTTATTCTTACGTGTACGGCCAAATTGGTGCATCCCTGCAGGGTTAAATCTTCTCGAGAAGCCGTGTTTTCCGCGGTTATGGATGACTTGGTGAAAGTACTGGCTAACAAGTACTCAGAACAACTACACCTAACTAATGCTAATTTTGACTAGTAATAGTCTTATTGACACAATAACTTGATCCATCATTAATCCAACAGTGTGAGTTATCCTTGGGTTGCTTCCTTAGTAGGGGATAACATTGGATGGGTTTGTTTGGGTGGTTAGTACTAGTTGGTTACGATACGCTATCTTATCCCCCTCTTTTAGCCGGATGTTGTAGTGAGTCCCTGTAGTTGGTTAGTGCAGCCCGCTGCCGCTTATTCGCAATAATCCCTTCCCTTCCGTTGAACCCGAAGTATTTGTATCTTGTGATGACTGGTTACGCCGGTATCTTGTGAGTATGGTTTATCCACTTGCCAGTACTTAACCGTACTGACCCACGAATCCTTTTTCGTGGCTGCATATTCAATATTGCAGTCAACAGGTTTGAAGTCTGACGACGTTAGCTTGGGAATCCCTCCGGCTTGGCCTGGGCGGGGATTGGACGCTCACGGTTATCTTCAGGACTCTTAGTCCAATTTGTATCTTGTCCGTAGTCGGACGCTATGTTGTTTCTTCCGCTGTTATTTGGATCTTTGTATTGTATTAGTTGTATCCTTGACTCGTTTGAGTCTTCTTGTATATATCTTTTCTGTTGTTGTTGCGGAATATTCGTGAACTGTTGTAATGTTATCACAAGTGGCAACCTGGAATCGGTTATTATGTGGATTTTGGCGGGAATGCTGAAATCTGCGTAGTGCCCGATCTCGGGGCGTCACACAGAACAAGCAAGGAAATAAAGAAAATAAAAGAAGAGAAGAAAAATAAACTCACCGCGGCTGGCGGAGGCTTCGACGCGTCAAAGGCCGCGACTGTGCACTCGGAGAATTTCTCTCCCGCCTTCAGGCTAGTGATAGCCGCGATCTTCTTCTCGAACTCGACGTTCGAAAGCTCTTCGCGACTCACTCGGCTAGGATCTTCAGAGCCTTGATACTCCCACATCGTGGAAGGCCTGAGCTGCAAAGGTTGAATCCTGCGCTTCAGAAAGGTACTCGCCAGGTGCAGCCCATTGAGTACAACTCCAGCAGCTTGATCGCGGAGGGCTGTCACTCTTGCGAGTAGCGGCGCGATGACCTGGGTTTCTTCGGTTGACAACTTGTGCGACCAGGACCTCCGCCTCTTCAGAACAGCGAACGGGTGGAATTCTACGATCCCACCCGAGCTGTTGTCGATGACGTAGAACCATTTTCTCCTCCAGCCCTGCGCGGAGTCGATGAAGTACATGCTGAAGTAGCTGGACTCCGATCTCGCTTGGATCCCAAAGCCACCCGTACGTAGCGGCTCGCCAGGCTCGGAGTCTACCCGCGACTTCTCGCGGAAGATCCGGACTTTGAAGAGGGCCTTCCAGAGCGCCCAATGTGGGCGGATGCCAAGGAAGCATTCGCAGAACACGATGAAGCACGATATGTGCTGCACCGCGTTCGGAGGAAGATCGTGAAGCTGTATGCCATAGACATACAGCAACCCGACAAGAAACGGATGGAGGGGAAAGGAAAGACCGCGAGACACGTGGTCCGCGAAGACCACGCGCTCGTTTGCTTGCGGATTGGGTACCTCTTCCTTTTTTCCTAGGCGCACCCGCTTCTCGGACCCCACCGGCAGCAGCCCCTCCCGCTGCATCTCCTTGATGCTCTTCGCGGTGGTGTTGGGCGAATGCCAGTCTCCCGAGCGCGGCGCAGTTTGCACGGAAGCTTCCCCGGATGCGGAAATGGCAGCGCCACGTCTTTTGCCTCCAGCCATGACTGACAGCACGAGCTCGAGCGCGAGGAAGAAGACGAGCGCGAGGAAGAAGATGGATTTGAGATGGAGGCTGGGAAAGTTTTACCGTAGCGCAAATACCCGTACTTATACACGGAGCGAATCAATCCTGGCCACTCGATGCACCACGTGTCGCTCATCGCTGCCACCACAAGTGAAGATGAAACGAAGAGGCGATGAACGCTGTTTCCTGCCACGATCTCAATAGAAGATCGTGCGCATTTACTGCGCGGTTTGCGTAAAAACCGGGAACGACGTCTCGTTTCCCGGTCAAAAAGCTGACCATGTGGGCCAACCCATCTGCTCGCACTCCGTCACGTCCCATCGGGAGGAGAAGAGTGCGCCATGACGTCATAGCGTGCATCATCAAGACAAAGAAAGTTCCGAATGGAAAGTTCAAACGCGAAAATAACTTCGTATGAACGAAACTCCTTCGAATTGAAACAACCTTTTCATGATCAGATCATGAAGGCAAGACTCCTTTACAACAGGAAAAAATACCCTGCACACGAAAACTCTTTCGTATGGGCACGATCTCCCAAACATGAAAATTCTTTCATACTGGCATAAAACTCCTAAACACGAAAATTCTTTCGTATGGATATAAGAACTACTCGCTCAAAAATCACACGAGTAGGTAGAACCTGCCTTTTCTCACTCGCATGATATTTTCACATCATAAAAACCTGGATTGTTCAGCCGACTAGGCACATCCGGATGCCATATTCTTCGTAAATGAAGGTAAGACCCGAAAGATCTGTCTTGAGGGTCTGGAATCGCACTCGAAGCTGCATCCTCCGGCATGATTCCGTGTCAACAACACGAAGAAAAATCCTAGCGGACGCGCCGGGTACCACCGTAGGTTAAGTTCGACTCGATAAGACCACGACGGCCCAGTCGCAACAATCACCTTACCGGGTTCGAGTCGGAGGTCTCGAATCTGTGTAGGCCAGAAATTTTTTTGCCCTAGTCGAAATTAATTGGCCCTGATCTCTCGGGAGAGCCAAGATACTGCGCCGCATCCTTCTGCGATAAAAAGCCATAGAAACAGGCACTTGCTTTGCTCGGTACTCGAGTATGAAAACTTATTATACAGGGTACACGCCCTCCAAACAGGAAAACAACCAAGCTGGTTATCCACAGGAAGGAAAGGCCAAGATTTGACCGTCTACTCGACTGGAAAAAACTCAATCGAGCAAACGCTCGGGGGCTACTGACGAAGGTATGGATCCTGGACCCCGCGGGTAAGGACACCCCATCTCAGGCCCAAGATGGCCCGCGTGAAGCCCACCCACACTAACTTGCGGGTTAAGTTTGGAAACTTGTAACCGACCTAGGGTTAGAATTCGAGTCCTCTCCGGGTAAGGTTTGAGACCTGGCCGCCTATATAAGGCCAGGAGAGCCACCGGTAGAGGACCAAGCAACACCGCAACACCAAAACCTTGAGTTTGAGATCATACTCTCGACTCGAGCCATCACCATTGTAACCGATCTTTTCGACTAATACAGATCGACAGAGGCAGGAGTAAGGGTTTTACCTCTACGAGGGCCCTGAACCTGGGTAAATCTCGCCCCCTGTCTAGCCGACGATTCCACTAGCGCTCATGAGTTCTCCTAGTCGAAACCCGATAGGGTCACCTAAGGGATTTGTAGAGTCAGAGATTCGACAGCCACTACATCCTCGAACTATGCACATGAACTCGCACGATTATCAGCCCCATGACGATGGGAGTCCCATGTCCGCACGGTGACATCAAGTGCCTCTTGGGGGACAGATACGTCCATAACGTTTCTATATTTTTTTATGGTTTTATGCTAATATTATGCTTTTGAATCATGTTTTATATAAAGTTTATGAATTATTTGGACTAACCTATTAATAGTTGCACGAGTGCACATTGTGCTTGTTTTACTCTTTCATGTGCAGAAATTATCAAAAATACAAAAGGAAACCTTGTTGGAGTCGAATTGAGACTTTCCAGAAATCTTTCTCAGAACACTTTTTGAAGATTGTCACGTTACTGGTCGAAGATTACATCAACCGGAAATCTCCCGGAAGACAAAACTGTGGGGAATTTTGCGAGGAACGTTGTAGAGTTAAAATTTGCTTGATTCCGAGTCCGGACAACCGAGATACGTCCCATTTACTGCAGTCCTAGATGGGATGACGGGATTCCGGGAGGATATATAAAGGGAGGAAACCTAGCTCGTGGAGAACTCTCCCACCCACAAATTGCAGCCACCTAAAGCCACGTTTTTGCCTCCCCCATGGATCCCATCTCCATGGGGGAGGGCTCCCAATAAGCCATGAAGGAAAGGGCTAAGGCGCGACGCTCCCCATGATGTCGGCGATAGGAAAAGAACTCCCTGCGTCGCCATCGCCTTGCGCTCCTCGTTGCCCCCTTCACCGCCTTCACCATAAAAAATGAACCAGCTGGGGAGGGAGGAATCGGCTATGCTGCCAAGGACGACGAAGCTGCCAAGACCTCGGAAGTTGAAGATCCGATAATTGCTGGGAGTGCCAGTTTAGAAACTTCAAATCCTGCACAGCAGAAGGGCAAGTTTGTTAAACTCCGAAAAAGTTTAGGGTTAGAATAACTCCTTTCATAGGATGATAAACCGATTAACTTTTTAGTCACACATATATAGGGTTACGAATTTGTGTGTAACCACTGACTGGCCGGCAAGTTCAACCAATAAATAGACTTTGGCATATGCCGGGTTCGAGGGATATGAACTGAGCTTTTGCATCAGCCCCCCAAGTAACCTTACAATCAATGATAAAAAATAAAGACTCTTCCAAATTGTGATAAGTTAGTGAAATGACAATAAACTAAATTTCAAGGCATGCTAGCTTCATTCCATTGATCATAATAAGAACATAGTGATTACAATGATCGTATGTGTAGTATGGGCATAACAAAGCTATATTCAAAGGTCTTGGGGTTTCTTCCAGAGATGTTCGTGACTTGCCATCGTCACGCATATCAATAAGGTAGTATGGCCCGTTTTGCAGATTTTTGCTAACCACAAACGGTCCTTCCCAAGGTGGGCGCAGTTTATGCATCCCATCTTTTTTTTTGAACCAGGCAAAGAACTAGGTCACCTTCCTTCAAATTGCGAGTTCTGACTCAACGACTATGATAATGGTGCGGGTCTTGCTGATCTATGGATGATCTAGATGTTGCGAGTTCTCGTGCTTTTTCCAAGGATCCACTAAATTCTGGCGAGCTATCTAAATTTCAGTTTCCACGTACGTAGCAACTTTTTGTGAATCGTGGCAAATATCACTTCGCAATACGGCTTCTGCACCATAGAATAGAAAGAATGGTGTGTAACCCGTTGATCTGTCAGGAATAGTCCATATGCTCCATAAGACAGCAGACAATTCTTCTACCCAGCAACCTGTAGTGCATTCAAGGGAACCTGCAGTCTGGGTTTGCTACCTCTCAGCAATTCCCTGTTATCCTGTTATGTTTGTCCATTGGATTACGAGTGTGACTGAAGCAAGGTCAAGCCTGATATGATTCAGTTCAAAAAAACTCTGCATTGCTCCTTCAGACAAGTTTGTTCCATTGTCTGTGATGATGTTGTGTGTATATCCAAATCTGAAAATCAGTTTCTTCAAGACCTTTGACTGTTGTATCTATGTCACATTTCCTTACAGGTTCTGCCTCAACCCACTCTGTGAACTTATCAACTATGACTAAACAGTGAGTATTCTTCCCTGATGATATTTTGAAGGGTCCAACCATATCAAGCCCCCAAACTGTACAAGGCCAGGTTATCGGAATCATACATACATCCCGAGCTAGCATATGTTCCTATCTTGCATACTTTTGGCAACCCTCACAAGTTCGTACAATCTGTTCTGCATCTTCCATTCCTATAAGCCAGAAAAATCCATGTCTGAATGCCTTAGCAACGAATGACCTCGAACTTGCATGGTGACCACAATCTCCTGAGTGGATGTCTTTTAAGATTTTATGCCCTTCTTCTGGAGAAACACATCTTTGAAAAATTCCAGTTGTGCTTCATTTATACATTTCACCATTGATGATTGTGTATGCCTTTGACCGTCTTATGTTCTGACGGGTGATGATTTCATCTTGTGGGAGCTCTCCTCGTGTGAGATAAGCCAGATACAGTTATGTCCATTCAGGAGTTGCATGAAGTGCAGCCACCAGTTCTGATTCAGGATCCAGATTTGCCAGATCTTCTCTGTAGGAACTTTCACTTAAGGACTATGAATCTCATCCAAAAAGACATTAGGTGGCTACTTCGTTAAGCCGTCAATCAATGTGATCAACTTGATAACCCTAAAAATGTCCTGCTAACTAGGTAACTGCTCGCCTGTAAGCTTCCATAACTAGGTCTTTAGAATCCCAGGTTCCTATGACTTGCTGAGAAACTAGGTCTGAATCTCCCATGTATCGAATCCTAGTTATAATCATTTACTTTGCAATTCGAGGCCCATGGAGCAAAGCCTCGTATTCTGCTGCATTATTAGTGTATTTGAATGAGATCTGTAAAACATATCAAAATTTATCACCTCATATGATAGGGCAAAGGTAGTTTGATCTTTCGATGAGATGAAGATACATCGATTATGGTGGAGTTTGACCTTCGAGATCCGACTACTACACACACGTATGCAGCGCCAATGCAATCGTTAAACCAATCTCCGTGAGTTACCTATCCCGCGGGAGCATGATCAGCCTGACCTATTGGTCTAGTTCTACCTGCAATCGAGGAACAATTAAGAACCAATGATGCAATCGAAATTTCGGATAAAAGAAGAGCTTTATTGAATGGCGGGATTCTGCAAGTGTGTAGTACAAGAGGTCTAGCCGTCTAGCCCACACTCGTGCCTATGGCGAAACCTAGCAATGTCTGAGTTCTTTTTAACTAAACGAAATCCCAGTCTAAACGAAGCCCTCGGGGCGGTATTGATGGGGGAAATGAAAGGAAATTCGTGATCCCATGGGTGGGACCATGAATTCTAGTCTATCTCCCTTTTCTCTATCAATATGGACTCTAAAAACTACCCATAAAGGGGTATGACGAAATTACATGTGTCTGGCCCAAAAATAGAGGTGTCGCGGCACCATATAAGGCTATGGATGAATTTCTAAAATATCAATATGAATATTTCTTCCAAGTCTTCATTCATCATTACGGTGGCCTCATGTCACGGTCATTGTCACGACCCCGGACCCAGAGATATACATACTGTTATGTGCTCCTAGCCATGGACTCACAAGGGCTTCAGGGTTACCAGCCCCGGCCGCAACAAACAACGGCAGGCAGACTGGATTCATCGGCACGTAGTCCGGATCCCCAGTCTACTACTCCTTGTATCCATGCTAGTCATAACCAACTATGCATATCAAAGCGTCCACGAATCGAAAGAAACTGAAGGAAACGGGACCAAGGCTATACAGAGATGCTATGTGTCCAGAAAGTGCAACAACAATCGAGGGTTACTGGGGTTACCTCGCCCCAGGCCGATCAAATCGACAGGCGGGCTCGGACATGGATCATCGGCTCCACAACCCCTCGACTGCGACAACTATGCAGGCATAGCCAAAACTGTATAACAATGAGCTCGAAACCAACAACCGATCAAAGCAGTACTCTAGACATTGAAACTTTATTAAACAAGTGTTACTAGAGTATAGCTTACAAGCGGAGGTCTCACGACCCAACATTACATCAGACAACGGAAGGCAAATTATGTTGCTAGTCAACAAGAACCAAAAAGGCCTAAGAGGCCGCAACATAAGGCGACGTCCCAGCCCATAGATTCCAGGCTGCTACCTGGGAACCCCAAACTACTCGTCGATGTCCACGTTGAATCACCACCGATGTGAGATCTTCTCCTGAACCAAAATTAAGCAAACCTGAGTACGGGAGGTACTCAACAAGACTTAGTTAACCTATTATATATCTGCTATTTCGAAAAGGGTTTCATGAAGGCTGATTTGCGTAAAGCAATCTTTGTTTTGCAAGTTGAGGAAGGAATAGCACGTCTCATGGAATATTTTGAAAACAGATGAGAAAGCTACTCAACTACTGAGATCATCATATTCTTGTCTTCCACCAAGTCCTTCTCATTCCCACACTAACTCATGCTACAAGGATCACCCCTCCCGGCATCTCCGGGGAGGCACCCTTCAATCATGGTTAACAAGTTTTAGTCATTCCGTTGAAGTTATCTATGATCACAGAATCCGTTGCCAAGTCGTCCGTAACCGTGGACACGGCTTCTCGAGGATATTTATCCCTACAGGGGGTACACTTTACCCACACGTACCATCCGACTCTTAACGCCACATGTACGCTCGTCCATGGAGCGCGGCAGAGGGTGGCTGGCCACGACCTTTACCTTGCTCGACCCTATCCATGAGTCAACCCAAACAGGGCCACCCCGTCAACAGGGAGTTGGCCACCTCCTGACGACACCTGTTCTGTGAGTCGGGAACAAGATCCGAGTACGTCCATCACTTGTCCCGGTCACGCCCTAAGTTTTCTCCAAATCGTTTTCTGACTCACACGCAGATGGAAAGATCAAACTACGTGACTCATGGACGTGGCCAAACAAGTTAGTTAGTCGAGCGCGGTCTGTTAGGCCCCGCGTGTGGTTGCACGCTCAGTCTTGGCTTCGAAGGCGAGAACTCGCTCCTAGGGGCATGAACAGGACAAAACGCCACAACCCATTGTGGCCTCACATCCATGCCAGTATTTAGTCAAGTTATCAAAGTTAATTCAAATCATAACAACATGACATAATAGATTCACGCATATGACCAGATTCATCAACCGGATGGATCAGATCCCAACTAAGCATGGCTAAGCAAGACTCACAGGGTTTAGCGGAGCGCGCACAAACAAACCTATAGCTGCTAGGTGCAGTGGATCAGGATATCTAGGTTATGCAGTAAGTATAGGAGAACTTTATCTAAGACCATAAATACTTTGAACCGCATGCAATATACGAGATCCAAAACACTTCGAAAACTATATATGAGCAGATAAGAGGTTATGCTTGCCTTAGTTATAAGAAAACCAGATAAAGATCTTCTGGAATAAGTGCTTGACTTGTCGGTTAAGATCAAGTATTCGCCATGGAGTTGTTGGCCTTCTCTTCGGAGTCACGTTCTACCGGAGGGGGAAACAACACCGAAAGAGAAATAACAATCAACCACCGCATCGATGCAATGCACAACATGTATGCATGATCAAGTTAATGCACTGAAATAAAGCCCTAACATGTTCGATGAGTTGCTATGGTTCGTATGTCGGTTATCAAATTTTACTGAAATTAGTCCGAAATGGACCCCGGAGGGGGTTTCGGACGATTATAAAGGTGAGTACCATTTTAGTTGCTCAAATGGGGTTGAAAACATCATAAACAGGTTGCAATTTTCATTTTGAGCAATTTGGTATATAACTTTTAATTTTCTAAATTTGGTGAATAAAAACTTATTTTTCTATTTTAAATGATTAAATAATATTAAATAAAGGTCATTTTTCAATCTTCTCAAAAATGTGGGAAAAAAACATATTCCTGTAGAGTTTATTTTTCTGAGCATATTGGTACCTCATTTTTATTTTTCTGAGGTATAAAAGAATAGTTATTAATTATTCAAAACTTAGTTAATTTCTGGAAATATTAAACAGTAGATATATGACGTCATCATGACGCAGTGATGACCTCGTCATCCTCTGTTCTTCACAGAGAGGGTTCAAATTCGATCAAATTCGTTTGCAATTGAAGGAACAAACTATACCATTAGAGAGAGGAGAACATGGGGAGTCTAGGGAGGACCTCGGCGGACCGAATGGTCGCCGGACTTGCTGCCGGTGAGCGGTTGCGCGGCGGCGGACGGTGGGGCACGACGGCCGGGAGATGGAGATGGGTAGGGAGCGAACGGGAGGTACCGGGATGCTCACCGGAGCTCGTGGAAGGTGCTGAGGCAGACGAGAAGGCGAGGGGGCGACCGAGTTCGCCGGAATCGCCCATGGAGGCGGCGGCCGGAGACGAGGAGGATGCACCCGATTCGCGGGTTCCCCTTCCTCCCGGCCCTCCAAACACGCTAAGGAGGAAGCCTACGTCGAGGGGGTTCTGAGGAGCTCCTCGGCTTGTCTAGGGACGGCCCCTGACGACGGCGCCCAGCAGCTCGCCGGAGCTAGGGTTCGGTCTCTTCCGGCAGGAACACAGAGAACGAGAGGGAAAGGGAGGAAGAGGAGAGAAAGGCCACGGCGTCCTGGAGAAGTCGTCCACGCGCGGGAGGGCCCACATACACGAGCAGGAGGTGGCAACCGACATCGGGGGTGAGGACACGCAGGTGCTTCCTACTGTCCAAGGTAGAAGAAGACCATTTTTTTACAACACCCCCTGGAAACAATTAGAAACCACAGGGAGGTCCTTTTCCATTTAAAAACAGGACAGAAAACAAACTTTTGAGGGCCTATTTGAAATCAGAAAAATTGGCAAAAATACTTTTTGAAAACCTTATGAAATTTGCAAGCTCACCATGTATTTGCTTTCCAAAATTGAAATTATTTTTAGAACAAAATTTTGGGAACCAAAATGAGTGCTTTTTGTGGGATTTTGTCAAACCGATTAAATTCACAATTTAATTTGGTTCAAACATGAATAAATTTTTGTTTGATGCATGTATGATATGAACACACACCACACCCTAATGTATCAAAAATTGGGGTGTTACAAATCTACCCCCCTTACAAGAATCTCGTCCCGAGATTCCCGAAGGAGAAGAAAGAAGGAACACCGGTTTTGAACGATCTTCTCGAACCTTACGGTTCTCTTCTTGAAGATGTTGTTCCGTAGCATCTTGAAGTATTGAACGGATACACCTTAGGTAAGAGGGAAACTCTTAGGAAATGATCTTCACGAAGATCGAGTATCTCATGGCTAACTCATGACAGGAACGTTCATAAAGAACTTTCGAGTTAACAGACATGAAACACATCAAGGTAACGGAGTGAATAGAAGATGGTTTCAAGTTTGCGGACGATTGGTATTGAAAGGATTAAGAATATGAGCTTTGCGCAAGACTTTAAATCCTTTTGGGAAAGAAAGGTTGAACAACTTGTGAAACCGAGGTTTTCTTCAAACAGATAACCAAGATGAAAAGGATAGTCTTGGATACCACAAAGTAATATCCGTAGACGAGGGAAATCACGAGAAAACACTGTAATCGTGAGTCGGAGAGAAATTTTGATACAGGATCATGTTCACTCTTCGGAGTGGACACGGAAGCTAACAGAACTTCATTCCGTCAAAGTTTGTCGAAACCTTTGTCAGAGATCGGGATGTTACTTCACGACAAAATATGAGTAACCAAGGAATATTGGACGCCGTAATTAGGGGGGAATTATTGATCACACCATAAGGATGGGTAACCAACGAGGGTTGAAACACCGGTAGAAATAGGGAATCTCTTTCCCATTGTGGTTTGGACGTAGCAATACATCTACCACATGGTTAAGATCCCATGGCTGAAGTGACTGACAAATTCACACAATGTGTGAGATGAACAGAACTTCAGGTACCAACAGCTTGAAGAAGGGAACTGATCAATGGTGGTTACAAAATACCATGAGTTTTCTCATGATGAACTTGTTTCCACTAGAACAGAGGTTTTGGAGGTTCAACAGAAAGATATTGGGAAGATCAACTTCCAGGTTCTCCTGGATGTTCTATATACCGACAGCAGGCTCACGACAAGCCTTCTATAGGTTATCAGGTGAAAGTAAAACTCCGGTTTGGAAGATCGGTGAGGAGAACTTGTTAGAATTAAGCCAGACAAGATTTCTCACAGGGAGTGGTTGTTCTTACGAATTCAAAGAGATATGACATTAGGTCTTCCGGCTAATTGTGTCAACCACCACATCAACCATGCCAGATTTCCAAATGGACCTAATTCAATACTCCTGAGGAGACACCAACCATCGTTGCTGCTTGAGATTCAGCTCTGGTTAGTGGATTGATAACTCAGACTCGACATGTTTGATCAAAGAGATTGCACCGGTTATCAACGAGATACCTTTCCTGGATTCTCAAGACAGGGGGTACGATGTCAAGCTCAAGAAGATGAGCAGGGTTACGGAACTCATGTATTAGCAACGTGTGAATACGGTTGCACCTACATGGATTCCTTACGGAGGAACACATCGGAGTCCTTGTGGGAAAGATGATTACCGAGATAACGAAGTTCTTAAACTTCTTCTCTTTTACGAAAGATCAGTCAGTGGCTTAATGTGGACGGAAAACTTCTTCTAGAAGACGGAGGTAACAACCAACCATCTCAAGAATAGACCACACATGCATGACCGTCTGGGGATTATTCCCGAAGGAACAAGAAAACTTTACTCGAATCCACGGCGACAGCTTTCACCTTAAGCACATGAACTGGAGTAAGCCACTTCGAACATCCAGAACACAACTTCGTGATAACACAAGGTTGGTTCTCGAAAGTTTCCAACATTGTTGCCAATTGTTCAATATGAACCTCTCGCAGCTTGGAGAAAATAGGAATGTCATCGATGGGCTCGAAAACACACTTATCAGAACACTCCAAGAGGAGGGATTCATATGATATATGAACAAGGCAGAATATTGGTCAGACCAGAGGGCATGAGGTGTACTCGGGCCAAACACCATGAGTGGAAACACCATCAGGATAGCCCTTGAATCTGGACTTGATCTGACGATAGCCCAAATCAAATCAAGGTAGAATGACAGCATGTCCATTAAAGAGATACTATCATGCTTCAACACTAGGAAAACTAGATATCCCTTATCAAAGGAACAAGTTGGCGGAGCTTTTGCCTTTCAACTCTCCAAGTTGTTGTTTAAGCTCGACCAACTAGTCCAGGATATCCAGCGCTGTTTCTTGGAGAAAAGAGTAGTTCAAACTACCCCTTATTTAGACATTACGGTCAGGTGACAAACCTGGTGATACTTCTAGCAAGACAACCAGAATATCACAACCTACCGTTATGTCTCGGAATTTGGAAGGGAGGTTTTCTTTTCAAAGCAATAAGAATTTCAAAGAGCATCTGATACACACCTCAAATCACATGCCCATCATACTCAAGCATTCAAGCTTGGAGTGAAGGTGGTTAAAGATGTGTAAGAGCATCACTTCATCAATAAGGCCATGAAACTTAACACAGTCTCGTGATATAAAATAGTGTGATACTCGAAGGTAGAACAGAACAGAAGCTGATAAAACTTCTTCAATCTGCGGATTACAAAACTTTGACCTGGTCCTAGAGATGAACGAGGTATTGGAGTTTGTTTCTCCTGACATTCCAAGGTGGAATGTTTTGCCAGAAAACAAGAGCAAATGCATTGGAAAAAATCCAACACAACTAAGCAACTTGGTGTTCAAACACAACGGATGAAGATTTGAGAGCAACTGAAGGGTAGAATCATGCTCAGGGGAGATCTTAAGATCAAGCTGATTGCACAAGGTAATACTCATTTGTAAGACCCATGATAAGACGAGAGGTATCGTGGAATCAAAAACCAGGATATGGGAATCATGAAGAATACTCTTGTTGTGATCCCTTTTGATTCCTAGAGAAGACCTATGGCTATTGGAGCTGAGATTACCTAGCCATCCCGAGGTAGATCAGATTTTTCAGGATCCAAGGAAACAGAACTTGGGTTAAAGGTCAGCATCCTGTACTGATAGAGTGAGCATCACATGGTTAAGAAACCACACGATCCAGCTCACCACAACTCAGCACATTCCGGGACCTTCGGTTCAAGTCCAAGGTTAGAAACCAAGGGAAAGGAATAACTACTATCTTAGTGCCTTGAAGGACACTATGAATAGCAATTACGAGGTGTCTTTCAAAAGACGCATATAACTCCGGAAGAATTTGGACGGATGATAACGAATACATTCGAGATGAAAAGCCGATCTCGAGGGTCAGGATTTAGAACTTTGAAAAAAAATGTAGGAATGTGGAATCCACACAGCTCTGAGAGATTTGAATGGAAAGGAAATCTCCCAGTTGAGACGAGAGATAACGGAGTAAGGAACACACACGACTCTAGAAACTTTAACATTAGGTCAACTGGGGTAAAAACGTCATTGCCGAAGAAGGCACCTAGGTTTTGAATGACTAGAAGAGGTAGCAAAACCTTTTTAAAACAAAACGGATAAGGTGACCCAGAGTTAGAGCGATACCAGATACGGAGTAAAAAGAATCCTAAGAAGGTTTTTCACAATCATTTGAAGTTTCAAAGTAGTTTCCACAATCACTAGACTCAACATCGACCAAGCAGTAAGGTTTCCTACAGGCAGTCCTGCTCTGATACCAAGACTTGTCACGACCCCGGACCCAGAGATATACATACTGTTATGTGCTCCTAGCCATGGACTCACAAGGGCTTCAGGGTTACCAGCCCCGGCCGCAACAAACAACGGCAGGCAGACTGGATTCATCGGCACGTAGTCCGGATCCCCAGTCTACTACTCCTTGTACCCATGCTAGTCATAACCAACTATGCATATGAAAGCGTCCATGAATCGAATGAAACTGAAGGAAACGGGACCAAAGCTATACAGAGATGCTATGTGTCCAGAAAGTGCAACAACAATCGAGGGTTACTGGGGTTACCTCTCCCCAGGCCGATCACATCGACAGGCGGGCTCGGACATGGATCATCGGCTCCACAACCCCTCGACTGCGACAACTATGCAGGCATAGCCAAAACTGTATAACAATGAGCTCGAAACCAACAACCGATCAAAGCAGTACTCTAAACATGAAGCTTTATTAACAGATGATACTAGAGTATAGCTTACAAGCAGAGGTCACACGACCCAACATTACATCAGTCAACGGAAGGCAAATTATGTTGCTAATCAACAAGAACCAAAAAGGCCTAAGAGGCCGCAACATAAGGCGACGTCCCAGCCCATAGATTCCAGGCTGCTACCTGGGAACCCTAAACTACTCGTCGATGTTCACGTTGAATCACCACCGATGGAGTTCTTCTCCTGAACCAAAATTAAGCAAACCTGAGTACGGGAGGTACTCAACAAGACTTAATTAACCTATTATATATCTGCTATCTTCGGAAAGGGTTTTATGAAGGCTGATTTGCGTAAAGCAATCTTTGTTTTGCAAGTTGAGGGAGGAATAGCACGTCTCAAAGAATATTTTGAAAACAGATGAGAAAACTACTCAACTACTGAGATCATCATCTTCTTGTATTCCACCAAGTCTTTCTCATTCCCACACTATCTCATGCTACAAGGATCACCCCTCCCGGCATCTCCGGGGAGGCACCCTTCAATCATAGTTAACAAGTTTTAGTCATTCCGTTGAAGTTATCTATGATCACAGAATCCGTTGCCAAGTCGTCCGTAACCGTGGACACGGCTTCTCGAGGAGATTTATCCCTGCAGGGGGTACACTTTACCCACACGTACCATCCGACTCTTAACGCCACATGTACGCTCGTCCATGGAGCGCGGCAGAGGGTGGCTGGCCACAACCTTTACCTTGCTCGACCCTATCCATGAGTCAACCCAAACAGGGCCACCCCGTCAACATGGAGTTGGCCACCTCCTGACGGCACCTGTTCTGTGAGTCGGGAACAAGATCCGAGTACGTCCATCACTTGTCCCGGTCACGCCCTAAGTTTTCTCCAAATCGTTTTCTGACTCACACTCAGATGGAAAGATCAAACTACGTGACTCATGGACGTGGCCAAACAAGTTAGTTAGTCGAGCGCGGTCTGTTAGGCCCCGCGTGTGGTTGCACGCTCAGTCTTGGCTTCGAAGGCGAGAACTCGCTCCTAGGGGCATGAACAGGACAAAACGCCACAACCCATTGTGGCCTCACATCCATGCCGTTGTTTAGTCAAGTTATCAAATATAATACAAATCATAACAACATGACATAATAGATTCACGTATTGACCAGATTCATCAACCGGATGGATCAGATCACAACTAGGCATGGCTAAGCAAGACTCACAGGGTTTAGAGGAGCGCGCACAAACAAACCTATAGATGCTAGGTGCAGTGGATCAGGATATCTAGGTTATGCAGTAAGTATAGGAGAACTCTATCTACTGACATCAAATAGTTTGGAACCGAATGCAAGTACGAGATTCAAATCACTTTGGAAACCATATATGAGCAGATAAGAGGTTATGCTTGCCTTGGTTATAAGAAAACCAGATAAAGTCTTCAGGGATAAGTGCTTGACTTGTCGGTTAAGATCAAGTATTCGCCATGGAGTTGTTGGCCTTCTCTTCGGAGTCACGTTCTACCGGAGGGGGAAACAACACCGAAAGAGAAATAACAATCAACCACCGCATCGATGCAATGCACAACATGTATGCATGATCAAGTTAATGCACTGAAATAAAGCCCTAACATGTTCGATGAGTTGCTATGGTTCGTATGTCGGTTATCAAATTTTACTGAAATTAGTCCGAAATGGACCCCGGAGGGGGTTTTGGACGATTATAAAGGTGAGTACCATTTTAGTTGCTCAAATGGGGTTGAAAACATCATAAACATGTTGCATTTGTCATTTTGAGCAAAATGGTATATAACTTTTAATTTTCTAATTTTATTGAATGAAAACTTATTTTTCTATTTTAAATGAATTAAACCACATTAAATAAAGGTCATTTTTCAATCTTCTCAAAAATGTGGGAAAAAACATATTCCTGTAGAGTTTATTTTTCTGAGCATATTGGTACCTCATTTTTATTTTTCTGAGGTATAAAAGAATAGTTATTAATTATTCAAAACTTAGTTAATTTCTGGAAATATTAAACAGTAGATATATGACGTCATCATGACGCAGTGATGACCTCGTCATCCTCTGTTCTTCACAGAGAGGGTTCAAATTCGATCAAATTCGTTTGCAATTGAAGGAACAAACTATACCATTAGAGAGAGGAGAACATGGGGAGTCTAGGGAGGACCTCGGCGGACCGAATGGTCGCCGGACTTGCTGCCGGTGAGCGGTTGCGCGGCGGCGGACGGTGGGGCACGACGGCCGGGAGATGGAGATGGGTAGGGAGCGAACGGAAGGTACCGGGATGCTCACCGGAGCTCGTGGAAGGTGCTGAGGCAGACGAGAAGGCGAGGGGGCGACCGAGTTCGCCGGAATCGCCCATGGAGGCGGCGGCCGGAGACGAGGAGGATGCACCCGATTCGCGGGTTCCCCTTCCTCCCGGCCCTCCAAACACGCTGAGGAGGAAGCCTACGTCGAGGGGGTTCTGAGGAGCTCCTCAGCTTGGCTAGGGACGGCCCCTGGCGACGGCGCCCAGCAGCTCGCCGGAGCTAGGGTTCGGTCTCTTCCGGCAGGAACACAGAGAACGAGAGGGAAAGGGAGGAAGAGGAGAGAAAGGCCACGGCGTCCTGGAGAAGTCGTCCACGCGCGGGAGGGCGCACATGCACGAGCAGGAGGTGGCAACCGACATCGGGGGTGAGGACACGCAGGTGCTTCCTACTGTCCAAGGTAGAAGAAGACCATTTTTTTACAACACCCCTGGAAACAATTAGAAACCACAGGGAGGTCCTTTTCCATTTAAAAACAGGACAGAAAACAAACTTTTGAGGGCCTATTTGAAATCAGAAAAATTGGCAAAAATACTTTTTGAAAACCTTATGAAATTTGCAAGCTCACCATGTATCTGCTTTCCAAAATTGAATTTATTTTTAGAACAAAATTTTGGGAACCAAAATGAGTGCTTTTTGTGGGATTTTCTCAAACCGATTAAATTCACAATTTAATTTGGTTCAAACATGAATAAATTTTTGTTTGATGCATGTATGATATGAACACACACCACACCCTAATGTATCAAAAATTGGGGTGTTACAGTCATCTCCATCCATGGAATCACCTTCTCCATCACTAGCACTCCTGCTACCATCTCCCCCCCCCCACGAGCATGGTCCAAATGTTGTCCTTCTCATTCATGCTTGGTCCATCATTCCTGAAAGTCATAAAAATATTTGATTTAGGCAGCATTATATTCTCATGTATATTAGGAACATCTCGTAGAAATGAAAGTACCTCACGATTAAGTTGACGAGCACAGACTCTAGTCATAGGTCCTTGTATTTGTGGCGGTGTAGTGGCTGAGGTTGCATCCGTAGTATGGATGTCCTCATCATCATGAGAACCTTAAGACCACGCCAGGTCCTGATCCTTCTATTTGCCGTGACCCGTCAAAATGCATGGTCCAACACTTGGTGTCAGGTTTCTCTTTTGGAACTTGTAATTATGTCCAGTCATTGATAAACTTGATTGTAGTTCTTGGCTCGTATTTGATATGATATGGTCCCATATCAATAGCCCACTTAGCAACTCAACGGGTTGCCTATCTGTTTTGTATAATGTCTAACAAAGGAGAAGAACTGACAACCGTAATGGGGTGTTTCTCAAAATAATTTTTCATTTTACGACTCGCCATGAACACGCCAAAAACCACTTTCTACCAATGTGGATATCTTTGCTTTTATTCTATCAGGACCTCTCTAATGTATTAAACAAGTCTCTAGACCATGCCTTGTTTTCCTTCTTGGCTTCTCTCCACAACTACCACTTCACTAGCTAATAACTCTGTTGTTTGCGGCAATGTATAGTAACATAGCCTTTTTTTCTCAGGTGCGGCTAGTATGGGAGCATTTGAGAGTTGTCTTGAGGGCTTCTAGGGCATCATCGACTTCTTAGTTCCAGACAAACTTATCAAAAAAATTAAAGCTCAGGTATAAAGGTATGGCATTTTCTCCAAATCTGCTTATAAACCGGCTTAGAGATGCAACACACCCTGCCAGTTTCCGGACGATCTTTAGGCAAACCGTCTTCTTTAATTATTTGTAGCCTATTAGTTTCCTCTCTCAGAAATTATGAAACCCAGTAATTTTCCAGCCGGAACTCCATACACAGATTTTGCCGGGTTTAACTTCATCTAGTATTTGCGTAAACTCACAAATGTTTCTTCCAGGTCAAAAATCAAAGTATAACCTTTTTGACACTTGACTACAATGTCATCCACAATAGCATGTACGTTACGCCCAATCTGTTTTTCCAAATAGTTATGCATTTACCGCTGATAAGTAGCTCGTGCATTTTTTAATTCGAATGGCGTGGACGTGTAGCAAAATGCTCCAAAGGTTGTGATAAACGAGGTATTCTCTTGATCTTACTTGATAGGGACATAATAGAGGTCCATGAGGTTCATTCATGCTTGAGTTGGAAAGAAATATTAAGCCTCACTGATGTTTATTATAAGGTGAATTCTTTCCTAACAAATAATGTTTGTGTTTATGAGAATGTTATACTACCTAAGCCTCCTAGTGTTGTTATTTGGCCAGTAAAAAGTAAAAAAAAAGAGAGAGAAAAACAGAATTGAGAAAAAGCAAAAAGGCCTTGAGATACATTGATATATTTGTGGAGCTGTTTTCATCATTGCTATATTGACACACCATTGAGCAATCTTGTGCCTGAATATTATTTGAGCTTGGCTAGTGTCTTTCCAGTGCATTGCAAAATTTCCTCCATATATTTGCATTGCCACATTTGTCTCCATACTTGGTGTGTGTTTCCTGTGCTTTTTATATCACATTGGACAGCAAATAGGATTGTTATTTTGGTGTTGTTAGGTATCCATACCAAGCCCCACCATATACCTTGTTTTTTCGTGTGATTGTTAACACCCTGGGTATTCTCTTCTTCACATCAAAGCATATTAGTTGCCACTACTTGTTGGTAAGTATTCTCTATTCACTTTGGAACGGTAAGATAACTATTGTCTTGCTAGATTTTTGAGTGAGTTGTGAGAGAACACAACATCCCATTGTTATTTTGTTACTAACAAATTAATCAATGGAGCTTCGTAGTTTTTCTATGTGCAGTGATGCTTTCTGGGAGGAGGATTCTAGTGGAATGCCTGCAACAAATTTGTTCCACTTGATTTTAGACATCGAAGGTTGCCCTGCTGCTATTACTCTTGATAAGGATACTCAATATAACTTTGTTAGTTTTGATGTGGTTGAACAATTGCAATTGAAAACTTTTTCAGCAAATCCATACATTTTAATTACTAATGATGATAAAATTCGAATTACTCAACGTACTTTTGTTCCATTAACCATTAATGGTCGTACAGAGCAAATTTATTGTAATGTGATTCCTAGAGCATTTACTAGTTGTCATCTTTTGTTGGGTAAATCATGTATTGTCAAATTTCAGTTTGTTTTTGCTAGAAACCATGTTTCACTTGAACATTGTATGGAAGTTAGAAAACAACCATTATGTTATCCTCAAGTCATGGGATCCGAAATTGAGAAGATATGTGAGGTGGTGTCTACTAATGTAACAATGTCTACTCCTAGTTTTGTTACTTGTGATGTGCAGGTTGCTTTTGAAGAAAGGGAGCCTATAGTACAACCTGCACCACAACCACCACCACCACAACCATTGGAGGAGCATGCCATTGTGCCTAGTTTTGTTTCTTGTGATATGCAGGTTACTTTTGAAGAAAGGGAGCCACAACAAGTAGAACCTGCATCACCACTTGAGATAGTTGAATTGGTACCTAATTATTCTGAGGAGGATGCTATTGATAAAGGTGCTGATTTCGTATTACCCCTCTCAAGTATTGATTTATGTGAACCCACTAAATTGCTAGTTGATTCTTGTGAGTTAACAAGCATAGATAGTCCAACTACATGTGATAATGTACTAATTCCGAAATTTAATCATGTGGTTTTGATTTCACATAAAGAAGTACTTGCTAAAATACCACCTAATGATATTGTGGATTACATCATGTTAAATGAATCAATTAATGTGCAAAGTGTTATGAAAAAGGTTGCTGAAATTTCATATGTCAATTCTAGCAACTATGTTTCTTCTTTCACTTTTAACTTGATTGGTGACTATAACATGAGTGAAATTTTTATGGTGGATCACATATGCATAACTTGTGATGAAGTGGCCGAATTGAACATTGTTTTTCCTTGGGTAAATAAGCTAGAACTTCCTACATATGAACATGATTTTACACATATGTTTGGTTTGCCACAATACTTGTCACATACATGTGCTAATAAATTGCTCTTCACTTATATTTGCAAATTAAGTTGCAATTTTCATGATGAAAATAATAAGCATGTTCCCTCCTTTGAGTGTAGTAATAAACATAAATTTGATCATAGATCTTCTGTGAGAACAATTGAATTGATACTAAACAATAAAAATATATACACATATGATTCTCATTTTGATCATGATTTATTGAGCTTCACTTATATTTGCAATTGTGATTGCTATTTTATGGAGTGCTATGACAATTATGTGATGTTTTTAAGCAAAATTCGTGGTCACATGTCTTGGGCACAATTTTATGATATGATAACAACTAATGCACCTCATTATAGATATTTGTATTGTGCATACACGTTGTTCTTTTTGTTTCTCCCACTTTCAGCTTACTACAAGCCGAGGATGGCTTGTCTTGAAGAAAGGGAGGATGATAGGGACATAATAGAGGTCCATGAGGTTCATTCATGCTTGAGTTGGAAAGAAATATTAAGCCTCACTGATGTTTATTATAAGGTGAATTATTTCCTAACAAATAATGTTTGTGTTTATGAGAATGTTATACTACCTAAGCCCATGAATTTATGTATGATTAGGTTTATTAATAACACAAACATGGATGGGGAAGAGGAAGCAAGGAGCAAGAGGAGAAAGCGTGGAAAACAACAACAAGGAAATAATGTTTCAGTTCGGACTGCCAGAAGTCCCGAATTTGAAATAGTCATGGATTCTTCATACGGGCTCCAAATACAGCAAACGAGCACAATTCGGATAGGCAATTTCATGGGATTTCCAATGGATCCGACCCCATCAACAAATTCATCTAGTGCAAGCCGTGGTGACCGAAACAAGCGACGAATAGTTTTCTGCCAGTTTTCAAATCGAGTCCAATTGGCTGCATCCGTGTTGGGTCAGTTTGTATCCGAGTTGGTTGAGTACAAACAAGTAGGAATAGGTCAATTTCGTGGGGAAACACCCCCTCCCTCATATATAGCTACCACCTGCGTGTGGAATAGATTAGACTACGTTAAAACATAAACCCTAGACCTCTAGATTGAAATTGCAACTGCTTGTAAGCCTTTCATCTGGAAGTTCATCTGCAAACTTTACGTGATACCTGCTGTTCCACTGGGAATAAGACGGTACAGTACCACTTGTAGTCGGTGGATTACTTGTGCAAGAGTGTGGAGTTGAGAATATCCTTGGGGTTGCTATCTTTTGCATTGGCATCAGGGATCAGCCGGGAGAGTTCTTAGTGGCGCACTAGTTATCATACTGGAGTTATCTGTGAGTTCACTGAGAAGATTGGGCCACCCCTTATCATTACTCTTTCATACTGATCTGATGATAACCTGAATAATCATCTAGGAAACATAACAGTTCACAACCGGTTGTAGAATCAATGATCTTATCAATGCAGGGGAGGGAAAACGGGTCCTTAGGGAAAGCCTTATTTAGATCTGTATAATCAATGCACATTCTCCAGGAACCGTTTTTCTTCTGAACCAGAACTGGACTTGCCAACCACTTTGGATGAAGTACTTCCACAATGAACCCGGCTGCTAGAAGTCGTGCTATTTCTTCTCCAATAGCTTTTCTTCTCTCGTCGTTGAAGCGACGGAGGAACTGTTGTATGTGTTTCAATTTAGGATTCACATTTAGACTATGCTCAGTAAGTTCCCTCGGAACATTAGGAATGTCAGAAGGCTTCCACGCAAAAAATGTTCTTATTTATCAGTCATATGATCCCCTACGCTGAACTGTTTTGAAGAGTCTCCTGGGGTGAAGTCCAACAGTTTAGTATCCTGAGCTGGTTTGAGTTTCAGTTTAGACTCAGTTAATGGCCTGTTCAGTGGGGTCATATCCTCAGGATCAACTTGGATCTTGTATAACTTCAGTTCTTCTTCTACACATGCTGATTCCGCATAAGTCGCATCTCCTTCCTCACATTCCAGAGCTATATCTCTGTCTCCATTAATTGTAATATTCCACTTTGGACCTGGATTTTTTAGTTAAGATTAAAATAGTAGGGCCTGGCCATGAACTTGGCATAAGCTGTTCTTCCAAATAAGGCATGATACAGACTCTTAAATTTGACAACTTTGAACTCCAGAATCTCAAACCTGTAATTGTCCATTGTTACAAAAGAAACTTCAAGATAAATTCTTCCAATGGGCTGAGCCGACTTACCAAGGACAATCCCGTGGAACACAGTTGATGATGGTTGGAGCTGTTTTTCCTGTATATTCATCCTCTTGAAGGTGTCATAATATAATATGTTTATACTACTCCCTCCATCCATAAATACTTTATCCAGTTTATGACCGCCAAACTATGGAGCGACAACCAATGCAACACCTCCTGGACTATCAACTCAAGGAGGGTGGTCCGCTCGACTCTAGGTTATAGGTTGTTCTGACCAGTTTAGCCACCTGGACACTGCATCGGGTGATGACCCACAAGTGTAGGGGACCGCAATAGTCTCTGAGGTTAAGTGTAGCCCAAATTATTGATTCGACACAAGGGGAGCCAAAGAATACCTATAAGCCTTAGCAGATGAGATTTCAATTTAGCCATACCTAAGAAGCACTTAGAAAATGATATTACTAACACAAGGTGCAATAAAGAAGTGGATGGTGTGCTTTTGTGATGTTTCTCTTGCGTCCTCAACACACTTAATACAATGTCAATTGTATAGATGCACTGGTTCAGCAAAAAGATAGTGAATGTGGTGAAATACAAAGTGAAATAAGTGACGTGTGTAACCTGTAATAAACGGATCAGCAAGGAAAGAAGTAGTAAAAGCATGTAAAAACAGTAGCAATAATAGTAATAGATGGACCGAGGTTTGTAGTTTAACTAGAGGTATCACTCCAAGCAATAAAACTGGTGTTGGATGAAGAAATTACAGTTGAGTAATTCACGAAAATTGAGATTAACTTATGACAGCCTTATTCAGCTAGTAAATCATGTGTAGGCATGTGTTCCGCATATAGTTGTATCCACTTGCTATGAGAATTCATACAACATCTTTTGTTCAACCATCCCGTTGCTATGGGGCCAAATAAGGAACTTATGGTAATTAAGGTGTTTGTTCTACCAAGCACCAGAACAAAGCATTAGAACTTAGTGAACACATGTAATCCTCAAATTACATCCCTTCCCCTCCGATATCCCAACCATGTCACCTTGGGGTCTCGGGTTCTGGACTATAATAGTTGCATACAACTTGCAGGTAGGATCCAAACAACAAATATATTCATGAAAACATAAAGGGTTCATCTGAAAACATGCTACTCGTGCACTAGTAAGAAGCATTAAGAATATCAAGGTTGCAGCAATCGCTAATTTAACAACTCAACAACTGGTCATAATTTTCAATGCATCAGATCCCAACAAACACAACACCAATTACATCATATGGATCTCAATTGCAAACATTGTATTGAGTAGCAAGGGAGAGAGAGCACCACCTAGGTACATCTACGAACACGTAGTGCATGGGGGAAGTACTCATGAAGCATCACGGAGGAAGAACGGTCGAAGGAGATGGCACCGAGGGCATTTCCCCGTCCCGACAGTGTGGTGGAACAGGAACATTTGTCCCCCAAAGTAGAGTTTTTGATGGCGGCAGAGCTTAGACGTGTTTCTGGTAATATCGTCGACTATTCTTCTGTTTTTAAGTCAAACGTGAATTTATAATCCAAAGGGCGACGCGAGGCAATGTCGGGGTCTCCCAAGGGCTTGGTAGGCGTGGCCTCTGCCACCACCCTCCTAGGTGACATGGGCCTCATCTTGGGCTGCCTTTGGCTCTTGGAGTTTTCCGGGGATTAAAAAATCCACAAAAAATTTAATCTTAATCCGAGCACTTTGATTTTTTACCTATTTCTGCAATGCACCAAGAAATAAACAGGAACTGGTACTGGGGCATCTTGTTAATAGGTTAGTGCAATAAATGATTAGAAACAAGGGAAAACAAAGGAAAAACATGTAGAAAACAAGCATGGAGCATCAAAAATTATAGATTCGTTTGGGACGTATTAGCATCCCTAAGCTTAACTCATGCTCGTCCTCGAGTAGGTAAGTGATAACAAAATAATTTTTGAGGTGACATGAAGCCAACATAAATCTTGATGAATCTATCCCTTGCAAAGATGGGATCAAAGTACTTTAACAAAGGCATGATAAATATCATTTCAACTAATGTAAACTTAGAAACCATGTTGCACATGAAAAGAAACACAAACAAAATAAAATGAATAATGAAACATTGAAAGTTATATTATGTTTCAATCATAAAGAAAAACCTAATAAAGTGGTATCCAAATAGTCCTTCGTGTGGTAGCAAAACATAAATGCCAGGACACCTTCAAAGTTTAAATGGTGACTAGATATAAATAATTTGAGAGCAATACCACAATCATGAATTAATCAATAATAGAGCACATTATACCCAGAATGACAACTATGCTCTCTTAATTGGTGCATAAAGTAAGAAGATGAAGACACATCATAAAAGTAAAAGAAAGGCCCTTCGCAGACGGAAGCAGGGATTACTCATGTGCTAGAGCTTTTTATTTGATAAATAGAGGTATTGAAAATAATTTTGAGAGAGGTGCATGTCTATGTCAATGAATGGTAATGAAAAACTTATCATTATTCATGTCAAGAAAAGTGTTTAGACTTTTGAGAGCAGTTTTCATTGTTTTATTAGTTTGGCACTTCCCCCACCTTTCTTTCACAAATCAGGGCTAGCCGTGTTCACAGGTACCCACCAGCTTTCATCAAACCATGGGGAAGTGCTTTTTTGTTATATTAATTGGCACCAGCTCTCTACAAATTTAGATGAGCACATATTCCATACTCATCGGGTGAAAGAAGGAAGAAGAACTTTGCTTGAACAAACCATAATAAACTTTAAACTACTTCCTCATGAGCTAAAACAATAACACAAAGCAGGTTATAATTTTGAATGAGTGGAGGTTAAATACCATATATAGGTAGATATGGTGGACACATTTGGCATACTTTAATTTTTGGGAGTTGGATTCACAAGTAGAGATTATACTCAGTACAAGTGAAGGCTAGCAAAAGACTGCGAGCGACGAACTAAGAGAGCAATAACGGCCATAATCAAGCATATCGACAAAACATCATTAATCAAAGAATGAAGTGATATTACAAGTCAAAAACTGAATGATCATCAAGGCTAGAAGTGACTTTGTTTTTAGTCATAACATGGTGTGAGCATGCGCTAAGTCAATCTAGATAAATCATTCAAAGGAGAAATACCACAATACAATGCTTCAATATGAGAGAACAACACATGGTTCAATTCAATGGCACATTAAGCACCCTCAAATATTTGAGACTAGTCATGATACATCATAAATAACAAATCACATAGTTAAAATAACATCAAACATGGCATGCCAAAGCCTATGCCACAATCAAAACAAGCTTCCTATTGCACCACTATAAGCATGAAATCATTTACTCTTCTCCAACACCAATCAACTTATTCGAAACAACTCTCAAAGAAAATAATTATCAAATACTAGAGAGCTAATCAAATATAACTGAAGCAAACCAACAAGCTATAAACAAAATTCAAGTGAAAAATAAGATCTAAACGCAGTACTAGCAAAAACTGAACACTCGTAGAACCATAAGAGTGAAAAATAGAGTGTTCTAGGCAATGAAAATGGAGCGTATCTCTCCCAAAATAAAAGTGCTAAGATCCAACCAAAAGCTAAAAAAAGAAAACAAAACAAACTTAAAGAAAAATAAAATGACGCTCCAAGAAAATATAGTGAAGCAATAAAAATATAGAGTTTTGAAAGAAACCTGATAATTTTGTAGATGAAGAAGAGGATGCCTTGGCATCCCCAAGATTTGACGCTTGTACTTATTGGATATGATTTGGGGTGACATGGGAATTACCAAGCTTGATATTTTTTCCATCCTTCATCCCATCACATCATTCTTCTCTCCCTACACTTGAAAACTTCCTCCACCTAAAACTTCTCACAATCTTCATTATCAACGTTAGTGTAATAAAAATAATAAATCCACTTGGTTCAGTTCGAACACAAGTATCACATTTCAATTAAAACATTAGCTAATTTCACAACTTCCTTAAAAGATCTTCCTCTCAAAAGAACACAAAAAGAAACAGATTAAGACGCAAATGCAAATATTGGCAGAAATCTGTCAAAATTGAATAGTCGGTAAAGATGAATTTTTTCAAAAATATTATGTTGCTCAAATCAAAAGGTGGGTACCTAAAGAAAGTTATATAACAACCTAGGGCATGTGTCTACTTTTTCAAAGTAATCTGACATTCTGGCTGAGAGATACACTTTTTTTGGTAACAGCCCAAAAATCTGTTTCAGAATAGCAACTTCCCCAAATCGCACTGCCTCTCAATTAGAGGTTACTCTTAACACAAAAACAAACGAAAAAGGGTAAGGCGAGGTTGCTACAGAGGTAACAGTTTCCAAGATACAAAAAGAACAAAAGAAAATAGAAGAAAACAAAAGGATAACGAAGTAAAACAAAAGTGGGTTGCCTCCCACTAGCGCTATTCTTTAACGCCTTTTAGATAGGAATTTATTTTAAGGGAGAATTTATTTTTATGATAAAATGGATGAAAACACAAAAAACACATATTTTTAGCTGAGAATCTTCCATGATAAGTTTTACATTGTTTAGATAACAAGTACACCTAATTTTTTTATTCGCGTTCCCTACCAATAAAGGAGATAGAAAACAACTCAAAACTGAAAGAAAAGAAACTTAAAACTGAAAGAAAAAATAACAAAGGTTGTCTCTCAAGAGCTCTTTTGTTTATAGCCATTAACATAGGATCAATAATTTCAAAGATGCTCACATAAGAAATATGAATTGAAGCAAAAGAGAGCATCAAGAAGAAAATATGAAACACATTTAAGTCTAACTCACTTCCTATGCAACGGAATATTGTAAATAAATAAATCAAATAAGCACAAAGAAACCAGCTTAGGAGGGAAAAGCAAGAACAACTTCAAAACTTTCAACATCAAGAGAGATGTTTTAGTAACATGAAAATTTCTACAACAGTATTTAACTTATCTAAAAATAATTTTCAGTAGAATCATGAACAAACTCAACAATGTGACTATCACATAAAACATGTTTGTCATGATTTAAAAGCACATAATTCATATCAAGCTCCAAAATAGTGGGATCAAAATTTAAAATCAGCACCTCTTCAATCCCACTTTTAACAATAGAATAAAAAGATGATTGGTCACTCTCAAAAGGCATGGGACACCTTATAGGAATCCCATTTTCAATAACATTATAATTTATAGCATCAAGTAACATAGGACAATCGTCTAGAGCATTATCATATAAATTTTCCAAACAAACTTCCTCATTATCATTCATATCAATGGTAAGAATAAATAAAGGATTATCATAGGACTTATCAAGGTAGCATGGATTATTACAAATAACAGTAGCAACATCATTCTCACAAGTTTCATACATAGTATCATCAAGGTCACAAGTATAGCAAGTATCAATTTCATCAAAAAGGGATATCTCAAAAGAATCAATAGGATCATTACATTAATAAATATAGCACTCATCCTCCTTTGGCAAGCATGGAGGGAAATAAAATAAAATATGAGTTAAAGAGTTACTCTCATTAGAAGGTAGACATGGGTAGCTACTCCATTCTTCCTTCTTTTGATCATCACTCTCCTCCTCTTTTTCATCCAATGAGCTTCCAGTTTCAATATTTTCTTCTTCCATAGGCTCCTACAAGGCATTAGTCTCTTCTTTGGGGCAGAGATTCTATTAGGATATCTAATAATTAAGAAATTAATATCCTTGTAATTATCATAACAATATTGAAGTATAGCAAGGCTCTCAGTTTCATAAGGAGCATCATCATAATTTTCAAGCAAAGACATAATTTCATAGGCTCCCTTAAAAGCAACAAATTCCTCAATATGTTCCACATCATAAATTCATAACTTCCCACATTATAAGAAGCTAAGGTTTTATCATCATTACAAGCACATTGGAAAGAAAGGTGATTAACATTCATACAGGAACAAGTTTTATCACAACAATAAGATATATCATATATAGAGCCCAAGTTTCTAGCATAAGCATTCAATTTATTTATTTGTATCCATAAGTGTTTCCCTTTTTCAGACAAGCGATATTCCTTATAATATTTTTGTTGATCTTCCGTGAAGCCACTTTGCCAATAAGATCTAGTTTCAAAGAAATAAACCATTGGTAGTAAGAATAATAAAGCAAGTAAAAAAGCAAGAGAGTACTTCCCAAATGAACTTATAGATAGAGCTATGCTCCCCTGCAACGGCGCCAGAAAATAGTCTTGATGACCCACAAGTGTAGGGGATTGCGACAATCTTCGAGGGTAAGTGTAACCCAATTTATTGATTCGACACAAGGGAGCCAAAGAATACATATAAGCCTTAGTACCCGAGTAGTGAATTCAGCCACAACTGAGAAGCACTTACCAAATGATATTAGTAACACAAGGTGGAATAAAACTGTGGACGGAGTGGTGTTGTTTTGTTTCTCTTGCGTCCTCAGCACACCTAATACAATGGCAATTGTATAGATGCACTGGTTCAGCGAAAAGATAGTGAACGTGGTGAAATACAGATGGAAATAAGTGATGTGTGTAATTTGTAATAAATGGACCAACAAGGAAACAAGTATTAAAAGCATCTAAAAACAGTAGCAATAATAGTAAAAGATGGATCGGAGTTCGTAGTTTCACTAGAGGTAACTCTCCAAGCAATAAAAATAGTGTTGGATGAACAAATTACACTTGGGAAATTGACTAAAATTGAGACTAACTGATGACAGACTTATTCAGCTAGTAAATCCAACATTGGCTTGTGTTCCATATATAGTTGTATCCACTCGCTATGAGAATTCGTACAACATCTTTTTTCCAACCAGCCCGTTGTTGTCGGGCCAAATAAGGAACTTATGGTAATTAGGGTGCTTCTTCTACCAAGCACCAGAAAAAAGCATTATAACTTAGTGACCACATGTAATCCTCAAACTACAGCCATTCCCCTCCGATATCCCAACCATGTCACCTTCAGGCCCCGGGTTTTGGACTATAATAGGTGTATACAACTTGCAAGTACGATCCAAACAACAAATATACTCATGCAAACATAAAGGGTTCAGATCTGAAAACATGCTACTCGTGCACTAGTAACAAGTATTAAGTATAGAAAGGTTGCAACAATCGCTAATTTAACGACTCAACAACTGGTCATAATGTTCAATTCATTGGATCCCAACAAACACAACACCGATTACATCATATGGATCTTTTCAAGGGGCTACCCCCAGGTAGGGTCATACTTGGTGTAAAATGGTGTCCAAAGAGTATACACCGAGTCAATGTTGACCGAGTTAGGTGCCCAACCGGCATATGGCTACCGGCATATGCTATGTCGGTACAAGGTGATCCATGCATTATCTTGCATGGGAGCATCCTCCCGGGTTATCCAAGTTATACTTGGAGAAACTTGGCTATGGGAAGAACCTTTTATCCCGGATCAAGGTCAATGGAGCTGGTGAATCCCGGAGATCATGGAGAACTGCAGGCGTGTGGTTCAACTTACTTCGCGAGTGACATAGTGCGTACATGGGCATGGTGTAGAGGTATGGGCGAGGCCACGTCATGTCTCTGACACGGGGGACAAGACACGGTGGACATATCGCAGAGGAGACTTTCAGCACCGTGCTCTACGGCGTTCAATACACACTAGTAGGAATTAGCCTATAGCCACCCCTATACTTCTTGCGAACATCAATCAAGCTTAGCTAGCGCTAATACTACTGGCGAACACGATTCCAGGTTTGCTAGCGCTATCCCTGCTACCGCTGGCGAACAAGCAAGTCCCTTCGCCAGCGGTAAGGTTGGGCCCCACCTTTGCGCGCACCCGCCCCTCCCTGGAACTACCACTGGCGGACACATTCCCTTGTTCGCCAGTGCTACGTTTCCTACCGCTGGCGAACAGCTGTGCCTGTTCGCCAGCGCTACTATGTGGGCCCAGAGCGCATGTTAGCGCTGGCGAACAGGCACAGCTGTTCGCTAGCGGTAACCTGGGCAGATAAGCCATAAGTGGTCCACCCCCACACTTTCCCCTCTCCACTCTCCTTTCTCCACCTTGTCCCCTCCTCTCTCTCTCTAGCTCGATTTATGCCAATTTCTCCACCCTTGCACTCTCTTTTGAACCAACTAAAATTATTTTAGTTGGTATATATATGTTTATCTCCCTCCTAACACCATTTCTACCCAAAGTTTTCCCTTCCTAGGCATCTAGATCTAGAATTACACCCCCCTCTCTCTCCAAAGCTCCATAATTCTCCGGATATCATCGTGTAGCCATCTATTCATTTGAGGTGGGATGAATGCTAATATATAATTAAATGAGTTTGCATATGAATTTTGTCCGGGTACATGCGATATGCTATATATGTGAAATTTCACCGGATTCAAATATGGTCGTGTGATGGAGACTTTAAATGTGTGCAATTTGTTGTGGAATTAAATTGAGTAGCCAACTATCACCGGAATGTTGATTCATTTCCGTCTCGGCATAGTTTGGCACTCCCTGATAACCTCCTATTTGTAGGAAGGTCATGCCGAATTTTTTCGTGAACACGGCATGAAGTGAAATTTTGGATATGAAAATGAGTTGCCACTTTGCCGGAATGTTGATTCATTTCCGTCTCGGCAAAGTTTGGCACTCCTCTAACCTCCAATTTGTAGGAAGTTCATGCCGATTTTTTTCGTGAATATCGATATATATATATATATATTATGTTTGGTTCTAATATTAATTATATTGGCGCGCTCTCGTGCATGCGACAAATAATGGTGGTCGTTAAGAGTGAACGTGTCGTGAATAATTACTTGAGACACGCGACAAAAGACAGGTTACAAAATGGCCGCAAGGAGATACGATGTCCATGTCGAAAGTGCAAACTAGGGGGCTTGCTCAATCGCTTTACCGGAGACTTGCTCAGTCACCTTCTCACGTATGGTTTCATGGATGGGTATAACAGTCAGTGGGTAAGTGATGATGAAGATGATGAAGTCCATGGGGCGGCGGTGGTAGGGAATGATGTGCAACAGGAGAAATACAACGGTCGACAAGAACTACAACAGGACCAAGATCAGCCTCATGACCCCGCACATGATCATGGAGAAGATGCTGAAGAAGACGTGGAAGAAGACGAGGACACAGGGACACCCCTAACGGAAGTTGTGCGTGACCCTCATCTGAAAGAACTGCTTCTGAGAAAGACGACTAACTCGATAACTGCTACTAGAGAGCAATCAAAGCTGGCGCAACTAGAGATAGACTCGAAGACACCGTTGTATGCAGGTTGCGGTCCGGGAGAGTCCCGCCTGAGAGTGGCGCTCGATGTTCTGCAGATGAAGGCGAGATACAAATGGAGCGACATAACCGTCGATGCAAGCCTGCAATACTGGCACGATGTCCTTCCAGAGGGCAACACCTGTCCTAAAAGTTGCGACGAGGCCAAGAAAGTCATGTGCCCCTTTGATTTACCTCACGAAAAATACCATGTGTGCATCAACAATTGCTACATTAATCAGAAAGAGGACGCGAACAAAACCATTTGTCCAGTTTGCAACGCCGCTCGATACAAGAAAGGGAAGAAGAAAGCTCCTCGAAAAGTTGTGTGGTACTTTCCGCTCATTACCCGTCTGCAACGGTATTTCGCGGACCGCAAGGAAGTAGAGCTCATGCGCTGGCACGAGAAAAGGAGGAATAAAGTTTTGAAAGATCCAAATCGGAGTGAAAAAGTAAATCTGGCACATCCTTCAGATGCAAGTCAATGGAAAGCAATTGACTGTGAATATGCAACGTTCGGGGCGGAGGCAAGGAACATCAGGTTGGGTGTGAGCACCGATGGACTCAATCCGTTTGGCAACCAGAGCAGCAGCCATAGCACCTGGCCCGTGTTTGTATGGATGTACAACATCCCCCTGGTTGTGCATGAAGAGGAAGTATATTCACATGAGTATGCTAATTCAAGGGCCGAAACAACCAGGCAACGACATCAATCTATACCTGAAGCTGCTTAAAGATGAGCTGGACACGCTATGGGCCGAGGAAGGGGTGAACACATGGATGCCTTCGGTGAACAATATTTCCCAATGAGAGCTGTCTTACTCTGTACGGTTCACGACCTACTCGACTACGGATATGTGGCGGGCCAGGTGTGCCACGGACATAACGGTTGCGTGAGGTGCATGGATGAACCCACGTTTATGCAACTTCCGAAAGATCCTGGGTCTTCAAAAACAGTTTTCGTTGGCCATCGAAGGTGGCTACCCAACAAAGACCCATGGAGAAGGCGAGGAGACCTTTTTAACGGAGAGGATGAGCTCCGTGGACCTCCACGTAAGAGGTGCGGCGAAGAAATCTACAAGTTGCTGAATGATTGGAAGGAATGCCCAAAGCCGGGAAAGAAGCAAAAGGCGCCAAAACCGCTTCTGGATGTATGGAAGACGAGGTCGGTGTTTTTGGAGTTGCCATATTGGCCCATTCTCGATACGCCTCACTGCCTTGATCTGATGCATATCACAAAGAATGTGTTTTAAAGTTTGTTTGGCACGCTGCTCAACATGCCGGAGAGGACCAAAGACGGGGTGAAAGCAAGAAACGACCTGAAATATTTTGGTATTAGGGTAGATCTTCAGGGGGGACACCCGGATGATGACGACGGCGATCAATCGTGTGATGAGGAGACGGAGGGTCGCAAGGCCAAAAGGGTTAAGAGGAATGACTATTACTGCCCCCTCCTGCTTCACTCTTAGTCCGGACGAGATCACAAAATTGATGACGTGCCTTCTCGGAGTCAGAGTCCCTAGCGGTTACTCAGGGCTAATAAGCATATTCCTCGACGCGCAGAAACAAAACTTTAGTGGGATGAAGTCTCATGACTGTTACGTGATGATGAAACAGATACTTCCGGTTGCGATCCGCGGAATAATGGACAAGCACGTCCGGGAAACCCTGTTTGGCCTCTGTAACTTCTTCGACGTGATATCTCGAAAGTCGATCACGGGGAAGCAGATCTCAAGGCTGCAGGAAGAGATTGTCGTGATACTATGCGAGCTTGAGATTTACTTTCCACCATCATTCATTGACATATGTGTTCATCTGTTGGTCCATATCGTGGATGATATCATCCATCTCGGGCCGTTGTTCCTGCATAACCTGATGCCATTTGAAAGGATGAATGGGGTCATCAAAGGATATGTTCGCAACAAAGCCCGTCCGTATGGAGGCATCGTTCAAGGCTTTCTCACCGAAGAGTGCATCTCTTTTTGCATGAATCATATGGACGTGGAGGACCCTGTTGGTCTGCCCAGAAACAAGCACATTGGCAAGCTCGATGGAGTAGGTCACAAAAATGGACGTAGAGAAGTGCATGAGGATCGGGCTTGTCGACGCATCGACTTTAACAGGGCAAACTTAGTAGCTCTCCAACACATTGACATGGTCGATACTTGGGTGGAAAAACACAAGAGCTCGATTATGAAAAAGCATAGTGAACAAGGCAAGCGGAGGACCGAAGGAGAAATAATCAGAGAGCATAACTCCACTTTCTTGCGTTGGTTTAAAGGTGTGATCGTCGCTAATCCACCGCCAAGGGATTGTGCGAAAAATAAACTATTGTACGCCTTGGCACATGGCCCAGCTCCCAACCTAGCGACGTTTCAAGCATATGATATCAACGGGTTCACTTTCTACATAGAGGAGAAAGACAAAACTTCCGATTATCAAAACTCAGGGGTAACGATGGAATCCTACACCGGTGACAAAAAGTTAAGATACTACGGAAGGATCGAGGAGATATGGGAGCTTAACTACTCTGGAGAGAAGGTGCCTATGTTCCGCGTCAGATGGGCTAGGAAGTCGACTGTCAGAAAAGAAGACCAATACTTTACAACCATGGTTATTCCCGAAGCCGGAACCTCATCAAGCGCGAATGTCACAGCGCAAAATGAGCCATGGGTATTGGCTAAGCATGTGTCCCAATGCTTCTTCATAACAGACCCCGCAAGGCCTAGTCGTGTTGTCGTAAGGAGAGGGAAAAGAAATATCATCAGAATGGATGGAGTCGTTGACGAGGACGAGTTCGACACGTTCGGCGACCCAAATATGAACGATGATCAAGAAGATGATCATGATGATAGTCATGCAACATACACAACAAGAAGAAGCAGAACAACGCTACCTAGGCATGGTCTTCCATTCAGAAGAAGAATTCATAATGTGGGGTTAAATTATGCAACTGCGACCAAAAAAGGCAAAAAGATCAAACACTGAGAAACTATGTATATATCTGTTTGCCAATTGTATGCGACGAAACTATGTATATGCATGGATCAACTGGTCTGATGTGCACTTATTATAAATTTAATGTACGTTGTTCTGTATTTCAAATGTGTGGACTTATTAGTAGAAAACAAAAATAAAACAACTGAAGGAAATAGTAAATAAATGAAAACAACTGAAAATAGTAGAAAACATGAAGGAAATAATGGAAAACATAAAGAAAAACAATAGAAAACATGAAGGAAATAATGGAAACAAAATAAAACATGATGTAAAACAACTGAAACTAGTAGAAAACAAAAATAAAACAAGAGATGAAGGAAATATTAGAAAACCTAAAGGAAAACAAAATTTAACAACAGAAAACAAAAAGAAAACAAGAGAAATCATGAATGAAAGAATGGAAAACAATAGAAAACATAAAGAAAACCAATAGAAAACATGAAGGAAATAATGGAAACAAAATAAAACATGAAGGAAATATTAAAAAACCTAAAAGAAAACAAAATTTAACAATAAAAAACAAAAAGAAAACAAGAGAAAACAAGGGAAATAATGATACAGCATGTGTTAGCTTTTAGTGTTATCTTTTAGTGTTTAATTAGGTATCTGTTTCTTTTTATTCACTAATGTGATGTTGTTAGTAAAGAGGAAAAAATTAGGTATCTGTTTCTTTTTATTAACTTCTTAAAGACTAGTTCCTGACGTTTTCTCTCTCTAGTAAATCAATGAGAGAACGACTAGTTGACGTGGGAGTTTTAGTTTTAGACATTTGTGCTCTATGACTTGTATAAGCTAGATGGTTTTTGTATTACTATGTAGTATTAGAATTTGGCTAGTTGTTAGTCCGTACATATCCATCTAACCCTAACCACTAATGGCACGAATGAGAAAAAAATAATGCTGCTCTCGCAGAGAATTTTGCTAGAATTTCAGGGAGCAACTTGTCATTATCTTTCGCTGTTTCGGGTTGTCCAAAAATTTCAGGGAGTAATATATAGCTTTGTTTGTTTATCCTTCTAGCAAAATCATATGAACCTTAATGATAACTGTTGGATGTGGTTGGTGTGATGGATGTGGTGTGGATTGATGGTGGTGATGGATGGTGGTGATGGATATGGCGTGGTGATATGGATGGTGGTGATGGATGGTGGAGATGGTGTGTGGTCGTGTGGATATATGTGCCCACCTTCGTGTGGATGACGATGATAATATGAGGGGTGGGATCGATTATATGAGTGGTGGGATTTTATGTGCAGGTACCCCACGTGAGTCACTATTTGCCGGAATGTTGATTAATTTCCGTTCCGGCAAATTTGGGTACTCCATTTGCGATATTTTTAGCAAAGGTCATGCCGAAATTTTCCGTGAATTTTGGCATGATCTTTGCTAAAAATATCACAACTTAGAGTGTCCGAGAAATTTGGACTCATATGGGGTATACATCGTCTAAATTGCAGGATTTGTTGAAATAATTTCGGGTTTTCTCTCCTTCATTAGATATGGCTCAGAACGACGAGGCGGGTGGTTCTGGTATCGGACACAGGGACGACGATGCGTGGCTTTCTATGCTTAGCGCCGGAGGAGGACCCGTAGTTCCGCAATCGGAGCTAGAGATACAGGGCGACGATGCAGACGACGAGATGGACGAAACCATTTGTCAGGAGCTAGAGCCGCGCACCGATACATCGGGCGGAGAAGGTGATCAAACCGGTAGTGGCACCAGGGATACCGCCTCCGGTAGCGAGGTGTCGCGTAAGCGCAAAGAAAGGCGGCACAACATGCTCGCCACCATCCGACAAGAGTTCACCGTAGTGGACCCCAACAGCGGTGCTCCCCTCGAGCCGGAGAGTTACTCTAAGTGGTATGGAAACCAGATGGTCTCGCAGCATCGTCGAATGGTCTGATGCTGAATTCAGACAAAAATTTTGTCGCATCCAGCGCAAGCTCTGCACAATCATCTATAAGGATGTAGTAACTAAAGACTCGGTCTTCCACTAGAACTCCCCACTATCTAACAATGAGTTGCGACAATGTGTGCTAGAGCAGACTGACGAGAGACCATTCAACTCGTTAGAAGGTGCTCTTCCGTTCCCGCCGGAGAAGAAACAGAAGATCACAACATCAAGGAAGAAATGATCGACGGTATGTATTCGATTCGTTACGAATTGCTCCTAATAAGAACTTGTGATTTCCTTTGCCGGTCTAATTCTTTTATCTTGGTCTACAGAGAGATGAAGAAGTGGACGACGTGCTGGCCCTAGCAAAAGATCGCAAGCGGAGGCGGATCAAGCTAAAGCGGAGGCGGACTGCATATATATATATGTCTTGTTTGCGGTTGATCTATATCGCGCGTTGTATCAATGTCATACTTTTGTAATTGTTAAACTAATAGATGGCTATTTACGAAAAGTATGTTATTGAGATCGATGTGTCATACTTTTGAAATGGTTCGAGAGATCGATGTGTATTAATATTTATGAGAAGGATGTTATTGAGATCGGTGTGTTATTATTTTCGTTATCGATATTGGATCTCGGTTTGTGTATTGCATATACATATATCTAAGAGTGATTTATATGTGTGAACTATAGAAATTACATGTATTTGGACCTGTATAGTATAATACCAGGAAAATACAAACTGTTATACGAAAATAACAAAAAAAAATACAAAACTGGGAGCAATAGCGCTGGCGAACAAAACACCTACCGCTGGCAAACTTACCGCTGGCGAACCTCAGTTGGTACCGCTGGCGAACACAGTGCTGGCGAACACGAGTTGGTTCGCCAGCGGTAACATGTACTACCGCTGGCGAAGCGCTGTTCGCCAGCGGTAACCCGCTACCACTGGCGAGCTAGCACTGGCGAATAGCGCTTGGCCAGCGGTAGTCCAATTTTGTTCGTCACTGGTAGGGGTTTTCCTACTAGTGACGCCACAATGGCTTTGGCCTAACTTTCTACTTCCTGTCAGTGGCCACCGGTATATAAGGTGGTCACTGCCCTAGACGAAACAAGAGGAACACTTAAACTCATATCTCTCAAGTGTTGTGACACTTCTTCTTCCTCTAGCTATAGAGCTCAAGGAGTAGAGTTGTAACTCGGTAACCCAAATATATAGAGAGGCAAACAAGCAGGAGTAGGGCTGTTTTCACCATAACGCACCTTACAGGCGCCCGTCGGGGACTTTTTCCCGACGTCGGGAGGTTCCCCGTTTTCACATTTCAGCCCATGTTTTCGCCCAGAATACTGCTGTTTTCAACGTAACGCACCTTACCGGCGCCCATCGGGGAGGATCCACGTTTTCCTGTTTCGGCCCACGCTTTCGCCCAGAATACTGGGTTTACCTCCTCACGAGGGCGCTGAACCTGGGTACATCGGTGTGTTTAGTGTGTTCCGTGTGCGTATTTCTACGCTCTATCCCTTCCCGGATAGCAACAACGTCCATCGGCCCCAACCTTAAGCCATCATATGGCATCTGTCGTCACACCACCATGACAGTTGGCGCCCACCGTGGTGCCAGCAGCGGCGCTGGCTGTTGTTTCTATCCGGACGGGATCTCTTCTTTCTTCAAGCGAGCGCGTGCTCTGTGGCCTTGTCCGTAGGTTCGGCTCGTTCGATTTCGTCACCGACAATGCCGGCCATTCGGCGGCAAGGCGATACCCGCAGGCGGCTCCGTCATCGTCTTCCGTGCTCATATGGTCTACGTC
The DNA here is from genome assembly GCA_028641055.1 of Alopecurus myosuroides. Classification (NCBI taxonomy): domain Eukaryota; kingdom Viridiplantae; phylum Streptophyta; class Magnoliopsida; order Poales; family Poaceae; genus Alopecurus; species Alopecurus myosuroides. Next base: position 366,524,450 of record CM054057.1, on the reverse strand, counting down.
GCCACCGAGGTCATCTGCGAGTACCCGGAGAAGGTGCACGTGGTTGCGGATCCTCCTGTAGTCTGTCAGTCCGCGACCGGCGTATCGATCGCCTCGCGGACAACATGGAAGTGATGACGACCTCGCCTGCTATAGATGCGGGAAAAGGTGCGGCCGGTGAAACTGATGCCGGTGAAGCTAATGCCGATGTCAAGTCTACCCGGGCATTGCACATGCCCATGGAGAGGCTCGAGAATCAACCGGGTTATGAAGGTCCCTTTGCTGGGCCTGCGAGACCAGCTCTGTTCCAGGACATCATCAAGAAGTTGACTGTGCCAGTGGCTCCCGGTACGGATCCGGCACTAGTGTAGGCCCAGCTAGAGGAGCAACGACAGCACATGCTAAACGAGGCCGTCGAGATGTCTAATGCCAGGCAAGAGTTCGTCTTTGATCTCCGTGAGTATAACAGAGCTCATGGTTTTACTCCAGTTGGAAACAATCCTAGTCGTATAGATGTTGTGCACAACCGAGGCAGAGCCCTCAATGCCGAGTTAGCTAAGGATGCTAATACTAGAACTAGTATATTTGCTAGTGCTGTCTCGGCTGGAAAGCCCAAATATAGTTCTCCTGCTAAAAATCTTAGAGCTGGAGAGGCAGCAGCTGTCGAGTTACCTAACTTATCCGGTGAAGCTCGCCGTCGGCAGCAGGACCGTGTTAATGAACTTGTCTTTGTGGCTAACCGTAAAATGAGGAATTTCGGAAGGCAAACCCGGGTGTAGGTGCATCGCAGGTGGTTCATTCGGGCGGTGGAAAATCCGGTGGCCAGGCTTCTTCTCCTCGGCTTGGTGGAGGATGGGCCCGGAGTGTAAACTCCAGAAAACACAAGCAGATGCAAGTGTATGACCCAGTCGGTGCCGGAAAACAGTTAGTTGTGTAGGGCTATGCCGGGCAGGGCCATGTCGGTCAAGGTGGTCATGGTTCCAGCCGAGTTCAGCCTGCTGGGCATGATCCCAACCGGAATATCCTACCTCGGTATCTGATACCAAACCCGGCTCAGCGACAGCCTGGTGCCGGACATATTGTTCGGCAACAGGGAAATGCTCCCGCGGATAATCGGTATGGTCATGGTTATTCGGCCATGGAAAAAGCCGGATATCCAAGATATGATCAATTGGTGGATGAGGGAGTACTCGCTGGTCGATTGGGACCCCGAGTCCTGCTGGCAAATGATGCACGTTACAAGCTTCATAGGATCTATCCGTCGGAGATAATGGAGGAGCAAGGTCCTCCTGGACCATCATCCTTTGGATCCTGGATCATGAGGTTCCCAAGTTCCACCTCGCTCGGGGTACAAGAACTTATGACCGTAGCACCAAGCCGGATGATTGGTTGAGTGACTATGTCACTTCTGTGCATATTGTGGGTGGAACCGCCGTTGGGTTGTGCGGTATGTGCCACAGATTTTGGAGGGGCCAGCCAGGATCATGTTCAGCAATTTGCCAGCATATAGTATTGATTGTTGGCTGGATTTCTCAGAATCTTTCATCAGCAACTTCACAAGCACATATCGCAGGCCGAATCTTCCTCAACAACTATCCATGTGTCGGCAAAGAGAAGATGAAACTGACCGAGAGTACCTAACAAGGTGGAGTACTCTGAGGAACACTTGTGAGGGGTTGATTGAATCCCAGGCTATTGCCTGGTTTCCCCAAGGGTGCCGACATAGTACCATGCTTTGGCAAAGTTTGCAGAGGGAGATGCCAAGTACTTTGGCCGAGACAATCAAGATCACCGACATGTATGTGTTGGGTGATCCGACACAGCCTCGGTTGAGCCGAGTAAGAGATATTAAGGCCATGATGGTCCCGGTGTCGCACCCGGACTTCTAGAGGATACTCACAGCCCGCTAAACAGTAGATGATTGGATTACGGGGCCTACCTGCACCCGCACCTCTTACGAGTAGGCCAACACGTAAACGTGTGACAACCAACCTCTACTATTCATCGTCTGCGCAAACCATCCCGTAGAAATCCAAATACTTCCATTGACGTACTTCATAACATACACACATGGTACGTTAACGGCATTTGAACAAGTGATATCACAACAAATCTCTAAGACACAAAGAAATAGAAATAAGTGGCAAATAGCTCTCACTAGAGGAGAGATAGCAAATAAAATCATGCAGAGGACACATGTCCCAACAAGTCATCATTACAACACAGCGGAAGCATCCAAAGTGTCTGAGTACAGACAAGATCCAAATAGGCCTAAGAGGCCGGAAACGAAAAGTGCGGAGCCCATCCACGAAGTCTCGGATCCTGCCCGGGTCCGCTATCTACTCGTCAGCAGCCTCATCATACTCCACGTAGTAGCCAGCGGGTCCGCTATCTACAAGTTGACCAAGTTGGAAGTTTGCATAGTTGCTCCAGGGGAGTTGACCACCAGCGGGGAACCCAAACCAACAAAAGGGAGTTTAATTGCTGTCGCAAAGATCTTTGACACGAAAGAATGTGATGCTCCGATATCAAACAACACTTTAGCTGGATTAGAGTTTACGGGAAATGTACCGAGAACGACGTCAGGAGCTTCCTCAGCTTTGTCGATCTTGACATGATTCACCCTTGCGGTCCTCCCGACAGGCCTGTTGTTGGAGTTGAAGGCCTTAGGCGGGGGAGCGCGCACCATTGCCTGGTTTGTGTTAGGACGAGGTGGTGGTGGAGGTAGCTGCCTCTGCGTGCACTTGTAGGCGTAGTGCCCCGTCTGCTTGCACTTGTAGCATGTGACGACACGAGGAGGCCCTGGCCTTGGCTGCCCCATCGAAGCCCTTTGATCATGTAGCTGAGCAGGGTTGGGTGAGCGGGGAGCGAAGCCTGGAGAAGTTTGGGCGTATGGAGCCCGAGTGACATCACCATTTGGTACCCAGATGCGGCGCTTCTGCGGGGGGGTGGTCATGTTGGAGGAGGAACCACCCTCACGCGAGTGCTTGCGAGACTCCTCGAACGCCTTGCGCCCATTTTCTTCATTGAGCGCGGTGTTAACGAGATCCTCGAAGCTGTTGGCCTTGACATTGGTGCGGGCATACTTGAGTTCCGGGTTAAAACCTCTGCGGAACCTTGCCATCTTCTTAGCTTCAGTGGACACCTCATCTCCAGCGTATCGAGCGAGGCGATTGAACTCACTCTCATACCCGATGACGTCCAACTTGCCCTGCATGAGAGAGCAAAACTCTTCACGCATTCTTTCCATGAGACCATCTGGAATGTGGTGCTTCAGGAAGGCTTCCTTGAAACAACCCCACGTGACTGGCATCCCAGTTCTCATGGCCTGGAAGTTTTCCCACCAAGTAGCCGCCTGACCCTTCAGCAGATAGGAGGCATACTTGACCTTGTCTTCTTCAGCTACGTGAGAAATCTCCAGAGCCTTGGCTATCTCACGGATCCAGTCATCAGCGTCTAGAGGCTCGCGTGTGGCCACGAAAGCTCTTGGGCCCAGACTGAGAAACTCCTTGATGCTGACCCGTGGAGCTGTCTGGTTGATGTGCTGATTAGCTTGAAGCTGGGCCATCTGCGTCATGACTTGGGTCATCTGAGTCAACAGCTCCGCGATTGGCGGTGGCTCAGGCGTGTTGTTCCTTGTTGGCGGCATCCTGAATTGAAATGCATTTTAGCACAACAATAGAAAAGGATAGACTTGGCAACCGAAAGAGAGATTATTCCGACGCATGAATAGATAACCAACAGGTACATCATCACATGTTCAAATACATCAGAATATCCATTACACCCTAAATGGTTCGAATGCCAAAGGATAACTAAACATAGCTAAGAATGGATACATCGGTACTCCCATGCTCATCACGCAGGACAGCGGCTAGGAGTACGGCGAGAGGTACGGTGAGGAGCACGCCCACGAAAGTAGGTGGAACGACGATCCACGTAGATCTGACGTGGTGTGAGACCGACTCTAGGCGTGGTGAAGTACATAGCGTCGACTCCCTGTGCTCCAAAGCATGGAATCACAGTGTAACCAGCACCAAGGTTAAGGAGTGGACCTCTGATCGGCTCGTAACCTCCAGCATCTGGCAGACGACGCCCAACTGGCTGATCGAAACGTGCAAAGCGCTCGTCTCCAACAAAGTTGGTGGTGTAAGTCGCCAGACGAGTCAAAGCAAGGTAAAGCTGCTCTCTGACTGAAGCCAACTCCTGAGATAGTGTGCGGGCAACTGCGTCACTGTGTCTGACAAACTGAGCGGTGGTGTGCATCATGGAGTTATCATGCTCGTAAACATCCAAGTTGTCGTAGAGAGTGAAGTGACCTCCCTCCGAAGTGATGTAACCACGGGGGATGTGGCGATAGATAGAATCGTCAAATCCCCAGTAGTCAGCACGAAGGACGGTGAGGCTCACATAAGCTACCTGCTGCACAGCCATATCCACTGTGGAACCCACTGCCTCGTAGCGGTGGACTACGCTCATGCCATCATCTGACAGAATGTAGACGATAGCCTGGTAGTAGGTCTGCTCAAACTCTCGCTGCTGCTCGTAGACCTGGTACTCTGGTGCCCAACGGAACCCCAGAAAAGTGACCATGTCTCTCAGCATTTCCGGATAACCGCCAGTGCTCTCGCAACGAGTCTACGAACCACCTGCGGGTAGAACCTGAGATCCATCTGCAGATGATCGGGGAAGCTTTGATTAGACGCCGGTAGAAAAACTGAAGTGGCAAGCAACAACAAGGTTTCAACGGACGAAAAGGATGTTGAGAAGAACAGGATATCGAAGCAACATTCGGGAAACACGAGACCAAACACTCCTGAGGGTACTATGGAAAACCCATCCGGGCTTCTAAAGGATCAATATCTACTGCTTAAGGAATAGAGGATCTGCTTCCGGGGCTTATGTGCCTCCATTCTCAATCATGAGTAGGCAACATGATAAATCATGTCACAACCACCTCCATTCCTATGGTCTAGTAGATATAACCATCCTAGAGAAACCAGGATACGTGAAATCCTAACTTGAAAGTTTAGATGAGAAGAGAAAACAACGTTGCACTTCCTTACCAGAAAAAGGGAGGGTGGGTGGGGAAAGAAATAAAAGAACAGAATTCCTACTCTCACATTTCATTTTTCCTATATAGCTACAAAATAGTTTCTAGACTCAACTGCGACCAGTAAAAGGGATCCTACAGGAAGACAGGCTCTGATACCATTTGTCGCACCCGGACTTCTAGAGGATACTCACAGCCCGCTAAACAGTAGATGATTGGATTACGGGGCCTACCTGCACCCGCACCTCTTACGAGTAGGCCAACACGTAAACGTGTGACAACCAACCTCTACTATTCATCGTCTGCGCAAACCATCCCGTAGAAATACGAATACTTCCATTAACGTACTTCATAACATACACACATGGTATGTCAACGGCATTTGAACAAGTGATATCACAACAAATCTCTAAGACACAAAGAAATAGAAATAAGTGGCAAATAGCTCTCACTAGAGCAGAGATAGCAAATACAATCATGCAGAGGACACATGTCCCAACAAGTCATCATTACAACACAGCGGAAGCATCCAAAGTGTCTGAGTACAGACAAGATCCAAATAGGCCTAAGAGGCCGGAAACGAAAAGTGCGGAGCCCATCCACGAAGTCTCGGATCCTGCCCGGGTCCGCTATCTACTCGTCAGCAGCCTCGTCATACTCCACGTAGTAGCCACCATGGGGATCCTCGGAAACGTAGTCTGCAGAACACGCAGCCCCAAAGGGGTCAGTACAGACGAGTACTGGCAAGCAAGACACACAAGATACCAAAGTGTACCCGACAACACCAAGTACAGATGCTTTGGGTTCAACGGAAGATAGGTGATACAAAGGTGCGGCAGCGGGCTGCGCTAACCAACTACAGAGACACGCTACAACACCCGGCTAAAAGAAAGGGATAAGATAGCGCATCGGAAACAACTACCACTAACCTCAAACAAACCCATCCTGGATCTCGCCCCTTATCCAAAGAAGCAATCCGAAGATAACTCACACAGTTGGATTAATGAAGGTTCAAGTTATTGTGTCAATAAGCCTATTACTAGTCAAATTATTATCAATTAGGTGTAAGTTTTCTAATCCTTGTTAGCCAGCCCTATCACCAAGTCATCCATAACCACGGACAACACGGCTTCTCGAGAAGATTTAACCCTGCAGGGGTGCACCAATTTGGCCGTACACGTAAGAATATCCCGCCAGACGGGGATCAAACCCACCAAGCGAGGCACTCAACACAACCCAACTCTTCTTCGCATCAAGCCCAAAGAACCACGTGATGTGCGTGCGCGGCTAATCGAGCCCCCACGAACAAAAGGGGGACCCTCATAGCACTGGAAGACCACGCCGCCCTAAATGCCGACTACAAAAGTTCCACCCTAGCGCCGAGGGTTCGTACCTGCATATGCGTGCATCAAATGGAAAGCCCGAACTAAGTGTGGCGATTTGGATGAGATGCGAATCGAATCAGAGTTGCGGGGGGCACCCATACACGCTTCCCACATGCGGTTAGCGCGCTCAACATGGATCCAGAGGACAAGAACTTTTCCTGAGTTCGACACTAGCAGGCCTCAAAACCATACCCGGCCTCCTGCCGGTGCCTTATCATCAAATTAGCATTACCTCAAACATTAACAGGTTGTTGTTTAAACATCGAGCCCCCAGAACATAATAAATATGGTAACAGAAATAACGGACATCAGAATCGAGCATAAACAACCCTAAGCATGCTAGTAAGACACAGGTAACAAGCAACAGGGTTATAGGTGTGGAGGATAGGCTATATCAGGGTTGCAGGATAACATGTGATAGGATCGGAACACAAGCAACGAATCTTAAGGCTAGCAGAATAGACAACGGAGAATATCGGTAACCAGTGTGGATAGGACACAATGGTTCATGTGAGTGAATACTTGCCTGCAAACTCAGTAGCCTAGTACTGGGCTAACTCCTCTAAAGTAGTGTCGTAAACCTCGTCTGTCTCAACGTCGTCGTCTATTCGGGAAGAAGCAAACAAACAACAAAGAGAGATGAACAATCAATAACATGGCATAATGCACAAACATGGGATGATGCATGACAATTTAATTGATGCATCAATGATAAGCTAGTTGACATGGTAAACATATTTAATTGGGCCCATAGGCAATTTGGGTTGCATATAGAAAGGCCCAAGAATTAAAGTTGAATTAAGTGATCTACAAATAACCATCATGTGAAAGTGATTAGAATGATGCATGGATGATGAAAACAATAAGAAAACAACAATAGCTTCAATTTGATATGTTGTTTACCAAGTTTGGAATTTTATTTATTAAGTTATGAAATTTGGCTTCTTAAATGAGTTACACAAGCATTTGTTGTTTTCACCAATTTTAAATGTTCAAAATAGATAACCAAATTTATATTTGGAAAGAACACAAAATTTTAGATGGAAAACATATTTCATTTGTTGAAAAAGGAATTAAAATGAATTAGTTATTAATTTGACAATTTTAGATGCATTAATTAAGAAACAGTTGTTTTTAGCAATTTAATTTATTTAAAACAGAACACAAAGTTGATATTTGCAAAGTACATGAAAAATTGAATGGAAAACATATTTTATATGTTCAAAAACAATTTAGTTTGACCAAGTTATTAATTTAGCAACTTTAAATGATTTAAACAAGATTTAAATTATTGAACCAATTTTAATTATTCAAAACAGGAAATAAAGTTTATATTTGGAAAGCTTGTTCAATTTTGCATGGAAAACATATTTTACATGTGCCATTTGAATTAAATTTGAATTAGTTATGAATTTGACCAAATTTGAGAGAGTTGTTTGAATTTGAGTTTTTGAAACCATTTGAAAGTTTCAAAACAGTATGCAAATGGTTTAAAAATGTAGAGAATTTAATTTGGTATAGAAAACATATTTTATTTGTTGAATTTGGAATTTTTATGCCCAAGTTATGAATTTTGCAATATTTAAAGCATTTAACAAGTAATAAATGTTTTCAGCATTTTCAATTATTCAAAAACAGAAATAAAGTTGATAATGTGGTAGAGCATTTAAAATGGAGTGGTTTTCATGTTGAAAGTTTTGCAATTTGAGTTTCCAAACAAAAGTTATTAAATTACAAAGTTTATTTGATAATCTGCCAATTTTATTAAATTACAAGGACTAGGAAAATATTAACAGGGACTTGTGTGCGAATAAGGGATTGTTTCTGGATCTGGAAAAAAATAAAAAAAGTGTGTTTTTATCTCAGCGCGGGGGGGGGGGGGGGGAGATTCGATCCCGGGATCTCCTGGGGCGCGCGCACGGGCTCAAGCCACTGGGCTACTGCTGCGGCTGGTGATGGGCTTGGTTCGCGCTGGGTTTTGAGGGAAAAGGCTCGGGCTTGACTGACGAAACTGAACAAAAATTTCAGTTACCTGAACGCTGACGAGGAACAGATCGACGATGACGACCCGGCGTGGTGCGCTGCCGGCGTGTGTAGGCGCCGTGGATGCAGAGGGGAAGAGAGGAGGGGGGCGAGTGCTCACCGTGGGCTTTTGCGAGCGGGAGCAGGCGACAGAGAAGGAGAGGCGGTGAGGCGCTCGACGGCGGCGATCGGAGGCTTGGCGGCGATGTCGGTGAAGAATGCGCCGCCCCTAGCGCCCCTCCGGCCATGCCTCCTGCAGCAAAAGGGAAGGGGGGACTCTCCCGGTTCCGTTCCCGGGGGGAGTGGCCTTCGACAACGACCACGGCGACGGCGCGGAGGCCCTCAAGTTCCGGCCATGGAGCTGCTACAAAAGTTCAGAAAACTCCGGGAGATAGACAGGGAGAGGAAGAGGGAAAAGGGAGAGGGTGGCGACGGCTCGAGGAGGAGGAAGGGAGAGACTAGGGTTTCAGAGGGGAGAGGGGTTTTAAGGAGGAGGTGGAGCAGGTGGGGAAGCCCTGCTCTGTGGGGGATGTCTCCCCTCCTCTGTCTCCGTACAGAGGAGGAAGACGACACCGAAGTGGGGGCTGGGCCTCGTGGGGGTGTGGTGGGCTCAGCCCAAGTGGGCTGGCCTGCCCTCCCCCTCTTCTTTTCTGTTTTTTTTCACCTTATTTTTTTTTGTAGGAAAGAAAAGAGGGAAAAAAGAAAGGAGAATGGGGCATAAAAAATTATAACAATAATTTTTATGAATTGCCCTTTTTCCAACAGTTCAGATTCACAAGTTTTGGTTCTGAAATTTTTGAGATTTCAAATTATTTGAATTTAAAATGGAATTGGCATATTGGGTTTAATAATAGAAAGATTATTTGAACCATTTACAAAATTCAACCCAATTCATAATTTTGGAAAACAATTTAATTATTTGATTTGAATATTTTATTTGAAAAAGTTGTAACAGACCAAGTGTGAAACATATTGATTTGTCATTTGATTTGAAATTCAAACTCAACACATGTGTGGATATGATGACATGATGCATTTGAAATAAAATCAAGAAACAAACATTCTAAGTTGGGAGTTTTTCATACTTGGGATGTTACACCCGGTTCCTCCACGCGGAATGATCGCCAGGATTTCCGGGGCATGAGAAGAGATGATAGGCTAGATTTCCGGTATGGCTCGAACCATGTTGCTGCAGTTGATCTGGATCAACCTGATGCCGGCAACAGTCATCGCCAGAAGAACAATGGGCCTTAGTGGGGGGGGGGGAGAACCAGAGAAACAAGAAGCTATGGCTGGACTAGAACAAACCATGGAGTGAAGAGCAGAGATTCACCTTCGAGATGATGAGGGATGGGTCTTCCAGCTATCACACTCGGCATCCAAGCCGGCCAGCAAACCACACAACACGACAGTGCAGCTGGCACGACCGGATCAAGAGCGAGGGTTTGGGGCTTTGCCTCCTGCTCCACCTCCACCTCTGCCACTCACGGCTGCGAATACTCAAGCTATCAGAGCACCCCCGAAACCTGCAGATAACCAGAGGAAGCCGAAGAATGTGAACCAAGTGGCTCAGGGAGCCAACAACACCAACAACAACTACTACTACAACAACAATGCCGGTGGCAGAGGCCATAATGAGTATCAGGAGCACCATCAGAGTTACATGGTGTTTGTGACTCAACCGAATGACAAGCAGAGCCAGCGCATGCGTGCCATGGAAGTTAATGTTGTTATGCTAGCGGTGCCAAAATTCATGTACTTGTCCGACCAGGAAATCACTTGGTCTCGAGCGGATCATCCCAATGTCATGCCTAATGTGGGAGTTTATGCACTGGTGCAGGACCCAACATTCATTGGGCCTGACATAAATGTCAAATTCACCCAGGTTCTCATTGATAATGGGAGAAGCATAAACATCATCTACCGGGATACTATGATGAAGTTTGGCATTAGTAATAATATGGTTCAGCCCAGCCGGACTACATTCCATGGTATTGTGCCGGGTGTATCTTGTGCACCAATGGGCAAAGTCTGGGTTGATGTATTATTTGGTACCCGAGATAACTGCCACACTGAGAGCCTTCAGTTTGAGGTAGTTGATATTGAGAGCCCCTACCATGCCTTCCTCAGCAGGCCGGCACTGGCCAAGCTCATGGCCTCTACTCATGTGGCCTATTTCAAGATGAAGCTTTCGGGTCCTAATGGGATAATCGCTATCTGCAACTACAAGCGCTCCATGGAGTGTGCTTCAGCTGGATCTCGGTCGGTCGAATCTCTCCTCATTGCTACCAAGAAGAAGAAGATCCATGAGGTGGTGGCCTTGGCTCAGTCTGCTCAACTCGGCATGCAGGGTATGACTAACTCGTATCACATCGCCACATTCCAAGCCTCCACGGAGATCAAGAAGGTGCAGATTGACCTGGAGTTCCCCGAGCGTGAGGCCATCATTGGTTCCGGGTTGGAGGACAAATAGGAAAGCAAGCTCATCCACTTCCTCTGTGATGATCGGGACATCTTTGTGTGGTCGAATCAGGACCTGCCAGGTGTTCCGAGGGAGTTGGTTGAGCACTCGCTTCATGTGAGACCGGATGCTAAGCTGGTGAAGCAAACTCTACGGCGCTTCGCTGCAGAGAGAAGAAAAGCAATAGGTGACGAGATCATAAGGTTGCTGGCAAGTGGCTTCATCATGGAAGTATTGCACCCGGACTGGTGGGCTAAACCGCTCCTAGTAGAGAAGAAGAAGGATGATCCGAATGTGGCCATAGTGTGACGTATATGTATTGATTACACAAACTTGAACAAGGCATGTCCTAAATATCCATTCCCGCTGCCCTGGATAGATCAACTGATCAAGTACACGGCCGGGTGTGAGCTGTTGTCATTTGTAGATGCTTATTCTGGTTTTCACCAGATACCTTTGAACTCGGCTGATCAAATAAAGACTTCTTTTATTACATTCGGCTTATTGCTATCGTGTTATGACATTCGGCTTGAGAAATGCCGGTGCTACCTATCAGAGGTGCATGCAGAAATGATTGCATGAACAAATTGGCAAAAATGTGCAGGTATATGTGGATGATATTATCATCAAGACCAAGGAGAAGAACACTCTTCTAGACGATCTCCAGGAAAGATTCGCAAACATGCGGAAATTACAGTTGAAGTTGAACCCATCCAAGTGTACATTTGGTGTGCCGGCAGGCAAGTTAGTCGGTTTCCTCGTGTCTAGCCGAGGTATCGAGGCCAACCCCTCCAAGATCAGTGCAACAGAGAGCATGTCCCTGCCGAGATCTCTGAACGATGTGCAAAGATACACTGGATGCCTAGTATCCTTGAGCCAGTTCATTGGGATAATGGGAGCGACGGCATTGCCCCTGTACCAGTTGATGAAGAAGACAGACAAATTTGCTTGGACCCCGCAGGCTGACGCGGCTTTCCGACATCTGAAGACGATGCTGAGTTTTGCACCAATATTGGCCTCTCCATTGCCCAAAGAGCTGAGGTTGCTCTATATTGCAGCAACCAACCGAGTTGTCAGTGTTGTGGTAGTGGTGGAGTGAGAAGAGGAAAGAAAATCTATGCAGAGGCTAGTGTACGATCTTAGTGAACTGATATCCAATTCAAGCAAAATTACCTTCACTATCATAAGATGACATATGCCGTCTATATGGAGGCCAAGAAACTATAGCATTATTTCCAGGAGACCCAATGACGGTGGTGAGCATCGCACCTATCTCGGAGATCATGGGAAACAAGGATGCAAGTGTCCGGGTAGCTAAGTAGGCTATTGAGCTAGCTTCTTATACCCCAATGTATGCAAGGAGAGACTCCATCAAGTCTCAAATGCTGGCGGATATTTTGGTCGATTGGGCTGAGATGCAGTATGAGCCACCCCTGCCGGAATCTAATTTCTGGAGGATGCATTTCGACAGTTCCAAGGTGAAGGAAGGTCTCGGTGCTGGTGTTGTGCTTACTTCTCCTAAGCATGATCAGCTAAGATATGTATTGCAAATTCATTTTGCGGCATCCAACAATGTGGCTGAGTATGAGGCCTTAGTCCATGGACTGAAAGTGGCAAAAGATATTGGCATTCGCCGGATAGTATGTTATGGTGATTCGGACCTAGTAGTTCAACAAGCATCTGGTAATTGGGACGCATTTGATACCAACATTGCATCATATCGGTTCCATATCGAGAATATCTCTGAATACTTTGATAGGTGTGAGTTTCACCATATACCCCAAGCAGAAAATGAGGTTGCAGACATACGATCCAAGTTGGGTTCATCCTGGCAGACTATCTCGGCGGGAATTTCTTTAGAGCATCTTCGGAAGCCGTCCATCAAGCCTTCACCTGAGTCCGAGTCAGTCTTTGTCCCGGTTAATCCAGAATCTAAAGTTGTTCCGATGGAACTAGATGTGGGGTACATCATGGAGAACTCGGGTGACTGCTCTCCTTAACTCGGGGACTGCTTTGGAGAACTCAGGGACTTGGGGACTCATCCTTATGACGGATCCTTCGATGTCGGTTGAAGCTATGGAAATTTATGAGCCTATTTTTGCTCCTCGTCCTATGCCAGAGTGGGCCCTAGCAATTATGTCATATCTAGTATATGGTACTCTCCTGAGTAATGAGGTCTTGGCCAGGCAAATACAGAGAAGATCCAAGGGCTACACCATCATCAACAAGGAGTATACAAGAGAAGTACCACATGCGTGCTCTAGCGCTGTGTTGAGCCCGAGGAGGGGCAAGAAATCCTCTGGGATATCCATCATGGGGAGTGTGGCCACCATGCATCTTCAACATCACTAGTGAAGAAAACATTCCAGCATGGGTTCTTCCGGCAACAAGCAGAATATATAGTCCGAAAGTGCAATGGGTGTGAGAGATATGCCAACAAGATCCATATGCCGGCTTCAGAACTCAAGACAATTCCTATCACCTGGCCATTTGATGTCTGCTGCTTGGACATGGTGGAGCCATTAAAACCAGTCCGAGGTAACACGACTCACATGCTAGTCATGGTGGACAAATTTACCAAATGGATAGAGGTGAATCCGATCCGGAAGTGTGATGGACATACGACTGTTACATTCCTGAAGGATATAATCTTGAGATATGACTACCCACATGGTATCATGTCGGATAATGGAACCAACTTCGATGAGGGAGCTTTTGCTCGATTTTGTAAAGATAAGAGGATCGGACTTGACATTGCGTCAGTCACGCATCCGGAATAAAATGGGCATGTGGAAAGAGCCAATGGAATGGTTCTAACCGGGATAAAACCTTGGTTGATTGAGCCGCTGCAGCGAACCCCTGGATATTGGCTGGATAAATTACCCGTAGTGATGTGGAGTCTAAAGACTACCCCGAACCACCGCACTGGCTACATGCCATTTTTCCTTGTATATGGAGCAGAAGAGGTTCTGCCAACCGACATAGAACATGACTAGCCAAGAGTGACTCTGTTTACAGAGGCAGAGGCAAAAGAAGCCCGAAAAGATGATGTTGTTTTGCTCGAAGAAGCAGGAGAGTTGGCTTTATCCAGATTAGTTGTATATCAACAAAACCTCAGGCGCTTTCATAGCCAAAATGTGCATCCGCGGGTGTTTCGAGAAGAAGACCTGGTGCTTAGGCTTGTTCGGCACACAGCCGGGATGCACAAACTCTCCCCTCCATGAGAAGGACCATTCATTGTGAGCAAGGCTCTGCACAATGATATCTTATAGATTCTCAGGAATAGGAGAAGAACAAGATGGACAAATCCGAAGAGGAAACGAAACACCCCTAGAATGTAGCTCTCCTTCGTCCTTTTCATTCTTAAGGATGCACGGTATGTATCTCTCTACCGAGTTATGAAATATCGGCACCCCGAGGAGGAACCCGGGGACCGCATTTGACTAACCATGTTTGTGTGTATTTACTTACTGTTTTTGTATGTCGGTTGGCTATGTCGGTATTTCCTGCGTTGGCCTAGTATTGTGTCTAAACCTAAGAGCCAACTCGACTCAGCTGCTGTCTGAAACCCGGCTTCATGGCTAGCAAGAGAACAAGATAAGGGTTAATGTACACATGAAAATCGTCTAAGGACAGAAAATGCTAGCAAATCGACATAAGTTTGTTGTTTTCTTTTTTGGCTAAGTGCTGAATGGTTCTGATTCATATCTCAGAGTTATGAGTAATGTAAGCTTGGTTTTTGAAATCTTGTGACTCGACTGCCAAACAACCACAAGTGGTAGGCAAGAGCAGAGATGAAAAAACTTAGTCAACAAGAAAATGGACTCGAGGACTTGACTTAGAACAATCCGGCATTCATCCAGTCTTGTTCAAACTGAAAATAGCATAAATGTGGCAAAGGGCTTAAATACATTCATTACATCTGCACCCGACATTCCGGGGATCTAACGGGTTAAAATGTTCAAGTGAAACTAAACAACAGTCTTGGACGGAGTGGGAGCTGCTAGAGCATCGCTGCCGAAACTGCCAGTGGGCGGAGTAGGGGCACACTCGGTGCCACTCGCAGTAGTTGTCTTGGAGGTGGTCTTGGTCCGAGCCTCGTACCTGGTATTGGCACCTGGGTCAGTCTCGACCTTGATCACTTCTTTGACCTATTCTTCCAAGTCTTCCTCACCTTCGTCGACCTCTTCCTCCCCACATTCATGATCTTCATCCTCCTCATCATTTTCGCCTTCCGGGGGCTCGATGAATTTCTTGGTATGGTCATAAGAGGCGAGCTTGTATGTTGCGGTCTTGCGAAGCAGGATATGGTCCTTGTCATTGGCCCACTTTGACCCGGTGCGCATAGTCTTGAGCACCTCGATATTGATGCCCTCATACCAAGGTAGGAGGAAGCAGGTGACCTCATCTCCTTCGGCTCGAGAAGTGGAGCGACGCCATTCTCGGAGCCGTTTCTCGGTGCCTAGGAGACACTGTGCCATCTCGGCAATCATCACTGGGACCTCGCAACCCGGCCAGAGGGCCTTGTACACCTTGATGGACGCATCCAGTAGATTAGAGCCAATGGCTTTGAGCGGGTTGACCCGGGCTCTGAGCGCTACTAAGTGGTCTTCGTGGGCCATTTCGTTAGTCACAATACCTCCGTCTTGGAGCCTTGCATCTCGGGCCTTCTGTATGGATCGTTCAGCACTAACATCAAAGTGGGGGAAGGATTAGGCAAGATAAGCTATGCGAGTTAATCAAGATAAGTTGAAGTGCTGATATAGGAAGGTGGAGGAAACAGAGAAGAGGGGAGATACTCACTTTTCAGCTCCATGTTGATTTTCATGAGCTCAGATAGCCACTTGTCACTGTTGGATTTCAGCAGATCCAACTCAGATTGGAGGGAAGTGGCCCGAGACTCGGATTCCGAGTGCTTTTCTTTGAGCGGCCGGATCTCCTCCTCTTGGCGAGTCTTCTCGGTGGCTGCGGCTGCCGCCAACTCGGCCTTGGCCTTTTCAATCTCGGCCTTCTCCGTTTTTATCTCTGCGAGATCGGCCTTCAGCCGAGTTACCTCAGCCCGCTCTAAATGGAGTTGATCCTTGAACTTGGCCTCGCAATCAGTAAGCTCCTGGGCCAATTCTGCCAGAGTAAGGCAATCTTCGTGCTGCTCAGCAAATGTTTTATGCTTGCCTGCACAGAGATAATTATATCAGCAAGCAATCAAGCTTACGAGTGCAAAATACAAGTGAAGAGAAAGGACTTACTCTTGAGCGCCGAGATCTTGGTTATTAAATGAACCAACTATTGCTCCATCACAGCTGTATGGGACAAAAAAGAATATGAGTTAATGAATCGATGCAATATAAAGCATACGCGATATCTCGGTGGTAAAAAATTACCTTTGCCTCCCAAATCTGTCTGCAGGCGCTGATTGTGCTCGCTGAGATCCCGATGTGCCTAGAGAAGCCTCTGGAAGAGCCTTGCTCGGGTCTCAGTGCAAACCTGAAAAGAAAAACAATTAGTGATGAAGTTATGAAGATTGAGGCCGAGTAAGCTTAACTCGGTAGAATGTTGTTTACTCGATGCAAATCTCAGAGACTGGGTGGATATACATTTATCTCGGAGGCTAAGAGTTGTAAACTGAGAAAGTATGAGAAGAATAAAATTACTTACCCGAGAAGTTATCTCGGAGTCTCTAACCACGGTCCTCAGGCTGTACATCCTGCGGGCGAGAGTAGTTGACCCGGCGGGAGATGGGCTTGTTACTTTTCCAACATCGGCCTGATTCCAGTCCATGCAGTAATGGTCCAAAGGATCCAAATGCTTCCCAACATGTACATCGGGGAATGTACCCGATGTGATCAAGCTCCACGTCCAGGTCGGGCGGGGCAAGGCCAGGTCCCGGGTGTGCAACTATCTGGGTCTCGGGATTAATGCTTATCCCGGTAGCACCGGTCTTCTTTGACACGGTCATCTTTGAAACAATGACTTTATTTGGCCGCGTCATGTCAGATAGCCCCTATCCTGTGTATTGTGGTGGAACCTTTGTCTGATCCGGGGCAGGATCTTGTTTCGGCTGAGCTGGAGGAGTTGGAGCTAGCTGGGCCACTCGGGGTTGCTGATGTGTCGGAGGTGGTGTTGGTAGATGAGCTTGTGGTGGAGGTTGCTGCTGTGGTGGGGCATGTGGAGGTTGCTGCTCTAGGACTTGCTCCAAAAGTTCCAGAGCCTCAGTGTTCTCCATCTTGGTGCTCATGTTGGTGGCACCAAGATCTTCTTCTGCTTCTAGAGAAGAACTCTCAGGCATATCCATTGACTGGATGTCCAGGGTATCTTGCTACATATTGATGTAACCTCCTGGTCCCGGAAGCTGGATCACAGGAGGATGTGTTGGAGGCGGATTAACTGAGGCTAGAGGTCTCGGTGTTGATGTAAACACAGAGGGCACACTGTGTGCAATTTCCAGAGGCGCGCTACAAAGGGAAAGAGAACCAAGAAAACCGAGTTAACTCGGGTAGAAGAGTGGGAATGAAAAGTGCAAAGAGAATGTAACTCGGAAGAATTACTTACCCTGTCTGAGATGGGCCTACCCTTGCCCTTGCGAGTAGGCTTCGTCGGTTTGGTTTCGGGCTTCTTCTTTGTTCTCATGGGGGGAGGAGCTGAAGTATTGGTCCTAGCATGCTTCCTCGTCTCGGGAGGACCGGCCATGGCCACATGCGGCACGTCCAGGACCTGCTCGCCCGGATGAACTGAAGCCAACGGTGGAGGGTACACGTAAGAAGTTGGCGTAGGATCAAGTACCTCTATAAGAATACAATCATCGTCATCTTCTTCGTCCTCGGACCAGTCTTGGATGGAGCCTGAGACGCGAGACTTGCCGGCACCTGCAGCTAGGTGGGTGTCCGGGATATGCAGGTTATCTTCGTTGTCGAACTCCTCGACGTCGTCCTCGAGGCGGTCTGCGCCCCAATTATCAGAAGGGTGTACGCCGTCCTCAACCTTCTCGGAGCTGAATCTATGCGAAAATGCGGATTAAAAACATGAGCACATTGAAAGGGTCGAGATAAGTTATGTTGGCTCATGATTATCTCAGTGCAGTCCGAGATACTTACCGTTGGCCGCATACGTGCTCTACAATATGGCTCAAGCCCCCACTCCCTGTCCTCAATAAGTTGGGTTTGGGCAATCGCCTTTATCCGGGTGCATACTTTCTCCTTGGTGAGCTCGAGGGTCGTGATCTGCGTCGGGACCCGCGGTCCGCTCATATGGCAGATCTTGTGAACCCGATGCTGGAGTGGCAGAACTCGGCGGATGATGAAGGTGGCGAGTAGGTCATCCGGCTTAAGCTCATCTCGGATCAGGTTTTGGAGAACCTGATTGATGTGATGGATCTCGGGCACTTGGGTTCGGGGGTGGTGTGACCAGTTAGTCATGGCTACTAGGGTTTCAATGTAGAATTTCGGAAGACGGATAAGGTTTATGTCGGTGGTGTTTTTGACATATAAGAAACTCCGGAGCCATTTACGGCATGACTCCAGGCCCCGGATCCGGGGGAACTCGGAGGTTCGACGGGGGACCACCATGGCGGCCCTGCACCGAGTCATTTGTTTTGGGGTATCCGGGTTCTCGTTCTTTGGAATCACCTGCCTCTGAAACTGGAAATACTTACTCCACATATCTACTGTGGGCCAGAGGCCGAGATACCCCTCACAGAAAGAAATGAAAGCAGAGAGGGTAAGAATGGCATTAGCCGGAACATGATGCGGTTGGAGGTCAAATTTCTCGAAGAACTTGAGCATGAACTCGAAGAGTGGAAGGCCAAATCCCCGCTCAAAGTGAGCGAGGAAGACAACATACTCACCGGGTTGAGTCTCGGGATGGATCTCGCCTTCAGAAACCCGACACACAAAACCATTCGGGATACGCCGGGTATTGATTAGCCACGTTATGTCGGAGAGCTTCACATGGGAGCCCTCCCACGCGGAGCGCATACACTCCTCTTTGAAGAATTATTCCTCTTGCTCCGCAGCGATGAGTTGTTGCGAGGCCATGGCGGATAGCGGCGGTTCCAGTGCTTCCGGGAGATCCATGCGCCCGGAGTTGCACTCGGGGCGAAGAAGAAGAACCGCAACAGCTTGGATTTCTTCCGGTGGTGGAGAAGAGGAACAACGACAGAGAAGAAGAACACAGCGGTGATGGGCTCGAGCTCGAGCTCGAAGAAGGAGAAGTTGCACGGTCTGTCGGTGGCACTGGCCGCGCGCATATCTGTGGTGACGAAGGTAGGCGCAGTGGCGCTATGGTGCAATGGATTACTAGGGAATGGTGGCGTCCGAATTCTGGTGAGGCGCGGCGTCGGAGTGTGGCGGTACGTGGCGGAGCGGGCTCGTGCTCTGTGCGCGCGTGCGGTGGAGAAGCAGAGGGGCAATGGAGAAGTGGCAAAGGAAGAGCAACCGGAGGCCAGGGCGTGGGTATTTATACCCCCAGAGGCGAGGATATCATGGGATTAAACGTGGCTAAAATTGCGGTAACCGGCGCGGTTACTACGCACACGGTAACGCACGAAGCAGAGTTACTGCACGGTGTGCGCAGTTAATCCCGCGGGTTCTGGAGGAAGCACTCGAGAGCGATGTGGGGATTTTACAGTCGGTGGGGCCCAGCGACCAGGTGTGGCATGCGCACGGCGTGTCCGCAGTGCAGCGCGAGAATCAAGGGGATGCGCGCAGCAGATCTTCACCACGTGGTGTAACCACATCGCGGTGGAAATGAGGTGAACTCGCCTCGTAGCAGTGAAGTTCCAACGAACAACGGAAATGGGTATGTATTTGGAACTCGGTAAAACGGTGATCCGGCACAAGTTGTGTCGGAATTCGGTGGAATCCTTGGCCTTGGGCAGGGATTGGTTCCGAGATTAAAGTTGGAACCAACATAAGTGATATGTTGATTGAATATTCTGGAAGTTATAGTTTAAGCTGCTACGACCGATCATTTGGGTCTGCTGTACCATACAAGCTTTGGGGACTAATGTCGGGGGACTACCCTCAGGTAGGGTCATACTTGGTGTAAAATGGTGTGAAAAGAATGGACATCGAGTCAATGTTGACCAAGTTAGGTGCCCAACCGGAATATGGCTTGCAGGTGAGCATCCTTCCAGGTTATCTTCGTTATACTTGGAGAAATAGGGTTATGGGAAGAGCATGTTATCCCGGATCAAGATCAATGGAGCAGGTGAATCCCGGAGATCACGGAGAACTACATGTGTGCGGTTCAACGTACTAGGCGAGTGACAGAGCGTGTAGATGGGCACAATGTAGAGGTATGGGTGAGGCCACGTCCTGTCTCTGACATGGGGGACAGGACACGGAAGACATATCACAGAGGAGATTTTCGGCACCGTGCTCTACGACGTTCGATACGCCATAGTGGCTTTGGCCTAACTTTGTACTTCTTGTTAGTGGCCATTGGTATATAAGGTGGTCACTGCCCTCCTGCGCAGGGGACGACCTAGACGAAACAAGAGGAACCCTTAGACTCATATCTCACAAGTGTTGTGACACTTCTTCTTATTCCTCTAGCTAGAGAGCTCAAGGAGCAGAGCTGTAACTCGGTAACCCACATATATAGAGTGGAAAACAAGCAGGTGTAGGGGCTTTACCTCCTCACGAGGGCCCTCAACCTGGGTACATCGGTGTGTTCAGTGTGTTCCGTGTGCGTATTTCTATGCACTATCCCTCCCTGGATACCAACAGCATCTATCGCCCCCAACCTTAAGCCATCATATGGCATCTGCCGTGACACCACCACGACATATTGAGAACATTGTATTAAGTAACAAGGGAGAGAGAGCACCACCTAGCTACAACTACGAATGTCCATGGGCGAACTCCTCACGAAGCATCACGGAGGAAGAACGGTCCATGTCGATGGCACCAGGGGCACTTCCCCATCCCGGGAGGGGTCCAGAACAGGAACTTTTGTTCCCCGAAGTAGAGTTTTCGATGGCTGTGGAGCTCAGATGCGTTTCTGGAAATATTGTCAATTGTTCCTCTATTTTTAGGTGACATAATTTCATAAGCCAAAGGGCGACGTGAGGCACTGTCGGGGTCTTCTAGGGGCTTGGTAGGCGCGGCCTAGGAGGTGGTTGCGTCCACCACCCTCCTGGGCTGCCGGGGAGTAAAAAATCAACAAAAAATTTCAGCTCAATCCGAGCACTTTGATTTTTTAGCTATTTCTGCAATGCACCAACAAAATAAATAGGAAATGATACTGGGGAATCTTGTTAATAGGTTAGTCCAATAAATGTTAGATTACAAGGGAAAACATGTAGAAAACGAGCATGGAGCACAAAAAATTATAGATACGTTTGGGACGTATCAAGGGGCCACAACGTTAATTGTGCGCTTCTATACTTTCATGTCCCTCCTGCATGAACTGGTCATGAACACATGGTATTGTCCTTGGCTAAGTTGTTTGGGATATGATGCAATACACCCCATTCCACCAAGACCAGCACCCAATGGACCTATGACAAGATCACGAGCAAAGGCGATGCATGATAAGGTGAACTCAATCCTCTCTCTCTATGCATTTAGTGATTTTGTGAATGGTGCGCTACCTCATGGAACCATCCTATGCATGCTCAGGTTTGATCCTACCATGGAGCCCTAAGACAACGCCCAAGATGCTCAAGAATGTGCCCAAGATGATGCCCAATAAGCTATGGAAGAAATAAGAGAAGAAGACATCGAGGAAGAAGAAGAGAAGGACGAGGAGGGAGAATTGCATGGACCCAGACTCAAACCCCGACCAAGGCGACCTCCAGGCCAGACCCCCTCTAGAGGAAGCTGGCCTCCAGCCCGGCCTCAGGCCGGCCTCTCTGCGCGCCAGGCCGGGTGGCCACCCGAAGTGGCCGATCTCCACCCCGGCCTTAGGTCGGCTCGCCTGCTGCGCCAGGCCGGCCTCCCCTCGCCAATGCCGGCCTCACAGCCCGGCCTGCCCGGCCTCCCTGCCAGCACGCAAATGAAGGGAAAACCCCATTTTCACCCCTCACCTACCCCCTTGGCTATAAAATAAGCCCCTTGGACTAGATCTAGGGTTATAGATGAATTTATACATTTGAGCTTTGCTCTTGTACCCCTCTCGTGAGGATACTCCTATGATTTGTATCTAGGACCATATGAAGGCTACTCCTATGATTTGTATTTAGGATCGTATCAAGGCTACAGCGGGTTACCTATCCTTTCCCCTTGCGAATCAGTGAGGGATTTTCCAATCTATCTCAAGTAACCCTTGAGATTCTATTGGCGTGGTGGACCGGCCACGTGGTGTTGAAGCGGTTTTCGATAAGGTGAGATCGGTTGGATTGATCGTTCCGTAGGTGGCCGTTGCGTCTTAGTTGACGGTAGATCGAGTCTTTCATTTCTCGCTAGTTATCTTCTCTCCTCGACCCCCTCGTTCCCCTTTTGTGTTCTTCGTGTTCATCGTTTGTTCTTCGTGTTCTTGTTTGATTCGTGAAGATCGGGCCACCCAAGTGGTTAAACCCTCCATCATCTGGTATCTGCAGCTAGATTGACACGAATTCGACCCCCACTATCCCCCTTTCCACCAAAAATTTCTTCCCCAACCCTAAATTTGAAAATTTCACCAAAAATAGCCTCAAAAGGGATTTCAACCGATATGTTGATTTGTTGATTTTTTTTGTGGATTTGATCCGTGGATTTGTTAATTAAGACCATTCCCAACCTTTCTATTCATCCACTTTCTCAAATTTGTCTACAGAGTTTTCTTGCATTTAAAGGAATTTCAAAATTGGGAAAAAAAATCCAGAAAAATCCTCTTCGATTCCTGGACAGATTTTCAAAGTTGTTTTTCTTTGTCATTGTAGGTCTGATTTGAGTGATTCAAGTTTTCACGTGAACCCCACAACATTATCTACGCAACTACATCAACGGATCGACATGACATCAACAACTCCCGGCCGCAAGTCTGTGATCATCCCTCAAATAGGTATAACTTGCTTCCACTTGAACTAACCCCATGTTTGTGTACCTTTCCTATTCGGACTAACTCTTTTACATCGCTTGGCATTGCACTAGTGGCACCGAGAGTACGTAGTTCGATTAGGCTTGTCATTTGTATCCCCATATGGAAAAAAGTGAAAAGAGAAAATAAAAAAAAAATCGATGCCAAGTGCTATCCCTTGTAAGAACTTGTAGCTTCGCGTTGCAAAAGAGAAGAGAGTGACAGTTACCACGGTGCGAATCTTGTTGCCTCTTAAAGTTTGTGATTTGAGCTAGCATCCTCCTTGTGTTGGTGTGGCATTGAGCTTAGTCTTTGATAGGAACATTTTGTCTCCGCTCGTCCTTTGGCCGCACTAACCCCATTTATCACTTGTGTGTGTATTCCATTTTTGTTTCCGCCAATAGGATTTAGTTCTTTTGCTAACATTTCATTGTGGTTCATTTCTACGTTTGACAAAAAACTTTTGTTCCGATGTTTTGATTTTCTTTCCCAGTTTCCTCACCCATTTGTCATCCATAAAAAGTCTGTGTATTGTTGTTTGCAGTTTTCTTTCGATCTTTTTGAACTCACCTTTGACATACCGCCCTACACCTAGGCTCGTCCACTAGCCTCAATACGACCAAAAAAGGTAACGTTCGGTAAGTGAGACATCTATTCTTCATATCACACTTGTGTGCTTTTGAGATGTCTAGGGAAGGAGCGTTCACAAGTCCAAACTCGAAAGATGAAGGAAACCCGTACTCCAACGGAAACTACCCCAACTTCGTCACCCACAACGACCATTTCCAACTCTGCCAAATTGTCCAAAATGGATTAAAGCTATATGAACACCGACTCCAACCACAAGAGTCTCGATGGAATGATCAAATGGAGAGTATCAACATCATCTTGGCCAACATTTCCAACCATCATGGATCATCATCGTCCTCAAGGTCTCAACGCTCAAGCCAACAACCTCAAGCTCATCACCAAGCTCGTCACCAAGATCATCACCCACACATGGAGGATGGTGGATACTGATGTGCGTGTAACACACGTTCATTAGGAGACCCCAAGAGGAAAGTATGAAGAGCACGGTAGCAAGTTTCCCTCCGAAAGAAACCAAGGTTGATTCGACTAGTAGGATAAATAAGTAACTTCAAAGGTTGATGCAGCTGAGGTGGCAGGGCGCACTACCGGTTCAGCAGCAACGTGGAACCTACACAACACAATCAATTCACTTTTCCCCAACGAAGTAGTGAGGTTGTCAATCTCACCGGTTTTACTAAACACAAAGAGGTTAAATGTATGGTGTGGAAAATAGTATGAGAACAGTATGAAAACAGCAGTAGCAGTGTGAAAACAGTGGAAGCAGTGGTTGTATTATCAGTATGAGAAAATGGACCAGGGTCCACAGTTCACTAGAGGTGTCTCTCCATAAAAGATAGCTAACATGCGTGGTGAACAAATTACAGCAGGGCAATTGATAGATAATGAAACATGCATGACGTGATGATTACTATGAGATTCATGCGGGCATTACAACAAAATACATAGACCATCATTCAACTTCATCTATGACTAATAATCCACCCTCCGAATATCATCCGAACAAACGTTGGGTATTAAGTTGCAAGAAAAAGATTATCGCAGTAAGCAAAGTGTGTAATGTAAACAAAGTAAACATCGTTGTTTTATCTCTATTGGCAACAACACATCCTCCATCTGTCACGTTTCTGTCACTCGAGCACAGATGCAAAGGAGGCATGAACCCACTATCGAGCATAAATACTCCCTCATGGAGTCACTAGCATCTACTTGGCCAGAGCATCTACTAACAACAGGGAGCATGCAAGATCATATATAACAAACACATGAAGACAACATGACATATTTATAATCAAAAGACATAACATTCAATAATCATCGGATCCCAGCAACCAAAACATGTAGCATTACAATAAGATGATCTTGATTATGTGAGGCAGCTCATGAGGCATAAAGAGGAGAGGAAAACCATCTAGCTACTACTATGGAACCGTAGTCAAATGATGAACTACTCACGCATCACTACGGAGGCGGGCATGGTGGTGTAGACCCCTCCGGTGACGATTCACCCTCCCGGCAGGGTGCTGGGGAGAACTCCAAAACCCTCCCGATCTCTGGTTGATGATTACGGCAACGTCGGGTGTTTTTCATGGAAAAGTGGTATATCTTTAGGGTTCACACTCCGGGGGGATTATATAGGCGAAAGGGCGATGGCGGTGGGCGCCCGAGGGGCCCACACCACCCCCAGGCGCGACCAGGGAGGAGCGCGCCGCCCTATGGTGTGGCCCCCTCCGGGCCTCTTCAGGACTCCATGGAACCTTCGGGAATGCTAAGACTTCTGGGCTTCGAATTTCCCAATTCCGAGAATATTTCTAGAACAACTTTTCTGAAACTGAAGAGAGCAGAAAACAGGAAATGGCTCTGTGGCATCTTGTCAACAGGTTATTCCCGGGAAATCGATAAAAAAATACATAAAGCATAAGGAAAACTGATAAGGGGTGGCCCAATCTTCTCAGTGCACTCACATATAACTTCTGAATGATAACTAGTGCGCCACTAAGAATTCTCCCGGCTGATCCCTGATGCCAATGCAAAAGATAGCAACCCCAAGGACATTCTCAACTCCACACTCTTGCACAAGTAATCCACCGACTACAAGTGGTCCCGTACCGTCTTATTCCCAGTGGAACAACAGGTAACACGTAAAGTTTGCGGATGAACTTCCAGATGAAGGCTTACAAGCTGATTCAATCTAGAGGTCTAGGGTTTTAGGTTTAACGTAGTCTAAAGAGCACTTGGCTTGGATCCTATCTATTTAAGAGAAGGGGTGCGGCCACAAAGGGGTGTTCCCTTGCACAAGCACCAAACCTACTAGGACTAGGACTCCTGGATTGGGTGGACACAACCCAAACCGACCCACAATAGATACAAACTGACCCACCATGATGGGGTGCGGCCATGAAGGTATACAAACCATACCTAACATTGTTAGGATTTCTACTAAGTGCATTTGACCTTGTGGAGGCACCATCCCCTTGTCATCCTCATAATAACAATTGTTGCTATGCATAACAATTGTTATTTCTTGTTATTTCTTGTTTTCACCATGCTAGTATTTGTTCTCCATCTCCTCTTCTAGTCCATCTTCATCCTTGTGTATCTCCTCTTCATGATCTCCTCCATTCATGCTTGTGTTATCAATAAACCTGAGAATACATAAGTGCATGGATTTAGGTAGTATAAAGTTCTCACAATTTTAAACATTATACTCAAGTAGGAGTGAATTCACCTGTTGTTGTAATAGCTTGGTTCTTGATCTTGTCATTGGACCAATCCTTACTTCATTAGCTTGTATTGGAGCATCATCATGTGTAACAATAGGTGAAGAACTAGGAATGTCCTCATCATACTCCCCCTCTTGAAAAGGCATCGACATCGATGCTAAATCATCGCCATGGTAAGGTGTCAAATCAGCAAAATTAAAAGAATTTCTTACACCAAACTCATCAATTGGGAGGTCAATCTTGTATGCATTATCATTGATCCTTGAAATAACTCTATAAGGACCAGCACCTCTAGGCATCAATTTTGATTTTCTCAATGTGGGAAATCTATCTTTTCTAAAGTGCACCCACACCATGTCTCCTGGCCGAAATATGACTTCTTTCCTCTTCTTGTTTACTCTTTCAGCCACATGTCTTCCTTTCTTCTCAATTGCTTCCTTTGTTTTCTCATGAATTTTCTTCACAAAATCAGCTCTCTTGAATGCCTCCATATTAATTCTCTCTTGTGTAGGAAGTGGTAATAAATCAAGAGGAGTAATAGGCTTGAACCCATAAACCACCTCAAAAGGACATAATTGAGTAGTTGAATGCACAACTCTATTATATGCAAATTCCACATTGGGCAAACACTCCTCCCACTCCTTCAAAATTTTCTTGATCATGCTTCTCAATAAGGTGGACAATGTTCTATTAACCACCTCGGTTTGGCCATCAATTTGGGGGTGGCAAGTAGTGGAAAATAACAATTTGGTTCCAAGCTTACCCCAAAGTGTCTTCCAAAAGTAACTCATGAACTTCACATCTCTATCTGAAACAATAGTTCTTGGCACTCCATGTAATCTGACAATTTCTCTAAAGAATAAATTTGCAATGTTAGAAGCATCATCACTCTTGTGGCAAGCAATGAAGTGAGCCATCTTTGAAAATCTGTCCACAACCACAAAGATAGAGTCATGTCCTCTTTTTGTCCTTGGTAAGCCCAACACGAAATACATACTAATATCCTCCCATGGTGTACTAGGTGGTGGCAATGGAGTGTACAACCCGTGGGGTTTTAACTTGGACTTGGCCTTGTTGCAAGTAATGCATCTTTGCACCAATCTATACACATCTCTTCTCATATGTGCCCAATAGAAGTTTTCAGCCAACATTAACAATGTCTTCTCTCTTCCAAAGTGTCCCATCAATCCTCCACTATGAAATTCCTGTATTAAGAATAAACGCAAAGAACACTCGGGAATACATAATTTGTTAGCTCTAAACAAGTATCCATCATGTATATGAAATTTATCCCATGCCATAACATTAGTACATTTATTAAATGGCATAGAAAATTCATTATCTTCATCATATAAATCTGTAATACCCTCCAAACCCGAAACCTTAATCTCCAAATTTGAGAGTAACATATTCTTTTTTGACAAAGCATCAGCAACTACATTTTCCAATACTTTTTTATGTTTAATTGTGTATGGAAAAGATTCAATAAATTCAACCCATTTAGCATGTCTCTTATTTAAATTTGATTGGCACTTTAAGAATTTTAATGCTTCATGATCACTATGTATAATAAATTCTTTAGGCCATAAATAATGTTTCCACACCTCTAAAACTCTCACAAGTTCATATAATTCTTTATCATAAACAGAATAATTCAATTGTGCACCATTCAATTTTTCAGAAAAATAGGCAATAGGTTTCTTTTCTTGCATTAACACACCTCCAATACCTATGCCACTAGCATCACATTCAATCTCAAATTGTTTATCAAAATTTGGTAGCATTAATAGTGGGGCCAAAATCAACTTCTCCTTTAAAGTATCAAAAGAAATATCTTGAGCAACACCCCACTCGAAATCAACTCCCTTTTTAGTTAGATCATTTAATGGAGCAGCAATAGTACTAAAATTAGGCACAAATCTTCTATAAAAACTAGCAAGCCCATTAAAACTTCTAACTTGACTCACATTTGTTGGAATGGGCCAATTTCGAATTGCTTCAATTTTTGATGTATCTACTTCAATCCCATGTTTAGAAACAACATATCCTAAAAAGATGACCTTATCTTTGCAAAAAGTGCACTTCTCAAGATTACCATAAAATTTATTTTCTCTAAGCACTTGCAAAACTTGTCTAATATGATCAATGTGTTCATGTTCATTGTGGCTATATATAAGAATATCATCAAAATAAACTACCACAAATCTACCAATAAAGTCTCTCAAAATATGGTTCATTAGTCTCATGAAAGTATTAGGTGCATTAGTTAAACCAAACGGCATCACTAACCATTCATATAAACCAAATTTTGTTTTAAATGCAGTTTTCCACTCATCTCCCTCTTTCATTCTTATTTGATGGTACCCACTACGCAAATCAATTTTAGAGAAAAGAGTAGCACCACTTAATTCATCTAGCATGTCTTCTAAACGTGGTATAGGATGACGATAACGAATAGTGATGTTATTAATTGCTCTACAATCTACACACATGAGCCAAGTACCATCTTTATTAGGAACCAAAATAAAGGGAACAACACAAGGAGAAAGACTAACTCAAATATAACCTTTATCTAGTAGTTCTTGTACTTGCCTTTGTATCTCCTTTATCTCTTGTGGATTTGTTCTATAAGGGGCTCGGTTTGGCAAAGATGCTCCAGGAATTAAATCAATTTGATGCTCAATCCCTCTCAATGGTGGCAATCCCGAGGGAATATCTCCTGGAAAAACATCATCAAAATCCTGCAACACATGAGAAATACTAAGAGGAATAGGGGTCATGTCATTAGAAACCAAAATCTCTCCCTTGTGAATAAGCACAATAGGGACTAATGTAGGATCATCCCTAAATTCCCTCAAATCCTGTTTGGTGGCTAACATGCATAATAGGTTCTCTCTCTTATTTGTATTTTTACCACTCGAATTGGCTTGACTACCACTCCCCAAGGCTTGTGAATTTTGTTTTACCTCATCCCTCTCTCTCTCTTTTTCAACTCTCATATCTATTTTGGATTGGGACTCATTTACAATTTGTTATGGAGTCATAGGCCTCAAAATAATAGTCTTCCCATGATGATGCAATTCATAAGTATTTGCTCTTCCTTCATGCTTCACACTTCTATCAAATTACCATGGTCTCCCCAATAATAAGTGGCAAACTATCTTAGGAACCACATCAAACTCAATAGTATCCTTATAAGGACCAATCTAAAATTCCACACGCGCCATATGGGTAAACTTCATTTGTCCCGTGCTACTCAACCATTGTATATGATGAGGACAAGGGTGTGGTAAATATTTCAGTTTTAACTTGGCACATAAATCTTTGCTAGACAAATTTCTGCAACTCCCTCCATCAATAATGACTTTGCAAGCCATATTAGGACCAATAACAGCCTTTGTTTGAAATAAATTGCACCTTTGATTTTCAGGACTAGGAATCACACTCAAAGATTTTTGTGTGCAAATAATAGTTGGCATGTTAGTAGCATATGCATCCAATGGAGTATCACTCAAATAACCATCATCATCATCATTCATTACGATCAACATCATCACCTGTCTCATACTCATTGTTCTCATTAATGAACATCACCTTTGTATTTGGACAATCCCTCTTGAAGTGCCCCTTTCCTTCACATGTATGACATGTAATATCTCTATTTCTTGTAGTGGAAGCACTTGAACCCGTGGTACTAGGAGCTGGTTGTGATGATTTTCTAGTAATAGAAGAAGTAGGCTCGGCCTTGGATGATGATGTACCTCGAATAGCTGAAGTTGGAGGTGGTGGAGTAGGCATAGTAGATGATCTCAAAGGAAACCTTGCTCTTGTTCTTGAAGTAATTTTTGCCTCCTCAATAATATGTGCTTCGGCCTCCCTAGCATGATGTAGTAATTCATGCAATCATGATATTGATGATGCCTAACAATTCCCTTGATTTTATAATTCAAACCTGACAGAAACCTTTGCATTGTTTGCTCCAATTGCTCTGTCACACGTGCCCTTTGCATAATTAATTCCATCTCTTGATAATAAGCATCAACAGTCATAGTACCTTGCCTAAATTGTTGCAATTGATCAAATTGTTGCCTTATGTAATTGGGTGGTACAAATCTGTCCCTCATGACTCTCTTCATGGTGTTCCAAGTGATAATGGGCAATTCACCATCTTCTTGTCTCTTTCTCACAGTAGTATCCCACCATCTAAGAGCATATCCATCAAACTCAGAAGAAGCCAATTATATTTTTCTATCCTCATTGTAATCATGCAATCTCCATAGCTTCTCAATTTTTAGCTCCCATAGCAAATATTATTCCACATCCATAGTATCAAAGCTAAAAGAAGGAATAGAAAATTTGGGCTTACTCAAACCATCCTCTCTTTGATTTTCAGGAATCACATTATTGGGCACTCTCCTTGCAACCAAATTATCAGCTCGGCCTTGGTATCCTCCTCGGACTCTATCTCCTCTAGCTCCACGGCCATGAAAATTATCCACTTCACCATTGGCTTCCAAGCCATTATTAGCATCATTATGGAAACTAGCAGGATCATCATCAACAAGT
This sequence comes from Alopecurus myosuroides, assembly GCA_028641055.1. NCBI lineage: Eukaryota > Viridiplantae > Streptophyta > Magnoliopsida > Poales > Poaceae > Alopecurus > Alopecurus myosuroides. Next base: position 366,493,676 of record CM054057.1, on the reverse strand, counting down.
GGTAATCTGTCTTGAATCATTGTTTGAAGTCCAGCAAGGGTAGTGGCTAATGGAGCAATAGAATCATTTATTGTTTTCACTTCCCCATTGTTGTTTTCGGCCAACTTATGTGTCGCCTACATCTTGTTCTCCATAGCTTGGAGAACATCGTATAAAGGATCACATGCATCTTGCACAAATTGCTTGATTCCATTATGATTGTCTTTTATTTGTTTTGCCAATACATCCCTTAGAGCCTCATACTCCCTCCAATTAACTCCCTCCTTATGTTCCTTCTTTTGCTACACAAGATCACCACTAGAAAGATCCATTAGTAGGTTAGTGAATTAGAAACAAGTATAGGTTGTGGTGTTCTCTCGCAACTCACTCAAAAATCTAGCAAGACAATAGGATATCTTACCGTTCCAAAGTGAATAGAAATACTTACCACAAGTAGAGGCAATTAATGTACTTTGATGTGAAGAAGAGAATACCCAGGTTTTTAACTGTCACAAAGGCAAACAAGGTTATTTAGTGGGGCTTGGTATGGATACCTAACAATCACCAAAGTAACAAGTCCTATTTGTTGTTTTGTGAAGATATAAAAATACCCAAGGAAACTCACACAATAATGGAGACAAATGTGGCAAAGAAAATATATGGATGAGATTTTGCAATGCACTAGAAAGTCACTAGCTTGGCTCTTAATTGACAGGCACAGGATTGCTCAATGAAAAACCAAGTGTCACAATGGCAAGCTCAACTAGTAAACAATAGTATCAATATGGCATGTTTGCACTTTTTTGTTTTCTCTTTTTTTTTACTTTTACTTTTCTATTTTTTGTATTTTTCCAATGGCCTTAAACACAACTAGGAGCAATATGACCCAATAAACAAGTGAACACAATGGTGGTGATGAAAATGAGCAACCTGTCATAGCACAAAATAGCTATACTTGTGGGCAAGTTCCTATTAAGATGTTGTAGAAAGGCTGTGGCTAAGGTTCACAAGTAATGGATAGATGAGTCCTAGTGAAGAAAACAGGAAAACAAAAGAAAAACAGAAAAATTCTAGGTGAAAAACAGCTCACAAATGCCCACGACAGAAGTTTTCAACTCACGACAGCAAAACAAACGCTTTTCTCTGCCACGGCAGCGCGCGCACGGTCCAAATGTGAAACGGTAAGCGCGTTACGGTGGAAATTGCAGCGTACATGTGTTACGTGACCAGGGCAGAAAAACAGCAGCGCACGGCAGCGTTTTGCTCAGTTTCTGTGCCGCGGTAGCGCGCGAGCGAGCGAAACAGCGTACGATAAGCGCGTTACAGAAATTTGTGCCGAGGCAGCGCGCAGATGGGGAGGGTGGTAAGGACGCTATGGTGCGGATGGGGGCTTTTGTAAGAGCGCTGCGGGTGGAATCCGAGTTCGATTAGAACGTGGTAGCAGTGGGTGGTGGCGGCGGGGTAGGAATCCGATAGCAACTAGGGGTGGTGTGGTGCGTCAGGGTTTTGGCAGTTTTACTGCCGCGGTAGGATACCTAGGTTGGATCGGATTGGATAGCTAAAATAGCAAAGGCAGCGGATTTTTGTTTTTGGGATTTTTGATAGAATTTCGACTAGAGGAACAAAGAACCCTAACCCTAGCCGAAAGTAAGAAATCTAAAAAGATAAAAAGTGACACGAAATCAAACACAAAAACAACACTAGTAATTGAAACTAAGGTGATTATCTAAGCTATGGCAATGAACTACACTATTTTTGTGGGGCATTTTTCTGGATAGGTAATAAAAACACTCAAACTAAAGGGGAAATTGATAGCTCACCGAGGCAACCTGTAAACCTGATACCAAGATGATAAGGGGTGGCCCAATCTTCTCAGTGAACTCACAGATAACTTCTGAATGATAACTAGTGCGCCACTAAGAACTCTCCCGGCTGATCCCTGATGCCAATGCAAAAGATAGCAACCCCAAGGATATTCTCAACTCCACACTATTACACAAGTAATCCACCGACTACAAGTGGTCGTGTACCGTCTTATTCCCAGTGGAACAGCAGGTAACACGTAAAGTTTGCAGATGAACTTCCAGATGAAGGCTTACAAGCTGATTCAATCTAGAGGTCTAGGGTTTTAGGTTTAACGTAGTCTAAAGAGCACTTGGCTCGGATCCTATCTATTTAAGAGAAGGGGTGCGGCCACAAAGGGGGGTTCCCTTGCGCAAGCACCAAACCTACTAGGACTAGGACTCCTGGTTTGGGTGGACACAACCCAAACCGACCCACAATAGATACAAACCGACCCAACATGATGGGGTGCGTCCATGATGGTATACAAACCATACCTAACATTGTTAGGATTTGTACTAAGTGCATTTGACCTTGTGGAGGCACCATCCCCTTGTCATCATCATAATAACAATTGTTCCTATGCATAACAATTGTTATTTCTTGTTATTTCTTGTTTTCACCATGCTAGTATTTTTTCTCCATCTCCTCTTCTAGTCCATCTTCATCCTTGTGTATCTCCTCTTCATGATCTCCTCCATTCATGCTTGTGTTATCAATAAACTTGAGAATACATAAGTGCATGGATTTAGGTAGTATAAAGTTCTCACAATTATAAACATTATACTCAAGTAGGAGCGAATTCACCTGTTGTCGTAATAGCTTGGTTCTTGATCTTGTCATCGGACCAATCCTTACTTCATTAGCTTGTATTGGAGCATCCTCATGTGTAACAATAGGTGAAGAACTAGGGATGTCCTCATCATACTCCCCCTCTTGAGAAGGCATCGACCTTGATGCTAAATCATCTCCATGGTAAGGTGTCAAATCAGCCACATTAAAAGAATTGCTAACACCAAACTCATCAATTGGGAGGTCAATCTTGTATGCATTATCATTGATCCTTGAAATAACTCTATAAGGACCAGCACCTCTAGGCGTCAATTTTGATTTTCTCAATGTGGGAAATCTATCTTTTCTAATGTGCACCCACACTATGTCTCCTGGATGAAATATGACTTCTTTCCTCTTCTTGTTTACTCTTTCAGCCACATGTCTTCCTTTCTTCTCAATTGCTTCCTTTGTTTACTCTACGCCGTCATCACCAATTCCATCCAAAGGACCATCAGTGTCATCCTCCTCATGACCACCTCCAACGTCAAGCCAATGAGGATGACACACATGACTTTTCACCTCCTATCTTTCATGAAGACCCACATAAGTGACCCCATCAACAACAAGAAAATGAAAATGCTCCACATGATCTTTCACCTCACCATGGATATCATGACCCTACGCCTTCATCAAGTAAAGAGGCGAGACACCCCTCTCTACAAAGAAAGATCGACACCAACCATGTGCAACATCCTATGAGAAGGATTATGGACTTCATGGTAAATAACATGAGCATACTTCATCACCACAAGCGCAATGCCAACATCAAGGGTGCAAAGTTACTCCTACAATGCCACAAGATCAATATCACCATGAGAGGGACGATACAATTCCACCACTCTACGATGAAGCTCCACCAAGATATGATGAAGAATTTGGTCCATATGACCTCGTCGAAATTGCTCAACTCTTTCCAAACTCCCCAAGGACAAGTCATCGTCACCATTCTCAACGAGAACATGAAGATCAAGAATATCATCTTCGCCGTCATCAACCACTTTCGGATGATACAATGCATGGCTTCCACTACCCCATCATGGAGATGACCGAGCCTTCTTCGACACAAGCAATGGCACTACCGCCACCTCCAAGAAATCTAACATCAAGTGCCAAGAATTTGGAGCCTTCTATTGTTTCCTCCAAGCTTCTAGTGATAGGAGTGGTGAGAGAGAGATCCACCATCCCATGAGTGGAAGCCACAAGCCAACCATGAGTGGAAAAATTTGGAGTGCTCCCAAAGGCCTTGCATTACTTGCCACTAAAAGAGAGATGCGAAATATACAATATGAACCATCCATACTTCACGTCGTCCTCGTGTGAAAAGGAGAAGCACTTGAAACTAGCGCCATAACAAGCTTTCCTCCGTATGTGTTGCCTTTGTTGCAGGAATTTGAGGACGTGTTTCCCGAAGAACTACCACCGGGTCTACCTCCTCCATGAGGCATCGAGCTCCACATTGACCTCATTCTGGGTGCGCCACTTCCAAACCGTGCTACCGACTGAACCAACCATGACGAGAATAAGGAGATCGAGTGGCAAATCCAAGAACTTCTAGAGAAAGGTTTTATTCAAGAATCCCTTAACCCTTGTGCCATTCGAGTTATCCTTGTCCCTAAACAAGAAGAAACTTCTCGTATGTACATGGATTGTTGCCTTATAAATGCTAAATCCGTTAGATATAGACATCCAATCCCTAGGCTCGATGATACGCTTGATGAATTAAGTGGTGCTACAATCTTTTCCAAAATTGACCTTAAATGTGGATATCACCAAATTCGCATGAGCATAGGTGATGAATGGAAAATTGCTTTCAAAAGAAAACTTGATTTGTGTGAATGGCTTGTCATGCTCTTTGGTCTTTCGAATGCTCCTTTAACATTTACGCCTCTTATGAATGAAGTTATGCGCCCTTCATTGACAAAATTTTTGTTGTTTATTTTGACGACATCCTTATCTATAGAAAATCTTTGGAGAATCACCTTCAACACATTTCTCAAGTCTTGTTGGCCCTTCGCAAAGCAATTTTTTTTGCAAATCTTTCCAAGTGCAATATTTGCACCAACAAGCTTGTTTTCTCGGGTTTTGTGATTTCCTCTAATGGAATTGAAATTGACGAGAAGAAAGTCGAGGCAATTAGAAATTGGCCTAACCCTACTTCGGTGGGTGAGATAAGACGTTTTCATGGTCTTGCCGGTTTCTATCGCCGTTTTGTGAAGGATTTCTCAACCATTGCTTGCTCTTTAGATGAGCTTACAAAGAAGAATGTGTCGTTTGTTTGTGGCAATGCTCGACAAAAAGTTTTTGATAATCTCAAGAAATATTTGACCGAAGCACCTTTGCTTGTTTTGCTGAATTTTGAGAAAACCTTTGAGATCGAATGTGATGCTAGTGGAATAGGCATTGGTGGCGTTCTTATGCAAAATGGATGTCTCGTTACTTATCATAGTGAAAAATTATATGGTGCTAGGCTTAATTACCCAATTTATGACAAGGAACTATTTGCTTTGGTTAGAGTCTTAGAAGTTTGGCAACACTATCTTTGGCCTAAAGAATGTGTTATACATTGCGATCATGAATCATTGAAGTATTTGAAAATCCAAGCTAATTTGAACAAAATACATGGGTAGAATTCATTGAATATTTTCCTTATGTCATTAAGTACAAGAAAGTTAAAGAGATGTAACATCCCTGATTTTTGGAAAGTTCAAAAATCACAAAAATTTAAAACTTTTTGTTTTCTATTAAAGAAACGCACCAAAAACAAATAAAACTCAAACACAAAGGTTACATTAATTGTTTTTCCAATGCTACTGGAATTTTATAACCCAATTTGCCTCTGGTTTCTAAAACCTTAATTTAATAGAAAACAAAAAGATATTATTTTCTTTAACAAACCATACTTTATAAAAAAGTTCTCATTTCAATCATTTGCTTGAAAATAGTTAATGATGTTTAAAACTAGAGAATTATTACCTTTATTGATCCTCTCCACCTCCAAAATGTTTCACATGAATAAAAAAAATTAATTGTTTTCTTCAATTATTATACCTTGGAAAACAATAAAAGACCATGGAAAACAATATTGGCATTTGTGACTCCTCTCTCATTTTTATTAAACCCCAGTTCAAAATAACAATTATTTTCTAATTAGAAAATGGCATAAGTTGCTATTAGGGTTTACACCTAATTTCAAAAATAAAATTATGAAAATAAGATGTAATGACTTTCAAAAATAAGTTTCCAACTTATAGAATGTCACTGAAAATTTATTTGACTAATATTTATATTTTATATTTTCTAAATTATTTTTTATTAAATCACTATTAAGGATTTATTCAATTTTCAAAATTCAAAAATAAAAATATGTTGAAATGTTTATAAAAATTATATTGTTTGAAAGTTATTAATATTTCAAGATTTTAGATATTTATTTGGGGCTAATTGGATTAATAAAACAGGAGATATTAAGTAAATAGGAAAACAGGAGAAAAAAATGTGATGACGTCATTGATGATGTCACCTCGTCATCAACCTCCTGCAAGGAAACGCTCCTGTTTTGGCCAAATTTTCGCGCCTTGATTCCTCTCCATTAAGGCGCAATAATTATGCCCGAGCCAAGCACCTTATAGCCTTATCCCTGCCCGTCATTTCCCCTCTGAATCTTTCCCTAATCGCGCCCCGAGGACACCTAGATCTTTCGTCGAAGGAGCTCCTGCCTGTCGCCATCCGTCGTCCATTCCGACCGAGGGAGAAGGTCCCCGACCCTATTTTTCCCTCCCATTCCTCCCATCTTCCGTGCGCATATCCTAAGACCCGGGTCCGAATTTTTCTTGCAGTGAAGCGACCACTGACAAAGGGATGACTCCTGGACCTATCGGCTAAGGATACCCGGTCCAAGGCCCAAGACCCAAGCCCAAGGGGAGACTCTGCGGACTGTTCTAGAAGGCCCAGTTAAATTCCACCCGCAAGGCCTTGCAGGTCAAGTAAGGAAACTTGTAACCGACTTAGGTTTAGGGTTTGTATCCCTCCTGGGTACGGTTTGAGACCTGGCACCAACAGAGGGACAAGGAACACCGCACCACCAAAGCCTTGAGATCGAGATCATACTCTCGACTTGAGCAACCCCCCATTGTAACCGATCTACTCGTGAATACAGATCAACAAAAGTAGGAGTAAGGGTTTTACCTCTACGAGGGCCCCGATCCTGGGTAAATCGTCCATGGGGACTTGTTGAGACACAGATTCGACAATTGGTGCCGTCCATGGGGACGGCGGGCGCTGGATCTCCGACATCTTCGGCCTAATCGACGACCAACTCACGCTGGAACCCCGGAACTTCGATTCCAACAAATCCGATCCAAATCGGATCGGTCATCGTCGCCCCTCACTCGCCGGAATCACGCCCGGTATTCAGCGGTTTGGAGAAGAGTATCACCCTGACGTTCGGGAGCTTCTAGTTCTATGCCAACAAGGACGGAATTCTTCACATCCCCGAGCAAACCAATCTGGAAGTATCAGGATCTGGGTTGATCTCTAGCCCAGGAGCCGTCGATTCGCGACCCTACTACACGGATCGCGACTTGGCGAAAAGCGGCGAATCTATCCACCTCAACACCAGCAACTTACATACCCTCTCCACAGAGGAACCTTCTCGGGTCAGGAAAGCCTTCCAAACTACGCCTAGGACCCGCGATCCATATCTAGCTCAGGTCTGCATGGCAGGATCAGGAGATCCACCCGAAGAAACTGAGAACAGCGCAAGGGAACGCCCTACCATCGGCGTCTCACGAGCCGCATGGGATCGAGCAAAGGAGGCCATCCGCTCAAGCAAACCACTGGAAGTCGGAGCTCCTCATGAGGATATGACCGCCTACCACTATCATCTAGTGAGAGCGGCTACTTTAATCAAGGAAGCTCGCATAGATCTAGCCGAGCGGAGGAGATTAGCAGAAGAGTCAAGCCAGCGCCGAGCCGCGCTATCCAAGACACCTTCTGTCGGGAATCGTCCCGCGAGAAAAGGATACGTCTCAAGAACCGCGACCATGGATGGTGAGTCCCTGACTGGAATCAGCAAGTCACTCGAAGCCTCCCTTATGCGCGTCGACGAGGATGGAAACGTCTATCCGCAAAGTCCTGTCGCCACGGTACTGGCTGCAGCCACCAACATGCAGACAAATCAACCAGGGGAGAACGACCCCCGTGCAGAGCAATACAAGCAAGTCCAGAAAGGATTAGGCATGGCAGCCGCAAGACTCACCTCCTACGTTCGCAAGAAAGCAGCAGAAGAAAAAGATAAGGAAGCATCCCGCAGACATAGGAACACATCGCCCAGAAAGGAAAAATCACCTCGTCGCGCCCGAGGAAAAGAAGCCCGACGACGCGGTGATAGTCCGAGTAGCAGCGATGGCAGCCCGAGGGATCGAGAACGCGGCTAACAACATCACAGTAGCCGCTCGCGACATCGCAGCAAAGAGCCAAGGAAGGAAACCGACCGTGATCAGCCAGGATACAACGCGCGATCAGACATCGCGCAAAATAAGGTGGACAAAGCCCGAGTAGCAAGGAACCGCGCGCGTTCCCCATCCACCTCTTCTGATGATGAGACCTGCGGCGCACTATGCTTCGCTCGCCGCATCCGTGAGGCGCCTCTACCCAAAACATTCAAGCTTAGTACGGAAGTAACGAAATACGACGGTTCACTCGAACCTTCGTCCTGGCTGTCAGATTACCTCACGGCAGTAAAATGCCAACGTGGGAACAAAAACACAGCCATGCAACTTACACCTTGTAGGAGCAGCACGCAGCTGGCTCGAGGCGATACCAAAGGCTTGCTACGGGTCATGAGACGATCTACACTTTGACTTCTGCAAGAACTTCCAGGCAACGTACAAAAGACCAGCGACCATCGAAGAACTGCGAGCCTGCAAGCAAAACAGTGGCGACTCTACTCGCGAATATATCCAACGATGGACCACACTTAGGAACACAGGAGGAAACATATCTAAGGAAGTGACAGTCGAAGCTTTCGCGAAGGGCGCTCGACGAACTGCTTTCAGAGAAGAACTGGGACGAGCCGCGCCCAAAACTATTGGAGAGCTAATGGTTATAGCCGACAGATGGGCCAACGGAGAAGACTCGGTATGCAACGACCGTCATGGTAGAAAGAAAAGGAGGAAATATTATGATCACGACCATCGATAAGAACTAGTGGCAGCAGAATTCACGCGAAATCACGATAGTGGACGCCGTGGAAGTTGCGAATGGAAGCCGAAAACAGAGGATAAAACTCTCGAGGATGACCTCGATGGTTACTGCATGCTACATCTATTTACTGATAAGCGCACAGGAAAACTAAGGAAACACACCTTCTCAAGGATTGCCGAAAATTCATCGACATACACGAGGCCTTCTTGAAGAAAAACAGAGCAGCAGTCAGCCAAGGCTACCCGCAGCTCCCAGGAGGAGGAAACCAAGGATTCCACCCGCCACAACCCCTACCACCACCGGGAAACCAAAACGCTATGCTAGCCGCAAACCAGGGAGGCAACGCGTACCCGAACCCAGCGGGACTCTTAGGCATGATACAAAAGGTTTGCCCATCGCCCAGGGTCCAGAAGACGAACACACGACAAATACGCATGGCTGTCCAAGCCCCACCCACAAAACCAGAGTACTTGAAGATGGCTGATCAACCAATAATTTTCTCCAAGGAAAATCATCCCTCGCGAGTCTATCGACCAGGACACGCCGCTCTGGTCATCCAGGCGCAAATTGGCAACTAGAGCTGGCTCGCGTGTTCATGGACGGAGGCAGCGGAATCAACATCATTTACGCGGACACACTCCGTCGGATGAACAGGAACCTGGACGGACTCGCAGAATCAGAAACATCCTTTCACGGGATAGTACGAGGGAAGGCGGTCCGCCCACTCGGAACTATTAATCTGGAGGTGGTGCTTGGCAATCAAAGCAATTACAGGCGAGAATTCCTCGACTTTGAAGTAGTCGACTGGCCCTCACAATACCACGCCATTATTGGTCGAACAGCGTTCGCAAGATTCCTGGCAGTACCACATTACGCCTATCTGAAGCTCAAGTTACCTGGGGAATATGGCACAATTACAATCGACGGTGACTTCCAAAAATCCAACAAGTGCGACATTGAGTTCAACGAAATCGCTAAATCTTTCGGGATGCAGGAAGAACTAGTGGAGATAGCAAAAACCACGTACCACTCTGTGATGCCTCTCACAAAGAAGAATGCTGCAGAACTCGAGTTCAGTGCAAATAGCGACACTCGAAAGCATCAAGTGCACCCGACGGAGCCCGCGAAGACGGCGATGGTGTCCACCACTCTCTCGCCCGCATAGAAAGGCGCGCTCGTCGAACTCCTCCATGAGTACTGGGAAATCTTCGTGTGGCAGCCTTCAGATATGCCAGGGATACCCAGAGAGTTCGGCGAGCACTCACTCGAAGTTTTTAAAGACGCCAAACCAATCAAGCAAACAACCCGATGGTTCTCAGATCCAAAGCAAAAAAGCACTCGAAGAGGAAGTGAATAAGCTGCTCGCTGCAAAATTCATCCGAGAGATAAAGATATCCCCCTGGTTAGCAAACCCGGTGCTGGTTCCGAAGAAGAATACTGACATCCTTCGCGTGTGCATCGACTACACGTCGCTGAACAAACACTGCCCCAAGGATAACTTTCCCCTCCCGCGTATCTACCAGATTCTGGACTCCACTGCAGGCTGCCAACGCCTCTCATTCCTAGATGCCTACTCGGGATATAATCAGATAAGGATGAAGAAGGAAGACGAGGAAAAGACAGAATTCATCACACCTCACGGTGTCTACTGCTACACGACAATGCCTTTTGGGCTCAAAAACGCAGGCGCTACATATCAGCGCTGCATGCAAAAATGCCTCGCCAAGCTCATTCGAAAGAACATACAAGCGTACGTTGACGACATTGTCATCAAGACTCGAGTAGGGGACACACTCCTCGAGGATATCAGAGAAACATTTGATGCTCTGAACGCATACAGGATCAAGCTCAACCCGACCAAATGCGTCTTCGGCGTCCCTTCAGGACAACTTCTCGGGTACTTGGTGTCCGCTAGAGGAATTGAAGCCAACCCAGAGAAAATACAGGCGATCTTAACGATGAAGGAGTCAACCAATCTTCGCGGCGTACAACAGCTCGCAGGGCGATTAGCCGCCCTGAGCAGATTCATTGCAAGATTGGGTGAGCAAGCATTACTCTTCTACAAGCTGTTGAAAAAGACAGATAAGTTCGAGTGGTCGCCCGAAGCAAAACAGGCATTAGTAGACCTAAAGCGAACTCTACAGAGTAGGCGTGTTCTGGCAACGCCACAAGAACGGGAGCCACTGTACTTATACCTAGCCGCAACAAATCAAGTCATCAGCACGGCAATCGTGGTCGAGCGACCCGAGGACGGCAAGGCGTATGGAGTTCAGCGGCCAATCTACTACATCAGCGAGGTGCTCTCTCCGTGCGAACATCGATACCCCCACTACCAGAAGCTCGCGTACGGGGTCGTCCTCACAGCCTGAAAACTCAAGCATTACTTCCAGGAACATACCGTCACGGTGCTAAACGACGCATCACTCGCTACCATCATGAACAATCCCATGGAATCCGGAAGAATTGCAAAATGGAGCATCGAGCTAGGCACCAGGGATATCATGTACGCAGGACGCAATTTCGTGAAATCACAGGTACTCGTGGAATTTCTAAGTGAGTTGACAAAACTGCAAACACCAGGTCCACCAGAATACACGAGTAACTGGATCATGTACTTCGACAGGTCCAAAAGGAACGAACGAGGTAGAGCAGTGATCGTCCTCATATCCCTCAGGGGAGACAAGTTGCAATATGTCCTAAGATTGGATTTCCCACCCGACGATCCAGCATCCAACAACAACGCAGAATACGAGGCATTGCTACATGGCATGAAGATGGCGATTGCATGCGGAGCTACTCGATTGATGATATATGGAGATTCCAACCTCATTGTCCAACAAACTATGAACAAATGTGACGCTATTGCGGAAAATATGGTGGCCTATCGGGACATGTACAATCTACTCGAAGGAAGTTTCAAAGGGTGTGAGCTGAAACATATTACAAGGTCCAGCAACGAAGAAGCTGATAAGTTGGCAAACATGGGGTCTACAAACACACCTATACCGCCAGGAATATATTTCGAGAGGATGATCAAGCGTTCAGTAAAATTCAAGAAAACTGCAGGCGCACCCGCAGCATTAGAGACAGAGTGAGCCCGCAAATTGCTATCATCGAGCTCAGCCACAATATTTCAAGACAAGTTTTTCTGGTCGAGCCAGTCTGGACGCAGAAATACCTCGACTACTTGTCCAACAAACAGCTCCCAGCAGACATTCACGAGGCTCGACCAATAGTACGACGCAGCAAAACTTTTCGGGTACTCAACGGGGAATTATACAAACAGAGCATCTCAGGAATATTGCAGAGATGCATAGCACCTGAGGACGGCAAAGAATTGCAGCGAGACATACACTAGGGAGATTGTGGACATCACGCCAGTTGGAAGGCAATCGTGGGCAAAGCTTTTCGAGCAGGATTCTACTGGCTCACAGCGGCCAGAGATGCAAAGGATCTAGTCGACAGGTGCAACGCTTGCCAACGATTCGCACCCAAATCACATGCCCCTGCCACTAAACTACACATGATCGCAATCGCCTGGCCTTTCGCACAATGGGGGCTAGACATGGTGGGGCCACTGTGCAAGTCGACACTAGGAGGATATATGCACTTTCTCGTAGTAGTCGACAAATTCACAAAGTGGATCGAGGCTATGCCAGTCACCTCCGTCAGCGCCCAATGCGCCGTGAAATTCCTCAACTCCATTGTGTGCAGGTTTGGCATACCGCACAACATCATCACCGACAACGGCATCAACTTCACAGCAAAGGAAACACAGGAATTTTGCGAACAGAAAGGAATCACCTTCAGCTTCGCCTCAGTAGCTCACCCGCAAACTAATGGTCAAGTTGAGCGATCCAACGGATTAGTCTCAGCTGGTCTCAAGAAGCGGATACTCGATCGCCTAAATCCAGCAGCAGGGCACTAGGCAGAGGAGTTGCCATCAGTACTGTGGAGCCTTCGCACAACGCCAAATCGATCAACAAACTATGCACCATTTTTTATGGTCTACGGAGCGGAGGCCTTCCTACCCGAAGATGTCAAATTCAGCGCGCCCCGAGTCGTCGCCTACAGCGAAGAAACCTCGAACAGAGCACTCGCAGAAGACATGGACGCAATCTATGAAATTCGCGACATTGCACTCGCAAGATCGGCGGTATACCAGCAATTACTGCGCAATTACCATAGTCGTCGCATACGCCACAGATCCTTCATGGTTGGCGACCTGGTGTTGCGGCTCAAGCAAAAAGAAGGGCACAAACTAGAGCCACCATGGGAAAGACCCTTCATCATACATGAAGTTATCCCAGGTGGCGCCTATCGACTGAAGAACCCCGAGACCGGTGGCATCTACTCCAATCCATGGAATGTTGCGCATCTCCGCAAGTTCTATCCTTAGGATTATTCTATTCGCGAAAATAAGGCTATACTAGCCATCTTGTAGCTCGAGGAAAATACATGGCGTCTCAGTCATATCAATAAAAACACATGGTTTTTCAACCATAGCTATTAGTGTTTTCTTCATTTTACATGCTCAAAACAGGTATAGACCCCAAACGCACGGGGGCTACGCCTAACTAAGCATTACAAGAAAACTTACAAATACATAGATACAAACAAGGTTCACACCTTATACAACACCGTATAAAATCTCGAGTGAAATATACAGGGAGACATGATATATACATCCTACAATTACATCTAATGAAGAGCAGTTCTCTCAGCCAACATCTGGTCAACCTCTTTAGAAGTCAGTCGAATAATCTCCTCCGCAGCAGGTTGCACGACTGCATAATGAGGGGTAAAAATCGACTAGAGCATTGGGGAGCTTAGCCACAGAGTTAAAGTTAACCTCAGGATGCCACAACTGAACAAAGGCGAGTGCTACTTGGGCACCGCAGATGAGCTGCTAACGAACGCACTCGCGAACTTCACCAACTCGGCCAAAAATCCTTAGCAGATCGCTCAAACTTTCTGGAACAATACCGGGCGGATAGAACGCTCGGTGCACAAAAGCCAAAGCTTCGCGACAAGACTCCACGAGCAGTTTTGCTTGGCCAGCCCGGTACTTCAAGGTCGCCAAAACAAAAGCCTCGGCTGCGATCGGACCAGAAGTTGTTCGCATGCGGTTTTGAGCTACCTGCTTCATGGACAATATGGTTGTCCACCCAATTAGATTCACAAGGACCATCAGGCTCAACAACTACAAAGAAAAGTACAAAGAGTTAAAGGGTGAAAAGGAGGTGATCAAACAAAATGCTAGGGGGCTCGCAGGCTTACAAAGCATATCTTTGGCAACAGCTGCCAGCTCTTCCATCACGAACCGTTCACGCTCAGCCGCAAGTTTTTGTTTCGACTTGGCCACATCAGCCACTCCACGCAAAGCTTTCAACTTGCACTCGCCATCCGCGACACGATCACGAAGAGAGGCAAAGGTACTAGCAACGGCAACAAGGGGATCCAATCGCACAACAGATCCACTCGAAGACTCCGTGCTAGGACCCACTACCTGGAAAGAGATGAAGAAAGTTAAGATACATTTCAAGACCCCTCAATCGAGAAACATACCACCTACTAAACAGGTGCTCGGGGGCTACTCCCATCGGGAGGAACTCATAACGATCAATCGCAAATAATCACATCTCAGACATCAAAGAACACTTCGATTAAAGGCAAAATACGGGAATACATCCCAAGGTTCATTACATTGAGAGAGCAAACTAAAAGCAGTCTATCCTATGGAACTGCAGAGGTACGGCCACTCGCGACAGGATGTCCCTTGCGACTAGCACGCGCAAGCAATTCAGATAGCTTCTTGGCAAGGGCTTCAGCCGGATCGCCGAAAGGACGAAGCGCTACCTTTTTTCCTGTGGCAGCATCGTAGGGACGTCTTGAGTACGCCTCATCCAGGCTTGCGACTCCGTGCGCCAATGCAAACTGGATGGCGGTCTTTACTCCGCATTCAGACTGGGCAACCGAGTAAGCCTAAAGAAGATCATCCTCCAGGAAAACCTTCAGAAGACCATCCAGCATGGGCGGAACCGCGGCATCCACCAGAAGACGCCCGTGGAATTGCTTCAGCACTCGAATGGCTTCGCCAACGAGGGAGCAGATCCCACTCGCGTGTTTCTGGAACTGGACGCAAGAATCCGTCAGGACGTCCACTCGTTGAACCCCAGGCAGCTCCAGCGCAATGCCAAGGACATCTGCAAAAAAACGTCATAAATTCCTAAGACAGCCAATTTAGTCGCAACACAGCGAAAATTAAGTGCAACTTACCCGCGAATTTCTGAGCCAGAGGGAGAATGAAGCCAACAAGATCATTTTCCTGTTTAGCGCCAGCCTCCTCCAGTTGCTTCAGCGCGTCCTAGGCCTTAGCGAGCTTCCCCTCGAAGTCAGTCGACCGCTTGCGAGAGGATTCAAGTTCTTTTCGAGCGGTCCCCAACTCGGCCTCAAGGGTTTTCACCCGAGTGACAACATCAGTTTTCTCGGCCTTCAGGAGATCAACTTGAGCTACACAGCAGTGCAATTTAGCTTAAGGGAATTTATATGATAAAAAAGAACAAGCAAAAGGGAACGGATTAATTTACCTTGGAGAGCTTGGCCATCCGCGAAGAGTCGATCACGATCCACCCGAAGGGATACGCAATCTGCCTCAGCCGAAAGTACGTGGCGACCAATCGTTGCAAGAGAATCAAGAAGAGACTGCAAAAACACAAGATTAAGGTCAAGTCAGCGAAAAAAGGAGAGAAATTGAGCCTATTCACGACTGCAAACAATCGAGTATAGCCTCGGGGGGTACTCCCATCGAGAGCACTGCCGTGCACCCGATAAAGTCAAGAAAATAAAGAAGCTTAAATATTGAGTCTATAGCCAATCACAAGCGATTGACCACAGCCTCGAGGGCTACTCCCATCGGGAGAACTATCGTGCACCCGATAAAAATCATAAATAAACAAAGTTAAAGATGCAAGGAAGGTGACAAGGTTTACCTGGCCTTGGGCGGTTCGCAGAGGGTCAGCCGAGCTACCCGACGCTTCTTTCGAAGCCGAGGCTCCATCCGCAAAGCTAGGCAACATATAATATGTAGGTACAGTTGCTGGAGCTGGGCTCGGAGAATTCTGGACAGCCTTAGTTATGGGAGCTTCACTCGCAGCAGCATCGTTTTTCTTCACGGAGGGAATAGAGGAAGCGAACTGGCCAGGGCTAATGGATTGAAGCCTTTCATGGAAAAGAAACAACATAAGAAAAAGAGAGAAAAAACTTTCGACTAAAGGATGATAGGAAAGAAAGAACTCACTCATCGTCGTCGTCGTCATCCAGCATATCCGTGTTCCAGGCGGTGGAGATCTTCGACTTGGAGGCAGGAGGACGAAGCACGTTCAGGGGAGTCACAATGAGAGGCTCGGCTGCCTTTTCAGATTGTAACATCCCAGGTTTTTGTTTGCATAAGATTTGGTTTTTAATTTGCAAAAGACAAAATTTTAGGTGATATTACCTATTAAACCACCTTTTGGATTTAAATATTTTTCTAAAATAAAGTAATTTAGTTTTGGGAAATAATAGTACCAAAATGTTATACTTTTCATAAGCTTTCCAAAACATATTTTCATGTATTTTTATGAATTGTTTTGGTTGGGTTTTGCAATGTTTATGAATCATTTTATTTAAAAAAAACAAAAGGGAGAGAGAGAAACCAGCGCAACCCACCCTTTCTCTTCTCTCGTGGCTAGGCCCAGCCCACTCTCCTCTCGCTCACTTCCGCCACGCGCGGCAGCAGAACACGGCAGCCCAGCCAAGCAGGAATCGAGCCTGTTTCGCGCCCCCTCTCTGTGTCACGGTGGCCCCACGTGTGACGCCACCGAGACGTCACGCGGACGTCAGCACCGCCGCCGCATCGGAAACGAACTCGGCGTCCGAGCCGTACGCCGCCAGGTCTCCGACCACTGCCTCTCCCCCGCGCCCTATCCCCTCTCCCAAGGCTCCCCTACCTTAAATACCGCCCCCCTCGACGTGCGTGCACCGCGCTTCAAAAAACTCGAGCCCTAGATTCCGCCGCCGCCACGCCATTGCCGCCCCGCCTCGGAACTACTCGGCGACGCCGTTACACCCCTCGGGAGGAGCCCCCCATGCCGCACCCGGACTTCTAGAGGATACTCACAGTCCGCTAAACAGTAGAACCAATGGCTTACGGGGCATACCGGCACCCGCATCTCAATAAGAGCAGGCCAACACGTAAACGTGTGACAACCATTCTCTACTATCCATCGTCTGCGTAAACCATCCCATAGAAACCCGACTACTTCCGTTGACGTACTTCATAACATACACACACGGTACGTCAACGGCATTTGAACAAGTGATATCACAACATATCTCTAAGACACAAAAGATTGAAATAAGTTGCAAATAGCTCTCACTAGAGCAGAGATAGCAAATACAATCATCCAGAGGACACATGTCCCAACAAGTCATCATTACATCACAGCGGAAGCATCCAAAGTGTCTGAGTACAAACAAGATCCAAATAGGCCTAAGAGGCCGGAAACGAAAAGACGGAGCCCATCCACGATGTCTCGGATCCTGCCCGGGTCCGCTATCTACTCGTCAGCGGCCTCATCATACTCCACGTAGTAGCCACCATGGGGATCCTCGGAAACGTAGTCTGCGGAAACCACAGCCCCAAAGGGGTCAGTACAGACAAGTACTGGCAAGCAAGACTCACAAGATACCAAAGTGTACCCGGCAACACCGAGTACAGATGCTTTGGGTTCAACGGAAGATAGGTGATACAAAAGTGCGGCAGCAGGCTGCTTTAACCAACTACAGAAACACGCTACAACTTCCGGCTAACAGAAAGTGGATAAGATAGCGTATCGGAACCAACTACCAACAACCTCAGACAAACCCATCCTGGATCTCGCCCCTTATCCAAAGAAGCAATCCGAGGATAACACACACAGTTGGATTAATGATGGTTCAAGTTATTGTGTTAATAAGACTATTACTAGTCAAATTGTTAGTCACTAGGTGTAAGTTGTCTGAGTACTTGTTAGCCAGTACTTTCACCAAGTCATCCATAACCGCGGACAACACGGCTTCTCGAGAAGATTTAACCCTGCAGGGATGCACCAATTTGGCCGTACACGTAAGAATAACCCGCCAGATGGAATGGCCCTTCCACCAAGCGGGTGTTAGACCCCGGACCCGGAGATATACATACTGTTATGTGCTCCTAGCCATGGACTCACAAGGGCTTCAGGGTTACCAGCCCCGGCCGCAACAAACAACGGCAGGCAGACCGGATTCATCGGCATGTAGTCCGGATCCCCGGTCTACTACTCCTTGTATCCATGCTAGTCATAACCAATTATGCATACCCAAGCGTCCACGAGTCGAATGAAACTGAAGGAACGGGACCAAAGTTATACAGAGCTGCTATGTGTCCAGAAAGTGCAACAACAATCGAGGGTTACTGGGGTTACCTCGCCACAGGCCGATCACATCGACAGGCGGGCTCGGACATGGATCATCGGCTCCACAACCCCTCGACTGCGACAACTATGCAGGCATAGCCAAAGCTGTATAACAATGAGCTCGAAACCAACAACCGATCAAAGCAACACTCTAGACATTGAAGCTTTATTAACAGGTGTTACTAGAGTATAGCTTACAAGCAGAGGTCACACGACCCAACATTACATCAGACAACGGAAGGCAAATTATGTTGCTAATCAACAAGAACCAAAAAGGCCTAACAGGCCGCAACATAAGGCGACGTCCCAGCCCATAGATTCCAGGCTGCTACCTGGGAACCCCAAACTACTCGTCGATGTCCACGCTGAAACACCACCGAACTGAGGAGCTCCACCTGAACCAAGTTGAAGCAAACATGAGTACGGGAGGTACTCAACAAGACTTAGTTAACCTATTATATATCTGCTTCTTTTAGAAAGAGTTATGAAGGTTGTTTTGCGTAGAGACATCTTTGTTTTCCAAGTTGAGGGAGGAATAGCACGTCTCATGGAATATTTCGAAAACAGATGAGAAAGCTACTCAACTACTGAAACCATCATCTTTTTAATCCACCAACTCATATCAGCACCTCGTGCTTCAAAGATCACCACCTCAAGTTGTTCCGGTAACTCAATCTACAAGGTAACCCCTCTCGGCATCTCCGAGGAGGCATCCTTCATTCGTTATCAACAAGTTTTAGTCATTCCATTCAAGTTATCTATGATCACAAAATCCGTCACCAAGTCGTCCTTAACCGCGGAAACGGCTTTTCGAAAAGATTTAACCCTGCAGGGGTGTACAACTTTAACCACACGTACCAACCAACTCTTAATGCCACATGATTAGCACTAGTCCGGGAAGTGCCGGCAGATGAAGGTTGACCACAATCTTTCCCTTGCTTCGCCTATTCCATGAGTCGCTCCGAGTAGAGATGGACCGCCAATAGGGAGTGGCCATCTCCTGCCGGGTCTCTATCGTTGTGCGCAATGCTCGACGGTTACCTACCCGCAGAGCGCCGATACATCGCCACGTCATAGTTTTGAAAAGGTTTTAATATCCCCGCAAATCCAAATGGAAAGCCCGAACTAGGCAACTCATGGAACAAACTAGGCAAGTTGAGACCGAGGGGAATCCAATCCCCCGTGTGGATGCACGCTCAGTCTTGGCTCGAAGACGAGAACTCGCTCCTAGGGGCATGAACGAGACAACCACCACAGACCCTCTGTGGTCTCGTCATCCACACCTTTAAATCATATTAATCAAAATCTCTTATCTTTTCACAACATACTACCATACTAGATTCATTCGCGGCTCTGATTCATCAACCGGATGGAGCAGAGATAACAGGCATGTATGACTAAGCATGGCATATTTGAGGCTCTGGCGATCCACACAAACAAATCATATGTCTGCTAGGAGCATTGAATCATGATATCTGGGTTATGCAAATAAATATGGTAACTCTATCTATTGACTCAAGATACATTGGAACCGAATGCATTTGTACGAGAAAGAAAAGTCTTTCGAAATCATATATGGGCAGATAAGAGGTTATGCTTGCCTTGCTTCAAGAAAACCAGAGAAAGTCTTCAGGAATAAGTTCTTGACTTGTCGGTTAGGATCACGTATTCGCCATGGCGTTGTCGATCTTCTCTTCGGGGTCGCATTCTACCGATCAGGAGCAAAACACCGAAAGAGAAACAACAATCAAACTAGGCATCGATGCAATGCGCAATATGTATGCATGAGCAAGTTAATGCACTGAAAGAAGCCCTAAACATGCTTGTTGGGTTGCTAGGGTTCGTATGGCAAATATGCAATTTTACTGAGATTAACCCGAAATAGACCCCGGAGGGGGTTTCGGGCGATCTTAGAAGTGAGTGCAATTTTTATTGCTCAAATGGGTTTGGAAACATCATAACTGGATTGCATTTGTCATTTTGAGCAAAATGGTATATAACTTTTAATTTTCTTATTTTATTGAATAAAAACTTATTTTTCCATTTTTAAAAGAATTAAGCAACATTAAATAATGGTCATTTTTGAACTTTGTCAAACATACCTGAAAATCACATATTTGGATAGAGCATCTTTTTCTGATCAAAACCTTATTTTTACTTTATTTTTCTGATGAACAGAACAAAAGTTATTCATTATTCAAGTTTATTCAAGAGGTGGGGCCCACGTGTCAGGTATTATTTTTCTTTTATTAAACATTTTCGGAAAACAGGAGGGCTGGCCCACGTGACGTCACCATGACGTCACGTTGACGTCAGCAGTTGGCCGGAATGCCTCTGTCGTGGTCGACGGCGACGACAGGAACCACGGGACGCCTCGCGTTAGGGCGTGTTAGATGCGCGCGGACTCGCGCTACCGCAAGGTGCCAGCGCCACCATCTATTGGCAACCTGGGAGCTCCGGCGAAGAACTCCGGCGGTGGCCGACCCGGTTACTCGACGACGGCGACGGAAACGGCTACCAGAAACGAATCGGAGGGCATCACGAGGGAGGCAAGCTCACCCTTGTCGCGTGTGGATGGTCAGAAGGAGCGGTGTAGGGCGGAGATGGCCGGAATTTCCTCGACGACCGGCGGCCGGACTCGGGGAACACGGGTTCGATTCGCGCGGGCAAGGCCATCCCGGCAAGCGGCGTTCGACTGAGAGGTAGAGTGGAGGATGGCGGGGCTGGTGGTGTCTTCAGAAGCTCCGGGGATGGCCGGAGTCGACGACAAAACGCGGCGGCCGGCGTGATAGTAGGTTTAGGGTTTGGTTCGGGTTCTGCAGGGGAGAGACAGAGAGGGAGGGCTCCAGGGGGCCGAGTGAACATAGGAGGTCTTGGACGCCTCCTGGTCCTCCTTATCCGCACGGAGAAGCAGGACGTGGCGAGGGTGCCGTCGGCGGGCTTCCGTCCTTCTGTCCGGAGGAGGAAGAAGACAAAGGACGATTTGCAAAAACCCCCAGAATCTCCAGGAAATCACTGAAAGGTCCTTTTCTCTTTAAAAGCTGAGAAGAAAACAAGGTTTTGAGGACTTTTTTGCCAATAGAAAATTTGGCAAAAATAATTTTTGGAAAGCTTATAAAATTTCCAACAGAACCATGTCTTTGCTTTTTCAAATTTGAAAATGTTTTTATAACAAATTTTGGGTGATCACTTTAAGTGGTTTTTGGGCAAGTTTCATTTAAATTCAAAATTTAAATTGTTTAAAAATTCTTTCATGCATGAATGACATGATCACAACACAACAAACCCTATTGTAGCAAAACAGGGATGTTACAAATCTACCCCCCTTACAAGAATCTCGTCCCGAGATTCCCGAAGGAGAAGAAAGAAGGAACACCGGTTTTGAACGATCTTCTTGAACCTTACGGTTCTTTTCTCGAGGAGGTTGATCCGTAGCATCATTAAGTGTTGATTGGTTACACCTTAGGTAAGACGAAAACTCTTAGGAATTGATCTTCACGAAGACCGAGTATCTCATGGACAACTCATGACAGGAATGTTCGTAAAGAACTGTTGAGTTATCATGCATGAAACACATCAAGATAACGGAGGGAAAAAGAGAAGGTTTCAAGTTTATGGATGATGGTTCATGAAAGGATTTATAATATGAGCTTTGCACAAGATTTAAATCCTGTTGGAAACGAAAGGTTGGACAACTTGTAACACCGAGGTTTCTTCGAGGTAGAATACCAAGATGGGAAGGATGGTCTTGGATACCAAAACATAATATCCCCAGACGAGGGAAAACACGAGAAAACACTGTAATCGTGCGTCAGAGAGAATTTTGATACAGGATCATGTTCACTCTTCGAAGTGGACACGGAAGATAACGGAACTTTCACTCCGTCAAAATTTGTTGAAAACTTTGTCAAAGGTCAGGATGTTACTTCACGGCAGAAGATGAGTAACCAAAAGAAGTTGGAACACCGTAGCTAAGGAGGAATTCTTGGTCACACCATAACGATGAATAACCAACGAGGATTGAAACACCAGAAGGAGTAGGGAATCTCTTTCCTATTGTGGTTTGGACATAGCAACACATCTACCACATGGTTAAGATCCCATGGCTGGAGTGACTGACAAATTCACACAATGTGTCAGATGAACAGAACTTCAAGTACAAACAACTTAAAAAAGGGAACTGATCAATGGCGGTTACGAAACACCAAGAGATGATTCTCCTTAGGAACTTGTTTCCATTGAAAGAAAGGTTTTGGAGGTTCAACGGAGAGATATTGGAAAGATCAACTTCCAGGTTCTCCTGGATGTTCTAGATAGACAGCGGCTTCTGACAAGCCTTCTGTAGTTCAGCAAGTGGAAGGGAAACTTTGGTTTGGAAGGACGGTGAGGAAAACTTGTTGGAATAAGCTACACAAGAATTCTCACGGAGAGTGACCGTTCTTACGGATACAAGGAGATATGACATTAGGCCTTCCGGCTAATTGTGTCAACCACAACATCAACCATGCCGGATTTTCAAATGAACCTAATTCAATATCCTTGAGAAAACACCAACCATCGTTGCTGCTTGAGATTCAGCTCTGGTTAGTGAGTTGATAACTTAGACTCGGTATGTTTGATCAGCGGGATTGCACCGGTTACCAACGAGATACGTATGCTAGATTCTCAAGACATGGACTGTGATGTCAAGCTCGAAAAGATGAGCAGGATTGCATAACTCATGTATTAGCAACTTATGAAAGACGGTTGCACCTACATGAATTACTTGCCAGGGAACACATCGGAGTCCTTATTAGAAGGAGGTTACAGAGATAAAAAAGTTTTTGGACTTCTTCCCTTTCACGAACAATCAGTCAGTGGCTTGGGTGTGGACACAAAACTAGTTCAAGAAATGGAGGTAACAATCCACCATATCAAGAATAGTCCGCACATGCATGACCAACTTGGTATTATTCCCGAAGGAACAAGAAAACTATACTCGGGCCCATGGCGACAACTTTCACCATAAGCACACAAACCCGAGAAAGTCACTTCGAACATCCAGAACACAACTTCGTGATGACACAAAGATGGTTCTCGAAAGTTTCCAACATTGTTACCATTTGTTCAGCATGAACCTGTTGTAACTTGGAGATATAAGAATGTCATTGATGGGCTCAACAACACACTTATCAAGACACTCCAGGAAGAGGGACTCATATGATACATGAACATGGCAAAATGTCGGTTAGGCTAAAGGACATGAAGGTGTACCTAGGAAAAACACCATGAGTGAAAACACCATCAAGGTAATCCTTGAATCTGAACTTGATCTGACGATAGCCCAAATCAAATCAAGGTTAGGATGATAGCATGTCTATTGAGAAGATACTATCATGCTTCAACACAGAAGGAACTAGACATCCCTTAGCTGAGGATCAAGTTAGGCGGAGCTTTTGCCTTTCAACTCTCCAAGTTGTTGTTAAGCTCAACCAACTAGTCCGGGATATCCAGCAGAGTTTCCTGGAGAAAGGAGCAATTAAATTACCCCTTGTTTAGACGTTACGGTCAGGTAACAACCTGGTGATACTTCTAGAAAGGCAACCAGAATATCACGAACCACCGGTATGTCTTGGAGTTCGGAAGGGAGGTTTGCTTTTGAAAGCAACTGATATGGTCTTGAGAGCTTTGGTACGAACCTATCTCTCTGACCAAAAGTGTGCACCTGCATGAACGGATTTGGTAACTCAGTCAACTTTTAACAGAGGCTGGGTGACCAGTGGTTCTAAGAAGGATACATATGTTTCTTAGATTTTTCTAAGCAATCAGAATTGCTAGGAATATCTGGTACACACCTCAAAGCACAAACCCATCATTCTCAAGCATTCAGCTTGGAGGAAGGGTGAGTGAAGACGTGTAAAAGCATCACTTCAACAGTAGAGTCATGAAATTAAACATAGCCTCTTGATATGTATAAGTGTGATACTCGAAGATGGAGCAGAACAGAAGCTAATGAAACTTCTTTAATCCGCGAAATACGAAACTTTGACCTGATCCTGGAGATGAACGAGGTACTGGAGTTTGTTTCTCCTGGCATTCCAAGGTGGAATGTTTTGACGGAATACCGGAGCAAATGTATTGGAAGAATCCAACACACATATGAAACTTGGTTTCAGAACAGCAGATTTAGATTTAAGAGCAACTGGAAGATAGGAACATGCTCCGGAAAATCCAGAGGCCATGGGGAGTGCACAGGTGATACTCTTTTGTAAAACCCATGCTAGAAGATCGATATAGCTGAACTAAGAATGAAGATGTGGATTTCATGATGACCACTCTTGTTGTGATCCCTTCTTGATCACAGGGGAAAAACCTACGGCTATTGGAGTTGAAACTACCTAGCCATCCTGAGGTAGAAGATATTCCTCAAGATCCAAAGAAACAAAACTTGGGTTAAAGATCAGCATCATGTACTGATAGAGTGAGCATCACATGGTTATGAAACCACATAACTCAACTCACCACAATTCAGCACATTCCGGGACCTTCGGTTCAAGTCCAAGGTAAAAACACAAAGGAAGGAGTAACTACTATTTTAGTGCCACAGAGGACACTACAATTAGCAATCACGAAGTATCTTTCAAAAAACAAGCATAGCTCCGGAAGAACTTGACAAGAGGATAACGGATGCATTCGAGATGAAAAGGAAATCTCGAGGTTCAGGATTTTAAGACATAGAACATGTAGAAATGTGGAATCCACACAACTCTGAGAGATTATGATTGGAAGAGAATCTCCCAGTTTGAGTCGAGAGATAACAGAACACGGAACACACACGACTCTAGAAACTTAACACTAGGTCAACTTGGGTAAAAGACGTCCTTGCCGGAGAAGGCACCTAGGTTTTGAATGACTATAAGAGATAGCAAAACCTTTTCAAATCAAAACAGGTAAGGAGACCCAGAGTTAGAGCGATACCAGATAAGGAGTAAAAAGAATCCTAAGAAGGTTTTCACAAACCATTTGAGATTTCGAAGTAGTTTTCACAAACACTAGACTCGACATCGACCAAGCAGTAAGGTTTTCCTACAGGCAGTCCTGCTCTGATACCACTTCTTATCAGACCCCGGAGCCGGAGATATACATACTGTTATGTGCTCCTAGCCATGGACTCACAAGGGCTTCAGGGTTACCAGCCCCGGCCGCAACAAACAACGGCAGGCAGACCGGATTCATCGGCACGTAGTCCGGATCCCCGGTCTACTACTCCTTGTATCCATGCTAGTCATAACCAATTATGCATACCCAAGCGTCCACGAGTCGAATGAAACTGAAGGAACGGGACCAAAGTTATACAGAGCTGCTATGTGTCCAGAAAGTGGAACAACAATCGAGGGTTACTGGGGTTACCTCGCCCCAGGCCGATCACATCGACAGGCGGGCTCGGACATGGATCATCGGCTCCACAACCCCTCGACTGCGACAACTATGCAGGCATAGCCAAAGCTGTATAACAATGAGCTCGAAACCAACAACCGATCAAAGCAACACTCTATACATTGAAGCTTTATTAACAGGTGTTACTAGAGTATAGCTTACAAGCAGAGGTCACACGACCCAACATTACATCAGACAACGGAAGGCAAATTATGTTGCTAATCAACAAGAACCAAAAAGGCCTAACAGGCCGCAACATAAGGCGACGTCCCAGCCCATAGATTCCAGGCTGCTACCTGGGAACCCCAAACTACTCGTCGATGTCCACGCTGAAACACCACCGAACTGAGGAGCTCCACCTGAACCAACTTGAAGCAAACATGAGTACGGGAGGTACTCAACAAGACTTAGTTAACCTATTATATATCTGCTTCTTTTAGAAAGAGTTATGAAGGTTGTTTTGCGTAGAGCCATCTTTGTTTTCTATGTTGAGGGAGGAATAGCACGTCTCATGGAATATTTCGAAAACAGATGAGAAAGCTACTCAACTACTGAAACCATCATCTTTTTAATCCACCAACTCATATCAGCACCTCGTGCTTCAAAGATCACCTCCTCAAGTTGTTCCGGTAACTCAATCTACAAGGTAACCCCTCTCGGCATCTCCGAGGAGGCATCCTTCATTCGTTATCACAAGTTTTAGTCATTCCATTCAAGTTATCTATGATCACAGAATCCGTCACCAAGTCGTCCTTAACCGCGGACACGGCTTTTCGAAAAGATTTAACCCTGCAGGGGTGTACAACTTTAACCACAAGTACCAACAAACTCTTAATGCCACATGATTAGCACTAGTCCGGGAAGTGCCGGCAGATGAAGGTTGACCACGATCTTTCCCTTGCTTCGCCTATTCCATGAGTCGCTCCGAGTAGAGATGGACCGCCAATAGGGAGTGGCCATCTCCTGCCGGGTCTCTATCGTTGTGCGCAATGCTCGACGGTTACCTACCCGCAGAGCGCCGATACATCGCCACGTCCTAGTTTTGAAAAGGTTTTAATATCCCCGCAAATCCAAATGGAAAGCCCGAACTAGGCAACTCATGGAACAAACTAGGCAAGTTGAGACCGAGGGGAATCCAATCCCCCGTGTGGATGCACGCTCAGTCTTGGCTCGAAGACGAGAACTCGCTCCTAGGGGCATGAACGAGACAACCACCACAGACCCTCTGTGGTCTCGTCATCCACACCATTAAATCATATTAATCAAAATCTCTTATCTTTCCACAACATACTACCATACTAGATTCATTCGCGGCTCTGATTCATCAACCGGATGGAGCAGAGATAACAGGCATGTATGACTAAGCATGGCATATTTGAGGCTCTGGCGATCCACACAAACAAATCCTATGTCTGCTAGGAGCATTGAATCATGATATCTGGGTTATGCAAATAAATAGGGTAACTCTATCTATTGACTCAAGATACATTGGAACCGAATGCATTTGTACGAGAAAGAAAAGTCTTTCGAAATCATATATGGGCAGATAAGAGGTTATGCTTGCCTTGCTTCAAGAAAACCAGAGAAAGTCTTCAGGAATAAGTGCTTGACTTGTCGGTTAGGATCAAGTATTCGCCATGGCGTTGTCGATCTTCTCTTCGGGCGCATTCTACCGATCAGGAGCAAAACACCGAAAGAGAAACAACAATCAAACATGGCATCGATGCAATGCGCAATATGTATGCATGAGCAAGTTAATGCACTGAAAGAAGCCCTAAACATGCTTGTTGGGTTGCTAGGGTTCGTATGGCAAATATGCAATTTTACTGAGATTAACCCGAAATAGACCCCGGAGGGGGTTTCGGGTGATCTTAGAAGTGAGTGCAATTTTTATTGCTCAAATGGGTTTGGAAACATCATAACTGGATTGCATTTGTCATTTTGAGCAAAATGGTATATAACTTTTAATTTTCTTATTTTATTGAATAAAAACTTATTTTTGCGTTTTTAAAAGAATTAAGCAACATTAAATAATGGCCATTTTTGAACTTTGTCAAACATACCTGAAAATCACATATTTGGATAGAGCATCTTTTTCTGATCAAAACCATATTTTACTTTATTTTTCTGATGAACAGAACAAAAGTTATTCATTATTCAAGTTTATTTCATTTCTGTACTTATAAAAGAGGTGGGGCCCACGTGTCAGGTATTATTTTTCTTTTATTAAACATTTTCGGAAAACAGGAGGGCTGGCCCACGTGACGTCACCATGACGTCACGTTGACGTCAGCAGTTGGCCGGAATGCCTCTGTCGTGGTCGACGGCGACGACAGGAACCACGGGACGCCTCGCGCTAGGGCGCGTTAGATGCGCGCGGACTCGCGCTACCGCAAGGTGTCAGCGCCACCATCTATTGGCAACCTGGGAGCTCCGGCGGAGAACTCCGGCGGTGGCCGACCCGGTTACTCGACGACGGCGACGGAAACGGCTACCAGAAACGAATCGGAGGGCATCACGAGGGAGGCAAGCTCACCCTTGTCGCGTGTGGATGGTCAGAAGGAGCGGTGTAGGGCGGAGATGGCCGGAATTTCCTCGACGACCGGCGGCCGGACTCGGGGAAGACGGGTTCGATTCGCGCGGGCAAGGCCATCCCGGCAAGCGGCGTTCGACTGAGAGGTAGAGTGGAGCATGGCGGGGCTGGTGGTGTCTTCAGAAGCTCCGGGGATGGCCGGAGTCGACGGCAAAACACGGAGGCCGGCGTGACAGTAGGTTTAGGGTTTGGTTCGGGTTCTGCAGGGGAGAGACAGAGAGGGAGGGCTCCAGGGGGCCGAGTGAACAGAGAAGGTCTTGGACGCCTCCTGGTCCTCCTTATCCGCACGGAGAAGCAGGACGTGGCGAGGGTGCCGTCGGCGGGCTTCCGTCCTTCTGTCCGGAAAAGGAAGAATACAAAGGACGATTTGCAAAAACCCCCAGAATCTCCAGGAAATCACTGAAAGGTCCTTTTCTCTTTAAAAGCTGAGAAGAAAACAAGGTTTTGAGGACTTTTTTGCCAATAGAAAATTTGGCAAAAATAATTTTTGGAAAGCTTATAAAATTTCCAACAGAACCATGTCTTTGCTTTTTCAAATTTGAAAATGTTTTTATAACAAATTTTGGGTGATCACTTTAAGTGGTTTTTGGGCAAGTTTCATTTAAATTCAAAATTTAAATTGTTTAAAAATTCTTTCATGCATGAATGACATGATCACAACACAACAAACCCTATTGTAGCAAAACAGGGTTGTTACAGCGGGGCACTCAACACAACTCAACTCTTCTTCGCATCAAGCCCAAAGAACCCCGTGCAATTGAGCGCACGGCTAATCAAGCCCCACGAAGAAAAGGGGACCCTCATAGCACTCTAAGAACGTGTCTCCCTAAATGCCGACTACAAAAGTTTCCACCCTGGCCTCGGGTTCGTACCTGCATATGCGTGCGGCAAATGGAAAACCCGAACTAAATGAGGCGATTTGGACGAGATGTGAATCGAATCAAATTGAGTGGGGCGCTCATACACGCTTCCCACATGCGGTTAGTGCGCTCATCATGGATCAGTAGACAAGACCCTTTTCCTAATTAGGGTCAACACTAGCAGGCCTCAAAACCACGCCGGGCCTCCTGCCGGTGCCTTATCATCAAATTATTATTACCCAAAACGTTAACAGGTTGATTGTTTAAACATCGAGCCCCAGAACATAATAAATATGGTAACAGAAAGTAAGGGACAACAGACTCGAGCATAAAAAACCCTAAGCATGCTAGTAAGACACAGGCAACAAGCAATGGGGTTATAGGTGTGGAGGTGAGGCTATATCAGGGTTACAGGATAACACGTGATAGGATCGGAACACAAGCAACGAATCTTAAGGCTAGCAGAATAGACAACGGAAAGTATCGATATCCAGTGTGGAAAGGAACACAATGGTTCATGTGAGTGAATACTTGCCTGCAAACTCAGTAGCCTGGTACTGGGCTAACTCCTCAGAAGTAGTGTCGTAAACCTCGTCTGTCTCAGCGTCGTCGTCTATTCGAGAAGAAGCAAACAAACAACGCAGAGAGACAAACAATCAATAACATGGCATAAAGCACAATCCTGGGATGATGCATGACAATTTAATTGATGCATCATAATAAGCTAGTTGACATGGTAACATGTTTAAATGGACCCATATGCAATTTGGATTGCATATGGAAAACCCATGAATTAAGGTTGGATTAAATGACCTACAACTAATCAACATGTGAAAGTGAATTAGCATGATGCATGGATGAGGAAAACAGAAAGAAAACAACAATAGCTTCAATTTGAAAAGGTGTTTGCCAAGTTTGAAATTTTATTTATTAAGTTGTGAAATTTTGGCTTCTTAAAGGAGTTACACAAGCATTTGTTGTTTTCACCAATTCTAATTGTTCAAAATAAATAACAAAATTCATATTTGGAAAGAACACAAAATTTTAGGTGGAATACATGTTTCAATTATTGAAAAAGGAATTAAGATGAATTAATTATGAATTAAACAAGTTTAAACAAGATTTAAATGAGTTTAATTCAAGTATGAAATTATTTGAATTTTTATTTGTTCAAAACATTAAATGAAATTCATATTTGAAAAGTTTATACTTTTTTGGTTTGAAAACATATTTTATTTGTTCAAAAAGAAATTAATTTGACCAAGTTATGAATTTAGCAATTTGAAATGATTTAAACAAGGTTTAAATTATTTAACCAAATTTAATTATTCAAAACATGAAACAAAGTTTATATTTGAAATGGTGGTTTAATTTGGCATAGAAAACATATTTTATATGTGGCATTTAAATTAAATTTGAATTAGTTATGAATTTAACCAAAATTTGATATGAGTTGTTTGAATTTGAAATTTGAAAACATTTGAAATGTTCAAAACAGAAAACAAATGATTTAAACAGGTAGAGAATTAAATTTGGTATAGAAAACAGATTTTATTTATTTTATTTGGGTTTGAAATACAAAAGTTATATGAATTTTGAATGCAGGGGCTAATCTGCAATTTTAAAAACATACAGATTTGGTCCAGGGGCTTAACTGCGAAAAAGAAATCACAGAACGGCCCCTAGAAACGTTTTCTACGCAGCAGATCGACCCCTGGGTCACTGGCCTGTGGGCCAGTGCCCAGCTGGCGCGCGCGTGGGTGCCTGCGTGGCCACCACTTCCAATGGCAGGTGGGGCCAGCGTGCACGCGTGGCATAGATGCAAAAATGGTTTTATTCTGCGCGCGGGGGGGGGGGGGATCAAACCCGCGACGCGGGCGTTGCGCGCCGTGCGATCTAACCGGTACGGTGCGGATGCGTTTGGTGATAGGAAGGAGGTGCGCGGGGGTTTGAGGTTCAGTTTCGTTATCTGACGAAACTGAATTTCTTCAGTTAACTGAACCACGACAGAGGACAGTGCTCACCGGCGGCGAGGATCTGCTGCTGCTGCTGCTGCTTGGGTGCGTTCACGGGTGCAAGGGGTACGTGCGCGTGCAGAGAGGAGAGGGAGGGGACGGTGGAGGACGTGGTGCTCACCACCGTTGCAGATGAAGCAGAGGCTCGACGGTGACAGGCGACGGCGGCGACAGTCGAGGACGGCGGCGACGATCCGGGACCTCCCAGCCCTTGTCGATGAAGCGTAGAGGGAGAGGGATGCACGGTGATCACGTTCCCGTGCTCGCGGAGTCCTGACGACGACCACAACCCCGTACTCCACCCCGTCACTCTCCGGCCATGGCAGCTCACCGGAACCTTCAGAAAATTCAGAAGAGAAATGGAGGAGATCAGAGAAGGAGGAGAGGAACTGGCGGCGGCAGGGAGTAAGAAGGAACCTAGGGCTAGGGTTTGGGAGCTTGCAGGCTAGAAATAGGGGAGGAAAAGGAGCAGGTGGCGGGGGGAGGTGCGTGCTGCGTGCTGCTGTCGTCAGGCGCGGCGTCAGCTGTACGGAGGTGGACGAAAGGGTAGCAGGCCGCGCGCGCTGCGTGCTGGGTGGAAGGTGGGCTGGGCTTGGCCCGGTCTGCCTTCCCCTGCCGTTTTCTTTTTTATTTTTTCTTTCTGTTTGTTTTTTTTTTGCTGAAAAGGAAAAGGGAGAAAAAGGAAGGGTTTTAGGGTTAGAAAAATTTAGGAAAAATTTGTATAAGTTATTTATTGTAACAGCAACATTGTGCAACTTTCTGTTTTTCAAAAATTTGAAATTGTGCTGCTGTTTGTATTTTATTTGAATTTGAGTGAAATTTGATATTAAATGAATTATTGAAAAGGAGCAATTTAAATAGTTTGATCCTTCAAGTTTATAGGAAACAATTTGATGTTTTGGTTTGAAATTTTCATTTGAAAATTGTAATAGAACAAGTATGAAACAAAATTTGAAATTTGGTTTGAAACTCAAATAGAAAAACAAGGGAAAACAAAGGAAAACAAATGCAAAACTTAAGATGCCATGATGCAAAACATAAAATAACAAAGAGCAAACATTCTAAAGGTTGTTTTTCATACTTGGGATGTTACAAAACGCCCCCCCCCCCCTTGAAGGAATCGCGCCCCGAGATTCCTACAGAGAAGAGAAAAGGTCCGCATACTTCTTGCGAAGATCCTCTTCGGTCTCCCATGTTGCCTCTTTATCGGAATGATGGGACCACTGCACTTTCAAGAACTTGGTGCCCTTGTTGCGAGTTTTGCGCTCGGTCTCATTGAGAATTCGAACATGGTGCTCCTCATAAGATAGATCTTCTTGCAGTTCAATGGAATCATGATCAACTACACGATCTGGATCTTTGAAACACCTCTTGAGCTGTGACACGTGAAACACATCGTGCACCTTGGATAGCTTTTCTGCAAGTTCAAGACGATAGGCATTTTCTGCACGCCTTGAGAGAATGTTGAAAGGACCAATGTATCTCGGTGCAAGCTTTCCTTTAACACCAAAACGATGAGTGCCTCTGAGGGGAGTTACACGGAGATATGCCTTGTCACCAGGTGCATAGACCATGTCCCTGTGCTTGCTGTCATAGTAGCTTTTCTGACGAGACTAAGCAATCTTGAGATTGTCACGAATGATACGAACTTTCTCTTCGGCTTCCTTAACAATGTCAGGGCCTAAGAGTGAACGTTCACCAGCTCCAGACCAATTGATTGGACTCCTGCATCTGCGGCCATAGAGAGCCTCAAATGGTGCCATGCCTAGGCTTGCCTGGAAACTGTTGTTGTAGGAGAATTCAGCATATGAAAGACATTCCTCCCATTTCATGCCAAAGGAGATACCACATGCTCTGAGCATATCCTCGAGAATCTGATTGACTCTTTCGACTTGCCCTTGAGACTGAGGATGGTAGGCTGTGCTGAACAGGAGTTTGGTGCCCAATGCTTCTTGAAAGCTTTTCCAGAAATGAGAAGTGAAGATGCTTCCACAGTCTGAGCTTATTTCCAATGGGACACCATGAAGAGGAACAATCTTTGCTGTGTAGAGCTCTGCTAACTGGCTAGCTGAGATTGTCTCTTTGACAGGAAAGAAGTGAGCTACTTTAGTGAGTCGATGAATGACAACGAAGATTGCATCGTTGCCCCTCTTGGACTTTGGAAAACCAGTGACGAAGTCCATTTCAATCATGTCCCACTTCCACTCAGGGATTTTCAGAGGTTGGAGAAGACCGGCTGTTTTCTGATGAACTGCCTTGACACGTTGACAAACGTCGCATTCAGAAACGTATTGAGCAATTTCACGTTTCATGCTAGGCCACCAATACAGTGTCTTGAGATCCTGGTACATCTTTGTACTTCCAGGGTGTATGGAGAGAGGAGTTTCATGAGCCTCCTTGAGAATGACATCTTTGAGACTTTGAATTTGAGGAACTGCAATGCGTCCTTCGAAGAACACAGTTACCTTGTCATCCACTGAGAAGGACTTAAATTTCTCCTTGCCTTCTTTGATGTGTTCTACCATCTTCTTGATTTCAGCATCACGAAGTTGTTCAGAACGAATCTTGTCCTCGAGAGTTGGACTGGCTGTCAAGTTTGCAAGATAGCCTTGAGGAACAAGACCAAGGTTCAGCTTCTGGAATTCTTCATGAAGAGGAGGTTGGCTTTCCATGATCATGAGATTATTGCAATACGACTTGCGACTGAGAGCATCGGCCATAACATTAGCCTTGCCTGGAGTGTAAGAAATGGTAAGATCAAAGTCTTTAATCTTTTCAATCCATCTCCTTTGCCTGAGGTTTAGATCTGGTTGAGTGAAGATATACTTCAGACTCTTATGATCGGAAAAGATTTCAGTGCGATTACCCAACAAGTATTGTCTCCATTTCTTGAGGGCAAACACAACTGCTGCAAGTTCAAGGTCATGAGTAGGATAATTGAGCTCATGTGCGTTCAACTGACGTGAAGCATAAGCCACAACTTGACGTTCTTGCATAAGAACTACACCTAGACCTTGGAGAGAAGCATCACAGAATATTTGGAAAGGTTTGGAAGGATCTGGGCCAACCAGAACTGGTGTAGAAGTGAGCTTAGTCTTCAGGAGATTGAAAATTTCATCACATTGTGGAGACCAAACGAACTTCTTGTCCTTCTTTGTGAGATTAGTGAGAGGTTTGGCAATCTTGGAGAAGTTTTGGACGAAACGACGGCAATAGCTAGCCAAGCCAAGAAAACTTTTTACTTGCTTCACCGTCTTTGGAGGTTTCCAATCAACAATTGCTTTAACCTTTTCTGGATCAATGGCTATGCCCTTGGCAGAGATGACATGACCAAGGTAAGCAACTTCTGAAATCCAGAACTCACATTTGGAGAACTTGGCATATAGACGATGCTCGCGAAGCTTCATGAGAGTGAGACGAAGGTGTTCTTCATGATCTTCCTCGGATTTGGAGTATACAAGAATGTCATCAAGATATACCACAACGAACTTGTCTAGGTATTCATGGAAGACAGAATTCATGAGTCGAGAGAATGTCGCCGGTGCATTGGTGAGACCAAAGGACATGACGGTGAATTCATATAGACCGTAGCGAGTGGTGAAAGCTGTCTTTGGAATATCCTCTTTTCTGATCTTTATTTGATGGTAACCCATTCTCAAGTCCAACTTGGAGAATATTGAGGCTCCAGCAAGTTGATCGAAAAGATAATCGATGCGAGGAATTGGATACTTGTTTTTGATGGTTCTCTCGTTAAGAGGACGATAGTCAACAACGAGTCTCTTCGTGTGATCCTTCTTCGCAACGAACAGAGTTGGGCAACCCCAAGCCGAGGAACTAGGTTGAATGTAACCTTTTTCCATGTACATATGAATTTGTTCCTTTAACAACTTCAGCTCGGGAGTTCCTATCTTGTAGGGATGCTTAGAGATTGGAGCAGTACCTGGTTCAAGTTCGATCACGAACTCAACAGCTCTGTCCGGAGGCATCCCTGGCAACTCTTCTGGAAAGACGTCAGGGAATTCGCAAACCACCGGAACATTTTCAAGTGAAGGTAGAGGTTTTGCATCGAGGTTGTATAGCTGAATGGAACTTGATTCATTTGGAGAATAGATTATCTGGCCAGAAGGGTGGAACAGAGTTATTGACTTTTGAGCACAGTCAATCCTTGCCTTATTAGCTTTCAGCCAATCCATGCCAAGAATGACATCAATGTCAGAACTTCCCAGCAACATGAGAGAAGCAAGGAAAATGTGGCCTCCAATTAGGATTTGATTGTCATTACTTATCTTGGAAGTCACCATTTGAGATCCCGGGGAGTGAACAGTGATTTGATTGCTTAGTGGAACCACAATTAGGTTGTTTGTTGTGGCAAAAATCTTTCACACAAAAGAATGCGATGCTCCGGTATCAAACAACACTTTAGCTGGAAAAGAGTTTACGGGTAATATACCGAGAACGACATCAGGAGCTTCCTCAGCTTTGTCGATCTTGACATGATTCACCCTTGCGGTCCTCCCGACAGGCCTGTTGTTGGAGTTGAAGGCCTTAGGCGGGGGAGCGTGCACCATTGCCTGGTTTGTGTTGGGACGAGGTGGTGGTGGAGGTAGCTGCCTCTGCGTGCACTTGTCGGCGTAGTGCCCCGTCTGCTTGCACTTGTAGCAAGTGACGACACGAGGAGGCCCTGGCCTTGGCTGCCCCATCGAAGCCCTCTGATCATGCATCTGAACAGGGTTGGGTGGGCGGGGAGCGAAGCCTGGAGAAGCTTGGGCATATGAAGCCCGAGTGACAGCACCATTTGGTACCCAGATGCGGCGCTTCTGCGGAGGGGTGGTCATGTTGGAGGAGGAACCACCCTCACGCGAGTGCTTGCGAGACTCCTCGAACGCCTTGCGCCCATTTTCTTCATTGAGCGCGGTGTTAACGAGATCCTCGAAGTTGTTGGCCTTGACGTTTGTGAGGTCATACTTGAGTTCCGGGTTAAAACCTCTGCGGAACCTTGCCATCTTCTTAGCTTCAGTGGACACCTCATCACCATCGTAACGAGCGAGGCGGTTGAACTCACTCTGATAGCCGATGACGTCCAACTTGCCCTGCTTGAGTGAGCAAAACTCTTCACGCATTCTTTCCATGAGACCATCTGGAATGTGGTGCTTCAGGAAGGCTTCCTTGAAACTACCCCACGTGATTGGAAAACCAGCTCTCACGGCCTGGTAGTTTTCCCACCAAGTAGCTGCCTGACCCTTCAGCAGATAGGAGGCATACTTGAACTTGTCTTCCTCAGCAACGTGAGCAATCTTCAGAGCCTTAGCTATCTCACGGATCCAGTCATCAGCGTCCAGAGGCTCGCGTGTGGCCACGAAAGCTCTCGGACCCAGACTGAGGAACTCCTTGATGCTGACTCGTGGAGCCGTCTGGTTGTTGTGCTGCTTAGTCTGAAACTGGGCCATCTGTGCCATGACTTGGGTCATCTGAGTCAACAGCTCCGTGATTGGCGGTGGCTCAGGCGGGTTGTTCCTTGTTGGCGGCATCCTGAATGGAAATGCATTTTAGCACAACAATAGAAAAGGATAGACTTGGAAACCGAAAGAGAGATTATTCCGACGCATGAATAGATAACCAACAGGTACATCGTCACATGTTCAAATACATCAGAATATCCAACACACCATAAATGGTTCGAATGCCAAAGGATAACTAAACATAGCTAAGAATGGATACATCGGTACTCCCATGCTCATCACGCAGGACGACGGCTAGGAGTACGGCGAGAGGTACGGTGAGGAGCACGCCCACGAAATGGGTGGAACGACGATCCACGTAGATCTGACGTGGTCTGAGAGCGACTCTAGGTGTGGTGAAGTACATAGCGTCGACTCCCTGTGCTCCAAAGCGAGGAATCCCAGTGTAACCAACACCAAGGTTGAGGAGTGGACCTCTGATCGGCTCGTAACCTCCAGCATCTGGCAGAGGACGACCAACTGGCTCATCGAAACGTGCAAAGCGCTCGTCTCCAACAAAGTCTGTGGTGTAAGTCGTCAGACGAGTCAAAGCAATGTAGAGCTGCTCTCTGACTGAAGCCAACTCCTGAGATAGTGTGCTAGCAACTGCGTCACTGTGCATCACAAACTGAGCGGTGGTGTGCAGCCTGGAGTTATCATGCTCGTAGACATCCAAGTTGTCGTAGAGAGTGAAGTGAGCTCCCTCCGAAGTGATGTAACCACGGGGGATGTGGCGATAGATAGAATCGTAAAATCCCCAGTAGTCAGCACGAAGGACGGTGAGGCTCACATAAGCTGCCTGCTGCACAGCCATATCCACTATGGAACCTACTGCCTCGTAGCGGTGGACTACGCTCATGCCAT
This sequence comes from Alopecurus myosuroides, assembly GCA_028641055.1. Classification (NCBI taxonomy): domain Eukaryota; kingdom Viridiplantae; phylum Streptophyta; class Magnoliopsida; order Poales; family Poaceae; genus Alopecurus; species Alopecurus myosuroides. The sequence goes on along the minus strand of CM054057.1, from coordinate 366,456,095 downwards.
CATCTGACAGAATGTAGACGATAGCCTGGTAGTAGGTCTGCTCAAACTCTCGCTGGTGCTCGTAGACCTGGTACTCTGGTGCCCAACGGAACCCCAGAAAAGTGACCATGTATCTCAGCATCTCCGGATAACCGGCAGTGCTCTCGCAACGATTCATACGGACCACCTGCGGGTAGAACCTGAGATCCATCTGCAGATGATCGGGGAAGTTTTGATTAGACGCCGGTAGAAGAACTGAAGTGGCAAGCAACAACAAGGTTTGAACGGACGAAAAGGATGTTGAGAAGAACAGAATATTGAAGCAACATTGGGGAAACACGAGACCAAACACTCCTGAGGTACTACGGAAAAACCCATCCGGGCTTCTAAAGGATCAATATCTACTGCTTAAGGAATAGAGGATCTGCTTCCGGGGCTTACACGCCTCCGTTCTCAATCATGAGTAGGAAACATGATAAATCATGTCACAATCACCTCCATTCCTATGGTCTAGTAGATATAACTATCCTAGAGAAACCAGGATACGTGAAATCCTAACTTGAAAGTTTAGATGAGAAGAGAAAACAACGTTGCACTTCCTTACCAGAAAAGGGAGGGTGGGTGGGGAAAGAAATAAAAGAACAGAATTCCTACTCTCACGTTTCATTTTTCCTATATAGCTACAAAATAGTTTCTAGACTCAACTGCGACCAGTAAAAGGGATCCTACAGGCAGACTGGCTCTGATACCATTTGCCGCACCCGGACTTCTAGAGGATACTCACAGTCCGCTAAACAGTAGAACCAATGGCTTACGGGGCATACCGGCACCCGCATCTCAATATGAGCAGGCCAACACGTAAACGTGTGACAACCATTCTCTACTATCCATCGTCTGCGTAAACCATCCCATAGAAACCCGACTACTTCCGTTGACGTACTTCATAACATACACACACGGTACGTCAACGGCATTTGAACAAGTGATATCACAACATATCTCTAAGACACAAAAGATTGAAATAAGTTGCAAATAGCTCTCACTAGAGCAGAGATAGCAAATACAATCATCCAGAGGACACATGTCCCAACAAGTCATCATTACATCACAGCGGAAGCATCCAAAGTGTCTGAGTACAGACAAGATCCAAATAGGCCTAAGAGGCCGGAAACGAAAAGACGGAGCCCATCCACGATGTCTCGGATCCTGCCCGGGTCCGCTATCTACTCGTCAGCAGCCTCGTCATACTCCACGTAGTAGCCACCATGGGGATCCTCGGAAACGTAGTCTGCGGAAACCATAGCCCCAAAGGGGTCAGTACAGACAAGTACTGGCAAGCAAGACTCACAAGATACCAAAGTGTACCCGGCAACACCGAGTACAGATGCTTTGAGTTCAACGGAAGATAGGTGATACAAAAGTGCGGCAGCAGGCTGCTTTAACCAACTACAGAAACACGCTACAACTTCCGGCTAACAGAAAGGGGATAAGATAGCGTATCGGAACCAACTACCAACAACCTCAAACAAACCCATCCTGGATCTTGCCCCTTATCCAAAGAAGCAATCTGAGGATAACTCACACAGTTGGATTAATGATGGTTCAAGTTATTGTGTTAATAAGACTATTACTAGTCAAATTGTTAGTCATTAGGTGTAAGTTGTCTGAGTACTTGTTAGCCAGTACTTTCACTAAGTCATCCATAACCGCGGACATAACGGCTTCTCGAGAAGATTTAACCCTGCAGGGATGCACCAATTTGGCCATACACGTAAGAATAACCCGCCAGATGGAATGGCCCTTCCACCAAGCGGGGCACTCAACACAACTCAACTCTTCTTCGCATCAAGCCCAAAGAACCCCGTGCAATTGAGCGCACGGCTAATCAAGCCCCACGAAGAAAAGGGGACCCTCATAGCACTCTAAGAACGTGTCTCCCTAAATGCCGACTACAAAAGTTTCCACCCTGGCCTCGGGTTCATACCTGCATATGCATGCGGCAAATGGAAAACCCGAACTAAATGAGGCGATTTGGACGAGATGCGAATCGAATCAAATTGAGGGGGGCGCCCATACACGCTTCCCACATGCGGTTAGTGCGCTCATCATGGATCAGTAGACAAGAACCTTTTCCTAATTAGGGTCGACACTAGCAGGCCTCAAAACCACGCCGGGCCTCCTGCCGGTGCCTTATCATCAAATTATTATTACCCAAAATGTTAACAGGTTGATTTTTTAAACATCGAGCCCCAGAACATAATAAATATGGTAACAGAAAGTAACGGATAACAGACTCGAGCATAAACAACCCTAAGCATGCTAGTAAGACACAGGCAACAAGCAATGGGGTTATAGGTGTGGAGGTGAGGCTATATCAGGGTTACAGGATAACACGTGATAGGATCGGAACAGAAGAAACGAATCTTAAGGCTAGCAGAATAGACAACGGAAAGTATCGATATCCAGTGTGGAAAGGAACACAATGGTTCATGTGAGTGAATACTTGCTTGCAAACTCAGTAGCCTGGTATTGGGCTAACTCCTCAGAAGTAGTGTCGTAAACCTCGTCTGTCTCAGCGTCGTCGTCTATTCGAGAAGAAGCAAACAAACAACGCAGAGAGACAAAAAATCAATAACATGGCATAAAGCACAATCCTGGGATGATGCATGACAATTTAATTGATGCATCATAATAAGCTAGTTGACATGGTAACATGTTTAAATGGACCCATATGCAATTTGGATTGCATATGGAAAACCCATGAATTAAGGTTGGATTAAATGAGCTACAACTAATCAACATGTGAAAGTGAATTAGCATGATGCATGGATGAGGAAAACAGAAAGAAAACAACAATAGCTTCAATTTGAAAAGGTGTTTACCAAGTTTGAAATTTTATTTATTAAGTTGTGCAATTTTGGCTTCATAAAGGAGTTACACAAGCATTTGTTGTTTTCACCAATTCTAATTGTTCAAAATAAATAACAAAATTCATATTTGGAAAGAACACAAAATTTTAGGTGGAATACATGTTTCAATTATTGAAAAAGGAATAAAGATGAATTAATTATGAATTAAACAAGTTTAAACAAGATTTAAATGAGTTTAATTCAAGTATGAAATTATTTGAATTTTTATTTGTTTAAAACATTAAATGAAATTCATATTTGAAAATTTTATACTTTTTTGGTTTGAAAACAAATTTTATTTGTTCAAAAAGAAATTAATTTGACCAAGTTATGAATTTAGCAATTTTAAATGATTTAAACAAGGTTTAAATTATTTAACCAAATTTAATTATTCAAAACATGAAACAAAGTTTATATTTGAAATGGTGGTTTAATTTGGCATAGAAAACATATTTTATATGTGGCATTTAAATTAAATTTGAATTAGTTATGAATTTAACCAAAATTTGATATGAGTTGTTTGAATTTGAAATTTGAAAACATTTGAAATGTTCAAAACAGAAAACAAATGATTTAAACAGGTAGAGAATTAAATTTGGTACAGAAAACAGATTTTATTTATTTTATTTGGGTTTGAAATACAAAAGTTATTTGAATTTTGAATGCAGGGGCTAATCTGCAATTTTAAAAACATACAGATTTGGTCCAGGGGCTTAACTGCGAAAAAGAAATCACAGAACGGCCCCTGGAAACGTTTTCTACGCAGCAGATCGACCCCTGGGTCACTGGCCTGTGGGCCAGTGCCCAGCTGGCGCGCGCGTGGGTGCCTGCGTGGCCACCACTGCCAATGGCAGGTGGGGCCAGCGTGCACGCGTGGCATAGATGCAAAAATGGTTTTATTCTGTGCGCGGGGGGGGGATCGAACCCGCGACGCGGGTGTTGCGCGCCGTGCGATCTAACCGGTACGGTGCGGATGCGTTTGGTGATAGGGAGGAGGTGCGCGGGGGTTTGAGGTTCAGTTTCGTTATCTGACGAAACTGAATTTCTTCAGTTAACTGAACCACGAGAGAGGACGGTGCTCGCCGGCGGCGAGGATCTGCTGCTGCTGCTGCTGCTTGGTTGCGTGCACGAGTGCAAGGGGTACGTGTGCATGCAGAGAGGAGAGGGAGGGGACGGTGGAGGACGTGGTGCTCACCACCGTTGCAGATGAAGCAGAGGCTCGACGGTGACAGGCGACGGCGGCGACAGTCGAGGACGGCGGCGACGATCCGGGACCTCCCAGCCCTTGTTGATGAAGCGTAGAGGGAGATGGATGCACGGTGATCACGTTCCCGTGCTCGCGGAGTCCTGACGACGACCACAACCCCGTACTCCACCCCGTAACTCTCCGGCCATGGCAGCTCACCGGAAACTTCAGAAAATTCAGAAGAGAAATGGAGGAGATCTGAGAAGGAGGAGAGGAACTGGCGGTGGCAGGGAGGGAGAAGGAACCTAGGGCTAGGGTTTGGGAGCTTGCGGGCTAGAAATAGGGGAGGAAGAGGAGCAGGTGGCGAGGGGGAGGTGCGTGCTGCGTGCTGCTGTCGTCAGGCGCGGCGTCAGCTGTACGGAGGTGGACGAAAGGGTAGCAGGCCGTGCGCGCTGCGTGCTGGGTGGAAGGTGGGCTGGGCTTGGCCCAGTCTGCCTTCCCCAGCCGTTTTCTTTTTTATTTTTTCTTTCTGTTTGTTTTTTTTTTTTGCTGAAAAGGAAAAGGGAGAAAAAGGAAGGGTTTTAGGGTTAGAAAAATTTAGGAAAAATTTGTATAAGTTATTTATTGTAACAGCAACATTGTGCAACTTTCTGTTTTTCAAAAATTTGAAATTGTGTTGCTGTTTGTATTTTATTTGAATTTGAGTGAAATTTGATATTAAATGAATTATTGAAAAGGAGCAATTTAAATAGTTTGATCCTTCAAGTTTATAGGAAACAATTTGATGTTTTGGTTTGAAATTTTCATTTGAAAATTGTAACAGAACAAGTATGAAACAAAATTTGAAATTTGGTTTGAAATTCAAATAGAAAAACAAGGGAAAACAAAGCAAAACAAAGGAAAACAAATGCAAAACTTAAGATGCCATGATGCAAAATATAAAATAACAAAGAGCAAACATTCTAAAGGTTGTTTTTCATACTTGGGATGTTACACCCCAGCACACGGGAAGCACCGCGGGGCCAAGGGGAGCACGCCGCCGTCCTCAACCACGCCGGAGGAGCACGGGAACGTCCACGCCATCCATGCCGGATCGTGCCACCGTCATCTTCCTCGCCCCCGACGTCGATCTCCGGTGAGTTCGCCCCGGCATCCTCTCTGTCCGTCCGATCCGCATCAACGGCCTAGATTAGAAGGCCGCGTCGAAGCGGTTCTTTGAATCTCGGCCGCCCGTTTCCCTTTAGATCTGACGATCCACACGCGCGATCCGCGCGAAACGGTATCAGCCAATCAGGAGCCACCATTGCATGTCCCCCGGATCGCTTATATTTTCGATTAAAACAGAAAAATAACAGATTTGGATTAAAACTTCAAAATATCATATCTTGAGTTCTGTTTCTCCAAATTCGATGATCGTGGGCTTTTTGAAATAAGCACATCATGTAGATTAATCTAGGATAATCAAATTTCAAATTTGAATCGTGCACTCACATGTTATTTGTAGATCTCTATTAATCACTATTTTGGGCATAACTTTTAATCTATAAATCCTTTTTAGGTGAAATCAATTGCTATGGTTTTGTTTTGATGTTCTCTATCCAGTAGATGCTTTGGAAAAATTATTTATACAACTTTGTAACAGAAACTCTATTAATGTTGATATTAGCCTATAATAAAACCCTAGTAATACTAATAGTTACAATTTGATAATTAAATTGTTTTGCATGCATCATAAACATGTTATTAATATCAGAGAACATCATTATTAGTAATTATTGCTAGTTGTGAATTTGGTGCATTAATTTGATCATTGCATGTCATGCATACATGTTTTTGTATTGTTATTTTGTTTTCTATGTTATGTTTGTTTTGTATGTTTATGTGTGGCTTGTTTTGTTTGTGTTAGATTGTGAAGAGCAAATCTACTCTTGTTGCTGTTATACTTGTTGTGATTGTTCATCCTATTGCCAAGGCAAGTGACACACCATCAAATCTCCCATATCTTTACTATGCATTACTAGTGTTTTTGAGTAGCATGCATGATAGGAAATTTAACTAAGTTATTATTATGCTATGCAAAATCCTAAGTAGTGTGTACCCATCCTTTAGACTTGTTACTTTGGAGACTTATACTTAGGTGATGCTTAGCCTTGCTACAAATTTGTTTTACTCAGTGTTTGTGGAAAAAATCTAAGTATAACCCTCAATGAAACACCTGGGTGGATTTTGGTTGTGATTGGATTATGTTGAGTGGCTCCCTAGGGCCATATCTATGGTGTTTATTACCGAAGGAGTACACTTGTGGATGGCCACCCAGGAACAAAGAGATTACCAAGTCCCTCTAAGTTTAGTAGCTTCCCGTGCAGCCCTTTGACATATGGGCTCTGTCATGATCAACTAAGTTGTGAGAGTTCAGCCCATGCTTGACATGAAGATGTAGCAGAATTATAGGTGGAACGTGTCTTGCTGGTTGGGTTGAAGTCTTGCTTCTGAAAGATCTCGTCTCAATTCTCTCCTTTCCATGATGCACTCCGGGTGTATAGGATGTTTGGGCTAATTGAAGACAAAGGGTGAAAGTGCACAACCTCTGCAGAGTTAGAAACTATGATCATAGCCGTGTTCCCGGTAATGGACAACTTCGAGCAGCTGGACAAGGATGGACAGAAGAATCTCAACACCGTTTTGAAGAAGTAAAATTTGGCTAAGGAAATATTAGTTGTGGTGCTCATGGGTGTGTCCCATGGTGCCAATCTTTGAAAGACAACTCTTTTTCAAAAGTGTTAGGGAAAAACTAGCATTCTGCAAAAAGCCTAAACTCCACCAAGCCAGATATACATGTAGTTTAGACTTGCCATTTTATATCCACCATAGTGTCATTTTCTAGTACATTGTTTGTACTGAATCTCCTTTGGGGGCTTCATATTCCAACGTGCAGGATATTCTGGGGATGAAGTTTGATAAAGTGCTTGGACTCGAGTCTACACCCAACATGTAATGCCTGTGGCGCATGATTGAAGATGGGGGATCATTGCTATCTTATTTATGTTGTTTAGAACTCTGAGTTTTGCTAGTCTTTCAAGACTATGCACTTTGTAATAAAGCTATACTTGGCTATTCTGGATCCTTTGTTATATTTTTGATACTTCTGCAATTATACTTTACATTTTGTTCTGTGGTGCTAGCATTGATCCAGGGACTAGCACTTAACACAGTAGTTCTTACATTATTAAATGTGGGGACGCTCCAAAATGGTATCAGAGCAAATTGTTGCATGTAGATTCGAGCCCTTAGGATCGGAAACCCTTTTGATCAAATTTATTAACTCCTTTGAGTAATTTTGGATCCTAGCGGCATAGTGAGATGAAGCGGCCCGGACCAACATTACATGTCCACGTACATGAGACCGGTTCCCTGATTGGCTAGCGGGTGCCAGTATCTCTCGCCATAGTGAATATCTAAATTTCAATAAGTTGTTAATGATCTGATGATCACCATGGAAATTACATAATATTTTCAAAGTACTCTTACTCATCTCGTATCTAGTACCTCCTTACCTTATGCTTTTATGACTTATGTTTTCTCCTACACATCAAAACTCCATAATGATGGAACTTCAACTTCGCAATCGCCAAGGACTTCCAACTTAAAGATGAAGAGCTGCAACTCCACCACCACCAAGAACTTCAAGAACCCTAGGATTGACCATCTATTCTACTCAGAAAAAATAACTTTTCTTCTAGTACTTCTAAATATTCTAATGTCTTATCTAACTTATAGATGACCAACCTAATTGAATCACTCAAGAAGGGCCTATTGATGACCATGACTCTAGATTGTGAGACTGAATTCCCAAAGGCATTGAAGAACCTAATGACAAAATTAGGATTTGGAGGAGCAGTACTCTACAAAGGCTTTCCCTTCATTGAAGATGGCCAAGAGTATTGGTGGGTGCAACTTCACCTATACAGAAGCAAGGAGTATGACCACACGACACAAGGGGACTACATCTTCACCAACCCACAACAATACACATCATTCTTCGAGTCAGCTAGATGCGCTGCATGGGAGGCAACCACAGAACTTGGAGAAAGACTTACATGGATATTTTATCACACTCAGAAGGATCTCCAGGAAGCTGAAGAAGAGATCAACGCCCTTGAAAATGAGTTGAAGATGTACAAGAACATAGAGATCATTATGAAGAGTTATGATCCATCCCAGTAGTTGACCACCATGGAAGAATGCGTTAGCTAGAATTTTTGTTTGAGTATTGACCTATCTACTTGTGATATGGCAATTATAGAGTGTTTTGACTTGCAACTAAGTTGTTTTGCCTAAGTTTTTCAAATATTAAGTCAAAATTTCGAAAAAAAATTAAGAGATAAAATATTTTAAGTTGTTGTTTTCCATTGATTGTTTGTCTTCTTGTATTGTGCATGGGTAGGAAAATTTTCTCCTCATAGCTCTATCTATCTTTTTCTCATCTATGCTGAAAACCCACAGATGCCTCCTCGTCGTGAGCCCAACAATAACAATGAGGACAACAACAATGATGCCATGTAGCATATGCTCACTTCCCAAGCCCAACTTCTACAGATGATGACTCAGTTTGTAGAAGCAATGAACCATAACAACAACAATCACAACAACAACAACAACAACAACAACAACAACAACAACAACAACAACAACAACAACAACAACAACAACAACAACAACAACAACCACAACAACGACAACAACAACAACAACAACAACAACAACAACAACAACAACAACAACAACAACAACAACAACAACAATCTTCCACACCACCCCAAGTGGATAGACTTACTAGATTTGTGAGACTTATGCCTAACAAGTTCTCATATGCAACTGATTCTATTGAGGCAGATGACTGGTTTCGCTCAATCTCAAGGATATTCTTCTAAGGCGGGTAGGCCACCTCATAACTTTTCCAACCCAATTGCTAGCCTTCTCGAATCTCGGGACGAGATTCCTTTTAAGGGGGGTAGTCTGTAACATTCCAGTTTTTTGAAAATTTGAAAATTTGAAAACCTTCATGCATTCATGAGCATCATATCATACTTACATTTTGTTTGCATAAGATTTGGTTTTTAATTTGCAAAAGGTAAAATTTTAGGTGATATTACCTATTAAACCACCTTTTGGATTTAAATATTTTCTACAATAATGTAATTTAGTTTTGGGAAATAATAATACCAAAATGTTATACTTTTCATAAGCTTTCCAAAACATATTTTCATGTATTTTTCTGAATTGTTTTGGTTGGGTTTTGCAATTTTTTTGAATCATTTTATTTAAAAAACAAAAGGGCGAGAGAGAGACCAGCGCAGCCCACCCTTTCTCTTCTCTCGTGGCCAGGCCCAGCCTACTCTCCTCTCGCTCACTTTCGCCACGCGCGGTAGCAGAACACGGCAGGCCAGCCCAGCAGGAATCGAGCCTGTTTCGCGCCCCCTCTCTCTGTCACGGTGGCCCCACGTGTGACGCCACCGAGACATCACGCGGACGTCAACACAGCCGCCACATCGGAAATGAACTCGGCGTCCGAGCCGTACGCCGCCAAGTCTCCGACCACCGCCTCTCCCCCGCGCCCCATCCCCTCTCCCAAGGCTCCCCCACCTTAAATACCGCCCCCCCTCGACGTGCGTGCACCGCGCTTCGAAGAACTCGAGCCCTAGATTCCGCCGCCGCCACGCCATTGCCGCCCCGCCTCGGAACTACTTGCCACCGCCGTTACGCCCCTCGGGAGGAGCCCCCGAGCACACGAGAAGCACCGTGGAGCTGAGGGGAGCACGCCGCCGTCCTCAACCACGCGGGAGGAGCACGGGAACATCCACGCCATCCATGCCGGATCGCGCCACCGTCGTCTTCCTCACCCCCGACGTCGATCTCCGGTGAGTTCGCCCCGGCATCCTCTCTGTCGGTCTGATCCATATCAACGGCCTAGATTAGAAGGCCGCATCGAAGCGGTTCTTTGAATCTCGGCCGCCCGTTTCACTTTAGATCTAACGATCCACACACGCGATCCGCGCGAAACGGTATCAGCCAATCAGGAGCCACCATTGCATGTCCCCCGGATCGCTTATATGTTCGATTAAAACAGAAAAATAACAGATTTGGATTAAAACTTCAAAATATCATATCTTGAGTTCTGTTTCTCCAAATTCGATGATCTTGGGCTTTTTGAAATCAGAACATCATGTAGATTAATCTAGGATAATCAAATTTAAAATTTGAATCGTGCAATCACATGTTATTTGTAGATCTCTATTAATCACTATTTTGGGTATAACTTTTAATCTATAAATCCTTTTTAGGTGAAATCAATTGCTATGGTTTTGTTTTGATGTTCTCTATCCAGTAGATGCGTTGGAAAAATTATTTATACAACTTTGTAACAGAAACTCTATTAATGTTGATATTAGCCTATAAGAAAACCCTAGTAATACTAATAGTTACAATTTGATAATTAAATTGTTTTGCATGCATCATAAACATGTTATTAATATCAGAGAACATCATTATTAGTAATTCTTGCTAGTTGTGAATTTGGTGCATTAATTTGATCATTGCATTTCATGCATACATGTTTTTGTATTGTTATTTTGTTTTATATATTATGTTTGTTTTGTATGTTTATGTGTGGCTTGTTTTGTTTGTGTTAGATTGTGAAGAGCAAGTCTACTCTTGTTGCTGTTATACTTGTTGTGATTGTTCATCCTATTGCCAAGGCAAGTGACACACCATCAAATCTCCCATATTTTTACTATGCATTACTAGTGTTTTTGAGTAGCATGCATGATAGGAAATTTTACTAAGCTATTATTATGCTATGCAAAATCCCAAGTAGTGTGTAGCCATCCTTTAGACTTGTTACTTTGGAGACTTATACTTAGGTGATGCTTAGCCTTGCTACACATTTGTTTTACTCAATGTTTGTGGAAAAATTCTAAGTATAACCCTCAATGAAACACCTGGGTGGATTTTGGTTGTGATTGGATTATGTTGAGTGGCTCCCTAGGCCATATCTATGGTGTTTATTACCAAAGGAGTACACTTGTGGATGGCCACCCAGGAACAGAGAAATTACCAAGTCCATCTAAGTTTAGTAGCTTCCCGTGCAACCCTTTGACATATGGGCTCTGTCTTGATCAACTAAGTTGTGAGAGTTCAGCCCATGCTTGACATGAAGATGTAGCAGAATTATAGGTGGAACGGGTCTTGCTGGTTGGGTTGAAGTCTTGCTTCTAAAATATCTCGTCTCAATTCTCTCCTTTCCATGACGCACTCCGGGTGTATAGGATGTTTGGGCTAATTGAAGACAAAGGGTGAAAGTGCACAACCTCTGTAGAGTTAGAAACTATGATCATAGCCGTGTTCCCGGTAATGGACAACTTCGAGCAGCTAGACAAGGTTGGACAGAAGAATCTCAACACCGTTTTGAAGAAATAAATTTGTCTAAGGAAATATTAGTTGTGGTGCTCATGGGTGTGTCCCATGGTGCCAATCTTTGAAAGAAAACTCTTTTTCAAAAGTGTTAGGGAAAAACTAGCTTTCTGCAAAAAGCCTAAACTCCACCAAGCTAGATTTGCATGCAGTTTAGACTTGCCATTTTGTATCCACCATAGTGTCATTTGCCAGTACATTGTTTGTACTGAATCTCTTTCGGGGGCTACATATTCCAACGTGCAGGAAATTCTGAGATGAAGTTTGATTAAGTGCTTGGACTCGAGTCTACACCCAACATGTAATGCCTGTGGCGCATGATTGAAGATGGAGGCTCATTGCTATCTTATTTCTGTTGTTTAGAACTCTGAGTTTTGCTAGTCTTTCAAGAGTATGCACTTTGTAATAAAGCTATACTTAGCTATTCTGGATCCTTTGTTATATTTTTGATACTTCTGCAATTATACTTTACATTTTGTTCTGTGGTGCTAGCATTGATCCATGGACTAGCACTTAACACAGTAGTTCTTACATTATTAAATGTGAGGACGCTACACAGATCCTCCACCCAAAGAATTATCTTTGGAGGTAGCTTCATCGTCCCCCTCCCTACGGCGATTGCGATGGTGGAGGTCACTACCCGACTCTTCCACGTCATCCGAAGAACCGTGCTCAGAACTCGAGTCGGCCTCGGCAACACTGGTGTCAAGGCGAGCCTCAAGGTTGCTCGCCAGCAAGTCCGAAGCATCTTCAGCAGAAGTTGGCGGGTAGCAGGTTGCTACCTCCATGCTCTACAGAAGAAAAGAAAGAAGAAGGAGAAAAGAGAAAGCTCAGTCAACAAACTCTCGAATGAAAAAAAGGTTAAAGCAGAAAAGAGAAGAAGAACTTACATCAGATGGAGGAGGCCTTGAAGCTTCGAATACTGCGATGGGGCAGATGGCAAAGGACTCGCCCACCTTCAGCTTGGTGATGGCCGCGATTTTCTTCTCAAATTCAGCATTCGAAAGTTCTTCTCGGCTCACACGGCTGGGGTCTTCGCTGCCCTGGTACTCCCACATGGTCGAAGGCCTCTCCTGAAGAGGCTGGATCCTACGCCTGAGGAATACACTCGCCAGATGCAAGCCATTCAACGCGACCCCTGCGGTCTGGTCGCGAAGAGCTATTACCTTGGCGAGTAGCGGGGTGATGACTCGGTTTTCTTCAACCGAGAGCTTGTGCGCCCAGGACTTCCACCGCTTCAAGACAGCAAACGGGTGAATTCGTGAGCTCCACCCACGCTGTTATCAACGACATAAAACCACTTTCTCCGCCACCCTTCCGTGGAGTCGATGAAATGCATCTCGAAGTAGGAGCTATCTGTTTTCGCCTGGATCCCGAAGCCGCCAGTGCGCAGCGTCTCTCCAAGCTCGGTCTCCACCCGCGACTTCTCGCAGAAGACCCGCACTTTGAATAGGGCCTTCCAAAGGCCCCAGTGCGGTCGAATGCCGAGGAAGCACTCGCAAAGTACGATGAAGCACCATATGTGATGCACCGCATTTGGAGTCAAATCATGGAACTGTATGCCATAGACATACAGCAAACCAAGAAGAAAAGGATGGAGGGGGAGCAAGAGCCCGCGCGAGGCATGATCCGCAAAGATCACGCGCTCGTTCGCGTGGGGGTTTGGTACCTCCTCTTTCTTGCCGAGGCAAACTCGCTTGTCGCCATCAGAGGGCAGCAGCCCCTCCCTTTGCATCTCCTTGATGCTCTTGATCATGGTCTTGGCAGAGTGCTAGTCGCCCGTCCTCGGGGAGGGTGGCGCGGGAGCATTCTCGGGCGCCTTCGATGCTGAGGCAGCAGCGTTGCGTTTCGTTCCTCCTGCCATGGGAACTTGTAGGTGCTTGCATAGGAGGAGATGAGTGCGAGGAAGAAGAAGACGGGGAAGCAAATGATCGGGAGGTTTTCACTTTCCACCTAAGGACGGTATATATATAGATGACCACTCGATCTGAGCCGTTCATCGAGCAACGTGGCACCCATCGCGGCTGCCACGCGTGAAGCGGAAACGAGGAGGCGGTGAAATCTTTTTCGTGCCACGATCTCAACAGCAGATCGTGTGCAGTAAACTGCACACGGCTCGCGGAAAAACCGGAAACGACGTCTCGTTTCCGGTCAAAAGCTGACAAGGTAGGCAAGTGTACCCTGTTTTCAGTTCGTCACGTCCCATCGGAAGGAGTCAGAACGAACAAAGTGCGTAATGATGTCATTATGCACGTCATCAAACCCGAAAAATCCCTCGGGTAGAATCCATAACACGAAGTTTCTTTCGTATGGGCACATCAAGACGCGAAAACTCTTTCGCATAAACTCCATAACACGGAATTTCTTTCGTATGGACACATCAAGACGCGAAAACTCTTTCGCATAAACTCCATAAACACGGAATTTCTTTCGTATGGACACATCAAGATGCAAAAACTCTTTCGCATAAACTCCATAACACAGAATTTCTTTCGTATGGACATATCAATACGCGAAAACTCCTTCGCATAAGATCCCTTAACACGAAATTTCTTTCGTATAGGCACTACAAGGCTTCCGGGCAAAAAGATTTTCCTTATGCGTAAAGACAACAAGGAAAAATACCTTGCTCATAAAATCTCGAGAAAATACTTGCGGGTAGGCAGTTCCTGCCACTCTAAACATACGATGTATACACATCTTTACCCTGGATCGTTCAGCCGACTAGGCAAGTCCGGATGCCGTATCCTCTCGATACGAAGGTAAGACCCAAAAGTTCTCTCTCGCGGGCCTGGAATGGCACTCAAGCTGCGTCCTCCGGTAAATTTCCATGTCAACAACACGAGGAAAAATCCTAGCGGACGCGCCGGGTACCCCTATAGGTTAAGTTCGACTCGATAAGACCTCCACGGCCCAGTCGCAATGATCACCTCATCGGTTACGAGTCGGAGGTCTCGAATCTGTGCAGGCCAGAACTGTTTTTGCCCTAGATGCAATTAATTGGCCCTGAGATTTCGGGAGAGCCAAGCAACTGAGCCATATCCTTCTGCGAAAACAGTCAAAAAACATGCACTTTCACCGCTCGATGCTCGAGCACAAAGGAAACTCATCGCACTCAGGGTAAAACGCCCTCCAAAGACAAGCGGTTGAAGCAACCAGTCGAGAAACATTCAAGGACAAGATTCTGAGCGTCTACCCGACATAATTCTCAAGTCGAGTTAACACTCGGGGGCTACTGACGAAGGGATGATTCCTGGACCTATCGGGTAAGGCTGCCCGGTCCAAGGCCCAAGACCCAAGCCCAAGGGGAGACGCCACGGATTGTTCTAGAAGGCCCAGTTAAAGCCCACCCGCAATGCCTTTCGGGTCACGTAAGGAAACTTGTAACCGACTTAGGTTTAGGGTTTGTATCCCTCCCAGGTACGGTTTGAGACCTGGCACCTATATAAGGCCTGGAGAGCCACCAAGGGAGGGACAAGGAACACCGCACCACCAAATCCTTGAGATCGAGATCATACTCTCGACTTGACCAACCCTCCCAATATAACCGATCTACTCGTGAATCCAGATCAACAGAAGCAGGAGTAAGGGTTTTACCTCTACGAGGTCCCCGAACCTGGGTAAATCGTGCCCCCTGTTTAGCCGACGATTGTCACCAGAGCCTACACGTTCTCCTAATCGAAACCCTATGGGTTCACCCGAGGGACTTGTTGAGACACAGATTCGACAACCACGCCGTCCATCCCGAAGCTCACCGGAGCGACGACGAGTTCCATCTGCATCGCGCGGCAAACCATGACGTGGGAGTGAATTCCGTCACCGCCATTCACCCCGCCGTCCAGCGCTGAGCCCCTCTGTGGTCTCCCTGAGCCCGGACACCCTTTGTAGCGCCGCCTCGGTGAAGATCCGAGAACTCCGACCACCATCGCCTCCATTTTCGGCCAGCCCTAGCGGTGAGCCCCTCTCCCCCCCCTCTTTTATTTACAACTGTTGGATCTGAATCCAACTGTCCCCAATAGATCCACTTAGCGAAGAGCTATCAGCCAACCACATGACGCCACCTCAACGCCAGTCAGCTGCGCGTTATAATCCTATCCGTCGCTCAACGCAGCATGAAACAGGCCCAAGCCTAGTCCTTATCTGCCGCCCAATGTAGCTCTTAGTAGCCCAACTCTTTTTCTGGATTTTCTTCTGGAATAGAAATAAATAGTATTTTTTTTTAAGAAAAGTCCTTGAAACTTAGAATCGTCATAACTTTTTAACCATAAGGCCAAATTCAGCAAATTTGGATTTTTTTTAAATCAACACATCATGTTGAAACTTTTAGCACTGTCCAAATTTAAATTTGACCATTTAAAATTTGTTCAAATTCAAATATGCTTGTTTGATAAAGTTTGGCATTATTCAAATTCTACAAATCCAAACATTGCTAATAAAATATTATTGGAAACCTTAGTATGTGTAGTTTCATATCCTACGTTCCAAAAAAAATTGAACAAGTTAAATTTGAATTTATAATTAAGTGGTATATTTGAGTATTTTCTATATAGCTCCTTTAGTAAAATTGTTCCTTTTGGTAACCTTGAACCAGAGGCATCAGAACCTAAAAAAAATTTATACCCCTGGACCATGACCATGTAATTTTAGCCAAACATCCATCATAGTAGTCCACCTAGTTGTTTATGTCTCAGAAGTTGTTTCTATCCTTTTGACCTTTGTTGTTGTGGCTATTTTGGAGCCAAGACCAAGTCCCTAGTATGTGTAAATCACATATAATACCAAGTAGTGAACCTTAGTTTTGTATCTACTTCTCCACTCTCCTATTTTTGCTTCAAGAATTCATCAAGTTAGCAAAATGGAAATCAAGACTCAAACACAAGAAGGAACTCCATTTTCAACTTGGTGGCAACATGAAGAGCTACAAGGAAGATCATGGAAGAAATTGAAGGAAGTACTTAGACTCTAAAACAACTAGAAGCAACTAAAGGAAGTACAAGTGTAGGAAGAAATCAAAGAGAAAACGTCTACCTCTCTCCTTCTATATTTCTTCTTATTTTCATTATTTCTTATTTGACTTAGTAGTATTTTGTGCCCATCCCACTTGGACAAACTATTGAGAGAGCCATGAAGAATCTATCAATACCAAGAGAAGAATAAATCCAAGGAACAAGACTACAGTGGAAATCATGAAGACGAACTTCAAGAAAACAAGTATGTGAAGACTTGAAGAAAATATACACAAGTTGAAGAACAACAAGTTGTTTTTGTCCAACCATTGACCTAAATGGAAAATCCCAAGACTTTATCTAATTTTTTCTATTGTTACGAAGTTAGTTGAACCTATATCTACCTTAACCCAAAATGGAAAGACTAACTCTAATCACTCAAATGTCTTGATGAAAATAACTAAGGGTTACACTTTGTTATGTGTTCCTTTAGTTGAAATAGTGAGATCACGTTGGTGAACTCTTGGAACTTCCTCGACAAGTATGGTTATATTAGAGTTAGATCACATCAAACTCAACCTAGTCCATCCCAACTAAACCTTTTGGAAACTCCTTAACAAGTATGAAACATTAGGGAATGAATCTTTTAAACTCAAACCCTAACCTTGCCCTAGCAAACTTGGTTGAACACATTTTGTTATGATTGTTGATTTGTATGTTTCTTCACTTGTATGTTTGATTGCTAGTATGCTTGTTTATTTTTGTCGGGGGGCTACCCCCGAGTAGGGGTAAGGCTAGTGAGAAATGGAGTTCGAGGTACTGATTACCGAGTTCGGCCGTACCGAGTTGGTACCTGCCGGGTAGAAAGGTACCAGGCTGGATAGCTCCCGAGTTGGAGCTATCCGCTATGATGAACAAGAGACCAAGGGGAAGATTCGAGTACTTGGCTAGATCATCCGAGTAGCACTTGGAGGATCCGGATAGAGAAGGGTGCTGCTCTACCCGGAGGCAAAGTCAATGGAGCCGTTGGGTGAATCCCGTATATCTAGGGGCAGTACAGGCGTGCGGTTCAACTTACTAGGCGTGATGATGCGTATGCATACGCGGGTACAGTGTGTGGTATGGGCGAGGGCACGTCCTGTCTCTGACAAGGGGGACAGGACATGTCAGAGTCCCGACCGCGACGACTTTCGGCGAATGTCAGCGAGGAACCGGAGGCGTGCGGTGGTGCAGAGTGTGTAGTCATCTAACCCGTACTTGTATCCGTAGAGGTAGTAGGTGGCCAGAAGTATATAAGGCGGCCTCCCCCTCCTGCGTGAGGGTCGACTCTTTGGTATCATTTCACGTAAGAGCTGAGGCACTGTTAGGAAAGAATAAGAGACAGTGAGAGTGGTTCTTCTTCCTCCAGCTCCTTGAGCTTGAGGTATTCTTGTACTCGGCATACACATATACAGAGAGAGATGCAGGAGTAGGGGTGTTACCTCCACACGAGGGCCCCGGACCTGGGTAGATTGTGGTGTTTGTAGTGTTGTGAGCGCGCCAGCTAGGCGTGCGATCCCTCCCCGGATACCTACAGCGTCCATCAGCCCCAATATTAAGCCATCCTATGGCATCTGTCTTCTCCATACCATGACAGTTGGCGCCCACCATGGGGCCAGCAGCGGCGCTGGCTGGGGTTTCTATCCGGACGGGACCCATTTCTCGTTCGGGAGAGCGCATGGTTTGTGGCCTTGTCCACAGATTCGGCTCCCTCGACTTCGTCACCGACAAAGCGGGAGATTTCTGTGGTAGGCCCGTGCCCGCAGGCGGCTCCGTCATCGGCTTTCGGTGCGCATTTGGTGTACGTCGCCACCACCGTCATCCGCAAGTACCCCGATGTGGTGCTCGTTGCTGCTGACCCTCCTGCCGTTCTTGCCGTCCGTGGGCAGCCAATCGGCGGCTCTACGGGAAGCGTGGAGGTGATTATGACTTGCCCGGTTCCTGCTGCCGGGAAAGGCGCCCTTGCTGCGCCTGAAGTTGTTGACTAGTCAACTGCTCGGCCGAGCCACAAGCCATACGACAGGCCCCAGAACCAACTGGGCTACAAGGCTCCTTCTACATCGACGGCGATACCGGCTCCTCTTGATGGCATCATTGAGAAGCTGGGCATGCCCTTAGCCACGGATACGGATCCGGCGGTGTTGACGGTGCAGCTCGAAGAGTAGCGCCAGGCCATGCTCCTGGAAGCCCGAGAGATGGAAAAGGTTAGGCTCGAATTCAGTCTTGACTAGAATGAGTACAATAGGGCTCATGGTTTCACTCTGGTTGCAAAGAACCCTAGTCGGATAGGGATTATCCGCCACAACCTAGGTGCCGAGTTGGCTAGAGATGGTAGAACTGCTAGAAAGACCGCTAGTTTGACCTCGGCTGGTACGCCCAAGTATAGCTCACCTATCAAGACACTTAGAGCCGTAGAGGCAGTTGCTGTCGCGTTGCCGAACTTATTCGGCGAAGCTCGCGCTAGGCAACAGGACCAGCTTAATGAGCTAGTTCTTGAAGCTGGCAGGCAGAATGAAGCTTTCTGGAAGGCGAATCCGGGAGCTAGTGTGTCTCATGTTGTTCAGTCGCATGGGGCAAGATCCGGAGGGCAGGCCTCCTCACCTCTTCCCGGTGGTGGGAGATCTCGGATTGTGAATTCCGTGAAATATAAGCAGATGCAGGCGTATGATACGTCTCAAACGTATCTATAATTTCTGATGTTCCATGTTGATATTATGCCAATTGCTACATGTTTTCCGTATGTTTTCCTACGTTTTATTATGTTTTCCGGTACTAACCTATTAACAAGATGCCATAGAGCCAGTTCCATGTTTTCTTCTGTTTTTAGTTTCAGAAAAGTTGTTCTGGAAATATTCTCGGAATTGGAAAATTCGAAAGCCAGAAGTCCTGATAGTCCCGGAATCATCCAGAAGTCCCGAAGAGCCCCGGAGGGGGGCCACAGGGCGGCCACACCATGGGTCGGCGCGGGTCCCCCTGGCCGCGCCACCTAGGGGTGTAGCTCCACCACCGCCAACAAGTTTTGGGGGACAGATCTCTGTTCTGGCACCCTGCCGAGACGGGGAAGTGCCCCCAGAATTCATCTCCATTGACTCCACCGCCATCTCCATCATCGTTGTTGTCTCCTATGATGAGGAGGGAGTAGTTCTCCCCCGGGGCTGAGGGCTCTACTGGTAGCTATATGGTTCATCTCTCTCTCCCATGGTGTGATCTATATGTGATCATGAGCTTTGTAATCTAGTTGAATATGTAGATTGATCTTCATCTGTTATGCTACTCAAGTGTTTTTTTATCTCCGTAAACACTTTTATCATGCGGTAAAGGTGATAGTGTGTGCACCGTGTGGTTTAGCATGATATTTATATCTTGTGTTGGAAGATGATCCTATGAAATTGTGGTGTTTGCGTGGAACCATCTGGGTCCCATGGTGATAGCATGGGGGTTAGTTGTTTGGGAAAGTTCTTACTCTAAGGAGTGTTGTTAAAGTCCTATGCAATGATTAGTGTTCGTTATTCGACCGGAGAGTGGTTCGGAGTAGCATAGTGAAGAAATGATATTTATGCATTCAATTATGTTTTCATTGTTGAGAGTGTCCTCTAGTGAAAGTAGGAGCCCTAGGCCTTATTTCAGAGCATTGAAACACCATTTTCCGCCTTTTCTACTACATGTTTGCTTGCTGCCATTTTTTTTCAGATTGCTATTATCACTTATTATCATCCATATTACTTGCATTTTACTATCTCTTCGCCGAACTAGTGCACCTATATACCTGACAAGTATATTGGGTGTGTTGGGGACGCAAGATACTTCTTGTATCTTGATTGTAGGGTTTCTTGAGAGGGATATCTTTGACATCTACCTCCCTGAGTTCGATAAACCTTGGGTGATCCAATTAAGGGAAACTTGCTGCTATTCTACAAACCTCTGCACTTGGAGGCCCAACATTGTCTACAAGAATAGAAGCGTGCGTAGACATCAAGCTCTTTTCTTGCGCCGTTGCCGGGGAGGTAAGGTAAAAGGTACTCACATCCTTTGTGAGTGCTCAAAGTTATTTCCTTTAGATTCTGCAATTATATCTTTTTGTTTCTTGTTTTCACTAGTTAGGCTTATTTTTACTTGTTGCTTGTTTTTAGTTTTACTAGTTAGTCTCAATGGAAAACAACAAAAAATATGAGAGAGCTTTATTTGCATTCTAGTAGCAATGTTATTAGCATTAATTATTTGTATACCATTATTTCTAGTACTATGGCAAAGTCTAAGCTTGGGGAAGCTAGTTTCTATAAACTTTTTATTTCCCCAGCTTTAGAGGATAAAATTTGCTCTGATGATACTTTATCTCCCATGTTTGATAAACCTAATGATGCTTGTGATATTTTAAATCCTCCTACTAAAAGCTTTCCTTTTAAAATACCCAAGAAAATTGTTGAACTTTTCATGGATAACTGTTATTTTGGAGATGGAACTGTCCATCCTCGTGATCATTTACTCTTTATACATGAATTATGCGGGTTGTTCAAGTGTGCAGGTATTTCAATGGACCAAGTTAATAAGAGGTTATTCTCTTTGTCTCTTAAGGACAAAGCAAGGGAGTGGTATGAGCTTCTAGATGATCCTCATCATTAGGAGTGGAAGGAGCTCGAATATCTATTTCATTCTAAATTTTATTCTTGTCATGAAATGAATTTAGATAGGAATTACATTTATAATTTTTTGCCTCGTGATGAAGAAAGCATTGCTCAAGCTTGGGTAAGACTGAAAACATTAATGCTTAAATGTCCTAACCATGAGCTTCCTAAGGAAATAATTGTTACTATTTTTTATGGAAGGCTTTCAGGACATTACAGGGATTATCTAGATGCATGTTCAGAGGGTTCTTTCTCAAGTAAGAAGGTTGAAGCTAAATGGGATCTTCTTGAAACAATTGAAACCAATAGTAAAGGTTGGAATAATGACAAAGGTAAAGAATCAGGTATAAACTATGAGTATGATTGCATTATGTCTTTCGCTGAAACAGCTGATTTTCAAGAGCTTAGTGCTAAATATGGTCTTGGTCCTCAAATGATTATTGGTGGGTATATATCCTTTGCTTGTTATATTAATGTTCCTAAATCAAATGGGGACATATATCATGAACCTTTTAAAGACACTTGCATGAAAAATGAAACTGTTATTAATGATTGCAATGGACATGCTCAAACTTCTTAAAGTACTATTTCTTATAAGCATGTTAATTATTGAGGAGAACTTAGACCTTGTGAAAAGAATCAAACTGTACAACAATATTGCATCCATCATTGGAATGAAAAAACTAGAAAGTGGGATAGGGCTCTAAATGATCTTGGTGAAAAAGTTTGTGCCCTCTATACTTTTATTTGTGAACTTTGCTATGAAGTGGGTCATTTCAATTTCCAATGCTCAGGCCATGATAGTAGCCTTTCGAATCCTATGAGTACTGCAAGTTTGTATTGTGATGACATGATCAACCCTAATGAGCATGAGGAACTTACATTATTTTTGGGGTGTGAAGAGTTATTAAGAAAAACTTCTTTGATAGATATGAGTGCTTTTGATATGAATAGTGTCTTGCATGGATGCCATCTTTATTGTGTTGATAATTGCCATGCAAATACTTACATACAAAATATTATAAAATATGAGACTTTACCAAAGTATGACAGGACTAATATGTGTTTTGTTCTTATTAATGAAGAGGAGAAATCCTCCAAAGTTCTTTCTATTGTTTCAGATAATAAACCAGGGTATGTGGAGAAGCTCCCTTTTAAGCCCCTCCCTCCTAAAGAGGGGAAGAAGAGGAAGAAGAAGAAGAGGAGGAGTAAAAAGAGAGAGGTAACAGTATCTCCCCCTAAGCATGTTGCTCATATTACAGCTTTTCCTGATGAGTCTTAACTCGATGATTTTCCTATGCCTGTTATTTATGAAAGTGATCATGATTTGGAGAAACACACTACTTTTGATTTTGAAAATTTGTTTGGTACCAATTCTGGAAATGATGATAACAATTGTTGTACTATTAGTACCATCCATGTTCCTTCCAATGATGATATAGAAAGCTCTAAACTTGTTGATGATGTGTGTGAAAATCCCTTTGCTATTAATGATTATATGATCAATGCATCTCCTCCTAGTAAAAATGATGATATGTTTACAAATGAACACATTTTTAAGACAACTTTTTTATTGCTTGTGATGATACTATGCCTCCAATAGATGATGATTGCAATTATGAATATGATATTTTTAGTCCATCTACTATTGAGGAGAAAATTAATTATGATTTCAATATGCCTCCAGTCTTTGATAATTATTATAAAGAAAGTTATAACATAGACTATAATTATAATCATCCTCATGAAACTTGCCATATTTATGGTGGGATTACCCAAAACCATCTCTTTAATATGCATCTTGTCTATCATGTTCGAGTTCTTTATGATAATCCTACTCCCGTTGTTATTAATAAGAATGACTATGCTTATGTGGAGAGTAATAATTCTTTTATGCATGTGGCCCATGATAAGAATGTTTCTTGTGATAGTTATATTGTTAATTTTGTTCATGATGCCTCTGAAAGTTATTATGAGAGAGGGAAACATTATTTTATGCATCTTAACAATATCAAGTTTCCCCTCTTTATGTTGAAATTTCTGAGGTTGCACTTGTTTTTCTTTCCTATGCTCGCTGCTTTGTGCTTTCATGACTTGTTTTTCTAGAAGATTATTTTTCATAGGAAGTGGGTTAGACTTAAATTTGTTTTAAATTTTCTTCTTTATGCTCTCTTTTTCTTCAATTCATATTTCTCATGTGAGCATCTTCTCAAATTATCATGCCTAGCTAAAAGACTAAAGAAAAGCACTTCTTGGGAGATAACCCATGTTTTTATTTTTGCATTGTTTTTCTCTGTTTTACTTGAGTCAAGGAGTTGTATACTTATGTAGAAAATGTTCTGTATCTTTATTTTCATGTTTTAGTAGTGCCAAGTAAAGTTTCTGACGAAAGTTGGAGTTGGTTTTCGGATTTCTGCGCAGAAAACAGATTTCTGCTGTCCACTGTTAAAATCGTATAAAATCACAAAAAATTCAAAATGACCTGAGTTTTTGTGTGCGTAACCTAGGCTATATATGCAAATTTTCTTAGTTGTCCACGTTTTGATTTGAGCAACAGAAGAGTTTCTAAAAAATCGATCTTTACCTGCTGTCCTATTTTGACAGATTTCTGCCAATAATTGCATTTGCATCTTAATCTCTTTCTTTTGGTGTTCTTTTGAGAAAAAGAGTTTTAAAGAAGTTGCGATAGTAGCTAATGTGTTTATGAGTGTTATGATTGTGTTGAAACTGAACCATGTGAATTTATTATTTCAATTGCACTAACGTTGCTAATGAAGATTGTGAGAAGTTTGGTGTGAAGGAAGTTTTCAAGGGTCAAGAGAAGAGGATGATATGATGTTATCAAGAAGAGTGAAAAGCCTGTAACATCCCAAGTCTGAAAACAGCCTTTAGAATGTTTGCTCTCTGTTATTTTATGTTTTGCATCATGGCATCATGTTGATTGCATTTGTTTTGCTTGTTTTTCCTTTTGTTTTCCTCTGTTTTCAGTTGTTTTCCAACTGTTTTCATTTGTTTTCCTTTGTTTTCTATTTGAATTTCAAACCAAAACTTCAAACCTTTTGTTTCATCCTTGTGATGTTACAATTTCCAAAATGTTATTTCAAATAAAAACAACCAATTGTTCTCATTTTATTCCATGTTGATCAACTAATAAAATGGTGCTTTTATTTCAATCAATTAATTCCCAATTGTTTCCAAATTCAAAGCAATCACAAAACAGCACCAAATGTGAAAGTTATAAAAGTAACAACCAAATTATAATCAGTTGTTCTATTTTAATCAATAGGGTTCACACTATTCAAAGGGGTCCTCTTAACAATTCATTCAATAACAAATTCCATTCATTTTCAAACAAGTGGCAAATATCAAATGATTTCAAATCTTTTAGAAAAATAAAAGTTACACATGTTGTTGTTGCCCTAAATAACTCATCCACAATTTTTCTCCTAAATTTTCCTAACCCTAGACCCCTCCTTTTCTTCATTTGTCGATTCAGCCAAAAAAATAATAATAAATGGAACAAAAAGAATAAAACAGAGGGAGAGAGAGAGAGCACTAGGCCCAGCCCAAAAAAAACGTTTCCCCCAGGCCTGGTACCCCTTCCCCATCGTCTTCTTCGTACGGCAGGAGATCCCTGCATCCACGTAGCAATGGCAGAGAAAGAACGGACAGCAGCCCTCCCCCTTCCCCTTAAGACCTAGCCTTCCCCCTCTGCCCTAGCCTAACCCTAGACCTCTACCCTTCACCCTCGAGCGCCGCCATCCTTCTTCTCTTCCTCCTCTGCCTCCCTTCTCTGTACCGAACCCAAAACTGAACCAAAAACTCCTCCGTTTTGCCCCGGTGATCGCCGGCCGGCTAGAGCCTCTCCGGCCGCGGTGGGGGCGGGAATGGAACCGCCCCACCGCGGGCTTCCTCGCCAACACCTCGGCGCGGACGGGGATGGCCGGAGCCGCCGCCGCCGCCCGCCCCAAGGCGGCCACAACCCTCTGCTCGACCTGCTGCTCGACCTGCTGCATCAGATCCGTCCGCCTCCTCCTGGCCCAAGGTGAGGCCGCACCTCTTCCTCCTCTCGCCCTCCTCCCTCCTCTCCTTGGCCGCACGCCCCCCACGGCGCCTCCCCGCAGCGGCCGGCGAGCAGCGCTGCCCCTCCATGGAAGGCCACGATCTGGTACCTGCAACTATACGCACAGGTTCAGTTACGTGAGCAAAATTCAGGAAAACAACGCCCCACCACAGCTTAACCTTCCCCGGTTCCCTCTCTGTCAACAACTAGAGCAGCTACCCTACTGGTATCAACCCACCGCGCGCAAGCCCCACGTCCTAGGATCAAATCCCAGCCCCCACACTTCCCTGCTCTTTTCCGTTTTAATTCAGAAAAACAGTCCGCAGCTACACCTTAACCTCCTCGCCACCCCCCTTCTATCACAAAACCGAACCTAGCCCACTGGTTCCACCCCCCTTGGCGCAGCAGGAGGGGAGGGGTTCGATTCCCCCCTCCCACAGTAAACCAAAAACATTTTTTTCCATTGTTTTGATACCTAAAACTTCCAGGAAATCACAACTAGGTCCCTTCTATTTCTTTCTAGCCCCTGTAATAATTTTTCCAAGTCCCTGTTTCACAAAAAATGGCAGAGTTGCCCACAATTTTGTAAATTGCATAAGAAATTCATCCCAACTCCAATTTTGACAAACTAAATATGTTTTCTGTCCCAAATTAAATATTCTATCCAAATATAAATTTTGTTTACTGTTTTGAATATTTTAAATTGGTGCAAAATTTGAAAACTTGTCAAATTCACTTAAACTTGCAAAATTCATAACTTGTTCATAAAAATTCCAAATTTCACAAACCAAATATGTTTTCCAATCAACTTTTCATGTACTTTCCAAATATAAATTTTGTTTGCTGTTTTGAATAATTTAAATTGCTGAAAACAACCGTTTCCTATTTATTGCATTTAAAATTGCCAATATAATAACTTGCTCATTTTAAATCCAATTTCCACAAATGAAATATGTTTTCCATGCAAGATTAAACCACCTTTCCAAATATAAAGTTTGTTTCATGTTTTGAATAATTAAAATTGGTTAAATGATTTAAACCTTGTTTAAATCATTTAATATTGCTAAATTCATAACTTGATCAAAACAAATTCTTTTGGGACATATAAAATATGTTTTCAAACCACAAAAGTATAAACATTTCAAATATGAATCTCACTTAATGTTTTGAACAAATAAAAATTCATTTAAGTTCATGTTTGAATTAAATTCATTTAATTCTTGCTTACACTTGTTTAATTCATAAATAAGTTATTCCAAATCCTTTTTCAACAAGTGAAACATGTAATCCAACTAAAATTTGATGTTATTTTCAAATATAAACTTTGTTATCTGTTTTGAACAATTAAACTTGGTGAAAACAACAAATTCTTGTGTGACACCTTTAAGAAACCAAAATTTCTTAACTTAATAAATGAATTCCCAAACTTGGTAAACCTTATTTCCAATTGGTTCTATTATTGTTATTTTGCTGTTTTCCTCATCCATGCATCATGCTAATTCACTTACACAATTTGATTAGTTGTAAAACAATTAATTCAACCATAACTCATGGGCTTTTCAGGTGCAACTCAAATTGCATGTGGGTTCATTTAATCATGTTGTTATCTTGTCAACTAGTTTATTTCTATGCATCAATTAAATTGACATGCATCATCCCATTGTTTGTGCACTATGCCATGTTATTGATTGTTTATCTTTCTGCATCGTTTGTTTGCTTCTTCTCGGATAAACGACGACGTTGAGACCGACGATCCTTACGACACCCCTTCTAAGGATTTAGCTCAGTACCAGGCTACTGGGTTTTGCAGGCAAGTTATCACTCACATGAACCATTGTGTTCCTTTCAACATTGGTTACCGATACTTTCCGTTGTCTATTTCTGCTAGCCCTATGATTAGTTGCTTCTGTTACGAACCTATCACATGTATCCGTTAACCCTGATATTGCCTCACCTCCATACCCATAACCATTGTTTGAGCCCGTGTCTTACTAGCATGCTTAGGTTGTTTTGCTCGAGTCTGTTACCCGTTACTTTCTGTTACTATTTCTATTACGTTCTGGGGGCTCGATGTTTAATCAATCAATCATGCTAATGTTATTATTAATAATAAATTTGATGATAAGGCACCGGCAGGAGGCCCAGGGTGGTTTTGAGGCCTGCTAGTGTCGACCCTAATAGGAAAAGGGTCTTGTCTACTGATCCATGATGATCGCACTACCCGCATGTGGGAAGCGAGTATGGGCGCCCCCCTCAACTTGACCCGATTCGCATCTCGTCCAAATCGCCGTACTAGTTCGGGCTTTCCATTTGCTGCATGCATGATCTTGCGAGCCCTTGGCGCCCGGGTGGAACTTTCGTAGTCGGCATTTAGGGCGGCGTGGTCTTCCAGTGCTATGAGGGTCCTCCTTTTCTTCGGGGGGCTCGATTAGCCGCGCACGCACAGCACGCGGTGCTTTGGGCTTGATGCGAAGAAGGGTTGGTTGTGTTGAGTACCTCGCTTGGTGGGGTGATTTCCCATCTGGCGGGTTATTCATGCGTGTACGGCTAAATTGGTGCAACCCTGCAGGGATAATCTTCTCGAGAAGCCGTGTTTTCCGCGGTTATGGATTACTTGGTGAAAGTACTGGCTAACAAGTACTCAGGACAACTTAAACATAATGATCAAACATGTTACACCCAATGAGTAATAACTTGACTAGTAATAGGTTGATGACACAATAACTTGATTCACCTTTAATACAACTGTGTGAGTTATCCTCGGATTGCTTCTTTAGATAAGGGGCGAGATCCAGGATGGGTTTGTTTGAAGTTATCTTTCAGTTGGTTACAATCCTCGATCTTATCTTCTTTCTGTTAGCCGGAAGTGGTAGAGTCTCTGTAGTTGGTTAGTGCAGCCAGTTGCAGCATCTTTTATATCCCCTTCCTTCCGTTGAACCCAAAGCATCTGTGCTTGGTGTTGACGGGTTACACTTTGGTGAACTGTGAGTCTTGCTTGCCAGTACGTTTATGTACTGACCCCTTTGGGGCTGTGGTTTACGCAGACGACGATTCCGAGGATCCCCATGGTGGCCACTACGTGGAGTATGACGAGACTGCTGACGAGTAGATAGCGGACCCGGGCAGGATCCGAGACTTCGTGGATGGGCTCCGTCTGTTTGTTTCCGGCCTCTTAGGCCTATTTGGTTCTTGTCTGTACTCAGACCTGTTGAATGCTTCCGCTGTATTGTAATGATGTATTGTTGGGGCATGTGCCCTCTGAATGATTGTATTTGCTATCTCTGCTCTACTGAGAGCTATTTGCAAGTTATTTCAATCTTTTTGTGTCGTAGAGATCTGTTGTGATATCAGATGTTCAACGCCGTTGACGTACCATGTGTGTATGGTTTGAAGTACGTCGACGGAAGTGCCTTTGATCTCTAGTGGATAGTTTACATCGACGATGGAATAGCAGGGCTTGTGTTGTCGCGCATAAGCGCAGGCCTACCAGGAAGCTGGGACGTGGGAGCAGTTATGCCCCATAATCCAAGCATCTGCTATCCAGTTCGTACGGTGAGTATCCCCTAGAAATCAGGGTGCGACAAAGCCTAAGCTTGGGGATGCCCTGGTGCTACATCCAAGCAAATTCCAAGAATACTCAAGCGTCTAAGCTTGGGGATGGCCAAGGGATCCCCTTCTTCATCAACAAATTATCAGGTCACTTCTAGTGAAACTATATTTTTATTCGGTCACATCTTATGTGCTTTACTTGGAGCATCTTTTATTTTTGTTTTCAGTTTGTTTGGTTTTCTTTTCTGTAATAAATGTTTGGTTCTTATCATACATGTTTCGGATAGAGACACGCTCCATTTTCATTGCTTAGAACACTCCAGTTTTCATTCTTATTGTTCTGTGAGTGTTAACTTTTTGCTAGTACTGTGTTTAGCCTTTTTTTGCATTCATCTCTTATTTAGAGCTGTTAGTACTCTCTAGTTTTCATTTCTATATGCTTAGATAGAGTTTTTGTTGTCATATATATGTGCTTGATTGAGAATAGAAATGCTTTTGTGGTAGTTGCTATAGTGGAAAAATTTGCATAGTCTTGTAGATCACTAAACTGCTTCACTCGAATCACTACTGTTGTTTTGAGATATTAATTTGCTTAATGGATAAACGGGAAGGACTAGTAAGTATAAACTTTTATTGGTTGGTCTAAGAAACTTGAAACTGTGCCACACTTAAATTACCAGCTTATAGAAACAATGGTATATGATTGCTACGAGTGATACATTTCTGATCGGCCTTTTGTTACGCGCTACGGTCGGGGTAGCCAACAGTGAATTTTCACTGCCACAGACCCTCTTGGACTGATTTTCATTGTGCCTTGTAAGATGATTTGCTTGATTTAATCTTTTAACTCGTGAGTCTATGTTGCGGTTCCTGGCACTTCCACCATCCATATTTGCTAGCCTTTTTGGTACTGTGCATTGCCCTTTCTCACATTGAGAGTTGGTGCAAACTTCGCCAGTGCATCCAAATCCTGTGGGAGGACTTTGTTCTCCTACACATAAGCCCATATATTCTTCCACAAAACAGCCACCATACCTACCTATCATGGAAGTTCCATAGCCATTCCGAGATATATTGCTGCACAACATCCACCTCCACTATGTTACTTGATGATGAGCTTCATGGTTATTTATGCATACTGCTACACTGGCAGGAGCATGCAGTTAGAGACATCAGAGATATTTCTTTATGCGTTATGAGTACTAAAAGAGTGATGATTCATTGTAATATAGGATGTTCCCCTACCGTTGAGGATATATACAAAAAATTAAAAAGCCCAAAAAGAAAAGTAAAAAAAGGGCCAAAGAGAGAATAAAGAGAGAGGGGCGCATCACTATCCTTTATACCACACTTGTGCTTTACATTATTCATTCATAACTATGTGGGGAACTTTACATTATAGAACTTAGCTTGTACATTCCAATAATGAGCCTCCTCAAATGAGCTCTAGGTCTTCATGAGCAAGCAAGTTGGATGCACCCCCACTAGTTCCATTGGAGATCTTTCATACACTTATAGCTCTATGTGCATCCGTTGTGTGGCAATCCCTACTCATTTCACAGTTCGGTTGTAAGACTTTTTCTTGTCTAATGACCACTTTCATCTTTGTGAGCCCTTCTTCCATTGACCTTCCAAACCCCCCATAATATTCTCTTAGCCATAACATCCCGGTGCCAGGGACCAACGCAGAACACTTTCTTGTTTTTAGTGCGCAGATAGTTTAAGATTCAAGCATTGCATCGTGTGGAAAGCTTGACTTGATCCTAACAGGGGTTGTGAAGATCGTTTGACGTGCATGATATTGTTGTTATTGAAAGCTTAAATCATCTTTAATAAACTTTCCACGGTTGATAGTCTTTTAGTATTGATTCATTAAAAGTTTTACTTCTTTCTTATTTGTTTATGCATTACTTGTTGATATCAAATATAGATCACATCTTTAGTTCATTTGATCCTATTTTACATGCTCTAATTTACATATTATGATCAAGATTGTGTGGTAGCATGTCACCTCAGAAATTATTTTGTTTTATCGTTTACCTACTCGAGGACGAGTAGGAACTAATATTGGGGATGCTTGATATGTTTCAAACATATCTATCATTTATGATCTTCCATGTTGATATGATGCCAATTGCTACATGTTTTCTGTATGTTTTCCTACGTTCTATTATGTTTTCCGGGACTAACCTATTAACAAGATGCAATAGAGCCAGTCCCCTGTTTAATGCTTTTTTTTAGTTTCAGAGTAGTTGTTCTGGAAATATTCTCGGAATTGGAAAATTCGAAAGCCAGAAGTCCTAAAAGTCCCGGAAGCATCCAGAAGTTCCGAAGAGCCCCGGAGGGGGGCCACAGGGTGGCCACACCATGGGGTGGCGCGGGTCCCCCCTGGCCATGCCACCTATGGGTGTGGGCCCCCTGGCCACCTCCCGGCATTTCCCTTTCGCTTATATATACTCCCCGATGCATAAACCCTACAAGAATCGACCTTTTCCACAAAATACATCCGTAGCTCCGCCGCCGCTGCCGACAAGTTTTGGGAGACATATCTCTGTTCTGGCACCCTGCCGGGACAAGGAAGTGCCCCCGGAAGTCATCTCCATTGACTCCACCGCCATCTTCATCGCTGTTGCTGTCTCCTATGATGAGGTTGGAGTAGTTCTCCCCCGGGGCTGAGGGCTCTACCGATAGCTATGTGGTTCATCTCTCTCTCCCATTGTGTGATCTATATGTGATCATGAGCTTTGTTATCTAGTTGAATATGTAGATTGATCTTCATCTATTATACTACTCAAGTGGTTTTGTTATCTCCATAAACACTTTGATCACGGGGTAAAGGTGATAGTGTGTTCACCGTGTGGTTTAGCATGATATTTATATCTTGTGTTGGAAGATGATCCTATGAAATTGTGGTGTTTGCATGGAACCATCTGGGTCCCATGGTGATAGCATGGGGGTTACTTGGTTGGGAAAGTTCTTACTCTGAGGAGTGCTGTTAAAGCCCTACACAATGTGATAAGGGGTGGCCCAATCTTCTCAATGAGCTTCTCTCTCTTTTTGTAATTTTCTGATATGTGGATAACTAGTGCTACACTAAGACCTCTCACTCAGCTGACCCCTGTTGCCAATGCAACAACAATCAAGCTCTTTGGATATTCTCAACTACACACTCTTGCACAAGTAATCAAAGATCACGAGTGGTCCTGTATCCCCCTATTCCCAGATGGAATAACAAGATATCACGCAACTTTGCAATTGGTAAACTTCAAGATGAATGCTTACAAAGCAATACAATCTAGAGGCTAGGGTTTGTTGGTTTTGGTTTAAACTGGTTCTATCTAATCCACACGCAGGTGGAGGGCATATATAGGTGGAGGGTGCGGCCACAAGGGGCTCCTTGCGCAAGTCCCCTCCTCCTACTAGGACTAGGACTCCTACTAGGACTAGGAGTCCAACTATGACTCAAAGAGAGATACAAACCGATCCGCCATTAAGGGATTCGGCCACATTATGGTATACAAACCATACCTATATGAAATAGGATTTTATGAGGCACATTTGACTTAGTGGAGGCACCTATCCCCTTGTCTTGATGAATAACAATTGTTTCTATTGAAATAACAATTGTTATTAATTGTTTTCACCATCTTGATCACTTGCTTTCACCATGGCATTATTGTTTTCACCATCTTCTAGCATTGTTTTCACCATGGCTCCTTTCATGTCATCACTTGTATAATCATCTTCTAGATCCTCTTGATTGTTCTCCTCCATAATGTTTGTGTTATCAATAAACCTAATCATACATAAATGCATAGACTTAGGTAGTATAAATTCTCATAATCACAAATAGCATAATCAATAAGGATTGAGTTCAACTGTTGTTCTAGTAGCTTGGTCCTTGATCTTGTCATTGGTCCAAGTCTCACTTCATCTTGTTTAGGTGGCAATGTACTAGGCATGTACTCATCATCCTCCCCTCCTTGAAAAGCCTTGATGTCCACATCAAGGTTCTCTCCATGATATGGTGTCAAATCAGAAACATTGAAGGAATTACTCACTCCAAACTCATCAATTGGAAGATATATCTTGTAAGCATTGTCATTTATCTTTGCAATCACTTTGTAAGGACCAGCATCTCTTGGCAATAATTTTGATTTCCTTAGCTTAGGGAACCTATCCTTTCGAAAGTGTACCCATACCAAATCTCCCTCTTGAAAACTAACTTCCTTTCTCTTTTTGATTTCTCCTTTGAGCAATATCCTTTCCTTTCTTCTCTATAGCATCCATTGTTTTCTCATGTATCTTTTTCACAAAATCAGCCCTTTTGGATGCATCCATGTTAATTCTCTCTTGAATAGTAAGTGGTAATAAATCAAGTGGTGTAATAGGCCGAAATCCATATACCACCTCAAAAGGACATAGTTGAGTAGTCGAATGCACAACTCTATTGTAGGCAAACTCCACATGTGGTAAACAATCTTCCCACTCCTTCAAATTCTTCTTGATCATAGTTCTCAACAATATGGACAAAGTTCTATTCACCACCTCGGTTTGTCCATCTATTTGAGGGTGACAAGTTGTAGAAAACAACAATTTGGTTCCAAGCTTCCCCCATAATGTTTTCCAAAAGTAACTCATGAATTTCACATCTCTATCCGAAACAATTGTCCTTGGTACTCCATGTAGTATTACTATCTCCTTGAAAAAGAGTGTAGCAATGTTGGAAGCATCATCACTTTTGTGGCAAGCAATGAAGTGTGACATCTTGGAAATTGAGTCATGTCCCCTCTTTGTCCTTGGCAAGCCTAACACAAAATCCATGCTTATATCTTCCCATGGTGTAGTTGGTGTTGGCAATGGAGTATATAATCCATGGGGCTTCAATTTGGACTTGGCTTTATTGCATGTAATACAACTTTGCACAAATCTATAGACATCTCTCCTCATATGTGCCCAATAGAAATTTTCAGCCAACATAAGCAATGTTTTCTCTCATTCAAAGTGACCCATCAATCCACCACTATGAGATTCCTGTAACAACATCCAACGCAAAGAACACTCGGGAATACATAGTTTGTTAGCTCCAAACAAAAATCCATCATGTATATGATACTTATCCCAAGCCTTCACATTAGAACATTTACTATAGGGTGTAGAAAATTCCTTATCTTGAGCATATAGTGGCTTTAATTCTTCTAAACCCGAAACTTGCACATCTAATTTAGTGAGTAGCATATTTTTCCTAGACAAAGCATCAGCTACCACATTATCTAATCCTTTATTGTGTTTAATAATGTATGGGAAACATTCAATAAATTCTACCCATTTAGCATGTCTCTTATTAAGATTGGATTGATTCTTTAAAAATTTCAATGCCTCATGATCAGAATGTATAATAAATTCCTTTGGCCACAAATAATGTTTCCAAACCTCAAGTACTCTAACAAGTGCATACAATTCTTTATCATAGACAGAATAATTCAATTGTGCTCCATGTAATTTTTCAGAAAAATAAGCAATTGGTTTCTTATCTTGCATTAACACTCCTCCAATACCTATGCCACTAGCATCACATTCAATCTCAAATTGCTTATTAAAATTTTGTAGCATCAATAATGGAGCCGAAATCAACTTATTTTTCAAAGTATCAAAATCAATATCTTGAGCAACCCCCCACTCGAAATTTACACCTTTCTTGGTCAAATCATTTAAAGGGACAGCAATAGTACTAAAATCTTTCACAAATCTTCTATAAAATCCAGCTAGTCCATTAAAACTTATTACTTGACTCACATTCATGGGAATTAGCCAATTTTTAATTGCTTCAATTTAAGATTCATCAACTTCTATCCCATGTTTAGAGACAACATAACCAAGAAATATGACCTTATCTTTCCAAAAAGTGCACTTCTCTAAATTTCCATACAATTTATTTTCTCTTAGCACATGCAAGACTTGTCTAATATGGTCAATGTGTTCATGTTCATTGTGGCTATATATGAGAATATCATCAAAGTAAACAACCACAAACTTGCCAATAAAACCTCTCAAAACATGGTTCATTAATCTCATGAAAGTACTAGGTGCATTAGTTAATCCAAAAGGCATTACTAACCACTCATATAAACCAAATTTTGTTTTAAAGGCTGTTTTCCACTCATCCCCTTCTTTCATTCTTATTTGATGGTAACCACTACGCAAATCAATTTTAAAGAAAACAGCACTACCACTTAATTCATCTAACATGTCTTCCAAACGTGGTATAGGATGACGATAACGAATAGTGATATTGTTAATTGCTCTACAATCTACACACATGCACCAAGTACCATCTTTCTTAGGAACTAATATGACAGGAATAGCACAAGGAGATGAGCTTATTCGAATGTAACCTTTATCAAGAAGATCTTGTACTTGTTTCTAAATTTCCTTTGTCTCTTGGGGATTTGTCCTATAGGGAGCTCGATTTGGTAATGAAGATCCAGGAATTAAATCAATTTGATGCTCAATCCCTCTCAATGGTGGCAATCCCGAGGGCACTTCTTCTAGAAAAACATCATCAAATTCCTGCAATACATTAGAAACACCAATAGAAAGAGGAGTCATGTCATTAGAAACCAAAATTTCCCCCTTAAGCATGAGCACTATAGGTAGTAGGCTAGGATCATCCTCAAACTCTCTAAAATCTTCTTTGGTGGCTAACATTGTCAAAAGGCTCACTCCCTTACTTTTTCCACTCGGCCTAGGTTTGTTTTCCCCCATGGAAGTAGTGTTTTCACTCATATTTTCCCTCTCTCTCTCCTTTTCAACATTCACTTCCACCTTTTGTCTTGATTCATTCACTATTTTTTGGGGTGTCATAGGCCTCAATATGATGTCCTTATTGTTCCAATTCAATTGGTAAGTGTTTGCTCTCCCATTGTGTAGCACCTTTCTATCAAATTGCCATGGCCTTCCAAGTAGTAGATGGCAAACCGACATGGGAACAACATCACACTCAATAGTATCCTTGTATGGTCCAATTTGGAACTCCACTCTCACAATTTGTCATACTCTTATTTCCTCCTTCTCATTGAGACATTGAATATAATATGGATGTGGGTGTGGAATATATCTCAACCTTAGCTTTGCACATAACTCCTTGCTTGCTAAATTTCTGTAACTCCCTCCATCAATGATCACCTTGCAAGCCATATTAGGACCAACAATTGCCTTGGTTTGAAATAAATTGCATCTTTGGCTCTCATCATTGCTAGGAACAATACTCAATGCTTTGGTGCAAACAATAGTTGGATAATTTGTAGCATAGGCATCAATAGGACCATCATCATATGCATCCTCCTCATTGGGATCAACATCATCTCCAGTCTCATAATCATCATTAGCATTGAGGAGCATAATTTTCTTGTTTGGGCAATCCCTCTTAAAGTGACCTTTTCCTCCACAAGTATGGCAAGTCATATCTCCATTCCTTGTAGGAGGTGTAGCACCACTAGAACCCGAAGTAGATGTAGTAGGTTTCTTGGAATTTGTTGAATTTGGCTCGGGTTTGGAACTAGAAGTCCCACGGGTAGTAGTAGTTGGAGGTGTAGGTGATGAAAAATTGGATTTTTGTGAAGGAAAACTTCTCCTTGCACTCACTTGTAGCTCTTCTTGCAATCTCTTTTCGGCCTCCCTTGCTTGATGTAGTAATTCACTCATATTGTTATAAGGAACATGCCTCACAATACTTCTCACTTTGAATTGCAATCCACTCAAGAACCTTTGCATTGTTTGTTCAGGAGCCTCTCTAATCCGAGCCCTTTGAATGATTAATTCCATCTCCTTGTAATATGCATCAACTGTCTTGGATCCTTGCTTTAATTGTTGTAATTTGTCATAGAGAGTTCTAATATAATTCTTGGGAACAAATCTCTCTCTTAGCAATTGTTTCATCTCTCTCCATGTGTTCACTTCCTCTTCTTCCTTTTCTTCTCTATCTTTTGTAATGCCATCCTACCACAAAAGAGCATAGCCATCAAATGAAGAAGATGCAAGGTTCACCTTCCTCTCCTCGGGTAGTCATGGAGTCTCCATAATTTCTCAATTTTTAGCTCCCACATCAAGTACTCTTCCACATCTTCAGAATCACAAGCAAGACTAGGGATAGAGAATTTTGGTTTTCCCAAGCCATCATCCTCTCTATTTTCCAATGGTACTCTTCTTGCCACTCCTCCACGGCCTCCATATTATTTCCTCTCCCATCATCAGTTGGAGCAATAGCTTGAGGTCTTTGTTGAAATTGTTCCACTATATTTGCAATTGTAGTCACTTGTGTCAATGTCCTCAAAGTGTCCTTAATCTCATTGACAGATTCTTGAGATGCACAAGTATCTATTCTCAAATCAAGAGTGGTCATCTCCTTTCTCAAATCTTCATCAGTCTTATCAACTTCTTTAGTAATCCTTTTGTAGATGACATCTCTCAATGCCTCATACTCATTCCACTTGACAATGTCCTCGGGTTTGTTCTTTTCCTGCACATCAACATCACTAGAAGAACTCAAGATTAACTTGTTAGTAACAAAATAATCAATGGGTTTGTGGTGCCTCTCTCAACTCACTCAAAACCAAGCAAAGATGGCTTCACTTAATGTTCCAAGAGAGAAAAGGATCAACTTACCAACAAGGAGCAATGAATAATGTTCTTTGGTGTGATAAGAGAATATCCAAGCTATCAAGTATCACAATGCAAACAGGGTTTTTGGTGGGGATTGGTTGGGAATCCTAACAACACCAAAATAGCAACTCCAATGCACTGCTTAATGTGATAAAAATTACTAAGGAAACACACTGACACTTGGAGACAATTGTGGCTTAGCAAATATATGGTAGAGATTTTGCAAGCACTAGAAAGACAGAATCAAATACTCAATGAAACAGGCACATAATTGCTCAAGATGTCCACAAAATTTCCAATATGAAATAGCTTCCACTAGTGATAAGTAGCACGGCCTCTTTTGAATTTTTCTTTCTTTCTATTTTTTTTATACATTTTCCTTTTTCTCTATTTTTTTGATTTTTTCAATAGCCTTTTAATCAACTAGGAGAAATAAGTAGATGGAAAACAAAAATAGTGGACATATTTGATCAAATGAGCAGCCTGTTAGAGCAATAAAATAACTAGTCTTTGGGTTTTGGAACCTAAATATGGCTGTAGAATGGCTGTAGCTATGGCTTATCAAAGATCAGACAAGAACCCTAGAGATAACAAGGAGTAAAACAAAAGAAAGCTAAAGAAAACAGATGTTGGAAACAGCTCACGGCAGCAACTATAGCTCACGGCAGAGAAAACGAGCCCACGGCAGCAAAAACGAGCTCACGGCAGCAATTACTAGCCCACGGCAGCGGAAAAGGCTCACAGCAGGCGTACGGCAGAGAAAACGTGCGAAAACGGCGCGCGGCAGAGCTCACGGCAGCGTGCGTGTGTGTGTTGCGGTGGGGTGTGCGGGTGGGTTTGCGGTTGGCGCGCAGTAAGGATTTTGTAGGCGTGCGTAAGGGGAATCCGAGTGCGGGTGGGAGGGGTGCGCGCAAGTGGCGGCAGCGGCGGCACCGTTTTGGGGTGGAATCCGATCCACGGTAGGATGCCGAGTGTGAGTAGGAGGTGGGTTGCGGCAGCGATTTTTGTGGCCACGGCAGGAACACAAATGCAATCCGATTGTGACTAGGTACTCAAGCACAAATAGAACCAATTGTCCCGCAAGAATAACAACTCGAAAAACTAGATCACCTTGGAACAATATGTAGGTCTAGACTTTCCCGAGAGATAACCCACACGGATAGAAATATTTTTTGTGATGATTTTCGATATGGATGGAAACAAAAGATAGCTAGATGAACCCTAACCCTAAAAGATGAAAATCTAAAAACAGAAAAATAGAAACACAAATCAACAACTAGGTAGAAGCAATTTGGTGTTGATCTAGTCTCTGGCAAATTCTAAACCTAATATTTTTGGCTTTTTTGGATAGGAATAAAAATAACTGAAAGTAAAGATAACTTTGCTCACCGAGGCAACGTGAGAATCTGATACCAAGATGATAAGGGGTGGCCCAATCTTCTCAATGAGCTTCTCTCTCTTTTTGTAATTTTCTGATATGTGGATAACTAGTGCTACACTGAGACCTCTCACTCAGCTGACCCCTGTTGCCAATGCAACAACAATCAAGCTCTTTGGATATTCTTAACTACACACTCTTGCACAAGTAATCAAAGATCACAAGTGGTCCTGTATCCCCCTATTCCCAAATGGAATAACAAGATATCATGCAACTTTGCAATTGGTAAACTTCAAGATGAATGCTTACAAAGCAATACAATCTAGAGGCTAGGGTTTGTTGGTTTTGGTTTAAACTGGTTCTATCTAATCCACACGCAGGTGGAGGACATATATAGGTGGAGGGTGCAGCCACAAGGGGCTCCTTGCGTAAGTCCCCTCCTCCTACTAGGACTAGGACTCCTACTAGGACTAGGAGTCCAACTATGACTCAAAGAGAGATACAAACCGATCCACCATTAAGGGATTCGGCCACATTATGGTATACGAACCATACCTATATGAAATAGGATTTTATGAGGCGCATTTGACTTAGTGGAGGCACCTATCCCCTTGTCTTGATGAATAACAATTGTTTCTATTGAAATAACAATTGTTATTAATTGTTTTCACCATCTTGATCACTTGCTTTCACCATGGCATTATTGTTTTCATCATCTTCTAGCATTGTTTTCACCATGGCTCCTTTCATGTCATCACTTGTATAATCATCTTCTAGCTCCTCTTGATTGTTCTCCTCCATCATGTTTGTGTTATCAATAAACCTTATCATACATAAATGCATAGACTTAGGTAGTATTAAAATTCTCATAATCACAAATAGCATAATCAATAAGGATTGAGTTCACCTGTTGTTCTAGTAGCTTGGTCCTTGATATTGTCATTGGTCCAAGTCTCACTTCATCTTGTTTAGGTGGCAATGTACTAGGGATGTCCTCATCACAATGATTAGTGTTCGTTATTCGACCTGACAGTGGTTCGGAGTAGCATAGTGCAGAAATGATATTTATGCATTCCATTAAGTGTTCATTATTGAGAGTGTCCTCTAGTGAAAGTAGGAGCCCTAGGCCTTATTTCCAAGCATTGAAACACCGTTTTCCACCTGTTCTGCTACATGTTTGCTTGCTGCCATTTTAATTTCAGATTGCTATTATCACTTATTATCATCCATATTACTTGCATTTTACTATCTCTTCGCCGAACTAGTGCACCTATAAACCTGACAAGTATATTGGGTGTGTTGGGGACACAAGAGACTTCTTGTATCTTGATTGCAGGGTTGCTTTAGAGGGATATCTTTGACCTCTACCTCCCTGAGTTCGATAAACCTAGGGTGATCCACTTAAAGGAAACTTGCTGTTGTTCTACAAACCTCTGCACTTGGAGGCCCAACATTGTCTACAAGAATAGAAGCGTGCATAGACATCGGTGTACGACCCAGCTGTCGCCGGAAAATAGCACGCTGTAGAGCGGTAGCCCGGTCAAGAACACATTGCTAAAGGTGGTGGCCATGCTCCTGCCCGAGTTTACCAAGAAGGGCAAGGAGGCAACCGAGATGGTCCATCTCGGCACCCGGTGGCCCACCCAGTTCAGCCTCAACCCGGTGCATGTCATGTTGTTCAGCCGCAAGCCATTGCCCCTGTGGTCAACCCGGTTCCCCAACCCTGTGCCGCGCGACAGGACATACAAAATTATGGGTATCAAAGAAATGATAGATATGATGATGATGGAGGAATTTGATCTCGGTTGGGGGCACGTGTGATGCAGCCGAGTGACGCAAGATACAAGCTGGACATGATCTACCAGTCCGAGGAGATGGAGCGTTCGGGCCCGCCGGGACCACTCCGTTTGGGCCCAGGATCATGAACGAACCGGCCATGCCCAAGTTCCAGTTGGCAAGAGGAAGCAAGACGTACGATGGGACCACCAAGCCAGAAGACTGGCTGAATGACTATGTCACTACCGTGCACATTGCCGGTGGTAACCGCAGATGGGCGGTGAGATATGTGCCCCATATGTTGGAGGGCCCAGTCCGCATTTGGCTCAACAACTTGTCGAGAGACAGCATCAATTGCTGGCTTGATTTCTCGGAGGCCTTCATCAGCAACTTCACAAGCACCTACAAAAGGTCAAACCGGCCACAACAACTCTCGGCGTGCAAGCAAAGGAAAGAGGAGACAGACTGAGAGTATCTGACTTGGTGGAGTAGTCTGAGAAACACCTGTGAGGGTGTGAACGTGTCACGGGCTATTGCCTGGTTCGCTCAAGGCTTCCGACATGGCAGCATGCTATGGCAAAAGTTGCATAGGGAGATGTCGAGTACGCTCGCCGAGACAATCAAGATTGCAGACATGTATGCACTCGGTGATCCTACTCCGCCTCTACTCGATTCATTTGAGCCGAGAAGGAGAAACCAAGGCCATGATGGTGGTAGGCGGAATGATCGCCAGGATTACCGGAATAAGAGGAGGGATGACCGTCCGGATATCCGCTATGGATCGGACCATGTGTCTGCGGTTGATCCGGATCAGCCTGCAGCTAGGAGCAGCCAAAGGCAAAAAACTGCTGGGACCCAGCATGGGCAAAACCAGAACCAGGGCCAAAACTTTAAGAAGAAGTACAATGATCCCAACCAATCCGGAGATGCTCCGAGGTTTATCTTTGAGTCAATGAGGGATGGGCCGTGCAGCTTCCACACTCGGCATCCCAGTAGGCCAGCCAATCACACTTCTCGGCAATGAAGTTGGTGGGACCGGATCAAGAGCGAGGGCTTTGGCCAGTTGCCTCCTCCTCCTCTTCCGC
The DNA here is from genome assembly GCA_028641055.1 of Alopecurus myosuroides. Lineage (NCBI taxonomy): Eukaryota > Viridiplantae > Streptophyta > Magnoliopsida > Poales > Poaceae > Alopecurus > Alopecurus myosuroides. Next base: position 366,414,432 of record CM054057.1, on the reverse strand, counting down.
TCTCGGGTTCCAATGTGCAGCCTATCCGGGCAGCTCCTCCCAGGCCTATCGAGAACCAGAGGAGGGAGAATGTGAACCAAGTGGCGCAGAGGGCCAACAACAACTCCACCCGCAACAACTACAACAACAACAACCGCAACTACAACAACAACAACCGCAACAACAACTTCAACCGGAACAACACCAATAATGATGGCAATGGTGGTGGTGGAGACCGTAGCCAGTATCAGGAGCATCATGAGAGCTACATGGTGTTCACCACTGAGCCGATGACAAGCAGAGCCTGCGTAGGCGGGCGATGGAAGTAAATGCAGTGATGCCGACAGTGCTGGAGTACATGCACTGGTGCGACCATGACATTGTCTGGTCTCGGGATGATCATCCCAAGATTATGCCTAACCCGGGTACCTATGCCTTGGTGGTGGACTCAACCTTCCTTGGGACCAAGAAGAATGTGAATTTCAGCAAGGTGTCGATTGTCAACGGTAGCAGCATCAACATCCTGTACCGAGACACCACGGAAAATCTCGGTTATTCCGAGAACATGTTGCTGCCTAGACGGACCACTTTCCACGGCATCGGACCTGGCGTATCTTGTGCTTCTATCGGCCGGGTCTAGATTGATGTGCTCTTCGGCACCAGGGAGAATTGCCGGACTGAGTGCTTGCAGTTTGAGGTGGTTGATCTCCAGAGCCCCTACCATGCTCTACTCAGCAGACCGGCTCTATCCAAATTCATGGCCTCTACTCATGCGGCCTATCTGAAGATGAAGCTTCCCGGTCTCAATGGCATCATCACCATCTCGGGTGACTACAAGCACTCTCTGGAGTGTGTATCTGCTGGATCTCGGCTAGCCGAGTCCATGGTTATTCCGGCCGAGAAGAAGAATATACATCAGGTGGTGGCCTTGGCCCAGGCAGCTCAACTCGGCATGCCCGGGATGCCTAGATCTCAGCCTGGTGCCACTTTCCAGGCCTCTCAGGAGACCAAGAAGGTGAAGATTGACCCGGAGTTCCCTGAGCGCGTTGCCATCATCGGTGTCGGGTTGGAGGAGGAATAGGAAAGCGCGATCATCCACTTCCTCCATGAGAATTGGGATGTCTTTGCCTGGTCCAATAAGGATCTGCCGGGTGTTCCGAGGGAGTTGGTTGAGAACTCTGCGCCGCTTTGCAAGCCGGTGAAGCAAGCTCTGCGCCGCTTTGCGACAGAAAGAAGGAAAGCCATTGGTGATGAGATCACAAGGCTGTTAGCAAGCGGATTCATCATGGAGGTACTGCATCCGGATTGGCTGACCAATCCGGTCATGGTGGAGAAAAAGAAGGATGATCCCATGGTCACTGTGGTGTCGCGCATGTGCATTGACTACACCGACTTGAACAAGGCATGCCCCAAGGACCCGTTCCCACTGCCCCGGATAGATCAGGTGATTAACTCCACTGCCGGGTGCGAACTTTTGTCTTTTATTGATGCCTACTCTGGTTTTCACCAGATTCCACTAAATCCGACTGGTCAAATAAACACTGCTGTTATTACCCCGTACGGGGCTTATTGCTATCGTGTTATGTGTTTTGGGTTGATAAATGCTGGGGCCACGTACCAGAGATGCATGCAGAAGTGCCTGCACGAGCAGATCGGCAAAAATGTGCAGGTGTATGTGGATGACATAGTCTTCAAACCCAAAGAAAAGCACACACTGCTGAGTGACATCGAAGAAATATTAGCAAATCTGCGGAGGTACCGGATGAAGCTGAATCCGACCAAGTGCACATTTGGTGTCCCGGCCGGGAAGCTACTCGGCTTCCTTGTGTCTAGTCGGGGCATCGAGGCCAATCCTTCCAAGATAAAAGCTATTGAGAGCATGACTCTGCCAAGATCACTGAAGGATGTGCGGAAGTTTACCGGGTGCCTAGCTTCCCTTAGCCGGTTCATCGCAAGAATGGGTGAGAAGGCCCTACCTCTATACCAGCTCATAAAGAAAAGCGACAAGTTCATTTAGACACCACAACCTGATGTGGCTTTCCAGGAGCTCAAGACCATGCTGGGTATCGCTCCGGTTCTAGCATCTCCTCTGCCTAAGGAGCCAATATTGCTCTACATTGCAGCTACCAACCGGGTTGTGACTGTGGTGGTGGTCGTAGAGCGAGAAGAAGAAGGCAAGTCGGTGCAAAGGCCGGTTTACTACCTGAGTGAGGTGATCTCCAGCTCCAAGCATAATTATCCTCACTATCAGAAGATGACTTACGGAGTCTATATGGCTGCCAAGAAGCTCAAGAACTATTTCCAAGAGCATCCGATTACAGTTGTGAGCACTCCTCCCATCTTGGAAATTATGGGCAACAAGGATGCAACTGGCCCGGTAGCCAAGTGGGCGATTGAGCTACCTGCTTATACCCCAATGTATGCAAGAAGAGAAGCCATCAAATCTCAAGCCCTGGCGGATTTTTCTGTCGATTGGGCCGAAATGCAGTATGAGCCTCCTCTGCCGGAAACAAACTTTTGGCGGACGCATTTCGATGGCTCCAAGGTGAAGGAAGGACTCGGTGTCGGTACTGTACTCACCTCACCCAAGCGGGATCAACTCAAATACGTCTTGCAAATCCACTTTGCGGCGTCCAACAATGTTGCTGAGTATGAAGCCCTAGTCCATGGGCTGAAAGTGTCCAAGGAAATTGGAGTCCGACGAATTATATGCTATGGCGACTCGAAAATGGTGGTCCAACAATCCTCGAGGACTTGGGACGCATTGGAGGCCAACATGGCATCTTATCGGTTCCTCGTTCAAAACATGTCCGGATTGTTTGATGGGTGTGAGTTCCACCAGATTCACCGGACTGAAAATGATGCTGATGATGCTCTGTCCAAGTTGGGCTCTTCTCGGTAGTTCATCCCACCAGGAATCTCTCTGGAGCATCTGAGGAAACCATCCATCAAGCCCTCATCCGAGTCGGATTGAATTTTCATTTCGGCTCAGCCGCACTCAGAAGCTGTGCCTATGGAGATTGATGAGGGGATAACAAAGGTGAACCCGGGGACTGCTCCATTCAACCCGGGAACTGCCTCAGTAAACCCAGGGATTTTCGCATTCATATCGGGGATCATTTCTCAGTACTCGGGGACTCGGGGGCTCGTATCCAACTCAGAGCAAGTCATCACAGCTGATCCAATGGAATTGGATGAACCACTATTTCCTACCCAGGAGATACCGAGATGGGCTCAACCCATATTATCCTTTCTGGCGGATGGCACCTTGCCGGATGACGAGATCTCGGCCAGACAAATTCAGAGAAGATCCAAGGTCTACACCACCATTAACAAAGAGCTGCACAAGAGGAGTGCCACTGGCGTGATCTAGCTTTGTGCAGAGCCGGAAGAAGGAGAAGAGATCCTCAGGGACATACATCAAGGGGAATGCGAGAACCATGGCTCATCTCGGGCCTTAGTGAAGAAAGCTTTCCGGCATGGATTCTTTTGGCTCACTACCTTGCAGCAAGCAGAAAACATAGTGAGAAAATGCAATGGATGCCAGCAATATGCAAGCAAGATACACATGCCAGCTTCCGAGTTGAAGACAATCCCTATCACCTGGCCGTTTGCAGTTTGGTGCTTGGATATGGTGGGTCCTTTCAAGCCGGCTCTGGGCAACATGACTCACATCCTGGTCATGGTGGACAAATGTACCAAGTGTATTGAGGTGAAGCCAATCCGGAAGTGTGATGAAAACACAGCTCTGAGCTTCCTGAAGGACATTATCTTGAGATATGGCTACCCGCATGGGATCATCTCGGATAATGGAACAAATTTTGCTGAGGGAGCTTTTGCTCGGTTTTGCAAAGAGAAGAGAATCCGGCTAGACATTACATCAATCGCCCATCCGGCATCAAATGGGCAAGTTGAAAGAGCTAATGGTATGGTCCTATCCGGAATAAAGCCAAGGCTGATTGAGCCACTACAGAAAACCCCTGACTGTTGGCTAGACAAGTTGTCGTTGGTGTTGTGGAGTCTAAGGACTACCCCTAACCGATCAAACGGATACACACCATTCTTCCTGGTATATGGAGAAGAGGCCGTGTTGGCCACTGACCTTGAGCATGACTCACCGAGAGTAACCCTCTACACTGAGGCAGAGGCAAGAGAAGCCCAAGAAAATGATGTTGATTTGCTATAAGAAGCCAGAGAATTATCTCTGTCAAGATCAGCTGTATATCAACAGAATCTGAGACGCTATCGTAGCCGGAAAGTAAACTGAAGGGTTTTCCGAGAAGGAGATATGGTGCTTAGGCTTGTGCAACGCACAGCCGGGATGCACAAACTTTCCCCTCCATGGAAAGGGCCATTCATTGTGAGCAAGACTCTGCACAATGACGTGTACTACCTCATTGATGCACAGGCACCATAGAAGAACAGGGTGGATAAATCCGGAGAGGAATCCTAGCACCCCTGGAATGTAGCTCTACTCCTCCGTTTCCATTCCTGAACAATCATTGTATGTATCTCCTGACCGAGTTGAAATCCATGTCGGCACTCCGAGTAGGAACTCGAGGACTGCCTGTGCGAAACTTGCTCTGTGTTATTTACCTTTTTACTTTGTCTACTCGGTTAATCATCTCGGAATTTCATGTGTGATTCTAGTAATGTGTTTAAACCTAAGGACCAACTCGTCGACTTTGTTGTTGTCGGCAACACGGCTTCATGGCAAGCAAGAGAACAAGCCAAGGGTCAATGAGCACACAAAAAACTACTAAGGAAAGAAAGAGTTAATCAACCGAGTTGAGCGTTTTTTCCTTCTGTTTTTTCGGCTAAGTGCTAGGCAGTTTTAATTTTGATCTCAAAGTTGTGAAGTATTATAAACTCGGTTTTTGAAATCTTGTGACTCGACTACAAAAAAGCCACAAGTGGCAGGTAAGAGTACCAAAGACAAAAAAAGCCGGGTGGTTAAGAAAACCATCTCGGGGACTCAGAATTAAAGCAATCCGACATCAAGCCAGTCTTGCTAAGAACTTAATTAAAATGGAGTAGCAAATGACAGAATAATTGATTGATACATTAGCACCCGGCATACAGTGTTCACGCCGTAGTTGAAGGACTTGCGTCAGCTTCAGCGCATGCCGTGTTGGAGGACTCGGTGGCAGGCTCAGAGGGGGCAGTTGATGCAGGGGGCATGGAGCCGGCAGTTGAAGTCAGAGAATCAGAGGCGACATTCTCGGCTGTGGGCTCCGGGGTGCCCAACTCGGGAGCAGGGTCCAAGATGACCATCTCGGTGGTGACGGTCGCGGAGGAGGCAATCGGTTGTGGATCGGCCTGTATCTCCTCGTCCACCTTCTCGGAGCCATCGTTCTGCTCGGCCTCTTCGTTGTTGTCGTCCATCTCGACCTCTTCAATAACTGCGTCGCCCTCGTCGCCATCTTCGTTGTCATCCTCATCCTCGTCACTCTCGACATCGGTGTCGGGCTCAGTAGGGCCATCAATGTACTCCTTCGTATCGGCATAAGAGGCCAGCCGATATGCGGTCTCCTGGCGGCGCTGGATGTACTCCTCCTTTTCGTTCCACCGATCCATTACGGAGCGTATTGAGCTTGTTGAGGTCGAGGTTCTCGTACCAGGAAAGCACAAAGTGCAGAGCCTCATCGGTGCCGGCTCGAGCTGCTGAAGCACGCCACTTCTTAAGCTCTTCCTTGACATAGTTGAGCTTTATGGCCAGATCGTGAATTGTCTTCGTGAGCTCCTCTTCTGCCCAGAAAAGCTTGTGCAGCCACATTCTGGTGGACACGATGTTGGTTCCGAGGACCTTCAGAGAATGAACTCGAGACTTGATGCTCTCAATCTGGTCTTCAATGGTGACCGACTCGGCAACATCATGGCCAAGCTCTGCCCTCAATTGTCGGGCCCTCTCCACGGCCCTGTCTGTACCCAAGTTGAAGTCGGGGAATGTCCCTGAGAAGGGGGACACTGAGTTAAGTCAAGAGGGGCAAACGGATAGAAGAAACCGGATAGAAGAAACCAGATAAAGTAACTTAGTGAAAAGCAGGAACTTACAACGCAACTTCATAACGAGATCCTTAAGCCGGCTGGACCATCCTGCAGCAAGGGCGTGCTGTTTGTCCAGCAGACCGCGGGAGTTGACCAGCATACTATAGAGGGAGGCGTTCCGGGCCTTGAGAGCTTCAATTTCCCTCTGCAGCTCGCGCTTCTCGGCAGCGGCTTGGCCCAGTGCCTCAGTCCTGGCCTGCCCGACCTGCTGCGCTATCTTGATGGAATCAGACAACTCCTTTTTCAGCTTGGCCACCTCGTTCTTCTCGGCGGTGAGCTCGGCCTCCAGCTTGGACTTGTTGTCCTGGATCTGCTGCTGCATCTCGGCTGGAGTGATGCACTCTTGGTGTTTCTCGACGAATAGCTTGTGCTCCTCTGTGTGGGAGGCAACCCGGTCAACAAAATAGGAGAAACATAGAAACTGAATAAGGGAAAGGAAGAAGGAGCTTACTCTCGAGGGACGAAATCTTATTCTGTGCCGACTTGAACAGCACAGTGCAGTCCTGATGCTTCTCGGCAAAGACCTGATGCTCATCTGCAAAGAAAATAAAATTATCCAGAGAAAAGGAAATAAGCGTAAACACAAGACGCAGTGATGGAAGACATAATACTTACTCTCCAGAGAAGATATCTTGGTGACGGCATCCGTCAGTTGCTTCTCCATGATAGCGGTGACATAGAAAACAGAAACCGAGTTAGAAAGCTGGTGCGGAAGAAGCATAGACAGTAACTCGGCAAGACTAAAGTACCTTTCTGCCCCAGCTCCTCCTGCAGCTGGTGATTCTGGTCCTTGGCATTTCGGTGAGCCTGGAGAAGCTTCTGAAAGATCAGGGTACGGGACTCGGTGCAATTATGAAGAGAGAAAAGAGACAAAATAGTTGGAAGATTCGACCCGAGTAGGCTTCAACTCGGTCAAGTATTTCCTACTCGGCCCAAAACTTACTCGGGAGGTGACCTCGGCATCTTCTCCAGTGACGCGCAGGCAGTACATTTTGTGCACCAGTGTGCTGCTAGAGGACGAGACCGCCTTGGAGAGGTGGCCGACATCGGCCTGGTTCCAGGATTTCCGATAGTGATCCAGCGAGCCCAATGTCTTCCCGTTGTGTTCCAGATCAATGAAGCCGATCCGGTCCAGGGTGGAGTCAATATCAGCCTGTAGCTCCGCAGCAAGCTGTGACAATTGGGTACTCGGTTGAATCGCCAGGGTGCCAGGTTTCGTCTTCACCCCGGCCGCCTTCGTCCCGGTCTTCTTCTTCTGCTGCAGTTTCTGGTGCTGCTGCTGCAGTTTGTGCCAGTGCACCGGGACCTTCACAAGGGGTTCTTCTGCTTCCTCTGCTTGGCCACTGCTACGCGCCCCTACAGCTGGTTTCTGAGAGGGCGCATACTGTGCCTGCTGCCGAGTGCGAGGAGTGGATCCGCTCCCGGTAGGTGCCGCGGATCTACTCGGCGGTGATGGACTCGATGTTGTTGTTGTTGTTGCTGCTTCAGGTGTCCGGCACATGGCCGCGGGTGCGGTGCTAGTAGATGCTCCGGTTTGGACTGTCTTGGCCGCGGCAGCCTCTGCTGCCACTGTTGCGTCCAAGGGAAGAGTTCTTCTCGGCGGGGTCGGTACCGTGGCTGCTGCTGAAGCTAGAGGAATTTGCTGTTGCTCGGGTGGTGGCTGTTGCTGGGGCTGCTGTTCGGGCTGCTCCTGCTCAGTTTGCTCGGCACTTGTTGCTAATGCTCTAGAGGCTGCTCCTCGGTGTGGTGCTGCTCTTCTGGTGGCTGCTGCTGCTCTGCTGTTGGCTTTGGGGGCTGTTGCTGGAGTTGCTGCTCGGGGGTGTACTCCGGCTGCTCCGAAGTCTTTTCAAGATCCATCTTGGCGCCAGTGTTGTCTGCGCCGAGAACATGGTCTTCTCGGTTTGGGAAGGGCATCTCGGCCCTGCCCTTAGCGTGGGTCTTAGTGTCATCAGGGTCGAGGTCGACGACGATGCGGGGGCTACTCGGCCTCGCAGCGACTTCAGGGTTATCGGCATCGAGTGCATCGCTAGAGAAAAGGAAAGACAGAGGAGTAAGAGAAATGCAAACACAAAGCATCCCGGTTCGAAAAGGCCAAAAGGCAAGAATGCACAAACATAAAGCGTCTCGGGGAAAACATACCCGTCCTCAGTTGGCCGCTGTGGCCTTTTGCATGAGGCAGTGGCCTTGCCACCTTTCTTCACGCCCCTCTTCTGCCTCTTGCCGGATGGAGGCTCGGCAGCACCGCTTCCGGATCTCTTCCTCACTCTGGAGGGGGAAGCGATGGACACAGGCACAGCGTCAATCGGCTCCTCTTCCATGTCATCTGGAAACAAGAAGAGAAAATGCGATAGTAAGACCGGGAAGGGATTATAATATGTTGAGAGCATGCATTGGTGGTCTCTGTCACCTTCATCGTCCTCGGACCAGTCCCAGATTGAAGTTGAAACTCGGGACTTACCATCTTGGCCTGAGGGAGAGACGAGCGGGATACAGAGCGTGTCCCGGACGTCGAATTGCTCCTCATCGTCCTCTGTCCGGTCTGGTTGCCAGTTCTGCGACATGACCGACTTGTCTTCATCTCTCTAGCGAGGAATGTGCTGTGGATGCAAATATAAAGCATAAGGAGTTAGGTAATACTCAGAAGGTACTGAGATGACTGCTACTCGGTATAGCATGCGAGTCATAATGCATAAAAAGCTAAGTAAATTCAGGAGAAACCGAGATAAATCCTACTCGGAATAACATGCGAATCATAAAGCATAACAAGATAAGTGTACTCGGGAGAAACCGAGATGAATTCTACTCGGTGAAGCATGCGAAAAAAAAGCATAATCAACTAGGTAGATTCGGAAGGTACCGAGCTGGGAGCAACTCGGCAGGATGGAGAAAACCTACTTGGGGGGCTGCCCGATCTCGGCTGTAGGTCTCAAACCATAGTCCCGGGTGTCTGAGAGGGTGGCCTTGGTTTTGGACCGTGCCTAGATGGCCACCTCCTCCTTGCTGAGCTCGAAGGTTGTGGTGCGCGTGCAGTCGCGGGCCCCGCCCATGTAGCACATCTTGTGTGCTCTGAGCTAAAGAGGGAGAACCCGGCGGCTCACCCCTGTGGCAATCAGGTCGTCCGACCGGAGCCCCAGCTCAATCAACTGCTTCAGTCGATTGTCCGTGTTGTTGGCATCCGATACAGTCTTCTTCGGGTTATATCCCTAGTTCCTCATGACAGTCAGAGGAACATTCTGGAAGGGGGCAACTTGATGAGATCCACCGGCTCGGTGCCCTCAGCTGGAGTGGGATTCTTCACATAGAGGAATCCCCTCTGCCACTTGTGGCAGGTATCGATCCCCGAGACCTTGCTATACTCGGTGCTATTCCGGTAGATGATCATCAAAGCGCCTCATTGGGTCATAGCCTTGGGCGCATCCGGATTGGCTTTGTTGGGGAGGACTTGTTGGCGAAAATGGCAATACTTTACCCAGATGTCTACCGTGGGGTAGACGCCGAGATAGGCCTTGGAGAAAGTGACGAAAGTGGATAGCATGGCGACGGCATTTTCCGGAAGGTGGTGCGGTTGCAAGACGAAATGGTGTAGAAATTGTTGCATGAATTTGGAAATGGGGAGACCAAAACCATGTTTGAAGTGTCTAAGGAAAACTACGTACTCACCGGGGCCGGGTTGAGGCTCCAACTCGGTGTCGGGTGGCCTGCAGATCACACCCGGCGGGTGTTCACCAGCCACTGCGTGTTGCTGGCTTTCACATCGGAGCCTTCCCAGTGGCCACGGGTGGACGCGGGACCCTCAAGATCCACGTCGCAGATGAGCTCGAGTGCCATCAGGGCAGATCCGGATCCGGTCTTCTCCGGATAGCGCGTGGGCGCAAACTTTGGCTCGGGCCACAGAGGTCGTAGGAGAGCTGCAGCGGCGCGGAAGACTAACGCCGTGGCATATCTCCGGTGGTGAAGAACTTGGAGAAGAACTCGAAGAAGAAGCAGAACATTACGGCGAAGGTGGCGCAAGGTCTAGGACGGCCGCGCGATGTATTGAAGGTCTTGGCGCGCGGCGGTGTCTCGGTGAGTGGCAGCGCACGGTGGTCACTCCTCTCTCGCTGTGCACGGCGGGGTTCGAAGTCGCGCGGCCAAGAGGCGTGCTCTGTGGAGGCGAAGGCGGAGAGGAAGGAGAAGCGAAGGGGGCAAATGGCGAGGGAGCCGAGGAAACGGGCGGCGCGGGGGTATTTGCACCCGCGGAGGCACAGTAACTGCTCCGGATTTCTTGCATCATTGGTTGTGGGATCGTACGTTACTGCGCTCGAAGGAAACCCACACAACGAATTAATCGCGCGTAACGGGCGCAGTTAATCCCACGTCGCGTGACGTGGGCACTCAAGTGCTCTAAGGTGAAGAAACGCGACGGCGCATGGGCCCTGGGAGTAGTGACAGGTGTGGGTTGCGCGCGTGCGAGGCAACCGCAGGGGACCCGAGGCGACGTGGGCTGCTGTTCCACACCACGTGTAGAGCCTTACACGCGAAGATAGCGAGGCACACTGGATTGAGCGGCAAAGTCCTAGAAAATTGGCTAAGTGCTAGGATCTCGTCACAATCCAAAGCATCGTGTTCTACTCGGTTGAAGGGAGAAAACTCCTCAGGCGCTGGTGGATTCTATTCAAGCCCGGATAGAGCTCGACCGAGTTAAGGAGCAACTCGTTGGGTGTCTCAGGGAAGAATTAGTTTAAGCTGGCACGGCCCAGCGTCCGAGTTCACCGGACCATACCAGCTTCGGGGACTATATTCGGGGGGGGCTACCCCCGAGTAGGGGTAAGGCTGGTGAGAAATGGAGTTCAAGGTACTGATTACCGAGTTCGGCCGCACCGAGTTGGTACCTGCTGGGTAGAAAGGTACCAGGCTGGATAGTTGCCGAGTTGGAGCTATCCGGTATGAAGAACAAGAGACCAAGGGGAAGATTTGAGTACTTAGCTGGATCATCTGAGTAGCACTTGGAGGATCCGGATAGAGAAGGGTGTTGCTCTGCCCGGAGGCAAAGTCAATGGAGCCATTGGGAGAATCCCATATATCCAGGGGCAGTACAGGCGTGCGGTTTAACTCACTAGGCGTGATGATGCGCATGCATACGTGGCTACAGTGTGCGGTATGGGCGAGGCCACGTCCTGTCTCTGGCTAGGGGGACAGTACATGTCAGCGTCCCGACCGCGAAGACTTTCGGCGACTGTCAGCGAGGAACCGGAGGCGTGCGGTGCTGCACAGTGTGTAGTCACCTAACCCGTACTTGTATTCGTAGAGGTAGTAGGTGGCCACCAGTATATAAGGTGGCCTCCCCCTCCTCCGCGAGGGTCGACTCGTTGGTAGTTCATTTCACGTAAGAGCTAAGGCACTGCTAGGACAGAAAGAGAGACAGTGAGAGAGGTTCTTCTTCCTTCAGCTCCTTGAGCTTGAGGGATTCTTCTACTCGGCATACACATATACAGAGGGAGAGGCAGGAGTAGGGGTGTTACCTCCACATGAGGGCCCCGAACCTGCGTAGATTTTGGTGTTTGTAGTGTTGTGAGCGCGCCAGCTAGGCGTGCGATCCCTCTCCGGATACCTACAGCGTCCATCGGCCCCAATATTAAGCCATCCTATGGCATCTGTCTTCTCCATACCACGAGAATTTTGTTATTGTGTTTTCAATGTATAGATTGTACGGAGAGCAACGATCTTTTGTGAAGAGACTGTTATTTCTTCACCAACTCCAACAAGGCAAGTAACACACCATTCAACTACCCATTATTTTCTATATGCATTAGTTGATTTTGAGTAGTATGCCTGATAGGAAATTTTACTAAGTTATATTATGCTATGCTATATCCTAGTAGTGTGTAGCCATCCTTATACCTTGTTATTTTGAAGCCTTGGTACTTAGTTGATGCTTATCCTTGCTACAAAAATTGTTTTACTTGATGTTGTGGAAAAATTCTAAGTAACAAAGTTCAATGAACCACCTGGGTGGATTTGGTAGTGTGGGGCTGTTGATAGTTGAGTGTCTCCCCGAGGGGAGTTCACTTGAAGTTTAGATTTCTTCCAGTGCAACCTTTAGTCATATGGGCTCTGTCTTCATCAACTAAGTTGTGAGGGTTCAGCCTGGGCTTGACAAGCAGATGTAGCATAATTATAGGTGGAATAGGTCTTGCCATTGGGTTGAATTCTTGCTTCTGAAAGATCTCATCTCAATTATTCTCCTTTCCTTCATGCACTCAGAGTGTATAGGATGTTTGGCCTGATTTGAGTCTGAAGGTGAAAGTGCACAAACTCTGCAGAGTCAACAAACTAAGATCTTAGTTGTGTCCCCGGTTATGGACAACTATGAGCAACTGGACAAGGATAGACGGAAGAATCACATCACCATTTTCAATAAGTAAAATTTTGACCAAGTGAACAGTAGTTGTGGTGCTTGGATTTCAGTCCATTGATGCCACCCTTTCAAAAGAAAAGTTTGTTTTACAAAAGTGATAGGAGAAAACTGGCTTTATGCAAACTTAGCCAAAACTCCACTCAGCCAAATAAGCATGTAGTATTAGTCCTGCTATTTCTATCCACCATAGTGTTTACTTTCCAATACATTAAATTGTATTGAATCCCTCGTGGCTACATATTCCAACCTGCAGATGAATCTGAAGACAAGTGAGGATTTCGTTTAGGATCTCGAGACTATCGCCAACATGTTTTTCCTATGGCACATGAAGAAGATGGGATCAATTGTGTACTATGTTTTTCTCTATAATACTTTGTATCATGCTAGTATTCTAAGACTATGAATGTTGTAATATTATTTTGTAATGGTTGGATGATGTGATGTAATAGAGTTTGATGCATTTCCATGATATTTCATTTTGTACCGTGGTACTTGCAATTGATCTAGGGACTAGCACAATAACACAGGTGTTCTTACATTATTTAAATGTGGGAACGCTACAAGGGAATGTTGTAGTGGATGCTTTGTCTCTTAAAGAATCTCTTCCTACCCGCCTTGAATTCAATGTTATTGATTTGGATGAAATCAAAGGCTTATACTCTTCCGATGTTTTCTTTGGACCCATTTTCAAAAAATGCTTGCCCAATCGAGGTTTTAATAACTACTATCTTCACAAAGGGTTCTTTTTAAGGCTAACAAATTGTGTATTCTGGAGTCCTCTCTTAATTTGTTATTATTGAAGGAATCACATGAAGGAGGTCTCATGGGACACTTTGGAAGGACAAGACCTACGCCATGCTCTCCAACCACTACTATTGGCCTAAGATGAGGCACCAAGTTGAAAGGCTCGTCAAGAGATGTCCTACATGTCTTTGAGCTAAGTCTATTTCCAACCCCCATGGTCTTTATTTGCCATTACCTACACCACATGTTCCTTGGAGTGACATTAGCATGGACTTTGTGTTAGGACTCCCACTCACTAAAACAAACATGGACTCAATCTTGTCGTTGTTGACTGTTTCTCTAGGATGACACAATTCATTCCTTGCAATAGAATGGACGATCCTTCACATGTCGCAAACTTGTTTTTAAGGGAAATTGTGCGTCTACATGGTGTGCCCAAGTCAATTGTGTCGGATCGAGATGTCAAGTTTACGTCCTAATTTTGGAATACTTTGATGGACAAGCTCGATGTCAAGCTACTATTCTCCACCACCTACCACCCACAAACGGATGGCCAAACCTAAGTGGTGAATCGAACGCTCTCTTCACTCGTACGGGCAATAATCAAGCCCAACCTCAAGAATTGGGAGGAATGCATCCCCCATGCCGAGTTCTCTTACAATCGAGCACTTTACCAAGCTACAAAGAGAAGCCCCTTCGAGATCGTCTATGGCTTCAACCCAAACACTGCTCTCGACATCCTACCATTGCCTCTATGCGAACAAGTCAATATGGACATCGACAAGCGCACCGACTACATCAAGAAGCTCCATGAATCCACAAGAGCTACACTTGAGTAGCATGCCGAGTACCAAGCATCCATGATGAACAAGAACAAGAAGCCCATGGTGTTCCAAGAAGGTCACCTCGTTTGGCTACACTTGCGCAAAGACCTCTTTCCACTAGAGCGCAACTCCAAGGTCAAGCCAAGAGGTGACGAGCATTTCAAGATCCTCAAGCGCATCAACAACAACACCTACAAGCTTGACTTGCCGCAATCCAAGTACGTTGTCCACAACTCATTCGACGTCAAGGATCTCTCTCCCTTCCATGGATAACCAAGTGATGAAGAAGACCACGAGTCGAGGTTGACTCTTTTTCAAGGGGGAGATGATGCAGCACACCCCATTCCACCAAGCCCAACACCCAATGGACCCATGAAAAGATCACGAGCAAAGGAGGTGAATGATAAGGTGAACTCAATCCTCTCTCTCTCTATGCATTCGATGACTTGGTGAATGGTGTGCTACCTCATGGAACCACCCTATGTGTGCTCAGGTTTGATCCCACCATGGAGGCCCAAGGCGATGCCCAAGAAGATCAAGAGGGTGCCCAAGATGATGCCCAAGAAGCTATGGAAGAAGTCCGAGAAGAAGACATCACGGAAGAAGAAGAAGAGAAGGAGGAGGAGGGAGAAGTGCAGGGAGACCGACCTCAAACCCCGGCCAAGCTAGCCTCCAGGCTGGACCCCCTCCAGAGGCAGTCGGACTCCACCCCAACCTCAGGCCAGCCTCCCTACGTGCCAGGCCGGGTGGCCACCCGAAGCGACCGTCCTTCACCCCGGCCTCAGGTCGGCCTCCCCTCGTCCATGCCAGCCTCATAGCCCGGCCTCCCTGCCAACACGCAAATGAAGGGAAAACCCCCTTTTCATCCCTCACCTACCCCCTTGGCTATAAAAGGAGGCCATTGGACAAGATCTAGGGTTACAGATGAATTTAGACATTTGATCTTTGCTCGTGTACCCCTCCTGTGAGGCTTCCTATGATTTGTATCTAGGGAAGTATCAAGGCTACTCCTATGATTTGTATCTAGGATCGTATCAAGTCTACACCGGATAACCTATACTTTCCCCTTGGAAATCTGTTAGTGACTTTCCAATCTGTCTCAACTAACCCTTGAGGTTCTATTAGCGTGTTGGACCAGCCATGTGGTGTTGAAGCGGTTTCTGATAAGGTGAGTTCGGTTGGATTGATCATTCCGTAGGCGGCTATTGAGGCTTAGTTGACAGGAGATCGAGTATTCCAGTTCCCGTTAGTTATCTTCTCTCCTTGATCCCCCTCGTTCCCCTGTTGTGTTCTTTGTGTTCATCGTTTATTCTTCATGTTCTTGGTCGATTCGTGGAGATCGGGCCACCCAAGAGGTTAACCCCTCCATCATGATTGCTTTGAAAAGCGGATTGTCCAGCTTGGTGAGGTCCTTCTTGATTCATCACCTGGTTGCCTAAGCCTTGATGGCCTGAACCGTGATTTCCATGTCTTGAATTTCCATTTCCTGAGTGACCTCCTCCTGGGTTTCCTCAGTTACCACCTCCATTATTTCTAGCTCCATGATTGTTGTTCCCACTGGGCCTATAACCCTGTATTATAAAACATTTCTCCCAACAGTGTCTAACATCCTAGGTTTTAATTTAATAAAACCAACATGCATACATCTGACATGTCATTATTGCAAAAAAGAAAACATTTAAAAACTGGCTATCACAAAAAAAAAACCTAAAGGGATTTTAACACTAAAAATAAGACCTTAAGAAACATACCCCTTTTTATCTTTGTTTAAAATCATTTTGTTTTACAAAAGTACAAAAATTTTTAATTAGTTTGAACCTTACAAATTATACTTTTACAAATACCTCTAAAGGAGTTTGACTCATTTTGGTTTTTATTTGGGTTCCTTTCTTTAATTAAAAAGAAAACAGAAAAGAAAAACAAACAGAACAAAAAGAAGAGGAAAAAAAAACAGCAGCCCAGCCCTTTCCCCCCTCTCTTCCCTCTCTCCCCCCGCGCAGAAGCCCACTGGGCCCAATCCCTAACAGCAGCACGCGGCGCAAAGAAACAGCAGGCCAGCCCAGCCCACGCGTCTTCTCTCTCTGGCCGGTGGGCCCCGCTGACATAACCAATGACGAGGAAACCTCCCTCCGTTTTTCCCGTGACGCACGCCCGCCACCCCCCTCCCCACGATCACCACGCTCCCACGGCCGCCCGCACCCTCCTAAACCCCATCTGCACGGGTGCCTACTCCCCCTCTCTATTTCCCCTCTTGATCCCCGTGATCTCGTGCCTCCTAACCTCCCAATTTCCTCGCTGGAGTTCCGTTGTTCCGCCGCCGTTCATCACCGATTCCGGCATAGTGAGCCCATCCCAAACCTCTCCGTGGCGCCCATTCTCTCTCCCTCTCTCGCGCTCACCTCCCTGACCACTCCCAAGATTTTATCTGCAGCAGATCAACCGTGCCACCGACACCACTGCCTCGCCGGAGCCCCGCGAAACTCCGTCCGCGTCGCGTAGCCGTTCCTGGAAGCGAGAGCAAGCGTCGTGGAGCCTATCGCCCTCGCCGTGCTATGTCGCTCCTCTGCCACCCCTCCATTGAGGTCGAGGACCCCGTACGCCAACTCCGGTGATCTTCCGGCGCCCAGCATCGCCACTCCTCCATTTTCCGGCTGCGTCCGGTGACCCGAGGTGAACCCTCCACTCCCTGTTGTCTGATCTGTTTTATACGGCTCCAATTCATTACGTGAATCGGTACGCGCCAATAGATCTTAGCCGCGTGGAAGTGCACCATCAGCGTCCACGCCAGCGCACAGTCAGCACCCCCCCCGGTTCAAATTAATGCAAATTCAATTTTAAAAACATAACCTACTGTCTCCTTGTAAATTCAATATATAATCGAATCTTGCTCCAAAAATTGTGAGGTTTGAACCTCTAGAAACATAATAAAATTTTCTACCTAATTATAAAAAAATATCATGTAGGTTCTGCAGAAAATTGTGGAGTAGTATTTAAGTTGCCAAAATATCTCAAAAACACCATGTTATTCATAGTTTGAGTTCTACACTTCCAAATTTGATAAAGTTGTAGTCTCTGGATTCTTTAGAACTTGTAGAACACCCTGGACCCAAAGAAAATCAAATTTGTATCGTGCACACACTTTCTATTTCAAACTTAGTCAAATCTGTAATCTGTCTATACTTCAAATTCTAAAATGTATTTTTGAGTGAAACCAACTTGGTTACCTTGATCTTTGTGTCCTCTGTCCACAGACTACAAGGTCCAATTTTTACATAAGCTTAAAAGTGTGATTAAGATTTAATTAGTCTAAAGATCTATTAATGGGCTAATAAATTGGGATAATTAAAATAATCCATTGGAATAAACCTCATATGACATCAAATACACCTCACCACCACCCTTACCATGGGAAAAATAAATTGGTGCATTCATGCATGCATACATGTCTATGATTGATCATTTTTGAGTGGTATGTTTATGTTGTGTTACTTTTGTTTGTTCAGACTTTGGAGAGGACCAGTACAACACTTGTGATTGCTGTGATTGTGCTGGTTCCTGTTATCAAGGCAAGTGATGCTCATGTCCCACTTTTGTTTTACATTGCATTAGTGTTTCCAGTAGTATGCATCTTAGGTGATTTTAATTAATTTCCAAGTATATGCTATGCTCAGAAAACCTAGTAGTGTGTAGCCAACCTAAAAACCCCTGCTAGGTACTAGTTTAGCAATACTAGAATGCTATCACAACTATTGTTGTTACTTGTTGGGTTGTGAGGATTTGAAAATTAACAACCCAATGAAACACCTAGGTGGATTGGTATGAATGGTTTATGTTGAGTGGCTACTCAAGGCCATGTTCATGGTGGATTTAGCCATGGATGTGGTGGTTATCACCTGAGGGTACACTTGTGGATTGCCACCCAGGAATAAAGAGATCTGTAGGTCTTCAATGTATAGTTAGCTTCCAGTGCAGCCTTGAGGTAATATGGTCTCTGCCAAGATTAAGTAAGTTGTGGGGGTTCATCATGTTGTATGGAATTGGGTGGTAGAATTTTAGGAGCGTCGAATCATGCTGGTATGGTTGAATCCCTCCTCCCAAAGATCTTGTCTCATTCTTCGCTCGGAGAGGATGAGTCTTAAGGTGAAAGTGCACAACCTCTGCAGAGTTAAGAACTAAGATCTTAGTCGCGTCCCCGGTTATGGACAATTTGGGCAAATTAGACAGAGTTGGTGCTGAAGGATCTCCTCGTCTTTTCTGAATGATATAAAAAATAGTAGAAACCCCTTTTAGGGCACATGGTGGATTTAGCCATGATGCCACAATCAAACCTCATGGTGTATTTAGCCATGATGATTTACTAAACTTCATGGTGGATTTAGCCATGATGGTTTTCAAACTTCATGGTGGATTTAGCCATGATGAACTATCAATCTTCATGGTGGATTTAGCCATGATGGTTGTACCAAAGTCTTCATTTTTATGAAAATGATTTACAAATATAGGACAAAACTGGCTTTATGCAAATGGCCCAGACTCCACCAGCGAAATATCATGTAGCTAGTATTCCTCAAAACTACCACCATACAGGTGCCACTTGCCAGTACATTGTATGTACTGATTTCCTCCCCTGTGGAGGCTGCATATTCCCACGTGCAGGTCATTCTGATGATGAGTACAGGTTTAGGATCTCGAGCTTACATCCCAACATGTCTGCCTGTGGCACATGAAGAGAAGGAGGCTCACTGAAGATTTTCTTTCCGTTGTATTCGCTTTGAACTCTGTTATTTGGGGCTAGTCCATGTTTACTATGCCAGTTGTAAGACTATTTTTTTCGTATCCAATGGATCATTCATTGTGGAATGATGCTATTGTTATGAGTATTTCATTTTGTCATGTGTATGCTATCAGTGATCCCGGGAATCTTCATATTGTTATGAATACGTTGTGGACCAATATTCTCGATGAACTCCTCACAGATAAGTCGAAATTGGATAAATCGTGTCTCACTGAAAACTCTCCCGGCTGATCCCTGTTGCCAATGCGACAGTTTGGAACCCCAAGGATATTCTCAACTCCATACACTTGCACAAGTAGCCACTGACTACAAGTGGTCCTCTACCGTCTTATTCCCAATGGAACAACAGGTAACACGAAAAGTCTGCAGTATAACTTCCAAATGAATGCTTACAAGCGGTTTCAATCTAGAGGTATAGGGTTTATGTTTTAACGTAGTATCCCCGCTCCCAACTCTCAACCTAGCTATTTATGAGGGGGTATGGGTGTGGACCAAGAGGCTTGCGCAAGCACCCCTACTCCAACTCGGTTTGGACTCAATGTTTGGGTTTGCACTCAACCAAACCGACTAGAACTAGATACAAACCGACCCAACACTAAGGGGTTAGGCCATAATGGTATACAAACCATGCCTATGTGAAATAGGACTTTCTATGGGGCGCATTGATATCCAATGGGGCGCCCTCCTCTTGTATTACTCTCTCTAAGTGTGGAATAACAAAACTAGAAGTTGTTTTCCACACTTGTACTCTTGTTTTCACCATCTTGTGTCTTATTTTCCACCATGTACATGTTGTTTTCCAGCAGCTCCTGTCTTGTTTTCACCTTGTACATGTTGTTCTCTCCAAGTGTAATCTTGTTTTGCATCTTCTCATACTTGTTTTCCACCCCCTCTTGATGTTCTCCTCCAAGCAAGCTTGTGTTATTAAGAAACCTAATCATACATAGATGCATATATTTAGGTAGTATAAAGTTCTCACAATTATAAACATTATACTCAAGTAGGAGTTAATTCACCTGTTGTTCTAATAGTTTGGTCCTTGATCTTGTCATGGGACCAATTCTCACTCCATTATCTTGGACAGCCACATTATCATGTGTAACAATAGGTGAAGAGGTAGGGATGTCCTCATCATCCTCCCCCTCTTGAAAAGGCGTCGACCTCGACGCATCATGGTCATCTCCATAGTATGGTGTCAAATCAGCCACATTAAAAGAATTACTCACACCAAACTCATCAATTGGGAGGTCTATCTTGTAGGCATTATCATTGATCCTCGAAATCACTCTATAGGGACCAGCACCTCTAGGCATTAATTTTGATTTGCGCAATGTGGGGAACCTATCCTTGCAAAAATGAACCCGCACCATGTCTCCTGGCCGAAATATCACCTCCTTCCTCTTCTTGTTTACTCTTTCAGCCACATGTTGTCCGCTCTTCTCTGTAGCTCTTTTGTTTTCTCATGTATCTTTCTCACAAAATCAGCTCTCTTTGATGCCTCCATGTTGACTCTCTCTTCTATAGGAAGTGGTACAAAATCAAGTGGTGTTATTGGTTTGAAACCATACACCACCTCAAATGGGCATAGCTGAGTGGTGGAGTGCACAGCCCTATTAATAGCAAACTCAACATGAGGCAAGTACTCTTACCACTCCCGCGGATTTTTCTTGATCATGGTTCACAACAATGTAGATAATGTGCGATTCACCACCTTTGTTTGTCCATCAGTTTGGGGTGACAAGTAGTAGAAAACAGCAAGTTTGTCCCCAGCTTCCCCCATAGTGTCTTCCAAAAATAGATCATAAACTTCACATCACGATTAGAAAACATAGTCTTGGGTACTCCATGCAATCTCACTATGTCCCTGAAAAACAGATTAGCAATATGCGATGCATCGTCGCTCTTGTGGCATGCAATAAAATGTGACATCTTAGAAAACCTATCCACTACCACAAATATAGAATCATGTCATCTTTTTTTCCTTGGCAATCCTAACACAAAATCCATACTAATATCTTCCCAATGTGTAGTAGGTGCAGGAAGAGGAGTATATAAACCACGAGGCTTCAATTTTGATTTAGCTTTGTTGCAAGTGATGCAACGGTGCACAAACCTATACACATCACGCCTCATGTGTGTCTAATAAAAATTATCTGCTAACATAAGCAATGTTTTCTCACGTCCAAAGTGTCCCATCAATCCTCGACTATGGGATTCATGCAATCAGAACAAACACAAAGAACACTCGGGTATACACAATTTGTTAGCTCGAAATAAATCCATCATGTATGTGAAATTTATCGAACGCCTTAACATTAGTACATTTAGAAAATGGCATAGAAAATTCACTATCCTCAGCATATAACTCTCTAATACCCTCCAACCCCGAAACTTTCACCTCTAATTTGGAAAGTAGCATATTTTTCCTTGATAAAGCATCAGCAACTACATTATCCAATCCCTTCTTGTGTTTAATGATGTAGGGAAAAGATTCTATGAACTCAACCCATTTAGCATGTCTCTTATTCAAATTAGATTGTCTCTTTAAGAATTTTAAAGCTTCATGATCAGAATGTATAATAAATTCTTTAGGCCACAAATAATGTTTCCACACCTCTAAAACTCTCACAAGGGCATATAATTCTTTATCATAGACAGAATAATTCAATTGAGCACCATGCAATTTTTTAGAAAAGTAAGCAATAGGTTTCTTCTCTTGCATTAACAAACCTCCAATACCTATGCCACTAGCATCACATTCAATCTCAAATTGCTTATCAAAATTAGGAAGCATTAACAATGGTGCTAAAATCAATTTATTTTTCAGTGTATCAAAAGCAATACCTTGGGCTACACCCCACTCGAAATCTACTCCCTTTTTAGTTAAATCATTCAATGGTGCTGCAATAGTACTAAAATCCTTCACAAATCTTCTATAAATTCCAGCTAGCCTATTGAAACTTCTTACTTGACTCACATTAGTAGGGGTAGGCCAGTTTCGGATTGCTTCTATTTTTTATGTATCCACCTCAATTCCATGTTTAGACACTACATATCCCAGAAATATGACCTTATCTTTGCAAAAAGTGGACTTCTCAAGATTACCATACAATTTATTTTCTCTTAGCACATGCAAGACTTGTCTAATATGATCAATATGTTCATGTTCATTGTGGCTATATACGAGAATGTCATCAAAATGAACTACAACAAATCTGCCAATAAACTCTCTCAAAACATGGTTCATTAATCTCATGAAAGTACTAGGTGCAATAGTTAAACCAAAAGATTTCACTCACCATTCATAGAAACCAAAAAAAAATTAAATGCATTTTCCAAGCATCTCCCTCTTTCATCCTAATTTGATGATACCCACTACGCAAATCAATTTTAGAGAAAACAGCAGCACCACTTAATTCATCTAACATGTCTTCCAAACGAGGTATAGGATGACGATAACGAATAGTAATGTTGTTAATTGCTCCACACTCTACACACATGCGCCAAGTACCATCTTTCTTAGGGACTAAAATAACAGGAACAACACAAGAAGAAAGACTGATTCGAATATAAACTTTGTCTAGTAGATCTTGTACTTGTTTCTATATCTCCTTTGTTTCTTCAGGGTTTGTTCCATAAGGTGCTCGGTTTGGCAAAGATGATCCACGAATTAAATCAATTTGGTGCTCTATCCCTCTCAATGGTGGCAGCCCCGAGGGAATTTCTTCTGGAAAAACATCACCAAACTCCTGCAAAACATGAGAAACACCAAGAGAAATAGGGGTCATGTCATTAGAAACCAAGATCTTTCCCTTGTGAATAAGCACAATAGTGACTAGTGTAGGATCCTCTCTAAACTCCCTCAAATCCTCCTTAGTGGCTAACATGCATAATAGGTTCTCTCTCTTTTTATTTTTACCACTCGAATTGTTCTGACTACTACTACCCACAACTTGTGTATTTTGTTTTCCCTCCTACCTCTCACTCTCTTTTTCAATATTCACTTCTATTTTGGAACGAGAATCATTTACAATTTGCTATGATGTCACAGGCCTCAAGATAATAGTTCTCCCATGGTGATTCAACTCATATGTATTTTCTCTCCCTTCATGCTTCACACTCCTATCGAATTGCCATGGTCTTCCCAACAATAAGTTGCAAACAGTCATAGGAACCACATCAAACTCAATAGAATCCATATAAGGACCAATCTGAAATTCCACACGCACCATATGATTCACTGTGACGCCCCGGGATCGGGCACTATGCAGATTTCAGCATTCCCGCCAAAATCCACATAATAACCGATTCCAGGTTGCCACTTGTGATAACATTACAACAGTTCACGAATATTCCGCAACAACAACAGAAAAGATATATACAAGACGACTCAAACGAGTCAAGGATACAACTGATACAATACAAAGATCCAAATAACAGCGGAAGAAACAACATAGCGTCCGACTACGGAAAGGATCCAAATTGGACTAAGAGTCCTGAAGATAACCGATGGCGTCCAATCCCTGCCCAGGCCAAGCCGGAGGGATTCCCAAGCTAACGTCGTCAGACTTCAAACCTGTTGACTGCAATGTGGAATATGCAGCCACGAAAAGGATTTGTGGGTCAGTACGATTAAGTACTGGCAAGTGGATAAACCATACTCACAATATACCAGCGTAACCAATCATCACCAGATACAAATACTTTGGGTACAACGGAAAGGAAGGGATTATTGCAAAGAAGCGGCAGCGGGCTGCACTAACTAACTACAGAGACTCGCTACAACATCCGGCTAAAAGAAAGGGGATAAGATAGCGTATCAGAACCAACTACAACTACTCACCAAACAATACCCATCCAATGTTACCCCCTACTAAGGAAGCAACCCAAGGAAAACTCACACTGTTGATTAAGGTGACATTCATTTTATGGTGGAGGTAATCTATATTACTAGTCAAGTTATCATCGTTAAGTGTAAGTTGTCTGAGTACTTGTTAGCCAGCACTTTCACCAAGTCATCCATAACCGCGGACATCACGGCTTCTCGAGAAGATTTAACCCTGCAGTGATGCACCAATTTGGCCGTACACGTAAGAATAACCCCCCAGACGGGGGATCAACCCACCAAGCGAGGTACTCAACACAACCCAACTCTTCTTCGCATCAAGCCCAAAGAACCCCGTGCAGTTGAGCGCACGGCTAATCAAGCCCCACGAAGAAAAGGGGACCCTCATAGCACTCTAAGAACGTGTCTCCCTAAATGCCGGCTACAAAAGTTCCACCCTGGTGCCAAGGGTTCGCACCTGCATATGCATGCGGCAAATGGAAGACCCGAACTAAATGAGGCGATTTGGACGAGATGCGAATCGAATCAGAATTGCGGGGGGCGCCCATACTCGCTTCCCACATGCGGTTAGTGCGCTCATCATGGATCAATGGACAAGACCCTTTTCCTAATTAGGGTCGACACTAGCAGGCCTCAAAACCACGCCGGGCCTCCTGCCGGTGCCTTATCATCAAATTATTATTACCCAAAACCTTGACATGTTATTGATTGAATTGAAACCCAACTATCAACTAAACAGGTGATAAGACGGACAACAAGACTTGAGCGCAAACAACACTAAGCATGCAACTACGACACGAGGGCCAACAAGGTAAACAAACAACATTTAATAGGAAGTGGAAGCAAGGCTATATCATGGCTTCAAGGTAAACATATGATAGGATCGAGACACAAGCATCGTATCAAAAGGCTAGAATAAGAACAACGGAAAGAATCGGTAACAAGTGATGAAAGGCAGCCATAGGCAGCAAGTGAGTATACTTGCCTGAGATCCAGCAAGTAGAGGTACATCCACAAAACTTGTCGTTGCTCACATCATCTCAACGTCCTATCCGCGAAGAAGCAACGAACTAGAACAAACACCAGATGCAACAATTACTTCTACGACAAAATATCCAGCATGATCAAGATATGGATGCATGACAAGTTTAAGGATGCATCAAAGATAACTAGTTGACATGGTAAACATATTTAAATGGGCCCATATGCAATTTGGATTGCATATGGAAAAGCCCATGAATTAATGTTGAATTAAATGATCTACAAATAACCATCATGTGAAAGTTGATTAGAATGATGCATGGATGATGAAAACAATAAGAAAACAACAATAGCTTCAATTTGAAAAGGGGTTTACCAAGTTTGGAAATTTTATTTAATAAGTTATGAAATTTGGCTTCTTAAATGATTTAAACAAGCATTTGTTGTTTTCACCAATTTTAAATGCTCAAAACAGATAACAACATTTATATTTGGAAAGAACACTAAATTTTAGATGGAATACATATTTCATTTGTTGAATTTGGATTTAAAATGAGCAAGTTATTAATTGACAATTTGAAATGCATTAATTAAGAAATAGTTGTTTTCAGCAATTTAAATTGTTCAAAACAGAAAACAAAGTTGATATTTGCAAAGTTTAGAGAATTTTGATTGGAAAACATATTTTACTTTTCAAATTTGGAGTTAAAATGAATTAGTTATGATTTATGCAATTAAATCAATTTAAATTGAGCCGGAAGCCCAACATTTAATTTAGGAGGTTCACGTTATTTATCTACCCATCAAGATTAAAAATTTTTTTAACATGGAGTGACAAGGATATAGATGAGATACACAATTTAAATGGATCCGGGACAATATTTAATTATCCCAACTCATTCCATATTTAATTATTAGGTGATATTATTATTGCCCGCACCCACAATATGCAATGCAACAGGATGAATGATTTGATATGCACGACATAGATGATATTTAGAAAATAGGCATATAGGTACAGGGTTGGGGTTTGGGTTCGCACGTTGGAAAGAGGATCGCCGGGGTCAACGCCGGAAACTTCGGAACGTGGGGGAAGTAGACGAAGAATGGGAAGTAGACGAAGTCGTCGATGTCGTGGAAGTAGTCGACGTAGTCATGGCCGAACCGCTACTGCATCGTCTTCGGGGTCGGAGGCGAACTTGGCGGCTTCGTTCTCCAAGCTTCACGGCACGCACGAAGGCGTCCAACGCAAAGCGAACACGACGAAGGCGATGTAGTCGTTCACGGTTCGTCGAGGGAGTAGTCGTGGTCGAGGTGCTTGTCGCATCGGGTAGGAATCTTGGCGGTTCCGGTGCTCGGACTTGGCGACGAGGTACGGGTCGGGGTCGATCTTGGCGGCGTCACGGTCATCCACGACATGGGCGCGAAGGCCTCGGCCACAACAACTGTAACATGAGCATGTATGGCTGCCCGCAAGGAGCCCCGCCTCTTGTGGTACTTGCGTCGAACACATGTGGTGCGTCCATGACATACAGAGAAAGCAGGGGCCATGGGAGACGAGCCGAGGCGAGGAATCCCGGAACTGCAACATTACGAACGGGAGCAGCAAGAAGACGGGGCGAACGAGTGGCGGAGCTGCTCCACACCGAGGTCGAGGAGGACGGCGGGCAGCGGACATGTAGGCATCGGCCATGGGAACCCACGGTAGCAGGAGTTGCGGCGGAGCCGAGCTGTAGGTGGTCGTGGCCGCGGTTACGTGGTCGGCGGGCATGAGCTGTGAGTAGAGAGGGGCGACGGCGACGAGCTCGGAGGTGGGGAGGATGCCGGCGACGGGGCGCGGCTTCGGCCATGGAGAGGAGGCCGCGGTAGGAGGCAGCTCACCGACCGGAGCTGGAGAGGAGGGAGGCGACGGCGCTTGGGGCGAGGTGGAGGAGGAGCCCCGGCGGGGCGTCGGCCTTCCGTGGCTGCGGGCAGGGAGGAGCTCGGGGATGCTCCCGCGCGCGAGGAGGGAAGGCAGGGCGCCGGAGGTGCGGAGGGGAACCGGGGGCGGCCGGAGCCAGAGGGAAGAGAGGCGGAGAGGGAGAGGCAGGGAAGGAGGAGGACGTAGCGATGGGAGGGAGGAGACGAGGGGAGAGGGCGACGGGAGGAGGGAGACGAGGGGATCGCTCGATCCCCTCCCGTGCGGTGTGTGCGTGCGTTGTGTGTCTGTGTTAGGTGGTGGGGGGACCTAGTTGCGAAAACAAGAAAAGGGAGGAGGGTGGCTGTAAGTGAGGAGGGGGTGGGAGTGCAAAAAAGCTAGGGTTTGGGGAGGGAGTTCGGTGGGGGGGCGGCTGGGCCTATTGATGGGCTGGCCAGGTCCGGCTGCCACCTCCCAAAAACGATTTTTTTTTCTGTGTGTTGTTATTCCTTTCAGTTGTGTTTTTGGGCACTTAAAAAAATTAGTTTTGATGCAATTTAATTCCAGAAAACAAGGTTGTTGAATTGCAACACTTTTAGCAAGTTTTAAAATTCACGAGGATGCATGATGCGATGTTATGCAAAGAAAACAACAAGCGATGCTATAGGGGAAACCCCGGGCATTACATTCACTTTCATCTCCCTAGTGCTACTCAACCACTGAATATAATAAGGACTAGGGTGTGGTAAATATTTCAGATTTAGCTTTGCACGTAGATCTTTGCTAGCTAAATTCCTGCAACTCCCTCCATCAATAATATCCTTGTAAGCCATATTAGGACCAATAACAGCTTTGGTTTGAAATAAATTGCACCTTTGATTTTCAGGACTTGGAATCACACTCAAAGATTTCTGTGTGCACACAATAGATGGCATAGAAGTATCATAAGCATCCAATGCAGTATCACTCAAATAACCATCATCATCATCATGATCATCATCATTCAAATCAGCATCATCTCCTGTCTCATACTCATTGTGATCATTAACAACCATGATTTTAGTATTAGGGCAATCCCTCTTAAAGTGACCTTTACATCCACATGTGTTACATGACATATCTCTGTTTCTAGCTGTAGATGCACTGGAACCCGTGGTACTAGCTGTTGGTTCTGATGTTTTCCTTGCATTGGATGCACTAGGCTCGCCCTTGGAGGAGGAAACACAACGAATTGCTGATTGTGGGGGTGGTGCACTAGCCACAAAAGGTGATCTCAATGGAAATCTGCCCCTTGTTCTTGCAGAAATTTTGGCCTCCTCATTAATATGTGATTCGGCCTCTCTAGCATGGTGTAATAACTCATGCATATCATGATATTGGTGATGTCTAACAATGCCTTTGATCTTGTAATTCAAACCTGAAAGGAAACGTTGCATAGTTTGCTCCAACTACTCTCTCACACGTGCCCTTTGCATGATCAACTCCATCTCTTGATAATAAGCAACAACAGTCATAGAACCCTGTCTCAATTGGTGCAACTAATCATATTGATTTCTAATATAATTGGGTGGTACAAATCTGTCCCTGATGACTCTCTTCATAGTAGCCCAAGTGATAATGGGTAATTCACCATCCTCATGCCTCTTTCTCACAGTATTATCCCACCAACGAAGAGCATAGCCATCAAACTCAGAAGAAGCTAATTTGATTTTCCTGTCCTCAGTTTACTCATGCAAACGCCATAATTTTTCAATCTTGAGCTCCCAAAGCAAGTACTCCTCAACATCCATGGCATCAAAACTGAAAGGTGGTATAGAGAATTTTGGTTTCCCAAAGCGTCATCATCCCTATTATTTTCAAGAGGTGCATTAAGGGGCACACGCCTTGGAGGAAAATTGGCTCGGCCTTGAAATCCTCCTCGGCCCCTGTCTCCTCTAACTCCACGGCCTCCATTGTTTTCGGCATGGTCCTTCTTTTGCTGCACAAGATCATCACTAGAAGGATCCATTAGTAGGTTAGTGAAAACAGAAAACAAGTATCTATATGTGGTGTTCTCTCACAACTCACTCAAAACTAGCAAGACAATTGAGTACCTTACCGTTCCAAAGTGAATAGAAATACTTACCAACAAGTAGTGGCAACTAGTGTGCTTGATGTGAAGAAGTGAATACCCGGGATTTTAACTCTCACAAAGGCAAACAAGGTTATTTAGTGGGGCTTGGTATGGCGACCTAACAATCACCAAAGTAACAAGTCCTATTTGTTGTTTTGTGATGATATAAAAATAACCCAAGGAAAAACACACCAAATGGAGACAAATGTGGCAAACCAAATATATGGATGAGATTTTGCAATGCACTAGAAAGTCACTAGCTAGGCTCACAATAGACAGGCACAAGATTGCTCAATGAAAGAAACCAAGTGTCATAATGTGGTATAATGCAAGCTCCACTAGTAAATAATGATAGCAAATCGTCCTCTTAACATTTTTTCTATTTTCTCTTTTTTTTATACTTTTACTCTTTTTCTATTTTATTTTTAGTTTTCCAATGGCCTTAATAACAACTAGGAGCAATATGAACCAATAATCAAGTGAAACACAATGGTATGTGTGAGAATGAGCAGCCTATCACAGCACAAAATAGCTATACTTGCGGGAAAGGTACCTATTAAAATGTTGTAGATAGGCTATGGATAAGGTTCACAAGGATCAGATATAGAACTCCTAAGAAAATAGAAAGGAAAAAACAAAAGATAACGGAGAAAAACTAACCTAACAGCAGCTATAGCTCGTGGCAGAAAACAGTGAATTCTCTGCCGTGGCGGCATCAATTTTGCGCAAAACGGTGCCGGCGGCAGGACTTGTGCGAGGCTACGATTGAGATGGAACGTGCGGCAGCGTTTTTGTGCCTTCTATGCCGCGGGTGTACTCACGGCAGCGCGCGCACGCGTTTTGGCTGCAAAGCACGGCACCGGCGGCAGCGTTTTTGTGCCATGCGGGGATGTGTTCGCGCGTGTAAAGAGCAAAGGCGCCGCGGCAGAAAAACTTGTCCTTTTGTGCCACGGAGATCTCCCGGCAACAAACGGATTTCGAGTAGGAATAGGTGGTGATCGCGGCAGACAAGTGCTTGATTCTGATTGCAACTCGAACACGGATTGGAAATCGATCAAAAACAGCAACACACATAGCAACTCGCACAGATCAACCAAGTAGCTCCCGAATGTGAATCCAAGTAGGGCTAGAACAAGGAGAATCACACGAGTAACAGACACGAATTTTTTTGTGGATACTTTTTTGGTATAGAGTCGGAACAAAATAAACACACGAAGAACTAAGAACCCTAAACCTAAATTGACGCAAGACACAAAAACAAAAATGGAATGCAAATCAACCACAAGAACAACAACTAGAAATTGAAACTAAGATGAACTATGGCTATGGCAATGATCTAAACTATTTTTGTGGGACAATTTTCTGGATAGGAACAAAAACACTCGAATATAAGGGATAGATAATAGCTCACCGAGGCAACCTGTAAATCTTATACCAAGATGATATGGGGTGGCCCAATCTTCTCGATGAACTCCTGACAGATAACTCGAAATTGGATAATTGGGTCTCACTGAAAACTCTCCCGGCTGATCCCTGTTGCCAATACGACAGTTTACAACCCCAAGGATATTCTCAACTCCAAACACTTGCACAAGTAGCCACCGACTACAAGTGGTCATGTACCGTCTTATTCCCAATGGAACAACATGTAACACGAAAAGTTTGCAGTATAACTTCCAGATGAATGCTTACAAGCGATTTCAATCTAGAGGTCTAGGGTTTGTGTTTTAGCGTAGTCTCCCCTCTCCCAACTCGCAACCTAGATATTTATGAGGGGGTATGGCTGCGGCCACAAGAGGCTTGCGCAAGCACACCTACTCCAACTCGGTTTGGACTCAATGTTTGGGTTTGGACTCAACCAAACCGACTAGAACTAGATACAAACCGACCCAACATTAATGAGTTCGGCCATAATGGTATACAAACCATGCCTATGTGAAATAGGACTTTCTATGTGGCGCATTGATATCCAATGGGGCTCCCTCCTCTTGTATTACTCTCTCTAAGTGTGGAATAAGAAAATTAGAAGTTGTTTTCCACACTTTACTCTTGTTTTCACCATCTTGTGTATTGTTTTCCACCATGTACATGTTGTTTTCTAGCAGCTTCTATCTTGTTTTTCACCTTGTACATGTTGTTTTCTCCGAGTGTAATCTTGTTTTTCATCTTCTCATCCTTGTTTTCCAGCCCCCTCTTGATGTTCTCCTCCAAGCATGCTTGTGTTATTAATATCCTGATCATACATAGATGCATATATTTAGGTAGTATAAAGTTCTCACAATTATAAACAATATACTCAAGTAGGAGTGCATTCACCTGTTGTTCTAATAGTTTGGTCCTTGATCTTGTCATGGGACCAAGTCTCACTCCATTATCTTGGACAGCCACATTATCATGTGTAACAATAGGTGAAGACCTAGGGATGTCCTCATCACAATTAGATAGGTATTCTACGTTTGTAAAAAGGTAGGGTTCTACAAAATGGTATCATAGCCATAGTGTTTCCTGTAGGATCGAGACCCTAGGATTGGAAACCATAGGAACAAAATTATGTCAAAACATTTATCACAACTTTTATTCTACATTTGTCTTTTCATTTTGTTCTATACTTGTATCTTCCTACCCCGTCCTAACCTTACCCTTTCATTTTCCCAAAATTTAGATGGATGGTCTTAGCGAGCTTGTTTTTTTTGGTGATGAAGGCTACTGGCTAAGAAAGTGTCTCTATGACTTGAAGGGGTTGTTGCATAGAAAACAAAAAAATTACTACGCGAGAGACACCCGAAAGGCCAAGATCTAATCTAGGAGACGAAGTGCAACGGGCAAAGAGAGGGTTAAGGAGAACACATGCCCTCGAAGAAACAAAGTGTTACGAGATCTAATCTCGTTGTTGGCGTAGTCGTACTCACACCGATCCCGATAGCGAGAAGATTGCACCGCAATCCGGCGGTGCCTTCGTGATCAGTCACATGTACGGTTGATGACGACCTTCGTTCCCTCGATCCAGCGGGGCGCAGAAGTAGAGGATCCCTTGGAACTCCAGCAGCACGACGGCGTGGTGGTGGTGAAGAATCCCACGGTCAGGGCTTCGCCAAGCCGGAAACCATAGAATGGAGCAACGGGTGGAGGGAAAAGGAAGTGGGAAATTGTGTGAGAGAGAGGGAGCTCATGCCCTTTATTTATAGGAGAGGGGGGAGGCAGCCCAAGGGGGTGCGGCCAGCCCCATGGTGTGCCTCCACCTCTTACTTCATCATGTGAGTGGACACTACACTCACACCCACTCATTTTCCCTTAAAACTCAATTTGAAAATCAAGAGTTTTTCTTTAATAAAAAGATAAAACATTTTTATTTCTTTATTTCAGCATTTGTTAATTCTATTAACAAACTTTTGCATATAGCACCTCGAATCATTTTTGAATTCTATTAACAACCATATTCGATGACAAACCCCTTGAACTATTTCAATTTTCCCCGAAACAATTTCGGTGCTGCTAAAAATATTCTTCGATATTCTGTATCCTCTCAAACGCGTCATCGAACCTTAAGTGTGTCACCCTACGGTTCGTGAATAAGATAGACATGATCGAGACTCCTCTCCGATCAATAATCAACAGCGGGATCTGGAGATCCGTGATGACTCCTATATATTCAACGATGACTCTCGTGATCGTGTGAACCATCAACGTCGTGAACTATTCCCTTTGTCTCGCGATATTTTACTTGTCCTAGATTTGATCATTGG
Organism: Alopecurus myosuroides; assembly: GCA_028641055.1. Lineage (NCBI taxonomy): Eukaryota > Viridiplantae > Streptophyta > Magnoliopsida > Poales > Poaceae > Alopecurus > Alopecurus myosuroides. The sequence continues at coordinate 366,382,065 of CM054057.1, read as the reverse complement.
TATCAACCATACCTTGTTGCAATCTCGTTACCGACAAGTACTCTTTTCTCGTTCCCATGATATAACATCCTTGTGATCATATCACGTGCTTGCAAGCGGTGTCGATGTGATATCACCGAGAGGGCCCAAAGTATATCTCTCCGTCATATTGGATGGACAAATCCCACTCTTGATCCATGATCCTCAACTAATACTTTCCGAATACCTAACGGAACCTTTATAGTCACCCTGTTACGGTGTGACGTTTGATAACATCAAAGTACCCTTCCGGTATCAGTGATTGACATGATCTCATGGTCTAAGGAATAAGTTACTTAGTATGTTTGATATAACAATATAAACTTAATGACTTGATCGTATTTCTATATTCACTTTGGGTATATGTTCATCACATCATTCTTCTAATGACATGACCCCGTTATTAACAACATCCAATGTTCATGATCAGGAAACCTTGATCTCTATTAATCAACGAGCTAGTTAAAAGAGATGTTTTACTAGGAACCATTGTTTTTTTTATTAAACACACATGTATCAATGTTTCCGGTTAATACAATTCTAGCATGAGAAATAAACATTCATCATAAACAAGGAATAAGATAATAACCATTTTATTATTTCCTCTCGGGCATATTCCGTTCAGTCTCCCACTTGCACTAGAGTCAATAATCTAGTCTGTAAGCACTTAACACATATGGCATTCCAGTGTTATTACCATGCTTTGCATGTGGTAAACATCATCAAAAAGATCTGAACTGTTCAAGTCCCATTGTATTTGCATGTTCTTTGCGTCTACACGCATCACTCATTCTCTAATGAGATGGCTTTGTATATATTTGGTCAATTGGTGAAACCTTAATCCTCAGCTTAAACTAATGTCACTAACATTGTGAAGATGTAGATTCATAGTGTCAGCATTCTTGGAAATTCACCTAGTTCAATAAAGAACTCCTTGACACAAAATACGCTTAATATAAGTTGTTAACACAACGATATACTTTAGCCTTTGTTGTAGTATCTGTCACAATATTTTAAATTTTTTTAAACTCTTTCAAATCCAGCATGGAACTTTCTTCCACCCTATTGTGCTACCCTTCATCACGTATTTTAATCAAGATAAATTTATTTGAATATATGACAAGACTATTAGTGTAACATATTACAACTAACATTTAGTCATTACTACATATGAAAACATATCCTTATCATTTCTAAAATTACACAAGGATCTCTCCCACTGTTGTCTAATCATCATATGAATTATCCTGCTATAAGATTTTATAGCATAAGACTCATCTGGTTGTGTACATAACATGGAAACATGACTTAGAAATCTCAATTTCAATGATGCTCATCATGTGTCAAAACACTTGAATCTTGCTCAATTATTTTCCATGTGTCAAGAACTCCTTCTTGTCATTTCGATATTGACTTACTTCAATATTTCATCTATGTAATTTGGCTTCAATCATATCAGGCGCTTCAATTCATATTTTATAGATATCGATGCCCAATATCTTCTAAGCCTTTTATCAATATGAAAATCTTAACCGTGTTAATTTAAAATACATATTTTCCAATCAACCATATGTCATCTGCATAAAGTATTGGAAATATGTGATAGCGCTCCCACTTAATTTCTTGTAACTCTACAAGCATCTTTATCGTTCATGATGGAATCAAACTCTTTTGATAACTTCATTAAGTAAATATTTCAACTTCGTTATGCTCACTTCAACCATTGAAGTGTGCATACCATTCTAGCAACCTTTTGGATTTTACAAAACTCTCAGACTGTGTCAAGTACACATCTTTGATCAAACTTCTTTGAGAGGAGAGTTGGTTTTGTTATTCAACTACCATATCATAATATGTAACTATTGCTAGAACTATCCGCAAATACTAAAACATCACTATAGAAGATCAAAATCTTGTAGTAGTCAACTCTTTGAACTTCGTCGAAAACAACTTTTCGATAAGTACAACTTTCAAAGGATGTCAAAATCCATGTCTTTGTCACTATATAGACCCTTTTTCTATCGTTAGGCATCATGCTTATCGAAAAGACTACCAAGTCACATACTTGATATACATCTAAGGATACTATGGCGGATATAATCACTCATAGTCAATTTTACGAAGTCAGGGCCCATCATTTTCTTCCTTTATAAGGTCCTGGTCCTTTTGTTGTCAAAACAACACTTTACTCTTAAACCATAAGTTGGTCTAAGTACAAAGTTTTAGGACTTTTGTGGTACAGTTCGCAAACTCATTCGAAGTATCTACAATCACATGTAGTATCTTCTACTTAGTAAAAATAGAAAACTCCGGAACAACTTCCAGTGCTGCGCTACTCTTGACATGATAACAAAGATTCCCTAATCTCGTTGAGTTTGTACTGTGCTCCCACTCACTTGTTTCGCAAGAACTACTTTCTCGAGAAATCAACCCTTTTTGACAAACAACATTTGTCTTTTGGTTCGGTGATAAGAGAAATACCTAATGTTTTATTCGGGATAACCTTATAAACATATATTTATCCTATTTTTGCTGTAAACATTTTACACATACTATGCATACCAAAACTTAAGAAAATGACAATTTGGGTCACTACCCAAACCATATCTTATATGTTGTCAATTTCAGCGGATCATGATGGTGCTCTTTTCAGTGAAAAAACGGTTGTCACTAATGTATAAACTACAAAATTATAATGGAATTTTTATTTATCTTACCATGTCAAACAAGGTTTGATTTTGTCTCTCGAACACTCCAAACTAATGTGGGGTAATTCGACTAATATAAGTTGTAGAACAATTCTGCAACTTCTCAGATGTTTTGCAAAACTTGTAACTCAAACTTTATCCTGTATGATCCAATCATAAATACTTGATTATCTTGTTACAATGATTTTTACTTCATATTACCAACCATTTGAACCAATTCAAAATGGCAAACTCCGTTCTCTTTAAATAGAAATACTTACATATCTACTCAAATCATCGACATAATTTTATGAAGGAAAAAATGAATTCACCATACATGACTACACATAATGGACTATATACATCAATATTTATAATCTCCACTAAATTAGTCGTCCCTTCTACTTTGGCCTAAGAACGGAATTCTAGTCATCTTTTGGAAGAGGTCTCACAAGAGTCAATTTATTCAAAACAAAATGACCCCGAAAGTCCATCAATATGGAGTTCCTTCATGTTTTCCTTTCCGATATGAACTAAAATGGTGGTGTCACAATTTAAGTGAAAATCTTTTACGTCGTGCAACGTTTAGCATTTAGTCTTATAGATGTTTACTTTACCAACATCATTTATAATAACATATCCATCAATTATGTAATATGGTCATAGTTTGAACAATCTCATTTTTTCTCACAAAAGACTAGAACAAAATAACAACTTATTAAGTTCTTAAAATAAATCTTGAATGTTTGGTTCGATACGACAATGAACAGAATAACACTTTATTACTGTTCTTGTCATAATCGATTCCACATCTATTACTAGTTCCTTTTAGGCACTTGTATTTATTGCATTGCGTTGCTTTGTATGACAACTCATACCAACCAATGTGGTATCAAAATACCCAAAAATACTTTGTTAACTAGTAATACATTTATAACTTGTATATCAAGCATATACTCCTGAGCTGGACTTTTCCAGTTATCTTCTTTTTCTGCCATATATCTTTTTGTAATTCTATTTTCAATATTCGCTTTCCTTTATAGAAGAATCATTCAACATCAAACAATGCTAGTCGTACGAGCTCATTTTCTTTGGCGTGTTAGTCATATACTATCACTCATTGATTCATACTTTGAGTTTGATTGTTCTACTAATATCACCATATTAATAGTATTCTTATAGATTCCACTCTTAGCAATCTCCAAGTAAGGTAAACGATTTTTGCCCATACTTTTAATCCATCCCATCATACCAATTTTATGATTAAGCTACTATAGCTCGAACGAAGGAATTTAGAGGATAATTTTTAGCGCCCAACTTCTTCGCATATTCAAACGCCTAGCGTCTTCAATCATTGCATATTCAAATAATATATGCATGCATTGTCACGCTAAATTATAATCAGTCATGTTGCCACAAATAAGTTTCTAGATATCAATAAATCTTTCACTTGATTGTTTCTAAAAATAACTCTTTTCAGTTCCTAACTCACCTTGCTCAACATAACATTCTTTTGAAGATAAAGTAGTATGGAAGCAACCATGACTCTGGATTCTAAGTAGGAATTGGTTGCTCTCTAGATCAATCAATCATTAATCATATGGAGCTAGGTAGGAAATACCGAAAATCTACAATAGGACTCAATTTTAAATTTCACTAATACGGTACCAATCTTAAATGATTTTTACAGATCATAACAGTTAAATCTCAATTAAAAATCTAAGTGTAAGGTAGTTTTGTGGACGCCAATGAATACTACAATTTGTGAAAATTCACTTTGATTGGTTGTTTATGATAAACAAGTTCAAGTTAATTCAAAATTATGCCATGAACTCCCACTCAAAAACAACATCCCTCTTATTCGTCTTTAGTGATTACACGAACCAAATTCACTACACGAAAACCGATCATCACGTGAGATGATGTAGCTTCAAAGGCAAACATCGACATGTTCATCATATCATCCATATGACTCATGCTTTACCTTTCGGTTACGTGTTCCGAGGCCATGTCTGTACATGCTAGGCTCGCCAAGTAGAACCGTAGTATTGCTTGTGTTTCAAGGCCATGGCTGTACATGCTAGGGATGAAAACACCCGTTGTATGCGAATGTTGAGTCTGGCACACCCGATCATCACGTGGTATCTCGAAACGACGAACTTTTTTAACGGTGCATACTTAAGGAAGAACACATTAGTATCTTGATATCAAGTGAGAGGCATCATCTTATAATGCTACCATTGCTAACTAAGCAAAAAAACATGCATAAAAGGATTAAAATCACAGACATCACATTTAACGATAACGTGATATGATATGGTCCTCCTTGCACTTGATCTCCATCATGTGCATTATGGTATGATCTCCATCATTCCACCAGCGTGGTACCAAGTACCATGGCACCCCAATCTTGACTGTCCATCAATAATAAGACAACCATATGGATACCTTCCGGTATAGCAAAAATTTATAAAATAGATCATCTCATAATCAAATTTGTAACATTGACCATATCACATCACATGCCGAGCAAAAACTTGTTAGACGCTTCTAATTTATTTTTGCATATTTTACGTGGCTTAGGGCTTTCGAGGATAAAACTGTTCATACCTACGAACATCAACCACGACATTGATAAACATATTTTTAACATCCCTTCGTATATTAGATCTTAACTATAGTAGGAGAAACAGACACCCGCAAGCCACTTATGCAATACAAGTTGCATGTCAGTTGTGGAACAAGTCTCACGTACGTGGACATGTAAGGTTAGTTCGGGCCGCGTCATCCCACTATGCCACTAAGATCATAAAATAATCAAGGAGGTAATAACATGATCATCAACGCCCACATACACCTATGTGTTCTACCCGTACAAAACATCTACACATAGATCCGGCTCTGATACCACTGAAGGGGTCGTTGCATAGAAAATAAAAAATTTCCTACGCGAGAGACACCCGAGAGGCCAAGATCTAATCTAGGAGACGAAGTGAAACGGGCAAAGAGAGGGTTAAGGAGAACACATACCCTCGAAGACACAAAGCGTTACAATATCTAATCTCGTTGTTGGCGTAGTCGTACTCACACCGATCCCGATAGCGAGAAGATGTGCACCGCAGTCCGGTGGTGCCTTCGTGATCGGTCACACGTACGGTTGATGACGACCTCCGTTCCCTCGATCCAGCGGGGCGCGGAAGTATAGGATCCCTTGAAACTCCAGCAGCACGACGGCGTGGTGGTGGTGAAGAATCCCACGGTCAGGGCTTCGCCAAGCCAGAAACCATGGAATGGAGCAACGGGTGGAGGGAAAAGGAAGTGGGCAAGTGTGTGAGAGAGAGGGAGCTCATGCCCTCCATTTATAGGAGAGGGGGAGGCATCCCAAGGGGGTGCGGCCAGCCCCATGGTGTGTCCCCACCTCTTCCTTCATCATGTGAGTGGACACTCCACTCACACCCACACATTTTCCCTTAAAACTCCACTTAGAAAATCAAGAGTTTTTCTTTAATAAATAAATAAAACATTTTTATTTCTATATTTCAGCATTTGTTAATTTTATTAACAAACTTTTGCATATAGTACCTCGAATTTGTTAATTCTATTAACAACCATTCGATGAAAAACCCCTTGAACTATTTCAATTTTCCTCGAAACAATTTTGGTGTTGTTCAAAATATTCTTCGATATTCTGTATCCTCTCAAACGCATCATCGAACCTTAAGTGTGTCACCCTACGGTTCGTGAATAAGATAGACATGATCGAGACTCCTCTCCGATTAATAATCAACAGCGGGATCTGGAGATCCGTGATGACTCCTATATATTCAACGATGACTCTCGTGATCATGTGAACCATGAACGTCGTGAACTATTCCCTTTGTCTCGCGATATTTTACTTTTCCGAGATTTGATCATTGGTATCAACCATACCTTGTTTCAATCTCGTTACTGACAAGTACTCTTTTCTCGTTCCCATGATATAACATCCTTGTGATCATATCACGTTCTTGCAAGCGGTGTCGATGTGATATCACCGAGAGGGCCCAGAGTATATCTCTCCGTCATATTGGATGGAAAAATCCCACTCTTGATCCATGATCCTCAACTAATACTTTCCGAATACCTAATGACACCTTTATAGTCACCCTGTTACGGTGTGATGTTTGATGGCATCAAAGTACCCTTCCGGTATCAGTGATTGACATGATCTCATGGTCTAAGGAATAAGTTACTTCGTATATTTGATATAACAATATAAACTTAATGACTTGATCGTATTGCTATATTCACTTTGGGTATATGTTCATCACATCATTCTTCTAATTACATGACCCCGTTATTAACAACATCCAATGTTCATGATCAGGAAACCTTGGTCATCTATTAATCAACAAGCTAGTTAAAAGAGAGGCTTTACTAGGAACCATTGTTTGTTTATTAAACACACATGTATCAATGTTTCCGGTTAATACAATTCTAGCATGAGAAATAAACATTCATCATAAACAAGGAATAAGATAATAACCATTTTATTATTGCCTCTCGGGCATATTCCCTTCATGACTTGTCCATGGATGTTGGAATACCAGCCCCTCACTTCCATGGCATTCCGGAGTACATTGACCCACTGGTGTTCAGAACTGGCGGATCTCAACATTCATTTAGGGTCGAACGACCGACCCAAATGACCAGGGCATGGAGTACGTCCACTACTACCCAGACTTCCAAGCTTCAATGAGCGCGGTAACGCAAGATGCCATCGCCCGCATCTACAACAAGTATCGAGCTCACATCACCAACGGCAGTTTCTTCCGACTCTTTGGAGAAAGGACTGAGACAGGAGTGTCCATTGGTCGTAGCCACCAATATCTCACTCCCACACATCACCATTTCATGGAGATGGAGTTCGTGATGACCAACATGGAGTGGGTGATGCGCAAGCAGCTGGAGGTGATTGATTTCCAGCGAGATAGAATTGGGAAGCTGGGGAAGGCAATGATGAACCTTGATGACATCAATGATGATCTGAAGGGCAATCTGGATTTCAAGGATGATACGGTTGCTGCTCTCCGAGTGTAGAATGCCTACTACGCGAAGGACTCCAATGGTATGGATGAAGTTAGGCAGGAAAGAAACCAGCTGAAGAATCAGGTTGAGGAACTACAGAGCGAAATAGCCCGGCTGACAGTGGCTCGGGAGGGAATGAGCCCATAGTCCCTCCAATCCATGTTGTTCACCAGGCTCCTGCTGTAGAAGAAGATCTCCAGTATCCAGCTGTAGAAGAAGAGGAGGACCCTGAGGAGTTGGTGTTTGAGAACTCTTCTGATGAGGATCCTGACATCGAGGAGAGCTCGACGAGAAACCACTACCCTCTTAAGAAGCGCCTGAAGTCTACATACTACTACAACAAGTTCATTCGGCGAATCCGTTGTTGTCATTAGTTCATGCCTTGGCACAAATAGCGATGGCACTGTTGGTTCTCTTGTTCCTGACCCTGATGCTCCTTGTCCTCCTTGAACTGTACTCATGTTCGCTTCCGGAATTGTATTCACCATAACCTGAACAAGATTTTCATTAGTATCATGCCTTTGTACTATGGGACGGTTCTGCCCTGCCATGTAAATTGCTGTGTGCTGAAGTGGTTCCTCTTCTAGGTCTCCTCCTAACCAGTCTCCAAAGATCTATTGGATGGAACCTGTTTCATCTAGGCCATTGTTCCCGACCGAGATTTCTCCATCTGAATACATGATTGTGGCCTCTCCCGAGACCAAGTTTGACTCCTAACCGGCTCTGAGCCGGTTCCTCCAGCGAAGTTGATGAAAACTTGAATTTTGCCGAAGGGGAACCGAAACCAGATTCGACGAATGTGAACTCTAGGCCCCAGGTATCATGGTTGTAGTAGTTTCCACTTCAGCTCCTCTTGGGTCGGCCGATCGTGATTTCTCGATCCTAGGTAGGGGTCCTTCCGAAAAAATGATGCCCCCGCGAGCTGGCCCCATAGTAGGCACCAACTGTCCTGGTGTTATCATGGCAAGTGCTCTCGTACGAGAACTAGACCGTGATGCCCTAGCTTCCGAGCGAATTATCAAAAGGGTTATGGTGGGAACAAGGAAAGCAAGTTTACTCAGGTTCAGTCCCTCTATGGAGGGTAAAACCTACTCCTGCATCTTTACTATTGGTGATTCGAGGTCTCGATTACAAGGAGCGATTCCGGCTTTTGACGTATCGAGAACTATTTCTATTAGCTAGAACTTAGTTTCTACGTCCTAGGAACTCGCTTTATATAGCAGACGAGTTCATGGGTTTACAGAAGAATCCGGATTACGCTCGTAGTCAGAGTGCTAGCGCAACCCGGCTATACGAGCCTTTGCTAGTTCATACAGGAGGTTGGGCCTGCTCCGGCCGGTTCTAGAACCTTCTGCCGGATCCACTGCTCCGTTGGGCCTGACCTTGTCCTGGAACTTTCTACTGGCCCAATGGCCATGTCACTGAATCTTCTAGTCTCCTGGACCGAAGCCTTGGCGTCTCTTGATACCCCGCGGTAGGCTTTTTTCCTTCATCGGCCTGTTCTGGGGTAAACCGTCATGCAATATGTAAACCTGCTTTTACCTAAGCCAGCTTAGGAACATGTTAGCTAGGGTACCCCCTTAGTCATTCCCCCAACACTCGCCCTTCCCTCGCTGGTTGTGCCTGCACACAGTCATCCGAGCTCGCAGGGAGCCCTGCCAGCAGCATAGAACCTGCCGCGCTGCCAGCCCGACGTTGTCGACCGTGACGCATGGTTGGCTCACGTCGCCAAGCTGGCATGTACTATGAGGGCTGCACCTGGGTCTCCCCATGCCCCATCCTCTACCGAGGAGCTCGTTGGAGCCACTTATGAGGCCATGCCTATGGTCGACACCGCGGGGCCTCGCTGGCGCGACGCCCCGCCAATTGCCACGAGCGATGCACCTCGCTACCTCCCTCGCCCTCAAAGAGGCACACGCGTGAGCCCGGAGTATCCCATCTACCACGAGCGACGCACGGGGCGACGATCGGGTGCTACTATGCGTTCTCCAGAGGTCTGTGCGTGGAAAATTGGCCCTGTGCTTTTCGCCCTTGGCTGCCTCCACGCTACAACGGCACCGCCCCTACCTCGACTTCTTGCGAGAGTACGAGGCGAGCGTCCTGGCGGCTAGGAGGTGCGACAGGTGCCTAATGAGGTACCTCCCACTGGAGATCAAGGGAGCTGCCGTCACAAGGGTGAGGAACCTCCCAGATGGATTTGTTGGCATGTGGAAAATGTTGCGGATGCAGTTCGTCAGCTGCTTCTGGTGCTATGGCCATTTCCGCCACGACAAACCTTGGAGCCACGTGATCTTGTTACATTTTTTCAATGCCAATGATGACAACAACATCCTGAGGAAAATAGGGGTCCTGCGTCCTCATGCCGATTAGCGTGTTAGACAAGTGGATACCATGGTACCATGTCCCATCTTCTCGGGCCCATCCCAATAGATGCAACAAAAGCATCCGCCAGGTTGTCTCGTGAAGCGAATACCCTCATGAGGGTTTCGCCTCCCCCCCTACGCGAGAAGTTGGTAGTAAGGGACTTACTGAATGTATCGTTGCATAGAAAACAAAAAATTGATACGCGAGAGACACCCGAAAGGCAAAAATCTAATCTAGGACATGAAGTACAACAAGCATAGAGAGAGTCTTAAGAAGAACATACCCTCGAAGACACAAAGCGTTACGACATCAAATCTAGTTGTTGGCGTAGTTGTACTCACACCGATCCCGGAAGTGAGAAGATGTGCACCGCAATCCGGCGGTGCCTCCATGATAGGTCACACGTACGATTGATGACGACCTCCGTTCCCTCGATCCAGCGGGGTAGCAGAAGTAGAGGATCCCTCGAACCTCCAGCAGCACAACGGCGTGGTGGTAGTGAAGAATCCCACGGTCAGGCCTTTGCCAAGCCGGATACCATGGAATGGAGCAGCAGGTGAAGATGAATTGAGGTGGGCAAGTGTGTGAAGGAGGAGGAGCCCTCACCGTCCCTTTATAGGGAGAGGGAGGCAGCCCAAGGGTGGGGTGCGACCAGCCATGGTGTTTCCCCCACCTCTTCCCTCTTCATGTGAGTGGACACTCCATCCACTCATCCTTCCTTTATTTCCCACATAGAAAATCCAAGAATTTTCTTTAATAAATAAATAAAACATTTTAATTTCTTTATTTATATTTGTTAATTCCATTAAAGAACATTTGCATATAGCACCTCAAATCATTTGTTAATTCTATTCACAACCATTCGACGAAAAACCCCTTGAACTATGTCAATTTTCCTCGAAACAATTTCGATGCTGCTCAAATCATTCTTCATTTTTTGCATTCTCTCAAATGCGTCATCGAACCTTAAGTGTGTCACCCTACGGGTCGCGAATAAGATAGACATGATCGAGACTCCTCTCCGATCAATAATCAACAGCAAGATGTGGAGATCCGTGATGACTCCTATATATTCAACGATGACTCTCGTGATCGTGTGAACCATCAACGTTGTGAACTATTCCCTTTGTCTCGTGATATTTTACTTGTCCGAGATTCGATCATTGGTATCAACCATACCTTGTTCAATCTCGTTACCTGAAAAGTACACTTTTCTCGTTTCCGTGATATGACATCTTTGTGACCAAGTCACATGCTTGCAAGCGATGTCGATGTGATATCACCGAGAGGGCCCAGGGTATATCTCTCCGTCATTTGGATGGACAAATCCCACTCTTGATCCATGAGCCTCAAATAATACTTTCCGAATACCTAACGAAACCTTTATAGACACCATATTATGGTGTGACGTTTGATGACATCAAAGCACCCTTCCGGTTTCAGTTATTGACATGATCTCATGGTCTAAGGAATAAGTTACTTCAAATGCAAGATATAAAAATATAAACTAAATGACTTGATCGTATTGTTATCTTGATATTGGGTCTATGTTCATCACATCATTCTACCAATGACATGACCCCGTTATTAAGAACATCCAACGTTCATGATCAGGAAACGTTGATCATCTATTAATCAACGAGCTAGTTAAAAGAGAGGCTTTACGAGGAAACATTGTTTGTTTCTTAAAGACACATGTATCAACGTTTCCGGTTAATACAATTCTAGCATGAGAAATAAAAATTTATCATAAACAAGGAATAACATAACAACACAACGATATACTTAGCCTTTGTTGTACTATCCGTCACAATACTTTAATTTTGAAACTCTTTCAAATCCAGTATGAAACTTTCTTCCAGCCTATTGTGCTACCCTTCATCACATATTTTAATTGAGATGAAATTATTTGAATAAATGACAAGACTATTAGTGTAACATATTACAACAAATAGTTTGTCATTACTATATAGGAAAACACATCCTTAGCATTTCTAAAATGGCATAAGGATCTTTCCCACTGTTGTCTAATCATCATATGACTTATCCTGCTATAAAATTTTATAGCATAAGACTCATCTGGTTGTGTACATAGCATGGAACATGTAACTTAGAAATCTCAATTTCATTATGCTCATCATGTGTCAAAACACTGGAATATTGCTCAATTGTTTTCCATGTGGCAAGAACTCCTTCTTGTCATTTCGATATTGACTTACTTCAATATTTCATCTATCTAATTTGGCTTCAATCATATCAGGCGCTTCAATCCATCTCTTATAGATATCGATGCCTAATATCTCCTAAGCCTTTCATCAATATAATTTTTTTAACCATATTAATTTAAAATACATATTTTCCAATCAACCATATGTCATCTACATAAAGCATGGGAAATATGTCTTAGCGCTCCCACTTAATTTCTTGTTACTGTACAAGCATCTTTATCGTTCATGATGGAATCAAACTCTTTTGATAACTTCATTAAGGTAAAGATTCCAACTTCGTTATGCTCACTTCAATCATTGAATTGTGCATAACTTTTTAGCAACCTTTTGAATTTAACAAAACTCTCAGACTGTGTCAAGTACACATCCTTGATCAAACTTCCTTGAGAGGAAAGTGTGTTTTTGTTATTCAACTACCATATCATAATATGTAACCTTTTGCTAGAACTATCCGCAAAGACTAAGGCATCACTACAGAAGATCAAAATCTTGCAGTAGTCAACTCTTTGAACTTCGTTGAAAACATCTTTTCGATAAGTACAACTTTCAAAGGATGTAAAAATCCATGTCTTTGTCGCTATATAGACCCTTTTGCTATCGTTAGGCATCATGCCTTTCGAAAGAACTACCAAGTCACATACTTGATATTCATACAGGGATACTATCGCGGATATAATGACCCATAGCCAATTTTAACGAAGTCAGGGCCCATCATTTGCTTCCTTTATAAGGTCCAGGTCCTTTGTTGTCAAAACAACACTTTAATCTTAAACCACAAGTTGGTCTAAGTACAAAGTTTTAGGACTTTTGTGGTTCTGTTCGCAAACTCATTCGAAGTATCTACAACACATGTAGTGTCTTCTACTTGGTCAAAATAGCAAAACCCGGAACAACTTCCAGTGCTACGCTACTCTTGACATGGTAACGAAGATTCTCTAATCTCGTTGAGTTTGTACTGTCCTCCCACTCACTTGTTTCACAAGAACTACTTTCTCAAGAAAACAACCGATTCTGACAAACAACATTTGTCTTTGGTTCGGTGATAGGAGAAATACCCAATGGATTCGTTGGGATAACCTTATAAACATATATGTATCCTATTTTGGTTGTAAACATTTTACACATGCTATGCATACCAAAACTTAAGAAAAAGACAATTTGGGTCATCACCAAACCATATCTTATATGGTGCCAATTTCATTGGATCATGATGGCTCTCTTTTCAGTGTAAAAGCGGTTGTCTCTAATGTATAAACTACAAAATTATAATGGCATTTTCAGTAATCTTACCATGTCCAACAAGGTTTGATTTTATCTCTTGAATACTCCAAACTAATGTGGGGTATTCGAGAAATATAAGTTGTAGAACAATTCTGCAACTTCTCAGATGTTTTTCTAAACTTGTAACTCAAACTTTATCCTTTATGATCCAATCATAAATACTTGATTACCTTGTTACATTGATTTTTACTTCATACTAACAACAATTTGAACCAGTTCAAAAATGTCAAACTCCATTCTCTTTAAATAGATACACTCATATATCTACTCAAATCATCGACGGAATTTTATGAAGGAAAAATTAATCCACCACACATGACTATACATAATGTACTATATACATAATATGTACAATCTCCATTAAACTAATCGTCCATTCTACTTTGGCCCATGAACGGAATTCTAATCATCTTTTGGAAGAGGTCTCACAAGCGTCAATTTATTCAAAATAAAATGACTCCGGAAGTCCATTAACATGGAGTTCCTTCATGTTTTCCTTTCCGATATGAACTAAAATGGTGGTGTCACAATTTAAGTGAAATTATTTTACGTCTTGCAACGTTTCGCATTTAGTTTTATAGATGTTTACTTTACCAACACGATTTATATTAACTCATCCATCAATTATGGAATATGGTCATAGTTTGAACAATCTTATTTGTTCTCACAAAAGACCAGAACAAAATAACAACTTATTAAGTTCTTAAAATAAATCTTGAATGTTTGGTTCGATAAGACAATGAACACAATAAAACTTTATTTCTGTTCTTGTCATAATCGATTCCACATCTACTACTAGTTCCTTTTAGGCCCTTGTATTTCTTGTATTGCGTTGCTTTGTATGACAACTCATAACAACCAATCTGGTTCCAAAATACCCAAAACATACTTTGTTAACTAGTAATACATATATAACTTGTATATCAAGCATATACTCCTGACCTGGACTTTTCCAGTTATCTTCTTTTTCTGCTATTATACGTTTTTTGTAATTCTATTTTCAATATTTCCTTTTCTTTACAAGAAGAATCATTCAACATCAAACAACGCTAGTCATACTAGCTCATTTTCCTTTGTGTGTTAGTCATATACTATCACGCATTGAGTCATACTTTGAGTTTGATTGTTCTACTAATATCACCATATTAATAGCATTCTTCCAGATTCCACTCTTAGCAATTTCCAGGCAAGGTAAACGACTTTAACCATACTTCTAATCCATCCCATCATAACAATTTTATGATTAAGCTACTATCGCTCAAAGGAAGGAATTTAGAGGATAATTTTTAGCGCCCAACTTCTTGGAATATTCAAACGCCTAGCATCTTCAATCATTGCATATATTCAAATAATATAAGCATACATTGTCATGCTAAATTATACTCAGTCATGTTGCCACAAATAAGTTTCTAGATATTAATATATCTTTCACTTGATTGTTTCTGAAAACAATTCTTTTCAGATCCTAAATCACCTTGATCAACAAAACATTCTTTTGAAGATAAAGTAATATGGAAGCAACCATGACTCTGGATTCTAAGTAGGAATTATTTCCTCTCTAGATCAATCCATCATTAATCATATGGAGCTAGGTAGTAAAAACCAAAAATCTACAATAGCACTCAATTTTAAATTTCACTAATAAGGTACTAATCTTAAATGGTTTTTACCAGATCATAACAGTTATATCTCAATTAACAATCTAAGTGTAAGGTAGTTTGTGGATGCTAATGAATACTACAATTTGTGAAAATTCATTTTGATTGGTTGTTCATGATAAATAAGCTCAAGTTAATTCAAAATTAGTACGTGAACTCCCACTCAAAAACAACATCCCTCTAGTCGTTTTTAGTGATTACACAAACCAAATTCACTACACCAAAACCGATCATCACGTGAGATGATGTGGCTTCAAAGGCGAACATCGACATGTTCATCATATCATCCATATGACTCATGATTTACCTTTCGGTTACGTGTTCCTAGGCCATGTATGTAGATGTTAGGCTCACCAAGTAGAACCGTAGTATTGCATGTGTTTCAAGGCCATGTCTGTACATGCTAGGCTTGAAAACACCCATTGTATGGGAACGTTGAGTCTATCACACCCAATCATCACGTGGTGTCTCGAAACGACGAACTTTCTTAACGGTGCATACTTAAGGAAGAACACATTATTATCTTGATATTAAGTGAGAGGGATCATCTTATAATGCTACCTTTGCTATCTAAGAAAAATAAGATTCATAAAAAGGATTAACATCACATGTATGGATAATGTGATATGATATGGTCCTTCTTGCACTTGATCCCCATCATGTGCATCATGGTATGATCTCCATCATTCCACCGGCGTGGCACCAAGGTTCATGGCACATCCCTCTTGATTGTCCGTCAATAATAAGACAATCATATGGATCCCTTCCGATATATCAATAATTTGTAACATTGATCATATCACATAACATGCCCGGCAAACACTAGTTAGACCCCTCTAATTTATTTTTGCATATTTTACGTGGCATAGGGCTTTCGAGGATAGAACCGTTCATACCTAAGAAAATCAACCACAACATTGATAAACATATTTTTAACAACCCTTCTAAGATTAGATCTTAACTATAGTTCGAGAAACAGACACCCCCTCAGCCACAAGTGAGACATGTCTCGTGTACATAGTACACGTAAAGTTTGTCTAGGGCATCTTCATCCAACTATGCCACTAAGATCATAAAATACTCAAGGAGGCAATAACATGATCATCAAGGCCCACATACACCTATGTGTTCTACCCGTGGAAAACATCTACGCATAGATCCAGCTCTGATACCACTGAAGGGTTCGTTGCATAGAAAACAAAAAAATTCCTACGAGAGAGACACCCGAAAGGCCAACATCTAATATAGGAGATGAAGTACAACGGGAATAGAGAGAGTCTTAAGAAGAACATACCCTCGAAGACACAAAGCGTTACGAGACCAAGTCTCGTTGTTCGCGTAGTCGTACTCACACCGATCCCAAGAGCGAGAAGATGTGCACCGCAATCCGGCGGTGCCTCCGTGATCGGTCACACGTACGGTTGATGACGACCTTCGTTCCCTCGATCCAGCGGGTTAGCAGAAGTAGAGGATCCCTCGGACCTCCAGCTACACGACGACATGGTGGTGGTGAAGAATCCCACGGTCAGGGCTTCGCCAAGCCAGAGACTATGGAATGGAGCAGCGGGTGGAGAGAAATTGAGGTGGGCAAGGGTGTGAAGGAGGAGGAGCCCTCACCCTCCTTTTATAGGGAGAGGGAGGCATCCCAATGGTGGGGTGAGACCAGCCATGGTGGTGCCCCCACCTCTTCCCTCTTCATGTGAGTGGACACTCCACTCACATCCATTCATCCTTCCTCTATTTCCCACTTAAAAAATCCAAGAGTTTTTCTTTAATAAATAAATAAAACATTTTTATTTGTTTATTTATATTTGTTAATTACATTAACAAACATTTTCACATAGCACCTAAAATCATTTGTTAATTCTATTAATAACCATTCGACGAAAAACCCCTTGAACTGTTTCAATTTTCCCCGAAACAATTTCGGTGCTGCTCAAAACATTATTCGTTATTTCGTATCCTCTCAAATGCATCATCGAACCTAAAGTGTGTCACCCTACGGTTCGCGAATAAGATAGACAAGATCAAGGCTCCTCTCCGATCAATAATCAACACCGGGATCTGGAGTTCCGTGATGACTCCTATATATTCAACGATGACTCTCGTGATCTTGTGAACCATCAACATCATAAACTATTCCCTTTGTCTCGTGATATTTTACTTGTCCGAGATTCGGTCATTGTTATCAACCGTACCTTGTTCAATCTCGTTACCTGACAAGTACTCTTTTCTCGTTTCCGTGATATGACATCCTTGTGACCTAGTCACATGCTTGCAAGCGATGTCGATGTCATATCACCGAGAGGGCCCAGAGTATACCTCTCCGTCATTTGGATGGACAAATCCCACTCTTGATCCATGAGCCTCAACTAATACTTTCCGAATACCTAATGACACCTTTATAGTCACCCTGTTACGGTGTTACGTTTGATGACATCAAAGCACCCTTCCGGTATTAGTGATTGACATGATCTCATGGTCTAAGGAATAAGTTACTTCGTATGCAAGATATAACAATATAAACTAAATAACTTGATCGTATTGTTATCTTGATAGTGGGTCTATGTTCATCACATCATTCTACCAATGACATGACCCCGTTATTAACAACCAATGTTCATGATCAGGAAACCTTGATCATCTATTAATCAACGAGCTATTTAAAAGAGAGGCCTTACTAGGAACCATTGTTTTTTTATTAAACACACATGTATCAACGTTTCCGGTTAACACAATTCTAGGATGAAAAATAAACATTTATCATAAACAAGGAATAAGATAAAAACCACTTTATTATTGCCTCTCGGGCATATTCCCTTCACTTACCTCAAAGGAGGCGTTCGGCCTCCCTCCTCTAGAGAGGAGCTCTACATAGATCCCTTCACTCCTCTCTAGAGAAGATCTCCCTCACGAGGGAACAACCCATGTGAGGGTGACGCCCGCGTCTCTGCATGCTGACGATAGCACAGCAGGGAGACATAACCGCTTTAGCCGCAATTGTTGTTCTTGAGTATAAAGAGCAAGTTGTAGCTGGACGCGCCATAGCACTACCCAAAGCTTTCCTCTTTGGTGCATGAGACCGGTCCGACATTACGAGATGAAGGGAACGTCATCTTGGGTCCCCACTACACTGCCATGGACGATAGAGTTGTCATCGACGACTAAGACCGACGGGCGCCGCAGAGCTCTGCCTGTTCCCTTCTTGGCACCTTGTGGTTACCCTTTCCCGCCAAGAATGAGTGGAAAGGAGGCCCAACCGCCGGTACATAGGGAGCCCCTTGGCTCCCATAGTAGACACAAGAAAAATACACCTAGAACCTCCCTAGTATGAACAAAGCACAAGCTCGCACCCTGTACTATAACAATCGCAGTGCAATCCACAGACAAGCAGGAGTAAGGTTTTACACCGCAAGGAGTCCTGAACCTGGGTAAACTCCCCGTTGATGGTGCAGATCTTGCACTCGTTGGGATACCCCAAGAGGAGGGTGTGATAAGCACAGCGGTAGGAAGTTTTCCCCTTAGTTAACAACCAGGGTTATTAATCCAGTAGGAGAAAGAGAATCTTAGGAAGGTTGATGCCACTGACGGTGGTGCTGGCGCTTCACCGGTGTCAGCAACAACGTGGAACCTGCACACAACACAATCAAAATACTTTCCCCAATGGTACAGTGAGGTTGTCAATCTCACCGGTCTTGCTAAAAACAAAGATTAGATGTATAGTGTGGAAAAACAGTAGATTCTTGCAGAAAGTAAAGAGAGCAGGAAATTGTTGTGGGTTGTTTAACAGTGTGGAAAAATGGACCGGGGTTCGTAATTTTGAAGGGAATATGCCCGAGAGGCAATAATAAAGTGGTTATTATCTTATTCCTTGTTTTTGATAAATGTTTATTTCTCATGCTAGAATTGTATTAACCGGAAACATTGATACATGTGTGTTTAATAAACAAACAATGGATCCTAGTAAAGCCTCTCTTTTAACTAGCTCATTGATTAATAGATGATCAAGGTTTCCTGATTATGAACATTGGATGTTGTTAATAACGGGGTCATGTCATTGGTAGAATGATGTGATTAACATAGACCCAATATCAAGATAACAATACGGTCAAGTCATTTAGTTTATATTGTTATATCTTGCATACGAAGTAACTTATTCCTTAGACCATGAGATCATGCCAATCACTGGTACCGGAAGGGTGATTTGATGTCATCAAACGTCACACTGTAACAGGGTGACTATAAAGGTGCCGTTAGGTATTCGAAAAGTATTATTTGAGGATCATGGATCAAGACTGGGATTTGTCCATCCAACTGACAAAGAGATATACTCCGGGCCCTCTCGGTGATATAAAATCGACACCGCTTGCAAGCACGTGACTAGGTCACAAGGATGTCATATCACGGAAACAAGAAAAGAGTACTTGTCGGTAACGAGATTGAAGAACGTATGGTTGATACCAATGATCGAATCTCGGACAAGTAAAATATCGCGAGAGAAAGGGAATTAGTCATGACGTTGATGGTTCACACGATCACGAGAGTCATCATTGAATATATAGGAGTCGTCACGGATCTCCAGATCCCGCTGTTGATTATTGATCCGAGAGGAGTCTCGATCATGTCTATGTTATTAGCAAACTGTAGGGTGACACACTTAAGGTTCGATGACGCATTTGAGAGGATACAGAATAACGAAGAATGTTTTAAGCAGCACCGAAATTGTTTCGGGGAATATTGAAATAGTTCAAGGTGGTATATGTTAAATATTGAAATAGTTCAAGGTGGTATATGTTAATGTTTGATTAACAAATAGTTCAAGGGGGTAAGTTTTAATGTTTGTTAATAGGATTAGCAAATATTAAAATGAATAAATGAATTTTTTTATTTATTAAAGAAAACCCTTGGAATTTTGAGTGGGAATTGATGGGAGAATGAGTGGGTTGAGTGGAGACTCCACCCACATTATGAGGGGAGGGTGGAGGCACCAAAAATTCGTGGCTGCCTCCCCCTCCTAAATAAAGAGGGGTTGGACCTCCCTCTCCCCACACACTTGGAGTCATCTTCACTTCCTCTCCACCCGCTGCTCCATTCCATGGTCTCCGGCTTGGCGAAGCCCTGACCGTGGGATTCTTCACCACCACTACGCCGTCGTGTTGCTGGAGTTCCGAGGAATCCTCTACTTCTGCTGCCCCGCTGGATTGAGGGAACGGAGGTCGTCATCAACCGTACGTGTGACCGACCACGGAGGCACCGTCGGATTGTGGTGCACATCTTCTCGCTCTCGGGATCAGTGTGAGTCTGACTACGCCAACAACGAGATTTGGTCTCATAAAGCTTTATGTCTTCGAGTGTATGTTCATATTAAGACTCTCTCTATGCATATTGCTTTCATCTCCTAGATTAGATCTTGCCCTTTCGGGTATCTCTCGCGTAGGAAATTTTTTGTTTTCTATGCAACGAACCCTTCAGTGGTGTCAGAGCCGGATCTATGCGTAGATGTTTTGCACGGGTAGAACACATAGGTGTATGTGGGAGTTGATGATCATGTTATTGCCTCCTTGAGTATTTTATGGTCTTAGTGGCATAGTAGGATGAAGCTGCCCTAGACAAACTTTACGTGTACTTCGTATGCGAGACCTGTCTCACTTGTGGCTGAGGGGTGTCTGTTTCTCCTACTATAGTTAAGATCTAATCTACGAAGGGTTGTTACAAATATGTTTATGAACGTTGTGGTTGATGTTCGTAGGTATGAACGGTTCTATCCTCGAAAGCCCTAAAGCCACGTAAAATATGCAAAAATAAATTAGAGGCATCTAACTAGTGATGAGGACATCCCTAGTACATTACCACTTAAACAAGATGAATTGAGACTTGGACCTATGACAAGGTCAAGGACCAAGCTACTAGAACAAAAGGTGAATTCACTCCTTATAGATTATGATGTTTGTGATAATGAGAATTTTATACTACCTAAGTCTATGCATTTATGTATGATCAGGTTTATTGATAACACAAACATGGATGAAGAAAACAACCAAGAGGAGCTGGAAAACGAGATTACAAGTGGTGAAAACAAAGGATCCGAGGTGAAAAAAAGACTAGAATATGGTGAAAACAAGTCTACCATGGTGAAAACAAGTGTTCAAGATGGTGAAAACAAAGAATAACAATGAATAACAATTGTTATTTCATGATGAAAAGGGGAGGGTGCCTCCCACAAGTCAAATGCGCCACATAGAAATCCTATTCTCAATAGGTATAGTTTGTATACCATAATTGGCCGAATCCCTTAATGGTGGATTGGTTTGTATCCTCTCTTAGAGTCCAAGTAGGAGTCCTAGTCCTAGGGGGATTGTTGCTTGCGCAAGGGGACCCTTGTGGCCGCACCCCTCCCCCTTATATTCTCCCTTCCTGCGAGTTGAGGAGGTAGATCCAGTTTAAACCAAATACAAAAACCCTAGCCTATAGTTTGTATTGCTGCTAAGCATACTACTTGAAGTCTACCCTTGCAAAGTTGCGTGATATCTTGTTATTCCATCTGGGAATGGTAGGATATAGGACCACTTGTGATCTTTGATTACTTGTGTAAGAGTGTGTAGTTGAGAATATCCAAAGAGCTTGATTGTTGTTGCATCTAGCAACAAGGGCCAGATGAGTGAGAGGTCTCAGTGTAGCACTAGTTATCATAAATTCAGAAAATCCACAAAAAGAGAGAGGAGCTCATTGAGAAGATCGGGCCACCCCATATCATCTTGGTATCAGATTCTCAGGTTTACTCGGTGAGCAATTTATCTTAGTCTAGTTGTTTTTATTTCCTATCCAGAAAAAGCCAAAAATATTAGGTATAGTTTTGCCAGAGCCTAGATCAACACCAAATTGCTACTCTAATTGATGTTTCTTGTTGATTTGCGTTCCTGTTTTTCTGTTTTTAGTTTTCACCTATTTAGGGTTAGGGTTCATCTAGTTATTTCCTGTTTACATCTATACCGAAAAATCTTCACAAAAATATAGTTGCAACCGTGTGTTTTCTCCCGGGATTCAAGACCTACAGTTTGCCTTTGGTGAGTTGATTTTGATCTCGGGTTGATCTTTGATGTGCTCGAAAAATTCCACTTCCACATACCCACGGGTTCCTAGCCATACTCGGATTCTAATCCGTTTGTTGCCGCGGTACAAAAATTACCAAAACGCTGCCGCGCACTACTCCTAGCTGCTCTCGGACTCCTGCCGTGGGTCGGTTTTCGCGTAGAAACTCTGCAACCGCTGTCGTACACGCGTTGTTCCTAGCTGCACTCGGACTCCACCACGCGCCCATAAAACTCCACCGCGCGCCACACCCGCAACACACCCGCAACTCCACCGCAACACACACAAGCGCAGCCGTGAGCTCTCTGTCGTGAGGAGATTTTTGCGATGTTTTGCTGCCGTACGGCACAGAGAGTGCAATTTCTCTGCCGTGAGCATATCTTCTGCCGTGAGCTCGTTTTTCCTCTGTTTTCTTTAGTTTTTCTTTTGTTATTCCTCATTATTTCTCTAGGTTCTTATGCTGATCTTTGATAAGCCCTAGCTACAGCCATTCTACAGCCATATTTAGGTACCAAAACCCAAAGACTAGCTCTTTTATTGCTCTAACAGGCTGCTCAATTTGATCAAATTTTCTGTCCACTTTTTGTTTTCCATTCATTTGTTGCTCCTTGTTGATTGAAAGGCCATTGAAAAATCAAAAAAATAGAGAAAAAGGACAAAGTATAAAAAAAATAGAAAGAAAGAAAAATCAAAAAGAGGTTGTGCTATATTATCACTACTGGAAGCTTTTCATATTGGATATTTTGTGGACAATAGAGCAATCTTGTGCCTGTTTTCGTAGAATATTTGCTACTTGTCCTCTCTCTTTAGGGTTTCAGTCAAGAGTTGTCCAATCTTCCTCTCGTAAGTCCTTGAGGTTCTATTGGCGTAGTGGACCGGCTACGGGTGTGAAACGGTTTGTATCAAGGTGAGTTCAGTTGGATCGATTGTTCCGTAGGTGACCCTCGGGGTTTAGTTGACGGGAGGTTGGATCTTTCGATTCTTGCAGTTTATCCCCATTGTGTTTCCCCGCGATTGCCCACGTTTCCCCCTCGACTCCCCCTCTCGTGTTCTTCGTGTTCTTCGCGGTCTTCGTTCGTTCTTGTCGATTCGTGAAGATCGGGCCAATCTAGGAGTACACCTCCATATCACCACTCCCTCTCTCCCCGCACGCGCGCAACAGCCGCTCACTGGGCCGGCCCAGCCAGCTACACCGCGGCCCGCCCTGATCATCTCCTACTCCTATACGGAGAACACGCCCGAGAGGTGTTCGACGAATCGCCCGCATTTGTAACAACCAAACCGAGCGAATCCGCGCCAAACCCTAACCCCTATCCCACGCCTGCCTCGCCTCTTATACCCCGGAGTCCACCCGTACCCCGTACCCTAGAAAACCTTACTCGATCGCCCCCTGGCTGCGCGGAAGAAACCTCGTCGTCCCGCACCTACCACCGCCGTGCGCAAGGTCCATCGGTGATGAGTCGATGCCCTCTTCCCCCCCTCTTCCCCCTATACTCCCTATCTTGTCCTCGCGTACCCATCTGACATGGCCGCACGGCTTTTTCTCCCTCAGATCGCTGCCGCCGTCCAAGACAGGTGCAAGCCGCCGCTCCGATCATCTCCGACGAGGAATCGCGGGAAGAGAAGGCCACGCCGCCCCCAACCACCTCGCCATCGAGCTCGCGCCATCTTCCTGAGGGTCCTAGTAAGTCCCGATAGCCCCCTAGCCCCGTAGAAAACCCACACCGTGCGCGTCTTGTTTCCGCTGCCGCGCGCCCGCGCTCTCCGCCGAGACGTCGATGACTTAACCACCGCCAGCCCCGCGGGATCTAATCCCAGCCTTAGATCCAGATCGAATGGCGCCCAACAGAAACTGCGGCGAAGCGGTACGGAACGGTCCAGCGCGTCCATTTTCACTGCAATCGGACGGATGACGACGACGATCCGCGCGAAATGACATCGGCCAATCAGGAGCCGCCATGGAGGGTGCCCCGAATCGAGCAGTTTCTGCGTTTTAAAAATAAAAACAGAATATTGTTCCAAACTTTAAAAATCCATAACTCTCGTTCTGAAACTCCGAATTAAGTGTTTTTGTACTTTTTGAAATCAGCGTAATGCGTAGGATAGCATGGTCCAGTAAAATATTATTTTTGTCACGTTCACACACGTGTTATTCACAGATCCTTGTTTTCACTATTTTGCCTATAACTTTTATTATATATTGGTTTCTTGAGTAAATCCAATTGCTATAGTTCGTTCTGGTTGTCCTCTAGACAGTAGAAGCAGAGAAAATTTTATTTGCATCGAATTTAGTGGCAGAAAACAGTTAGACAGTTTTTGGCCTTTATGGAATCCCATTAATGTTTAACTTTAAAATCAAGTGCTTAATTTTTTTCCATGCATCTAACTCATCTAAATAACATCAGAGAGCAATATTAACCATGTTTTAGTGTTGTTGTAAATTTTGTGCATCATTGTTCATTGCATAGCATGCATACATATTTTTGTATTCCCTTAGTGAATCCTATGTTTATGTGTGCTTGTTTTCCTTGTCTTAGATTTTGAGGAGGAACAAGGATTTTCTTGTGATTGTTGCTGTGCTTGTTCTTCCTGCTACCAAGGCAAGTGACATTCATAAACCACCCCATATTTTCCCTAAGTGCACTAGAGTATTTTGAAGTAGTATGCATGTTAGGGATTTTTTTCTCTCTAAGTGATTAATTGCTATGCCTTTCCCTTAGTATATTTAGCCACCTTTCCTTGATAAATTTTGTGGCTATGTATAAGTACTTAGCCCTGCTACAAAATTATATTTTCTAGCTATTGAGGAAAAAAAATCTAAGTACTTAATCAATTAAACACCTGGGTGGAATTGGTGATTGCAAGGATTATGTTGAGTGGCTCCTTGGGGCCATGTCTATGGTGTTTTTCACCTAAGGAGTGCACTTGTGGTTTGCCACCCAGGAACAAAGTGATTCCTAAGTCCCTCCAAGTTTAGAAGCCTCACGTGCACCCAGGAACAGAGTTGTCACTTATATCCACCAAAGTCACTTGTCAGTACATTGTTTGTACTGATTCTCCTTCAGGGGCTGCATATTCTAACGTGCAGGTAACTCGGAGGAAGAATACTAAGTTGTTGGACTTGAGTCTACACTCAACATGAATGCCTGTGGCGCATGCTGAAGATAGAGGCTCACTGCTATCATGTTTCTGCTTTATTACTTTGATGTTTAGCTAGTCAACAACACTATGCAAGTTGTAATAAATATTTGGCTACTCTGGATTTTCGTTGTAATAATTGATACTTCTGCAATGATACTTTAAATTTTGTACTGTGGTGCTAGCATTGATCCAGGGACTAGCACTTAACACAAGTGTTCCAGCTTTATTAAAAGTTGGGATGCTACATGATACAAATACTATAAGGGAAAATAAACCATCGAGGCTTAATTGACCTTTTGTTTTCATTCATAGCATGCGTGAGCATGTGCGAAGTCGATTCAAGCGAAACAATCAGAGGGAGATGCCACAATGGCATACCCTTCTATGAATAAAACAATGCAAGCAAACATTCATATGCCATGTTATCTTATATTAATAAGTTGTAACTAACGTGTGAGAGCACGAACTACTGAGCATCGCCAAAATAACATACACCTTACATGAATGAACTAAGCATGTTCACTTGAATGAGTATATGTACAAAAATAAAACAAATACAGTTCATACCAGCCTCTCACCACAACTTGGATTGTCGTAAATCATCATTACTACTTTTTACTTGTGGATTGAATAATATAGAATGATAATCAAGCTCCAATGGAGACACAGAAGTCTTGTGAAATCTGCAACAAACTTTACAAAACCAAAGAAGAATAACAAATATTTTTGGGTTTTCGAATTAAAACAAGAACAGAAAGAAGCAAGCAACCAAAGCAAAATATTTTTGGATTTTTGAATACTAAACCGAAACGAGAAAAGAAAGCAAACCAACAAAAGAAACTAAAGAAGCAAACAAAGGGAAACAACAGAAATATTTTTGGTCTTTTTGTGTTTTGGAAAACAAAAACAAAACGGTAAAAACAAAGAGAAACGAAAGAAGCGAAAGGAAACGAAAACAAATGAAAGAAACGAAAACATGGATATACAAATAACCGACCGAACATGATATGAAGATGAGTGTGATGTCGGTGTACCTCCCCCCAAGCTTAGGCTTTTGGCCTAAGTGGAGATCATCCCCAAGAGGACCATGAGGTGGCGCCCCCGTAGTATGCTGAGAAGGAACCCTCCTCCTGATATGTGCTTGAGGATTCGTCGGTGTACTGCGTGTTGTGGTCCTCGGGAAGCGCGTCTCGCATCTCCTGCTGCCTGTAAAACTCCGTCATGCTTAGATGCTCGTTTATCTCCTCCTTGGAGCGCGACCATGGTGACCTGTCAACTTTGAACAAAACAGGCTGCGACAAAATACCTTTCCGCTCATCTCCATCCATAAATAAAACTCTATATACTAAGCGATCAGCAGTAGAGTTAGCAGTGATAAAATGATGAGCCTTCATGGCAACAAGGTTGAGTCTATAGGGAGCAATCAATTCATCATCAGGAGCAATTGAAAAATCTAGAGCAGTTGCTATACGTGTAGCAATAATGCCCCCAATAATGGGCCCCTTAGCAGCAAGGCGACGTCCAACAAGTGCACCAAGGTTATAATTCTTGCTACGGTTAAGCGCAGCATCAATGAAAGCAAGGTGGTAATTAGATATGTTGCTAGTTTTCCCCCTACCAAGGATACTTGTAGCAAGATAGTAAGTAAAATATCTAAGGGCAGGAAGTTGGATGTTCCTTATCTTCCCACGCTGGGGTGAGCGACCATCATCATTGGTGATTTCTCGGTAGAGCGCCATGAGATCTGCGGGTTTATCTTGAATCCTGCATGCTGTCCCGGAAGCGTTGATACCTACAATGGTACAAAAAGTCTCCAAGGGCAAAGAAAAAGAACTACTATATAACTTGAAGGCAACAGTGGGACCAAATTATGTGTTCTGAAATTTAAAACTCTCAACAAAAGTTTTTGTGAGAGCGGCATACTGAAGGTTTTCATCCTCCATGTAGCTGGTTAAACCAACTCTTTCAATAAGCATAAAAAAGTCATCTAACATACCTGCACTTCTTAAAATGTAACACATGAAAAGCTAGAGGGATTAGCGATACCATCACCTCCCGCATCGTCGATATTAGGTGCAATAAGGTCTTCATTATATGATGGCCTCACTTAAGTGGATGAGCATGAGGGCCTTGTTCTCCTAGGAGCATCACTCCTAAATATCTCTCCAAAATTATGGCTATCCATCTCGGAAATTTTTCAACAATCATCACAAAAATTAATTTCAAGCAACTATAACGTGGAAAATACCATAGGGACTTATAGGAGAGCTAAACATGCATCAAAACTATATTATTTCTACTGAAATCAAGCATGCAACTCACATAAGCTGTCACCTATAGTAAAAAAATGCTCAAGAAATACTTCATCAAACAAAATTCTACTTGGATAAGGAGGAGTCACATACGGGAGAGCAAATGCACCAAATTTCAGCATAAATGATGGGCTAGGCAAAGAGATCGAAAAATATCGAGGAAGAACAGCAAGAACTCGGGTTCCAGGAAATGTGTTGAGTTTGGGAGGTGAGAGAACGACCTTTGGCAGGGAGAGAGTTAGTTGGGGGCAGGGGGCCCCACACCATGTGTTGGCGCCACCCTACGGTGTGCTTGACTGGTGGGTCTCCCTGGGGCCTCCCTCGTGGCTCTCTGCCTCTTTTTTTACGTAAAAATTTATTATATTTTTTCTGGAATTTTTCGAGAAACTTTATTTTTGAGGTATTTCTAGAATTTAATAATTAATAAAAACCAGAAAAACAAAAGTGAAAAGGTGGAAAACAAACACAAAACCAGAACTACAAAGGTTCTTTGACACTCCAATGAAAAAATATCCAAAGAAAACAAAGGTGGAAGTGGTGAAAACAAAAGTATGGGTGGTGAAAACATGCATAACCATAGTAATCGGGGTGAAAACATCAGGAAAACATGAATATGGATGATGGAAAACATGATTGTACTAAAGTAACAAGGTGATACAGAAGGAAACATGGTGAAAATATAATGGGGAAGGTGAAAACATAGTGAAAAAATTGTCCTCTTCATTCAAAATCATTTTTTTAACAAGGGTGATCAAGTCTTGTTACCAAAACAATTTTCATATGAAGCAAAACTTTGCTAAACACTAAATAATTATGTTACGTCAACCTTGATAGACATAGTCCCAATCATAATAATTTCATATTCTTTTGGTGGTACTGGAATGGGACAATAAAATTCTCCAATCTTGATGGTCTCAATATTTTCAACTGAATTTAAACCATATCCTGTATCAATCTTCTTGGGAAAATAAACAGTATACTCTTTATCATTAACATTAAAAGTTATTTTTCCTTGATTGCAATCAATAACAGCCCCTGCATTGTTAAGAAAAGGTCTCCCAAGAATAATAGACATATTATCATCTTCAAACATTTTCAACACTACAAAGTGAGTTAATATTAAACAATTAGTAGCAACTTGAATAGTAACATTCTCACATATACCAACAGGAATAGCAGTAGACTTATTAGCCATTTACAAAGATATATCAGTGTGTATCAATTTTTCAAGAGAGAGCCTCTTGTAAAGAGATAAAGGCATAACACTATCTCCAGCTCCCAAGTCACATAAAGCAGTTCTAACATAATTATTGTTAATAGAACAAGGGGTAGTAGGAATACTAGGATCTCCAATGAAACATCCCTGATTTTTGGAAAGTGCAAAAATCGCTAAAATTTGAAACTTTTTGTTTTCCTGTTATGCAAGTCACCAAAAACCAATGAGATGCAAGAAATAAAAGGAGCAATACATAACTCAATGAAAATTGAAATTAAGAATCCATTATACCTCTATTCAATAAACCCTAAAAGCCATTCAAAATAAATATTCATTATTCAAAGAAATTGTTTTCTCTTAGAAAACCTTATTTTATAACATGTTTCAAATCAACTATTACTTTGAAAATGTTTTATAGATTTTGAAACCAGAGAATTATTACCTCTTAACAGTTTATATGCCTCAAAATTATTTTATGGGAATAACAACTATTTATATTGATATACAAATGATACTCCAAGTTCTAAACATAAAGGTGTGAAAATAAAATGCATTACTTTGGAAATTACATAAAAGTGGACTTAGAAAACAATATTATGACTTGTGGATTTTTCCAAATTGTATTAAGCCACTTTTGTATTTATTTAATAAGATATTTTAAAATGGCATTAATTACTATTAGTCAATCACTCATATCTTAAAAATATAAAATATAAAAATGATGTGAAATGACTTTCAAAAAATTTATTTGACATGTTTATTGTCTCTGAAATTTTATTTAATCAAAACCTCATTTTATTTTTTCTTGCTAATTTAAAAATATACATTAAGTACTATTAGTAATTAATTATATTTTCAAAAATATAAAAACTGAAATGTGTTCAAATGTTTATAACAATGTTCTAAACAGAAAGATACTATTTTTACAAATTTTTAGAAATTATTTGAGGTCATTTGGATTATTAATAACTAAAGATATTAAAAATAGGAAATAAAATAAAAAGGAAAAAAATATGATGACGTCATTGATGATGTCATGTCGTCTTCAACTTTCACAACTGAACCTGCCCTGTTTCCTCCCGAATTTTCGCCCGTCGATTAATCATCTTTAAGGCCATTAAAACTATAACCAAAACCTTCCCCTTAAAGCTCTCCTCGGCCTCCTCTTTCCCCTCTCCATTTTTTGCCGATCAAGCCCCGAGGCTCGAGAAATTCCTCGCCGGATTTGGCACTGCCCACCGTCGTCGTTCTTTTTTTTCGTCGAGGTGAGCTCGTCCACGAGCACGAGACTCTGCCCATCCTCTCCCCCTTGTCCGTGAGCATGTTTTGATGCCCCTGCCTGACGTTTTGGCATGGGAAATCGGCGCCGCCAAGCTCATCTGTGCGTCGCCAGAACCAACACGACCCCGCCCGCGTTGCATCGTTGTTCCCGGAAGTGAGGAATCAAGCAGACCCCACCCTCGGCCTCGCCGTGTTGCGTGGAGTCTCCCTGTGGTCTCCCCGAGCCCGGAGGTCCACCAAAACATCAATGCCGTCGTCTTCCGAGCATAGAGCCTCCATCCCTGCCATTCTTCGGCGAATCCCACGGCCCCGGTGAGCTCCTTTGTTCCTGCACCGTTCGATCTGAAACGGACTCGTAGGATTAGATCCACCTAGTGAAACAACATCACCCAATCAGACCTTGCAACGTCAGCGCGCGTGTTAAATCGTTATTTGTTGCTCGGTGCAGCGCGTAAATGGCACAGGCCCACTCCCTGTCTGCCGCACTGTGCGGTAAATAGCCTATTTGAGCCCAGCTGTCTCTGGATTTTTTTATTTCCGAATAAAAATATAATGACATTTTGATCCACTTAGCCAAATTTAGCAAACTTAGACTTTTTGAAATCCCCTGGATCTGTAGAATCTTTTAGCACTGTTCAAATTCAAATTTGACAAACTTAAATTGTTTCAAATTCAAATATGCTTGTTTGATGAATTTTGGCATAATTCAAATTCAAAAAATCCAAAAATTGCAAATAAAATATTTTTGGAAACCTTAGGATGAGTACTTTCACACCCTCCGTTCCAAAATAATTTTTTAACAAGTTAAATTGGAATTTAGAATTAAGTTGTCTATTTGAGTATTTTTTGACATAAATTTAATTCTATAAATAATTAGAATATGTTCCCTTAAGAAAAATTGCCCCATTTGGTAATCTTGAACCACAGACATTAGTGCCTAACCATTTTGGACGCCCTTGGACCATGACCATGTGTTCTTGACCAAAAACCCAACCTAGTGATTCATCCATCTTTACCATGTCTTAGAATTTGTTTTCAACTGTTATTCTTTGTTGTTATTTCTATTTTGGAGCCAAGAACAAGTCCCTAGTATGTGTCAACCACACATAAGACCAAGTAGTGAACCATAGATACTAGTACCATAGTTTTCCATCTACTTCTCCAATCTCCCATTCTTGCTTCAAGAATTCATCAAGTTAGCAGATGGAAAACAAGACTCAAGCAATGGAAGGCACTTCACTTTCAACCTGTTGGCAACATGAAGAGCTACAAGGAAGATCAATGAAGAAGTTTTGAAGAAAATACTTGGACTACACAACTAGAAGCAACTCAAGGAAGTATAAGTGTGAAGAAATTCATAAGAAAACATCTCCCTCTCTCTTTCTATCTTTCTTCCTATTTTCTTTCTATTTGACTTAGTGATATTTGTGCCCATCCCATACCCAAACCAATTAGTGAAGTGAAAGCCATGAAGAATTTATCAATACCAAGAGAAGAATCCATCTAAGGAACAAGACTGCCATAGAAGCATGAAGACGATCTTCAAGAAGACAAGCATGTGAAGACTTGGAGCCATCCACACAAGTTGAAGAATAACAAGTTGTTATTGTCCAACCATTGGCCCAAATGGAAAATCCCAAGGCTTTATCTTGTTATATATATGGCTATGAAGTTAGTTGAATCTAGACCCACCTTAACCAAAATGGAAAGACTAAACTAGATCACTTAAATGTCTTGATGAAAATAACTAAGTTTTACACATGGTTATGTGTTACTTTAGTTGAAATAGTGAGATCACCTTGGTGAACTCTTAGAACTTCTTAGATAAATTTGTTTCTAATAAAGTTTGATCACTACAAACTCAACCTACACATCCTTAGTTAACTCTTGGAAACCCCTTAACAAGTGTTGAACAATTAGGGAATGAATCTTTCAAACTCAAACATTGACATTTTCCTAGCCAACTTGGTTAATCCCGTTTTGATATGTCAATTGCTTTGTATGTTTTCTTCCCTTGTATGTTTGTTTGGTAGAATGTTTGTTTATTCTATTATTGTGTTTTCATTGTATAGATTGTAAGGAGAGCAACGATCTTTTGTGAAGAGAGTGTGATTTTTTCACCAACTTCAACAAGTCAAGTAACACATCATCAACTACCTACTATTGTTATTATGCATTACTAGAGTTTTGAGTAGTATGCATGGTAGGAAATTTATCTAAGTATTATGTTATGCTAATATCCCAAGTAGTGTGTGTGACGCCCCCGGATCGGGTACTATAGGGATTTCAGCGTTCCCGCCAGAATCCACATAATATCTGATCCCGGGTTGTCATTTCTGATACCATTACAACAGTTCACGAATAATCCGCAAAAACAACAGAAGATATATACAACACGACTCCAACGAGTCAATAATACAACTGATACAATACAAAGATCCAAATAACAGCAGAAAAACAAAACAGTATCCCACTAGGGATAAGATACAAATTGGACTAATAGTCTTGAAGATAACCGATGACGTCCAATCCGTGCCCAGGCCAAGCCAGAGGGATTCCCAAGCTAACGCCGTCCAACTTCAAACCTGTCGACTGCAGTGTGAGTATAGCCCCGACTCATGGGGTCAATACTTTGGATGTACCAACAAGCGGCAAGCAATACTCACAAGATACCAATGCAACCAGTCATCACAAGATACAAATACTTTGGGTACAAAGGAAGAGGTTGTTGTAATGAAGCGGCAGCGGGCGTGACGAAGGAATGTATATTAGACCCTGCGGGAAAGGACACCCCCATCTCCGGCCCAAGAGGAAGAGCCCTTGGAACACCGAAAGGCCCACGCGAAGCCCACCTGCAATATCTTGCGGGCTAAGTTAGGAAACTTGTAACCGACGTAGGGTTAGAGTTCGAGTCCTCTCCGGGTAGGGTTTGAGACCTGGCCACCTTTATAAGGCCAGGAGAGCCACCGGTAGAGGACCAAGCAAGACCGCAATCCCAAAGCCTTGAGCTCGAGATCATACTCTCGACTTGAGCCACCATCATTCTAACCGATCTACTCGAGTAATACAGATCGACAGAAGCAGGAGTAAGGGTTTTACCTCTACGAGGGCCCCGAAACTGGGTAAATCTTGCCCCCTGTTTAGCCGACGATCGCCACCAGCGCTCATGAGTTCTCGTACTCGAAACCCGATAGGGTCACCTGAGCGATTTGCCGAACAGCGGATTCGACAATTGGCGCCGTCTGTGGGAACGGCGGGCGCTGGATCACCAGCGTCTTCGACTTCATCAACAACCAATTCTCGTTGGAAACCTTCGACCGCGGCTCCGTACAATCCTATAAGGATCGGATCTGTCGTGGTCACCCCTCACTCGCCGGAATCTCGCCCGGTATTCGACGATCTGGAAAAGAGCGTCACCTTGACGTTCGGGAGCCTGAAATAAGTGACCGACAGGGATGGAATCTTCCACTTCCCGGAATAATCGGGGTCTAAATCAGGAGCCATCGACTCACGCCTTCGTCTGGAGAAAAGCGGCGAGTCCGTCCGCCTCAACGCCAACGACTACCATACCCTCTCGACAGAGGAACCTTCACGAGTACAAAGAGCTTTCCGATCTACGCCTAGGACGCACGAGCCACGACTGGCTCAAGTCTGCATGGCAGGATCAGAGCAACCCCCGGAGACAGAACATAGCGCAGCAGAACGCGCCATAATCGGCGTCTCATGGGAAGCTTGGGATCGCGCCAAGGAGGCTATGCGAACGAGCAAGCCACCCGCAGCAGATTCACCACACGAGGATATGGTCGCCTACCATTATCATCTCGTGAGAGCAGCCGCAACCATCAAGGATGCGCGGATAGATCTGGCCCGTCGAAGAAGAGCTGCGGATGAATCAAGTCAACGACGAGCTGAGTTGTCCCTAGCACCCTCGGTTGGCACCCGACCCGCGAGGAGGGGATACGCATCAACATCCAGGGATATCGAGTCCTTGGGTGGGACCAGCAGGTCGGTCACGCCCTCCCTCATGCGAGTTGATGATGACGGGAACGTCTACCGGCAAACTCCTGCCGCCGTGGTCCTGGCCGCAACAACTTACATGCAAATGAACCAGCCGACAAAAAGCGACCCTCGGGCAGAGCAGTATAAACAAGTGCACAAAGGGCTAGGACTGGCAGCCGCAAGGCTCGCCTCCTATGACCGCAAGAAGGCCGCGGAGTAGCTGGAGAAAGAGAAGGAGAAGGAGAAAGAAAAAGAGGCGTCTCGCAAGCATAGGAGCCCTTCGCCAAGAAGAGACAAGTCACCACGCCGTGGTCGAGGAAAAGAGGCTCGACGCCGTGGCGACAGTCAAAGCAGCAGCGAGGACAGCCCGAGAGATAAAACCTCGCGACATCATAGCAGCCGCTCGCGAAAACCAAGCAAGGAGCCAAGGAAGGACACCGACCGCGACAAGTCAGGATACAACGCGCGATCGGATCTCGCACAAAATAAGGTGGACAGGGCAAGAGCAGCGCGATATCACGAACGCTCTTCGTCTGGCTCTTCAGACGACGAAACCTGCGGTGCACTTTGCTTCTCCTGTAGCATC
Organism: Alopecurus myosuroides; assembly: GCA_028641055.1. Lineage (NCBI taxonomy): Eukaryota > Viridiplantae > Streptophyta > Magnoliopsida > Poales > Poaceae > Alopecurus > Alopecurus myosuroides. The sequence goes on along the minus strand of CM054057.1, from coordinate 366,347,138 downwards.
CGAGAAGCACCCCTGCCCAAAAGATTCAAGCTCAGCACGGAAGTAACGAAGTACGACGGCTCACTCGAGCCCTCTTCGTGGCTAAACGATTACCTCACGGCAGTAAAATGCCAACGTGGGAACATGAACACGGCTATGCAATACCTCAATCTACATCTCATTGGCGCGGCCCGTAGCTGGTTAGAAGCGACGCTAAGGTCCTGTTATGCATCGTGGGATGACCTGCACCGCGACTTCTGCAAAAACTTCCAATCGACCTACAAGAGACCAGCCACCATTGAAGAACTGCGAGCATGCAAGCAGAAAAGCGGTGAGTCCACCCGCGAGTATATCCAGCGATGGACCATACTCAGGAACACCGCAGGAAACATCTAGGAAGAAGTAGCGGTTGAAGCCTTTGCAAAGGGCGCCCGACGAACTGCTTTCAGAGAAGATCTAGGCAGAGCCGCACCCAAAACTATTGGGGAGCTGATGAACATAGCCGACAAATGGGCTAACGGAGAAGACGCAGTGCGCAATGAGAGAGCGTCATCACCCGCACCCGATGAAGATCGCCATGGCCGAAGAAAGAGAAGGAAATACTACGATCACGAAGATCGAGAGAAAATGGTAGCAGCGGAATTCACGCGAAGCCGCGATACCGGACGACGCGGAAGTCGCGAATGGATACCAAAGGTTGAAGAAAAAAGTCCCGAGGAAGACCTTGATGCTTACTGCTCGCTACATCTGTTTACAGATAAGCGTACGGGCAAAACCAAGGCGACGCACCTCCTCAAGGATTGTCGGAAGTTCCATGACATTCATGAGGCTTTCTCGAAGAAAAACAGATCAGCAGCTATTCCAAATTACCCGCCACTTCTAGGAGGAGGCCACCAAGGATTCCAGCTGCCACAACCCCTACCTCCACCAGCAAATCCAAACATGGCATTGGCTGCACTACCAGCACCACCTGCACAAAAATCCGGAGCCAATGTGTATCCGAATCCGGCAGGGCAACTGGCAATGATCTAGAAGGTATGTCCATCCCGCAGAGCTCAAAAGACTAACACGAGGCATTTATGCATGGCTGTGCAGACTCCGCCAACAAAGCCCGAATACTTGAAAATGGCGGATCAACCGACAACATTCTCAATGAAAGACCACCCACCACGAGTCTATCGACCAGGACACGCCGCCCTCGTAATCCAAGCACAAATTGGCAACTACGATCTGGCCCGCGTATTCATGGACGGAGGCAGCGGTATAAACATTATCTACGCGGACACACTCCATCGGATGAACAAGAACCTGGACGGCCTTGCGGAATCAGAAACATCCTTCCACGGGATAGTTCCGGGTAAGGCAATCCGTCCACTCGGAACAATTAACCTAGAAGTTGTGTTGGGCGATAAAAGCAACTACAGAAGATAATTGCTTGACTTTGAAGTCGTCGACTGGCCCTCACAGTACCACGCCATTCTTGGTCGAACAACGTTCGCCAGATTCATGGCAGTACCACATTACGCATACCTGAAGCTCAAGTTACCTGGAGAATACGGTGTTATCACCATCGGGAGATTTTCAGAAAACCAACAAGTGCGACATTTAGTTCAACGAGATCGCAAAGTCTTTCGGGATGCAAGAAGAATTGCAAGAGCTAGCAAAAACGACGGATCACTCCGTGATGCACCTCACGAAGAAAAACGCGCCTGAATTGTAGTTCAGCGCCAACAGCGACACCCGAAAACATCAGGTGCACCCGCCAGATTCTGCGAAGACAGCGATGGTCTCAACTACCCTCTCGCAAGCATAGGAAAGCGCGCTCGTCGAGCTCCTCCGTGAGTACTGGGAAATTTTTGCCTGGCAGCCCTCAGATATGCCAAGAATACCCAGGGAGTTCGCCGAGCACTCACTCGAAGTCTTCAAGGATGCTAAAACCATCAAGCAGATGTCACGACCCCGGACCCAGAGATATACATACTGTTATGTGCTCCTAGCCATGGAATCCCAAGGGCTTCAGGGTTACCAGCCCCGGCCGCAACAAACAACGGCAGGCAGACCGGATTCATCGGCACGTAGTCCGGATCCCCGGTCTACTACTCCTTGTATCCATGCTAGTCATAACCAATTATGCATACCCAAGCATCCACGAGTCGGATGAAACTGAAGGAACGGGACCAAAGTTATACAGAGCTGCTATGTGTCCAGAAAGTGCAACAACAATCGAGGGTTACTGGGGTTACCTCGCCCCAGGCCGATCAAATCGACAGGCGGGCTCGGACATGGATCATTGGCTCCACAACCCCTCGACTGCGACAACTATGCAGGTGTCGCACCCTGATTTCTAGGGGATACTCACCGTACGAACTGGATAGCAGATGCTTGGATTATGGGGCATAACTGCTCCCACGTCCCAGCTTCCTGGTAGGCCTGCGCTTATACGCGACAACACAAGCCCTGCTATTCCATCGTCGATGTAAACTATCCACTAGAGATCAAAGGCACTTCCGTCGACGTACTTCACACCATACACACATGGTACGTCAACGGCGTTGAACAACTGATATCACAACAGATCTCTACGACACAAAAGATTGAAATAACTTGCAAATGGCTCTCATTAGAGCAGAGATAGCAAATACAATCATTCAGGGGGCACATGCCCCAACAATACATCAGTACAGTACAGCGGAAGCATTCAACATGTCTGAGTACAGACAAGAACCAAATAGGCCTAAGAGGCCGGAAATAAACAGACGGAGCCCATCCACGAAGTCTCGGATCCTGCCCGGGTCCGCTATCTACTCGTCAGCAGTCTTGTCATACTCCACGTGGTAGCCACCATGTAGATCCTCGGAAACGTAGGTCTGCGGAAACCGCAGCCCCAAAGGGGTCAGTAAATAAACGTGCTGGCAAGCAAGACTCACAGTTCACCAAAGTGTAACCCGTCAACACCAAGTACAGATGCCTTGGGTTCGACGGAATAGAGGGTATATAAAAGATGCTGCAACTGGCTGCACTAACCAACTACAGAGATTTCTACCACTTCCAGCTAACAGAAAAGAGATAAGATCGAGGATTGTAACCAACTGAAAGATAACTTCAAACAAACCCATCCTGGATCTCGCCCCTTATCCAAAGAAGCAATCCGAGGATAACTCACACAGTTGTATTAAAGGTGAATCAAGTTATTGTGTCATCAACCTATTACTAGTCAGGTTATTAATCATGGGGTGTAACATGTTTGATCATTATGTTTAAGTTGTCCTGAATACTTGTTAGCCAGTACTTTCACCAAGTAATCCATAACCGCGGAAAACACGGCTTCTCGAGAAGATTATCCCTGCAGGGTTGCACCAATTTGGCCGTACACTCATGAATAACCCGCCAGATGGAAAGGCCCTTCCACCAAGCGGGGTACTCAACACAACCAACCATTCCTCGCATCAAGCCCAAAGAACCTTGGGCGCACGGCTAATCGAGCCCAGAAGAAAATGGACCCTCATAGCACTCTAAGAACGTGTCCCCCTGTATGCCGACTACAAAAGTTCCACCCTGCGCTGGGCTCGCAAAAACATGCATGCGGCAAATGGAAAACAGGAACTAAATGAGGCGATTTGGACGAGATGCGAATCAGGTCAAGTTGAGGGGGGCGCCCATACTCGCTTCCCAAATGCGGGTAGTGCGCTCATCATGGATCAGTAGACAAGACCCTTTTCCTATTAGGGTCGACACTAGCAGGCCTCAAAACCACACAGGGCCTCCTGCCGGTGCCTTATCATCAAATTTATTATTAATAGTAACATTAGCATGATTCATTGTTTAACATCGAGCCCCCAGAACATAATGAAATAGTAACAGAAAGTAACGGGTAACAGACTCGAGCAAAACAACCTAAGCATGCTAGTAAGACACGGGCTCAACAAAAGGTTATGGGTATGGAGGTGAGGCAGTATCAGGGTTAAAGGATTCATGTGATAGGTTCGTAACAGAAACAACTACTACTAAGGCTAGCAAAAGAACAACGGAAAGTATCGGTAACCAATGTTGAAAGGAACACAATGGTTCATGTGAGTGATAACTTGCCTGCAAAACCCAGTAGCCTGGTACTGAGCTAACTCCTTAGAAGGGATGTCGTAAGTATCGGCGGTCTCAACGTCGTCGTTTATCCGGGAAGAAGCAAACAAACATTGCAGAAAGATAAACAATCAATATAATGGCATAGGTGCACAAACATGGGATGATGCATGTCATGTTAATGGTTGCATCAAAATAAACTACTTGACAAGATAACACAATTTAATTGGACCCATATGTAATGTGAATTGCATATGGATGCAAATGGTTAAGGTGGAAGCAATGATCTACATTTGATTAACAAGTGTAAGTGGTTAAACATGATGCATGCATGATGATAACAAAACAATAACAACAAATAACAATGATAGATGCAAGTGAAAAAGGAATTTAACAAGGTTTGGAAATCATTTGTTAAGTTTGGAAATTTTGGTTACTTAAACATGTCACACAAGTATTTGTTGTTTTCACCAAGTTAAAGTGGGCAAAACAAATAACAAAGTTTATATTTGAAAAGAACATCAAATTTTAGTTGGATTACATGTTTCACATTTTGAAATTGGACTTAGGATTATTTAATTATGAATTAAACAATATTAAACAATTTTTTAATTGCATTAAACAAGATTTAAATTGTTTAGGCAAATTAAATTATTCAAACCAGAAAACAAAAATTATATTTGAATAGGGTATTCAAAATGGTATGAAAAACATATTTTATTTGCATTTATTGGAATTAGTATGAATTAGTTATTGATTTTAGCAAATTGCAATTGATTTGTTTGAATTCAAAATTAGATTGCATTTAGGAATTTCAAAACAGGAAACAAATGCTTTGGATAGGTAGACCATTAAATTTGGGTCAAGAAACATATTTTATTTTTATCTTTTGGACCTAGGAAATAAAAGTTATGACCACTTTAAAATTAGGGGTCAATCTGTGAAGAACAGGGGCTTAAAGAAAGAATTAGAATCACAGAGGGGCCCCTGGGGCATTGCGCACCCAGTGCCACCCAGCCTGGGTCTCTGTGGCGCGGGCCCGTGCCCAGGTGGCGGCCACGTGGGCGTGGGTGGAAGCCACGGAGCCACCGCGGTCAATGACCAGCGGGGCCCGCCCCTGCGTGCGCGAATAAAAGGAAAAAGGCCTGGGGCCGAGGGGATTCGAACCCAGCTCGCGGGCGTCCTCGCGAGGCTCGCTACCAGTGCGGCCACTGAGCGCTTCGTGACAGGATACGGGCGCGACTGTTTTTAATGTGTGATTCCCGTCAGTTAAGAATTTTAACTGAACGTTGCATCTCGCTGCAGGTACAGGGTACGGGACTGAACATGTTCTGCAACTCGGTGGCGGACGGCGATCGACAGCACCCTGGCCGTTGGTGCTCGTCGATGCTGTGGTGGCTCGCCGCCGTGTGGGTGCCGAGGGAGGAGGGAGGCGACGGGAGAGGACCGAGAGGGGTACGGGACAGTGGCGATCACCTGCTGGTCGTCGACGACTGCCGACAGGCAGTGGCAGCGATGCACCTCTCCGGCCACGGCGCGGCCGCTGCGGTGCCTCCCGGCAAGCGGCGAGGGCACGGTGAGGTGCAGGACCGCTCCGCGGTTCCATTCCCGCTACCGGATGAGCCTCGCGGTGGCCGGCGATCGGGGGTGGCGGTGAGCTGTCTGACGGCGGAGGCAGTGGTGGTTCCAGGTTCAGAAGATCGGCCAAGCAGAGGGAAAGGTGGATGGGATGGAAGCGAGCGGCGCTAGGTTAGAGGAGAGGGGGTAGGCTCTAGGGTTAGGTCTCGGGGTATGGTAGATATAGGCCCTGGGAGCTTGTACGGCGAGCATCGAGGAGGGCAGGGCGAGATCGCACGGTTCTGAAGATGTTCGTACTGTCGACGTCAGGAAGAAGACAGCGACAGCGAGGGAAGGGGTACTGGGCCAACAGGTAACGGGCTGGGCTTAGGTAGAGGTTAGTTAGCTGCTGCTCCCTCTTCCCTTTTGTTATTTTTATTTTTGTTTTACTGTTTTTTTTTGTAGCCTTAGCTTTAGGAAGAAAATGATAGGTTTAGATTAATGAAAAATTTGGAAAAAATTTGGAGGAGTTCCTTAGGCCAAAAACAACCAGTTGGTAACTTTTATTTTCAAAATTTTAAATATTTGATTGCTGTTTAAAATTTAAACCAAATTGATTGAAATTTGCAATATTAGTTAATATTAGAAAACAAAGTATTTTTCAATAGGGTTTTCTTTAGAGTTTAAAAGTGATTTAAGGAATTCAAATTAGTGGTGCACTTCATGGATTCAAAAGTTTAATGATTTTGAGACATGGTTTGAGTTTGGAAGTGATTTGGAGTTAATTGATTAAAGTGATTGATTGAATTAAGCAACAATTTAATAAGTGATCATTATAGGATTATTTGGAAACAAATGATTGAGTAGTTTTGCAATTTTCATAACTTTTAAAAGGGTTGTTATTTGGTGATTGCTTTGAATTTGAAAACCAATTTGGGATGACTTAGTGGAATTTATAACACCATTTTATTAGTTGAACATTATGGGATAATTGGAAAAAATTAAGGTTTTTATTTGGAAACAAGTATTTGGATGTTGGTTTGGAATTTCAAATGGAAAACAAATTGAATTTGAAAAGGGTTTGATTATTGGATGCATTTTTTATAGAAATGAAACAATAGTTTGGAATCACACTTTAATGGAAACAAATAATTGTTTTATTTTGAAATATCATTTTAGAAATTGTAACATCACAAGGATGAAACAAAAGGTTTGAATTTTGGTTTGAAATTCAAATAGAAAACAAAGGAAAACAAAGGAAAACAGTTGGAAAACAACTGAAAACAGAGGAAAACAAATGGAAAACAAACAAAACAATTGCAATCAACATGATGCCATGATGCAAAACATAAAATAACAGAGAGCAAAACATTCTAATGGCTATTTTTCAGACTTGGGATGTTACAAAACGCCCCCCCCCCCCTTGAAGGAATCGCGCCCCGAGATTCCTACTGAGAAAAGAAAAGGTCTGGATACTTCTTGCGAAGATCCTCTTGAGCTGTGACACGTGAAACACATCGTGCACATTGGATAGACGTCAGGGAATTTGCAAACCACCGGAACATTTTCAAGTAAAGGGAGAGGTTTTGTATTGAGGGTGTATAGCTGGATAGAATTTGACTCATTTGTAGAATAGATTATCTGGCTAGAATGGTGGAACAGAGTTATTGACATCAATGCAACACCAAGAATAACATCAATGTCAGAATCATCAATCATGAGAGTAACGAGGAATATGTGGCCTCCCATTAGAATTGGATTGTTCTTACTTATCTTGGAAGTCAACATTTGAGATCCCGGAGAGTGAACAGAGTTTTGATTGCTTAGTGGAACCAGAATTGGGTTGTATGTTGTGGATAAGATTGTTGACACAAAGGAATGTGATTCTCCGGTACGAAACAACACTTTAGCTGGAATAGAGTTTAGCAGATGAACGGGGAAACTTTGATTAGACGCCGGTAGACGAATTGAAGTGTAAAACAACAACAAGATTTCAACGGACGAAAAGGATGTTGAGAAGAATAGGATATCAACATCGGGGAAAACGAGAACAAAACTCCTGAGGTTTTACGGAAAACCCATCCGGGCTTCTAAAGGATCAATATCTACTGCTTAAGGAATAGAGGATCTGCTTCCGGGGCTTACACGCCTCCGTTCTCAATCATGAGTATGCAACATGATAAATCATGTAACAACCACCTCCATTCCTATGGTCTAGTAGATATAACCATCCTAGAGAAACCAGAATTCGTGAAATCCTAAATTGAAAGTTTAGATGAGAAGGGAGAAATCACCGTTGCACTTCCTTACCAGAAAAGGGTGGGAGGGTGGGGAAAGAAGAAAAAGAACAAAATTCCTACTCTCACGTTTCATTTTTCCTACATAGCTACAAAATAGTTTCTAGACTCAACTGCGACCAGTAAAAAGGGATCCTACAGGCAGACAGGCTCTGATACCATTTGTCGCACCCTGATTTCTAGGGGATACTCACCGTACGAACTGGATAGCAGATGCTTGGATTATGGGGCATAACTGCTCCCACGTCCCAGCTTCCTGGTAGGCCTGCGCTTATACGCGACAACACAAGCCCTGCTATTCCATCGTCGATGTAAACTATCCACTAGAGATCAAAGGCACTTCCGTCGATGTACTTCACACCATACACACATGGTACGTCAACGGCGTTGAACAACTGATATCACAACAGATCTCTACGACACAAAAGATTGAAATAACTTGCAAATGGCTCTCATTAGAGCAGAGATAGCAAATACAATCATTCAGGGGGCACATGCCCCAACAATACATCAGTACAGTACAGCGGAAGCATTCAACATGTCTGAGTACAGACAAGAACCAAATAGGCCTAAGAGGCCGGAAACAAACAGACGGAGCCCATCCACGAAGTCTCGGATCCTGCCCGGGTCCGCTATCTACTCGTCAGCAGTCTCGTCATACTCCACGTGGTAGCCACCATGTAGATCCTCGGAAACGTAGGTCTGCGGAAACCACAGCCCCAAAGGGGTCAGTACATAAACGTACTGGCAAGCAAGACTCACAGTTCACCAAAGTGTAACCCGTCAACACCAAGTACAGATGCCTTGGGTTCGACGGAATAGAGGGTATATAAAAGATGCTGCAACTGGCTGCACTAACCAACTACAGAGATTTCTACCACTTCCAGCTAACAGAAAAGAGATAAGATCGAGGATTGTAACCAACTGAAAGATAACTTCAAACAAACCCATCCTGGATCTCGCCCCTTATCCAAAGAAGCAATCCGAGGATAACTCACACAGTTGTATTAAAGGTGAATCAAGTTATTGTGTCATCAACCTATTACTAGTCAGGTTATTAATCATGGGGTGTAACATGTTTGATCATTATGTTTAAGTTGTCCTGAGTACTTGTTAGCCAGTACTTTCACCAAGTAATCCATAACCGCGGAAAACACGGCTTCTCGAGAAGATTATCCCTGCAGGGTTGCACCAATTTGGCCGTACACTCATGAATAACCCGCCAGATGGATAGGCCCTTCCACCAAGCGGGGTACTCAACACAACCAACCATTCCTCGCATCAAGCCCAAAGAACCTTGGGCGCACGGCTAATCGAGCCCAGAAGAAAATGGACCCTCATAGCACTCTAAGAACGTGTCCCCCTATATGCCGACTACAAAAGTTCCACCCTGCGCTGGGCTCGCAAAAACATGCATGCGGCAAATGGAAAACACGAACTAAATGAGGCGATTTGGACGAGATGCGAATCAGGTCAAGTTGAGGGGGGCGCCCATACTCGCTTCCCAAATGCGGGTAGTGCGCTCATCATGGATCAGTAGACAAGACCCTTTTCCTATTAGGGTCGACACTAGCAGGCCTCAAAACCACACAGGGCCTCCTGCCGGTGCCTTATCATCAAATTTATTATTAATAGTAACATTAGCATGATTCATTGTTTAACATCGAGCCCCCAGAACATAATGACATAGTAACAGAAAGTAACGGGTAACAGACTCGAGCAAAACAACCTAAGCATGCTAGTAAGACACGGGCTCAACAAAAGGTTATGGGTATGGAGGTGAGGCAGTATCAGGGTTAAAGGATTCATGTGATAGGTTCGTAACAGAAACAACTACTACTAAGGCTAGCAAAAGAACAACGGAAAGTATCGGTAACCAATGTTGAAAGGAACACGATGGTTCATGTGAGTGATAACTTGCCTGCAAAACCCAGTAGCCTGGTACTGAGCTAACTCCTTAGAAGGGATGTCGTAAGTATCGGCGGTCTCAACGTCGTCGTTTATCCGGGAAGAAGCAAACAAACATTGCAGAAAGATAAACAATCAATATAATGGCATAGGTGCACAAACATGGGATGATGCATGTCATGTTAATGGTTGCATCAAAATAAACTACTTGACAAGATAACACAATTTAATTGGACCCATATGTAATGTGAATTGCATATGGATGCAAATGGTTAAGGTGGAAGCAATGATCTACATTTGATTAACAAGTGTAAGTGGTTAAACATGATGCATGCATGATGATAACAAAACAATAACAACAAATAACAATGATAGATGCAAGTGAAAAAGGAATTTAACAAGGTTTGGAAATCATTTGTTAAGTTTGGAAATTTTGGTTACTTAAACATGTCACACAAGTATTTGTTGTTTTCACCAAGTTAAAGTGGGCAAAACAAATAACAAAGTTTATATTTGAAAAGAACATCAAATTTTAGTTGGATTACATGTTTCACATTTTGAAATTGGACTTAGGATTATTTAATTATGAATTAAACAATATTAAACAATTTTTTAATTGCATTAAACAAGATTTAAATTGTTTAGGCAAATTAAATTATTCAAACCAGAAAACAAAAATTATATTTGAATAGGGTATTCAAAATGGTATGAAAAACATATTTTATTTGCATTTATTGGAATTAGTATGAATTAGTTATTGATTTTAGCAAATTGCAATTGATTTGTTTGAATTCAAAATTAGATTGCATTTAGGAATTTCAAAACAGGAAACAAATGCTTTGGATAGGTAGACCATTAAATTTGGGTCAAGAAACATATTTTATTTTTATCTTTTGGACCTAGGAAATAAAAGTTATGACCACTTTAAAATTAGGGGTCAATCTGTGAAGAACAGGGGCTTAAAGAAAGAATTAGAATCACAGAGGGGCCCCTGGGGCATTGCGCACCCAGTGCCACCCAGCCTGGGTCTCTGTGGCGCGGGCCCGTGCCCAGGTGGCGGCCACGTGGGCGTGGGTGGAAGCCACGGAGCCACCGCGGTCAATGACCAGCGGGGCCCGCCCCTGCGTGCGCGAATAAAAGGAAAAAGGCCTGGGGCCGAGGGGATTCGAACCCAGCTCGCGGGCGTCCTCGCGAGGCTCGCTACCAGTGCGGCCACTGAGCGCTTCGTGACAGGATACGGGCGCGACTGTTTTTAATGTGTGATTCCCGTCAGTTAAGAATTTTAACTGAACGTTGCATCTCGCTGCAGGTACAGGGTACGGGACTGAACATGTTCTGCAACTCGGTGGCGGACGGCGATCGACAGCACCCTGGCCGTTGGTGCTCGTCGATGCTGTGGTGGCTCGCCGCCGTGTGGGTGCCGAGGGAGGAGGGAGGCGACGGGAGAGGACCGAGAGGGGTACGGGACAGTGGCGATCACCTGCTGGTCGTCGACGACTGCCGACAGGCAGTGGCAGCGATGCACCTCTCCGGCCACGGCGCGGCCGCTGCGGTGCCTCCCGGCAAGCGGCGAGGGCACGGTGAGGTGCAGGACCGCTCCGCGGTTCCATTCCCGCTACCGGATGAGCCTCGCGGTGGCCGGCGATCGGGGGTGGCGGTGAGCTGTCTGACGGCGGAGGCAGTGGTGGTTCCAGGTTCAGAAGATCGGCCAAGCAGAGGGAAAGGTGGATGGGATGGAAGCGAGCGGCGCTAGGTTAGAGGAGAGGGGGTAGGCTCTAGGGTTAGGTCTCGGGGTATGGTAGATATAGGCCCTGGGAGCTTGTACGGCGAGCATCGAGGAGGGCAGGGCGAGATCGCACGGTTCTGAAGATGTTCGTACTGTCGACGTCAGGAAGAAGACAGCGACAGCGAGGGAAGGGGTACTGGGCCAACAGGTAACGGGCTGGGCTTAGGTAGAGGTTAGTTAGCTGCTGCTCCCTCTTCCCTTTTGTTATTTTTATTTTTGTTTTACTGTTTTTTTTTGTAGCCTTAGCTTTAGGAAGAAAATGATAGGTTTAGATTAATGAAAAATTTGGAAAAAATTTGGAGGAGTTCCTTAGGCCAAAAACAACCAGTTGGTAACTTTTATTTTCAAAATTTTAAATATTTGATTGCTGTTTAAAATTTAAACCAAATTGATTGAAATTTGCAATATTAGTTAATATTAGAAAACAAAGTATTTTTCAATAGGGTTTTCTTTAGAGTTTAAAAGTGATTTAAGGAATTCAAATTAGTGGTGCACTTCATGGATTCAAAAGTTTAATGATTTTGAGACATGGTTTGAGTTTGGAAGTGATTTGGAGTTAATTGATTAAAGTGATTGATTGAATTAAGCAACAATTTAATAAGTGATCATTATAGGATTATTTGGAAACAAATGATTGAGTAGTTTTGCAATTTTCATAACTTTTAAAAGGGTTGTTATTTGGTGATTGCTTTGAATTTGAAAACCAATTTGGGATGACTTAGTGGAATTTATAACACCATTTTATTAGTTGAACATTATGGGATAATTGGAAAAAATTAAGGTTTTTATTTGGAAACAAGTATTTGGATGTTGGTTTGGAATTTCAAATGGAAAACAAATTGAATTTGAAAAGGGTTTGATTATTGGATGCATTTTTTATAGAAATGAAACAATAGTTTGGAATCACACTTTAATGGAAACAAATAATTGTTTTATTTTGAAATATCATTTTAGAAATTGTAACATCACAAGGATGAAACAAAAGGTTTGAATTTTGGTTTGAAATTCAAATAGAAAACAAAGGAAAACAAAGGAAAACAGTTGGAAAACAACTGAAAACAGAGGAAAACAAATGGAAAACAAACAAAACAATTGCAATCAACATGATGCCATGATGCAAAACATAAAATAACAGAGAGCAAAACATTCTAATGGCTATTTTTCAGACTTGGGATGTTACAAAACGCCCCCCCCCCCCTTGAAGGAATCGCGCCCCGAGATTCCTACTGAGAAAAGAAAAGGTCTGGATACTTCTTGCGAAGATCCTCTTGAGCTGTGACACGTGAAACACATCGTGCACATTGGATAGACGTCAGGGAATTTGCAAACCACCGGAACATTTTCAAGTAAAGGGAGAGGTTTTGTATTGAGGGTGTATAGCTGGATAGAATTTGACTCATTTGTAGAATAGATTATCTGGCTAGAATGGTGGAACAGAGTTATTGACATCAATGCAACACCAAGAATAACATCAATGTCAGAATCATCAATCATGAGAGTAACGAGGAATATGTGGCCTCCCATTAGAATTGGATTGTTCTTACTTATCTTGGAAGTCAACATTTGAGATCCCGGAGAGTGAACAGAGTTTTGATTGCTTAGTGGAACCAGAATTGGGTTGTATGTTGTGGATAAGATTGTTGACACAAAGGAATGTGATTCTCCGGTACGAAACAACACTTTAGCTGGAATAGAGTTTAGCAGATGAACGGGGAAACTTTGATTAGACGCCGGTAGACGAATTGAAGTGTAAAACAACAACAAGATTTCAACGGACGAAAAGGATGTTGAGAAGAATAGGATATCAACATCGGGGAAAACGAGAACAAAACTCCTGAGGTTTTACGGAAAACCCATCCGGGCTTCTAAAGGATCAATATCTACTGCTTAAGGAATAGAGGATCTGCTTCCGGGGCTTACACGCCTCCGTTCTCAATCATGAGTATGCAACATGATAAATCATGTAACAACCACCTCCATTCCTATGGTCTAGTAGATATAACCATCCTAGAGAAACCAGAATTCGTGAAATCCTAAATTGAAAGTTTAGATGAGAAGGGAGAAATCACCGTTGCACTTCCTTACCAGAAAAGGGTGGGAGGGTGGGGAAAGAAGAAAAAGAACAAAATTCCTACTCTCACGTTTCATTTTTCCTACATAGCTACAAAATAGTTTCTAGACTCAACTGCGACCAGTAAAAAGGGATCCTACAGGCAGACAGGCTCTGATACCATTTGTCGCACCCTGATTTCTAGGGGATACTCACCGTACGAACTGGATAGCAGATGCTTGGATTATGGGGCATAACTGCTCCCACGTCCCAGCTTCCTGGTAGGCCTGCGCTTATACGCGACAACACAAGCCCTGCTATTCCATCGTCGATGTAAACTATCCACTAGAGATCAAAGGCACTTCCGTCGATGTACTTCACACCATACACACATGGTACGTCAACGGCGTTGAACAACTGATATCACAACAGATCTCTACGACACAAAAGATTGAAATAACTTGCAAATGGCTCTCATTAGAGCAGAGATAGCAAATACAATCATTCAGGGGGCACATGCCCCAACAATACATCAGTACAGTACAGCGGAAGCATTCAACATGTCTGAGTACAGACAAGAACCAAATAGGCCTAAGAGGCCGGAAACAAACAGACGGAGCCCATCCACGAAGTCTCGGATCCTGCCCGGGTCCGCTATCTACTCGTCAGCAGTCTCGTCATACTCCACGTGGTAGCCACCATGTAGATCCTCGGAAACGTAGGTCTGCGGAAACCACAGCCCCAAAGGGGTCAGTACATAAACGTACTGGCAAGCAAGACTCACAGTTCACCAAAGTGTAACCCGTCAACACCAAGTACAGATGCCTTGGGTTCGACGGAATAGAGGGTATATAAAAGATGCTGCAACTGGCTGCACTAACCAACTACAGAGATTTCTACCACTTCCAGCTAACAGAAAAGAGATAAGATCGAGGATTGTAACCAACTGAAAGATAACTTCAAACAAACCCATCCTGGATCTCGCCCCTTATCCAAAGAAGCAATCCGAGGATAACTCACACAGTTGTATTAAAGGTGAATCAAGTTATTGTGTCATCAACCTATTACTAGTCAGGTTATTAATCATGGGGTGTAACATGTTTGATCATTATGTTTAAGTTGTCCTGAGTACTTGTTAGCCAGTACTTTCACCAAGTAATCCATAACCGCGGAAAACACGGCTTCTCGAGAAGATTATCCCTGCAGGGTTGCACCAATTTGGCCGTACACTCATGAATAACCCGCCAGATGGATAGGCCCTTCCACCAAGCGGGGTACTCAACACAACCAACCATTCCTCGCATCAAGCCCAAAGAACCTTGGGCGCACGGCTAATCGAGCCCAGAAGAAAATGGACCCTCATAGCACTCTAAGAACGTGTCCCCCTATATGCCGACTACAAAAGTTCCACCCTGCGCTGGGCTCGCAAAAACATGCATGCGGCAAATGGAAAACACGAACTAAATGAGGCGATTTGGACGAGATGCGAATCAGGTCAAGTTGAGGGGGGCGCCCATACTCGCTTCCCAAATGCGGGTAGTGCGCTCATCATGGATCAGTAGACAAGACCCTTTTCCTATTAGGGTCGACACTAGCAGGCCTCAAAACCACACAGGGCCTCCTGCCGGTGCCTTATCATCAAATTTATTATTAATAGTAACATTAGCATGATTCATTGTTTAACATCGAGCCCCCAGAACATAATGAAATAGTAACAGAAAGTAACGGGTAACAGACTCGAGCAAAACAACCTAAGCATGCTAGTAAGACACGGGCTCAACAAAAGGTTATGGGTATGGAGGTGAGGCAGTATCAGGGTTAAAGGATTCATGTGATAGGTTCGTAACAGAAACAACTACTACTAAGGCTAGCAAAAGAACAACGGAAAGTATCGGTAACCAATGTTGAAAGGAACACGATGGTTCATGTGAGTGATAACTTGCCTGCAAAACCCAGTAGCCTGGTACTGAGCTAACTCCTTAGAAGGGATGTCGTAAGTATCGGCGGTCTCAACGTCGTCGTTTATCCGGGAAGAAGCAAACAAACATTGCAGAAAGATAAACAATCAATATAATGGCATAGGTGCACAAACATGGGATGATGCATGTCATGTTAATGGTTGCATCAAAATAAACTACTTGACAAGATAACACAATTTAATTGGACCCATATGTAATGTGAATTGCATATGGATGCAAATGGTTAAGGTGGAAGCAATGATCTACATTTGATTAACAAGTGTAAGTGGTTAAACATGATGCATGCATGATGATAACAAAACAATAACAACAAATAACAATGATAGATGCAAGTGAAAAAGGAATTTAACAAGGTTTGGAAATCATTTGTTAAGTTTGGAAAATTTGGTTACTTAAACATGTCACACAAGTATTTGTTGTTTTCACCAAGTTAAAGTGGGCAAAACAAATAACAAAGTTTATATTTGAAAAGAACATCAAATTTTAGTTGGATTACATGTTTCACATTTTGAAATTTGACTTAGGATTATTTAATTATGAATTAAACAATATTAAACAATTTTTTAATTGCATTAAACAAGATTTAAATTGTTTAGGCAAATTAAATTATTCAAACCAGAAAACAAAAATTATATTTGAATAGGGTATTCAAAATGGTATGAAAAACATATTTTATTTGCATTTATTGGAATTAGTATGAATTAGTTATTGATTTTAGCAAATTGCAATTGATTTGTTTGAATTCAAAATTAGATTGCATTTTGGAATTTCAAAACAGGAAACAAATGCTTTGGATAGGTAGATCATTAAATTTGGGTCAAGAAACATATTTTATTTTTATCTTTTGGACCTAGGAAATAAAAGTTATGACCACTTTAAAATTAGGGGTCAATCTGTGAAGAACAGGGGCTTAAAGAAAGAATTAGAATCACAGAGGGGCCCCTGGGGCATTGCGCACCCAGTGCCACCCAGCCTGGGTCTCTGTGGCGCGGGCCCGTGCCCAGGTGGCGGCCACGTGGGCGTGGGTGGAAGCCACGGAGCCACCGCGGTCAATGACCAGCGGGGCCCGCCCCTGCGTGCGCGAATAAAAGGAAAAAGGCATGGGGCCGAGGGGATTCGAACCCAGCTCGCGGGCGTCCTCGCGAGGCTCGCTACCAGTGCGGCCACTGAGCGCTTCGTGACAGGATACGGGCGCGACTGTTTTTAATGTGTGATTCCCGTCAGTTAAGAATTTTAACTGAACGTTGCATCTCGCTGCAGGTACAGGGTACGGGACTGAACATGTTCTGCAACTCGGTGGCGGACGGCGAGCGACAGCACCCTGGCCGTTGGTGCTCGTCGATGCTGTGGTGGCTCGCCGCCGTGTGGGTGCCGAGGGAGGAGGGAGGCGACGGGAGAGGACCGAGAGGGGTACAGGACAGTGGCGATCACCTGCTGGTCGTCGACGACTGCCGACAGGCAGTGGCAGCGATGCACCTCTCCGGCGACGGCGCGGCCGCTGCGGTGCCTCCCGGCAAGCGGCGAGGGCACGGTGAGGTGCAGGACCGCTCCGCGGTTCCATTCCCGGTACCGGATGAGCCTCGCGGTGGCCGGCGATCGGGGGTGGCGGTGAGCTGTCTGACGGCGGAGGCAGTGGTGGTTCCAGGTTCAGAAGATCGGCCAAGCAGAGGGAAAGGTGGATGGGATGGAAGCGAGCGGCGCTAGGTTAGAGGAGAGGGGGTAGGCTCTATGGTTAGGTCTCGGGGTATGGTAGATATAGGCCCTGGGAGCTTGTACGGCGAGCATCGAGGAGGGCAGGGCGAGATCGCACGGTTCTGAAGATGTTCGTACTGTCGACGTCTGGAAGAGACAGCGACAACGAGGGAAGGGGTACTGGGCCAACAGGTAACGGGCTGGGCTTAGGTAGAGGTTAGTTAGCTGCTGCTCCCTCTTCCCTTTTGTTATTTTTATTTTTGTTTTACTGTTTTTTTTTGTAGCCTTAGCTTTAGGAAGAAAATGATAGGTTTAGATTAATGAAAAATTTGGAAAAAATTTGGAGGAGTTCCTTAGGCCAAAAACAACCAGTTGGTAACTTTTATTTTCAAAATTTTAAAGATTTGATTGCTGTTTAAAATTTAAACCAAATTGATTGAAATTTGCAATATTAGTTAATATTAGAAAACAAAGTATTTTTCAATAGGGTTTTCTTTAGAGTTTAAATGTGATTTAAGGAATTCAAATTAGTGGTGCACTTCATGGATTCAAAAGTTTAATGATTTTGAGACATGGTTTGAGTTTGGAAGTGATTTGGAGTTAATTGATTAAAGTGATTGATTGAATCTAGCAACAATTTAATAAGTGATCATCATAGGATTATTTGGAAACAAATGATTGAGTAGTTTTGCAATTTTCATAACTTTTAAAAGGGTTGTTATTTGGTGATTGCTTTGAATTTGAAAACCAATTTGGGATGACTTAGTGGAATTTATAACACCATTTTATTAGTTGAACATTATGGGATAATTGGAAACAATTAAGGTTTTTATTTGGAAACAAGTATTTGGATGTTGGTTTGGAATTTCAAATGGAAAACAAATTGAATTTGAAAAGGGTTTGATTATTGGATGCATTTTTTATAGAAATGAAACAATAGTTTGGAATCACACTTTAATGGAAACAAATAATTGTTTTATTTTGAAATATCATTTTAGAAATTGTAACATCACAAGGATGAAACAAAAGGTTTGAATTTTGGTTTGAAATTCAAATAGAAAACAAAGGAAAACAAAGGAAAACAGTTGGAAAACAACTGAAAACAGAGGAAAACAAATGGAAAACAAACAAAACAATTGCAATCAACATGATGCCATGATGCAAAACATAAAATAACAGAGAGCAAAACATTCTAATGGCTATTTTTCAGACTTGGGATGTTACAGCAGGCATAGCCAAAACTGTATAACAATGAGCTCGAAACCAACAACCGATCAAAGCAGTACTCTAAACATGAAGCTTTATTAAACAAGTGATACTAGAGTATAGCTTACAAACATTACATCAGACAACGGAAGGCAAATTATGTTGCTAATCAACAAGAACCAAAAAGGCCTAAGAGGCCGCAACATAAGGCGACGTCCCAGCCCATAGATTCCAGGCTGCTACCTGGGAACCCCGAACTACTCGTCGATGTCCACGTTGAATCACCACCGAACTGAGGAACTCCACCTGAACCAAGTTGAAGCAACCATGAGTACGGGAGGTACTCAACAAGACTTAGTTAATCTATTATATATCTGCTTCTTTTAGAAAGAGTTATGAAGGTTATTTTGCGTAAAGCCATCTTTGTTTTCCAAGTTGAGGGAGGAATAGCACGTCTCATGGAGTATTTTGAAAACAGATGAGAAAACTACTCAACTACTGATATCATCATCTTTTTAAACCACCAACTCATATCAGCACCTCGTGCTTCAAAGATCACCTCCTCCAGTTGTTCCGGTAACTCATGCTACAAGGTAACCCCTCTCGGCATCTCCGAGGAGGCATCCTTCACTCATTATTAACAAGTTTTAATCATTCCGTTTAAGTTGTCTATGATCACAGAATCCGTCACCAAGTCGTCCTTAACCGCGGACACGGCTTTTCGAAAAGATTAAACCCTGCAGGGGTGTACAACTTTAACCACACGTATCAACCAACTCTTAATGCCAGATCATTAGCACTATTCCGGGAAGTGCCGGCAGGTGGAGGTCGACCACGATCTTTCCCTTGCTTCGCCTATTCCATGAGTCGCTCCGAGTAGAGATGGTCCGCCAATAGGGAGTGGCCATCTCCTGCCGGGTCTCTATCGTTGTGCGCAATGCTCGACGGTTACCTACCCGCAGAGCGCCGATACACCACCACGTCCTAGTTTTGAAAACGTTTTGATATCCCCGCAAATCCAAATGGAAAGCCCGAACTAGGCAACTCATGGAACAAACTAGGCAAGTTGAGACCGAGGGGAATCTAAGCCCCGTGTGGATGCACGCTCAGTCTTGGCTCGAAGACGAGAACTCGCTCCTAGGGGCATGAACGAGACAACCACCACAGACCCTCTGTGGTCTCGTCATCCACACCTTTAAGTCATCTTAATCAAGTATCTCTTAACTTTCCACAACATACTATCATACTAGATTCATTCGCGGCTCTGATTCATCAACCGGATGGAGCAGAGATCAACAGACATGTATGACTAAGCATGGCATATTTGAGGCTCGGGCGATACACACAAACAATCCATATGTCTGCTAGGAGCATTGAATCATGATATCTGGGTTATGCAAATAAATAGGATGACTCTATCTATTGACTCAAGATACTTTGGAATCGAATGCATTTGTACGAGAATGAAAAGTCTTTCGAAATCATATATGGGCAGATAAGAGGTTATGCTTGCCTTGCTTCAAGAAAACCAGAGAAAGTCTTCAGGAATAAGTGCTTGACTTGTCGGTTAGGATCAAGTATTCGTCATGGAATTGTTGGCCTTCTCTTCGGAGTCGCGTTCTACCGAGGGGGGGGGGGAAACAACACCGAAAGAGAAATAACAATCAACACATGGCATCGATGCAATGCGCAATATGTATGCATGAGCAAATTAATGCAATGAAATAAAGCCCTAAACATGATCGTTGGGTTTCTAGGGTTCGTATGGACAATATGCACTTTTACTGAAATTATCCCGAAATAGGCCCCGGAGGGGGTTTCGGAAGATTCTGAAAGTGAGTGCAAGTTAAAGTGCTCAAATGAGGTTGAAAACATCATAACTATATTGTACTTGTCATTTTGAGCAATTTGACATATAACTTTTAATTTTCTAATTTTTGTGAATAAAAACTTATTTTTCCATTTTTAAATCATTAAACAATATTAAATAATGTTCATTTTTAGACTTTCTCAAACATGTGTGAAAATGGTATTTTTGGAAAGAGTACATTTTTCTGATCAATTTGATACCTCACTTTTATTTTTCTGAGATATAAAACAAAAGTTATTAATTAAACAAAATAATACCTTTTCTGGAATTTAATGGAATTACTAAATAGAGGGAATTATGACATCATCAAGATGTCACTGTGACGTCACTTTGCTCTGATCATCACGGATGAGTTCAAATTCGACGGATTGGTTTCAAATTGGATGGAACCAAATATACCAACAGGGAGAGGGGATCAAGGGGATCCTGTAGGTGGCGCCGGTTGGCCAAATGGCCACCGGAATCCTCGCCGGCGGCGAGCATCCGCAGCGGCGCTCGGTGGCGCACGGCGGCAACGCGATACAGAGGGGGAGAGGTTAAGGCGAGGGCACCATGAAGCTCACCACAACGCAGGGAGTCTGGTGGAGTGGTCGGGGAGGTCCGGGAGGCAGCGGTGGCGCCGGAATCGAGCTCTGCGGCGGCGGCCGGAGCTCGGACAGAACCCGTCGATCCGGGCGACTGTGGGCATCCCGCCAAGCGAGGATGGACGGGGAGGTATAGCAGACCACGGCGGTTCTTTTGGTGCTCGTGAATCGGCCGGGGATCGCCGGAGACAGCGGCAATCGGCGGCAGTAGGTTTCGGTTAGGGTTCTGTTTCGTTTGCCGATACAGAGAACGAGAGAGGCAGAGCAGAGGAGCGAGCAGGAGGAGGGGAAGGAGGGCACAGCTTCTGGGTGGTCATCCGCACGATGGGGCGGTAGCAGCTGCGTGGCAGCAGCTCTCCGGCGAGCTGTCTGCTTCACTCGGGGAGGAAGAAGACAAAAGGGGTCTTTTTCCCCATAACCCCCTAGGAGATTTTAAAAACTGCAACCTAGCCCTTTTCCATTATAAACAGATTAGAAACAGAGATTTTGGGGACCTTTTTGCAAAGTAAAATTTTTGAAAAAAATACTTTTTGGAAAGCTTACAAAATTTCCAACAACACCATGTGTTACTTTGGTGTAATTGAAATATTTTCCACTACAAAATTGTGGAACCCAAATTAAGTACTTTTTGGGAGATTTTTCTGAAACCATTTAAATTCAAATTTTAAATTGGTTCAAACATGGTTTAAATTGTTGTTTCATGCATGTATGATATGAACTCAACACCACAACACTTTGGTAGAAAAATTGGGATGTTACAAATCTACCCCCCTTACAAGAATCTCGTCCCGAGATTCCCGAAGGAGAAGAAAGAAGGAACACCGGTTTTGAACGATCTTCTCGAACCTTACGGTTCTCTTCTTGAAGAGATTGATCCGTAGCACTTGCGAAGATCTCCAGCGGCTACACCTTAGGTGAGAGGGAAAACTCTTAGGAACTGATCTTGACGAAGATCGAGCATCTCATGGATAACTCATGACAGAAATGTTCATAAGGAACTGTTGAGTTATCGTGCATGAAACACATCAAGATAACAGAGGGAATAAAAGATGGTTTCAAGTTTATGGGCGATGGTTCTTGAAAGGATTTAGAATATGAGCTTTGCACAAGACTTTAAATCCTTTTGGAAAATAAAGGTTGAGCAACTTAGGACATCGAAGTTTTCTTCAAACAGAAAACCAAGATCGTGAGGATGGTCTTGGATACCACAGCGTAATATCCTTAGACGAGGGAGAACACGAGAAAACACTGTAATTGTGCGTCAGAGAGAATTTGATACAGGATCATGTTCACTCTTCGGAGTGGACACAGAAGATAACGGAACTTCCATTCCGTTGAAGTTTGTCGAGGTATTTGTCAAAGATCGGAATGTTACTTCACGACAGAATATGAGTAACCATGGATGTTGTAACACCGTAATGAAGGAGGAACTCTTGGTCACACCGTAAGGATGGTTAGCCAATGTGGATTGAAACACCGGAAGATGAATAAGGAATCTTTTTCCTGTTGCGGTTTAGACGTAGCAATACATCTACCACATGGTTAAGACTCCATGGCTGAAGTAACTGACAAATTCACACAATGTGTGAGATGAACAGAACTTCAGGTACAAACAACTTGAGAAAGGAAACTGATCAATGACGGTCACAAAGCACCACGAGATGTTTTCAACGAGGAACTTGTTTCCACCAGAACAAAGGTTTTGGAGGTTCAACAGAGAGATATTGGAAATGTCAGCTTCCGAGTTCTCCTGGACGTTCTGGATACAGATACCAGGCTCATGACAAGCCTTATATAGGTCATCTAGCAAGAGGGAAACTTGTTGGAATGAGCCATATAAGAATTCTCACGGAGAGTGGCTGTTCTTACGGATTCAAAGAGATATGACATTAGGTCTTCCGGCTAATTGTCTCAACCACCACATCAATCATGCCGTATTTTAAAAAGACCTAATTCAGTACCCTTGAGGAAAACACAAGCCATCATTGCTGCTTGAGATTCAGCTCTGGTTAGTGGATTGAATAACTGAGACTCAACGTGTTTGATTGAAGGGATTGCGCGGTTACCAACGAGATACATATGCTAGATTCTCAAGATATGGACTACGATGTCAAGCTCAAGAAGATGAGCAGGATTACGGAACTCATGTATTAGCAACTTATGGAAGACGGTTGCACCTACATGAATTACTTGTCAGGGAACACATCGGAGTCCTTGTTGGGAAGACGATTACAAAGATAACGAAGTTCTTGAACTTCTTCTCTTTTACGAAAGATCAGTCAGTGGCTTAATGTGGATGGAAACTTCTTACAGTAGACGGAGGTAACAACCAACCATCTTAAGAATAGTCCACACATGCATGACCGACTTGGGATTATTCCCGAGGGAACAAGAAAACTTTACTTGGATCCATGGCGACAACTTTCACCGTAAGCACATGAACCAAAGTAAGTCACTTCGAACATCGAGAACACAAACTTCGTGATGACACAAAGATGGTTCTCCAAAAGTTTCCAACGTTAATGCCAACTGTTCAACATGAACCTCTTGCAACTTGGGGAGATAGGGATGTCATCGATGGGATCGACAACATACTTATCAAACACTCCAAGAAGAGGGTCTCATATGATACATGAACGAGGCGAAATATTGGTTAGGTTAAAGGACATGAAGGTGTACTCGGCGGAACACCATGAGTGAAACACCATCAATACAGTCCTTGGAGCTAAACTTGATTTGACGATAGCCCAAATCAAACCAAGGTTAGAAAGATAGCATGTCCATTCAGGAGATACTATCCTGCTTCAACACAAAGGAAACTAGGCATCCCTTAATAAAGGACCCAGTTAGGAGGAGCTCTTGTCTTTCAACTTTCCAAGTTGTTGTTTAAGCTCAACCTACTAGTCCAGGGTGTCCAGCGGAGTTTCTTGGAAAAAGGAGTAGTTCAAATTACCCCTTACTTAGAAGTTACGGTCAGGTGAAAAACCTGGTGATACTCCTGGAAAGACAACCAGAATACCACAACCTACCAGTATGTCTTCGGGTTAGAAAGGAATCTTGCTTTTCAAAGCAACTGATAAGATCTTGAGAACTTTGGTATGAACCTAACTCTCTGATCAGCAATGTGCACCAGAATGAACGGATTTGGTAACACGGTCAACTTTAGATAGGAACCGGGTGACCAATAGTGCTAAGAAGGATACAGATGTTTCTTAGATTTTCAAAGCAATAAGAATTGCTAGGAATAGCTGATACACATGTCGATGAACAGACCCATCCATCTCAAGCATTCAAGCTTGGAGGAAGGCGGGGTGAAAATGTGTGAGAGCATCACTTCATCATTAAGGCCATGAAACTTAACACAGCCTCGTGATATAAAAGAGTGTGATTCTCGAAGGTAGAACAGATTAGAAGCTAATGAAACTTCTTTAATCTGAGAATTACAAAACTTTGACCTGGTTCGTAAGATGAACGAGGTACTGGAGTTTGTTTCTCCTGACATTCCAAGGTGAAATGTTCTGAAGGAAAACAAGAGCTATGCATGGGTATATCCGACACGCATATGCAACTTGATGTCCAAAACAACGGATGGGGATTTGAGAGCAACTAAAGGGGGAATCATGCTCGGAGGAGATCCTAAGATCAAGATGATGCATAGGGTCATACTCATTTGTAAAACCCATGCAAAAGAATTTATATAGCAGAGTCAAGAACAAGGATATGAGAATCACCAAGAACACTCTTGTTGTGATCATTTTTATTCCTAGAGAGAGCCTATGGCTAGGAGGGTTGAAATCACCTAGCCATCCCGAGGTAAAACAGATTCCTCAGGATCCAAAGAAACGGAACTTGGGTTAAAGGTCAGCATCCTGTACTGATGGTGTGAGCATCACATGGTTATGACCACATGATTCAACCCACCACAACTCAGCACATTCCGGGACCTTCGGTTCAAGTCCAAAGGTTAGAAATCGAAACAAATGAGCAACTACTATCTGAGTGCCTTGAAGGGCACTATGAGTAGCAATCACGGAGTATCTTTCCAAGAAGACATACGTAGCTCCGGAAGAAATTTGAGCAGAGGATAACGGATACATTCGAGATGAGAAGGAAATCTCGAGGTTCAGGATTTAGAACTTTGGAACATTTAAGAATGTGGAACCCACACAGCTCTGAGAGATTAGAATGGAAAGGAAATATCCCGGTTTAAGAGATAACGGAACACGGAACACACACGACTCCAGAAACTATAACACTAGGTCAACTTGGGTGGAAGAACGTCTTGCCACAGAAGGCACCTAGGTTTTGAATGACTAGAAGAGATAGCAAAACCTTTTCAAATCAAAATAGGTAAGATGACCCAGAGTTAGAGCGATACCAGATAAGGAGTAAAAAGAATCCTAAGAAGTGTTTTCACAATCATTTGAAGTTTCAAAGTAGTTTTCACAACTCTAGACTCAACATCGACCAAGCAGTAAGGTTTTCCTACAGGCAGTCCTGCTCTGATACCATGACTTGTCACGACCCCGGACCCAGAGATATACATACTGTTATGTGCTCCTAGCCATGGACTCCCAAGGGCTTCAGGGTTACCAGCCCCGGCCGCAACAAACAATGGCAGGCAGACCGGATTCATCGGCACGTAGTCCGGATCCCCGGTCTACTACTCCTTGTATCCATGCTAGTCATAACCAATTATGCATACCCAAGCATCCACGAGTCGGATGAAACTGAAGGAACGGGACCAAAGTTATACAAAGCTGCTATGTGTCCAGAAAGTGCAACAACAATCGAGGGTTACTGGGGTTACCTCGCCCCAGGCCGATCAAATCGACAGGCGGGCTCGGACATGGATCATCGGCTCCACAACCCCTCGACTGCGACAACTATGCAGGCATAGCCAAAACTGTATAACAATGAGCTCGAAACCAACAACCGATCAAAGCAGTACTCTAAACATGAAGCAGCTTTATTAAACAAGTGATACTAGAGTATAGCTTACAAACAGAGGTCACATGACCCAACATTACATCAGACAACGGAAGGCAAATTATGTTGCTAATCAACAAGAACCAAAAAGGCCTAAGAGGCCGCAACATAAGGCGACGTCCCAGCCCATAGATTCCAGGCTGCTACCTCGGAACCCCGAACTACTCGTCGATGTCCACGTTGAATCACCACCGAACTGAGGAACTCCACCTGAACCAAGTTGAAGCAACCATGAGTACGGAAGGTACTCAACAAGACTTAGTTAACCTATTATATATCTGCTTCTTTTAGAAAGAGTTATGAAGGTTATTTTGCGTAAAGCCATCTTTGTTTTCCAAGTTGAGGGAGGAATAGCACGTCTCATGGAGTATTTTGAAAACAGATGAGAAAACTACTCAACTACTGATATCATCATCTTTTTAAACCACCAACTCATATCAGCACCTCGTGCTTCAAAGATCACCTCGTCCAGTTGTTCCGGTAACTCATGCTACAAGGTAACCCCTCTCGGCATCTCCGAGGAGGCATCCTTCACTCATTATCAACAAGTTTTAATCATTCCGTTTAAGTTGTCTATGATCACAGAATCCGTCACCAAGTCGTCCTTAACCGCGGACACGGCTTTTCGAAAAGATTAAACCCTGCAGGGGTGTACAACTTTAACCACACGTATCAACCAACTCTTAATGCCAGATCATTAGCACTATTCCGGGAAGTGCCGGCAGGTGGAGGTCGACCACGATCTTTCCCTTGCTTCGCCTATTCCATGAGTCGCTCCGAGTAGAGATGGTCCGCCAATAGGGAGTGGCCATCTCCTGCCGGATCTCTATTGTTGTGCGCAATGCTCGACGGTTACCTACCCGCAGAGCGCCGATACACCACCACGTCCTAGTTTTGAAAACGTTTTGATATCCCCGCAAATCCAAATGGAAAGCCCGAACTAGGCAACTCATGGAACAAACTAGGCAAGTTGAGACCGAGGGGAATCTAAGCCCCGTGTGGATGCACGCTCAGTCTTGGCTCGAAGACGAGAACTCGCTCCTAGGGGCATGAACGAGACAACCACCACAGACCCTCTGTGGTCTCGTCATCCACACCTTTAAGTCATCTTAATCAAGTATCTCTTAACTTTCCACAACATACTATCATACTAGATTCATTCGCGGCTCTGATTCATCAACCGGATGGAGCAGAGATCAACAGACATGTATGACTAAGCATGGCACATTTGAGGCTCGGGCGATACACACAAACAATCCATATGTCTGCTAGGAGCATTGAATCATGATATCTGGGTTATGCAAATAAATAGGATGACTCTATCTATTGACTCAAGATACTTTGGAATCGAATGCATTTGTACGAGAATGAAAAGTCTTTCGAAATCATATATGGGCAGATAAGAGGTTATGCTTGCCTTGCTTCAAGAAAACCAGAGAAAGTCTTCAGGAATAAGTGCTTGACTTGTCGGTTAGGATCAAGTATTCGTCATGGAATTGTTGGCCTTCTCTTCGGAGTCGCGTTCTACCGAGGGGGGGGGGGAAACAACACCGAAAGAGAAATAACAATCAACACATGGCATCGATGCAATGCGCAATATGTATGCATGAGCAAATTAATGCAATGAAATAAAGCCCTAAACATGATCGTTGGGTTTCTAGGGTTCGTATGGACAATATGCACTTTTACTGAAATTATCCCGAAATTAACGCGCCGGTTTCGTACCGCGGCAGCGCGTGGGGCGCGGATTGGTAAGCGCGATACGGGGTTGTGGGGCGGTTTTGTAGGGCTGCTGCAGGCGGATTCCGAGTGCGATGGGGATACGGTGGCGGCAACGATATGGGTAAAATTTGTGCCACGGCAGGGACTCGAATCCGAGTGGGATTGGATGCCAACCACGGCTCAATTAGGGATTTTTGTGGGGGTTTTGGTGGACACGCTGGAACAAAAACGAAGAACACTTAGAACCCTAGACCTAAACCGAACACAAAGAATCAAAAGGACAAAAGGTAACACGAAAATCAAACACAAAACATCAACTAGGGTATGAAATTGGTGATGATCTACGACTAGGCAAAACAACCCCTGTTTTTTGTGGCTTTTTCGGTGGATAGGTAATAAAAACAAAACTAATCTACTAGATCACGATAGCTCACCGAGTTAACCTGTAAATCTGATACCAAGATGATAAGGGGTTGCCCGATCTTCTCGATGAACTCACACGATAACAAGGATCTGATAAATTGTGTCTCTCCACGAACTCTCCGGCTAATTCCTGATGCCAATTGCAGCAGCAACCAATCCCTTGGATATTCGTAAATCCACACACTTGCACGAGTAGCCACTGACTACTAGTGGTCTTGTATCAACTGATTCCCAGTGGAATAGCAGATAACACGAAAAACTTGCAATATGATCAATTCCTGATGAATGCTTCAAGCAGTCAACAATGGAGTCTAGGGTTTATGAATAAAGGTAGTCTAAAGAGGTTCACACGCAGGTGAAGGGGAGTGCGGCCACAACTTGGTTGCGCAAGCACCAGCCCAACCTGACTAGGACTCGACCCATAAGGGGTTTAGAGTCAGACTAGGGGATACAAACCGACCCAAAAGGAGGGGTGCGGCCAATAGGCATAATGCCTTTATTCCACACGCATGGGACACCCTAGGACATGTCCTTGGTGCCCCCATAAGCCTAATGCGCATGATACATAATAAAAAGGTGAAACAGCCTAAGACATGTCCTTGGTGCTCCCATCTCCATCATGCATTGCTCCTGGCTTCTCCCTCTTATGTGTGCTGCCATGATCATCCTCCATGTGTTCTCCCATGCATTGCTCCATGGCTCCATGCTCCTCTCCTCCCTTAATGCTTGTGTTATCAACAACCCGAATCATACATAAGTGTAGGGATTTAGGTAGTATAAAATTCTCATAAGAACAAACATCATAAGATAATAGAAGTGAGTTCACCTGTTGTTCTATTAGTTTGGTTCTTGATCTAGGCATTGGACCAATTCTCACTTCATCATGTTTGTCTTGAACAGCAACAACATCATCAAGAGGAGGAATAACAATGTATTAGGGATGTCCTCATAGCCCAACTACATCCTAAGTAGCAGCAAGCCAATCAACAAGAGAAGATAGACAAGTGGACTCAAAGTTGCATGAGCTAAGAAAATTTTGATGCCTACTACACCAGGAGAAGAATAAATGAAGAAACTAAAACAATTCAGATAGTGTTGCACAAGAGTTTTATGCAACCCAATAGTATGAGAAACGATAGTTTAGTTCTGGTTTGTCTTACAGATTGGAAACTTTCTGTCAGACAAGTGAGGTGACCTAGTGTTATTATACAAAATTCACCAATCTAAGTACAAGGTAATGATTGAGTGCAACGTGGATTGGCCCCCATGGTGACTAGTCACATTATTTACTTTTGCTATGAGGAATGATAAATCTGAGTGACATACATATCAGAGATACGACGATGTTAAACCTGAACCATAGAATGGTAGAATACAATAATGACCCTATGTTAGTGATTACTGAAACGTACTATTTTAGGTGAGGATCAAGCCAACCTTGGAGGTACCACACAAAAGAAGATATTGCCTACCATGAGAGTTTCCTTAGAAATAGCATGGTATTTGCATGCAAGGATGACAACAACAAGATGGAATATTTTCCAAGGACATCAAAAGACCAAGTTGAGAGTGACCCAAGGACTTTTGTTGGACCCAAAGAGTGACCCCTCAGTGTCAAAGATAGTTCAACATACTTATGTTGGTCTACAGCTCTACCATGAAGGAAATTTCTACTCAAGCCAATCTCAAATCAATCTACACTCCAATCTAATGGAAATAGACTACCCACAAAAGTTTCTTTTAAGGGTGGTAGACCACCAAGTTGTTCTAGAACCCAAGTAACCCAAACCCAATCTTTCTTCCTAGCCTTCCCAAATCTCGGGACACGATTTCTTTTAAGGGTGGTAGTCTGTAACATCCCTGATTTTTGGAAAGTGCAAAAATCACTAAAAATTGGAACTTTTTGTTTTCATGTTATGCAAGTCAGCAAAAACCAATGAGATGCAAGAAATAAAAGGAGCAATACATAACTCAATGAAAATTGAAATTAAGAATCCATTATACCTCTATTCCATAAACCCTAAAAGCCCATTCAAAATAAATATTCATTATTCGAAGAAATTGTTTTCTCTTAGAAAACCTTATCTTTACCTACTAATAAAAGCATTAAGGTTTCTGTCAAAATTTTCGTCCACCGCAAATTGACCGTTTTGCCCTCCCACTAAATTACATAATACTCCATGGCCAGCGTACCGGTTCGTTCTTCTTTCCTCCTCTCTTCCGGGAGTTCCTCCGCTCCTCTTCGTCGCCTTGCGCCTCTGCCCGCGGTAACCAAGTGGGCCTAAGCAACATGGGCGGTTCGTCGGCTCCGAGCCCGACCCTCCATCGAGTTGAAGTCCGTCGCGGCCCCGTCCCCTGTCCCGCACAGGATATAAATCAGCAGCATCGGTCCCGGTTCTAGAGCAGATCGCTTCCTCCAGGAGCTCCTTGATGGCCTGCACACGGTTTGGGAATTGGCAAGCGGCGACGCTGACCTCCGCCTGGAGCTTCCGGCGTCTTCCACCCTCCACGGTTGCAGGAGAAGACGTGGAATCCGGCGACAGCAAGTTGGATCTGGACCCGCAGCTCGAACGAGTGCACAGCCAAGGCGTCTCTCCGTCGGGGGACCAGGGCGGCCCGGCGAATTGAAAAACTTAGACATCCACCGGCACCGAGTTTTAGAGCAGCGCAGTGCCTCGCGGTTGAGCAGAAGTACGGCTGAGACGGTTCTCTGTCAGCGACCAGGGTGTCAGTCTGGTGAGGTGAAAAAGAGTGTTGCAGGGTCTCATGTAACTACGAACTGTGCGCAGCGTGGGTGGCCTGGCGGCACGCGAGCGGATCGCGCTGTGGCGGCAAGGAGATGTGTCGAGCGAGTGAGTATACACACGAGGGGGAGATCATCCCGTAATTGGCGGATTGTCCGACGAGTCGGGCATCCGGCGCTCCGGCAAGCAGCAGCACGCGTCCGCGTGAGTACCACCTTGGCTCCTGGGGTGGATTAATAGACTGAAATTGGTTTACATGTTGTCCTTAGCTAGCTTCCATGAATTTTGTTAATAGGTCTTGGATCCGATCTTTCAGTTCATGCGGTGTTGAGGTTGAGAACTTGAGACATTTTTGTGGTATTGTCACGGGGCGGCATTACACAAAACTTGAGATTTGGTTTGGATGACCGAGGCATCGTGCATAACTTGGTTTTTCCTAACAGGTAGCTACACAGCTGCGTGCAGCACAACACGTATTAGCTAGGTTCATTCCTAGAGACACTGGTTGCGGCTGCTCTGTTAAAATAAGCCACGGTGAGCACGGTCAGTGTGTGTGCGCGCGCTGGTCGAGCTGGGCGCCGGTCGGTGGCCGCGTCGAGTTTGGGGAGGTTGTGCGTGTGTGTGTGGCACGAGGGGTGTGCGTGTGCGTGTGCATCCAACGTGTTAGTATAGGATTCAGTTGTTAGCGTGCCGTACGGGGTAATGGTAGCTGATCTGTTGTGGCCTCGCCGTGTCCGGCGCGTCGTCGAGGGCGGCCAGAGCGTGTGCGCATCATGTGCACGAGAGAGTAGGAGGCGTGGGTGCGTGCCGTGTCGCTGGCTCTTGGTATAAAGCCCGTGTGGTGGCCGTTGTAACAACACGGAGTTGGAGCTCGTCAACAGAAATAGAAGGCCGTCAGTGCGGCGAGGCGTTCGTGCGCAAGAAAAAACTCATATTCGTATTCGTCCTCTCGGGTCCTATATTCGTCTTCTAGGGTTCCATATTCGTCTTCTGAGTTTTCTTCTCGATTCCTATATTCTTCCTCTAGGGTCCTAGAGTCCTTTTCTTCTTCCACCGTTCGAGTTCAGAGAGGGAGCTAGCTAGGGCCCGTGGCAACGTCATTGCTCCTCTTCGGCGGACTCAGTTTGAGGGTAGGAAGAGGGATATCTTCAGCAAATAAGAATCATCCTAATTATTTAGACTGAGATGTAACACTATAATTCCTTGCTCCCTCCTATCTATTTCTCATTCTTTCTTTTGTCACTTTAAGGATTGGGGTGCGGCATGTTAAATTTAGATTATGTATCATCACAAAGGTATAGTGGAGGCACATTGTTCCAAACTGTACAAGTTCTGTTCACATGTTGAGACAATATATAGAAAATTTTAGCATAGAAGGGAAAATAAAATGGTTTGGCTCCTCTACCAGGTTTTATATTATGTTAAAAGATAATTCGTTCCATGTTCTTGACATTTATTCTGTACTTTTGATGTTTCAGCAGTTGAGAGATAGTCGCCTTCGAGCAAGCACACAGCCGTGGCCTGATCGGCGTGATCATCTTTTTTTTTGGATCAGTACAAAATTAGAAATTACTTTATGCATCTCTTTTCACCCGTTGCATTGCACGGGCATATTTACTAGTTTTATAACATGTTTTTAAATCAACTATTATTTTGAAAATGTTTTATAGCTTTTGAAACCAGAGAATTATTACCTCTTACCAGTTTATATGCCTCAAAATTATTTTATGGGAATAACAACTATTTATATTGATATACAAATGATACTCCAGGTTCTAAACATAAAGGTGTGAAAATAAAATGCGTTAATTTGGAAATAACATAAAAGAGGACTTGGAAAACAATATTATGACTTGTGGAATTTTCCAAATTTTATTAAGCCACTTTTGTATTTATTTAATTTCCTATTTTAAAATGGCATTAATTTCTCTTAGTAAATCACTCATATCTTAAAAAAATATAAAATATAAAAATGATGTGAAATGACTTTCAAAAATTGTATTTAACATGTTTATTGTCTCTAAAATTTTATTTAATCAAAATCTCATTTTATTATTATGTTTCCTAATTTAAAAATATACATTAAGTACTATTAGTAATTAATTATATTTTAAAAAATATAAAAAGTGAAATGTGTTCAAATGTTTATAACAATGTTCTAAACAGAAAGATACTATTTTTACAAATTTTTAGAAATTAATCTGAGGTCATTTGGATTATTAAAACTAATGATATTAAAAACAGGAAATAAAAGAAAAAAAAATGATGACGACATTGATGACATCATGTCGTCTTCAACGTTCAGAAACTGAACCTGCCCCATTTCCTCCCGAATTTTCGCTCGTCGATTAATCATCTTTAAGTCCATTAAAACGATAACCGAAACCTTCTCCTTAAAGCCCTCCTCGGCCTCCCTATTTCCCCTCTCCATTTTCTGTCAATCAAGCCCCAAGGCTCGAGAAATTCCTCGCTAGATTTGGCACTGCACGCCGCCGTCGTCCTTGTTTTTCATCGAGGTGAGCTCGTCCCCGAGCACGAGACCCTGCCCATCCTCTTCCCCTTGTCCGTGTGTAGGTTTTGATGCCCCTTCCCGACGTTTTGGCACAGGAAATCGGCGCCGCCAAGCTTGTCTGCGCGTCGCCGGAACCGCCACGACCCCGTCCGCGTTGCGCTGTCGTTCCCGGAAGCGAGGGATCAAGCAGACCCCACCCTCGGCCTCGACGTGCTGCGTGGAGTCTCCCCGTGGTCTCCCTAAGCCCGGAGGTCCACCGGAACGTCGACGCCATCGTCTTCCGAGCACAATGCCGCCGTCCCCACCATTCTCCGGAGAATCCCGCGACCCCGGTGAGCTCCTTTGTTCCTGCACCGTTCGATCTGAAACGGACGCGTAGGATTAGATCCACCTAGCGAAACGGTATCACCCAATCAGAGCTCGCGAGGTCAACGCGCGTGTTAAATCGTTATTCTTTGCTCGGCGCAGCGAGTAAACCGCCCAGGCCCACTCCATGTCTGCCGCACTGCACGGGAAATAGCTTATTTGAGCCCAGCTGTCTCTGGATTTTTTATTTTCGAATAATAATGTAATGACATTTTGCAGAAGAACCCCTGGTTATTAGAAACATCATAACTTTTGATATACTTAGCCAAATTTAGCAAACTTAGAATTTTTGAAATCCCCTGGATCTATAGAATCTTTTAGCCTTGTTCAAATTCAAAGTTGACAAACTTAAATTGGTTCAAATTCAAATATGCATGTTTGATGAATTTTGGCATAATTCAAATTCTACAGATCAAAAAATTGCAAATAAAATATTTTTGGAAACGTTAGGATGAGAACTTTCACACCCTCGGTCCCAAAATAATTTTTGAACAGGTTAAATTGGAATTTAGAATTAAGTTGTCTATTTGAGTATTTTTTTTGACATAGATTTAATTCTATAAATAATTAGAATATGTTCCCTTAAGAAAAATTGCTCCATTTGGTAACCTTGAACCAGAGACATTAGTGCCTAACCATTTTGGACACCCTTGGACCATGACCATGTGTTCTTGACCAAAAACCCAACCTAGTGATCCATCCATCTTTACCATGTCTTAGAATTTGTTTTCAACTGTTATTGTTTGTTGTTCGGGGTGGAAATAGATCGGATGCGGATCAGATAATGCCCTTCCCACATCCGTTTTCATATTTTCAAAACAAATGTGAATACGAATACGGAAATTGTTGGATATGAATGCGGAGCGGATGTTACTCGAATACGAATGCGGATTAGATGTTTTCTCAATTCGGAACGGATACGAATATAACGAAATAATCGACTTTTGTCTTACATTGAGTAAACTATTGAAAGGTACAATGATAATTATGGCTATGAAATAAAAAATGGTTCAAAGTTCAATAATAGAAAAACACATTTGCCCAATTTCTTAGTCTTTTAGTTTGGTTAATTATCATATCGTATTATAAATACCAAAACTGGATAACATAATTTTATTCGGATACGGATATATCCATTTACATATCCGTATTTTGTTCAAAATTCAATACCACATTTGTTTTGTATTTGTAAAAACGAATACGGATATTTACCATTTCCATTTCTATGTTGTTTAGATTCGGATATTTACCACTTCCATTTTCAATTTCTCGAATATGAATGTCGGATAATTGGGATTGTTCGCTACCAGTTCCCACCCCTATTTGTTGTTATGGCTATTTTGGAGCCAAGACCAAGTCCCTAGTATGTGTCAACCACACATAAGACAAAGTAGTGAACCATAGATACTAGTACCATAGTTTTCCATCTACTTCTCCACTCTCTCGTTCTTGCTTCAAAAATTCATCAAGTTAGCAGATAGAAAACCAGACTCAAGCAATCGAAGGCACTTCACTTTCAACTTGGTAGCAACATGAAGAGCTACAAGGAAGATCAATGAAGAAGTTTTGAAGAAAATACTTGGACTACACAACTAGAAGCACCTCAAGGAAGTACAAGTGTCAAGAAATTCTAAATAAAACATCTCCCTCTCTGTTTCTATCTTTCTTCCTATTTTATTTCTATTTTACTTAGTGATATTTGTGCCCATCCGATACCCAAACAAATTAGTGAAGTGAAAGCCATGAAGAATTTATCAATACCAAGAGAGAATCCATCCAAGGAACAAGACTACCATAGAAGCATGAAGATAATCTTCAAGAAGACAAGCATGGGAAGACTTGGAGCCATCCACACAAGTTGAAGAATAACAAGTTGTTTTTGTCCAACCATTGGCCCAACTGGAAAATCCCAAGACTTCAGCTTGTTATCTATATGGCTATGAAGTTAGTTGAACCTAGACCCACCTTAACCAAAATGCAAATACTAAACTAGATCACTCAAATGTCTTGATGAAAATGACTAAGTTTTACACATGGTTATGTGTTACTTTAGTTGAAATAGTGAGATCACCTTGGTGAGCTCTTGGAACTTCTTAGATAAATATGGTTCTAATAAAGTTTGATCACTACAAACTCAACTTACACATCCTTATTTAACTCTTGGAACCCCCTTAACAAGTGTTGAACAATTAGGGAATGAATCTTTCAAACTCAAACATTGACCTTGTCCTAGCCAACTTGGTTAATCCCCTTTTGATATGTCAATTGCTTTGTATGTTTTCTTCCCTTGTATTTTTGTTTGGTAGAATGTTTGTTTATTATGTTATTGTGTTTTCAATGTATAGATTGTACGGAGAGCAACGATCTTTTGTGAAGAGAGTGTGATTTCTTCACCAACTTCAACAAGGCAAGTAACACATCATCAACTACCTATTATTTTTATTATGCATTATTAGAGTTTTGAGTAGTATGCATGGTAGGAAATTTATCTAAGTATTATGCTATGCTAATATCCCAAGTAGTGTGTAGCCATCCTTTTATATCCTGCTAGTATAGAAGACATTGAACTTAGTAGAATTGCTATGCTCTTCAAATGTTTTATTTAGATGTTAAGGATAAAACTACTAAGTTTAATGAATCACATGGGTGGAAGTGGTAAGACTGGTTTATGTTGAGTGCTACCTCAGGGCCCTTGTCTAAGGGTTATTGCACTTGGGGTTGTCACTTGCGGATGGCCACCCAGGAACAAAGATATTAATAAGTCCCTCTAAGTTTAGTAGCTTCCCGTGTAGCTTTTGGTCATATGGGCTCTGTCTTGATCAACTAAGTTGAATGAACTCACCAGTGCTTGACAAGCAGATGTAGGGGGTATAGGTTGGAACGGGTCAAGCCTGGCGGTGGTGGAATTTCTTCTGAAAGATCTCGTCTCAATCTTCTCCTTTCCTTGATGCACTCAGGGTGTATAGGATGTTTGGGCTGATTTGAGTCTAAAGGTGAAAGTGCACAAACTCTGTAGAGTCAACAAGCTAAGATCTTACCCGTGTCCCCGGTCATGGACAATTTGAGCAGCTGGACAAGGAATGACGGAAGAATCTCATCATGCCAACTTCATAATAAATTTTTGATGGGTGAACATGGGTATGAGTTTTCCCTGATTTCTATCAGTGGTACTCCTTAATTTTAGTTAAGGTTCACTGGTTTCTATCAGTGATACCTATTATAGATGAAATTGTTTTATGATAAAAGATAGGAGAAAACTGGATTTATGCAAACTCAGCCAAAACTCCACTCAGCCTAATAAGCATGTAGTATTAGTCTTTCCATTTATATCCACCAGAGTGTTACTTGCTAATACATTAAATTGTATTGACTCCCTTGTGGCTACATATTCCATCCTGCAGATGATTCTGAAGACGAGTGAGGATTTCGTTTAGGATCTCGAGACTATCGCCAACATGTTTTGCATGTGGCACATGAAGAAGATGGGCTTAATGTTGTTCTATGTTTTCCGTTGTATTACTTTGTTTTCTGCTAGTCTTCTAAGACTATGCAAATTGTAACACTATTTTCTAAAGACTGGATCATGTGATGTAATCGAATTTGATGCATTTGCATGATATTTCATCTTGTACTGTGGTGCTAGCAATTGATCTTGGCACTAGCACAATAACACAGATGTTCTTACATTGTTTAAATGTGGGAATGCTACATCCAAGCTTATTTGGAACCTTGCCATTGAAAGAATAATTAGCAAGCATAGTGGAAATTTCCTCATTAGAAATTTTCCTTTTGTTAGAGACAATCTTTCATATATTTAGAATAAGGAAGCAATTTAATAGCATCAGTCAAAGGGATTTGCAAAAAGAGAGGTTTCATCCACTCACAACACTTGTTATAATGTTCTTCTTCCTTTGATTTGTGTTTGTTATTATAAAAAGGCATTGATTTTTGTACCCAAGGCTCTCTTTCATTACCATGTTTATTAGCAATGAAATCATCCTTAGTATACTTTGCAGTTTTAGTTTGTTTTTCAAGTTCAACTACAGTTTCTTCTTTATTAGAAGCATCACTTTTATCATTACGACTTTCAGTTTCAACATCAGAAATAGATATACTATTAGGATCTTTAGCAGGTTCAGGAGATTCTACAACATTTTTATGTCTCTTCTTCTTTTTCTTAGAAGGAGAACTATTGTTTTTAGGTTGCTGAGAATCTTGTTCAATTCTTTTAGGATGTCCTTCAGGATACAAGGGGTCCTGAGTAGAAACACCACTTCTAGTAATTATTTCACAAACATGTTTATCTCAAGAAGCATTAGCCAGCATGTCTTTTTGCACTTTAGTAAGTTGATCAATTTGAGTTGGAACCATTTGAAAATGTTTAACAAGCATTTTAACATCATTAGAGGTTCTTTCAATAGTACCATGCGAATTATCAATAGCTCTAGAGTTTTCCATAAGGTGATTTTACACTCTCATATAAAAGTTGTCTTGCTTAACAACATAATTATCAAATTCATCTAAGCACTGATCAGGTGGTTTAGAATAGGGAATATCTCTATTATCAAAGTATTTGAGAGAGTCTACCTCAACAGTTGATGGATGAGGAATAGGCTTACATCATTCTTCTATAGGAGGTAAGTTCTTCACATATTCAGATTTAATACCCCTCTCTTTAAGAGATTTCTTGGCTTCCTTCATCACTTCATCATTTAATTCAATCATCCCTCTCTTCTTGGGTGTTGGTATTGGTGTTGGCTCTGGTGCAGGTG